>OX638142.1:56440944-58940944 GCA_951805005.1 Othius punctulatus
ATAATCTTTTTCCCATTCGCATTATTAAATGCGTTATGTATGTATGCTATGTATGTGTGCTCGTTATGTATGAGCATTGAATCTCATCGTTAAAACTACATTTTAATTGAATGGGTAAATAAAATGTTTACATTTTCACATTTTTCACTATAACCATTGACAACGTGAATAAAGTTAAAGAAATAGGTAAATTCGCACTATCGTTGAAATTTTCGTTGTCACCTGACAATGTGACACTTCACGCAAATTCTTCAATTCTGATAACAAATTGAAAAAAATCTTGTATGACACACACGTGAATGAAGCAATTTTATTCCCATATACCATAAATAACTGTTTTGTAACTACTTACCGAACTTTTTTCACTGAATTTTTCAAAAAGAGAGAACTTCTATATATCCTTATTGGGATATTAACCAGTGTGTCGGGAAAGCGATAATCTTTCTCATAGAACTATTGGAAATATACCTTGCTCCTACGAACACATCTAAATGAAAAATTACAGAATTTTCAGCAACAAAATTCTAAATATCCTCAAAACATTTTCGTGGTTCTTCTTAGTATTAAAAGACGGACAGCACAGCATTTGCTGCGTTGCATCTACGTCTAAATTAAAAACAATCTTCAAAAATAAACTTTTCATAGTTTTCTATCTTATTTTCATTCGTTAGCAGTCCACTTTAGGCATAAGCGTATCAATAACGTATTTTACGCCTTTTATCGCATCGTTACCGACAAATTACCACTTCCTTCCAGTTGTTTCCCGGATATCATTATGATTAGAAAGTGATAAAACTGTAAAAAACGCACAATTGATTCCCAACTCTGGCCACTTGTGAATTATAAAATATACTTAGGTACATTATTACCTGCTGAAGAAGCAAGAAAGCTAAATCGATCGATAAGAAAACCCATAATATTGTTCTTTGCATTAAATGAATTACTCTAAAATTAAGAAATAATCTTCATCTAAATATTTGAGTCGATAATCGATAGTCTTAAGCAACAGAAAGCTAATAATTTATATGTATGATAACATTTTCAGTTTTGCTAAGAAATTCTGAATTTGCTTGAAATATTGTATCGATAGCATATATCCTCTTTTGGAAAATGTAGCCAAAATTTTATGTATCTGTAAAGACCATTGTTGTTATAAATATCTGAACTACTTGACTTCCCTACGTCATGGAAGACCATATATCAAAGAAAATAAATTAAATGAGCGTTTTACTTACAATCCAATCCAATCCAATCCAATATTTATTTTTTTCAACGCCGATTTCATAATTGGGTCTTGGGTCCTATGAATTGAAAGGATCATTTAGGGCCATTTTATATTAAAACATAATAATTGAACATTGGGCTAAACATTTTTTTTTTACATTTATAGCCTTGTTTAAAATGATATTGTAAATTTTAAACCACCAATTGGTAGGTTAATATCATAGGTGTCTAATTCTATAATATTATAATTTTTGCACAACCGTAAATAGTTTTAATTCGCTTGGATAATAAACATGAATTACCCGGTATAATGTTAGTGGAATTACCAGAAGTACCACCTAAACTATTCTGGGTTTTTTCCTCGGTAACATTAAAATTAATCTAAAATTTTGTTCATTACTTCGTATCTAATAAAACATTAATGTGTAATGTAGTTTCTATAAACACGCACACATTCACACACCCATATAAATATATGTATTTTACCTTAATTATCCATTAATAATTTATTGATGCCATTGAAAACTCAAGTAGAAATCAGACATTAACTTGTAGCTAATAATTATCCTTACCAAAATGGAAGAAACTACAGTGTGGGTACTAATGAAAACCCATGAATTTTATGTGAATAAAAATGTTATTTGTAGACAGTTAAAACTCATTAGTAGACTTTTACATATGCATTAAGAAAAATGATGGAGGCTAAGAACAAAGTTGCGTTCTAATTTATTTAATTTACTTTTTATTTAAATAGCCATCCGGACATTCAATAAAGACTAAATTAACATTAATTATCATCCGAATGATCAATGCCTTCTTATGGGAACGAAAACAGTTTGAATGGCAATTCATTACTCATTTAGCCCGTTTTCGGCCGTAAATTTAACATTAGGAGAATAACTTATACTGATGACTTTCGAATATGTTAGGACGATTAAGTTTCTTTTAAATATATTAGCAGACGTTTTAAGCGATATTTTGTAAATTTGCATATTAAAAAAAATATATTTGCTCATTATTTTTTTTGCATAAATTCCACTTTTTTTTAATATCTTCATTGAATTTTTATGGAGTTTTGTAGGTTCGGTAAAATATAATTAATTACCAATTCTTTTTATAGAAACGTAGCCTTTACAGTTTCGCAGACATGATTTTGTCTTATTTCTATATAAATTTTACCCTAATCTTGACAATGATTGAAAACAGCTGTCTATTTATTAAAAATATAATTTACAACTAGATATGTGTAGTTGTCTCGACTGAAAGCATGAGTTTTCGAAGTAAGAATCGAAATAACTATGCGCTTAAGGTAAATATAATAGAATGAAATGAAATAAGAACGTATGTCGAGTAACGTAATCTGGAGCGATGAGTCAGTGTCAGCTCCCGACGGAACGAGTATATTATCCATTTTTGAGATGTGGATAAAGTAGCAACTTTATCCACCCGACACCTAACAATGTATAAGGGGTTAATGGTTATATATACGGGGTGAGTTTTTTTTTTCAATTTTAGCATTAGGATCTCGGAAACCATAAGTCATCTAGATTTGGTTAAATGAGGATAGAGTTGTCGTTTTAAGAGCGATATGCTTTTGTTTTTTGAAAAAAGACCCCAGTTTTTCAGTTATAATACAAACTTTTTTTATAAATGACAGTCATAGTTGACTTAAACATTTTTAAAAAGGTCAATTATTCCTCTTTATAGCGATACAAGGTTTGCTATACTAACTTTGATAAATAAAGGACATCTTCGAAAATTAACTTTATGAAACTGATTTACTTTGACAAATAAACACGACACAGGACTATTTGTATTATTGACAGTAGCAAAACCAGAGTTTGCTATGGAAATTTTATGAAGAGAGTTTTATATGGAAAACTCTTTCCCCCCTTACTACGAGAATTTTATTATTTTTTCTATTCTAATAATTATACTAAATTCTATTCAAATTATGCAACGAAAATTCCCGAACTCATTTGTAAGAGATGTAATTTCATAAGATAGTAAATATAGCAAATCTTATATCGTCATAAACAGAAAAATTGTCCTTTTTAAAAATGTCAAAGCCAACTATGGCTGCCATTTAAAAAATAAAGTTTGTATAATAACTCAAAAACTATGTTTTTTTAAACAAAACATTTGCATAAGCTATTAAAATAACAACTATTTCCTCATTTAACCGAATCTCTAGGTTTTATGGTTACCGAGATCCCAATGCTTAAAATGAAGAAAAAACTCGCCCTGTATATACTACTATTGTTTGATCAAAAAAAGTTACAATTTTTGAACTTTTACTAATTGTAGTTCTTGTTTTACAGTCGTTGCCTTTGGTGACCTTCAGTTTATTTTAGTTTTATTTTAGATTTTAATTCTAAACATGAATCACTCTTAATACTGATTTTTTTAAATCTTTATGTACCTCTATAACACTTGCAATTTATATTCTTTTACCTAGTGTGATGGTAATCTAGAAATAATTTCAGTATGTAATTTAGCTGTATCAGAATCCCACTTCTACATAAGCACCTTCTATCTCGCCACTTATTATTTTACAATCTTCAAGCCGGCCGCACATTTTCTTGATTACTTAAGTTGTCTTAAGTGTCATTAAATCGGTTCGATAATTTACTCGATCTGGACGGTAATTATGGTGAAATTGTATGACTACTAAGATGCAGTGCGGCCGCTGGGCATCTCAAGCTGCCCAAATGGTGCCCGAAGCCGCAAGAGCTTACGAACCGCGGAAGCCTGTCTGACTGCGTAGACCTATTGAGTTCACGCACAGCCCGAAGGCTCTGGCTGAGACCACTTGAAGATAAGGTGTGCTAGAGAACGTCTGGAGTGAAACTGTGAAGTCTGCAGGTTGATACTTATTCGTTAGACAAACTTATCGTTATGCTCCATGGAACGTTTTTTTTGAAATTAAGTTTGTTTGGAATTTGACTTTAAATAAAGCAGTAATTAATATATTTTTATTTAATTTTGGCAAAATAAATGGACTTACGCAAAAATCACATTTAAAATCGTCATTATTTTTTCAGTTTTTGTCGTTTTCCTGTTCATCTCGAGCTTAATTCTTTTAATATGTGCATCTTATAAATTTCCTCTGAAATATTTGAAATATTGTTTGTTCGGTACCCCACGCAAATGTCGCATTCGTCCTTGTTAGGGGTAAAAAGGGACACGTTCATTTCGTCAAAAATATACTTGAACATTGTCAAACTGACTGCTGTAATTTCCTTTTCTTTACACCTCGAATCTTTGTAGAGTGTAATGAGCTCAGTTTTGCTTTTCCAACGTTTTTCCAAATAGAGTTTAGAAGATGATTTTCGGCAATAGTGTGACTAACTTCGGCAAGCTATTAAGAAATTCTGTAACTGTAGATTTTCTTTCAATATTCCTTAACGTCCTTTAGTCTATATTTTGCCTTTTTGTCTCTACATTTGCAGTAGAGGCCTTCTTAGTTTCTGGCGAATTTAAACCTTGACGAATCTGTAACTGTTGTCATGGATACACCCAAGGTGTTGCGAAAACATAGTTTGCAAGGTGTTGCAAAACATAGTTTTACACACCCTGATTCTCTTATGTTGTGACGTACCTGAAGGGCAGTCGGCGCGTTAGGCCGTGGAGCGAGTGGAGGGTCCCTTTGAAGTAGTGACGAGGGCCAGGCTCTCGGTGTCAGAGAGTGGGGGGGGTTAAAAAAAGGCTCCACGTAATTTTACCTCGTTGCTACTTCGTCGCAAGGGAGGCTCCACCCTACCTGTGTGGGTGGACGGCAGACCGTCAGCGAAGTTCAGAAATCACGAACTTCACAACGCTGACCGTTTGGCGTCAACACCACCAGATTTAGATCTCGCAGTGAGAAGAGAAAACTATAAATGAGATAACTGAGAAAGAAAACTGTAACTGAAATGAATATAGAAAACTGTAAAGAGAAAACGTGGGGGGAGCAAAAAATAACAGGTGTGAGTTTGGTATGGTAAGATGGCGTTTATTCGCACACACAAATGACAGACACCGTGTCTACGCTCCTGAAAACAAATACCTCCGAGCGCCACCCTTTCGCGCAGGGTTTACTCTATTCGGCCGAATAAAACAAGCTCCTAATCGCGCGATTGAAAGGGCAGAGGGAGCGACCTTTCTCGTACACTAGCGCAAAACACGTACGACACGAAACACGTAGACGCAATTTACACACAAGAATAAACAGAAAAGTTAAATAAAACGGTCTGGCTCAACTTGAGCACAAAAAAAAGTAACTAGATATATTTAGATCTCTGGCCTGTGTTATCTGGATGGTCTCGCCGTTGGCTGGGTTCAGCCCCGGGATGTCGGCGGTTTCCGTCGACGGCGTCTGGGCCAGGTCCGCGGCTTCCAGCCAAGAATGGTTCTGGCCGAGCGGTTTAGCCCGTCGCCAAACGCCTAGAAACACATGGCCTTAATCAAAATGGCCGGACACGTGGCTTCACGAAGAGGAGAGGAGATAACTACTTACTCGGGTGTTACGAGCGTGTTCCCTGCCCTGTAGTCGGTGCCTCAATCCCCCTCAAGGGTGGTTAGCTGAGAACCGTTGATTATTCCCGTAAAACGGATGGTGAAATACCTTATCTGCAACGGTTCTTCTGGCACGATCTATCTTGGGCACGAGTCAATTTAGTTCTGCGTCGTGGCGGCGCTTCCGCCGGTGAATTTAAAAATCGCTCACCGGGGAGACGCGTCACCACAACAAAAAAATGCAAGCATGGTTGCCTACCGTGCAGGTCCATACGTCCGTTAATTATTAAAAAGCCGTTTCTGCCAACGCTATTTTTGGACCGTTACAATGTTTCTTATCCATGAAGAATGTATATGATATTGAACTTCGGCATTTACCCTCAAATTTTCTGTTTCTCGCCCTTATAATATCTGATGCTGTTGTTCTTCCCATAACATCCTCCCAAGAGAATTTCCAGAATTTTTGAAAAATCTTCCTCTTTGAGGTCTTTCTACCTCATTTATTGTATAGCATTCAATAGACATCTTCGTTTTAGATTTTATTTCTGCACAGGAACAGCGAACTTTCATAGCTTTTTTCTTCCTTGGGACAGTAAACTTGTTATGTTTTCTTCCCATTTAAGACCCACTTTGTTCCCGTTTCCTTTTGTTACTATTATAGTCCCAAACTCCACTGCCACTTAATCTGTTTTTCATTCGTTTGCGTTTTTTACTTCCTGGATCAAAATTGTCTTCTTCTTCTCTCATTGGACGTTTTGTTCTTGATTTTTGGAGCAACATCCTCTTCTTCGTCTGCGCTGCATTCATTTGCAAGTCATTCTTTATCTAAAACATTTTGCACTTCCTCTTCTGGGCTGTTTTGACTATCAACCCAATGTTCATCTGAGACATTTTCATTTTGAGTTTCTTTATCACAGACAGCACCTAAGTTTGCGCTAGAATTATCATTGACTCTAGAATCATTTTATAAAGCATCATCTTCCCTGGCAATATATTGGTAATTGGTTTCTTGTTCTTCAATAATAGTTATGTTATTTAGGCAATCTATACTTCGCGCAACGATAGTTTGTTTTTTTGACATTGACTTGCAATAAAAATTATAAGGATGGGATTGTTAAACCACTTCAAGTTCATTCAAGGTTCAAGGTATCATAAAAGTCCAGGTATCTAGTCCAAGCTTTGGCTTGAATGTTGATGCACCAAAGAGTTGCCAGTGACAAAGGGCCGACCGATACCTGGACTTTTATGATACCTAACTTGAAGTGGATTAACAATCCCACCCTTATAATTTTTATTGCAAGTCAATGTCATAAAAACAATCTATCGTTGCGCGAAGTATACATCTATTAAAGTCTCTAATTGTTTGATGTTGTTCTATAATTTGTGTCGCAAAATCTCCATTGCATATTAAGTTGGGATCAATATTTTCTTTAAGCACTTAATGGCCCTGAAAACACTCCTGCTGTAAATTTTCTACTGCAATTTTTTGAACTGTTTGCTTACATCAAGTTTTCGATAGTTTTGGGGCTGTGCTTAAGCTATAGAATCTTCACTTCTGATTCTCTTCACTCTGCTTAATATTTTAAAACCTCTTACATTCTGGTCCATTCTAAAAATAAAAATTGTGTTAATGCTATATAAAATTTTTTTTAAATAAAAATTCAAAATGCTGTTAGGCATTTATTTTTTAACGAAATGCGCGTAAGTCCATTCGAGTTTAATATGACAAATGCCTAAATGCTGCTAAATTTTACGAGACTTAATACTAACCATGAATAACAACTAAATCTTATCTAAATATTATTTGCACTCTACTTACTTACCGGAGGTATTTGACAACAAGGTTATAAGAATTATTTCACTTTACTACTTTACAAAAGAATAACCCAAGAATAGTTGTAGAACGAAAGATTCAATGAGTGATGTACTTTTCAGACTGCTCTTGACAACTCGGACTTGCGCACTTTTCACTTTATGATTTTGTGGCGTCATCTAAAAATTTATAGCCATACTGTCACCGTCGGATTGTAGAACTTGTAATGCTTAACAGATGGCGCTAAAAACCTAATTTCGGTAAAAAGTGGACTTACGCAATTTTCATATGACGCCGACGATAAGTGATTTTAAGTTGGAGCGTTTATTAAGTAGTTTTTTGAGTATCAATGAGTTTAGATATAACTGAAAATTAACCTCTAAAAAAGTTGTAAGGAAAACTTATCAAAATGGAGACATTGAAACAAATAAAATCTAAAAAGACCCTGTAGTAAAGCATACTCAATTTACTACATTGCCAAAAGACATAAAAAGTAAATATTGCTGTTTACTCTATTATATGGAGCTGGTTATTATTACCTAAGATTCTTGAAAGATGTTTGAACTTGAAATATGAAATTATAACCATGTGTTAGAAGTCCACGAACAAGATTATTATTTAATTCAACATCTATCTTTTGTTGTCGATATAAAATTTAAATTTAAAGTTGTAAGGAAGAAATGATAAGAAAACATGAATCACCAAGTAATGCATCCAAGTACAAGTGTTTTTTTTTAACTTTGCAAAATGATGATTTAACAGGCTGTTAAGTCCGACTTGTGAAATGTATAAAGAGCGTGATAATCTATTTCGTTTTCTTTGTTTTCAGCCATTTTTTATTCAATATAAAAAAGTGTCAGGCCATATGCAAAATGAAGTAATTTATTTCAAGGTGACCCGGGGGAATATTTGCCCGGACAATTTGAAGAAACTCCTGAAGAAACAAATTCACGTATGAATTGATTTCTATGTGATAATTTATAAACTGTGGTACATAATTGTAAACTGAACCTGCAAAGACCTATTAGTTGTTCTATATGTGCACCAATTTTACCCCTGCAACAGATTATAATAATTTTTGTCTTAGTGGCTTTACAATTACTTTAATCTTTGCCTGTTCTCGCAGTGTATTGTAATTGCTCAATTACCGATAGAATTTTGATAGAACAAAATATTAGATAAGGCACAAAATTAATGCAAAAATTAAAAAAATCATATTTATTTTGCGCCAAATTAGTTTTATCATTTATTAACAAAATCAATATACGTTTCCAACTGAACCATTACTATTAGTATAGTTAACAAATTTTAATTATATTGTTTCAAAATAATGAGATCTAATGAGTATAAATATGCAACAAAATATTCCAAATTAAACTATTTCATTTCGATTACGGAATGTGGATAAAATCGTTCTGTATACAAAATTTAAATGAGTAAATAGAAATTTTAAGCCCGATTTTAAATTTGCGTTTACGTTTCATTATGTATTTATGCATTACATAATTAGCGCTGCGTAGCTTTATTTGTGAGCTAATTACGAAGTTGGAAGTTCATTTTGTGCATTTGTTATTTACGAGTTCGGCGGCCAGCGAGGAAAACTTCGGTTTCGATTAACTTTGGGCTTTTTTGAGGCTGTTTAGTTTGAAGACCCTCGACCCTCGCGCCAGGTAAGGCCGCCGCAGGCCTTTCCCTGTAAAAATTGTTTAATCTATTCCGTGGCACGATAACTTCGTACGTTCGTAGGGTGATTAATTGGGGAGTTCGAGCGTATTTTTTTTATTGTGATTAATCGCGCGCCCCTGTAGGCGCACTTCCGCTGTGTGGAATTGATAGTTGCGTTTTCTGTAGCTGCGCCCCCATCGGGCCCGGCATTTGAGCCGGGGGGGTCGATTTTTTCGCTGCAGCTCTCTCGCCGCGGCGGCGGAGGAGTGATTTACTCGCGAAAATTTATCACGCGTTTAGCGCAGGGGGGTGCTCAGCGGGTACATAATTTCCCAGATAAAATTATCGAAATGACGGACGGCAGCAATAAAAACGGGGCGCTTTTCGCTCGCCTACCTGTCCTTTGGTAAGGCGAGATGCACCGGCCCCCGTGTCCCCGACGATGACGCGAAGTATTCGAGGCATTCGGTGATAAACTCCACGGACGTACCTTGGAGTGCGTGCGTGTTGGGTAGCGCAGAGGGGCCCCATTTGATTGATCTTTGTATTCCGTGCACAGGGACGCGGTGCATTCGCAAGGGGCGCCCGGCTGCGTTGGGGTGATTCCGAAATTTGAATATATATTGGCGATGACGCGACCACCGACGCCACGAACTGCCGATGGAATACTTCCTTTGTGGACACCGATGATGGCGAGCCAGAGAGAGAGACGCGCCGTGTGACTTGCTCTTTGCTATTATAATTGTTTTTGTGGAGGAGAGAACTGTGCGGTGCGGTCGTACTTTTTGTTGCATCCGTCACAGATGATGATTCTGTATTATTTCAAGAGGCCCTCGCTTTTTGCCAGGCCCGATTATTACACGAATCAATAAGTGTTTTTGTTGCTACGGTGCCGGACATAATTAGGTGCCTCATTGTTTCGCAGAATTGGTGAATAGGTTTTTGTGCAACTCCATTAGCTCCTTGTAGTAGAAGAGGGCGGGCGCCTAGTGCTCTGTTTCTCGTGCAGAAAAGTCGCATTAAGCAAACCCATACATCGCTGACAGAACCGCCCCTTCCTCAGCACTAAATTCACCCCACCAAACCGTTCTGCAATTCCTCGATCTAGTTCCTGCATAACGTAATCAAAATAATAACAGGGAAATACCCCCATTGCCATCACAGGATCAGCAAGTCACTCGTCAGTTATTCAGTGATTAAAATAAATTTGGATTCTTGGTAGAAGAATGGGCTGTAAGATAGAGATTTCAAGACATTTCAAGAAAACCGTGCACCTAATTCACAATTATTTTTCAATAATTCAGTAACAATTTGTCTGTAGTTATCACTTCCAATGAAACCATCTTCCAAGGAAACAATTTTTTCTCGGATGAACATTGTGAGAAATAATCATTATTCAATACCTTCCTGATCTGAAGACCAACAAATATGCCTTCTTTAATTTTAGCATATGAAATTGTAAGACTTTAAGAGACTACTACTCGGACTTTCTCTGTACGATTCCAGAGATTTTTTCCTTGTGGATGTTATCTAGTTGTATGAACTGATTGACTTATGATTTGTGATGAGCTTGCGGTATCTTCGATGTTATTTTAAGCATTGCATTGTAGTGTTGTATCGTAGAAATCTTTTTTATGTAATTAATTTATTAATTTGACTTGTGTAAGTCTTATGACGACAGGCATGAAAATATATTCTATTCTATTCTACAGTATGCTGCTACTATCTTATTTACTTCCTTGGATTTCAATACTGGGCCTCATTAAACATTATTCCTCATGTATATACAAATCACACAACTGGCAATATGGTGGTCTGTCCACGGAAATTGAATGTCATTTATTAGAGAAACTTTAAAAAAGTAAAATCTGGTATGCAAATACGTATTCGAGAATTTCATTTATAACGATATGCAAGATTTTCATTTTAGGGGCTGATATTTACTCTTATTCGAATCCACTCGTTCTCTTTCTAACCTTGTTACATTCCTACAATATTTCTATTTCAATTTCATTCTTTCAGTACCCAGAATCTGCATGGATTTTATTTATAACGATATGCAAGGTTTTCATTTTAGGGGCTGATATTTACTCTTATTCGAATCCACTCGTTCACTGTCTAACCTTGTTACATTCCCATAATATTCTCTTTCATTTTCATACTTACAATGGCCAAAATCTTCATGGATTATAAATGTAAAATAATATGCTACAAATTTTAAATACGAAACCAGCATAGGGGAAGAAAAATGATATAAACGAAGGCGAGTTTTTTGTACCCAAACGCGGCATACGAATATTCCACATACCTGACTACAGCATTTCTTTCAATACTGGTTGTAGAACTTTGATAAAATAAATAAATTCTGTTTGATTTTTTTATTTACTAGACATTTAAATAGATAATACTTTAATATGTTTCTCCAATTGTGATTGGTCTTTACTTGTAATGCGTTTATATCTAGGCAAACCATATACTGTGCTGAGAGATATGAAGTGATGGTTGTCTCCGTGGAGACATACCAACGATCTATCTGATAATTTATCCTAAACTTTGAAAAAACCTGCTCTAATGGATGTGAAATGTCATTGCGATTGACCTCATTGTTTGGATCGCGTTTTCATACAGGCAAAGTACATAGTGTGCTGAGAGACATGAAGTGATGTTTGTCTCTGTAGAGACATACCAACGATCTATCCGATACTTTATCCTAAACTTTGTAAAGACCTACTATAAATGGATGCGCAATATCATTGCGATTGACCTCGGAAATCATTATCTCTCGATTGACTGGTTGGTTCAGTCAGTTCAGGTTAGGTTTAGTTATGCCTTAGCTATGTTGAGTTATGCCTTTAGGTACTTATTACTTATACTTATTTTCCAGACCAACTATAAATTAAAAATATTGTATTGAACGAAAACAGCTCAGGAGCAGGGTTGGAATAAGTCATGATTTTTTTAAAATAAAAAATCAATGATTTTTTTATATTTCTGATCAGTTTTTGCCACTTTGGATGTGATTTAAATCAATTGATGTACATCACGATTCAAATCATACGATTTTTTTAAATAAATTCTTGAATTTGAACAAGAATAGATGATTTAAAAACAACGGTGTATCTGTACTATGCGATGGACCAAAAATGGAAGATTTTTTTTTTTATTTCACTTCCAATTATCTATTTTAAAGCATGCTACCTCTACAGTTACATTATATTTTTAATTGTACACCTATTGGAATGCACAAACAGTGCAAAAACAGTAATTAATTTAAAAAAAACAATTTTGATTTAAATCAATTGATTTGAATCAATGATTTAAATCCTGCTCAAGAGGTTCACCACCAAATCGAAATTGTTGTGTGCAAATAAAATTTTCATTTGAGAATTAACGAAAAACTCATTTGAATTTTGCAGTTTTTTTACAGTTATTTTAATGTACTCTTAAATTTGCTAAAATTGACATAATGGGTTTTGGAATCCCACGCCTTATAATATGATGAATATTCTCATTAACTTTTATTACTTACATTAATTGGGGGCTTAAGATTAATTCAATGCATATTTGCAATTTACTCATAGTCTCAGTGACTATGTCACAAGGGATTTGTTTACGAATTATAAAAAAAAAATTATATCAAAACAGCGTATCAAATTATTATATATTACAACAAAATACATATTCTAAGTAAATAAAATAAAAATAAATTATGATTGTGGATTTTGTTTCGTTCTTCAGGTTTTTATTATTTTGGGCAATGTGATCTTTTATATTTGCTCAGCATATGCAAATGTTCGTAAAAAATCGCGTGGTAACAAAAATAAATAATGGTATTATATTTTTTGACCCATTATTTCGAATCACTGTGTAAATATATAAGCCTAATAAAATTTCGCATGTTTATATTGTGATAAGTCACATGGGAAAATTACTGTAACTGAAATGCACGTTGCAGCTTGCAGCCCGCCTGAACCGTTGCTTAAAATATATAGTAAATAAGTGTGTTTTGCGAATCTGCCGTCTAGTTTACTTTATGATACGTCATATAAGCGAAGCCTTGTATTTGTTTATGTATATGTGAGTATTTGCATATAGGCCAATGCAAATATTGGTGGTTCTCGGGACGTGGTTTTGATCTATAATTTAGTATGGGAGAAGGGCCACATATGAATTTTGTAAATTCTGGGCTGTCCTCTCCAATTTTTTACCTGTACCTATTACATTATATTACTACGTCTATGCATAGAATCCTAGAACTGTAATAAATAAAGAAGTGTATTTAAATTGCAGAATATTTATACAAATTGTGGAAAAATGATTAAAATGTCAAATTTCATTTTATACGTAGAAAGTCTAAACAGTAGTTTCTGAAAATTTGCCCAATGTTCTAATACTGCCAAAACACTAAATGAAGGTGTAATAATAATAATAAAAACTATAAATCGTAGAAAATGTATGCAAATTGCAGAAATATCAGAAGTTTCTGATTCAATTCGGATTCTGTTTTGAACAATTCAAAACCTGACAGATAAAAATACTAGAAGTTTGCGAAATGTTTATAAAATGCCAATATACCTGGAAAAACTTAATTAAAGTGTAGTGATACTGAAGAAATCAAAAAGCGGGAATATTGCAAATTATAATTTAAAAATATATGTACAAAGAAATAATAATATGGCCAAATGTTGTATTTTGCTAGAATTTCAATCAACAAATCTAATTTTCTGAACAAATTTAATGCAAGCTTTTCAAAAACTAGCACATATTTCAAAGCTTACAAATAATGATCCTAAACTTACAACATTTTCATTAACATATTTTTTTAAAACGCGTTTATATAACGATTTTGTTTTTGGTCGTTAACCCCATTTCTCTATTCCACACGATATGATGAGTTTGAATAAAGTGCCACAACATTTTATGAAGGCTTCAAAAATTGCCAAAACGTTTTATGCATATTGAAAATTTCCGAAATATGCAATCAAAATATAATGATCAGGATAGTTTCGACCTTTACTACGTGGTAGTTCATATTTAAAAAATAGAGAAACAACTTGCTATGTTTTTACCACAAATATGTGGTAAAAACATAGCATATTGTTCTCTGTTTTTTTAAAAACTATATAATGAATGTTCAAATGACGAGAATTTTCTATCAAAATATCAAAAGTCTTACAAGGTAAGTTTGAAAAAAGTTAATAAGCGATTTATGAAACCGGATAAAGTGAAAAAGCAGAAAATGTTCGTCAAGTTTTATGGACATTTCAAATATTCATAGAAATGCAATCCAGAAAGTTAAAATATCCAGAACTTAAATAAAAATATCAAGAGTATAAGAAGGTTCAGAAATTGGGAGCAATAAATCAATTAAAAAATGTAGTTGTTTCAATGTTTTCAAATGGTCTACAAAAACAGAGTACTCCTCAAATTTTCAGAAAATTTCATGAAACTTTGAACAAAACCTAAGAACAGTGATCGAGTGTTTGGCAAAAAACTGACGAGTTCTGAGGGCTGAATGGGCTGGAGCGTTGTCGTGATACAAAAACCAGTCGCCACTCCTCCACATTTCTGGCCTTTTGTGGCGTCCCTCAGACGTTTCAGAAGTTCAATGTAGTAAGTCTGATTCATGTGAGAGCTATGTGGAGTCATGGGGGAGGTACTCGTGTTGAGCAACATCCCCCTTAGCATCTAAGAAAACTGTCAGCATCACCTTGACATTGGATCGAACTTGGCGAGCTTTTTAGGTCTAGGGGACGTTTACCCACCCTCTGGGACGATTGGACCTCCGTTTCAATGTCATAACCGTAAATCCATGATTCATCATCTGTTATGATCTTTGACAAGAAGTTTTCATCTTCTTCTCAACGATCAAACAGGTCCTGACAAAGCTGGACGCGATGGGCATTTTAGTCGTTGGTCATTAGGCGTGGCACAAATTTCGCATCTTCAATTATTCGGTCAAAATCTCGTGACAAGATCCAACTGATATCCCACACTCTTCAGCAAGCTCCCTGATGGTGAGATGTCCATTTACCCGCACCAGGATGTTAATTCTGTCGACGTATGGATTGTCAGTATACGTGAAGGGATGTCCAGGACGCGCATCGTCTTCAATCGACTGTCGACCATTCTTAAACCGTTCATGCCACTTAAAATATGTCGCACGCTTCATAGCAACATCACCGGAAGTCGTGTTGAGCATAGCAAAAGTTTCAGTCTCAGATTTTCCAAGTTTTACAAAAAAAAAACAGCAACTCGTTGCTCGTTTAGGTCATGCATTCTGAAATCCGCTAAAAATTGCACTTCACTAAACACCCGGTAGCTATTCAACAAATGTAGATATCTGTAACCTGGACACGGCGTTATATTCAGCTGATTTTTACGATCAAATGAACTCCAAGCGCATCCCCCTGGAACCTAATAAGCCCGCGCAATTCAAACAGTTCGCGTATTAAATGAACAGACCTAGCATTGGAATTCGGCACAGGATGAAATAAAATATTTTCTAGATTATTAATTTGATTGGATTTGATAGCAAAGGTGAAGTAAACTATTTAAAACGGGAAGAAACAATATAGTAGAAATAGCTAGATTAGCTATTGGTAATTTGGAAACATAATAGGCGACAGTGCGTTGATCATACTTGTAATAAATGTGCAAACCATATGCTTTATATGACTGTACCCCAAGTTTCGAAGCCATTAACCGCACACATTTTCTTTCAACATCCACACGTGTCGCGCGTCCTAATATTGAACTTCGCCACAGGAGCGCGCATTCACTGGTCATCCCTTTTAATCTATCGTGAGAATGGATGCGTTGACGTCAAACAATTCAGCACTCGGCACATGTGCATCGGGGTTATGAGCTACAAAGCCCGTCGGATTAGCTTGCAATCCTGGGCTGGATGGAAGACGAAGCCTGCACTCCCAATCTCGCCGTTGGAAAGCCGACAGCTGCGCGCGTATAAAATTCAAATTCGCCTGTTGGCGGACTTTTTTGGTCTCATGTGGGGCGCTCCGATTGCCGAAGTCTCGAGGTCCCGTGCAGCCCGGGCAGAAGCAATCACGCGAAATAATTGGGGGCTCGCTAACGAGCTGCCCTGTCTAATTAAACGCGCGTTTTATTAATTATAACAATTCCCGGCGAGCCGTGTTGGCGTAGATTGCGCGGTCGGTTCCCTTTTTGGAAATGATGGAAGGTGACACAGGCAGACGCACTCACACGCTGTGGGAGACGTTTCGGGAGTGCAGAGGCCTAGACCCGGCAATTTTCGATAATTGGGGATATTGTTGCGGCGTTTCCGCCGTAATTATTATCTCATAAGTTACTCCGGGTGGAGTAAACGCTTTATAATTGCGCTCGTCGCTCTTTTATATAAATAAATAAGCTCCGTCCGTCGGGTCGCGTGACGGCCGCGCCGTGTACAGTACTGGGGGGAATGAGGGGGAGATTGTGTGCCGAGATAATTTGGGGACGCCCTAGTGTGTGTTGTTGCACTCGCGTCTTTTAAAAATCTCACGAGACAGTATTTCAATCAATAAGACAAGAAGTAAGCAGATAAGATCTGGAGCCGTTTCCTCCTTTTTCATCTTATTTTTCTAATCTCCGTGACCCGTGGCTGTAACCGAGTTTACGGGCGTTTGCTCTCTCCGGCTCTCGCGCCAGCTCGGGGCAGTTTTACTTCATGGATTTTAGAGACCATCTACCTGTTCGACAGTGCCACTCTTTCTTCTCTATCCAGCTCACCGAAACGACACGCCGTCTTTATCTGATGATTGCATTATAAGTAACAAGTGCTGCTCTTAGTTTATTATAGGCCGAGATAAATTTTGAATTATATCATACCTCTCGATACGATTACCTTGATTATAGGTCGCACACACACGTAAAAACGGAAGATGGCCATTAGTAGATCCACTGCATGTAATGCACCGAGCGAGTAAGTGAATTACAATAACTGTATCAATTTAGGGGGGACCGATAAAGTTTAAATTACACGGGTTTCGCTTAATGCACCGGAATTAACGCTAAACTCTATAATTAAGAACTGATAGATAAACGTCGGGTCAGCACCGAAAATTGATTGCACTATCGAAGGGCCCGGCTTATAATTAAATTTACATATTTTTCGCCAGGGAATGCGGTAATTGACCGGGCCTAGAGAGCCCCATAAAGCTCGCCTCCGTAACCCATGATTAAAGCGGGAAGACGATAAACCGCCAATTTCTAACAATACGGTACCGGCACCTCCTGTTAATTACACGGGCCAGTGCTGTACGCAGAATTCTGCCAGACGTGCACTTTATCAGCACGTCCTCACAGCCATAAGCACGAAAAAACATGAATAATCAATCACAGCACCATACATAAATCATGTTAAAAATAGAAATGAACAAATAATCAATAGTCTATTATCACACAGGGCGTTTCAGGAGGAATACTAAATATTTTATGTGATCGTATTGACTGTTTCTACTAAAACAGTAAAGTTCAAATTAACATGTTAACAGATTTTCAGTAAATATTTTGCTACCTAGAATTATAAACGGTATCTTTAACATAAATCAAATGAACACCTAAATAGATTGATTTAGCTACATAAAATTCTAAACGGTACCTCCCTAACATAAATCAAATGAACACCAATGAGAGACTATTTTGCGAAAATCGGACAACCAAAACACCAAAAATTTATTATTGGTATTTATTAAATGGTACACAGAACCAAATGTTTGATTATTTTGAGTAGTTTGCACATTGCTTACATCATTTTGCTAGTAAGTACATTGAAGACTCACAATTAATGAAAATAAAACAGAATTCATGATATTCGGGCACAAAACACAAGCACACAGCATAAAACCTACCTTAAAGGAGACAAAGATAAAAGAAACTAGAAAAATAAAATACGTAGGACTAACCATAACAAACAAACTAAAATCGGACGATCATATAATCAACCTACTAAAGAAAAATGCCACAGCTATCCACATGATCAACAGAATAAAGAAATTAATACCAAAACATTTACGGAAAACCATATATCACACCATCTTCATTCCAAATAACATATTTCTAATAAGCATATGGAGCAACACCACACCAAAGGAATATAAAAAAACTACAAACACAACAAAATCAAGCACTAAAAATGCTATACAAACTGCCTAGACTTACCCCAACCACTGACCTACTACAAATCACAAAAGAAAAAGCATACTACAATTGATAAAAATAATTAACTTAATACTGCTACACAAAATGAAATACAAGCTTATGAAAACAAATATACACCTGCTAATTACTGGAAATAACATACACACACACACAACACAAGATCACACAATAAAATAAGAACATGCAAACAAACAAGGAAAAAACACCAGATGAACCTAACGAACGAAACAATAAACGAATACAACAATCTCCCACAAAACACGAGAAGCGCAGACCTGAAGTACTTCACCAAAATAATCAAAAACATGACGCGGCCGGCAAAACTTTAGGACGAGAAAGCACAGGACCTCGCTCCGAAGAGACCGCCCCGATATATCTATACTGACGATTGTAACAATATGTAAACTTACAATAAAATAAACAATTTGACAAAAATACTTCCAGATTTTTTTAACTTATCAAAAAAGCTAGAAAATTTAAGTACAGGAAACTTAATCATTTTATCAAAATGATTACCTATCACAATAGGGTGTTTTATAAATATGGAACCAAAGCTCTCCTATCTAGATAGCTCGAAAAAAAAATAAAAAATCTTCGAACAGGTCGTTTTTTTTTAATAAGTCCATATTCTATGACGGGGTTAGTAAGGTAATTATAACGTCAGCATTTTTTTTATTTATGTCGTCATTGACATTTTTTTCTAATTAAGAGCACCTAATTCACCTAACAGTTAAATTTTTTGCTATTGCCATTGGAAAATGGCAAAATTTGATTGTTGTTTCAGAACACCCTGTGTATTCAACGTGACTGCAAATATTGTGTATGTTTTGGTATATTGCTTGAGTACTTGCATCCTTAGATTCGTTCATTGATCTCTTATAATAAGGTTTTGTTGAATTTTTTTCACCGCAAGCGTATCACAATTCATAAGTCAATACGTTCATACAACTAGACAGCATCCACAAGGAAAAAAATCTCTGAAATCGTACAGAGAAAGTCGAGTAGCAGTCTCGTATAAATCAGAAATTATTGACATGATTATTAATCATAAGATTTCTCAATAATTTTCGAGATTTCCACAGATTTCCCAATAAATATCTATGATTCCATAGATTTGTGAATTATTCTTAAGATTTCCCAATAATTTTAGAGTTTCTAGAGATTTACCTATAAATATCAATAATTTCAAAGATTTTTTAATTGTTCTCAAGATTTCCCATTAATTTTCGCGACTTCTAGAGATATGTCTATAATTTTTAAAATTTTGAGAAATTATTAAACAATTTAGAGATCATATAAATCAGAAATGATTGGCATAATTATTAATCACAAGATTTCTGAATTATTTTCGAGATTTCCACAGATTTCCCAATAAATATCAATAATTCTAGAGACTTTTTAATTATTCTCAAGATTTCCCATTAATTTTGGGGATTTCTAGAGATATGTCTATAATTTTTAAAATTTTGAGTGATTACTCAATAATTTCGAGATCATATAAATCAGAAATGATTGGCATGATTATTAATCACAAGATATCCCATTAATTTTTGGGATTTCTAGAGGTATGTCTATATATTTTTTAATTTTGAGAAATTACTCAACAATTTCTAGATCATATAAATCAGAAATGATTGGCATGATTATTAATCACAACATTTCTCAATAATTTTTGAGATTTCCACAGATTTCCCAATAAATATCAATAATTCCATAGGTTTTTTTAAATTATTCTCAAGATTTCACAATAATTTTCGAGATTTCTAGAGACATGTCTATAATTTTTAAAATTTTGAGAGATTACTCAATAATTTCGAGATCATATAAATCAGAAATGAATGACATGATTATTCATCACAAGATTGCTCAATAATTTTCGAGATTTCTACAGATCTCTCAATAAATATCAATAATTCCATAGATTTTTGAATTATTCTCAAGATTTCACATTAATTTTCGGGATTTCTTGAGATATGTCTATAATTTTAAAAAATTTGAGAGATTACTCAATAATTTCGAGATCATATAAATCAGAAATGATTGGCATGATTATTAATCACAAGATTTCTCAATAGTTTCGATATTTCCACAGATTTCTCAATAAATATCAATAATTCCATAGATTTTTTAATTATTCTCAAGATTTCCCAATAATTTTCGAGATTTCTAGAGATATGTCTATAATTTTTAAGATTAAGAGAGATTACTCAATAATTTCGAGATCATATAAATCAGAAATGATTGACATGATTATTAATCACAAGATTTCTCAATTTTTTTCGTGATTTACACAGATAATTGTCATGATTTCTGAAGATTTTTCAATAATTTCGAAATAAAGAAGTGCAAATTGGTTGACATATTTCAATTATTCCCAAGATTTCTCAATAAATTTTGAAATTTCCACAGATTTCGCAATAAATATCATTAATTCCATAGATTTTTGAATTATTCTTAAGATTTCCCAATAGTTTTCCAGATTTTAATTTTTAGATGTTTTATTTTCGTTTTCACAAATTAGGAGAAATTTGTCGATAACTTATAAAATATCAAGTCATTTCAATAAACTGTAAAATTTCGAGAGATTTTCCAATCATTTACCTTATTTATCTATTATTTTTTTAGATATCTACAGATTTCGCAATAAAGGAGATCAAAGCAAATACATTTCTGGAGATTTTTCAATAAATCCAAATAAAAGATTTTCCAAATAAAAAATGCTATTAAAGTTTTCACTTTTGAAAGTAAAGGAATAGTATTTTTGGACAGAAAAAATTACCAGAGTTCCATTCGAATTCCATTTGAAAAAATATGTCAATAATATAAGACATAAATTACCGAAATTACCGCAGATTTTCAAGTGCGTGAGAAAATGCGGAATAAAGAACAAAAATGGAGCTGTTCGAAGGTTTTTTAAGCTTTCTTTCGGTAGGAGCGCTACTGTTCCATATGTAAAAAGTAGACCCTGTATAAATAATTATGCAAAACTAACAGTATTTTCATGAACATATAGAGTTAAAAAAAAGAGCCACAAAATTTGATAAAGCTTTCACAAATTGCTAAAAGTTTTATGCACAGCGAAACTTTAAAATACGTATAACAAAAGTTCAAATGTCGAGAAAAAATATATCTAATATCTAGAAAAAATTTGCAAAGTTTTAAGAACATTAAAATGTTTTTAGAGTTTTATGCACAAACTTTTCAATTTCTTTAGCAATCAAAATATCAAGAAAGATAAAATATTTGCAAACTAAAATTCACATCAGCATGTGTCCAATTTTCAGTGGGTGTTTAGATACCACAATAAGAAAATATTTTGCGAAAATCTAACAAACTAAAACACCTTTTTATTATTTTTAGTAGTTTTGCACAGTTGCTTAAATGATTTTGATTTCAATATTTTTTAATTTTCAACATCTTTTGCACCTTTTCGATGTTTTATTTTAAAGATTTAAAAAGTTTTTTTTAAACAATTTCAATGTCCACCACGAATAAAATATACAATTTTTTTAAATGTTTTTTCGAATTTAATGCTTGTAAACTTTCTACTTTATCGATGAATTATTTCGATATTTTCGACTATGATGATTTAAAAATTCTTTAAATATTTAATCACAATCGCTCACCACTAATAAAATATTCAAATTTGTATTTAAATATATTTAATTGGTTGTTAAACCATTATGGGTTTTTGTTTTTTTCTTCGAAAATATGTTAGTAAATGTTTTTCATTTTTTTCGATGATTTATTTGACAGATTCAAAAAGTTTTCAAACATGTGTTCAAAATCGTTCAGCACTGATAAAATACACACATCTGTATTGAAATATCGTAAATTAGTTGTTTGCAACCTTCCCGATAAAAGGCTACCTGTAAAACGTTGTCGATGCCCATACAATAGAAACTGCTGCATCACACACTGTTATGTGCGTTGGGGTGAGCTTTTCAGATCCGCTTTTCTGAGAATGAATGATGCTACATCATATTTGAACAATTCCCTAGCTTTTACCCCGCAACAGCAATCAAAATATTGTGGCCGCTGCAGACATCGGTTCCATAATCGATTTCCAGGAATTATTTATTAGTGATGGAAATATCATTAATTAAATCATGAACTTTAATTATTATAGGCAATTAATCAACTGGACAGATTTATTTGCATTTTGCATGTACTTGCTCCTGCACGTGTATTGGCTAATGGGAAAATGTTATCTTATCTGTCGTTTTGATGAATGGTTTTTAGTATCATATAAAGGGTTTTCCAATAAGAGGTGTTATTTTGATATTCAAAGAAAAATGCCATTTTTTATTATAAATCATCAGATGTTTATTTCATTACAAAGAGGAAGGTATGCCGTTAATAGTGGAAAATAACATCAAGCAAATGACCACCACGGCCACGCTTACAGGACAAAATCCTTTTCATGAAATTTTCCATAACTAAATCGCAAAGTGGCTGCTGTATGTCCTCGATAGCCTCACGAATTCCATCTTTGAGGTCTTGAATCGATACTGGGCTGTTGGCGTAGACCTTCTCCTTCACGTGGCCCCAAAGAAAGAAGTCGCAAGGTGTTAAATCACAAGATCTCGGTGGCCAATTGTGATCACCTCTTCGAGAGATAACACGGTCCGGAAACTTTTCCCTTAAAAGATCAATGGTTTCGTTGCTTGTGTGGCACGTAGCGCCGTCTTGTTGAAAGTGAACGTTGTCCAGATCAATACCATCCAATTCCGGCCATAAAAAATCGTTAATCATCTCTTGATAGCGCAATCCATTCACCGTAACTGTTGCGCCAGCCTCATTTTCGAAAAAGTAAGGTCCAATGACTCCGCCGGACCATAAACCGCACCAAACAGTCACACGTTGAGGATAGAGAGGCTTTTCAACAATAACTCTTGGGTTTTCTGAGCCCCAGATGCGACAATTTTGCTTGTTGACGAAGCCACCGAGGTGGAAATGGGCCTCATCACTGAAGATGATTTTTCGATGGAATTCCGGATCATTTTCATGCATTTCAACGACCCAATCAGCAAAGTCACGACGTTGTTGATGATCGGCCGGCTTGAGTTCTTGTGTTAACTGGACTTTATAAGCCTTAAGACCCAAATCTTTATGCAAAATACGGTGTAATGACGTTTGTGGAATACCTAATTCCAAAGAACGACGAGGAATGGACAAACCTGGGTTTTCTTCAACACTTTCGGCTACAGCAGCAATATTCTCGGCTGTTCTTGAGCGACGTGCACGGGTTTTATTCTTCTCATCACTAACTTGTCCCAACAGCTCGAATTTTTCCACCAATTTCTGTATTGCGGTCCGACAAGGTGCTTCACGACGACCCAAAAATGTTCGAGTTTTACGAACCGTCTCTGCCAAATTTTCACCATTTTTATAGTGAATTTTAATAATTTCAATGCGTTGTTGAAGCGTGTATCGTACCATTTTTATTAATGGCGTAGTTTCTACTTGTCAAATGCCAAGAAATGACAGCTTCAAAAGTGACATCTACCGAAATAGCGGGCTATTCAAAATAACACCTCTTATTGGAAAACCCGTTATTTAGAGAAGAAACATGTAATCAATTGTTATACAAGCGAAATAATTAAAATTATCAATAATTTACGCCGGATATGTAAAACACAAGCGAGAGCGAGATGAGAGAAAGTTTTATATTAGTTAACATGAAATCGGAAAAGTGAGCATAACCTAACCTAAACATTTCAGGAGATGAAAAAAACATTACACAAACTAAACTTATTTACTTTGTTTTATTTCTGTAAGTGACTTTCACAGAAAGAGTCATTATAGAACCTGGTGACCTTATAAGGTCACCTTTATATAACCTCTAATGTACAAAAAAGATAGTATATGTATAGAAGGTATTTATAAAAAAAAATAACAGACTGCATATACAGTCAAGACAGTGGTGTCAACTTTAACACTGGATACTAATAAATAACACTGTTAAGATGCAAATCAAATATGTTTTGCAGTGTTGCTAAAGTGTTCTCTAGGATATACACAAATAATTTAACTACAATATTCAAATGTCATTATTTCTCAAAATTTCGTTGGAACTACCTACTATTGGAACTATGGTTACCTCGTCCGTGATAAAAATGCACGGAAATATTAATAAAAGTATTTCATTGTCTTACAGAGCTCTCAAAAAGTGGTGCCAACTTTTCCAACCACATAGTGCCAATTTTTTTTTAATATGAATTATGACATTTGATTTTTTTGTTAAATTATTTGCTTGTATTCTAGGAAATATTTTAGCAACGTGACAACGTAACGCACGTAACAGCAGTCATATTTGATTTGTATCTTGAACAATCTATTAGTATCCAGCGTAAAAGTTGACACCACTTTCTTGAGCGCTCTGTGCTACCGCTGATAGCTATTTTATTGAAGCAATTACCTGTGTTCATCGCATTACTAATTAGTTTCAGTGCAATTATAAAAGAAGCTCCGCGCTTAATTCGCTTAATGGGTCCAATTTAATGCAAAGTTTACAAACCCCGATTAAATTTTAGTGTACTGTCTGCGAACGTCTCCGAATATCTTGCAATTTTAATGAAGCTCGACGGCGGCGAGAGAATTACTCGCCGAAATAGTGCAACATCGCAGGGTCACAAAGTAATTTACCTGGAGAAGTTAGTGGTAGGGAAGACGGGACAAATCAGAAATTGCTCCATCGCCGCAAAGGACGGACTGCAGTTTCCATTTGCGGCAGTAAACTTTTATGGCGGCTTTAAAGCCGGGGCACGAACTCTCCGCGAATTGATGCACTGCTGACCACTTTGCAGAGTAATTGAATCAGAATGAAATTGTTTGATGGCCGATATTTATGGAGTCAATTATGTTGTTTATTTACTGCTTCATGTATTGTATCGGTGAGGGGGATTTTTACGGTGTTTTAACAATTAATCTGTAATATTATAGGGTCCGTAGATGGGCACATTATGGTTTTGGATTACGTGTTGTTCTATTGAGGTCATTATAAGCCATTAGAACAGTGGCGTTTTATTTTTACTAGAATTTAAGTATTTTATATCAACATTGACACTCCACTCATATGTAAGATCTATATTTCACGAAGTCTCAGATATTTTCGTGGACAGGCTAGTCAACAAATTTGAAGAGCAGCGTCGGCAAAAGAAGGATTTAAAAAGTTTTTCACACAACGCGCTACAGGCTTGGACTTCCAACAAAAACAAAAAATCTGCGAATAAATAAGCCAGGAACATCATCCACATCCGTCATCCACATCATTCATGTGCTCTGCAATGTTACTAATGAACTCAAGTCCATCAACATGTTTTTCAGGTGACAAACTATGCCATTGATAACGTGGATCCAGGATGTTTGCCGCAAGATGAAATTTATATAAACAGAAGTCTTTACGATCAGAAAGCATATCCATAATTTTATTTTTTCCGCGTTGCTTGTGGGGCATTTTAGTACCTTTTCTTCAAAAATTTGCTTCAGATTTGTAAATATTTCGGAAATAATTGGTTTGCTTCTTTGATTTTGGTTATCCATTTTCCAATGGGCTCTGGGAGATCTCTGGTGTTTTCAAGTCTTTAAGAATAATTTCAAGTCTTAAATAATAATTTTATTTTTCCGCGTTGCTTGTAGGGCATTTTGGTACTCTTTCCTCAAAAAAATGCTTCAGGTTTGTAAATATTTCGGAAATAATTGGTTTGCTTCTTTGATTTTGGTTATCCATTTTCCAATAGGCTCTAGGAGACCTGTGGTGTTTTCAAGTCTTATCCATACAATATCATCATCCAATTCGATTTTGGTTATCCATTTTCCAATGGGTTCTAGGAGATCTCTGGTGTTTTCAAGTCTTATCCAAACAATATTATCATCCAATTCGATTTTGGTTATTCATTTTCCAATGGGTTCTAGGAGATCTCTGGTGTTTTCAAGTCTTATACAAACAATATCATTATCTAATAGCATTGTTTTCGTGTCTTTTTGAAGATACTTGACAACTAGTTCATTCACCACCAAAGTTTGCAGATTAAACTGTTAAAGCAGCGTACCACCGATGTCAACCTGGTTTTCACTGGCAACTTCAAAGCTACCTTAATATAATTTTTGCAAGTCTGCAAAGTATTTGTATCATAATGAAGAGTGCCAGTATCGCTATCAGTACTTGAAGTATATTCTTCATCAGTTGAACTATGTTTTTTGTTTTCCTCTGCTAAAGTTGGTTTGCGTCGTTTAGCAGGAACATGCGATTTTCATGTTATGAACCGTTTCCTAGGGACGGCCACAGGCAGATCAAAACTACTTGACTCAGATAGATCTTGATCAATGTTGTGTAAGAGTATCTTGGAACCGTGATCATTATTAGTGGTTTTCCCTTTTTGTGTCGTATCGTTTGTAACCAGCTTCAAATTATGGCCGATATAATTTTTTTCCAGCTCTTACGGTTAAACGATTTCTACTTTTGGTATGAATTCGGCTATATGTACTAAAACTTGTCTTGGTAGCGCCTGATGTTGTAGCCACACATGCCATTCCACCAGACAATAGGATCCACTTTGTGAGCACATTTCCAAAGAAATTCTCTAGCCCACAGTCCATACTTTGCTTTGTACTTTGCAAAGTCGGTCATTACTTCTCCAACATTCACATCATTCATGTGCTCTGCAATTTTACTGATGAAGTCAAGCCTATCAACATATTCCTCAGGTGACAAACTATGCCCTTGATAACGTGGAGCCAGGATGTTTGCCGCAAGATGAAATTTATTCAAACAGACGGATTTACGATCAGAAAGCATATCCATAATTTCCTTTTCTACCGCATTGCTTGGGCATTTAGGTACATTTTCCTCAAACATTGGCTTCAGGTTTGCAAGTATTTCGGGAACTAATGAAGCATTTGGCTTGTCTTCTTCGATTTTGGTTATCCATTTTCCAATGGGTTCCAGGAGAACTCTGGTGTTTTCAAGTCTTACCCAAAAAATATCATCATCCAATTGCATTGTTTTCGTGTATTTTTGAAGATACTTGACAACTAGTTCATCCACCGCCAAAGTTTGCATACAATACCTGTTGCTGATTCAACTGTTAAAGCAACTGTTAAACTAGGTGGGCACGGATGCCCACCTGGTTTTCACTAGCAACTTCAAAGCTACCTTAATATTTCTTTCTTTTTGAATGTTTACGAATTGAGCTGGTAGAATGTGACTGCCTTTGATTTGTGTGACAATTCTTTCTGCTCGATTTTTTAAATAAAGAATATTATCCAACATTATTATGTCTTCAATAAAGAGGTTGAGAGAATGGGAAATACAGTCGTAAAACGACATATGGACATATTTGTCTGCAAGTAGTAGCTAAGCCCTTTTCATATTGCTTGGCAGCTCTTTTGCCATTATACATTCATGAATTGCATGATTGCATTCGTTTGCGTCTAAACGTATAAATACATTCATTTGAACGACTTCCCAAATAGTTTTCCAACATTTCCAACTTTTCCAAGGGACTAGCGAACTTTTCTAAATTTTCAATTAATTTTTCTAACTTCTGGACCGAACTTTTTCAGGGTTGCAATTCTACTCAAGAGTATGTATACCAAATTTCCTATGTGTACCAATGTATACCAATTCATGTATACCAATTAATTTCCGCCAAAATTAGGCTTTTTCAGGGTTATATGACTGGACTAATTAAAGTATAGTATTATATTGTACATAATACTTCCAGGTTGTGGATTCATATTTATAAAACACTTATAAACTTTGTCGTTTACACACATACACACATACACACACATAAGGGTAGAAATCCCACCCTCTCTACACTAATGGCTTAGTACGAGCACGTGCTTTGTCATTATGGCCCATGGGTTATAAACTTGATTTAGCATATTTTAAAATGAGGGTTTTGGCCAGCTTTTTTCGAATTTTCCCCACTGAGCGACGATGTCTTTCGCGTAATATTAATATCCGGATCGTTATAGGATCTATGGCTAACTTTATATTACGACGGCAATACTACAACCCCCAATGTCACCACGAACTACGCTTTGTTAAGAGCATAATGCTAGACCGTCGCGAGCTCGGTGGTTTTCAGCTAATGAGTCTATCGATAATACGACATTCAATGCACACAAATCGAAATTAATACTGACCTCATATGCGTTGATTGATTTTATTTTGAATAAACTACTTGAAACAAATTTCTGGTGAGCTCACTTACGTACTCACCTGCCAGGCGTTACACGTGTAGTATGTCGTTAAATTGTCTGTTTGTTCTGCTTTGATAACATTGTTTTGATGGATCCGTGTTGGAATTGGGACATTATGTCGCTTTTTCAGGTTTTCATCAATTTTTCATGAGCCGGGGATTGAACTCCCTCGAAAGTTATTTACGCGATCCCGCCCCGTCCCCCGAGAAGATTTTTCTCCCTGTCCCCGCCAGAAATAATCATTTCCTGCCCGTTTAAACTGTTTTAAGCCCGTCTCTTATACACCCCGGCGGGAATTCACCTCGCAGATAAATGAATTGCCGGCTGACGTCTCGAATTGCCCTGGAAATCATCGGGAGACCGCTCGCAAATCAATCGCGTCCGTTCCTTATGAACGCACTGACGTGCTGAGATGCGGCAGATATGGGCGCCCCGTTAATGGTGCGTTTGTTACGAAATTTCAATTTATAATTGCCGCGGAGACCAGTTTTTAGAGTCGGCCGGCGGCCGAGGAAATTGCACCGCGGCTTCGTATTTATGTTCGCGCTAGATACCGTGTAAGATGCTCCGATCTAATAAATAAACAGACGCCGTGGATTAATAACCCCCGTGGGCAATTCCACACGTCCCACGTTTTGCGCCGATTAAAACCCGCGCGCCAGCAGACTGACGTTGCAAGGGGGAGCGAGGCGTGGGCGCGCCCCGGATTAACTTTCCTCTTGTAAACATTCGCGAATAAATTTTTCCCTTTCAAAGTTTCTCAATTACGGCCGCGCGCGACGTTATAACGCGCAATTCGAGAGGACGGTTTTAATAAAGAATGGGGGGCGGGCGCCCTCCTAGTAGATAACGCAGCGCCGCCGGGGGTGGCCACCCCACCGCCGGATCCGAAATTAATTTACCAGAAGCGCGGGGGCGGCCGTCAAGCAAGTGTCTGCCGGAGGGGCGGCGGGCGAGGCGTCCCTCCACGCCCGCGCGATCCTCTCCTCCGGCGGCGCTCCGTAGTGCGGAGGCGGCCTTATCGTGCCACTCGATACGCCTTATCTCCGGGCCGGGACGATTTTTAAAGCGATTAATCAGTTGGGAATACTCGGACGGGAATGCAGCTCTGAATTCTTCTACGGCGATTCCTCGAAGAGGCGCTCAGATAACGCCGCGGGGCAGGCCTCTGGTTCTCCTTTGAGTATCCCACGTCTTTGATGGCCGAGCGAGATGTGATAGAGAGGACTTGGCCGGGTCTAGAATGCAATCAGCCCAGTATCGGAACGTACAGAAGTAGCTCGACTGATCCGTCAGCTTTCGAAACCAAAAATTTGGATACTACATAGCAGATTGACAGCTGCGGTCATAGATAGCTAAGCTGAAGAATCTCAGACTATTACAAAACACTTTTAATTATACCACCATAGGTATAAGTCGGAACTGTGTTGATAATACTTTTAAATCAACATAATAATCTGTTGTGTAGCCAAAATCATTAGTGCCAAATTACCCTATCGTAAAGTTCTTCAATATTATCTACAATTGCAACGACATTTCATTCAACAAGCAAAGTTATTTTTATGGTTCTTCTCTACTTTGCATTTAGATATTCGATTCCTTTCTATCGTTCATAGTTTTTGGCTACATTAAGGAAATTTTCTTTATGCAAGACAATTTTTTTAAATAAACCATATTATTTGTGCAAAATGTAAATTTAAGATTTGTCTAAAATAAATTAAAAATGCATAATATACAACTATGTATATTAAAAAAAAATCATATCGCTTAACAGTAATACGATTCTATGCGTACATTTGGAACAATACATGATAAAGAATGATGACATGAAAACTTTGGGATAGTTTAGCAATGTAGAACTTACTGCAGAGACTTTTTTCAGCTGGAAAACTCTACGCAGCTTTCTTACAAAGAGCAAATAGATGAAGTCTTCTACGATGTATAACTTATTGTCGAGTTTACAGCTTGACATACTTCGGCGATTTGTACATCTCAGAATACTTTATCCGACAATTTATTTGACATGTCCAGTGGAAAGATTCACATCGAACAGTTTTCATTGACTATTTACCGCTGAAGACTTTGGGTTAGTTAAGCAATGTAGATCTTACTGCAGAGACTTTTTTCAGATGGAAAACACTACGCAGCTTTCTTACAAAGACCAAAGAGATGAAGTCTTCTACGATGTATACCTTGTTGTCAGTTTACCGCTGTTCATACTTCGGCGATTTTGTACATCTCAGAATACTGTATCCAACAATTTATTTGACATGTCCAGTGGAAAGATTCACTTTCAACAGTTTTCATAGACTATTCACCGCTGAAAACTTTGGGATAGTTTAGCAATGTAGAACTTACTGCAGAGACTTTTTTCAGCTGGAAAACACTACGCAGCTTTCTTAGAAAGAGCAACATATTTTCTACATCTGCACAATACCCATTATTCTACTTGAATGTCAACCGGAAACATACCTAGATCAGTATCGTTTACCCTATGACTATATGGATGCTGATGACGACCTCCCGGTTGAAACTAGTCCATGTAAACTAAAGACCGACTTTATATTACCTGACAGTGCTGACCTCACCTGTTGAATTTAATACATTTTATTTAATAAAAAGCCACATTTTGGAAGTTTGTGCTTTTAATAATGCAATAATAATAGAGAACATGAAAATGGATGGTATATCAAGCAAGTTGAACAATTTGTTGACATCTTCACTCATTCACACTAAGCAAAAAATCTGTCCCACTTTTTTATGGCCGCACCGTACTTACTTTTAAGATGAATCCAGAAAAATAAAGTAAAACCCACACGTAATCAGAAAAATGCACAAAAAAACACCTAGTCGGAAAACTCAATGGAAATTAAGATAAATTTAAAAAAAACAGAATATACGAATATATATTTATTACATACATAAATATAATAAATTTACATAAATTTATGTAAATGTTACCAAAATTTAGTAAAAGGTTTAGTATGTATTTAGTTAAAATTTAGTAATTTAGGTAAATTTTTATAAAAGTTTAGGTAAATTTAACGAAAATTTAGGTAAATTTAACGAAAATTTAAGAGACATCCATAGAGTAAAGAGAAAAGTAATATAAGTAATAAAAGTAATAAGGGCTGCAATTGCTAGTATCAAACAAATTCGTACTCTGATTTACTTATTCACATTTATTGAACTTATTTATTTGCTCAGTTGGTCGTATTTTTTTAAACAAAATAAGAAAGTAAATTACTGAAGTTGCAAATTCATGTGCTCTATGGATAGATAGATATATAGATAGAAGAAGAACAAATAGTCAAAGACAACGAAAAAATAGTTTTATATAGCAGCTCTATTGCAAAAACAAAAAATATCAACCAACCATCTTGTCCTTGGAGAAATACGAAATACGTACGTTTTTTAAAAACAAAAATGTGCAATATTCTGCCTTTATAGAAATCACCTTAAAATATTTCTATATTAAATTGCTTCTCCTTTAGAAAACAAAATTTCCACTCGATTTTACGATACTATTTCCATGATCAGTTCAAATTGATTCTGTTATTGATCTTCAATATTGCATATTACACCCGTAACTAAATGTAAAATATAATAGGCAAGAAAATAATTAGATCCCATAATGGTTCCATGATGTATTCCAATGTGAATGAATACATATTGAATTAATTGAAGTAATATTGAAGTAATTGTAATAAATTCGAATTGTACGATTGTTAAAACTTGTTAAATATAATCTTCCTGGGAAAATTAGGCATTGCAGAGTCTAAGCTCGCAATAACTATGAGGTAATCCGGTAATGTGTTGCCAAGTAATGGAATTTGTACATACATGGTATTAAATAAAAGACAGGGAAGCCTTATGGAGAATCCTAATTTCCAGGTCTTTTCCGATGTGGTATGGTCTCTAATAACGACGCTTGTTTATGTAATCATTTTCTGTGGTTGCCAGTTATTGTATTACATGATCATATTGCATACATCATGCTCATCACCTTGTATTATTACGCATATGGCACATATATTCTCTGATGTTTCACGTAGATCATCATCTCGCAGTTCGTGATAATCGTGAGATTGGCCGACAATGTAGCGTTAATGATTAGCCATTTGCAATCAATGATAGACCACAAAAGGTCTTTGCTAGAAATAATGAAACGAGATTCGATATGCGCCTGGCAATAATTGGACGAATGATATAATTTGCAACCTGAAACCCGGCGAACGCTCACGCTGAAATGCAAAGCAGTGTTTATCGAGGGCGCACGATTTGAAACATTGGCCCATGAATGACACAGATATATAAAGTTTGAAGTACCGTAAAGTGCATTATCCCATAAATTCGTGTCTGATATTCACGATCAAAGCGGTGCACACGGCCAGTCAAAACGTGTCCATTAAAAATCGATTGGCGCGCTACATCGTCGATATTTTAATTACCGAAAGCCATCTGCATAAAAATGCACGAATTAATCCGACACATGTACCGGTAATTCGTGAATAATTCCTCGTAGATCGTAACAGCGTCAGGGCATGATTTATCGAAACCGAAACAACGGCTGTATGCGACTGGTTTTTTTCAATTTTATTTACGGCGCGTCGGTGTGTTGTGAGTGTTTCGAAACGCTGCGTACGGCTGATAAATCAAAACGGATTAAAGGGGATTAAGTCTCAATTAGTTGCTGATTGAATGTGATATTTATGCGATTCCGCGGCTTCGGTGCTTGGAGGAGGGGGGGTCGAGTCGTAAAACCGTCGGCGGCGGCTTTTTCTAAAAGTCGCGCCTGTATAATATGGCTATTAAAGCGATGTAATATTTGTAAAATTACGGTTTTAATCTAATATCTACAGTATGTTGCAATTTGTAGTGGTGGCAAAAAGTTGCCAGTTGTCAGGCTGGGTGATGGGCGCGGAATGGATTTTATGATGAATAGATTTGCACGTATCGGAGAGGCGGAAGGTAATGATAGAGCGTCTCTTAGAGAATGCGTATCTTGGATGCACGGAGAAATTTGCATCGGTTATTATAAGAATTTCAGTGGCGTTTACACGCACCGACCTTAAGATGTCCCGAACCGGTCATTTCCCTACTTGTAATTACACGAATCCCGTCTTAATGCCTCTTAAAAAGATATGCCCCCGTACCTGTTCTACCACTGTCCTCCCATAAACGCTCCTACACTCGCCCAGACACACGCACGCTCGTACAAATCATTTGCACTGCATCATCTCGCTCATCGAACAACTAAATTACGTCGCGTTTATGATATTGCCATTGCCCCCTCCGCCGGACGCTTAATTGATCCGGCTCCTGCCTTCATTAGTCGGTGGGGCCATAAAGTGACATTTCCAGCATTTTATTAATATCGGACCGCTATCTTCAGCTATGCGATGCTTGCGAAGATACCGACCACCCGCTTAGACATCCCAAACGCGCCTCGGATGCCACCGAAACTTCCAACCGTATGACCTGTGTGGTCCCCAAAGAGGAAAAACATTGAAGAACTGTAAATAGCACACGCAAAAAAGCGATCTCCGGAGGGGTTAAATGAGCCGTCGCAAGGCATGACCAAAGCGATATTAGTTTCGCCAAGTATCTACTCACTTTTTTAGGCACATGTGGGTGGTTTATGATGCCGGACGTATTAGTTTCAGACTTTTTGTATTTGCGTTTCTCCACGAAATGGTTTACATTTAGCACATCGTGCATCTGGTTTAAATTACGACTGTGTGGCCAGAATTTAATCCACAACATACATACAGAAGCCATATGATAAAATCCATAAACATACGTATTTCTGCTCACTCGAAACAAGCTTTCATACAATTCCCACTTCCATTTTCATTGAAAAGTAAAGTTTTAACACACTCCTAACCGTAAACAATACTGTAGGCCTCAAGTTGTTCGCCAAACTACGAGCCACCACTTAAACTGCAAAACCCTACATTTCTGATTACATCCTATCCTAACGGTCCGGTCCCTGCGGACCCCGCCTTGAGCCCTACATCAAAACCCAATCTGCTCGCGCTGACCATCCGGATCGTAATTACGAAGTCCGAATTTTCACCTCAAGGCGATCCCGGACGGCGTTTTAGGACGCATTTGCATTTATTCGAGCTGACACAACAGAACCGCCTGTTGTAGCCTTTCCCTTCGACGTCCTATAAATTGCAAGCCGACGGACGAGAGGAGCACGAGTGATAACAGCGCTTACGCATTCCGCGGGCCTCGCGTAATTGTAAACCCCGTGCCAAAGGGCATCAGGGTCTAACGTTTCTCCGGAGGAGGCATGGTATGAAATGCGGATGGGAGAGGAAGTTTATGGCGGCGGCGTAATTGTAATTAAGGCTCGTGTTACCGGCATTATTAGTTGCTGTGCACAAGCAATAATTTAAAACAATGGGATAGGTACGTTAATAATGTAACTGAAAATGGAACTGTACAACTTGCCTCCGAACACCATATTAAAACATTTTCTATACCTTAAATAACGTCTCTTTCAAACAAATCGAGAATACATACAATTTTATCATCATTGTGATCACTTTAACTCTACAAACTCCAGTTATTGTAAATTTTAGTAATTTTATTGTGGAAACTATAATAATAACACTTATTCAGTTTAAGGTTTTATCCATAAATTACCAGTTATATATAAAACAAGGAGAATAACCTTTTCACAATACACATTTATTTATACTAAATGTACATTTCAACTGCAAGGCAGTCATCTTCAGTAGACTTACAAGTAATGAATGCATTTGTACATTTAGTACATTTACGAAATGTACATTTAGTATAAATAAATGTGTATTGTGAAAAAGGTTATTCTCCGTGTTTTATTTAAAAACTTTCACTAGCTCCAATACTTTGATTGACCAGTTATATATTTAAGGTTGTTATATTTAGGTAAAGTTGTACAATCATGGATTATCTCTGACCATGGTTCAGTTACCTTGGATACATTTGTTGATACAATGGTATCCACAGGAACTGAATCACGATCAAAGATAATCCGATGCATGGTACAACTGGGCCTTAGCACTTACTAAAAAATAAAACTTCAAATTAGACATCTATCACATTTTAAATTTACATTTCAAGTGAATTCAAGATGTATGACCTTGAATGCACATGCCTCTGATGATAGTTGTTCATAACAGAAACTAGTCAGGCGAAAGAAATAAATCATAAAAGGAAATAAAAATAAATATTATTTACCAGTAAGTACTAAATATAATAACCTTAAATAACACTTAACTACTATAGAAACTACTACTATTAAGTACTATTAAGTACTATAGAAAATAATATCTGAAATAAAACCAATTTGTAAAAAATAAATATATTAAATAAAATTTATTGTTATAATTATTTGTCATCTAACTTTGCGGGTGCCCATGATATTTTACATACATATATATTTATACTTTCCGCTAGCCTTGTGCTACATAAAATTATATTGCAGACAGACTCATTAACAGCCTATTATTGAATGCGTGTGTGTATGGTAACTACTTGGCAAAGCATTTTAAATGAACGTAAATACAATTGATTGGTTTATATTCCAGAAATCTAGTATGTCTTCATTTATAATGAGACATTTCGTATTTATCGTTATGCCGATATTGTAAATGTTTCATGTATTTTCGCCTGTTCCATTGTTTTCATGAATTGCGATGGGTTCCTGTGTAAACTATGTCAATATCGAGCAGAATTGCAGATCCTAAAATTTGCTTATGTGTGATGCATTATTCATATTTCTGCTTCTGCATAAATCTCCACACTTGTGTGAACGAAATAAAACATTCTGTCGATAATTTTCCATGGGAATTCATCGAGATGTTGTAAGAGCATTCAACGAAGATTGACGAAATATTACTGTAAAACTCCATATGGCACCGCTTAATCATTCATGATTTATGAATACTATACTGTATATAAAAATGTACTGGAAGAATAATTATGAACAATACAGTAATAATAAAAAATAAAAAAATGATCAAAATCGCCATCTTCAAATTAAAACAAACGAAATCAATAGTGTAATTTCTATATCAAATATTATCAAAGTTCCAGTACTTGACTGATGGGTGAAACCTAATATCACTGTGCTAGAAGAATAGTCATGAACAAGAATGTAATAATAAATAAAAAAATTTATGTTCAAAATAGGAATCTTCACATTAAAATAAACTAAATTAATAATGGAGATTCTATATAAAGAATTGCCACAATTGTAGCACCTGACTGATGTTAGCATTATTAAGCGCTAGGTCAGATAAGCTTAGGTTAGGTTAGGTTAGATACGAGCTTCTCATTCTCCAGCTCATAATAATTGAATAGCTGAGTTGAAGATCTACCCGTAGAATTTGGAAAAAAAAAATAGACGAAATTAATAATGTAGATTCTACATAAAAATTTGCAACAATTATAGCACCTGACTGATGTTAGCCCCATTAAGCGCTAGGTCAGGTAAGCTTAGGTTATGTTAGGTTAGATACGCGCTTCGCATTCTCTAGCTCATAATAATTGAATAGCTGAATTGAAGATCTACCCGTAGAATTTGGAACAAAATAGACGAAATTAATAATGTACATTCTACAGGGTGGTCACTTTTACGACGCCCACCATTAGGATCCATTAAACGGAAATACATACAGAGTTGGTCAAATGGGATAATTTATTTTTTATTTTTGTGCCTTCAATATACTATAATAAAATCCGGGATATCTTGCACAGTTCCTGAAATATCGCTGAAAAACTGAAAAAGTGCACTTTCATTTTCCTCTTATAACTTTTTTACTTTTGAAGGAAATTTTACGAAACTTGGCACGCTTACATGTTTCGACGTGCGCTTTCTGATGACAGTACCAAACATTTTTTGCGCCAACTAAATGCCCAAATTTTCTTAGTTAACTTTTCATTTTCTCATGGCCGCAATATTGGATTTTAATAGCATTCAAAACAGCGAAAAATTCCAATTTCAACCATGTATTACACATGGGTTATCTGATATTATTTACCACCAAAAATCGATCATTTAAAAATTTGTTGCAAAAATCAAACTGCTGTTGACTGCTCTAAAAATCAAGTTGCCATGGAATAAAAAATTACCATTTTGACATTTCTTCATACAAAGAAAATAACTTCTAAGTAATATTATTGTGTATAAAGTGCAAAAAGGAGATAATATCTTTGATTAGTAAAAATGGCAAGATATTATCCTCAACATGAAAAAATTGACATGTACAATCTCTATTATATAATATCTTACATTATATTTCCCTGGTCGAAATTGCAAATCATAAATCATATTGTATTCATTAAATAATCTGATCAAATACCATTCTTGAACTAAAATTTAGGATATTTAATTACTGCCATTTTTACTAATCAAAGATATTATCTTCTTTTTTGCACTTTGTACACAATAAAATTACTCGGAAGTTATTTTCTTTGTATGAAGAAATGTGAAATTTGTTTTTCCATGGCAACTTGATTTTTAGAGCAGTCCACAGCAGTTTGATTTTTGCAACAATTTTTTTAATTCTCGATTTTTTGTAGCAAATAATGTCAGATTATCCATGTGTTATTTATGGTTGAAATCGGAATTTTTCGCTGTCTTGAATGTCATTAAAATCCAATATTGCGTCCATAAGAAAATCAAAAGTTGAAAATTTGGGCATCTAGTTGGCGCAGAATATGTTTGGAACTGTGATCAGAAAACTGACGTCGAAATATGTAAGAGTGCCAAATTTCGTAAAAAAGTTATAAAAGGAAAAGGAAAGTGCACTATTTCGGGTTTTCAGCCATATTTCAGGAACTGTGCAAGATACCCCGGATTTCGTTTCAGAATATTGAAAGGCACAAAAATGAGAAACTTTTATCCCATTTGACCAACTTTGACCAATATATTTCCGTTCAATAGATCTTAATGGTGGGCGTCGTAAAAGTGACCACCCTATATATAAAAATTTGCAACAATTATAGCACTTGACTGATGTTAGCCCTATAAAGCGCTAGGTCAGGTAAGCTCAGGTTAGGTTAGGTTAGAAACGCGCTTCTCATTCTCCAGCTCCGAATATTTGAATAGCTGAGTTGAAGATCTACGCTCAGAATTTGCCAAACCTAACAATTAAATAAGATTATTCAGTAAAAAAAAACGTGTACTTCCTTAATTCAAATTTGTAATTGCTTTTGCAACCGGCTTTTGCAACCAATTGGTCATCATTAATTGATGACCAATTAATGGGTCATCATCAGGCAAAAGTAAAAAACGTTTTTTGTACTAAATAATCCTTAATATGAATATAATCCTTAAATTCCTCAATATGATTCAATTACAAGAATTAAATAAGAGTCAGAAGTTCAGAAAACCGTTTTCACAAACAAACATGTATTGGAGCTAAATGTACATTTCAATTATATTCAGTAGAACAAACTGTACTGTAAATATTTGGTGGTTGAAGGTGGACTTGTGGCGCAATATTAATCTTTGTTTTTCAATTAGGTGGATAATGATATGTTAGAGCTTAAGTTAAGTTATTCCAGATTAATGTCTAATAGTACAGAATATATTTTGATTGTCAATACGTAATCCGGATTAGCGTCTTCTTGATTGCAGCGTGAAACCTAAGTATTTTTTAAGGAAGTGAGATGAAGCAATCTCTGAAATCATGCTTACTTCCTTGGGCTGGGAATTTTTTTTTAAATAAATTTTATAGTATTAGAATTGCATTAATTAAAGTAATACTAATAATATTAATACTGAATTGTTGATTATAAGAGTAAATTGTACATTTTTTTGCAACACTTAATGTGAATGATCTATAAATTGTGATTCATAATAATTGTTTTTAGAATTTGAACGAATAAAAATTGTAATCTTCGAAATTTACAAAATTTAGCTATTTTATGTTTTAATTATATTACCATTTTCGAAATAGAATTTAATAATTTTCTGGTAGTATGAACATTTATTCCATATACATATTTGCAGCATACTTAATACATATAACAATACAATATTCATAACTACATTGATATATGATGTTATACATTACATTTACTCTTTGCCGATTACTAGTTGCTAGTATTTTGAGAGATGTTTTTTTGTAGATTATTGGGTGCAGACCTTTTCCTAATAATATTATTGGTAAATTTTCCATTGCATTTTCAATTTCTAAAATTTTTAATATTTCATAATTAATTGATGATTAATTTGGCGATTTCCCATGTTTGTGAACAAAAACATGTTTCACTTGCTGGTTTATGAAATAATGTTTTAAAAAACATTGTTTTATCTTGAATTGTGCAGTATGCTGCAATTGATAATTTTACTAAAGTGAAGTATCTACACAATTCATGAACTTTAAAATACATCCAAAATGAAATACTTGAAATACTATGACAATAAACTAAATAAATTACTTTGAACATTTTTTAAAAATATTTTTGAACTATAACGATCTAGATATTTCTACATTGTTTGTAGAACTACATTGTTTGTAGAACTTATGTACTTTTTTTTGTGCAACACTTAATGAGAAATAGAACGAATTTAAAAATTTACTATTTGCTAGAATTGACTGCGGTGGTTTTTTTTTGTTGAGTTTTGGGTGCAGACATTTTCTTAATAATATAAGTCGTAAATTTTCGCTAAATTTTTTTCGCTCGGCTGCTCTAGGCTACGCTTCGCTTCGCCTCGGTTTAAAAACTTCAACCTGCGTCCGTTATTTGCTGCATATCGGCCTAATGACGTTAATAACTATTATATTGTATCAAAATTGCTTATACATATTTGTAGTTTTACCCGATTAGTCATTCTTGCAGTCATTATTTATATCATTTTCGTAATTTCTTTATGGTCATTCTTACAGTTTCCGATTAACTTTATCTGGTGGTTAATTTCATCTACACAATAGTAGTCATGAGAATTACCATCAATTAAAGTTAATTGGACACTGTACGATTGGGCCCAAGTAAGTACATTTATCATTTATCAGCTCTTGATGATATGGTACTTCCACTCATTAGTTTTCCATACTTACTGAAAACTTGTGTACATTAACTAATGGTGTTAAATGAACAATTTCGTTTTATCCATGAAGCCTGTTAAAACACCTGACATATTTATCGGCATTCCGTGGAATGTCAATGAGCAGCCCTCAATCACCCTACGACAAAAAGCGATTTTTTGCCTCTTAACGAGAAAACGCATTTGCTCTTACGAGATTACAAAGTGCCGGGTCATTTACAAACCGTTTCCATAGGAGAAACGCACGGTGGACACACTCTTATCTAGATGGTTTCGCAACGGAGCGCTCGAAAATCTACAAAAACCCCAACACGGAGACTTGTCGTTCCCCGAAACTCCTAATCTAATCCTCATCTAGCATTTTCTGTTGAGACGTTCTGTTCCCAGCCGTAATTATGCGACGGTGTCCTGATCATATCGCGAAATTTGGGCCTATAGCTTAAAAGCGAACTGGATGTCGGACATCACCTGCTTATAATGCCAAAAATTGCAGGTAGAAAGGAAAAAAAGTTGAATAGGATTAAGTATGTTTTTAGTTGTTTAAGTCGGCGATTGCCTGGTAATGCTATAAGTTGCAGGTAACAAGAATAAAGTTTTCCTTAGAATGGGATTACGTTTTTGTTTTATTTAAGCTGTCAATTGATATTTAAGCCGTATTATTTATTGTCAATTTCTTTACCTCAATATGCTGCCGGGGAATATCATTTTTCGGCTAGTACAACGTAGATGGGGAGAACAGTCGGTGCCTTTACTGATTACCCGTGATTATGTTGTCGGTGCCTTTACTGATTACGCGTGATCATGTTGTTAAATATAAAATTCATAGTGCCAATGCCAATAGCACAGATTGGCTTTTCTAGACGTAGCTTGTGTTCCATTGCATGGTCTGCACGGATGTTCTGCATTTTGCTCGCTACACGGTCCGATTGCATCGTTCGGTGAGCGGCTGTAAAACCGGAGTGTTGGGTGTAACTTAATTGGCAAGACGAATTAAGCGGCTCCGGAGAGTGCCAGGCCGATAATCCCATTGTTACTTGCACACTTTATGTACTTCATATATCCAGGGATCGCAGTACAAATTGCGGCTTACGGTGCGCGATAATCCAAGAGTTACTTGCGAACTCTCGGCGACGATACTGTGTATGTAAATTCTGGACCCCGTGTGTCACTCCCGGACGTGAATTATTCACGCACAGGGTATTCCCCGATAAGGTCCGCCCGATCGCGGCCGCAATTATCGTAAGTATAGTTTTCATAATCTAGGGTTTCTAGTCTCTATTGTCAGTACGTACGCGGTTATTAACATTTAAATAATTCCCCGCATAAATTACGCGTATGCCATTATCTAATGTGTAATACGTATCATTAAAGCGTGTACATAGGTATGTAAATGGTAATAAGCATGGGCTCCCGTTAAGAACGTCGGTACATAATTAATAAACGACTGCAGTCGTCGCGCTCCGACGATTTTTGCGCGCGTCCCATGAGGGAGCCTCGCGGCATGCCAGACGGCGTCGTAAATCCTAATTCGCTAATTTATCGGGGTGCACTCTTATGCCAATCGTCGAGGCCGTTCGTTTAATCGGATAATGGTCGTCTGTTCGTCGCCCATGGTGTGCCCGGCCATCCCGAGTGTCGATTTATCTTCGCACGGTTTAAGGTTTATCGGGAGCAATGTGGGCTGCGATACGGGGCGACACGTCGGACAACTGAATGCTATACGGCACCGGTTGATCGACGATACGCCGAGGTAATGACAGATCTGGTCTCAATGGCCGTAAATTACAGCAGCCCGGCGACAGGTAGCGGCCGTTCCCGTCGAAAGTTGAATTGTCGACCGGTCACGTGCGTCGACGGCGAATTAATCGATCCACGGGATCCGACGTTAAAACGGGCCGCGCGGAAAAACACTCCGCGCCGTCCCTTAATCAAACAAATCGACGGCACACCGGCTACGACTGGGGCAGAGCCCCAATTAGCCCGGCGAGCCCCGAGGTTCCGTAATGGGCGCGCTCTCCTCCCCGGCTGTTAATGCGTTATAAACATAGGTTCTCCCGGAGCAAATGACCCGAAAAAATGTATCGTTAGTGTCGACGCGGCGATAAGGGCGCCTCAAAGAGGACGCGTTTCACAGATAGACGGAACGAAATAACGAGCCCGTCTTCCAAAGGACGACTTTAGCCCAGGAACTCGCAGAAGTTACGGCCGATTTATTGCCGACTCATTCACTTCCACACCGACAACCAATCCGACGACCCTTACGAACCTGTAACCGATTAGACACCTCACTAGACTTTATACATCACAAAAATTTATATTCGACACTTCCAATTACACTCAGGCCCGGATTAAGAACATTTTTGGCAGAATTAATCACTCGACATCACATTAACCCCGATTTGACTGCCGATTACCGTATTTACTTTGAATTATTAGTGCTGCAGTTTAAAAATAACTGGTATGTGATTATTAGTAATACATATGTAGAGGGCTGAGAGATAGAACCCGATAAGTGCAAAAAATGAAGTTTTGAGATAATCAATCTTAAAGTTTAGCTCACATGAAAACTCACATGAATTTTATGAAAATATTGATTACTTTTATTAGAATAGTGGAGAGGAGTAGTAGGGATTATTATTATTAGTAGAATTATTATCTTAGATCATGTTTCATTATTATAGAGCTGGGTAAATTGATTTATTTCAAACAAACAAAAAATGGAAAAACAAAAGTCATATTATCAGGATTGATTCCTTAAATTAGATATCGATATTTAGTAGTTTACGGGTGTATTCTTACAAACATAGTAGTAGTAGTAGATCGATCTTTATTCGGCATATTTGACATATTTTTATAAATTGTCATAAAATGTAATCTTTTTCAGTATGGAATGTAGATTCATTTTCACAAGTTTTCGTACCTGCAATCCAGCCATGGGTTCTGCAGGAGTTATTCATTTGTTGTACAAATTTTCCAAATCCTTCTGTTTAGAAATACGGAGCGGTAGCTGACTCACAGTTCGGCAAACCATGACTTATCTATAAATAACATATCCGCGTCCAATTTTGAGTTTAAATTATTTCTTGCCATTTTTGTTTTTTTAATAAATGTAACATTTAAAAAAAATTACCGATGGGGTTTCACACAAATGCAAATTTTGATCTATAGTTAAATTTATTGCCACATTTTCTCCCCAAAGTTAAAATTTATTATTATTATTTATTATTTTTAAAATTATACACGATTATGACTGCTGGGGCTATTATATTACCTAAAGCCTCGTTTACATTTGGAAAGTTTACTGGCGGAAAGTACTTGCCGCCAGTAAACTTACCATGTCAAAAGCCTCGTTTACATTTGGAAAGTTTACTGGTGGAAAGTACTTGCCGCCAGTAAACTAACGATGTGTAAACCAGAAAAATATCTTACTTTCTTGTTTAGTTTCTTTCTTGACAGACGTTTTTCTGGTTTACATATCGTAAGTTTACTGGCAGTAAGTACTTTCCGCCAGTAAACTTTCCAAGTAAGCCAGTAAACTTCCTGCTATATGTGTGTCTACACATTAGATAGTGTACTTGATGACTAGTACAGAAATAAATAAAGAGCGGTAGTGCAGACTGCTGTCCAGTAATAGAAGTTGGTATTGCAGAATATTTAATTGAAAAGAAAGAAAATACGAAATGAATATGGCATCTGCCTTGGAAAACCAAATAAGTTTTGGCTTATATACATCATCTGTACCGGATATACATTTTTTTTAAATTTCAAAACCTTACTTAATTCTTGCCTGTATTCAGATTTTATTGTTTTTACTTTAGTCTTAAGAATGGCCAAATCAATGTTTTCAAAACCCTCTAGTTCTTTCAATTCTTGTGAAAGACGGTCAAAATAGTATTTAATTGATTCATATCTTTCATTCTTATATTCCACAATATATGGTAGTTTTCATAAAGATTTAAAAATGTTATTACATATTTGATCACTGTTCCACTTCATTTTGAAAAAATTACTTCTGCAACGTGTTAGGATACTGTTTACACGCAGAGAACACGAAGAGATAAAACTCTTTTTAAACAGTTTTATCTCTCTTGAGAATGGCAGCAGTGCCGAAACAATTGTAAAGCAATTCTATAAAACTTGTGAAACTTTACCATGTGCTTTCTTTATTAACCTAACTAGGATATATTGTGGAATATAAGAATGAAAGATCATACGAATCAATTAAAGAGAAATACTGCTTTTGACCGTCTTTTACAAGAATTGAAAAAACTAGAATGTTTTGAAAACATTGATTTGACCATTCTTAAGACTAAAGTGAAAACAATGAAAACTGTATATAGGCAAGAATTAAATACGGTTTTGAAATCCAAAAAAAGTGGATCCGGTGTAGATGTACGAGGGCTGTTTGACGGAAGAGTGACTTTTTAATGAAAACGTTATTTTTCTGTTCAAAATATATTTTATTTGTCAACATAACACCCTTTCAAGTGTACACACTTAGCCCGGCGAGTTTACAATTTTTTTAAACCTTCCAAAAAGTAATCTTTCGGAAAGTCTTCAAAATATGCATTTGTGTCGGTTATCTCCTCTTCATTTGCCTGAAATCTTTTTCCACACAGCCATTTTTTTAAATTTGGAAATAAGAAGAAATCACTGGGAGCCAGATCTGGCGAATATGGCGGATAAAGCAGTAATTCGTAATGCAATTCAGTCAATTTAGTTGTAGCAATTGCAGACGAATGAGAGGGCGCATTATCGTGATGGAACAACACTTTTTTTCTTCATCAAATGCGGTCGTTGTTTTTCAAGTTCGGCATCAATACATGTCTGCATAATCAGCATAATACTGGCCAGTTATGGTTTTTCCTTTTTGTAAACAATTAATAAAGATTACACCTTTAGAATCCCAAAAAACTGTGGCCATGACCTTATTGGTCGAAAAAAGTGTGTTTGCCTTTTTGGGAGCATATTCGCATGGAGAAATCCAGTATTTAGACTGTATTCTTGTTTCTGGAGTATAATGATGTATCCAAGTTTCATCTACTGCGACATATCGACGAAAAAAATCCTTTGAGTTACGTAGAAAACGGCAAAACATTCTTCTGAATTCTTAATGCGAGCGCGCATTTGATCACCATTAAGCAAACGCGGCAACCATCTCGCGGATAGCTTTTTCTTATTGAAATGTTCATGCAAAATATTGTATACCCGTTCGGTTGAGATGTTTACTTCATTAGCTATCTCACAAACTTTTATTCGACGATTGCCAATTACAAGGCCATAGAGTTTATTAACCATTTCTGGAGTAGTCACAGTAAGTGATGGTTTCGGACGATCTGCATCAACCGTGCTCATATGGCCACTTTTAAAAGCAGAAACCACTTACAAATCATTCCATGGGACGGAGCAGATTCTGGATAATATTTACGTAACTTTTCCTCGGTTTCTTTAATTGTTTTTTCACGTAGAAAATAATGTTTAATCAACACTCGAATTTTTTTTTTTACATATTTACAAAACAACGAAAACAGTTTCCTTCAAATAAGTATAAAACATAATCTATCTGTCAGATTGGTGCCAAATTTTGACAGTAGACCTCCGAAAGACCTCAGGAGCTAGCAACATAATCATTATAACGAAAGTGTTACCAACCTTTGAAAAGTCACTCTTCCGTCAAACAGCCCTCGTATATCAGAAAAATCTTATTTGGTTTTCCAAAGCAGATACTATATTTGTTTCTTCTTTTTTTGTATTCAATAAAATATTCTGCAATACCAACAGCTTTTACTCTGACAGATGTCTCACTACCGCTCTTGAAGCTATTTGTTTCTGTATTAGTCATCAAGTAAACTATCTAATGTGTAGACACACATATAGCAGGAAATTTACTAACGGCAAGTACTTTCGGTCAGTAAACTTTCCAAATGTAAACGAGGCTTAAGCCTCGGAAAGGCTTAAGTTTACTGGTGGAAAGTTTTTCACCAGTAAACTTACGATGTCTAAAGCCTCGTTTACATTTGGAAAGTTTACTGGTGGAAAGTACTTGCCGCAAGTAAACTAACGATGTGTAAAACAGAAAAATGGCCTACTTTCTTGTTTAGTTTCTTTCTTGACGTTTTTCTGGTTTACACATCATAAGTTTACTGGCGGTAAGTACTTTCCGCCAGTAAACTTTCCAAATGTAAATGAGGCTAGTTACCACCTTAGTGTGGTATGGGAACATAGAACATTCAGTTTAAATTGTCATTTTGATTTATGATCTTTTATTGTTGTCCGAGTTGACACCTCGTCATTGTTGCACCAAGTGTTTATTTTTATTATTATTACCACAAATAATGAACAATCACGTAGAAACCAGAATGGTTTTTGCTATGTATTTTGAAAAAGTGAAGAAATTGCGATTCATTAAGGAAATGCAGCTCCATACAATGACTAAGCATATTCTAAAAGACTACCAAATTGGTGATTCTAAATTGATCATTGAAATGCGGAAATAATAAAATAATAATTAAAAAAAAATACAACATATGTAGCTTCAAGAAAATGCAGCTCCAAACAATGACTAAGTATTTTCTAAAAGATTTTCAAATTGAAGATTCCAAATTGACCATTGAAATGCGGAAATAATAAAATAATAATTTTAAAAAAATACAAAAATATATGTAGCTCCTAGAATATGTAGCTCCAAACAATGAATAAGTATTTTCTAAAAGATTTTCAAATTGAAGATTCCAAATTGACCGTTGAAATGCGGAAATAATAAAATACAAAAATATATGTAGCTCCTAGAATATGTAGCTCCAAACAATGAATAAGTATTTTCTAAAAGATTTTCAATTTGAAGATTCCAAATTGACCATTGAAATGCGAAACTAATATAATAATAATTTAAAAAAAATACAAAAATCTATAATCAATGAATGCCATTGTTTCAAAAATAAAACATCACTTACAAAAAAGTGTGGATTGAAATTGAATGATACTTATAAATCCTATACAGTGTGGAAATTAAGTAGCGGATAAATTCAGTAACTCCGTTAATATGTCCGAGAGAGGAAAAAAAAAACTAAAACGGAAATAGCGATATAAATTACTGCGCATATGAAAATATTTTTTCAGATTTAAAAAAACAAATTTTTAAAAGTTATTACGTCATTAATGTTTTTGTTTTAATGACAACCTACATTATAAATATTTTATTTCGGTAGAGCTTTTAAATCTGTTTTCAACCATACAATATTGTGAATGGTTACATAAGAAAAATATCAAGAAAAACGGCCTTATTTTCCTTTAAGATTTTCTCTCTCGGAATTAACACATTAACGGAGTTACCGAATTTATCCGCTACTAAATTTCGACACTGTATAGCTAACTTGCTAGCGAGTTGAATCTTGCGAATATTTTTACGGGAATAATGTTATATAATTCAATACACCCTTGCGTGTTGTGTAATATTGATGAACATTACTTGCTCAATAACGGTATCTTTAGGTAGAGATAGAAAAAAATATATAATAATTGATAAGTTTGCGAAGGAACATGATTTGAATTTGGCAACTGTATTTATCACTTGAATTAGTTGTTCAGTGTTTTGATAACAGTTTGCTGAGTAATTTTGAAAGTGTTATTGAACAATTTAAGATTAATTTTATTCTGTGTATAAGTGTAACCCCAAAAATTATTCCTATATTTTAAAATATTGGACAATTTTGCAAACATGAGTGTAATGAATTAGGGAGTTCAGCGAACAAACTTGAGAAGCCATACAGTGATTTATAAAAAAAATATATGGGCAGGATTCAACATAGCATAAATACATCCGCAATTTCCTTCTAAATTCCTAAAGTCTCTCCAATTTTATAATAGTATTCATTTGTGAAATTGTTTTTCTAATTCTAAATAAATGTTTAATACAATTATTTTGTTTCACTATCGATATTAAAATGTTCTATGGTCATTAAAATGAGTTAACATAATTACATATTAAAATATGCAGCTATTTCAAAAAAACATAGGTGACAATTTTTCCTCGGCATATTTTTTAGAAGCTGGAGTTACAAGGAGTACCTTGAAACTAAAATTATATTTGGACATTTATTTTAAAGATGAGTCATGTAGACCAACTGTGGACTAACATACAGAACATCCAGTTCTTCTGGAAATAACAGAAAGAGGATTGGCATTTCTTTTTGATCTCGTTTGAGGCGTATTTCGGTTCCCATTTGTAACTTCTATGCAGCGTTAATCGTCAGACATGTCATAGTTAAAGTATCTTCAAAACTTCAAATCTACTTTTACATAGTTAATGGTAGCCATAATGAGCAAAGAGAATCCATATCTAACCATTAACAAATGACATGAAAATGTGTGTTAGCTAAGTATGATTTAACTATGTAAACCCCAGTTGCCATTAAATTTTTGTTTAATTACTGACAAATGTTATCCGACATAACTATTCCCTTTATCCAAATAAATGATACCCCATGCTTCGGAAAAACACTTATATAAATCCGGATAAATATTTATGTTATTCCGGATAAATATTTGTGGGGCTTATATCCGTTCACATCATAAATAGTTTATCTGGATCATGATTAACATCATAGATTAGCTTTTAGAAAATAACCAATATTAACACACAAAATTCGTGAGGCAGCTAATTAACCGCAATATTTTTTGTAACACAAATTACTGCATAATTCCGAAAGCCATGAGACTGCAACCGCCATCCTGCAGCATTCCCACAATCACACATTCATCTATACGTATCTAGATCACTGACTTGTGAGCTTGCCGACCTTTGAACATCAAACGGCACAATTCACAGGCGCGCGGAATCCCCCTCGTCCCCATTCTCCGCCATCTTAAACACCCTCTAATCAACCGCAAGCATGTGATCATGCACATAGGTGTTCCCGAGCCGTGTAATCGCTAATTCACCGGCCGGAATCCGCGCGTTCAACTGGCAAAGCCGGCGGAATGACGCCGGCTCATGTGCGCTAACGATTGGGTAACTGAAAACCGTTTCGACGTTACGTAAAATGCGAGGCATTCCCTAATGAACGGGGAATTTCTTGCGGCACGAACGCGCGCCGCAGAAACGCGGACCGGAAAGAATATCTCTCGGCCGTTTTGAAAACGCTCGCCGTAGATATGTGGAAACTGCGCCCGACGCATAAATATCATCGATTTTTTAGTATGGAGAATTTCCACGCGGGATTTCATAAATGCGAACGACTCTGGGTGACTAAATATTTGCTCGGCTGGTGAGCATAAGATTGATGTTTACATGGAAGTAATTCCGTTGTGATTGCGCAGAGAGAAAATTATATTAAAATGTGCATAATGCAGCTAATCCAACACAGCTGTATGTTAAATACAGCTGGTGCTGTTAAAGCACCAACAAATATTTAAGGTCAAACCAAAATAATCAAAATAAGTAATTATCAAAATAAACGCCATTAAATTTTGTGAATAGGCTATAAAGACCCATGGCACCTACGAAAATTTCACTGGCACGTGAATTATATATAGATCATTTTCTACGCAATATATATTTTGTTTTAATAATAATAACAAAAAATATTCAAAGAATAAAACACCTGGCTAGATATATGATGAAAGATAGCATTAGCAAAAGTTTAATAAAAACAAATGTGGTTTTATTTCTCTTTTTATTGATGATGTACTAGATCTTCTCTTTTACCTATTTTTATTCATTATTTTATTAAATAGTGCCAAAAAGAACAATCGATCATGGGCAACAATAAGACTAATAGATATTTGCAACGCAAATTGTAAATTTACTCACTGCCAGAGAAATAGATGATTGCAAAATTGTATCAGTAACTACTGATGGTGCTCGCAGTATGACGAGAAGAAAATGTGACCGTCCACGGGAAACGGATCTAACTGAGATGAGGTCAAAACCGAGATTTTGACGTTTTCTGAATACTAACATCCTGCTGAAAACGCTGTTTTCCGAATTTTTCTATCATTTTTCGTTGCAAAGATGTGAATTCAACCATTTAAGGTTTGACAGTGGCTGGGTTCGTCGCTTCACCTAGCAATACTGGCATAGGGTCTCCAGCGCCATGTTACATAATGGCATGTAATTTCCGTCAGGGTAAAATCTTTTTGAATCCGTTTCCGGAATTTGGAAGCCAGATAGTTGTTTGCTATGCTATAAAAAAATTGTTTGACTATCTTTTGTAATTGCGTAGTTATTCGTAAGTAAACTCGAAATGTGCCTTTAGAAAATATTACTGCAAAATTGATTTCCGAATTTACTTTACTTTAATCCTCTTTACTCTGATCGGAGCATATTGCTTCTACAACCTTCTTTCATCCTTCTCCGTCCGACTTTCGAGGCTTGTATAAGTAAACTCGAAATGTTACTTTATAAAATATTACTTCAAAATTGATTTCAGAATTTACTTTACTTTAATCCTCTTTACTCCGAACGGATCATAGGGCTTCTACAACCTTCTTTCATCCTTCTCCGTCCGACTTCCAAGGGTTATATAAGTTTCCATAGCACGCTCCCTTTTCACGTTGCAGGGTTGCTAGCCCTGCGAACAACCCTCCTCCTTTTACAGCCGGGCTTGGGACCGGTCACAGCGGAGTTGATTTCAGAATTTAGGAGAATTACATTTTTATTATCAATTAAGTAGTAATTTTTGTGGTTTTTATACAATTTTGTAATTATGTGATTGCATATTATAAAATCTTAACAAAAAATTCAAAAATACTAAACATTATTTACAATGGTTTTTGTAATTTTGTACTTATGTGATTGCATATTACAAAATCTTGTAAAAAATTCAAAAATACTAAATATTATTTACAAAAAATTAAAAGCATAAAGTGCCAGATAAATTGAAATTGAATAGTTTAAATGTGTATTCTGCCGTTCTACTAAGGCACCTCTCAACACCAACAAGCACCTCTCAACTAAAATATAGAAACAGATTATTGTAGTGTATAGAGGGACAGTTATTTTGTACTCTATGCACAGCCACGGACTGCTCGGTTTACGGAGCGCGTCATTCCCAGAGTCCGTGGCTGTACTTATGTAATTTTAATTGTTTTCAAACAGACATTGGTTTCTGAAATTAATTTCATAAAAGACATTTCAAGAAATAGAATGACTGATACAATCACTCATCGTATACGATATTAAAAGTCACTAAATATGAACCAGATATAAAGCATCCAATGTACAGCGGCAAACGTCTCTTTAAATGTTTTCGATTTTTGTATGTTATGTGTTATTTTTTTTTTAATCAAATGATGCTATTTTTAAAAGTATTTAAGTGTTGTAATAATTAATCTGTTTATAATTAAATCGGTGAGTTAAAAGAACAGTGCATCTACAAATTGACAATTTGCAATTGGATTTTTAGGAAAATAAAATGAAACTTCATATTTAAATCACATGTTTTTGAACTTCTTTATAAAATAGTGAAATTAGATTTATATAAAAAACATGGAAAAGCATATCTCCTGTTGCTTCACTCAATTACAAGAAAACTTCTTCCTAAAAACTTTCCAAGAAATAATGTGGATAGACAAATTCTCTCCGGATACAGGGTGTCCCACGCTCAAATGTACTAAAACAGTAGCACTGGATTGTAGACAATAACAAATTTATGCAATGTATAGAGTTGTTCCACGCTCATGGACTATTAAAAGTTTATGGGGTTCCTGTTCCAATTTAATTTTTATCTCAGAAAGTAAAAAAAAAAATAGGTGTACAGACACACATCTCTATAAAGATGTTTCAAATTAAATGGGGAAGCCAGAAACATAATAATATACGAGGGCTGTTTGACGGAAGAGTGACTTTTGGGAAACGATCGTTGATCATCCTTGACCATGGTTCAGTTACCTGGGATACAATTGTTAGTACAATGGTATCCATAGAAACTGAACTACGATCAAGGATGATAGACGATCGTACAACTGGGCCTAAGGGGATTTAGGCCCAGTTGTACGATCGTGGATCATCCTTGACTATCGTTCAGTTACCTAGGATACCATCCATAGAAACTGAACCACGATCAAGGACGATCCACAATCGTTCAACTGGGCCAAGGGGGATTTAGGCGCAGTTGTACGATCGTGGATCATACTTGACTATGGTTCAGTTACCTAGGATACAATTGTTAATACAATGATATCCTTAGAAACTGAACCACGATCAAATAAGATAAGATACAATAAGTTAATTCGTGTTAATAACTAGTTACACATGTCAGATAAATATAGATACATAGCTACATACATAGATACATATGTTTGTACATGTGCTCTGAGGTATATAAAGTGTCAGTTGTGATCAGTGGTGGTGGTGGTGGCAGTCTTCGTGCAATAGTGCAATTATGACATCTGCTCCAGGAACTCCTCCACCGAAAAGAAGGCGCAGTCAATCAGTGCCTCCTTAATCATCTTTTTGTATACCTTCAGCGGAAGGTTTCTAATCTCCACGGGTAAGGCATTGGTTCCCAATATAGTTCACGATCGTACAACCGAGTCTAAATAAGAACACGGCGACGTCATTACTAGACCATGGAGTTTGAGCTTTCAGGAGAGCAGTTCTGATTGAGCAAATAAGACCATTAGTAAATAGTACATTACATTCTTTTTCAACTTTTGAGTACCTTACTTGTGAGTCTCGCGACCTCTTGTGTATCTGAAGTAGCGACCCTTTTATGTCTTTTGAAAGTGACGGCGTATTGTTTATTGTATTTGCTGTCAACGGGGTCCATCGAAGATTTATCTTGGTTGATCAAATCTAGGTGATCGCTCTGTGTAACCAAGGTGCGGGGGTGGTTTGTGGGTGTAGATTTACGTGGCGCCCTTTTTGCTATGAGTCCCTTCTGTTTGCACGATTCTCTTGTTGCTGGGAAATTTTTGTTCAAGCGCTGTTAATCATGCCACACAGTTGTTCAGTATTTCTTCTATATGTATATATGTAACCAAGGTGCAGGGATGGTTTGTGGTTGTAGATTTACGTGGCGCCCTTTTTACTATGAGTCCCTTCTGTTTGCACGATCCTCTTGTTGCTGGGAAATTTTGTTCGAGCGCTGTTTATCATGTCACACAGTTGTCCAGTATTTCTTCTATATGTATATATGTAACCAAGGTGCAGGGATGGTTTGTGGTTGTAGATTTACGTGGCGCCCTTTTTACTATGAGTCCCTTCCGTTTGCACGATCCTCTTGTTGCTGGGAAATTTTTGTTCGAGTGCTGTTAATCATGTCACATAGTACTCCAGTATTTCTTCTATATGTATAACGTATGCGAATTTATCAGCTTGTTTTGTTCGCGGCAAAACATAGCTGAGGGAAGGCATTTGTTTGAAATAGTCGACTGCAGCGTCTTGGGTTTGCGTATAATTCCGTTTTTGGCACAAGGTCGCACGCGAAGACTAGATTTAATCAAGCTCCTCCTCGGCGGCCATAAATCTGATTTACTAAACGGAATAACCTGTCGCACCGGGGCAGTAAATAACCCGACCGACCAACACCTGGCCCGAAACGGAACGGGCGCGAAATTGTAAACTCGCAATTAAAGGGACGGCGATCGGGGCTGCGTGTATGGGTGTGCGAGGGAGAGAGAGTCAGCGCGATTTACATTGAATGGACGCGATGCAAACGCATAAATCCGGGAGGGGTCAGAGCCCAAAAACTTTTGTGTTGCGCCTCACCCCGGAGCGAATATGAATCCGGCGAACACGGCCGGGAATTTTATTCGGACAGCGCGACAAGCGCCTCGAGGTGCGGAGTTGTTCTTTTGTCCCGCGCGCGCTGTTGGGGAACAATGGGATGGATTTTTTCAAAAGCTGACAGTCGTCGCGAATTTAACAGCGCCAACACGGTTCCGAGGTGAGGTGGGAAAAAAGTGGGCGACGAGCGAGGAACTCCGGGGTGGCGAGAGCCGGAGTTGCGTGCGGAGGATAATTATAAATTTTCGAAAACCGTGCGTTAACTTCGCAACGCGGGACTTATTTTTTTTTTTTTGTATATAATTTTTGCTGCAGAGTGCTCGTTTGCATTCACCTGGAGTTAAGTGTGCGTTTGTGTGTGTACGGGAGAGGCCAGGCCATAGGACCGTTACGGCGCTGCTTTTTGTCCGTCTGCGCGAATGCGGCACGACTCGGCGATATTATATTCCGGAGGAGTACGCTATAAATTGTTGCGGTTTCGCTTTGCGCCGAGCGTGCACCTCAATCAGGGATCTGTGCGCGTACACGCGGCTCTGGCTCCTCTCTTCTCTCGCAGTTTTCTATTAACAACGGCGAGCGGTTGCGAGGTGGATGCATTTATTTGTCCATACGCCAGCGTTGTTTTGGCGCTCCGGGCTGCAGTAATGAATTCCCGGATTAGCATGTTAATGGGATACGCGAGTGCGTGCTCCGCTGAGCGCTGTTAATCGCAGCAACCCCGCGTAATTACGGCCCATTCCACATTCTTACATGTAAATTGGCGCAGCCCGATCCACCAGGCTCGCATCAAGACACTCGATGCGAACAAAGGGAGGGATTGTCCTTTTCGGCGGATCAGATGAGAAATGCCATCAATCAAAACGGGTAATCGGTTTTGATTTCGTCCTGTGTTGCAGTGTGGGGCCCTAAATGCGCCCTTTGAGCTTTGTGCGGGGGTAACTGACCGTACAGAATGCAATTTTCGTTGGGTCTCGTGACTCACCGGCGCACATACGTACTTTGGCGTACTTTGTAGTCATCTCGACAAAGAAATGATCATTGGAACACTGCCAATTTAATAACGGAGCGCAGTCTGTTGGGACTGCATGGGCGAACCAACCCCCCTTACGGACACTGTAATTCGGTGTATCAACAATCTCGGCGCACGCGGAACTGTTGACTTACATCGATATATTGTCGCGCTCCTGACAGTGAGGGGACCGTCCGCGGGGGCGCAAGGGCTCATCCCTCTAACCGAATTATCCCGGGGACAGAGTTAGCGCCGTTTCCATGGGAACCGGTAACAGGATTTCGTAATCCCCCCGAGGGCCGAAACGGCGCAGAAAGTGTGTACTACTAATGAAAATGGCTAAGCGAAATGTTTGTTATACAGCCTCTCGTACACACACACACTCGCACGCAGGTCTACCGCCGTAAACACGGCCGGTTATTAAGCGTACGGATAACCCGCCAGTTCGCATTTAAATGCAAAGAATGGTACCATTGAAACATTGTAGGCTCCCGAACAAAACAGGCCGAACATATGTTCCTTTTGTGCGGCTAAAATATGGCGGCACTGTTAGTATAATTCCCATTAAATGTTAATGATACAACGGAATGTCACACAATTTAATGTAAACATGCGGTACCATTTCAGCGCTACCAAACTTTGTGTAAATTCGACAGCAAAGTACCGCGCGGACGACTTTATGTTCGGCTCCGAATCGCCGACCGAATTCCCCACAATCCGCGCGCCCCGAAAAAACGGAAAAACGGAGACGAGAAATTCTGTTAATTTCTGCAGCGACCTCGCATCAAAAAAACTCCAATGCAACAATGCCCTCCCCAAATCCCTCCCCCGATAAACATCGGAAAGCCGTTTCCTCCTTCGCGTCCATAAAAACATCAATTCCGATACTCTTTAAATTCCGCGCCACCTGAGCACGCCCCGTGGGACTCCTCACTTTACGCGATTTCTCCTCGCCACTTCAAGCAGAAATGATCGCTGAAATACGACAATATTTAAATCAGATACCCGGAGAATTTTAAATGTTTTAAAAGAGTCTGTATAAAAATACCCTCCTGAGATCCCAGTAAAAACATCTTGACAAAAAATCTTGAAAATTTCAAGCAGCAATCAATGAAGCTGACTTGATTTTCTGAGTATTATACATAACACCTGTTACATAAGTTTTGGGAATTTCTCTGAATGCTTTACATGACATTGTAAAACTATTAATATCAATTATTATTAATTATTATATCAATTTGTTTGACATTTCACATTTTCGCCTGACTTATGGGAAATGGCGTAAATGTAAAATAGATATTCGAAAGTCTATCTACAACTTAGTTGGACAGCTGCGGAAACGAAATACATTGAACAATTTTCGTGAGAAAAATATTTCGAAAAGCAGTATATATCGGATAATTCGGGAATGCGAAGATGGAATCCCATCTGAAACCTACCTAAAACAGGCCGTCCTGGGAAGTTCGGAAGTTAATAGAACTTTAGTTTAATAGACTAACCGTGCAACCCAAAAACACCATGTGTAGACTTCTTCAAGCCCGGCAACAGCCAGGATATTGTTTTAAGTTGTTTTTCGTGCTTAATTATGTTATTCTATTCACATTGTGGTTTCTAAAATCTTATTTCGAGATATATTTTTCTATTCTTATATTTTGGTTAGGTCTATAGGTTATTCGAGGTTAGGTTAGATTAATTTGTTGTCTGTAAACTTTTCTGTTTCCATCCCATAAATTCTTCTAAAACCTTTATTTTCTCTTTAATTATAATAATTTGAAATAAAATATGTACCTACCAATGTATTTTCAGTTTTAAATTTTATTTTAAAAGTTTCTATAAAATATGGTGGATATTTATACACCTAGGGAGAAGTTAAACCATCGTTTATTTTACAAGAATGATTTTTCTTGCATGATATTTTCCATTCAATTTTGCGAAAAAGCTTTAATTCTCAAATTATTATTAATTTATGCAAAATACGATAACAAAATCTAGTCGTGCAATGTGTGGGTTATTTTTTTTTTTTTTATTACGGGTGAGTTAATTTTTTAAACTCAGTCTAATGTCTACAAATGCGTGATTTTTTGTGATTAAATTTTATTTTAAATCACTAACGTATAAACATTTGTTTACCTCGGTTGTTTTGAGGTTAATGATTACGTTTTTAAAACGTCATAATTGAATGAAATTTTATATTCTATTTGGCAAATATTTTCAATCATTTAAAATTCCCGTTTTATTTCTTCAAAAAAAATTCCGGGGGGCCCAAACTCATATGTTCCCAGGGCCCCCCATATACATATAACCTTAAGACGGCCCTGCCTATTTGTCTATTTATGTTAGGCGAGGTTAGTTTGTTGTTTGTTATTTTCGCTTTCCAGCCCATGTATTCTTCTATGACTGAATTGACATGTCATTTCTGGCGGCTTTAGCATACGTGGGTATCTTTGTGTGTTACTACTTTGTATTTGCTATTGTTATGTAGTTTGTGGTGCTTAATTGTGTTATTCTATATCCAGGGTGATTCGGGAGGAAATGGAAGTATTTTAACTGCATGTCCAGGAAGCAAAAAAAAGCAAAGTACACTCATATTATCAAGTCCGATTTTCATTTGTTTAAGAGATATTTTTAACAATTTATAAAATTTAAAAAAAATGTATTCTGAAAAAGACTTTCATGTAAGCCTTAACCTCATGCTGTAGATGTCTTATTGATGTAATGGAGATAATAAATTTAAAAAAATTATAATTCACGTTAAATTTGACAACGTTGTCAGTGACAGTTGTATGTAGTTGTTTTACGAGATTATAAAAATGCCTCATATTTTCAGTCGTAGAGAATATGCAGATATTGTGTTAGATATCGTTTGTTTATGGATTTTGTAATGGTAATTCTGTTCGTTCAGTAGAAGAGTATCGACGTCGTTTTCCGAATCGAAGAATTCCTAATAGGCAAGTGTTTCAAACTGTTTTTACACGTGCTAGTGAAACTGGAATATTCCCAAGTGCACGTATTGTTTCTGAAAAACAGTAAGGGCTCGGTATGGAACTTGAAGAAGATATTCTGGATGTTGTAGAAAATAATCCAGGAATAAGTACAAAAGTACAAGGCGCTTTGCAATGTAATTTGAAATTCCATAAACACTGGTTTGGAAAACATTAAAACGGCAAGGTTAAAACGCTTTTCATCTGCAGAAAGTACAAAATCTCCCAGAAGGCGATTATCCATTGCGACTACAATTTTGTCAATGGATTGGAAATGGAATGCCAATGTTTTAAAAATATTTCCATTTCCTCCCGAATCACCCTGTATATAGTAATATGTATATATGTAATATGTATATATGTAATATGTATATATGTATATATGTAATATGTAATATAATTGTTATAGTCGTCTATTTGTGAAATTGGTTACATATTAGTTCATTGAGGCTCTTCATAATTGGCACAGGTTGTGCTCTGTCGTCTACTTTTTGTATCTCTACTTGTTATTATACAATTTGTCACTATCTTCATATTCTTTTTTGTGCCTTTGTTTGCTTCATATGCTACTATTAAAGTAAAGTTTTCATTTTCTGTAAAATGTATTTGTAATCAGACAGATCTACGGTGATAAAAAAGAGTTACGTTCAGTTGTAATACATCGATAAACTTGGCATGAATGTAGTTTATCCATTCAACAAAGCTGCACTAGTTTCACATATTGAAAAAAGTTTTTTTTTAAATCCACAGAAAAATAAAAACGTTCACGTTTCACACAACACCTTGAATGAAAATAATTCAAGTTATTTATAGTGAATTTAGAAACTTAATAATTTTTAAAATGTTCAAGTCTTTTTGTTGCAATTCTTGTGCTTTCATCCCATGAAATTTGTAATTTGAGATAATTTTGGCACATCCATCACACGACGTTTTGAAGAAGTTAGTGTTAACCTTGGTGACACATTCAGGTTGCAGTTTGTTCTTCGGGTTGCTTTTCAGGTCGAAATTTTCAGTATTTTCATTATCGGAGTCTTCCTCATCATTGTATCCACTTCAGAATCGGAGATGTGTAGGCAAGCGAGTGATTTCTCGTCATCTCCAAGTCTCAGCATATTTGTTATTTCAAAATATTGCCCTCAAATTTGATCATGCGACGTTTTGAAGAAGTTCGTGTTAACCTTGGTGACACTTTCAGGTTGCTGTTCAGTTTGTTCTTCGGGTTGCTTTTCAGGCGGAAATTTTCAGTATTTTCACCGACTCATCATTGTATCCTCTTCAGAATCGGAGATGTCTAGGCAAGCGAGTAATTTCTCGTCTTCTCCAAGTCTCAAGATATTTGTTATTTCCAAATATTGCCCAATTGGTAGAAAGTTAAATATTTTTCAGAAAATATTTCAGGCAAGCTAGTAATTTCTCGTCATCATCTCCAAACATGTATCACATATTTTTTGTTGCTAAATATTGCTAAGGTGGTAGAACATATTGTTCCGAAAATATGAACTGCAGTAAATGCTGCTCAAAAACACTTCAAAGCCCAGTACATTAGTCCGTTGTTTGAGGTGATCCAGGGATATGCGACAGGCATAAGAGGTTTACTTTATGAATACCATTGTACAGCCATCGGAAATTCTAATGTCAGTGCCTTGTGAGAAGGATCTTTCTTTTCCTATAAACTCCGTCATTGTCATGTCCCCGCACATTTGCAGCGCCCGACAATGACAGAGCTTATCGGAAAAGAAATATCCCTCTCGCCGTACTGACATTAGAATTTCCGATGGCTGTACAATGGTATTCATAAAGTAAAGCTCTTATGCCTGTAGCCAATGGTTCATAAAGTAAACCCAATGTCTATTCCAAACTGTAGTGGGTATGTACGCGTGTAGTTAGGGATACCCTGCAGATTATAAGTCGTAGCCTAAACTCGTTCGGCTCCAAGGGTTTTAATTTGTTCGTTTGAAGATAATGGTGTGAGGATTTATTTACGAACACGGTTGGGCTTGTGTGTACGGACGTAGGAGCGAACGGACGAGTGGGTGGCGGGGCCCGATTAATGGCCGAAACATAGCCATGCAATTTGGTCGGCGGGGATGCGACGGATGATTATTGTATTTGCATAGTTTGTATTCTGTTTGGGTATGAGAGGGCCCCGGCCTGATCCCCGGGATGCTGAGGCGGTTGACCCAGCAGGAACGGGGGGTCAAGTTGTACATTACCAATTCAAATTGGCGCACTCGGGTCGGTTAATAAGGGCCGCCTGTGGATCCGGTGTCCCTTTATTGTCGCGTTGCGCGTCACTCCGCGGATATCCATTATTCCGAGTGAAATTAATACGCTGAAAAAACACATTTGCAGGGCGTTACGGGAGATCAAAGGGAATGATTTAACGAGTTTAGCGCGCCCGTGCATATTCGCACGTCGTCCGATGCGGGCGCGGTCGACCTATAGGAAAATCATCAAAGGGACTGAACGACAGATGCGGATTATCCTTTGTGTGTCCGATCCCCCCGCGCGGAACGGATTTCGGCCGCCCTCTAACGAAGGTAGTTAATGTTTCGCAGATAAAACGGCCGGACCGGACGCTCCGGCGTTTCAGCAAATCGCCCGCCGGTCGGCGATTCGCCTTTATGGGCGAGCAGTTTCATCCCCCAACCACCCCGGAGAACCTTTATCGGAGCACGGCGAAAGCGCCCCCACCGCCCCCCATCCAGCGGATCGCGCAACCCCAGCTCCAACACTATTACAACTAGACGGGGCACAACTGGACGTACTTTTATGGCGGCACGTAAAAATTAATTGGGGAGACGGGAAAACTGGACCTCGCAACACCCCGGACCGACAAATTTATTCCTACTGCCGGTAGTAAAGGCCAAATGAAAAGGAACAATAAAGGCCACATCCCAAACATTACTTCCAATAAAGCCGAATAACGATATCCTTGTGTGCGCTAGAGTTGTAAATCGTTTAAAAAAAAATCTGCCTCCGGAGTGAGCGGCCTCCATTACCCAAAACCAGGCCTGCTGGATTTATGTGCCGACGTCAGATTGGACGAATTAGGCTAAGCCCCTGGGTAACCCGCTTACTGCTAACAAACCCCCAACAATTTCCTACAAACGACCCAAGTCCGAGAACAACAAATGCAGTTTCATCCCGCCGCAGCGTCACCAAATTAATGGAAACTAACCGCGGAAACTTCACTAAGTGCAACTGAATATAACTGCACAAGTGCGCCCAAGCACAGACCGCAGCAACCATACGTTAAATTTAGCGTAAGCCGCAAAAGAAGAAAAATTCCTTAACTTTTGGACGAAAAATAAACATAAATTTAGCGTAAGCTTAAGGACAAGAAAAATTCCCGAACTTTCGGACGAAAAATTAAAACCTATGTGGTCAAAGTATGAAATTGTGACCTCCCCGATAGCACCGACGCGACGTAAAGGTTCCTCGTCGCAACAGAGACGTCTGGAGTTCAAGACTGTTTAGAATTTCAATTGCGGTAAATAAAACCAATGAAAACCAAGTTGAATTAAACCAATGCAAAAATTGTATGTGATGTTGTAAGTGTGGTGACGAGAATAGTAAGAGAGTCGTGCATACATTGCTATCTCACATTTCTGATTAATATAATAGTGATATTATAGTGGGCAGAAACAACTAATAGAAGCACTGAAAAAAATTTCGACCCAAGAGATATACAAATAATAGTAAAACTGTACCTAAACCAAAGTGCGTCCGTTCGCATCCAATCAGAACTAACGAAATCCGTTGAGATCTTTACTATGTCTTTTAAAATATCTATGATATTCCATTGTTTTGACACAAATGATGTACTTATAAAAAGTGTTTGGGGTAGAAACAATGTACTTCCTTAATTCTTGTTTGTTACAACAATAATTAATGAATTACATTGTTTCTACCCCAAACACTAAAGAAAAAATCGTAATGTGAGAAACCTAAATGATACTGATAAATCGTCGGCTTAATGTTACAAGGTGCTGTGTGAAAAATTGTAAATTTGGGAATGAGGGTTTTAAATTTGTTTGCTATATCAAATTTTGCACTGTTAATAGATATGTTTTTATCACAGGTTCCTAATGATCCAGTTTGAATAATCCAACAAGTTGAAAGGTCCCATATTAAAAACTTAGTGCCTGGTAACACTATAGACCTAAAAATTGAAAAATTGTTACATGCAGCCTTATACTAAGCCGACGAAATACTGATATACTGTATAAATACTGATAAATACTGAAATGATACTGATACTGATAAATGATACCTAAATGATAAATGATAAAAGATTAACCCTGCATAGGGCAGATAAAAACAATTGTTGTTTGTCATAAAAACTTTTGTTTATTATTAGGTACGTTAGTTTGATAAAACTGTAAAATAAATACAAAAAAATCTATCTGCAGTAGTCAGATCGAATCTCTGCATACTTCTTTAGCCACTCAAATCCTAATGCGTTTATAGTTATTGACTCCAGCACTTTATATGAATAGATAGCCCAGACGATAATCAAATATGCGTTCATTAGATAATTATCACTGGCCTAGATGCGTCCATGTCGACTTCTAAATACGAACAGATACCTCAGATTACGATCTCTAGACAAGATGGATTTGGAGATTGTAATGCTATAAAGGCACATTCGGTGATTTTGTTTAAGTTATGCAACAATCGAAATATACACGGTTCAACGTATGTTGTGAGAATATAAATTAAATTGGCATATTCGACAGCCGAAAGAAGACTTGTTCATATATGTATACTGATATAAAAAATAATTCAATGCAAATTTATTCAGAAAGCATAAACTTATATAAATGCATATATGTATTAGCGATTAGCAGGTCGACTGGAAAGAGACGCAGGACGAAAGCCCATCGAGAGCTTAGTGAGTCATCGCTCTATATTGCAGACATATTCGACATACGTTTCTTATTTCATTTCATTCTATTCACATTGCTTATTTGGGTACCCTTTATAGATGCCTACATACCCATAAAATTTTATTAAAATCGGTTCAGTGATTTTAGGACAAAAAAAATAAAACTGAAAAAAAATCAGTTTTGCACAATTGGTTAAGAAAATTAATAAGGGATAAAAATAGTGCCTCGTTAATAAAACCATACAAGGTACTCATTAAATAAGGTCTGACAGTTGCGTTATCCAAGTTTTATTGATACGGATTATACAGAGTGTCCTAAATTTAGTGTCAAACTTTTCAAACTTTAAAGCACTTTATTTTTCTTATTTTAAACTGGAACCCCAGTATATTTTCATGCTTTAGATATGTTATTTATGCTTTAGATGTTAGACATTGCGATAGAGTGGTAATTAAGAAAAATGTGTTTCTTTTAATTCCACATTGAATGACATAAAAATATACATATATCGAATTTTTAACTTCAACTGTCAACATCTGCCAAACTTTCAACTGAAATAGTCCAAATTTGTCAAATTTTAATTGCAACGATCTGTTTTTCTTAAAGTTTCTAGTTAATCTGTTTAAATCTATCAAATTTTAATTTGCAAACATCAAAATCTATCATCATTTGAATTACAATTCTCATATTTTGTTAATTGCAACTGCCAAAATCTGTCTGTTTTCTACTTGGAGTTTTAATTGGGTAAATAATTGCGAAATGATTAATGCGCAGAGCGAATTGTCGAGAATGCTAAATTTTTATTTTTAAAAAACATAATTTTCTAAGGTGATAAACCAATTTCACTTAGTTTTTTTTTTAACTATAATCGTCTTTAAAGTAATTGATTATCACAGTTTTGGGAACATAGACTGTTTTTTTAAAGATCCACCAATGTCACAATTTCACTCGCAAGCATTGGTGGCAACTAAGTCAGTGTCATTAGTGTTTCTCGTAAACGAGGTTCATGTGTAGTAATATTTGTAGTAACTTTTGTTTTGACCAACATAAAGCAACATGTGGTGGATCTATAAACAAACTGGCCATAGATAATATGCCAAAAGATGCTATTTAAACAATGGTATCTAAATATTAACACTTAAACTAGACTGGTTAGCTGTTTAGATTTGATTAAGAAGAAGAAAGTTAATATTTGATATATTCTTGAGACCGTTTTTGTTGTTGTTTACTTTTGCATTTTGCTTGTCACGAATATAAAGAACTTTATAACATACACATTCTTAATTTGAGGATTACATACCCACTGAGCTGTAGGCCGCTATATTGGTGACCCCGACATTATTTAACTTTATAATTTAAGTAAATTGAAAGGGCTTCACAGCACACATGCAAGATAAAGCGTCTCGGTCAAGGATGTTTAATCATTTCTTCTTAACGATTATAAAACTGTATGTATTGTCGCTCTCTCTTATGTTTTCTGTGTTCGCTGCACAATAGTTAACCAATTTGAAAAGTGGAGATTGGTGATCACAAGCCTCACTTATTAACATGAAAATGAGGTGATCCCTTTTAAATTAGATATTGTTGCGGTTGTTGAAGATCGGTAATGGCATCTCGCTACGATTTAGTTATAAATATGCTAATAAATGAATTGAGCCCGTTCTTATCGCATTATTGGCTGTACTGTAATAATGATGGTGTTGATTTGCGATTGCGGATTATGGCATTTGTATTATGCGAGCAGCACTTAAGTATATTATTCCTGCGATGCAGGCACTTCCTTCTCATCAGCTCAAATACAATGAGAGCCCGGCTGAAAACATTCCAGCACTATCTGCGGTCGCCCTTCTCTCATCTCCGCGAGTTGTGCGCGCCGTTGTGTTGATTGGTATGTGTGTCGGGCCGAGTTAGCCGGGATGCAGCGATTGCACGGGGAACACACGTTTAATTATAAAGTGCACCGGAATCGTGACTTTTGAGGTCAAATTTGACGGCGAATCTACGATTAACTCACGCCTCGGACGGTTTATTATGTACACAGAGAGCGGGCTGACGGTCCCGTCGAACCAAACAACAATTTCATTTATCGTAATTAGAAATCGACCGGAGAGCGCCTGAAATTCTGGGGTCTCGCCCCCCGGGCCGGGGGGATCCCTGGCCGCCCCCGCGCGCCCGCTTTTAATTCGGATGCCGGGCAACAAGTGTTCTGATTGCGCGCTCTCTCCGGGCAGGCGGTTGATTGATTATAATCGCGCGTACACGCACACATACGGGCGCGTACGTCTGTATCTGTATGCGAGGGCCAATTGAATTGATGAGGACATTCATATAAAAGTATTTACAATAAGGATGCGAGAGCGTGGGTCGCGGAACACACTGCGCTCTCAAATTTATGGGCAGCGAAACGCGCCGTGTACAAAAATGTTTCGCAGCTGGTCGCGGAATTCATTAGGGTGACATTCTACACGCCCAAACTATCACGGCCATTATGTATTGAGAAATATGAATACTAATGTGACTTGAATTGAGCGCGGACGATATTTTCGCCGCGCCGGGCGTGAGGGGGTGGCCTCGGAGAGCCCCGGTTATATTTCACAGCCGGCATAAAGGAGAAGTTTTCGTTCCTTTTTTTCTGCGCCGCGAGCAAATGGACTTTTAATGATTTTGTCGATTCGACGATTACAAAGTAATTGCTGGCACCTTAGGTATAATGAATGGACGACGGCGTTCCGCTGCAGTGAACTAGCCGTGTCTAGTAACACGCTTGTTTGTATGTGAGACTGTGAGAGCCTGGAATAAATATTTTGGCACCTGGGGGCAAACGGCTTGAAATGCGCGCCGTTAATTTATCTCGTAAACAACTAATTAATATTGCCAAGTACACAACAGATGCACAAATCATTATTTAATAAACGTAATTGCACTACATATTATATAAACCAACCATTAACTAAATACGTACACACATTTATTAACTACAATGAAATATTAACATACTTCTATGTTCATACATACGAAATGAACAAACGAATAATTTTACTTCATAACAACACTTAGCATATTGTCCCGCCAATGCAACTCAGGCACTAAACTAGATATGCCCATCTGTTATGGGGCATTCTAAACTCGTAAATACTATGCGCGTGTAATTAGGTGCTTTATTGCAAACTGAGCGGCACAGGTTCAAATTCTGGTGTAACATTATACCGTGCTGCCTTTTTCTAAAATAAAACACTTTGAAAAGGCATTGCACATAAGGCCTCATAGCCTATGTTAAACACAAAATTAAAACATACAAAATAATAAAAACAGGAAACACTACCAAATATAGTGGCTTACAACTTCTAAAACATATGATACGAGTTTAATGATAGCTGAAACTAGTATATTAAGTATGGAGAATGGTAAGAGTTTGTTACCGTTCTCAGACAATAATTGGAGTCGTCGCTTTGCTCTTCCTCCAAACAATTGTCTGAGAAAGGTAACCCTTACCTTTTGACATGCTTATAACGTGTTTTGCACGATTGGAGTATTTTGAATAATACTCCCACAAATTTTTAATAATCGGGAAGATTGAAACTCAAAATATTGGGTGGCTTTCCCATGGTTTCTATGCTCTTGTTCCAAACAAGTAAAATTGTGTTTTTTTGATATAATCGTTTATAGTCCTCTTTTCGAAGCTAAAATGAGCGATTCCGATATCGATAGTGATAATATACCGAATGATTCAGAAGAAGCGTGTCAAGAAGGATGTTCGGTAATAATCCTAGAAAAATCCCAAGTCCGATACGAACAGACATACAAGGTTTTTAAGGAATGGCGTGAAGCAAAGAAGATTGCTTTAAATGAAAAGGGCTTGTTAGCATAGTTTGTGGTGAGAAGTGGACAGCTGACGGCCCCTGTCAGTTTATGGGCGGAGTGTTCAATGCTAAAGAGTACAATTTTTCTTTCTGATGCTTTCGACATTTCTAAGTTTGCTACATTAATTGCTTATCTCAAAAGCTTCCCTTCAAAACAAAATAGAATTTGCTCAAAAATGCAACACAATGATGTTGGTGGACCTCTACAACAACCTGGGAGTTCTACATCTGAAAGTCTGTCCATTAACCACCATGCTAGAAATTCAAATGCGAGTGGTATTACAATTGTTAATTACAATAATTACAATGACCGGTATACAGATGAGCATCCTTCAATTCCAAATAGTTTTCCACCAGTCTAGATAACTTTTATTGAGTAGGTATTTATCTCCACTAGTTGTACTGAGTATTTCCCTGATCGATAACTCAGGAAAAACCGTCCTTCACCAAGGGGTTTAGCCCGTAAGATGCATATTTTCGATACATCTATTTATCTCCACTAGTTGTACTGAGTATTTCCCTGATCGATAACTCAGGAAAAACCGTCCTTCACCAATGTGTTTAGCCCGTAAGATGCATATTTTCGATACATCCCTAAACCTTTAAATTTCTTCACTTCATCACTTGTCAGATCAAATGAACAAGTTTTGTAAGTTTTTGCTTTGATAATGTTGACAACTAACATAAGGTAGATCATATATCTTCACTATCAGTGATGGGATCAAATGAACAAGTTTTGTAATTTTTTCCTTTGATAATGTTGACAACTAACATAAAGTAGATCATATATCTTCACTATCAGTGATGGGAGTACAATAATTATGCCCATGGGCTAGTAAATCTCATCGGGAGTTTCATTTAGAAATTTTTTGACCTCTTTCTGGTTAAATGTCTTCTCCTTCTTAGATTAAAAACCTTTCGATTTACTTTCCAAAATCGGAAACAAGATCTTAAACCCATACAATCATACAATTACAATCAGTAGACTAATTTAAACTAAAACAAATTAAAATTAAAACATTTAATTTTAATAAATAAATCGCAACATTTGATTTTTTCACTGAAGTAAATTACTTACCGTTTTGTTAGACGTAGCAACTAGTAACAACAACTAACTATCATGGAAATAGACATGATAAACTGATAAAAACATCCAATCGTGCAAAAAATCTATTTGCAAGAATATTATCACTATTACACACCTCCCAATTCAAATATACCGGGCGATTCAAGTTTATTGTCCAGGGCGATAATGACGACTTCACAAAGAGATAAATTAGTCGTACTTTATATCTAAAATTGTATATTATTGAACTTTGATAACTTTGAATCCATTCGAATTTGCGAATTTTTATAACTTTTTTATAGTGGTTTTTCTCAGTTTTCTTTCTTCTAATTGTTGAGTTTTGTGTGTCGATTTTTTGTCTGATAATATTGTTGCATATTTGTACATTTGGTAGCGCAATTAAAATTAACTAATATTCTTCAGTTCAAATAAATGCATTTAATATTTCGCAAGAAATCTATAAAATTATTTATTGAAGTTGTGTAAATTAGGTAGTATCTTGGAGCTTGTGAAAGGTTCGTAGAAATAAGAAAAACAAAATACGATTTTCACAAAACACATTTATTATATTTATATATCTTCAGTAGAAACACTACTGAGTAATGTTTTTACTGTAAACATTACTGTGAAAAGGGTGTTTTGTTTTTCTTCTTTCTTGTGTAAATTATTTTTCACAAAAGGACAAATTATTGCCACTAATCCCTGGAGCACCCTATTTTTACGAACCTGGCCTGCCGCTTAGTTAATAAATTATACCTCTCTGCATCTACCATTGTTGTCTTATATCTGAACTACTTGGGTTTTCTATTTCATGGGAGACCATAAATCTGAGAAAAATAAATTAAATGTGCGATTTACTTACAATCCATTTTTTTTTTTTAATAACCAATATTTCTTATTAGAATAATCTAGGTATTCAAATTTATCACTAATAAATTTGCAATGTATAAATTTAGAAAAAAATATTTTTATTAATAACCAATATTTCTTATCAGAGTAATCTAGGTATTCAAATTTATCACTAATAAATGATAAAATCTTAATCATATCTATTCCAAACTTTAGAGATGTGTTCAAGTTATAAAACGCAAGTGAGTGCCCAAATCCAATCCCTTATTATTTGCAACCTTCGATATTAATTCTTCCCTTATTATTTGCAACCTTCGGTATTATTGCTTTAGCAGGCTGTAAGTCGCAGGTGAAACATACCCAAATATTTATTTTAATAACTACATAATTACAGTTATTTTAGTTTAATGGTAATATTTGGTTGCATATGTAAATTTTTATTCCTGGTTTTGTGGTAATAGTTTTAAGTACCCTGATAATAAGTGCAGAATGACTGTAATTTTTATTTAATACCGCTTTTTAAGCATAAATGTAAATTTAGACTGCTGATATTATGATTAAAGTACTGCATAAATTGTTAATAATTACATAACTACTGTATTTAAATTTGTTTTAATGTAATTATCTGAGCACAGGAGCTTCTGTCGCGACTTTTTAAATTATTAAGAAGTAATAATAAACAATCAGTTTGCACCATATCTAATGTTAACTGAACTAACATAATCTAATAAAACCTATACCTACTCATCCTAATGGATAATTTTCTGAAAATATAAAATTATGGCCATAAATGTGGATGACCAACGTTAACAAATGCAAAGTAGCACATGTAACATTACAATTACTAATAATATTATGTGGAGGCGATTTTTTTAAGTTATCTCTCGGATATCCTCACAAGATTAAAAAAAATAAGAAAACATTCAATGGAAATAACAATAAACAATCAGTTTCATACCCATTCTATCCTAAACGAAACTATCAAAATCTAATATAACCCAGCCCAACTCGACCTAAGTGATAATTTTCCGAAAATATGTAATTATGGCCATATATTATTGAATGCAAAATAGAGTGTTACTGCAAATACTACAATTACCTATAATATTATGTGGAGCCGGTCTTTCCAAAGTTATCTCTTGGATATGGCCACAAGAAAGTAAGAAACAACCTGGATAACGTATTTTTTTCATCTCTTCCTGATATATTTTATACTAAATCCTGAAATTTACCGAATTACTGAAAAAATCTTGCTATAATTCCTTAAGCAATTTTACTTTGTTTTTTCACTATTTTTTTACCACTGATGCAATTTTACTTCGTTTTTTCCACCAATTTTTTATTGTGGTGAATATCAAAAACATATATATCTTTATTTGTTTTTTTTTTCTAAATCTAATTTCTCCCCCCAAATTTGTGTGGCGTTATATTTTTACCACCTTTAATGTTAATAAGCATTATACAGAGCGCTCAAGAAAATTATGTCAGTGATTTAATTCTGGATACTAATACGTGGTACTATACAAGTTGCAAATCTTGTACAGTGCATGTACATTGTATGTTTTGCAATGTTTCTGAAATGTTTCCTATGATACAAGAAACTAAGTTAACCAGAATTTTTCAAATATTATTACTACACTTAATGATTGAAGGTATGAGTTGAAAAGGAACAGTTCTTTCAGAGTAAGATTTTTGGAAACTAAAAAAAATTACGGATACATTCATCGATTCTATTCATTTTCCACTCACTTTAATCTACGAGTCCAAAATACTTTATGAAACGTAGCAGTAATATGTTTATTTTTAGGCTCAATGTCACTACATCATAACAACAAAATGTCTATCTCAGTTTTTTTTAATATGTTTGGAATATGTCCCCTTTTCAACTCGCTCATTCAATTATCTTGGTCTATGCTAGGAATGCAAGTAATGTGAAAATTATTATTATTACTATTAATATTATTATTATTATTACTGTCAACCATAAGGTGAACTTAGTGAATTTATCATCTCTTCCTGGGTATTTTTAACCGTTAGATATATTTTACTGACTGCTGAAAATTACTGAATTACTGAAAATATCTTGTTATAATTACTGAAGACTTTCTTGAGCGCTCTGTATAATCTTTGTATTATTATAATTTAATGTGTAAAAATGGAACAGATTCCTTCAGAGTAAGATTTTTATTACAATGAAAATCATTGATTCAATTATCTTGGTCTGTGCCAGGAATGTAAGTAAGGTGAAAATTATTATTATTTATTATTATTATTATTATTATTATTATTACTGTCATTTCATAAGGTGAACTTAGTGAATTTATCATCTCTTCCTGGGTATTTTTAACCGTTAGATATATTTTACTGACTCCTGAAAATTACTGAATTACTGAAAATATTTTGTTATAATCACTGAATACTTTCTTGAACGCTCTGTATAATTTTTGTATTATTTTAATTGAATGTGTGAAAATGGAACAGATTCCTTCAGAGTAAGATTTTGATTACAATCAAACTCATTCATTCAATTATCTTGGTCTGTGCCAGGAATAATAGTAACGTGAAAATTATTATTATTATTACTTTCAGCTATAATGTGAACTTAGTGGATTCTATAAGCTTTAGTGGGCACTAGAGCCTGACTATGCATATGGACGTGGATGTTTATTTGCCCCAGTACGTACTAAGCTCAAGCATTATCAAACGAAAATGATAACATTTTAGTGTTAAGTTGTGATCAAACTAAAATTATCAAATTTCAATTTGAATTCCACTCAAAGTAAAATGATAGAACTACATGTATATAAATAAATATGTATTTAGCATAAATTAATATTAATTATCGAACTAAAATGATCAAATTTTAGTTTGACTTGTGATCAAACTAAAATGATCAAATTTCAATTTGAATTGTGCTCAAACTAAAATTAAAATGGTGAAACTACATTTGTATAAATAAATATTTATTTAGCATAAATTAATATTTATTATCAAACTAAAATGAAAAAAAAAATGAATTGTGATCAAACAAAAATTATCAAATTTCAATTTGAGTTCCACTCAAACTAATATGATAAAACTACATTTGTATAAATAAATATTTATTTAGCATAAACTAATATTTATTTTATTATCAAACTAAAATGATGAAAGTTTACTTTCGAGTTGTGATCAAAATAAAATGATAAAATTTCATTTTGAGTTGTACTCAAACTAAAATTAAAATGGTAAAACTACATTTGTATAAATAAGCATTTATTGGGCGTAACAAACAAAATTTTTCTATATTATACAAGCAATTATGTTTAATGCGACATTAACCAGCTGATGGCGACTTGAACCGCGCGCAGGTCTTTAGCCGTAACAAATTTAATTACCTGTGTTTATTTCATCATTTCATCCATCATTCCTTATATAGTTTATGTAGCCATACTTTATGGATGCAAATACCTGCGATTACAAATTGTGTAATTATTAGTTGCAAATGATTACACGGCTTTTAGTAATCCGTATACGTGTTTTTACATTTTAATGGTGCAAGCCAGCCTTGCTCAGCCTTGATTATTTTTGCCCATTAAAAACTTGAAGCTTCACGAACACCACAAAAAAAAATCCATTCGTATCAAATGGTTTCGAGTTTAAAACTTATCCATATTCTAAACAAATAATTTTTGCCCAAAATAACAGTAATGATATAGTAATAATTTTATGTCGTTATAATAATAATAATAATTTATTGTGAAAAATGCTTACGGTGTAACATTTTCCAACAAATGCCATGTGCTTGGCTGTGTGTTATGAACTTGAACAATTCAAAAAACCAAACTTATCAGATTCAGCATCAATAGGACTGAAGAAACTAGGTAGAAGATGAATATTGATCAGGTTTAAGAAGATGTGTTTATTCTTAACTTTTGCAACATTTTTTGCTGAAATTGATAATTAAGATATGTATTGGCAAATAATAAGTATACTACTGTAAATAATATGTATGTATTTATGTACATTATGAACATTTCTTTCATTTTGGGACCTCGCATATAAGATCTTACATACAGTGCCTTTCATTTCATCAATTTCATTTGATCTGTCATAAGTGCCATCACTATAAATTCTTAAGAAAATAAAAATAATTCGAGGAAATCTGATTGGGGTGGCCCTTTTGGCTTAATACATTTGCTAATATGATTGGCAAGTAATTTTTTCTCTCTAAAATTTCAAATTATTCATTGATTTTGATAATTTTCCATGGTGGAGGCGCCGGGTCAGGAAATTTTGTTTGTAATTCGTAGACGGTAAAATTAGTTTTGAGGTTAGGAATGGATCGCATAGGATTATTACTATTATTATTATTATTATTACATGGAAATTTGCTTTATTTGACATTAACATGAAATATTCTGTACGACTGAACAAATTACAGCTCTGATAATTCTCGCGACTCTTCTTTTTGCTTTTGATGAGGTTGACTCGCTCTCTTAACGATGCTTCTTTATCTTCGGAGGTCTGCCCGCGGTTCCCGGTGTCGTGCTTTTAATTGCGGCCGCGGCTTAATTATGCCCCGCGACCGGCTCAATAATTACACCTCGAAGGAGCCGCGTCACGTCCTTTCTGATTGTTCCCGTATTCCCAGCTACTTACGTATGGAAGTTATGTGTGCGCTAATGAAATTTATTTGCCTCGCTTATCTCGTCGCACACACACACTGCACGGAGCCGACGATCTGTCCCTGGAAAGAGAGACTCTCAAGAGAGCCCAGCACTACATCTCGTCTCGTCCGCCACACGAGAGACTGCGCCCCGACACAGATTTCCCATTCGAAAGGAAGAAATTTATACCTTCTCGCACTTTAATTTAATGCATCGCAATATGAATGGATATAAGCACCGTTTTCATAGTGAATTGTGATCGCGGATGGTCACAGGTTTTATATGTGGAAAGGGACAAAATATCTACTAAATGCTACTTCAGTAATTAGAAGATTAATCGTCAATAGTGTCGCCCCTAAGAGAGCTGACAATGACTCTTGTTTTTTCGAACTAAGAATCGCGTTTTCTGTGCTCGTTCACATGCTTAAGGTCAATGAAATAGAATTAAGTGAAATAAGAAACGTATGACAAATTCAAGCAACATGGAGCGATGAGTCACTCTCAGCTCTCGACGGGCACTTACAGGGATGCCATATTTTCCAAAGATCGCCGCGGGACAAATACATATTATATCAAAAATAGTATATTTTGCGACAATAGATACTGTTTTTCTACTCATATATGTGAAAGAAGCAATTTTCCATGGCTTACTATACATGAAAGTGATACATTTTCACTCTAGATGTGAAAATATTTTCACAACTAGAGATGAAAATATTTTCCCAACTACAGATGAAAATAAACATGTAAAATTAAATGGACGCATGCATTCATTTGTATGGAAACGACTTTACAAACATTAATTTCAGTAATTTGCATTGTCACAGTAACAGTTCATTTTCAATTATGTAAATTGAGTGAGGCAAGTTCACGAACAAAACGTATTTCATCTCGAGTAGGATATGCTATTTTTTCTACGATATTGCTGTTTATAAAATATTAGATATTAGAGAACTTTCAAGTGCAATTTAATTCAAAACGAACTGTCACAATGCAAATTGCTGAAATAAACTTTTGGTAAGGTCATTTCCATAGCAATGACATTCTTTCCATAAAATTTTGCATATTTATTTTCTTCTCTAGACGTGAAAATATTTTCACTAGACGTGAAAATATTTGCATATCTATAGTGAAAAAATAACACTTTCAAATATAGTAAGCCGTGGAAAATTGCTTTTCTATTTATGAGTAGAACAATATATTTTTTTATTGCATGGCAATATAGCAAAAATGTTACAAATTACAAATATGTATAATAAATAAAACTTTACTCTATAACTATAAAATAAGTTCACTATATCAATCAATGAATATCACATTTTTAAGAAGAAAAAAACGACTGTTTAAAATTAAGTTCATTCTACAGAGTGTTTCATTTGGAATGGTAACACCTCAGTAACTTTTTTGGTGGATAATTTTTCGGTGGATTTAAAAAAAACTTTTTCAAAATGTGATCCTAGTGAAGATATGTTGAATGGGTAAATTACATTTTAGATTTAGTAAATAACTAGCATAACTAGCCCACTATGATCAAAAATTTGAAACAATTGAAAGAAAACAACATATTAGAGGTTTTTTTAAAATTTATTAAGAAAAGTTGTTCGAAGTCACCTCGAAACCCCCCAATTTTGATTGAAAACAAAACACGTTACTGTCATAAAAATGTTACGCAAAAAAATATTTAAGGTTGTTATATTTAGTACTTACTGGTAAATAATATTTATTTTTTATTTTCGGATAGACTAGTTTCTGTTATGAACAACCATCATGAGAGGCATATGCATTCAATGTTCATACATTGTAATTAATAAATACATTATTAATACAATAAATGTAATACATTGTAAATGTAATTTTAAAAGATGTCTAATTTGAAGTTTTATTTGTAAGTAATATATTTTTAAAATATTACCTAATTTGTTTTGTCAAAAGAATTTAATAAGAAAAGTTGTTCGAAGTCAACTCAAAACCCCAAATCCCAAGTTGGTTATAGTTTCAGAACGACTTACTATACACGAAAAAGTGGAAATTGTAAGACTCCATTTTTGTTTTCAACCAAACTTGGTATTTGGGGTTTTGAGGTGTCTGCACCTTTCTTAATAAACATTTTTGGAAAAAAAAAACCGTAATGTTTTTTCAATTTCTTGCGTTTATGTTTGATCACAGCAAGCTAGTTATTTACTAAGGATAAAATGTAGTTGACCCAATCTACATAGCTGCAAAAGCTTTACACATTGAGAAACGTATTTTAAAATCCACCGAAAAATTAAAAAAATTACTGAGGTTAATAAACCATTTCAAGTGAAACACACTGTACATAATCTAGATAACCTACATAACACTCACTTGCGCAATTTCCTAATGTTTGAGCAATAATCTGTGCCTTTCATTTATGCAAGTAGTCGTCATCAAGCTAAATATTCTTTCTGAAACTGCAGTGGAGGGTGGAATTGAAAATACGATGTTTTTGCGTCAAAAACATCCCCTAAACAAAGACTCCCCTTTGAATATCTAGTAATGTTGTTGGTAGTGTTTCGGAAATTACTGAATTCCCCAATGAAACTTGTCAATTTTTCTTAAGTAGTTCTTTTCAATTTGAGGTTATATTTTTCAAATAATATTGTTGCCAGATGTCAAGTTTACATTATCAGAGATAAAAATGGAACGGCAGGAAATTATAAATTTAACAATGTGGTAGGAAGCAAATGTCTAATAGACATCGAGACAAAAAAAATAATTAACTTCCGTTGCATCACTGAATCAGTTAGTCCAATATGACAAAAATAAAACCAGCCAACTCGGTTGCAAAAAGGTCGTGAATAGAATATATGTACCTATTTAATAATTGTAGAGAAGATTTTTTTTTTAGTGAATCCCATTTTGTATAACAGGATACATTTTTTTCAATTTCTATTAAGTCGTTCGCACACCATTTCAGGAACATACATTTTTCGAATAGTAAATCTTCAACCACGTCGATTTTATATGCTGCAGTTTTTTTAGAATGTCTTTAATGTGAATGATGACAGTGAATGATGCTACATATATCTTCACATCTTCATTATTTACAACTTCGTATCTCATACTCATTAAACTATTCGCGGGCAGAAAGACTACGGTCGATGGCCTTTTCATGATCATGATACGTGTACTATGTTATGTTTATATGTACATGGTCTTTTGAATAAATCTGTTTTCTCTCTAACACTGGCCAACACAATTTTTGATGACTTACCTTTGACAGTTGTTTCTTTCTAATCACGTCAGATTTTGCCTTAAAAAAAACCTTAATTTTTGAGAAAATTATGTTCTTATCATTTTAATTAGTGCACTGATTTTATAATTGATATAATTTCTGTAAAAAATATTCATGAATCACTTAAGAATATTCATAAAAATTTAATAACAATGCTACAGATACAAATTTATGACTACTTTGATACATTCACATCAAATTTTACTCCAAAACACAGAAATATGGTAATTTTAATAATAATGCTACACATTCAAATTTATGACTGCTTTGGTACATTCACATCAACTTTTACTCGAAAACACAGAAACATGGTTTACGGAGTATATTTTCGTTTGCACGATTTTCTGGAATGCCTATATTAATATTTCTGCACAATCTCTTTTTATAATCCAACAGTAGTCGGCCATCATGTGAACACCCTACTTTCCTTGATATCTCGCCTCCATATCCCTTAAATCCTGATGGAATCCTTCGCCTTGTTCGCCACTCACATCTCCTAAATTTTCCGGAAATTTATCAAGATGGCTATTAAGTAAGTGAAGTTTAATGCTCATATTGAATCCCAGATCACGGAATTTTTGAATTAATGTGGCAACTAGGTCTTTGTAATTTTTGATTTTTTGTTTCCCAAAATGCTAAGTACTGCTGGTAAAATGCTAGTAATGCTGCTAAGTACCTCTGGTAAAATGCTAGTAATGCTAAGTACCTTGGCCCTTCATTTGCACTACCACCAATGCAAAAGGGTTAGCAATATGTATCTGCAAATGAACTGCTACGAGGTAATAAATTATGAATCAATAATGAAGTTCGAATTCAGGTAGTTCTTCTTCTTGCTTCAGCTTCTCCGACGGAGGTTGCTGATCATCGTGGCAATTCTAACTTTGGAGATAGCCGAACGAAACAGGTCCGCCGACGATACCCCAAACCATTCCCGCAGGTTACGTAGCCAGGATATACGTCGTCTTCCTATGCTCCGTTTCCCTTGGATTTTCCCCTGGATTATCAGTTGTAGTAACCCATATTTTTGGTTTCTAGAGATGTGGCCTAGATACTCTAGCTTTCGCTTCTTTATAGTGAAAAGGATTTCGGTCACTTTGCTCATCCTTCGAAGTACTTCGACGTTGGTGATTTTGTCGGTCCATGGTATGCGCAGCATGCGACGATAGACCCACATCTCGAATGCCTCTAACCTTTTGGTGGTTTCCTGATGCAGAGTCCAGCTTTCCATGCCGTAGAGGAGTATCGGAAAAATGTAGCATCGGGCCATTCTTAGCCTTAGGTCTAGACTGAGATCTCGGGAAGTTAGCATGATTTTCATTTTGACGAATGCTGCTCTAGCTTGTTCTATGCGCGTTAGAATTTCTTGTCTATATGACCAGTCATCGTTCATCCATGTTCCAAGATACTTATATTTTGAGACTTGTTCGATGCGTTTACCGTTGATTACCAAATGGATTTGCTGTTTGCTTTTTGAAATTAACATGGTCTTTGTTTTGGTTAGGTTCATGTGGAGACCGTATTCTTTGCCCTTCGCCTCTATGCTGTTCATCATGCGCGTGAGATCTATTATATTGTCTGCTAGTACGACTGTATCGTCTGCATATCGGATGTTGTTGATTGTTCTGCCATTTACAACGATACCTGCGGGGTCTTCTAAGAGTGTTTCTCTGAATATCGCTTCGGAATAGATATTGAACAGCATTGGGGAGAGAACGCATCCTTGTCTGACACCCTTTCGTATGTTAATTTCATCTGTCAGTTGGTTTTCGATTTTTATTTTCGCTGTCTGGCCCCAATAAAGGTTTGATACTATTCTGATATCATGATAGTCGATATCCATGCCTATTAAAATGTTCATGAGCTTCTCATGTTTTACATTATCAAATGCCTTCCTGTAGTCAATGTAGCAAACATATACGCCCTTATTTACGTCCTGACAGCGTTGAACCAGTACCCCAAATGCATGGAGTGCTTCCCTTGTTCCAAATCCGTTTCGGAATCCGAATTGAGTGTCTGTTATTTCCGCCTCGCATTTTTTATATATTCTGGTATGTATAATCTTAAGAAACACCTTCAATGTATGGCCCATTAAACTTATCATGCGGTAGTCATTGCAGTCTGTTGCATGCGGTTTCTTGGGTAGGGTGATGAACGTAGATGTTAGCCATTCCTGTGGTATGATGCCAGTTCTGTATATTGTGTTCATAAGATCTGTGAGGATGTTTATTTGATCGTCTTCAACCAACTTTAGCATTTCGCTGTATATTCAGGTAGTTGCAGTACCGAAACGTGAAAATGTGGAAAAATACGAAATAAGCTTTAAAAAAATGGCTTGATATGGAACAACGGTTAGCATATTTTAAATGAGCACACCAAGATTAGTTATACAAGTATCAAACGTAAGTCATGTGAAACAAAGTTCAAAATTGTAATGCAACATTTTCAATTTTTAAAGAGAAATTTGGTGCTATATTATTTTTGCTCATAAAATATGATTTAACAGGATCGGGCATTTTGTATGTTATATTTTTGTATGTTTTGTATGTTGTATTTACATGTTATAACATTTCTTTTATACAGGGTGTTTCTGGAGGAAGTGCAAATATTTTAAAATAAGTGGTAGTATGGACGATTCTTAGTAAAAAATGTCATATGAGCATGTGTCCCATTATTAATAGATACTGAGGTAGGCTCTTTATAAGATATATTAAAGTACGAGAAATTACATTTTTAATAGTATCAATTTAAATTTAACAAATTTCCTTTGTTGGTTAAAAATTCCATCGCCATCTCAATACATTTAGTACACGAGAAATTACATTTTTAATAGTATCAATTTAAATTTAACATTTTTCCTTTGTTGGTTAAAAATTCCATCGCCATCTCAATACATTTAGTAATTCTATTACTAATGCTGCTCGTACTTTAATAAATCTTATAATGACCCTATCTCAGTATCTACTAACGATGGGACATATGGTATATGACATTTTTAACTTAAAATCATTCATACTACAACTTCCAAAAACATTTGTTCTTCCTCCTGAAACACCCTGTATAATTAACTAAATTAATTACATATTTTGATGGTCACGGATTCTATGTCGATACTTAAGTATATACAAGCCTCTTTAGTCATATTATGATAATGTAAAATACGTAAATTGCAACCTGCAGTTGTTATGTTATCTACATAAGGTGTCTTATGCAAGTAGTTGCTTAAAAGTTTATGAATGAGGTACCTGAGAAAAAAAAAATGAAAAATTCGCAGAAATATGGTTCGTCGTGATCTCCCAAAATAAAATACGCGCATGTCTCTATCACTACCGCTTCTACCGGAAATGACCATCAACTATGTTATTTTAAATAGAACGCCCTGTATATTTATATATATTCAGATTGCTCGTTTATTTCTGAACACATTTTATTCAGCCTATAGAGCACTTATCTTTAGAAGTTTTTGAGGACATAAATAATTTCCGAAATTTTTGTTTTAAATCGACGATTTACAAAATTGAGACTATTTTGTAAATTTTTAAAAGTTCGTCTAGGTTGCAGACTGCGGGACGACCAATCGTATGCTTTTGTTGAAGTGTTTACGTGCTTATCAGTTATCACGCATGTAAGGTTGTTTACACGCACTCTATCTTGGAATTCGACAGACTATAGTAAATCTAATAAGAGTAGTATGAGAACGATAATGCAGGAACGTGAATATTAGTTAACGATAATACGCGAACGTGAATGATCCTTGCCATTGTACGGCGTATGATGGCTATGCCACGGCACTGCTGTCGAGGGTGGTTGGCGGAACGTAATAAATACTGCAAGGAATTTTCTTTTTGGAGACTTGAGGCCGCATGTTTGTGATAGTTCTTGTGTGATGTATGTTTGGCGAAGCAATTATGTGCACTTTGATTATACTTTTCGCGTTTCCGCTCGGGGTAATTTAGATTTTTCCTGGCGCTTTGTGTGGTTTTCTGTGTACGGCCACGCGGAACGCGCGCTTTGGCTGTCAGAGGCAGGCGTCGCGACGCGGGATCCTCTTTCCTTTATTGTTGTTGTGTGCGCGAACTTTAATGAAGTTCGGCGAGCCAGACTGGCGAACTCCTAACCGTTTGATTTCTCTTTGCAGTTCTCGAACGACGGGCCGAACGGCGAATCCATGTGCCTTCAGGGACCAGACTGTTTTATGGTGAGTGAGAGACCGTCTGCGTTTGGTTGTTTTTTGCGCGGGGCTGTTAATCTGCGCCTCTCGCGAAACTGGCGGTTTTTGCCGCGCAATTTTCACCTCCGCTGGGTGCAGTAATGATTTTCCCCGAGCTTCGCGCCGGGCCTATTTTTCACAACTTTAATCTCCCGGGGGGCAATTAACGCGCGGAGGAAGACAATTAAAGGCGGGAGATCGCCGGAGAATCGATGGCAGTTTTTCCCCCCTTGTGTTTATCACGTGGGGCGCCTTTTTTCGTCTCTGCCGGGGGTGGAAAAGGTGCGCTTCCGCGACGGGCGCCCCATTAGTGTCAGAGACAGTCGGGGTCGGTTGGAAATTGCGGAAATTTGTTTCGGGCCGTGAATGCGCCCGACCACTTTAGTTTTCCCTTTTTCTTCTGGGAAGACGAATGTGCGCTGGGATCGGATGTGGAACGACGGGGCGCGCACATGAGTTGGGTTCGATCGCGTTTTTCACGCCGGGAAACGTACACGTGCCATATATAATCCTTGCGGTGCGCCAGTAATAAAACATTTTAAGTTGTATATATAGCTAATAATAAAACTTGAATGGACCCACAGCTATGCTTGTTAAAATGCTTTATTCGCAATTTAATTATCCTCAACACCGATCACCATATGTCACTTATTGTACTGTTCGGCTTTGTGTGTAGTGTACGTTTGTCACAGGATATTTAGAACCTCACAGTGTGTGCCACTGATAATCCTGCCGGATTTTATACAATTCCAGTGTTCGCGCGTTGATTTTCGTCGGTGGTAATAAATATCGGAATTCGGGGCGATTTACGGCCCGGCCGATTGGGTCCGGCTGTAAAGATTTCGAAAACCCAACGGACGAAAATACTAAACGAAATTATGACACGCCATAAAAGTTTACTGTCCATTTTTCTATTAGGCGAGGCGCTGTTTAAGGACGACATAATATTCTCCAACCATTGTCGAGTATGAATATTTTAGAAGTCGATTGGGAATAAATCACTTCTAATTGTGACCGTAAAAGCGAGGCGCACCGTCTGCGGAGCCTGTTAATAAAAAGGAGCAGTATGAAGCTCGCAATCAGATACGGTGCGGAATCTTCCTTCCATCGGTTCGTTATCCGTTCCGGATCGGAAGGAGAGAATTCCCGCAATTACGGAAAGCGCGAGTGACGCCGTGAGATCACGATCGACTCGCTCCGTCCGCTCCGGGCGGATCCTTGAAATCCTGGCGGATGTGGGGGTGAGTTCCTGGACCCACCGCGTTTTCGGCTTCCATTCTCTGGGTTCAACAAATCGCTATGACCGTGATCGTGCCTGGGTCATTACCTAATGCCAATATCTCACGAATTGCGCGCCTCCCGGTCGTGAGCCCTCGCGCGTCCCAGAGCATGAGGCATGAGGCATGAGGCATGAGGTTCGCCACCCACCGCAGATATATGCAATAAATCCATATTCCTGAAGTCGCGCGCGGTCTTTGTTCCTCATCCGTCCGGCTGCTCTATGGGAATGACTCCACTTGCTCCTCGGAGACCTCGGAACTGCCCTGACCTCGGCGCGATAACCGACAGACAATAGATACATTGTTGTTACTGACTGGGCGATAACAGGAATGAATCGCAGCAGTCATACTATCTCTCGAATACGGTTTATGTGTATCCCCCACGTAAGTAATAAGACTGCATGACGGCCACCATAAGCCGGCCGTGAGGAGCACTCGGCCGGAGGTGAACGTGTGCTCGAATTGTGTCGCTGCATATCACAGCCGTCGTCAGCACACTCAATTTGCGAATTCTCCCTCTTATCACGGAATTCCTTGGTAATAACATGTGCCAATTACGAACGCTAACAATATAATTACTGTCAGCTCCGAAGCTTTAAAGCACCGGGAGTATAAATCATGTGCAGCAGTTCCAAAGATTGTAAAACATTTTTACTATCTGTTAATTACACAGCACAAACGCAATTTAGCAAATTCGTAAAACGGTACTCTAAAGAATAACCGTATCCGCATCTAAAACGTAGTCAAATATTTAATGCGTTTAAACCTAGCAATTTATGACCATTAATGATAAATTTACAAAAAACCTTACAAAAATTTCAATTAAAACATCAAAGCTATGAAGAATTTAGGCAATTGAAAAAAAAACAAAATAAAAAAGTTTTATTTTTGTTATAGTTTCATCCTTATAGAAAGAAGTGTCAAGTTATAAGAGGTGCCAAGTTATAAAATGTTAATTTTCCCTTCAATGCCACTACAGTCTACCTACTCTGCCTATCTTGCTTAGTTATGCGTGCTGAAGTGAAACGAACAGACTGTACAACTTAGCACCGTATCCCAAAAAAAAATACACTATAGTCATTTCCATTACATTGGCAATGGGGCACAGTGATCGTTTTCCGGTAAAAGAAAACGCTTTTTTATTTTTTTTTATGTATAACCTTTTCCATTTACGTGCCAAAATTAGCTACGACTAGATCTATCTATCTTTGGTTAGCTTGAGTTACATTTGGTTATGTTAGGTTAGACAACAAGATCGAGCATTTTACAAGATAGAGCATGCTACCAAATTCGTTAAAAATGGTCGCCCCCACGACATGTTGGTCTGTAAAACAGATTAGAACGATCAGTCGTAGTCGCCCGCGTCACAAGGGAATTTACTTAAAAACGTTTATTTTGAATGTTTTGATGAAGTTAGCTGTGGTTAAATATCTATGGTCTGTCCAATTTCTAGATAGAGTGAACGTAAACACTCTTACATGCGTGATCCGCACGTGGACACTTCACACGTGCATCTGTCATCCTGCAGTCTGCCGTCTAACCGGACTAAGTGGATTCTGTTACTGCAACCATAGTGGCTTGTGGCGTGTAGACTCGGCCCTGTAAATTGTGGCCGTTAACGTGAAATTGGACAGACGTTGGATTTAAGTAGGTTTCGGGTTTCGTGGTAGGTGAAAAATGTTCGTGGTTGAGTTAGAATTGTTAGTCTTGCCTCAGTTAAGATAGACTGAAGACTTCAGTAAGAATAGATTATAGTAGTGACTGTATTTGTTAGGGACATTATCCCTAACTGGCAATCGACCAACGTGGGTCCTTCTGCCGTATAGATTATATTACATGGTAAATTTCTAAAATTGTATTCTGGACTTTCATAACGTATGTGTGGGGAACTTGCGAAATTTTAACATAAGTCTGGCAAGAGTCGAATCCAGGACTTTAGATTTAAAATCGGAGTCAAAAATAGCCAAAATAACTTATAAACAATTTATATACTGCTATGTCTCGGATGGCGATTCAAGACTATACAGGGTTGTTAAAAAGTATGGGTACAGTTAAATATTTTGGAAACGGTTTATCAAAATCTGATGAAATTTGGTACACAGTTGAAAGTATTTAAATTCTATCCTCTATCTCATTGGTTTTTGAAATTCAAAAACTGAAATTGAATATTTTTGAAAATAGTTTTTTTTTTCTAAATTCAGTACATAATATATGCATATCTTATTTTGATTAAAACCTCAAAAATACTAATTGAACTAATACGATTTGGAGAAATGAAAAATTTAGTTCGCGAAAATGCTGTCTTTATCTTTGTACGGTGACAGACAATTTAATGATAGTTAATAAAAATTGTGAAAATAACACATTTAACTGAAACAGAACACATTTTATTAATACATTTTTAACATTTTTTTAACACTGGAGGCTTTTACTTCGTGATACACTATGTATAAATTAATAATGCAATTTTAACTCTGTTGTTCACATTTTATTGTCGTCTGGTGACAATAGTTTTTAACATTTTATTTAAGTTTAAACGTGAAATATTTTTTTATTCTACAAAAAATGCTCAAAAAAATACTCGCTACTTGAGCTCTTGGGACACTTGCTAATAACTGCATTTTTAAAGCAACTTAGTTTTACCCTTTAAACATTTTCTTGAAAGACTATTTTTTTAGCTTTTGAATAAATGAAGACATGTATGCGACTTCACTGAATTTGAAAAAAAAAAACTCTTTTCAAAACTGTTAAATTTGACCCCTTGTGCCATTTAAAAAACAAGTGGCCTTTACTGCAAAACAAATGACAGCAGAAATTTGAAAAACATTCTTTGAATTTATATACTTTTAACCGTGTAGCTACCAAATTTCAACACTTTTTTATAAACCGTTTTCAAAATATTTAACACTATCCATACATTTTGGCGACTGTGTATGTTTATCAAGTGGATACTTTTGAATACTTTTCATGTTTTTAAGACCAACGTTTGGCATTAACGTATCCACACGTTTTTAAGACCAACGTGTGGCATTAACGTATCCACTGCTGGATTAGGAGATATTCTTACACACAAGAATTCGGTCAATCATCATTAACAATCTTAAAAGAACGGAGCCTTCATTCTACTTACAGTAAAGGTGGACAGCTTGAAAATGCGACCCAAATGACATTTTCGGTCCACTCAGGGCTTCAGTTCTTTCAATTCAATGATGAAGTTGCGAATAGTTATCTGACGGTCTGAGAATCTCGCAAGAAGATAACTATTCGCAACTTTATCATTGAATTGAAAGAACTGAAGCCCTGTCTTTCAATTCAATGATAAAGTTGCGAATAGTTATCTGACGGTCTGAGAATCACTTAAGGAGATTACAACAACGCATTAGGCCGTGGGACATACAAGTTACTGCTGAATCTACTGGGGAAACCTCAATAGGGACGCAGTGGTTAAAGGCATCTGCGAAAAAATCATCTAGCTGGTAGTATCTAAGCTAGTTATTGGTGTGACAACCCGATAGGTGACTTATCCTTAACTTTACTATGACTAATTACCATCACCAATGAGCATTCTGCCACACTTAGAAAGTATGCCTTTTCGGATTTCGTTCTAATATTAAAATATCCTACATTTTACTCATAAATCGTTCGCAAAGGCAAATATGGTAGACGAATTCTAGAAAACACAAGAAGCACGAAGTAAGTATCCCAACCAAAGATGTCAAGAAGTCTTCGGGCATAGTTTTCTAGTTTTCTGACGCACAATCGTTTTTAGAAATACATTGGAGAAGTAGTTTAAAATCCTTGTGGGTACGACGATTCGGCAAATAACTTACAAGTATCCTCAACTTTACCTGTGATCCTACGAAGTACCGATCCCAAGCGTGTCTTACCTTAGAAATGAATATTTAGACAATAATTGTTATTTGGATTCTTGAATTCACTTAAGATTCTCGAATTCACTGTAGTTTAAACTGCAATAATTGCGAAATAGCTATTTATGGTATAAGTGAATAAAGTCGAATTTTATCCACGAAAAAACCGTTTAGAAAAAGTCGAGTGCGATAATGATTTCGAGTGGATAACATTGCCTTATTCACGTGTACCATACAAGATTTTTTCCAATTCGTTATCAGAATTCAAGAATTTGCGTGCAGTGTCACATTGTCAGCTGACAACGAAAATTTCAAGGATAGTGCGAATTTTCCAACTTTTTATATGGTTATAGTTAATAAAGTGAAAATGTAAACATTTTATTCACCCATTCGATTAAAGTGTAGTTTTAACGATGAGATTATGTATATTGAAACATAATGATCATTTTAATAATGCGAATTGGAAAAATTAAATATTCACAAAACATTAGTTGAATTCACAATTACTTACTTTATTTTACTTTAATCATCTTTACTCCGATCGGAGCATAGGGCTTCTACAAGCTTCTTCCATCCTTCTCTATTCTTACGTCCAACGTCCGAGGCTTGTATAAGTTTCCGTAGCACGCTGCCTTTTACTATGCAGGGTTGCTAGCCCTGCGAACAACCCTCCTCCTTTCACAGCCGGGCTTGGGACCGGTCACAGCGGAGTTAAATTCACAAATACTCCTGTTTGATTAATATCTCGAGTAGCGATTGGCATCTGAATTTAAGCATCTTTTGACATAATTGTTGTCAAAATTATACAACATGTCATATGTTGTCATATGACAACATGTTGACAAATGTTGTCAACAACATTTGTTGAGGGCTCTCCGCAGACTCACAGCGGCATTAAAATTTTGACAGACTTTTCATTATGGATTATGGAAAAGTTAAAAATAAAGCATTCAACATTTTTACTCAGAGATCTTTGAGAAAAAGTGTCACCAAAAAATGGCAGGATTAATCATTTCGTTTTAATTTTTGCAAGTTCTAATGCCGTATCTTTCGAACCATGACTTTTTTTTTTTACTGCATATTGTGAATGATGTTGAAACTAAACATATTTAATGTTTTCTCTAATTCGTATGATAAAATATACCTACAAAATTGTTAAACTGAATTTTCACAATAAGTTTTTTTATTATGGTTACAAGACCTTGCAAACGTCGAATGAAAACACTTATTACCTTTTCACAATAAAATATTTACTATGTAAATATATTGTTCGGTCGACTTTATCTAAAATTGAAGGTACAACTATTCGGCAAAATACTTACAAGTATCCTCAACTTTACCTGTGATCCTACGAAGTCTCTTAGAATCACGAAGTGATCTTAGAAACCTATATTTAAACAATAATTGTTATTTGGATTCTTGAATTCACTTAAGATTAATTTTTCATTTGCGGACGAAAAGTGTTACATTTTCGTCCGCGAGGACTTTTCGTGCGCTACTGTCAATGTCAATCTGTCAATGTACTATGCGCGTACTATGTCCTGAAAAATGCACTTTTTCGTCCTCGTTACATAAATAGCTTTTTTTTTGCTTTCGGGGTAAACCCAATAACGAACACACAATAATAAATGTTCTGAATATTTCTTTGTAATACTTTCATTATGTATTTAATCAGACGTGACTGAGGTCTTTGCATTATGCCACGGGTCACAGTTTCCCATTGCGGGTCACATAGGCTAACGGCGCTTGTCGACGACTCCCGTGAAGACCATGAAATCAGAAATTGCTCGAGTTCTACATCTCCGCAAGTAGCGCAATAGCACTGCCGGATTAGATTTTGCGCCGATCGTTGTTGCTATTAGCTTGGAACGAATTGCTGTGACGCGGACTCTCCATCCGCCTGCAATCCCAGTTTTGTTACGAGCCGAAATTTATGATGGGACGGGAGTGCATTGTATGCGCCAAACCAGTCATTTTTGACGATTAAGCCGTCGGGGTCCACGAGCGTGATTTATGATTTTGACAAATTGCCGTTTTGAAAGTTGCGGTGCGGACGCGCCCGGAATAGAGGTGGATTTCAGGAAGGCCCTTCGCGCCGCCCCATGCTGGGCCCCCTTACAGAACGCTGGCGCGGCAACGCTGTCACTTTTATTGGCCCGAAAAAGTAAAATTAATAGTGAGCCACCCGCACCGGGGTGGCTTTTAGTAAACAGGCCCCATAAAGATGTCCCGGAGTCAATTGTTGGTTTCCATTGTTCGCCTTTACAGGCCTCGACCTCGAAGTCAACAGTTTCGTTTCAACTCCTCATAAAAAATATAAGCATGTGTGCGAGATAATATAAACCGCTGAAAACCAGAGACCTTCAAGTCCAATTATTTGTTGTTAAATTTAGATATAAACCAGAAACTCTGGTTTTCAACAGCTCATGACAGTTTTCAGAAAGTTTGAACTGTTTTCACGTTCATTTCTCTTCTTCAACATCAACAATGCGTTGTAGCGCCCATGATGGTAATGATGATTTTCAGTGAATTTTTTTACATTGAATTTGCACAGCGTTGTAGCGCGCATGATGGTATTGATTTTTGAACGTTTTTGACGTTAATTTTCATTTTCCAAGACCCGCACAGGATTATAGCACCAAATATGATAATCATGAAGGAGAAACGAATTTTAAAAAGTTTCCAGTTTTTGTACATGAATTTCAAAAACCTAGATATATTTGCCGTGTAATAGAGAACAGTTAACAGATGGAAGAAAAATTATGGAGAGATGAGGGAATATTTTGAAGAGCTCTTGGAAAGAGCAGAAATAACGACAGAGATCACACAACAAAAGCCAACAAGACAGGAGGAAACGGGAGAACAAATAACGATAGAAGAACTAACTGAAGTACTAAGAAACAAAAAAAAACGGTAAAGCACCACGGCCGGACAAAATCACCGCAGAAATGATGAAAAAGATGGGAACAAATGGAACAGAACTACTGCTAGAAATATATTACAAAGCACGGAGTGACGAAACAATTCCAAAAGAATGGCAAGATGCACTCGTAATATGTATTTACAAAAAGGGAGACAGAAATGAATGCACGAACTGTGGAGGAATAACGCTAACGAACACGGCGATCAAAATATTTGAGTGCATTATAGACAAAAAAATCGGGAAAATCGTAGTACCAAGACTAGAGGAATCGCAAAGCGGGTTCAGAAAAGGACGAAGTATACAAGACCATATCTTCTTAATAGAACAGATAATAGAGAAAACCAGAGTACAGAAAAAAATGTTTGGGATTTATCGATTTGGAGAAAGCTTTCGGCAGTGTTAAAAGGGAAAAATTATGGGAAATTCTAGTTGACAAAGAAGTAAACGACAAGACAATAAAACTAATAAAGCAAATATATGAAACAAATACAAACACTGTGACATACCAGAATCAACGCTCACAGCCATTCAAAACGGATGGAGAACTAAGACAGGGAGGAGGCGTGAGTCCATTACTGTTTATAACCTATATGGGCGAAATAATAAAAGAGTGCACCAAAAAGACAAACAAAACTAGTAGTCGGACATAGAAACATGAACAAAGTGACAATATCAGAAGGAGCTTTCGCAGACGATGTGGTATTAATAACAGAATGAGAGGTTGACCTACAGGAAAACCTATGTATATGGAGCGAAACTTTAAAGGACTATGGAATGAGGATAAAGAAAGACAAAACAAAAGTCCTAATGATAGGGGAACAATCAACGCTGGATATAACGATCGATAACATAAAAATAGAACAAGTACAAGCTTACAAATATCTAGGAGTAGAAATTGAAAGGTATGAGGATAAACAAAGATAAAACAAAAGTACTAATGATAAGGGAACAATCAACGATGGATATAACGATTGATGACATAAAAATAGAATAAGTAGAAGCTTACAAATATCTAGGAGTAGAAATTGAAAGGGAAGGTAAACAGGAAAAGGAAATAAACAGCAGAATCGAGAAGACACAAAATATATCATCCAATGAACAAAATACTAATAAGTAAGAAGAAAGTGTGAAGAAAAAACTAAAATTAACGTATTTAAAGCTATATACAGAGCTGCCCTAACGTTTGGTTGTGAAACCTGAGTCCTATCAAGAAATGAGAAAAACAAACTGCAGGCAATGGAAATGAAGTTTTTGAGAAGAGTAAGGGGAGTAACAAAGATGGACAAGATGAATATACTGACATTAGGGAAGAACTACAAATACAATCTTTGGAAACTTTTATAGAGAGAAGACAAATGAGCTGGTGGGGTCATCTACAAAGGTTAGGAAAATAAATGCCGGTCTAGAAAGTATGGAAAGCAATAGGCAGAAGACTAAAAGGGAGAGGGAGACCGAGGAAAACAAGGGACCAAGACATGATCGAGATCCTGAAGAAAAGAGGAAAAACTTGGATGGAAGCAAGAGTACTAGCAAGAAACAAGAAAGAATGGACTAAATTTGTATATGAGATAGTTTAAACTAAACAAAAAATGTAACAAAATGTAAAAGATCCCTACACCATTTTGTGGTAAAAGGTAGTATGATTATATACTTATCAAAGGTAATTTCAAAGGTAAGGTAATCAAGAAGAAAAAGGAATTTGAGCTCGTGGCTTCTCTTCTGGACAAAATCTTCTCTCTTTCCCGTAGGTAGTTTTCAAAGATATATTCCTAAGGGACCTCTAGTTTTCAGAGAAAAGGCTAGAAACAAGAAAGAATGGACTGAATTTGTATATGAGATAGTTTAAACTAAACAAAAAATTTAACAAAATGTAAAAGATCCCTACACCATTATGTGGTAAAAGGGAGTATGATTATATGCATATTGATACTTTCAAAGGTAATTTCAAAGGTAAGGCAATCAAGAAGAAAAAGGAATTTGAGCTCGTGGACTTGAAAATCTTTTCTCTTTCCCGTAGGTAGTTTTCAAAGAAATATTCCTAAGGGACCTCTAGTTTTCAGAACATAGGTTTCAAGTACTTGTTTTGTGTCCCAGTAATGAGTAATAAAGAAATTTTTAAGTTTAGCTAAGTATGTACAAATTTTCGAACGTAGATCCGAAACACTTGGGGACTTGCTAATTTCCGAAGAAGGAATTTTCGCGGAGGGGGGTTCCCTGGAAGCATGGGGTCCCGGTTGACGCGAAGTCGTAAAGAAGAGAATCAGCGCCCCGGAGCGGCGTTAACACGATCGTTATTTGGGGATTTGCGACATTTAAAGGCCCCCCATTCCCCAACGAGCGCGGTGCGATTCCAATTTACCGGCGCACTAATAAAGGATTAACGTACCAAGAAATACGTTCGTTAATTACTGCACGTTCGCAGGCAAAAAAGATGTGAAGGGGTTTTATTGGACACCTCAATTACGTCGGAGGGATATTAGGAATGCGGGGATAATTAATTCGGCGAACAATTGAACGGGGAATTTCATTATATTTATATCCAACAATGTTTATCAAAATGATGATCTTGATTGCATACAATTTGTATTTGAGGGTAAATCAACGCGCATTTTGATTAACCGTAAAATTTATTTGTTCAATTTGTTTGCTTTCTGTTGTTGGTTTTATAAGCAAGCGAAATCGCTCTTATTTATAGCGTACTTATGTTTCAAATCGCCGACGTATAAGTAAGCCCGAAATGGCTCAACTCAATATATTCAATTTAATTTGAAATCAACTGGCAGCTATCACGGGAGCGGCTCGGTGCCCGTAAACGTCTACATATCGGCGAGAGTTTGTTGCTTTATAGCCGGCAATTTGCGATTTTCCACGGTTATTTGGCGCATTTAAGGTGATGGCCGTATCGATTCCGATGAATAATCGGCCATTAGAATGCAATAAAAAATCGCCGATGCGGAGTGACCATGACGTAAGTGGCGGCTACCGCAATGCCCGACGTGGAGTAGGTATGGGGTTTATTTACTGTAACAGATCAATTAGCAGCGACGCAGAATGCGTGGGAGCGACCGGCGATTCGATAGAGCGGAATCAAAAAAATAATAAACGGAGCGCGAGGCTCCAGAATGTTTCGACTGTTTATGGAGGATTGTTTACGTTTGGAGGCGCCGGGCTCAAGATGAGATGTGTTTACCTTGGGAGGATTAAAAAAATCCAATCAAAATTTTATTACGCGGCGAGCGGAATTCCAATTCACGATTATTACCGCTTCCTTATTGATGTTTGTGGTACAGATTCGACGGTACGGAATTAATGTGAAACAATAAAAATGCAAATTTACATCACAGAAGATGACACTAATGATCCCGGGGACCCCAACGTTTTAATTAAAAACTAATTACGCATTGGAATTTCATGAAATAATCAACTTTTCAATATGCATCGAGCGCATTCGGCTCTGCATAAATTTGCCGTCCCGCCGGGCATCTGGTAAAACTCGTTTGAATCTTAGAATCGCTAGGCACTTTTCTCGTCCGCTGCGACTCCCATTTCACATATTATTTTTGTATGTGTGCAAGAGGATCCAGAAATATCGGGATATTCCTGTGCGGCGAATCGCGTAATTAAATGAGCGACTCCCCCGCATTTTCCGACCGCCCGCGTTTCACTTATTTGCCCCTCCTACACTAATATCGGAAAGTACTCGGACGTGCAAAGTTTTTTAATTAAATTACGAAATTGTGTTTTCATTATGTGCATGCAATGGCTCATTTGAATGATAGAAACGGCGCCCGGCTTTTGGGGGAGCAGTCCCGATTATTAAATCAAATCATTAATGAACCCCGTCGGAAATGGGCGGCGACCATTTTTTAACTTGGCGCCTTTCAGGGCGCAAATTTCAATCTAAAATCGCCCTTCGCGGGAGGCTAAAGTTTTTAAATTGAGTTTTCTTGTAGGGCACTAAGAGCCAAATAAAATAAACTGGCATAACTTTGAATTTAAATACAGTTTGTTTGGAGTGAAATAACAATTGATCGAAATTAGAATTGCGGGACGCAATTTCACTTTCATAAATAACGCAAAGCACGTACCCCCCACGCATTGTTGCGCTTTAAATTCGCATTTCTATTTCCACCCCCGAGGCTATTACGACTGCAGTTCGCGGCGCTTTGGGGGTTGCAAGGGCGCCGTCAGTCGGAGTGAAAGCCTGTCGTTGATCATCAACTAACCCCGGGACAGGGCTGTGAAAGGAAACGTGGATGATTTAATAAGCAGGCGACTTTTTCCAATAACTACTTGTCACGACTGGATATTAAAGTGTGAGCAGAATTTAATCGCGCGCCCCCCGGTCATAATTAATTGTTTGCGGTTCTGCGGGGATTAAGTTATTTGCTCCTAAACGATTTCAAAATCAAATTAACAACAATACCCAAAAGTAATTAAACTAACATTTGGCACGGATAGAGGCGGCCGGGCAGGGACAAAACGTCCTAGGGTTTACACACATTAATAACGTCGTTATTCCTATACAAGACCTAAAAGCCTTAATCCGTCAGCTTTTATATTACCATTCATCGACCCACGACACGGGACATTACGATAAATGGGCTCACATCTTTGTGCCGTTTAATAAATTAACATGTTATAAAGTACGGCGACTGTCTGCGTCGAAAAATGCGAGCACACAAACATAAAGCCTATGCCCGAACCATTAGAACGCCACTCACGAGCTTCAAAAGGAGTAATATATTTCCCCCCAATGAAAATCTCTTAATTGAAATGGATTTTAATTGAAACCCACACACTACTATCTGATAGAAGTGGTGGATTCAAACGGCATTCTTATTACATAAAGTACTATCACACTTTGAATAATTTTTTCATTTATCAAGTTTTAATTTTATATAAATGAATAATTTGTAATGTAATGTAAAAAATAAAACCACTTGTGGCAAATTCCCCCACTAGTGATAATTATACAGGAAAATTAATGCATTTACCACTAGATAACATCATGTAACATAGAAATTATAGTATTCAAAACTCTAGGATATCACTTTGCACTAAGCACCCAACCCACTCAATTTTATTGTACCAATATACAGGGTGGTCACTTTTACGACGCCCACCATTAGGATCTATTAAAGGGAAATATATGCAGAGTTGGTCAAATGAGCTAAAAGATTCTCATTTTTGTGCCTTTCAATATACTGAAACGAAAACCGGGATATCTTGCATACTTCCTGAAATATCGCTGAAAAACTGAAAATGTGCACTTTCTCTTTCCTTTATACCTTTTTTTACTTTTGAAGGAAATTTTACGAAACTTGGCACTCGATGACAGTGCCAAACATTTTCTTCGCCTACTAGATGCCCAAATTTTCACAGTCAACTTTTGATTTTCTTATGGTCGCAATATTGGATTTTAATAGCATTCAAAAGAGCGGAAAATTCCTATTTCAGACTCGGAAGATTTTCTTTGTCTGAAGAAATGTCAAAATGGTTATTTGTTATTCCATGGTAACTTGATTTTTTGAGCAGTCCACAGCAGTTTGATTTTTGCAACAGATTTTTAAATTATTGATTTTTGATGGTAAATAATGTCAGATTACCCATGTGTTATACATGATTGAAATCGGATATTTTTGCTCTTTTGTATGCTATTAAAATCCAATATTGAGGCCCTAAGAAAATCAAAAGTTGACTGAGAATTTGGGCATCTAGTTGGCGCAAAAAATGTTTGGCATTGTCATCAGAAAGCTCACATCGAAAAATGTACGAGTGCCAAGTTTCGTAAAATATCCTTCAACAGTAAAAAAAATATAAAAGGAAAAGGAAAGTGCACGTTTTCAGTTTTTCAGCAATATTTTAGGAACTGTGCAAGATATCTCGGATTTTGTTTCAGTACATTGAAAGGCACAAAAATGAGAAACTTTTATGCCATTTGACCAACTCTGTATACAGTATGTCCCTGGATTGACTTTACAAGAGGAAGTTTTTCTTAATTTTTACATCTAAGTAAAAATGTTACAGGAATTATAATTCCTGGTTGGTCTAAAAACTACCAGTTCAGTTATTGAAACTTTCATTTATATATACTCGGTGTTGGCAAAATCAAATCATCAAAATAATGTCAGATCTAAATTTTTTTTTCCAGAAAACCGCAAATTATAATTCTGCATCTTTTAAACATTTGTAGGAATTTTTAACAATGGTATTTAGATATTGTTTTTAAAAGTTTCATTTATCATAATACTACTAATACTAATGATAAGAGTAATTGTGCTATTACTTTATCTGAGGCAATTGTTGCCATTCTTTGCAGAGATTTATATGACACAATTACTTTTTGTATGTTTATTATTAGTGTTTGAACAGGTGCTCAGTTGTGAAGATGAAGGACTTATTAAAAAAAAAACTGATGTTTTTACGTTTCCTTAAAACTGCCAGTATTATGCATTGCATCTTAAAGTTATATATATCAAAAGTTAAACAATAATATTTTTCAATTCTCAAAATAAATTGATTGTAGCATTTTTTAAATTTATTTTTTATTATTTCTAAAAACGGCTTATATTATATATTGTTTACTTTGAGAGTTTACTTTGTCTAAAAACGAATTGATTGCAGATTTTTTTTTAATTCTAAAAACTGCACATATTGTATTGTTTACTTGAAAGAAATAAGGTGAAATTACTAATGCCTTCGGCTTAAAACAAAAATTGATCCTTAATTTTAAGTTTTAAGTTCATTTTTAAATCTAATTCTGCTTCTGTACTGCCGTTCCATTCTGTCATTATTTTGTTAGTTTACTGCTTCTAATAAAAAAAAATTGTCCGTTCATGGAAATATCAAAAATGTATGGTCGACGGTTTATTTGATGAATAAAATATTGGCGGGTAGGATTAGATCATTTCGTGGCCCATAGGCTAGTGACCTCTGTAATAAGTTATGACACTTGCTGTTAAAGAAAGAACTTTGTTAGGGGGGTTCTCTTAAAAACCCTGACAAAATTGATGACCTGAATTGCCAGTACGAAGACCTCATGTTTCGTTCAAAAATGCGTTGAATAATTAAGCAATTGATTCTGTGTCGTTTCAATAAACTGTTAAAATGCTAAAATTTATCGATAACTTAAAAATTTTAAGTGGCTGTAAAATTTTACCTTCATGTCGATATTACAGAAAAGACCCAACGAAAATTTCAGGAACGAGATCAAAATTTCAGATCAATGATTTCCAACGCTATCAGAACGAGATGTAAATATGACTTCTCCTTTGTTTCGATAAACTGGTTATTGCTGAAAACTAGTCAGAATTTGAAAACTTTGAGTGGGTGCGGAATTTAGCCTTCATGTGGATGAGTGGATGTGGAATTTTGCGTTCATGTGGATATTACAGAAGAGTTCCAACGAAATTAAGATTCCATTTCAGGAGCGAGAAATAAAGTTCAGGTCAATGATTTCCAAACTTATCAGCACGAGATTTAAAAATGTCTTCTCCGTTGTTTCGATAAACTAGTTATTGTGAAAACTATCCGGAACTTGACTTTTGAGTGGCTGTGGAATTTTTCCTTCGACTTTTTTTCTGTGGTATGCATATCACGGAATAAAAAGTTGATGAATTGAAGATCAGCTTCAGGACCGTGAAAAGCATTGGGGCAGTGATTTTCAATGTTTCTGCTCATGATGAAAACTGCGCAGTAGATTATAGTGATTAGCCAATAAAATTATTTGTAACATTCTATAGACCATCCTAGAAAATATGTCACTTTTCACATAAAACCGAAATCCCCCCACTGTAGAATTGGACCAATGAGAATGAAACCCAAAATCGCGGGAGCTGTTTTGAGCCATAAAGCCATAAACCGAAAATGTATGCTTTGGAATAAGCAACCGCATTACTCAGGAAGTTTAAGCTTACTTCTCAATAAAATAGGATCCTCCAAAAGATGCATTGCATTTCTGTTGACCAGTCCGATATGAGCGAAAAGGGATGCCGGTTTTATATGAAAAATGACATTTGGTATGGTATATAGTCCATGTATGTTAAGGCTGCGGTGGAGCGACCGTTAACGCGTTCGCTTCTAGACCGCAAGGTCCCGGGTTCGATTCCCGGGTCTGCATTTCTGGGGTGGTTTTTCTGCAGTTTTCCCATCTCCTTGCAATAAATGTTGGTAATGTGCCTCTACCATCTATAAGTCGCGTGCAGGCGCAGATGGGCAATAATAATAATGCCCCTCTCCTCTCAACGCCCGCATAACTAGCAATAGTTCAGGGGCCTATGACAAAATAAATGTAATTGGGTCAGAATTCTCTGTCAAATTATGACAGTAACCAATTACGCCATAGGTGGAGGAGTAGTACGGATTATTATTATTATGTAGAAAATTTGTCACTTTTCACATAAAACAGAAATCCCTCCACTGGTAGAATTGGACCAATGAGAATGAAACCCAATAATAAACTTTACAATACTAAAATCTATCCAGCAGTGACCTACAGTTTTAAGTTTCTGGGTTTTTTTTGTAAAAAAAAGTTCAATTAGTTCAATGAGATAAAATAAAAGCTCGTAACTTGAAAAAATTTATGCACTGCCAAAAATGCCTTCTCATTTTATCTGGCAGAGACTATAAGTATGGGATCAGAAGTCCTAGAAAATATCAAGGGAGTAGGAAACCTAGTAGCAGAAGTTACAGGTGTAATCGATCAAATGTAAAAAAAAAATGTGAAATTGTTATCAGTTATTGCAGTCAACTGAAGGGCTAGGTCGAAATTGTTAATAAACATATTATTTATGTTATGTAAAGAATTCTCGTACTTTATTAGTGATATCTCAAAAAACTAGCGGATCAATGTTGATGTAATTTATTATTGAGTTTAAGTGATATATAGGCATATACAATATTTAATTAAATTAATATCCATAGTTTGAGTTTTGAGATATTTTAATTTTAGTGCAATCTTTTTAGTTTTGGTCATATTCTCAAACATTACTGATACTTTATTAGTGTTATCTCAAAAATTAGCGTATTAACAAAATTTATTTCTAATATTGAATGATATATAGTTATATAATATATGTAATTCAATGACTATTCAATGTTTTGTTTTTGAGATATTTTTATTTTAGTCTAATCCTTTGTGCTTTAAGTGATATTCTCAAAAAATGTTAATATTTTATCAATGCTAGTTTAAAAACCAGCTTATGAATAATAATTATATTTATTGCTGATCATTAGAGATATATAAGCATATAAAATATTTGATAAGATTGATATCCAATGTTTGATTTATGAGATATTTAAATTTTAGTCTAATCATTTGCTTTTCGGTGTTTTTCTTAAAGAATTATCATACTTTATTAGTGATATCTCAAAAACCAGCGTATCAATGTTGATGCAATTTATTATTGAGTTTAAGTGACATATAGGAATATAAAATATTTAATAAAATTAATATCCAAAGTTTGAGTTTTGAGATATCTTAATTTTAGTGCAATCTTTTGGGTTTTGGTCATATTCTCAAACATTACTGATACTTTATTAGTGTTATCTCAAAAATTAGCGTATCAATATTAATACAATTTATTAGTTTAAATAAAAATTAATAAAAAAAATATTAAACATGTATTGAAAGAAACGTAGTCAAAATGCTATTTGGTATCAATTTATGAAGTTGAAATATACCTTTTGTCACTATTCACTAACGGCGGCTTGACGTTTACTGTTGTAAACGACGAAGAATCCGTTGTGGTTGCTGGTGGAAAGGTTTATCATTTCAACGATTGTTCATTTAATAATGCAAGTTCATTTTACCATACATTTATTGATTACACATTTTTTTAAATATTATTAATTACAATGTTTTCCATTTGTTGCAAACTTTCTGGGACACGTATATACAATCAAATTGAGTAGGTTGGATGGATAAGGTGAAATTGTAATACTATAATTTATATAAATAAGAATTCTGTGTGGTTAATTGGCTAAGCGAAATAGAACCGAATTGTTGTAGGTAATACCGGACTATTGTATGAAAATATTAATGATACAATACAAACCACTCGTTATATTTTTTATATGTTGAATGTCGCCAGGATTAATGTTGTTTGCGTGAAAAATTTCGTTAGCGCGCCAAATTGTTGACCTAAACTTTGATCCAGGGCAAAACCGCCGCCCCCCGGCCCCGTTTTATAAATGACGGACATTATGAGCGGTCCCGGGAGAGGGCGCTGCGACGCCGACGCCGCCGCCGGAGCGCCCAGAAAAATAGTTAATCCCCCGATCCCACCCCACGCGACTATCACTCACGCCGCGGATTTGCGGAACTTTTTCCCACACCCCCGCACACTTTGCCGAGGCCGTGGGGAGGAATTTGCGTGCCGCGTCCCCTAATTTCGGGACCGCGCCGGCAAACTTCAACGGGTCATGTTTATAATAAAGGGGGCCCCGAAATGGCGTCCCGGGGAGGTATTTGTTTATGCCGCGAGAGGATATAAAATTAAAGGGAAAAACGCGCCGTTATTAAAAGCGGGCCTTAATCCCGAACAAGACGCCAGTTACGCTCGCTTCGGGATAAAAGCCCCCAACTTTCCCCCAATTTTCCATCGGATTAATGAATACTTTAAGGCCGTCAAAATTCCGTAGGCTTTTGTTGCCCAAAAAATAAAATCGGTTTTCCGAACGGCTGCCCCTGAATGCGACGCAGCCGTGCGTCGGTTACTCACTCAAAAGGTGCGAAGAAACGGGGATGCAACCATTGTCCTGGCCGTCCGAACACCTGGATTCTGCATTCCTGCAATGGACCATGAGTAATTTGGTTAAATTCCTGAGGCGTTAAATTGGGCACCACCTATACTTAATTGTAGGACAAATTGGCGTCCAAAACGGCCACCATATCGGCACATAGACGCCGCGGGGGTGGAAGTCGTTTGTTTTAGGATCGCAGCAGACGGGGCTTACTAGACTCGAGTATTAGGTATAGTAATTGCTGGATTATCAGCGCGTCGCTCTATGTTTATTACTGCAAGTGCTTGCTTTTAATCTTGATGTAGGTGGCTCGGTCTAGTCTCTAACTTAAATAGAGGAGCGGACTTTTATGAAGGTTTATAGGGGAGGAATTCCAGCGGATGCAACTTCTGGGAAATCGATGCTGTTAATACACGGATTCTGTTTCTACTTTACAGCTCCACTTCCGCAACTGCACTGCAACTTCGGTAGTATTGGACGCAAATTGATATATGTGCAAACATTACTGAGCCAATAGGTTATTCGAATATGAACTACACCTTAGTTCACAATCAAATAAATTACTCTTAAAAACACACTAATATACAATCTGCATAATCCCTCTAAGAGAATTGCGTGCAAAATTAGTTTCTGGCAATATATTTTAATACAACTAATGATACAAATACCCATTCAATTGCACTAAATTTATATACCAACAAATATTGATACCATTGATTATAATATCGATTATTGATTCTTACACGATTATTATTATGGTACTCGGAGCGAGGCACGAACGTTTGTATATATAATTCAACGACATCCTGTGTATGTCTAATATAAAAGCCTTCATCCTTGATCCATTAATGTTTGTCGGAAACTCTCGTTGAGCGTTCAAACTCGGCATTATTTAAGAATTAATTTATCTCGTTTCTTCCTCTCCATTAAATATTATGATTTAAGAACATTTTCTCGAGATTCGATTACAGGTTGCTCGGCATAAAGGAAATTAATATTCTTTTACTGATATGATTGGCTATCGTGTTCCTTAATTAAATTTCCTGAAGCCGTTTTTCTCTCAACAACCTTCACCTAATAAACGCGTTGTATCTACACTTATAATGCTTTCTTTCAATTGCTCTTTGTGTTATGAACCAAATTTAATAATCGTTTTTTTATGTCGAGTTTTTAATATTCATATTTCATTTGTGAATTTTACGTTATAAGTTTAGGCTTTATCCTGCATGCGATTTCGGTCAAGGAAATCATGATTAAATCTATTTAACTTCAGAAAATTATGAATAGTTTGATGCACTGCAGGAATTGAAGAATGTATCGCACTTCGAAAACAAAAGTGACGCCATACAAAAATTCTTGTTAAAAAACAGTTTATTATATAATTTTATTTTTAACCTATAACCTATTTATAGGTTAAATTTATAGGTAAAAGTTGTAGGTTGACAAAAATATTTTAACCTATAATATTGTTAACAAATAAATGAAAAAATCATAAAACTTACCCTTAATAACAAATTAATTGCTCTAAGCAGTATATCGAACGAGCTCTTCAGAATAGCAACCAATAAAGTGAAGATAGTCATGCTCATCGCAAACATCCGAAATCTGATATGCACATGAAGAAGAAGAAGCAGTATATTAATGGTAATCTTTTTAGGAGAAATAAAATCACCAAAACTAAAAAATGCTATACTGTAAAATATCAATTTTTCTATAGAGTAACTTTTCAATGTGCGATATGTATTTCACACCTGAAAATTATACATAGTGTATTCATGCCTGAATATGTTGAGTATTTCTTTTTAATTTCCGGTAATGACTAATAGTTCTACACATATTTCGTCTGTTAAGGAAAAATAATTGTCTTGTAAGGGAATATAAATTAATTTCCTTTTGCAACAAGTTCAAATATTGAAATAGATTTGGCGGAACTTGTTTAAACTCTATTATTATGACTGGGTGAATAAACGTTTTTAGTTTAAAAAAAAAGTAATATCTGCAGCATGTTTGAACACCCTTCATCTTATTATTCATCTTCATCTTCACTTCATCTTATTCATCATTATTCATCTTCGTGAGGCAGATGAATAATGATTTTACAAAAGTACAACATTCTTATAAATAGCTTAACACCTAACAGTTTCGTAGTGGGGGAGTATATTCTAAACACGGGAGAGGCAAAAAGAACAGTTTTTACAGTTTTAAATTTAAAACTGGGGGTTTGCTCGCTTCAGTTTGTTCATTTAGTAAATTCAATCGATTAAAATCAATCGTTTCAATAACCTTTTATTAATTAATAAATTATAATTTTGTTTGATATTAAGATGCGAAAAAAGTGCATTCTGAATGTTATTGGTCATATCAGAGTAGCCAAAATGTTGAAAATGTGTTATTTCCAAATACACATTTTTGCGACACTTCGGTTTGTGTTTCTCCATCAACTTGTAACGGACCGTTTCCGTGGCACACCCTGTATAATTAGCCTCTAATTATGAAGGGGGTCGTGAGGTTATTTACTTTATTTTGGGGCTATTTAGGGGGTCGCCACATTTAAAAGTTTGAGAAACGATGCTCTAAGGTCTAAGCAGTATATTAATGGTAATCTTTGTAATCTTTTGAGGACAAATAAAATCACCAAAACTAAAAAAAATGCCTACTGTAAAATGTCAATTTTTCTGTAGAGTAACTTTTGTTTTAAATTTGCGATGTGTATTTCACACCTGAATATTATACCTAGTGAATTCATCCCTGAAAATGTTAAATATTTCGTTTTCATTCCCGGAAATTATAGTTTTGTAAGGATATATAAATTTATTTCATTTTAGCAGCTCCGATATGTTTACATTTTTTCTGAAGTGCACCTTTTAGGACCCTTATAGAGGATCCTTATAGGAAAGTACTACTTCACTCTTATAGGTACAGTTTGTAACCCTTATAGGACAGTACTATTTCACTTCAGAAAAAAATGACTAGCTGGAATTCTTTTTAATTCCTGGAAATGGCTAATAGTTCTACACAATTTCGTCAGTTAAGGAAAAATTATTGTCTTGTAACGGTATATAAATATACTTCATGTTGCAACAAGTTCTGATAGGTTCGTCTCATTTTCCCTGAAATACACCTTTTGTAACACTTATAGGACAGTACTATTTCACTTCAGGAAAAAAATACTAGCTGGAATTCACTTAAAGAAATGATTAATAGTTTTATTTTACTCCAGGACTGATAAATAGTACGCATTCACTACAGGAAATGGTTAATAGTTCTATTTCATTCCGGGAAATGGCGAATAGTTCTGTTTAGAAATTTGAACACTTATTCTGTTTCTCTTCAGAAAATCATGACGATTTCTGTTTCACTCCAGGAAATGATGAATAGTTTTACAAAGTTCAATTTTTGCAATTTCTATTCATGTTTTTCCTGTCTCCCTCTAAGAATGGATATTTCGATGTTCCAATTATGACTGTTTCTGTTTCACTCCAGGAAATGATGAATAGTTTTAGAAAATTCAATTTTTGCAATTTCTATTCAATTTTTTCTCACTTATTCTGTTTATATATATAATTTCGGTTTTAGAACGTCTGTCGACGCTGTCCGATCCCCAGACTCTTCCTCCATCCTAACCTATCCTGCCATTGGTCATCTTGTAGGTTCCTTTCGCTCATAGCTTTCTGGATGCCGTCATTCCAGGATTTCCTGGGCCTGCCTCGTTTCCGTCTTTCCGGAGGGACCCAGTCGAGCGTAATTTTTGGCAAGCGATGATCTGCCATCCTTTTCACGTGTCCGTACCAGATTAGTTGCCGTTTTCCTGCTTCCTGTACGATATTTTCTCTCAAGCCGATTAATTCCTTTATCCTTGTATTGCGTACCCTATCCAACCTCGATATTCTACATGATCTTCTTAGGGCATCCATCTCCAGAGCCTCTAGTCTTCTTTTGTCAGCTTCGGTCCACCTCCATCCTTCTGCTCCGTAGAGTACAATACTTTTTATAACTGTGTTGTATATGTTATATTTTCTCTTTTTCGTTATTTCTTTACTCCACCATATACCATTTAGCCTCTTAATACCTCTTCTACCTTGTCCGATTCTTTGCCTAATTTCCTTTTCATCCTTTCCATCTTTTTGTATGTTTACCCCTAAGTATTGGTAACTATTGCATGCTGATATTATTTCTCCATTCTCCAGTTCCAAATCCTCGGATTCTCCTCCAATACATAGGTATTTAGTTTTGTTCAGGTTCATAGATAGACCTGCTTTTTCATACTCTTCTTTAATTTTCCTGGTCATATATTGAAGGTCATCTTTATCTTGGGCCATGAGCACTTGGTCATCTGCAAATTGGAGAGTGTATATGTTGTTGTCTCCTATGTTAATTCCCATGCCTTTGCATTTACTTTTCCACGTTCTCAAGGAGTGCTCGATATAAATTTTAAATAGTGTCGGTGATAGGCAGCATCCTTGTTTCAAACCTTTAGATGTACTGATTCCATTCGATATTGATTCTCCAATTTTCATTTTAATTTTGGTATCTCGGTAAAGTTCTTTAATGGCTTTTATTACTCTCGTACTTATATTAGTGTTTTCTAGAGCTTTCCATAGTCCTTGTATGGGCACATTATCATACGCTTTTGCTAGGTCTATGAAAAGTAGGTGCAACTCTCTTCCTGTGCTAATTTTCTTTTCCATTAGCTGTTTTAAGCAAAATAAATTGTCCATGCACGATCTGCCTGCCCTGAAACCACTTTGTTCCTCTGCTTCAATTACCGCATATTCCGTTTCAACAAGATCGCGAAGTACTCTTCCATATAGGCGGCTAAAAGTTGATGTTACCGTTATTCCTCTGTAATTTTCGCACTTGCGAGGATCTCCTTTCTTAAGTATAGATGACATGAACCCCATTTTCCATTCTTCAGGGGCTTTATTTTCGTTGATACATTTGTTTAGTAATTTTGTTATCATTTCATTAAGTTTTTTTGTACCATTTTTTAACATCTCCGCAGCCACATCTCCTGGTCCGCTCGCCTTTCCATTTTTCATGTTTTTTATTGCCTTCTCTACCATATCTATTGAAATTTCCATGGGCTCTCCATCCACCATAATATTTATTTGTTCTTCGATAAATTGATGTCGGTCTTCCGATAGCAGTCTTCCGTAATATTCTTCCCACTTTTTTGCCGATATTTGTTCCAGGGGTATTTGTTTCTTGTCTGCTCTTATATTGTTTACAAACCTCCATGCTTCTGTACATCTCCGGCCGCCGATGTACATTTCTATTTCGCGGCATTTGTTGTCCCATGTCTTTGTTTTTTCTTCTTTTACTAGATTTCTAACCGCATTTCTTTTCTCCGTATACACTTGTCTGTCTGCTTCTGTTTTAGTATTGAGCCATTTGAGGTACGCCTGTTTTTTGCTTTTAACTTCTTCTTCGATCTCATCATTCCACCAAATGTTTCTGCTGATGGGCTTCTTCTTTTCTAATGCCCCTAAAGCTTCATGTGATGCTTCATGTATAGCTAGCTTTATGTGTTCATACATTTCCTCGACATTGTTAGATGCGTTATGTGTTAGCTTTTGATCTAACCTTTGAGATTAGATTCTAACTTATTCTGTTTCTCTTCATAAAATAATGACCATTTCTGTTTCACTCCAGGAATTGATGAATAATTCTGTTTCTTTTCAGGAAATTATGACATATTCTGTTTCACTCCAGGAAATGATGAATAGTTTTGGAAATTTCAATTTTTGCAATTTCTATTGAATTTTTTCCTGTCTTCCTCTATAGAATGGATATTTCGATGTTCCAATTATGACTGTTTCCGTTTCACTCCAGGAAATGATGAATAGTTTTACAAAATTGAATTTTTGGAATTTTTATTCATTTTTTTCTCATGTATTTTGTTTCTCTTCAGAAAATAATGACCATTTCTGTTTCACTCCAGGAATTGATGAGTAGTTATGTTTCTCTTCAGGAAATTATGACGATTTCTGTTTCACTCCAGAAAATGATGAATAGTTTTACAAAATTCAATTTTTGCAATTTCTATTCAATTTTTTCCTGCCTTCCTCTATAGAATGGATATTTCGATCTTTTCTAGCAATATTTGCTTTCTGCTTATAACCACTGTTTAGTTATATCTGAATGTAGTCCAAAAGATATGAGAAGTCCATTTGATTGTGTTACAATGTGGCTGCAGAAAATGAATACTTTTGCACACGACATGCTAACAATGTATGTTTTCCTTCAATCTGGTGAAAATGTGTTTTGTACTGTAGCTAAGAACTTGCACAAAAGATCTGCTGCTGCAATCAGCTTCTTTTTAGAACTAGTACGGTAGTAGCTTCAGATCTATAGATACAATGAGGTATTTTTCTTCTGCTGCTGCAATCAGCTCTGGTCAGAACTAGTACGGTGGTAGCTTCAGATCTGCAGATACAATGAGATTTTTTTTTCTGCTGCTGCAATCAGCTCTTTTCAGAACTAGTGCGATGGTAGCTTCAGATCTACAGATACAATGAGATATATTTCTTCTGCTCCTGCATCATCTCTTTTGAGAACTAGTACGGTGGTAGCTTCAGATCTGCAGATACAATGAGATATTTTTGTTATAATAAAAACCTAATATTATTTAATCCTAGTACTATACGAGCTACTTTTCATCACTAGTGTTGTAATGGTATACTTTTCAACAATAGGTAGTATTAAAAAATAACTCTATACAATATTTTTCAACACTAGTACTGTAATGAGCTACTTTTAAGCACTAGTGCTTCATTATAATAACAACCCAATGTAATCTAGATTGTAGAATACATATATTGTGCTCAAACATTATAGAACACTTAGATATTCAATGGAAATATCTTACATAGTTTCAGTCATTTGATTAGTATATTAAGTTCGAATTAATTTGATCGAAGAATAGAATTAATTAATCGTTAGTTTTGTAAAACTAGTCTTCATTGTATTTATAATAATAAACAATTATTATCACTAAAAACAAAAATATATTATCATACACTAACTAAACTAAAACAATTTAACCAATCTTTCAATCTTTGTTAATTGTGGTATGGGTACCACAAGTACACATTTTTATTGTTTTATGATTATGTATATGGATTTAAACACTCTCAGGTGTAGATCAATTAAAAGCTTTTACTAGTTCACGTATACGAAACTTTTAATATTTATAATTCACGTATAATAAAACTTTACACATGAGAATGCCTAAATCCTTAAACAAAATCTGTGTTAAGGCAATCCATGTTACTGGTCTTTCCGCAGTCAGTTTATTTTGGGATATATAATTTGGGGATTCGTAGATTTTATTTTCATTTATCTATCCGTTTTTAATTATCGTTAAGGAAGTATTATTTAGTGTAGATAACTCCGCTGAATTATAATCAAATATTGACATTCAAATTATAGTAAAGGTCAGTGTCAATGGCGATTAGGAAACCTCGTTCTGCCGAGTTTAAAACAACACTTGAAATAAATTAACAACCTTCGATAGCTCAGTTGGTAGAGCGGTGGACTGTAGTTGTGAATTGGAGCAGTAATCCATAGGTCACTGGTTCAAATCCGGTTCGAAGGAATATTTTTGTTTTAACGTTTGCAATAGGAAGCAAAAATGGTGGTAGTACAACGGGAATAAACGGGAATAAACTTGAAATTTTTATAATTTAATGTACATACGTACATTTCAAGAATATATAATTAAATATGAAGGATCAGAGAAAAAAAATGCAAAAATAAGATATAAATGAATTATCTTTGTCCATCAGTTACCTAAGATACAATTGTTAATACAATGGTATCCGTAGAAACTGAACGGCGATCAAAGATAATCCACGATCGTTCAACTGGGCCTTAACCTTAATAGAAGTATACTTCCAAAACTAAAATAATTGTTTATTATTTGTTATTTTATGTACTTTCTGGTATATTCTAGTATTTATTTATGTTACTGTCCCCCTACTGTCAAAGCCAACGATGACTGCCATTTAAAAAAAATAAAGTTTGTATTATAACTGAAAACTGTGGTCTTTTTCAAAAAAACAAAAGCATATCTTGGATAAGCTCTTAAAGCGACAACTCTTTCCTCATTTAACCGAATCTCTATTTCTTATAGTTTCCGAGATCCCAATGCATAAAATGAAAAAAAAATCACCCTGTATATATAAGTATGTAACAAAAATTAAAAAAAATATATCGCCGGTTTAGAGGTAAAACTCATTAATATAACTTTAATAATAAAGCTCATCCCAAAAAATATTTAATTTTCGCGCTGAATTTCCGAAGCGAAAATAGTACTTTCACTCCGCTTTCTTATATAATTCTTGACAGATTCTATAATAAGATTAACATGTACAAAAAATATTCTTATATAATTTAAATTCTATAATTGAGCCTCTGAAAACCGGAGTATAAGTCATTTTTTTTATTCAGATATGTCCAGAAATATACAAGAGACATGTTCCTGGATCCATATCTGTAATTACCTTAAATTGAAAAAAAAGGACTTGCCATTACCAGATACACCACTACCAAATTTGATAATATAAACATACATACAAATTCTGAAATAATAAAACTTGATATTACTAGATTATGAGCAATACCTCGAGGGAAGGTAATCAATTACAACTTTGACGACAAGGTTTTCACGATTTTCCATCACGGTTCTAGTTTTCTGTTCCCTTTCAATACCTGCTCTTTTCTTTGCAATGGTCGGGTCGCAATCTAACCTAACCTAACTTAACTTAACCTAAGCATTCATTAATAAGTAGCTCTTTGTGAAGATTTTACTTTGTCGGGATTGTGATTTATTGGGATTATGAATTGTCGGAATGCAATGGTCGGGTCACAACCTAACCTAACCTAACCTAAGCACTCATTAAGAAGTAACTCTTTGTGAATATTTTATTTTCTCGGGATTTCGATTTATCGAGATTGTGATTTGTCGGAATTTTGATTTGTCGGTATTTTGGTTGTGGGGATTGTGATTTGTCGGGATTTTGGTTGTCGGGATTGTAGTGATTATTGGGATTTTGATCGTAACCCGAATTTCAAACTTACATTTTGCAGGACTTAGATACATACCAGTCATAATATAATGTTAAATACACAGTAGGTAAATGAAAATTACTCGGTAGGTATTTTCAGTTTGGGTTTAATACTATTTTCTACGTTTGTTTTTTTTTTGTCGTTAGTTTGAAATAATATTCTGGTTTTTAAGGTGCAATATTTTTAATGAAGAGGCTGTGAAATTCGCTGGTGTTTTTTTCCTCGCATTGAGTTGACACCGGTTAATTGCGAGAGTCGGTCGTTTTCCGCATTATAGGGCGAGATGAATATTATCGTCGAAAGTGGGGGACCTTAATTGAGCGCAGAAACTAATTGGGAGCCGAATGATTTATGGCGCGAGCATCATTAAATCCGTACGATTCGGGCTCAAACGCAGCAACAACGCTTTGTCTTAGATTTCAGCCATAATTCAAAGGAGCCAGGCAATGCATCTCGCAGGAATACACTCCGACAAGCCTATCATTAGCCAGGTTATAAAATAACTAAACACTACCTGTCCGTAATCATTCCACGTACTATAATTTCACTTTTATTTAATTTACGGTCGAAAAGGCCGTTCCAGGGTATCGGTTCTAATACTCGATTATAATTGATTATTTGATCGGCTGGGTATAAAACAAACACGGTTTTTGCACACAATGTGTGTGTGTGTTTAGGGACAATAGGAGATCGCGGGACGGCGCCCGCGTGGATTCAATTTGCGGAGGTAATGCTGCATCATCCAAACTACCTGCGCGACTCTTCGGAATCACAGCCAATAATTGCCGTAATGCGAAACGTGATTTGCAAAATCGAAAAGCCCCACCGCTCTAAACGTTTCATTTGAGCTGGGAAACATCATCGCTCGGACTGTACGTGCCTCGTAATAACGTAATAAATTCGATTACGCACAGAGCTTGATGTTTCCCATTTATTTCTACGTGCGTTAAAAATGAGCGCCGCGGTAATAACTCATCGCGCTTTTCCTCGCGGCTGCGAGCATCTCTTTGTTCGTACGCGAAAATGATATCAATGCGCAATAATTCACGGATAGAGAAATGAGGATGTAAACTAGTTAGGGCCGGGACCAGTTGCAACTGTAAACCGGCGAGCGCGCTAAATCACAATCATCACTCTTAATAAAAGAACGGGCGCACTCGCTCCTTCCACTCGGCTCATTGTTCTAATTCAATTTACCACTCATCTAATAATACCCACATTGTTTCCGAGATTTTCACCAGGGCCGGGTCAAGGGTGGGTCCGGGAGATGTGGGCCGCCACCGTCGCCGCGGACGGGCGCTCTTTGCCTTCTCCTCCTATGATTGATCATTTTTAATTTAACGTCACGAGCGGCCGTCATAAATTAATCATTCCAGGACCGGGGCGTACCTCCAGCGGCTACCGATGTTTTGACACGGGCACACTCATGCCCATCTCCCGACGTCAAAAGCCCCGGACGATTGTGTTTGCGAGACCCACACACACCAAAGCTAAACGAACCATAAACGGCCGAAACAATGCGGCTGGATGAATAGTAATGATCGGCCGAGAAAATTAAACGCTTTATCGGACCTGCCCTTAATTCGTGACGGTACATATTTAAACATAATTACACCGAATGACTTACTTTCGTGCGCCTCCGCAGCACATTTTCCGCACAATAAAGTATGCGGGCTTTATCGCGTATTGATTATTTACCGATTGATTAATGGCCCACTTACGTGCTGACTGGATGCTAATCAATCTAATTCTCCGCGCTGCAAAAAAAAACAACCGGCCTGGCTCAATTTGAGCGGCTAATAATGTTTGTGTTGCGCATTAAATTATAATTTCTTTCTAATCAATTACATCCCGGCTCGTAAATTACGTTGCCACTTATCTCTTCATACGGATAACTACGCATACACATAATTAATTAATGACGTATATCTTGCTACTTAATGGTCATGAGGGTCACAGGGCAGCCAAGTTCTTCAAGTAGTTAAGATAAGTTTCAATTATGACAGGGGTCACCGACGACCATGTGCTGCTCTGCCTTCACACAAAACCCTAAGACACCCCCTAAAATACCCAAATAACAGCCAGATCACATTAATTACAAGCCCACAAGAAGTCAAAATCAATTCACCCATTCATTGCCAATAACTTCAGTCGCATTCGTCGCGAAAATCGAACTGTACAATACAAGTCGTAGCCTAAACTCGCATCAAAAACAGCGGAAACCACAGCCATCATTAAATCTTAAGCCGGGAAAAGAGATTTAAAAAACACTTAAAAATTGTGTACTAAACATTTTGCTTTGATCATATCACTTGGAGTGTTTTATTTATAATTAACATGTAGTTCACAGTGAACACCACCAACGTTCAAAATACTAAATGTTTAACATTCAATTATGCACGGTTTGAACCCACAACCTCCTGATGACTATTATGCAATAATGTCCCCAAACCCACCCATGTAATGTAATAATCAATCACTCGAACGATTCACTCCACTCGCCTGGCGGCTCGCTCCGTAAACATCGTTCTCGTAATTAATAGCCATCATTATACGCTATATTTAATACGCTTATTGTTTAATATACCATACGTTCATTAAAAAAATCCATCAAGGGTGGCTATGGAAACTCAAACGTATGTCCGTGACTTGTTACAGATATTCAATTTTCTGACAAGTGCCAAGTAATAAACTAACCTCTTGTCTATGTCGCCGCAATGATTTCGTTTAACAAGCGTTCTTGCACATCAGCAATGACTTCCTGCGTCCGCGCTGTGAACCAGCAGCTTCCCTTTTTTCGATCTACGTTGCAGTTTTCCGGAACAAGTCGACAGTTTTGCCATATTTCTGACATGGACAGATAGCTCAATAACATTCGATTTGAATTTTATGAATGTGAATCAAGTCACGGACATACGTTTAAGTTTCCACAGCCGCCCCTGATGGACTTTTTTATGAACATATGGTACTATGAATTCATGCACATATAAATAAAACAAATATTTCGCCGGTTTCTTTCGAGGTAAAACTCATTAAGTAATAATTAAGCGAATAAATCTTAATTAACTAAAAGTAAATTAAAAATATTTATTGCCTTATGACTTCTAAACGTGAATATGTACTCCTAAATGATCTTCTGAAAGAATTATAGGTATTACTGAACAAATATCAGGGAGGGCTTAAAAAACTTCTGCACAGAATGCATCAAACATGAAGACCTGTCGGGAGAAAAGATGACAACTTAACTTATCATGGTCAGAAATTTTAATCGGGAAATTAATTGCATATATTATTCTGAAATGGGAAATTGATTACACTGGCAAACTTATTTCTTAATCGAACAGGAATATTGCTATATTAAACGAAAACTGTAACGACTATACGACGACATAAATACAAACATTTATAGGCAGAGATGAGGCTTTACACCAGGAGTGGCCAATAGTGTCCCAAAAGCGATTAATCCTGCTGAAAAAATGCAAAACTAATAATAAGATTTTATATAATTTTCCCTTCTTTGGTGTGATTTGCTGCTTCGTTTGTGTGTTTTTTTCTCGTACTTTTTCCCTGTAATTCTTATAGCCAGCCCGTTGTTGTGTCAACCACTCTTTTTGTTTTCAACGCCGGTGATCGCTCGGCCGAATGATAATAAGAAAATAAAAAAAGTGCAAACATCTCCGCACAACAATGACTCCCTTGTGTGGGTACGGCATTTCATTTCAGTTTTTGTTGGTCTCACTCGGTGCAGACGTTTAGGTAAATACAGGCTTTGATACACAATAATGAGAGGTTTAATATACTTTATGCGTCCAAACGTGTATCTTACATCCTTATGGCTTCATATTCTCGCTCTTATATCCGTAGGGATTGTAACTCGGATATATCAACAGCATATTGTTGCACTCTAACGAACTGCGATGTTTATGTAATCTCGGCCCATTAATCCCCGGCCCCACCCCCTCCGCGGATCGCACTTATCCGGAATTATCCGGAATCGGCCCTCACGACCTTCAGGATGAAGATAAACGCGTAGGAGCACGGAGAACGCGGATAATTTAACCCAGAATTGACGGACGGTCGTCGGATGCGATCGCAACGTTTTCACACTCCGGGCGGGCATAAATTGCGATTTTTTTGCCCTTAAATCCATTGCCCTCGCTTATTGCCCTCTTTCACGCGATCGGAAGGGAATTCAACGGCCTCGTACCTGCGGCCCCCGTATTATCCGGATCATTTCATTTGCGTCGAATTTATTAAGTGCGGGGTGGGTTTCTATTAACAACGAGCGTAAGATACGCGAATCTACGAGCGCGGGCTTTCAGCTTAAATTCAACCCAACCGCCAGGACCAACGACTGGAAACTGAATCACTTACGGTGCAATAAATTCATACAGTTACCAGTTTCCGATAAATAAACGCAAAACCGTGGGACTTTTTAAATGCCTAAAACTTCCACTGCTTTATTTATTAATAAATGGATGCAGCTTTAAATTTCTAATGTTCATAATATTCAGTAAAGTAACTACTAATATTACCAAAAACAATTTAAATTAAAAAGTAGAACAATAAAAATTTCTGAATATTTATATAAACAAAATTCTGCGATAATGGCAAAACTTAATAATATTCATATTTAATAAGATTTCTATTACTGTGACTATAAATAAAAACAATGTAAAATTGCTATTAAAACGTAGTACAGTACAAATGAGTGAATTATTTATAATTTTCTGGAAACTGCGTTTGGGCACGATGACTAAAGTTCGCAGTATTTATTATGTACCACATATTTCTCGGGATTTTAAAACGATATTTTTCATATATGCTACCAGGAGTGATAATATCTATAAACTCCACGCTTAAGCTGATCCATCCGAGTATATAAATTATGTTATGTATTAAAATCCTGAATTATCATGGCATACACGTAGTATTTTTAAGGGCGCATCTGTTATCAACACTTGCCGGCGAAGGGTATATATGAAAGCCGTCGCGCAGCTGTGCGAATATCCGAAGCTTTATTGCAAACGGTCGATGGAAAGTTTGAAAAGTTTACGACCGAAAGCGTGCACGAGGTTCGTCTAAATTATTTACACTTTGAATCAGATGTGAAAAGTAGGTACGATATTATTATTTAAAGCATTCGGATTAAATGTGTACATTTATGTCGGGGCCATCATTTATATTGCGTTATAAGTCCTGATATTATTGTTAATATGTTGTTTCATTTGATATGTAATATTATTTTACGTAGGTACAAACCATTACACAATGTTGTTTCATGCATTACGTTGCGAGTAATGTTTGAAATTATTTCACAATATGTTTTTACTCTATCTGCATATGATTATTTGATTAGTGATCTGCGCATGTCCGTTGTTCAAAATGTTAATCAGTTATAACCAATTTGCAATATAGTTACTAATTATTGCATGATGAAACTTTATTACAAGCAGTTGCTTTAATGGAAATACCGTTAAGTAGACTTTATTGCTAATAAAAACTGTCAATAAAGCTATAACGTTTTATTGTACATACGCCTACATAGTATCTCCGCTAACATTGCTTATTAATATCTTTATAACAATAAATATTTTGCCTTTATTTTCAACTTTATACGTGGTCTGGTATTTGCTCTTTATGTATATTATTATAAATATATTCTATCGTTGACTAGCATTAGAGTGCTATGATTATGAATGTCAAAATCGTTAATTATCTGTCAGTTAATGGCACAGTGACACTATTGTGCTATAAAGTGACAATAGTGTGCCATAAAGTGACAATGTTGTCTCATAAAGTCAAGGAAATAAATACGCTAATGTGACACATAGGTATACAAAACTATAGTAACGACATACAATCTTTTAAGGATGTCAGCAATCAGCATTGTATAGCAGTTTCAGGCAAATATTTATTTTTAAATGTTGGTAATTTCAGAGTTTTAGACTTTTGCTCACTTTCCCCTTTGCTGTGTTTGATATAATCCATCAAAAACTAATCTCATTGGAATTTATTGCTAATATAAACTGTCAATAAAGTTATTATACATATGCCCACATAATATATCCACTAACATTGCTTATTAATATGTTTATAACAATAATATTTTGCCTTTATTTTCAACTTTATCCATGGTGTGATATTTCTCTTTATGTATATTATTATAAATATATTTTATCGTTGACTAGCATTAGAATGCTATGATTATAAATGTCAAAATCGTTAATTATCTGTCAGTTAATGGCACAGTGACACTATTGTGCTATAAAGTGACTATAGTGTGCCATAAAGTGACAAGGTTGTCTCGCATAGTCATGGAAATGTATACACAACGACATACACTATTTCAAGGATGTCAACAATCAGCTTTATACAGCAGTTTACCAGCAAAAAAATTGTTATTGTTTGTTTGTTATTTAAGAGTTTTAGACTTTTGCACACTTTCTCCTTTACTGTGTTTGATTTAATCCATCAAAAACTAATCTGATTGGCGTTAAACTTATCAATATGCCACAAACATTCTAATTCAGGATGCATTCGAGTTGTAATTTAAGAGTATCTGACTTTTGCACAATTTTTCCTTTGCTGTGTTTGTTATAATCCATCAACTACTGAGATCATTGGCTTTAAAATTATCAATATTCCCCAGAATATTCACATGCAGGATACATTTGAGGTGATGCTCGCAATGTGCTCGTAGGTTCAAGCATACAAAGAGAGAAACCAATGATATATGTGTGAGCAACAGAAATGTGACCAAGTCCCGATCGTCAACTCGATTATATGTATATTGGACAGTTTATAATAATTAAGGATTAATATATAAGGATCGAACCCTCGCCTATTGATTAGACGGTGCTGTAAAATACTGTGCCACTTGAAAATTAGTATTGTCATTAATAAAAATTAATCTTTACCGAGTGTGTTGGGAATTCTCATCTAGTAGAATTTTTAATCATAACTGGAATACTTTAGGAACAAATTTTTAAAGTGGTTCACACTTCTTTTTACTTCATCTCTTTGATCCATCTCCAGCCACCTTGCGAGGTCTTAATTAATTCCCTTTTGACGTTGCAGACCCTACAGACACTTAAAGATTTTAAAATAAAATTGTTGAATTATTATGAATACCTACTAATAATTAGGGCAGCCAAATATATGCAAAGGCATATATTTTTTCATGCGACTGATAAAAGAATGGACTGCACTCAAATGGGTTTCATGCAATACTGTGAATTTTGAGCCCTATTCATTTCAGCATGTTTTTGCACATTTTAACATATCGTCGGCTTAATGTTACAAGGTTGTATGTGCAAATTTGTAAATTTGGGAATAAGGATTTTAAATATGTTTGCTATATCAAAAAATTATAAATTTTGAACTGTCAATAGACATGTTTTTATCACAGGTTCCTAATGATCCAATTTGAATCTTCCAACAAGTTGAAAGATCCCGCTTTGAAAACATATAGCCCTGCAAAGCTATAGAACTAAAAATTAAAAAAAATGTTACTTGCAACCTTGTAACACCAAACCGACGATATGAGCTTATTTTTGCATATTTTAGCATACTTTAGTATATTTTAGCTTATTTCAGCATATTTTAGCATATTTCAGTATATTTTTTTAGATAGAAGAAAAATAGATAGTAATAGTAAAACAATATCATTATCAACATATTTTTGTTTGCTAATAATATTAATCATTTTACATCTCGGGCATAAATAGATTGTCGTCATCTGTATTTTGTCGGTAGCTTTGCCAAAACGCTTGTTTCGTCAAGTTATCTGGATTTAAATTTGATGATAATTTGATGATATGGCAAAGGACTCGTATTGTTTTTCTAGTTGTCTATGCAACTGTAAGAATTCAACACAACTAGACTTCATGTCGCAAATTTTCAACAACACCTACACACTCACTTCTCGCTTACGTAATTTTCTGTTGTTCCAAAACTTCATTTAAATATACAATTCAAATTTTCAAATTTAACTATTATGTCAATCTTTAACCACATTTAATTATATAATTAATTTTTAAATTTAATTAAACTACGACATCATGGACTTTTTCTATCTATCCATCAACAACACCTTTAAGATGTCACCCGAAAACATAACTCCACTCTTTTGTCTTCACTCATTTATGACTGTAAATTTAACTATTTTATTACAATGTTACACAATTTATATATGAAATTTTCCTTTAATAAAAGATTTGGACTCTGCTGATGATGACCCCCAGGTCGAAACTAGTCCATGTAAATTAAAGACTGAGTTCTTCATTACCTGATAGTGCTAAAACTACTTCTTCAAATTGTAGTATAAGTTCCGGTAAAATGCTTTCAAATGTAGTCAATCAAAACAAAAATCGAAAATCGCAAATGGCCAGTGCATGAACTAGGTTTTAGTTGCTTTTGGTTGCCCTGGTGATAAATTATGTGGAATGAGGTTTTACAATCTCGGGTTAACTGTAAGTTCAGATTAGTATATCATGACCATCTTTGTGGCAAATGTTGTATACAACGAAACAAATTTTCGAATAAGTTTAACTGTAGATTGTAATACAAAGGCCAAAGTACCTCTGTGCAGTATTCTATGACCACATTTGCGGCCAACATTGTATACAACGAAACAAATCTTCGAATAAGTTAATTGGAGATTGTAATACAAAGGCCAAAGTACCTCTGTACAGTAATCTATTTTTAAAGCTGGTTGAATTCAATTTGAATAGAATGGTTTATTTCATTTAAAGTTTATTATGTTTATCAAGTTGCAAGTATACTGTTATAATTAATGTTTGAGATTTAAGATCTTCTAGGCATTGTCGCACAAATTCTCATCCTGCTTTTAAATACCGTCGTAATTATTATTATTTAATTTACCTTTATAGTGCAAACAATTGTTGGTTTTAGTATTCCAGGTGTGTATTACGTGTACTTTATTGGATTTTATTATTACACGAGACGATCGTTAACACGGGCATTGACTTCTTAAAAGCCACGATTATGTTTTATACAACGAAAGTCTTTGTAAATAGAAACATCTCAATTCGAGTAAGCTTTATTTATACGGTAACAACCGTGATGTTTATTTAATGGAAACATTGCTGGCGTCACATTTGTTTACAATCACTCATAAATAGTCGGCACTAAAGGGGGGTTAACACATGGGCTTTCACTCCCCCGGCTTCATCTCTCATAATCAAGTAAACCCAATAAATCACGATCCTCTCAGCACTCTGCCATCATGCACAAACACGCGTTTCTTCGCCCCCTCATAACAGCCATCCAGATTCCAGACGTCTCGGAATACACAAAAAGTCGCGTGTGCATGAAACGCTGACGATTATCGAGAGTGTGGCGTTTGTTTGCTTACGTTATTAAGCCACTTGTCAACGGGTTTCATGTGTGCCCGTTTATTTAATCATTTTACGTGGCGCGCCGTTAAATGCCAAGTGCGCTCTCGAACGATTCCCGTCGGTCGTTTTTGTGCTTCTCGTGTGAGTAATATTTTTTTAACAACAATGTTCTTGTTACAGTGCTGGGAGAACTGCGAGCTGCTGCAGTCCAACTTCCAAGTATGGGGCGCCATGTGCGAGGAGAAAGAGATATGCGTAAGTGTGGAATTTAAAATGCGGTAATGCCCTTCCCCCCCGGTTCTTCCTAATGGGCCTCGTAATGAAGAATTGTCATGCAAACTGGGAACGTATCGATCTACTGGAGTGTGTGCCAGCAAGTCCATTATGTATGAAAACACTGTATAACAGATTAAGGCCAGTTTTGCATATTTAACGTGCATTGTTCGCGTGAATATATTGTGATTCTCGAAAGAAGCGGGGAGAGATTAATAGCTTTAATTTAATATTGTCTAGTTTTAATGGAAACCCTTAGTGTGTTTATTAACTCGCAATGAATGGGGTTTTAAAGAAACCAATTCTCCGAGCTATTTAACGCGGAGGGCACCTTTTTTGCGCAATTAAACTTTAACTCGCTTCCCCCGAGGAACACACACCTCGCAGCATATGATTAATTTTTAATTCCAGTGTGGGAGAAGTGGAGAAGGGAATCGCTCATTCACGCCGACGTTTAATAGAGTGCAGGTTGGAAATTCCACGGCGCCCTAATTCTCTCCCACTCGCTCCCCGTGCGAAATTAAATGTACCGTGCTGAATTAAGTACACATAAAAGTGTCACTTAGAATTCAACATTAAAAGGTTTGTCGTGTCGCGGGCGTCTCCGGCTCGTACCTTTTTAATCAGCCCGTGTACTCCTTTTTTCTGCAATCTTCGAAAGCCGCTGGGAACACCCTAAAACCTGCATATGCATGCCCGGACGAGATAAACGCGATGGCAATTAAATCCTCAATCGCGAGACGTGGAAAACGTCTGAATTGCCCGACACTTTGAATAATGGTATTCTCGGCCTGACAAGCCTATCAGTTCTCCTTTTCACGACTCGTTCTGCACTCTGACGTTTGCGCCGGTGGAAAAACTACTACTACTCCTGCACCGTATAAAGATCTTATCGTTATCGCGCCCCAGGAAGGGAACGGATCGCAGAGGAAAAGTCCGTGTGTTGGCGAGATAGAAAAGTGTGTGCTGGCTTGGAAATTTTATTGCAGCAACCTGTTTAACGGGGTCTAATTGCGTTCAGGTGTAGTAGCGGTAATTATACCGGTTTTATTTTAGCTGCATGGGCTTTTTTTTTACACCGTTCCGAATGTAAATTAGTCGTCCAAATAGTAAGTGCCAATTATGATGCTTTGTTCGGTAATCTTTGTACGCATTTTTAAATCATTACGCCACACAAATTTATTAAAATATTCCAGGGAAAACAAAATAAATTTAGATGAAATATTTTAACCACTGGTGACACATTTTTGAGCGATAAAATATGAATAAATACACACATTTGTGAAACATACAAGCAAGTCCTCGGCTTAATGATTCGCACTTAGTTTTCACATAGATTTCTCAGTAAAAATACATTTGTGAAACATACAAGCAAGTCCTCAGCTTGATTCGCACTTAGTTTTCACATAGATTTCTCAGTGACACATTTTTGAGCGACAAAATATGAATAAATACACACATTTGTGAAACATACAATCAAGTCCTCAGCTTGATGATTCGCACTTAGTTTTCACATAGATTTCTCAGTAAAAATATACTACTTTTGATAAGTTAGGATATTATCAGAAGCAACCAGTTTTAAAAAACTACTCCGTAACTTATATAGGGATAGGGTTGAAAACATGCTTACGGTCACGTTGTGACCGAAATGTACATTTAGTCACCAATAAGTATAATGAAGAAAAGGTACCACAATTATTATTTTCGTTAAAATGTAAATATTTATGCACTTTCGGGTTTTAACAATTTAAAATTGTTAAATTGAAATGTGCATATGGGAATTACTTGCGCGGACAACTGGAGACCGGTTTCGACCTACTTGGGCCTCGTCAATTAAATCCAGTCTGAAGTTAGGTTCGGACTGGTTAACTTTGGACTGGACGACTGCACTGACGAGACCCAAGTTGGTCGAAATCGGTCTCCAGTTGTCCTCGGAAGTAATTCCCTAATGCACATTCCATTTTTATAATTTTAAATTGTTAAAACCTGGGAGTGCTCTAATCTTTACATCCTTGATTTTATTATCATTGTTATCCGATAACAATGGAGGGTAAATTTGTATTTTTTAATTTCTGCCAAATAAACTCTGTTCCATATTTATTTTCAACCAAGTTGGCTCTGTTTGGGTGACAGTATTGTTAGCCAATGTAAAAAGTCACTAGGCTTAAAAAAAGGTTATATTTAAAACAAAAGAGGTTATACTTGACAGTGGGGAATGTTGGCATCAAATTGTGTATCTATTAAGTACAAAATTTATTTGCTATTTTTATTTTACAAAAGCAAATCAGTCAAATTATAATATAAAATATTGTTGATGATTGGTTTACTTTAAACCAACACACTTGAATGATTGCAGCAATAATTTAATTATTTTAATATATGAATTAGGCAACGTTGTTAGAAATCTGACATTTAATAATTATTTCACTGTCAGATCATTTTTGTTGGTGTTCATATGTAAAAAATGAAACTACAGCGTTCTTAGTTAAAAATAAAAATGGAACAGAGTATACTTGTTGGAATTATGTGCCGGATGAGATTGATATTTATAATAAATATAACCTGTTACGAACTCTTGTTATATCAAATATATTAATGCTCTTCCTCTAAAACATATTAGTTAGTATTTAGTAGTATAAAGTAAATGTTAAAAGATAAAGTACATTCACTGGTTTTATTCAGATTTTGCTAATATTAAAACGATAGACTCTAACAAATGGCTTGGCCGTTTTCATTGTAATAATCCCAGTATGCAGTTGGAATAGGTTTTCTACTTTAAATACCTTCCTCTTGAGCATTAATGCTAGCACATTTTTCTATTAAAACAATAAAATATTGCAGAACATTGTTATATTACTTATGTGATGATCGTATTAATAGATATGTTAAAATTGTGCAGCAAAAAACAAAACTGAAGCAAGAAAAAAAATAGCTAGCAATATTGAAAAAAAATGGTCTGGAAAACAAAACAAGTAGTATGATATCTGAAATTAAAAAAAAAAGTTTATTTCTTATATCGTTAAGCAGCACAAAGATATCCAACTTAATCTCACACATTTAAAAGATATAGTGAAAAAATACAAGGAACAAATTAAAATTGCTAAAGTTAAGGCCAATGACTATTTCATTTTAAATTGAAGTAATAAACCCAAAACAATGAAGCATGTGTTCAATGCTGGTCGTAAGAGTACCAACTGTGATTATGTCTGCAATATTAACCGTGGAACTTGTATATCTATTTTTTGGATAGAGTGAAAAGTGCAGCTAAATCAATGAATGATTTTTCCTTTATTTTTTTATTGAAAAATAGTTCTCATAAAAAGCACCTTGCATCAATAACGTAGAAAGAATGCAGTGTAATAACATTTAGGCAATTAATAAAAATTCTAAAGAAATTATTAATATATTCCCTATTGTTTTTTCCAATGACACGACACATCTTTTTTTTTTAATCAAAAAACATCAAGTTTTTAACAAACCCGAAAAGGAAATTTGAGAAAAGGAAAGTGAGATCTTAAAAATATGAACAAAAATCAAATTTTTGCAAAAGTTACAGGAAACAAAACAAATCTTGCCATCTGTAAATAATTCAGTAATCCAAAACTAACATGCACTAAAAAATCTCATTGATATCTTGCACGATTTCCGAAAGTTTGCACTATTTCGATTTTCATCATTTTGAAACACGAGATTTTCTAGGGTAGTAAAATGCGATTTCTGAAAATTTGCACAATTTCGATTTTCATCATTTTGAAACACAGTAATATTAGTGTAATTAAGTCATTAAAATCTAAGGGATACTAATGGGTGGGCGTTAAGCATTAAACCTTCATTTAGTAAATTAAATTGGCATAACGTTACTCATTGATCAGATTGTAATAATTATAGTAAAATAACACTGTGTTTTGCATAATAATTTAAAAAAAAGATTTGGAAACACGAGATTTTCTAGGTTGGTAAATTTCGATTTCCGAAAATTTGTACTATTTCGATTTTCATCATTTTGAAACACGACATTTTCTAGGTTAGTGAAAATAACTCTGTACATCTGGTAGGGATTACTAAAGTTTTTTACTCAACACTTTTACCAGTCTTGGTTTGATAATCTAAATAAGACTTTTACCAGTCTTGATTTGATAATCTAGACAAGATAAGACAAATGCCTAGTCGATGTCTAGACATCATCAGTAGACAAGCTTACCAAAGCAACAAAAACAAATGATGTAATTTGCAGTACGTATTTCTTCTCATACACGCTATTTTACTGACGCTCTCTGAATTATTAACTCTTTATGAATTACGCACTGGAGAACGGACAGGTTCCTCAGTTACGGACTTACCGTTAAAATTATGGACATTTGCTAACCCTATCGTATCCAGATGGCAATGAGCAGATGCGCCGTCTCGTAAATGCCAAATACGCAAAAATACCACTTGCATATTGCAAAATGCTCGTTTAAGTAATTCCCAAGTAACTCGGGGAACCTTCGAATGCTCAATATCAATGTTATGGATTTGAAGGTTCGTACCTTATTATTAGGATGTACATTAGTACGTAGTAGTACTCAGGTGAAAAAGCATCACTCAAATTGACGTGCTCTATCAGGTGACGGAGATTTTAAGGTTTACCTTAGTACGTAGCAGTACTCGGAGGACTGGTGAAAAGGCATCACTCAAATTGATGTGCTCTATCAGCTGATGGACAACTAGCCTTCAGGGCCTTCACAATTTTGTGAGTGTGCCATTATTCTTCAAATGGTTGTAGATAATATTGAACCAGTGGTGTCCAACCTATTCGATTTATGGGGAGAAATATAAATTCTGCCAGGCTTGAAGATAGCCGTGCTGATCGCGTACGTCCGAAAGGGGATGAGCAACTGAAGAAGAAGAATGCTTGAACCATGTGGATTGCACGATTGCTGTTATAATATTACGATCTACGTCCTATTGATGCTCAAACACCCGTAAACCTGGAGAAGTACCAAGTTCAAATTTGTGAAAGTGTAAATAACACACTTGGTTTAAGTTTCACGAATTTATAGAAATACTCTACACTGTTCGGTCGACTGTTTCGGACTCTCGGTTATTCTCAAGAGTACAATTTCTCAGTATATACCGTGACCGAAATAATTGTCGAGTATTTCTATGAATTCATGAAACTTTAACCAAGAGTGTTATTTATCTTTTTACAAATTTGAACTTGGTACTTCTCCATAAACAATACATCTCCATACAATAAAGAGTACAGTTTCTCAGTATTTTTTTTTTCAATGTTTTTCGTTATTTGTTGCAATAAATGTCATTAGTCATGTCATTATATTATATATTACAACAAATAACGGGGGGTGGGGGTCTTACTTCGTACTTTTCTTCGTATCAGATGATCTTTTGGTCTCTGTACTAATGGTATGAGGGCGGTGATGCTTAGGATTCCAGGAGGATTTTTTTCTTTATTTGTTTCTTGAAATATAATTTGTACTCTTCGAGAATGGTCGAGAAACCGAAACAATTGTAGAGTATTTCTATGAATTCATGAAACTTTAACCACGTGTGTTATTTACCTTTTGATGTAACATGTTCACTAAGTAATTCATACATATATCTAATCAAATTTGTCTCTTAAGTACCAAAATGTTAAACATGCAGAAACCATACTAATGACTGTTTTTCTTTTACAGTTTCCCGGATGTCAGGAAGCTTGCCGCTTTCACGCTGAAGCTTCCACGAGTGCTCAGCAAACCCAGCCAGTTATCCACACAAAGGGCGAGGGTGTGATCCGTGTGAGCGGCGCTCTGGCGAGGTGGCCCAGGCCGTCGTCGGTGGGCATAACGACGCCCCTGGTCTACGTGGTCATGAGGAAGTCTCTGTCGGGGCCGTGGCGTCAGATCATCCAAACCCTGGACCTGACCACGAGGGTGCCCCTGAATTCTGACCAGGGCGGCAGCATGCTGCGCGTCCTCGTGGTTGACCCGCAGGGGCTCGTCACGATTTACAGCCCAGACGAAGCCAGCGTGCGTGAGAACAGGAAGAGGAAGAAGACCATAAACACGGAAATTAAAGCGACGACGAACAAGAGCCTGCTGGACGACGCCGAGGCGCCGTGGGTCCTCAGAGAGGTCTCCCTGATTCACCAGAAAGTCCTTGTTATCGGGGAAATCGCCTGGGAGCCTAAAACTACTCGGGGAGTTTATTTGGTTACATGGGAGGTCGACGGGGGTGGATTGAAGGGGAACCTGTTCACCGATTCCACGTGCGTCACCCTCTCCCTATGGCCGGATACTGTGTATCACATACAAGTGGAGCTCGTCTCGCGAACTCCCGGCATCGATAATCTCAAATCCGAGATGATGGATTTGGACACGGGCAGGGCGCAGAAGGTGTCCACCGAGAGCCAGGAGGACCTCAACTTGATCCCCGGCGACGAGCGCGAGGACGTGGACTTCAACTCCCCGCTTCTGTCGGTTCTCGTGAGTGCCGTTCGGGGCGAAAACGCGAGGCACCAGTGGCACAACGTGGAGCTTGTGATGGGCAGCTGCGCCGCCATCCTCCTCTTCTCCGTCGTGCTGGCGGCGATGTTTTGGAGGTGTCGCCGGAGACACGGCAACGCCATGGACAACATGATCACCGGCGCCTCTTCGGTGCGGAGCCACAAGCTGGTGGAGGACTTCACCGGCTATACAGGTGAGGCAAACGGGGTCACTTCTTTACTCATTCACTCCTTTACTCCTTTCTTTGCGAGGCGTTCACGCGACGCGAAACTTCCGCGACGGACCGCGGGAGCTCGTTAACATGTTATGTCGCCGGAACATGCGACTCCGAGGGACGATTCTTTCGAAAGACACGCAATTACTTGCATAACTGCACGGCGCCTTCCCGAAATAAAACGGCAATCGCGACGGATGAGTTCGTGCAGAGGATGCGATTATACAATGCACGCGTGCGTAATGTATTTATAAGTCCCGCTGGCATAATTAAACATCTGCGTGGTTCTAGGAAGCAATTTAGGTAATATTTTGTGTTTGTCATACCGTGTCTTTTATTACATTGCATAGGACTGGTTTACAACGTACCAATAACTGTTACATCCGTTTACATAGGACAAGAGTCTCAAAAGTTTGTCCACATGCGGCCCACGATAAAGTCCACCCACATATCAAATATAACTCCAACAGCATTTCGTTAGGTATACTCAGATTGCAGCATTTAGTTAGTTTTGGAACTATGAAACAATGATATACAAGGTGCGCAAATTTGGATGTTAGTTTAAGGAAGCTCAGCCATACAGGGAAAAGACGATACTTTCCCTATGCCTTTTTTCCGGTTCTATAATGGTATTAAAGTATCCTTTAAACCGAAAAGGCGCCTTTAAGTACTGTAACGTGTTCCATAATTGATTTTTAAACGTCACTTTACGAAAAAGTGTATTTTATCATTTTGAACAGAAGCAGACTTTAAAGTCGACTTCTTTATTAAGTAAGCTTTACATAAAGGAGACTTTTCTGTGATATTATGGAACCGGCCCTCAGTAGTGAAAACTTAAATTAACTATTGTCTGCAGGTTTCCAGTTAGAGCGACGAGTTCGTCGATTATCTATGATCGTGGTTCAGTTTCTAACTTAAATTAACTATTGGTTGCAGTTTTCAAGTCAGATCAAAGAGTTCGTGGATTAACTAAGATCGTGGTTCAGTTTCTAAGGATACCATTGTATCAACAAGTGTATTCTAGGTGTAGTTCGACCAGAAATAATTGGATAATCCCCAATTTAGAGGCCCGTTAACTTTAAGAGTCGTTTACGACATTGCGGTAGTAGTCGTCACAAATATAACCATATTTTTATCTTGGTGACATTTTTCCCAGGGTCGTATTTAAACTAATAGATGCCCACGCAATTAAAACATTTATTTTATGTTCCTTCATATGTAATATAACACTGGTCAACACAATTTGTGTCCCTTTGATATAAAAAGCTGACTCCGATAGATTTTTTTGCGCTGATTTCAGAAACGTCCAAAAATTGTTTCTAACACACGTCACGTCTTTGTGGGACTCCAATTTTTGCAAAATGCTCAATTTAATTTTGTTCGGGAAATAACACCGATTCCGATGATTTTTATGGCACACCGTACTCAAATTTCAGTTTGATAGTTACCCTATCAATTTTGTAACCTCTCTTTAACTGAGCACGTGCTTTCATGTGTTTAGTAAATAATTGTGGAAAAAATATGTAAAATGTACCTCGAAAGAGCAAAATCTGTACTGACTCTTTTTGTTATACGTGCGGGAGTTTACACCAGCTTCTCAAAGAAAAATAAAGATGTTTTTGAGCAAAAAGGGTATGAACTCTATTTCAAGTGCAAAGTTGGCAATCAGGACAAGCCATGGGCTCAGCACGTGAGGTAAGGCTTAACCTCACGTGAACTCACGAAGTACAATTCTTCTTCAGCAAAATCAAAAGGAGTTCGTTTAGTTTCTGTTAATCTGGAAACACAAGAACTCTGAGGGATTAGTTTGGAGGGAGCCTTGAAAGATCACTTCACTGATTGCTACTTCTGCATGACAAACGTATCGGGGTGTTCATAGAAGAAGACGCATATTACATACCCTAACCTCGAAATTAGCCATACAGCGTCCATCACAACGAATCACTACTCCAGACATTTTTTAATTATAAGGAACTTCAGAAGTTCTTCTTTAAGGTTTTCTATTTGGAGCAAAAGGGAGGGGTGTGAACTCTTTTTCAAGTGCAAAGTTGGCAACCAGGACAAGTCATGGGCTCAGCACGTGAGCTATTCTCACGAAGTACAATTCTCCTTCAGCAAAATCAAAAGGAGTTCGTTTACTTTCTGCTAATCTAGAAACACAAGAACTCTCAGGGGTTGGTTTGGAACTTCGGAAGTTTTTCATCAGAAGAGGATAACGAAAATTCGATCGTGAATTCCTTACGGAGGCGTCTACGTCTCCAGAGCCTTACTTGTTAAATTAAAGTAACCTTAATGATCTGGTACGTGTTGTGTCTGATATGCCTTTGAAAATCCACTTTCTATACTCTCATCTTCATTTCTTCCCGGAAAATTTGGGTGACGTTAACGACTAGCACGTAGAGAACTTTCATCAGGATATTGCGGTTATAGAGAAGCGATAGCAAGGAAAATGGAGCCCATGTATGCTAGTCGACTATTGCTGGACCCTTCAGACAGACTCTCAAGATACGTACGAGCGCAAATCAGCAGCATAACCAGGTTTTATTACCTCTAAAACCAGAAGAATTTGCAATAATCATGGGTTTTGAAAATCAGATTATTTCCAATAATTATTTTTTATTGCCTCAAACAGTAAATTAAGAAAATAATTCCTGCCAGAAGCATAAGAATAATTTTCATTGCCATTAAGTGTTATTTTTCCGTCTTTTTTTCCGAAAATTATATCACCATTCGGAAATTCTTTTCGATTCCATTAAGACTGTGCTTCCCATCGACGATGCCTCAATTAACTATTCTCCATACAGTAGTATAGGGAGTTTTCGTTAAATTTGCGATTCTAATAACTAATCCTTCTTCTGGTGCCGTCTGTTTCAAGGAATTGTAAATGTTTAATATAATTTGTTTTGCTTCTGGAGGCAAATGACTACGTTCTTGATGTACGCTATCGCTCTCTATCGAGGGCAAGTTCACTTCGGCTTCAGCTTCGTTCTCATTAGATTCACTATCGAAGGGTCTCCACATTTAAAAAAAAATCACTTTTCTTAATTTGCATAGTGAACCAAGAAGACCTAGATATTAATTAACAATTTAAAATTACATCTTTGGCTATTTGCAATTGGGAAGAAGGAGCACTTAAGGCTACCTTTTCTATCTGTAATAACCCCTTTATCAAGTTTATATGGTACACCATGTGAGTGAACTCATCTACTGGAGTAAACCAAACAATGAAATTAATATTCTATCTTTAACAGGATTTCCTTGGAATGGAATTAACTGAAATGTTTGAGTACAGTTTGTCAATCGTCGTTATCCCAAAAATGTAAATACACTCCTGTTAATATTATGCGAAAGTTTCTGACCACTTTATGACAAACCATAATAAAACCCCAAATAAAATACTCCAGGAGTCAAGACAATCTTCTTCTCTAAATGCCTTGACCGATTCGATCGTTGACAATGATGCTGGCTATTAAATTGACAATGATGCTGGCTATTAAATTGACAATGATGCTGGCTATTAAATTGACAATCTTCACTTTATCAACTACAGCTCGACAGTTGGGCCATTGTTTTGCCACACTATGTTTTTAAGTTTTCTAATCATGAGGTTGTCCTTCTTCCTACACTCATCTTTCCCATTATCTTCCCTTGTATAATAAGATGTAGCAGACCATACTTTTCCGGATGCCGCATGATGTGTCCGAAATATTCAAATTTCCTGCTTTTGATGGTGTTTCCCAGTTGATTATCTTTATTTAGTCTTTGTAGGATCTTTACGTTAGTAATTCTATCTACTCAGCTATTCTTCGTTATGCCCACATTTCGATTTTTTTCATTGCTGTGTCTATTACTGTCCAGGCTTCAGCACCGTACAGTAACACTGCAAATATGTAGCAGTGGTATCATTTTAATTGTTAGCTCAACCATTAGATCGTGGTTCAGAGCGCGTGTTTAATTAGGTAAGGGTCGTTCATGCTATTGCTATTCTGCGGTTTATCTCTTCATGAGGATCCCATTTTTCATTAATTAAGCTTCCAAGATATATCAGCTTTTTTTACGTTTTCAGATTGTTTACCGTTTACGTGTATGGCTGTGTTTTGACTCCTACTTTTACTCACTATTAGATATTTTGTCTTGTTCATGTTTAGTGTCAAACCATATTTCTCACTGCATTGAGAAATTCTGTTCGTTGCATTTTGTAATTGAGTTTCTGAGGTTATCAAGATTATATATATCGGCATAACTGATATTATTTATAATTCAAGACTATAGTCCATGTCAAATGTGTTGTCACTTTTGCAGTAAAATTATGCCAAGCCTTCTCTTTTGTGAACTTCCTGGCGGTCGGTTCTCGCGCGGGCAAGCAAGAAAACACGCTTTAAACAATAAATGTGGTTTAAGGCGAGGAGGTAAAGCAGCAACTCGATGTCTATTACAATTTAATGGAAAATAAGCGCAATGGAATGGGGGTGAAAGTGGGTACTTTCATCCCGGGCCGGCTGGGCCGCATGCGACCTAATAGCGGCTTTACTGCTCATCCCATAAGGCTCATAATAGGTCTAAAGACCAAAGTGCCCGGATTTTAGAAAGGGTCGGTCCGCATTTTACGGCAAAACTGCAACACATTTGACATGGACTATTTTTTTCGGGTTGAGCTATAACTGAACAATGTTCAAGGATTATGCACGATGGTATGTACAGCCACGGACTCTAGGTATGACGTGCCTGATAAGATCGATCGTCTGCTATCCTTGTCTATCATGCCGGTACCGTGCGGGACCAGACAAGGATAGCAGACTGCTCGGTCATACGGAGAACGTAATTTCCAGAGTCCGTGGCTGTACAACTGAACGAGAGTTCAAAGATATAATACGTAAATGAAGCAAAATCTATAGTCAAAATTCGTGGATGCGGTAGGTTGATTTCTGGTTGCTGTATTCAGATGCAATAGCAGTGAAACGTACACGGCGGTGTTCGATAATTAAACATTAAGCGAACAAAGAAGATTATATTTCGGTGCTGACATCTCTGCGGTTTAGTTACGTACTTTTCATTGAACCTGCGGTGTTATTTGAGCTGTACGTGTGTAATCTTATTATTTTTGAGTAATAATATCACAGCGCGCGCGTATTATAGGGTGGAAAACTTAGGTCTTTGTTATTGCCAAAGTTGCGTAATACGTTCGGATTTTTGCGCCGTGTTTTTGTGCAGAGGAAACTTTCTTTTAACTGTTGTAGTTCCGCGGTTGCAGATGAAAAAAAGTAAAAGAAAACAAGAATAGCCCCGGCATCAATGTTGGCGCATTAGTTCGGGAAAGTCGTCGCGAAAATAAATTCGAAAGTTGTTGATCTCGCAGCCGAGGGAACTTTTTCTCCCCGGTTAACAAATGAAAATCGCACGAGGCCACCGGGACGTGCCCCGAGTCCCTCGACTTTCGTGCCGTTTCGTTATTGTTCCTTTACCGTTTTCCAATTATCCTAAATTGGGCGGCGTCGTCGTGTCCGGGCGGTAATCGATGCCGGCCAATGATCTAATTGAACCGGTCATTATGTTGATTTTTCCCCATCTTACTTAATCACCGTACTGTTTGGTTTCAGGTTTCCAGCCGATCATGACCGTCGTGGCTTCGGTCAGCGAGAGGACGCACGAGCAGAGGGATCACTCGCCGAGGACGCCGGACGTCGCCTTCTCGGAGACGGCCTCCACGGGCACCAGCTGTCCAGCGAAGCACACGCGGAACGTCCAGGTGTGACGCCATAGCAGCGACCCGGTGAAGACGTCCCGTGCCGAACAGCAGGATTAATTTCAGAACAAGACGCGTTTAAACAAATATTTTAAAAAAAGTTCCTAAGTTACGTGAGAAGTGTTCGGCGGACAGTGGACGTCTTAATCACGTGGACCCCTTTGAGTTTATTATATATTTTCGAGAACTATCTGTGTATATGTGTAAAAAAACTAGTCTAATTAAATGAACTCTCTTTAATTAACGATCACTATTATCTGCTGCCAAGTATGATCTTTCGACGCTTCGAAACGCGACCTGTACAAAGTGAAAGCAGACTAAGGCGTAGGGAAGAGGATGAGGACGGTGTACATGTGAACAACCCTGTGAAATATTAATATGAAAATAAAAGTGAAACGAAATTCTCTCATTGGTATTCGATATACTTGTCAATATTCGGACTTGTAGATTATTAGTCTGATTAATGTTTATATTAGTTAGCTTCAATTTCAAATGTGCTCTCCGCGTCCCCTTATCAAGGCCAGATGGTCTCGGCTGCCTCTAAAACCCGCCACAAATCCAACTCTCAACAATGTATAACGCAAAACTGCTGGCGATCTTAGAGGCACCGATGGCGATCCTAACCGGCGATTTATTAACTGAAAAAGCAAGAATTTTGTTGTAAATATTTAATTGTATTATAATTATCTATTATATATCATAAGTTATTTTTCTATTAAACATGGTCTTAGTCAATCCCATGGCTAAATGTAAATATAATTATTATAATTATTATCAGTGGAAACGTGAGTTTATTTCAACCCCGAATACAGCAGCAATGGAATATATCGAATGGAAACCGGCGGTGGCATTTGTGGGGGGTTGCGTCGCGGCTGGGGGTGTGGGGGGCCCGTTTTTCCCCCTTTGCAGTTATCCTGCAGACGGCGTTATAAAACTCCGTACGCCCGTGAGCTCACATAAAACCCCGGGGCTCAGACCGCTCCGGCTCTGCACAGCACGCAACGAGGAAGTATAATGGCAGGTAGAGTAAATTACATCTATATACTGTCACCCCATAAAAAGGTTAAACAAATTTATACGCGCCCGGCAACGACACGGAATTATGCCTTCCATTCGGGGCCCTTACAAAGTGCGCGCTATAAATTTGAAAAAATAATGGCTGCGCGGGGAGCGAAAGGGGGGCCCCGTTGTGTGCTCGAGTGTGTTTCGTGCATTTCCCCACCAGGAAGCACGGCTCCGGTAGTAATTCCGATATTATGGAACGTTAAATGCACGCGCGAAATGAGGAACCTGGAACTGGTTTAGTCATCAGTGGGATTGCAATTTGCGGCCGAGGTTGATGAAATTCGTTTGAAATCTTAATGGGGTATTACTCGCTTACTTACTTTATTGCCACGTTTATCTGCCAATGACCTAAAGGCTTACAGCGCTATCTATAAACAAGTCGGCGCATAATACAGATTGGCGATAACGCAAGATGCAGGTATTAAATATGCCACGAGATAAGGAAACGATGTAAGATGATATTTCATAATTGAAACACAAACGGTAAGCTCACTCAACACACTCAAATTACTAGTTTTGCCCCAACAGGCATCAAAATTACATTAAATTTTTTGTAGCATTATTAGGTTCGTAAAAAATATTTGTGCAGTAATTACGTAAAACGCATATGGTAGTATCTGCAGAGGCATAAATATTCTGTGGTACTAAGGAAACACTTGATGTCAAAAGTAAAACAAATATTGGGATTTGCCACCGACGAATCACAAAGGAACATAAGTACATGTAGGAACCTTTATTTTGGTTCTACATTTTCTAGAAGTGAGAACCATATAGAGTTTTGTCCATTGAAATCTTCGTTATGGTCTCTACATATCGGCAAAAAATACGAACAATGTACATGGTAACATAGAACAAACTGCAATGCATAGCACCACGCGATATAGAAACAACGATAGTATATTGTAATAAGAGTGCGGAAAGGGCTTCATTGCAAAACGAGTATGAAAGTTGGAGCACGAGCGCCAGCGAGTGCTCCATTCATACGAGTTTTGCAATGGCCATTTCCGCAAGAGTGTTACATACTATTTTTTCTACGAAGTGTAGAAAACTAAAGATTAATGTAAATATAATCATTAATTTAAAATAAATGTCATTGTCATTAATTTAAACGTCAGAAAATTTATAAATCGCTTGTCACCAAATCGAGACTCGAAATTTATACATTAATACTGGAAGTAGAAGAATATCAATAATGGATTCCGATAGTGACGATATAACAAACACTCCGCCGGAACTTGCGGCCATTGCATCCACAGTTTCGTCCGATTTATTGCCTCAAAAATCAAAAGAGAGGTATTGGAGTGCGGAAAGTGAGTGCGGAAAGTACTTTCCGCACTCATATAAGTGCGGAAAGTACTTTCTGCACTCCTTCTAACAAGTACCAACTTTCAAGGTTAAATTTTATGACAGAAAACGTGTCTTTCAACACTTTCGTAGAAAAATAATTTTAAAAAATCCTATACACTAATGTCCGATCGCTTTTTGTTTTCAAGTTACAGGCTGTTAAGTTTTTTTAAAATTAATTTTAGTATTTCAGCCATCTTCTCCCAAACGCCTATGCACGTCAATAAATGTTCTCACATTAGGAACGTGTCTTAATGGATATCAATCTCTAAGATTGATACTAAACATTGAAGTTTTAACAGATCTCATTGAAATTTTAACAGTTAATCAATGATAGTGGACAGAATAAGCCAAGGTTTGTCAGTTAATCAATGATAGTTGTAAAAGAATTGTAATTTCATAAATATTTGACAAATTGACTGTTGATCAATGAAATTAGACACAATAATTGACAATTTTAAAGAAATATTTGAAAACATTGGTACTAAACATGAAGTTTTAACAGAAATCGGTGAAATTTTAACAGTTAACCAATTATTGTTGTCAAAATAAGCCATTTTTTGACAGTTAGTCAATGCTAGTTGTAGAACAATGAAATTTCACTAATATTTCACAAATTGACAGTTGATTAATGAAATGTGACACAATAATTGACATTTTTAAAGAAAAATTTGAAAGATTGATACTAAGCATGGAAGTTTTAACAGAAAACATTGAACTTTTAAAAGTTAATCAATGATGGTGGACAGAATTAGACAATGTTTGCCACTTAGTCAATAATAGCTGTAGAACAATTGAAATTTCATGAATATTTGACAAATTGACAGTGGATCAATGAAATTTCACACAATAATTGACATTTTTCTGAAAAATATTTCAAAAGATTGATGCTTAAAATGATTTTTTACCAAAAATACATTTAAAATTATATCAGTTAGTCAATGATAGTTGTAGAACAATTGTAATTTCTTTCTTTGAAAGATTAGTCTCTAGTATTGAGATTTCTCAATAATTCTCTAAATTTGTACAGATTTTGCAATGATTCTCAAGATTTCTAGAGATTTCTCACTAATTTTCTAAATTTCTAAAGGTTCCTCAATACTTCGCAATGTTTCTAGAGAGTTTTCAATAATTTCTGTAGATTTCGTAATAAATTTCCATGTTTCTCAAGATTTCTCATTAATTGTCTAAATTTTATAATGTTTCTTAAGATTTCTAGAGATATTTCACTAATTTTCTTCTCAATAGATACGTTGAGATGCACGTCAATAAATGTTCTAACATTAGGAACTTGTCTTAATGGATATCTCTCTCGATAGATAGGTTGAGGTTTGGAACTATTTGAAGAAGCTTCGTCGTAACACATAATTATGTCCCGTCTTTTGCAAAAGTATAACGAACCATTTTTGAAAGCAACTATTAAAAATAACAAATAAGTGATCTAATACGTAAGAAATCAGGAACACGACAAACTTTGAACAAATTATTGCGATATTAGTTTGACATTTACCACATTTTTGTTTCATGAAGTCATGGCCTGCTTCTTAATTTATTAAAGTTATAAAAAAAACAGCCTGTAATTTGAAAACAAAAAGCGATCGGACATTAGTGTATAAGTATTTTTTTAAAATACCTGTTGGTCCTCTAGATGTGATGCTATGCATTGCAGTTTGTACTATGTCACCCTGTATACTCTGTTCCATTTTTATGTTTTAACTAAGAAACACTGTGGTTTCATTTTATAAAGTTTTACATATGAACACCAACAAAAATGATCTGACAGTGAAAAAATTATGAAATGTCAGATTTCTAACAACGTTGCGTAATTCATATACCTATTAAAATTAAAATAGCAAATAAATTATGTACTCAATAGATACTCAATTTGATGGCAACATTGCCCAGTGTCATAAAATATAACCTCTTTTTTTTAATTAACCTATTTTTTCAAGTCTAGTTACTTTACATTGCCCAGCATTACTGTCACCCTAACAGAGCCAACTTAGTTAATATTAAATATAGAACAGTTTATACAATTGATTTTATTTGATTCGTCAGGTTTTGCCTTTATACCACTTATAAATTTAACTTCTGGATTCTCTTAAAAATTATCGTTCAAAATACAAAATTGTATTACCTACTTACTTATCAAATGATTTGATTAATGCTAAGATGTTTAAGCTCACTTCGTACATCTTTTTTTGTGCTAGTGTAGGGGCCATAAAATGTGGGGGCTGTGCTCCATTGATAAAGGCAGTACTGTTAAAATCAACATGCTGCATGTATCTATTGGATCCTTTTATAACTCGAGTTAAACGACAATTGTAGTAGGAATTATAGACTTCGCATAATAAGAATCAATCTAACCGCAAGTGAATGCCCGGGGTGTACGTTTTTCTTTTCTAGATCACATGTGGTCCCCATCTGTTACATAATACGCCGCATATATTCGGTTGAACTTTAAATTGAATATCGAGCTCGTAGGTGCCACAGATTCACCAAACATCTGTTTTAGATATAAATGTGCTTTGCGGACTATAACGTAAAGGCTCGGTCTCAGAATCTCCGTTTAATTTTAATCGCTGGTTAGTTTCCATGGCTACAATTGTATCCCCAATGGCCTCAGAGTTTACAAAACTTGAGGATGCCCCAGTGGCATGCTAAGAAGCAAAACGTTCGTTAGGCCCTAAAAAGTTACATGACGTTTCAGGAAGTTACAGGACGTTTCACAAACAAATTGGGCGTTTAAGGTCCATTGTTTTGGTACACCAGAAGCTTTCCTTCGCCACTTTGATGCCCATCTCTGGCGAGGTGAAAGGAAATTTTAATTCCAATTGGTGGATGAGGAATTGAAATATTCATTATAAAATCGTTTAATAAAAAAGCGTTTGTACTGAGAAACTGGTGCCATTCGCCATTGGGAGCTCATTAACAACGTTCTAGAGATCGTGGGCGAATTTTTGGAGTAACAAGCCCTAACTCAATACACACATTTATACAAATCACATAGCAGAAGGACCCCCCGTTGGTCTATAGCCAGTTAGGGATAATATCCCTAACAAATGCAGTCACTACTACTACTACTAAAAAAAAAACGATAAATAAAAATATTGTTATATAAAAAAAACATTAAATATTTAAAAAAATAGTTAAATAAAAAAAAGTTAATTGAAAACAAATATTTATTTTGTCATAACTTAATATTCAGTCCACGATGACCATCACCTTTTAAACTTTAATTTCGGAAAACGTAGTCAATTTCAGAAAAAGTAGAATCAACTTCAGAGAATGTAAAAACAATTTCAGATAAAAATAAATCAGTTGGAGAAAAATTAGAATTAATTTACGAAAAAGTAAAGTCAGTTTCAGAAAAGGTAACATCAAAATCTGGAAAAATAGTAGAAACTTGACAAGGTACAAAAACAATTTTGGTCTACACGTTTGGGTGGAAATTTGATTTTTGTTTGCGTTGATTTTATTGTTATCCACCATTGACGATTTAATTTTTAATTTGTAGAAATTATATGCTGAAGTTTGATAGCTACAGCAGTCATATTTTCATTATATATTTTTAGCCTGTGTTGTGAAAGTAGTCTTCTACTTCTAATCGATAGAAGAGGGTTCGACTCTCGCTGGTGGGAAATGTAAAATCTCATTTCCCCTCATAAATATGTACGTATTCTGAAGAAAAATCCATTGAGGCAGAAGTGGTAGATCACGTTTTGGTAATTAGCCATAGCAGCGGAAATAGATCGTCGTTATAAATTGTCGTTAAAATTTATAATCGCATTATACTGAGTAGTAATGGTATAGTTCCACATACAATAATATTCCATTCGTTCAAAGTGGATCTGAATACAGTGACAAACATATTGTGCGAAGAAGAAATCGAAATAAAATAAAATACAATTTACGAGTACATTTGTAGTTATTTTTTTTTTATTCTTTGTTTCTTGTATTGTTTTAAAAATCACGTTGTTTTGGAAATTACTTAAACTTCAAATGATCAGTTCCTCAAAAAACAATTACTGATAATGATAATTTGTAACTAGTTTGAATATTCATGCTTAAAAATGCAATATTTTTTAAGTTATCTAAATATTGGAGAAAAACACTTCAGCTCGCTAACAAAACTGTGAGTCATACGTTGCAACGCATGTTTTTACAACGAGTTGTAAGTATGTTGATTCATGATAAGTTCTTGAAATCAAATTTGTCGAAAATCAAATTTCGAAATTACATTCATAGCAAACAAATTCTTTGACAACAAATGTTTCGAACGATAAATTCTTCGAAGAACAGTTATATTGTAAAATATTTTAACTCCCTGCCATTTCTGAACATAAAATATTTTTTCCCACTATCATTACTGTAAATTGGACGTTGTTGGAACTATTTTACAAACAGATTCTATGAATTTTAATCTTTCGAAAGTAAATTTTCCGAATTTCGAATTCATTAAACACAAATACTTCGAAAAAAAATTACTGATCGCAAAATATTTTATATCACTCAAAGACTTTGTGCTCGATGAATTATTTTTCGAATAATTTGCTTTAAAAAAATTGATTTGCGGATAAAATGCTTTCGAACTTACTGCGAATCAAAAATACTGCCAACTACGTCTGGCTTACAATAATGGCAGTGAGCAAAGTCTACTTTACAATAATGGCAGTGAGTTAAAATATTTTAGAATCAGTAATTGTTTTTCGAAGATTTGATTATCGAAAAATATGTTTTCAAATCATTTGTTTTGGAATAATTTTCATGCGAACTATTCAATTTCGAAGAACTTCCAGTGAATCAGTAATAGTTGCTATAACGTATGGCTGACCGGAATGACAATGATCAATTGTTCGAAAAAATAATTATTGGTCGTAAATAATCGTATATTATACAACTAGACAATCGAAAATAATCGATTATACGTATTGCCTGAAACATCACCAGGCATGCAGCGTCGAGTAGTGTTTTTATAGGCAATACGCCGAGTTTCGAGCAATTTCGATTGTCGAAAAGAATGATCATATAATCGTTTAGTATTAGAAGGAAATGCCATATGAAAGCAACAGTCGAGGGTTCGATTCTCGCTGGTGGGAATAGTAAAATATAATGTCCCCTGGAAAACATGAATTCTGAAGGGAAGTCCATAAAGGCAAATGTGTGGGAGATCGCTTTTTGCTATCTGTAATTAGCCATAGCAACAGAAATAGATCGTTATCGTAGCTAAAAACGCATAATACTGAGCAGCAATGGTATAATTTCACACAAAAAAATATTCCATTCATTGAAAGTTGATCTCAATTTAGTGATGAGAATATTGCATGAAGAAGAACGAAGAAGAACTTGTAATAAGCATATTGTGTGAAAAAAGAACTTGGAATAAGTATATTGTGCGAAGATTGTGTATTGTGTAAAATTGAAATTAAATTTCGAATGATTAATTTTGCAAAAAGCAATTACTGTCATTGATAATTTCCAACTTGAAATGCCGGCTTGGAAAATACAACATTTTCTAAGTTATCTAAATATTGGGGAAAATACTGTAACTCTGGCATTGCTGTGAGTTATACGTTGGAACTATTTTAGATTCACGGTAAGTTCTTCGAAATCATATTCGTCGAAAATCCTCGAAAATTTCGAAAGAAAATGAACCGCAGACGTGTTAATACATTTTTCAAATAATTTTTTTAATAAAAATATTAAATATTTTACGATCACGTTTGGAGTCACGGATGCTCCTACACTAATACGACTCGCAAAAGATTTGAACAAGTTCAAACATATAGTAGCCTCATGTTAGGAGAAGCCACTGGAAGAAGAAGAATTGAAGGAGTGAGTAAATAAAAGATCTATGTAACTATTTTGCTTTTCTGCTGTTATTATCATAGATGAAGGGGCTCTGAGTTGAACCATGTTTAGGTATGACATGAATTAATTTTACAATCTAATTAATTAATTTTGAACTTTATTTTCTCAAAACTTATTTCATATTGCATAACCCCTTCATCGAATATTACCCCTTCAATTGTTTTTCGAAGATTTGACTATTTGAATTTTTTTTTCAAATCATTCGTTTACGATTAATTTTCTTGGGAACTACCGAATTTCGAAGAACTCACATGAATCAAAAATAGCTGCTACGTCTGGCTTACCCTAAATTGTTATTATCAATACTTAATCAATTCTTCGTAAAAAGATTTACTGATCGTAAGTAATCACATATATTTATTCTACTTTGATTTATTATAAAGATTCTAAAACTATTTTTTTCGGCGAATGATCATTCGAAAAATTTATGTTCGTAGGTATAATTTGTTTAGAATTTCGACAACATTTTTATCTTAGACGCTTCAAATTTTAAGAATCTCTCTTATAACCCATTTAATTTGTTTTGTGGGCTTGTCTACTTTAGGTGCAAATACATGTGTTTAAAGGGGTTGCAACTATAGTGCGTCCAAGTTTGAATTTAAGTATTGGGTCTTATGGAAGGCTTGCATTGGTATACTTCTGCAGACGTGAAACAGTAGGTATCCGAAAACGAAAGGTTGTTAAAGGTATTGGAACGAAAAGCCATATGAACGAGTGAAACAGAACCCTAACCGTGATGGCCGATAAAAAAATTCGCCCTAGCGGTTGTTTTATTGTTAAGAAGATGAGGGCGCTTGTGTATGTGCTGCTGTAAGAGCATTAAGGATATCTTTGATCATCCTGTATGCACGTGCCACGGTTCGTCCTTTAACAGCTTAGAAGGGTAAGGGTACGGAATTTTCAACGTGAAATCAATGTCCCTACAATCCGTTTTAGTTTGCAAGCTATTTCGCCTAGGTAAGTAAAGGACCTGAGTGTAATTTTTCCGTGCGCACCCCTAGGATTTACGAGATCAAACGCGCCGTCGCAACTTCGAATATAAAATTTTCGCAAACAAAATCCCGACCGAATCCCTTTCCGAACTTTGTTTTCGATTAATTAAACTGTGACGAAATTTTCTCCCTCAGATCTCCGGATTAATCTTGAGAACGCCGGCGGGGATAACTTTAAACTCCCTCTCGCCCTCTTGCTCGGTCCGATCAAAACATAAGCGCGCGAGGAGCGAACGGTGAAAACAAATAGAGGACATTTTTGCGGGGCGAGCGATCCGACAATAATGAGGATTTCGAGCGGAAAAACGGCGGTTTTTCATGTAATCGGAGGAAGTTTCGGGGAATAAGTTTATTGCCAGATAACCTTATAACAATATTGGCGGGATTAAATTATAAATTTCGATGCCGCGATCGTGGAAACGCCGGCAAAGTTGCGGCCGTGATTTTTTTGCGCCCATTTTACTCCCCCGTCCGCAAATAATTGCCTTTATTGTGTGCTGGTGATGATGAGAAATAGTTCCTTTTCAAGCTGTCGTCCCTCCTTTTCCCGAGGCCGAAAAGCGACCGGACATTGCTAGTAGCAGAGTTTGGTCACGTATGGAGTTATATCGAGTTACGGGGCACTGGATTGATGGGAAGCGGTGGAAGGGTCCGTCCCATCTGGATAATCCCCCGGGATGAATCCTAATCCCCCAATCTTTGACCATGACGTCATCTGTGCGGAGAGCACCCTCCTGAGGCACATAACTCAAGGTGTTCCCGTGGCAGTCCTAATGGACTTTTTCGCAGGAAATAAGAAGCCCGCACTGTATTGTCGAAAATGAGATAGGGCGCACATCAAAATTTAATGCACCAGGGGTGCGTTATTGCATCCCTCTGCAGCGATACGCTGGTATGTGATCAGGATCAGGATTAAGCCCTCCCCTGTGCAGTGCATACACATTTTTTTTTCAGTAATCGCTCCCTGTCACTTGTCAGTCTCCACGACGGGCGCTTGTCGTTGGCACCTCGGAGTCGTTTAGATTTAATCTGGCTTATTACGGGCATAAAATATGGTCCGATCCTCATGCGGAAATGACCACACGGCACGGAACACCGGTGTGTATAACTCAATCGGCCCACGGGCCGACAAACAGATCATATCTGGACTGATATCATTATTTCCATGTAATTTAAATCGTTGCGTAATGGGTGTGCGTATGGAAATGGGGGCCCCATTAGAAACGCAGACAGAGTAAAAGCGCGAGCGATCTCTCGGGCGGAGTGATTTATTACAGGGCACCGGTGTGTGTCCGGAGTCTGAACCCCCTCGGACACGGCGACGTCCACCCGCATTCCCAGACGCACCTCGGGCTCCGAATTTTAATCCGGAAAGGAAAAGGAGCGAGACGAGAGGACGAGAAAAAAGCACGGCACAAATATTGCCGGTTATCACGGAAAATATCAATTACGGCGAAGTGCTCGTGCGCAGCGCAAATTATGTAACTGTTACCAAAACAACATTTAACAAACAAAAAAACGGGTAATTTGTATCTCCGTAATTATTTTAAAATGTTTCTTGTGCGATTCCCACCATATCCCCGACAGATTTTTTCTCGGAATAAAGAGGAGAGTAAAGTGAATTGGATTTACGGTAATGTCGAGCAATATTCCATGGTGAAAGCTTTTTTGCACTTAATTTAATGTGCTTTTATAAAAATGGCATTCATTTATATGTACTACAGGCGCATTAACAGTAGGAGGTCGATGCATCATCGATAACCATTGTATTAGGTCAGTATCCTCGATAATATAAAATAATATAAAGCTCTGCCGACCAACTGTCAGTACAACAGTTTGCTTTATGATTAACCCACTTTTATTACATTAGCTCCCTCGATGGGGTTTTCTCTGGTATTAAATCAATCAATTATTAGTTCGTCCTTTATTAGACTACCAGTATTCATGGTTTTATTAAGGCAGCGATATGAAATTCATCTAATCAATATAATATATTGTACAAAGTGCACGAAATGAGGCACATTTTGCCTAGACAGCTAAAAGTCATATTTTCTGTTCAGTTTTCATTTGGTTCAAATATTCATGCAAAATCAATATAGTAACTTAAGTATGGAGAACGGTAAGAGTTTGTTACCGTTCGAAGACAATTGTTTGGAGTAGGAGCGAAGCGGCATGTTATTCGAATTTAATACATTGAACACTTTAGCACTTTATTTGCACTAAATCCCAAAACTAGTTGACCAAATCATATTGTATTAATAATGACTGTAAAGCATTTTTCAAGAGCTTTCCAACGATGTATCACAAGTTGGGGGGTACTATTTTTTTTTTTAGATGGAGGTGGCTGTGGCTTAAAGGGTGGGTAGGGGGTCGACACTACCTATGCCAATTTGGTTCCCCCTCCAAACCACCCAAACGGTTTTGAGTAATTTTAAAAATCATTAATTTAAAAATCGTCATTTATCATTTAAAATCATCATTAGTTCTATGAAAAAAGTCGGTGGCAATTTTTCAAATTGACACCCTGTAATATCTCTAGTGTCGCCATATAATTCTAAGGTGGAAATATTTCTAAATAGGTAAATGAGAACATGTAAGTAAGTATATACAGTGTGATTTATAATTATGTGGCAAAATTTACACTATGTGTATGTATATCCACTAAATAATCTTGAACAAAAAAGACTAATTAAGTTCTCTATTGGAAAATAGTATCAAAAATAAATGTGGCCGTTGCTATTCAGTAGTAGTAATTAAACAATGATAAAAGCTAAAACAAACGAAGTTAACCATAAAAATTACAATAACCATTCAAAATGACTTCCTTTATCTTGAATCATCTCCTGATGATTTAATTATTTAACCCACGGGCCCACTACCAACGGCCAGATCCGTCCCTCGAGATGATTTCATTCTTTCCGGCTAGCCAATATTTTATTCTTCAAATTACTTTGAAAATTGTCAACTACGTTTTCACAAATGAACATTAACATGTGTGTTTGGTCGAGAAAACATAGATTTTATTGATAGAATAGAAACTACAAAATGGAGCTGAAGAGGGATTGGGAATTTTGGGAGTCAGGTATAAAGATGACAGCTAGATGTAGAAAAATGTTAACCGATATTGCAAAGTGCGACAGAATCCTCCTTAGGTTTCAGAGCCAAAATGTAAAAAAATTAATAAATAATTTTTAGTAATAATAAACACAATTACAATCTAGTATGTACTAATAATATGTATACCCATTATTAAAATACACATATTCTATATATGAATAAAAACTTGAGTATCACAAATTTATTGTCACCTTTTGTCATTACAATTTCTCCATTTTTTCCTCGCAAAATATAAATCGATGATTAATATTTGCAATTAATTATTTTCGAATTGATTAAATTTGAATTATTTTTTAAGAAAACATGCTTTAATTAAAATTTTCAATTTATGTGACATGTGATATTAAATTAAATGTATTTGCAGCGAATTATATTAGTATCGAATGTTAAGCGTTATGCGAGCTTTTGATCTGGACCCATTAGTTGGTCAGACTTTCGATAGATAACTCAAATTCACTAGTTTTGAGAAATATACGTTTTAAGTTGTTTCGAAAGTTTAAACTAGTCCATTGCTTTAGATTGATATTTTATTTTCTCCTATATATCTCTAGTGTCACCATATAATTTTAAGGTGGAAATATTTCTAGATAGATAAATGATGACATATAAGTAGGTATATACAGTGTGATTTATAATTATGTGGCAAAATTTATACTATGTGTATATTCAGTAAAATCTTGAACAAAAGAGACAAATTAAGTTTTTCGCCATCTCGATAAGTAAAAGAAAATTCATTTAAGAAAATAAACGAAGAAAAATGAAATTAAATAAAAGAAATCTGTGAAGTCTTCTGTATGAAATTTACAAAGTGCAATCAATAAAATCTGTCATATTTGCTATTGTAACTATCAAAATCTGTCGAATTTTCATCTGAGGGAAAGTGTAATAATCGAAATCTGTTATTTGCATCTGTGACTGTCAAAAAATCTGTCTACTTTTTACCTTCAGTAGTAATTTACAATAACATCTGTCGAAATTTGCCAATTTTTCATACTAAAGTCATCAAATCTATTCAATGTTCTAAGTAGAAATCAAGAAAGTTTTGTAACTGTTCTCAAAAGTTTCAGCTGCAATTTTCCAAAACTATAATATTTTCGCCTGAAAATTCCGTAACCTTAGGACCTTTTACCAGAGCAACTGAGAAAATCTGTCAAACACTAGGTTTATATCACTGTTTATACTACTGTCAAAATCTGCCAAATTTTCTGATGTGTACACCAAATCTGTAACAATTAGAATTTCACAAACGTACAACTCCCAATATTTCGAATTCATAAACAACGAATTTGTTTTTTTTTTAGTTTTTCTTACATAATACGGGGTAAGTTAGGAGGAACGGACCAAACTTCAGGAATAAATTGTCCGATTGTAATTTGTTTTCAAGTTATACTTTCAAATATTGTCAAATGTTGTCAAATCTTGAATATGAAAATATGGTGTATGCCTAAGATTTTTGTAATGGGAGTGCTATAGCAGCTGTTAAAGGATATCGTCAACGGTTTCCACATCGGAAAACTCCGGATAATAACGTAATTATCCGACTTTTCAACAAACTGGTAGAAACTATAACTTGAAAACAATTAATAATTGGATATCAACATTTGAGGTTTTTAAAATTACACACATACACTCCTAGAGTTTGGCCCGTTCCTCCTGACTTATCCTGTATATGTCACATTGTAAGTCTGATATAGATTTTATTTAAGAGTTTATTTAACAGTCAAAATCTGTCCTATTGTCAATTGTGACTGTGAAAATCTGAGAAGTTTCTACAACCAGATGTGAAAATATGTAAAATTTTCCACTTCAACTCTCTAAATCTGACATACATTTCAGCTAAACTCTGCAACAAGTTCAATTTTAAATTGAAATTGTTAAAATTTATCAAATTTCAATGCATCGATCTAGATCTATCAATTGTTTAGCTTCACCTGTCAAATTTTGCCAAATTTGAAACTCTAACAATTGAAATATGTCTTAAGAGAGTGGCACTCAAACCATTAGCATCAGTTGTGAATATCTGTGCCATTTATAAGTGCAACTGTCAAAAACTGCAAAATTCTAAAACGTGCTACAAATCTGTTTGCAATATTTTAAGTGAAACTATCAAAAGTTGTCAAAGTTGTACTTCTAGTTGTGAAAATCTGTAAAATTTACGAGTAATCCAATTTTCAACATTATCTACTCTGCCGATGAATATTGTGATAGGTAAACACTTTTTAGCATTTTTTATATTCGTGCATATTTTGACTACATTATAAGTGTATATTAATAAATTATTATTACTTGTTATTTAACTGTACTGTCATAATATTTTCAACTTTAACTAAGCAGTATTTGGTACTAGCTGTGAAAATCTCGAAACAAAAATTAACTCAAACTGATGAAATTAATAAATTATTATTTATTGTTATTTAACTGTAATTGCCAAAATATTGTCAACTTTAACTAAGCAGTTTTAGCACTAGCTGTGAAAATCTCCAAAAAAAAAATTAACTCCAACTGACGAAATCTGCCAAATTTTCGAAACCGAACTCTCCATATTTATTAAATTTTCAATCAAACTCGTCAACATTTTAACAGTTGGAGCTATTTACAGATTTTGATAAATGACGTTGAAAATTTGATAGAATAATTTCAATTGAAATTTAAACCTATTTAAAGAGTTCTGTTGGATAAGTTGAATTTCGACAGTTGGAGTCGAACATTTTATCAATTTTCAAACAAACCGTCAAAATCTGTACATCTTTTTAGCTTCAGTTGTGAAATTATTTCAAATTTTTTAAGCATATCTTATCATATTTTCTAGTGCAACTATCAAACTCTGTAAAATCTACAATTTATTTAAGTGAAGCAAATGAAATGCATCACTTACAACCTAATTCAATTTTCCAAATTCGATAAATTTTCAAATGAAATTGTTCAAATTCGTTAAATTTTCAGATTTAGTTAATTTTTTTTTAGCTTCAACTGATAACAGATCATATTGGTGATAGTTTCTAAAAAAATGTTACTTAGTTGTACAAATCTAAAGTTGTTAAATCTAAAAAATAATATTTATTTAATTGTTAATAAAACGTTCTGAAACGTAATATTTTTCATAACTGTCATGCACTCTTAAACTCAATTACTTAAATATGGCCAGTTAAGTCAAGTAGTTATGTAAAAACATTACATAACTGGCCATGTTTAAACCGAAATAAGGTAATAAGGTTAGATATGACCATAGAATTTTAAGATTTATAAACATTAAACACAAAATTATTACAAACACAATTTGTTGATTCCCGATTCTGCAGAAATATTTTCTTTCAATTCTTGCCTAATGTTAATTTCTTTTCAAGCAACAACTGGTGCACTCGAACATTCACCGAGAATGTTGTTAGCATTTATTTTAAAATTTTCGAGTGAATTTTCTACATATCCTTCTGCCACAGTACTCGATTTCCAACCACCATGCTGTTTAATTCTCAAAATATGCAAACATTACCTTTTCAGTGATGGTTTTTACATTTTTAAGTTCGCACCAGCTTCAAACATTTTGTACGCTACGGCGTATCTATTTCTAGATTTCTCAGGTATTAAGCTACCCATGGCAGCATACGCGGAGTTATCAACATTGGGATTTAGTTCAGAATCACTATTTGAGGACATGTTCTTAGTTTTAGCTTGTTGAAACATTTGTTTATGCCAGTGCAATCAGGTTTCCGTAGAAACAATAGGTATAAGGTGATCTGACTCGTGTAATTTGCAAAACTCGCTTCGCTCGTTTCGGCAAATATTACACTCGTCGAACACTATCGCACTTTTCATAACTGATTATTTAAATACTGGAGATAATCCACTTTCGATAGAGATGTCCTGGAGATAATCCACTTTCGATATAGACGTACTGGAGATAATCCACTTTCAATAGAGACGTACTGGAGATACTCCACTTTCGATAGAGACGTACTGGAGATAATCCACTTTCGATGGAGACGTACTGGAGATAATCCACTTTCGATAGAGACGTACCGGAGATAATCCACTTTCGACGGAGACGTACTGGAGATAATCCACTTTCGATTGAGACGTACTGAAGATAATCCGCTTTCGATGGAGACGTACTGGAGACAATCCACTTTCGATGGGGACGTAATGGAGATAATCCACTTTCAATAGAGACGTACTGGAGATAATCCACTTTCGATGGAGACGTACTGGAGAGAATCCACTTTCGACGGAGACGTACTGGAGATAATCCACTTTCGACGGAGACGTACTGGAGATAATCCACTTTCGATGGAGACGTACTGAAGATAATCCGCTTTCGATGGAGACGTACTGGAGATAATCTACTTTCTATAGAGCCGTACTGGAGATAATCAACTTTCGATAGAGACGGACTGGAGATAATTCACTTTCGATAGAGACGTACTGGAGAAAATCCACTTTCGAGAGAGACATACTGAAGATAATGTACTTTTGATAGAGACGTACTGGAGATAATCCACTTTCGATAGAGACGTACTGGAGAAAATCCACTTTCGATAGAGACATACTGAAGATAATCCACTTTTGATAGAGACTTACTGGAGATAATCCACTTTCGATAGAGACGGACTGGAGATAATCCACTTTCGATAGAGACGTACAGGAGATAATCCACTTTCGATAGAGACGGACTGGAGTTGTAACGGTTCGAACCCAGGTGTTGTACAAATTCTCATAATTTGTAATATTTATTATTCATTGCATTTATTTAACTGCAATTCATCCTTAAATGCAATTGGATGCATTTAATTTCTTTAACTGCATATTACATGAATTCTTATAATTCAAGTAATTGATTTGGCTCGTGATTTACAAATTCTCGTAATTTGTAATATTGATTTGGCTCGTGATTTAGTGGTAGTACTCTACGTTGTGTTTGATTTTTAAATCAAAATCGTGATAACTCAGTTTGGTTCGTTTTATGGGTAATGTGTCTGTAAGGAATTTTTGTCAGCAAGTAAAACACAGATACATGGATTTCATATTATTTATTCATTTTAAAAGGTTATGCAAGCGACAGGTAAATAAAAGACAATTTTGTTACTCTAATTGGACGTTATTTATTTAGTTATATTTATTTAAATTTTGGAATAGATTTGTTTGATAATTATTGAAAAGTTATTATATTCTTTGAATTTGAATGATTTATTTTATTTTGTAAACAGAGTAACTTATTAACACTACGGTTGGAATTACAAAGTGTTACTTAGCGACTTCATGCACCACAATCTTCAAATTGTGCCGAGAAGGATATCTGATACATGTCATCACTGCATAGAAATTCATTAGCACGGTGCCTACCAATGTATTTCAACGCCACCTTGTGGATAGGAACGAATCACATAACTTCACATTAAAGTACTTCAAGCGATTCCAGTGCTGCAAGCACCCAATGTGTCCTCATTCGGAGATATTGCTAGTATTCGCGTTTACCAACACTATCAGCCATGTGATCGTAAAAACTTTAATAGGTATTGTTATTCAAAATTGATTATAGATTAGTATGATAAAGCTCTATTCTACTTCTACTTTTCTATCTATTTAAGCACATACAAATATTCGTTTCATTCATTCATAATTCTGAGATTTCGTGAATATCGGAGGGCTGAGCAAGTTTAATTATACGATTTAATTACAAATATCATTGAATTATTTATATCGAAATTATTAAGTTATGTTCCCCTGACGCAACTTTTTATTTAACTACCGATTGATTAATGAGGCCACACTGTTTATCAAATGTTTACGACGAGAAAAGGAAGGCATGTTACAATATTCTCCTGTCAGTACGAAAATATTGTCAGGACAAGGTATAAAATGCAGTATGGGTCAACTCCGCAGTGGCGTGAGGCTCCCTACATTTCATACCCTTATTAAACTTCGTTCATTACCAGCGGCAAGGCGCGGTAATATCACTAGATGGGTTACATTATTATGGATAAATTACTTTAGAATTGTTAGTGTGAAAAGATGTTTGATCAAATGTTGTGCGACAGCGGAAAGGAAGGCATGTTACAATATTCTCCTGTCAGTACGAAAATATTGTCAGGACAAGGTATAAAATGCAGTATGGGTCAACTCCGCAGTGGCGTGAGGCTCCCTACATTTCATACCCTTATTAAACTTCGTTCATTACCAGCGGCAAGGCGCGGTAATATCACTAGATAGGTTACATTATTATGGAATTGACTTTGGAATTGTTAGTGTGAAAAGATGTTTGATCAAATGTTGTGCGACAGCGGAAAGGAAGGCATGTTACAATATTCTCCTGTCAGTACGAAAATATTGTCAGGACAAGGTATAAAATGCAGTATGGGTCAACTCCGCAGTGGCGTGAGGCTCCCTACATTTCATACCCTTATTAAACTTCGTTCATTACCAGCGGCAAGGCGCGGTAATATCACTAGATAGGTTACATTATTATGGATAAATTACTTTAGAAGTGTTAGTGTGAAAAGATGTTTGATCAAATGTTTTGCGACGGCGGAAAGGAAGGCATGTTACAATATTCTCCTGTCAGTACGAAAATATTGTCAGGACAAGGTATAAAATGCAGTATGGGTCAACTCCGCAGTGGCGTGAGGCTCCCTACATTTCATACCCTTATTAAACTTCGTTCATTACCAGCGGCAAGGCGCGGTAATATCACTAGATAGGTTACATTATTATGGAATTGACTTTGGAATTGTTAGTGTGAATTACATTTGATAAACTTGTGTTATATATTCACCTGAGGAATTAATGTTTAAAATATATGAGTCGTCGTCGGACAGCGTGACGTTCTGTCTTGATCGGTACATCTAACTGGCTCCGTTTGAGTGCCGCACTTCTATTTATACTGGCATACTGGTCCCCCACTTTTTACTCTTCTTCCCCCGTCCTATGATAATTTTGCTTACCGCTGCAAATTGACCCCTTCCCATACGCGTCACCGAATTACGCAATCGCCGTTTCGTTCCCGTCGTATTCCCACGACTTGTTTCTCTGTGTCATCATTTTGATCGTGTGCTTGTTTACATTTGCCCAAAACCATGAAGTCAGCAAAATGAATGACCTCGCTGGGCCAACGCGTTGTCGGCCGCGGCCTGCTATGATATTTAGGCAGTTTTGTTCCGACTCTTAAAATTATGGATTTTAATATTATTAGGTTCTTACAGAGTTAATCCACTTTCTTCCAGATAATTTGCAATCTATTTTTTATAAGAAGTTAAGCTAATGTTGTGATGGACCGCTGGTGACATGTAGAAACGATCGTACACTACCGATGCTTCTCTTTGATTATTTGAATCTGCATGGCAGAGCAAGCGGATCATGCCTCTTGAGCATTTTTAGTGTGGTCTTGTTTAATAATTGCACTGCTAGGTCATTGGGATGTGCCTTCAGGCGTTCACTGTAGTTGGCGCTGCACTTCATGATTTCTTCTGTTATTGTAGGGATTTGAAGATCTTCTTGGTTTACCCAGTTGGGTAGATATCTGGGGGCGTTGACGATTGCTCTTATTACCTTGTTTTGGAATCTCTGGAGTTTTGCAATGTTTGTGTCGCTGGCTGAACCCCACAGCTGGATACCATATGTCCATATGGGCTTGATTATCGTTTTGTATAGTAGGATTTTGTTGTATAGATTTAGTTTGGATTTTCTTCCTAGCATCCAGTACATTTGTCTAAACTTGTGTCCTAGCTGTAATCTTTTGGCCCATATATGCTTACTCCAGGTTAGCCTGCGGTCGAGGTAGATGCCAAGATATTTTACAGTCTCTGCGTGGGGGATTATTGTGTCATGCAATTTTACTGGTGGGCAGTTTCCCTTTCTTAGTGTGAAGGTCGCATGTGAAGACTTTGTTCCGTTAGCTTTTATTCTCCATTTTCTTAACCAGTTTTCTACATTAGTTAGGCTTTCTTGTAGGTGTTGTGATGCAACACTTGGGTCGGAATGGGACGAGAGAATTGCCGTGTCGTCTACAAAGGTTGCCTCGATTGTTTTACTGCTTTTTGGGAAGTCTGCAGTGTAGAGCAGATATAAGACTGGGCCGAGCACACTGCCTTGCGGCACCCTGACTTGATTTGGTAGAGTTTGGTTTGTTCCTTTTCGAACTTTACTTGGAAAAGCGGGTCTGTAAGGTACACTTATAGTACTTGGAAGAAGCTGTGTGGTAGGTTTTTCTTGAGTTTGTAGAGTAACCCTGGGTGCCAGACTTTATCGAAGGCCTGGCTGACATCTAGAAATGCGGCTGGGCAATATTTTTTTGTTTCGAAGTCTTTTTTAATTATTTTTACAATTCTGCGAACTTGTTCGATGGTGGAGTGATTCTGTCGGAAACCGAAATGGTGGTCTGGGGATTCTGTGAGAAACCGAAGTGGTGGTCTGGGATAAGTTTGTTTTCTACTATTATCGGTAGCAATCGTTTTAAGAGTATCTTCTCATACAGTTTAGAAAGGATAGGTAATAGACTGATTGGTCTATAGGAGCTTGTTTCTAAGGGACTTTACCAGGTTTAGGTGTGAGTTTTATCTGGGCCACTTTCCATTGGGCTGGGAAATGGCCTGTTGGTCGCGTTAAAAATCATAGTTATTATTCTAATTTCTTTGCCTGGTAGTTCTTTCAAGATTTTTCCTACGATTAGGTCGTAGCCAGGGCTTTTTATTTTGTTTGATCTGCCGTAATTGATGTTTTAATTCTTTGATTTTGATTTGTTTCATTGGTAGGTTCATTTGGTTAGGTGTTTCTAGGAATTCCTCAACTTCTTTCTCTTCCTGATTAGTACCTCCTTCGAAGGGTTCAAATACCGTAGCGAGGTTTTCAGCAAATATTGTAACCTTGTCTTTGTCGTGTCTTGCCCAGCTGCCGTCTTTTTTCCTTAAGGGTGGAATATGCTGTTGAGTCTTGTTGATATTTTTTGTAGCTTTCCATTGTGAGTAATTAGAGTTTGTAGTAGGCGATAGGTTTTTGAGGTGGTGCTGTATTGCGCCATTTTTCAGTTCGCTTAATGCCTGCTTTATGTCTTTGGCTGCTTTGTTGAGCTTGGCTTTCTCGTTGGGATGCCTTGTGGTTTGCCATTGTCGGCGAAGTTTTCTTTTTTCGGTTATTTTGTTTCTTATATTTACTGGGGCTAGTGTACGCTGTACTTTGTATTCTTTTTTTGCAATTGGTGTGGATTTCCATGCTGCTAGTTGGACCACTTGGTTGAAGTTTTCTATGGCTTCTTCCAAATCGTCCTTTGTTTTCAGGCGGATTTTGGTGTTTAGGTGTTCGTCCACAAGTATTCTGAATTTCTCCCAGTTGGTTTTTTTGTTGTGGAGTGTTAATGGTCTCTGTTTCAGCTTGTCGTGTGTGCTTAGTGTAATTATGGAGGGTGAGTGGTCAGAAGTGAGGTCTAGGCTGGATTCTATTTGTAGGTAGTTTTGGGTAATGTTTTTGGTGATACGGAAGTCAATGAGGTCTGGAGTTTTTTTCCTATCTGTAGGCCAGTAGGTTGGTTGAGCTGTTGATAAGTGGTGTAGTTGTAGGGCTGTCATAGCTTTCAGCAGTACTCTGCCTCTGGTTAGAGTCTTACTGGAGCCCCATGCGACGTTTTTAGCATTGTAGTCTCCTGCTGCCATGAATGTATTTCCAAGTTTGTTAAAGTATTCTTCAAATTGGGTTTGTTTGATTTTATGTTTAGGTGGGCAGTATAGGGCTGATATGGTAACTGGAACATTCCAGACGTCTTCTACTACTATGCTGGTTGCCTGGAGGTAGTTCTTTTTGTAGTTGGGGAGTTCGTGATGCATTATAGTTTTCCTGATTAGGACAGCTGACCCTCCGTGGCCTCCCCCATCTGGATGGTTTTTTTTGGTGTCAATTTTTTGCTGAATGTTTGGTGAAAATTTTGCCACATAATTATAAATCATACTGCACAATATTGTATACATGAAGATTGCGTACTACAAAGGTAGGGTGATAATATCACGACAAGAATTCGCTAGGGATGACTAACAGCCCACTTCTCGAGGAAGAGGCTGTAACAAAAGAATCTAGTTATGTAGCCATAAATTTCCCTTAATATGTCGCACCTAAAATTAAGTCAGGAGTTATGCCCACAGTTCCATTAGCATCGGGCATTTCCAACATTGCATAACGGCGGCCCTCCAGCATCTGTGCCATCCACGAAAACAGGTGAGCTTTTTATCTTCACATTTCTCCTCTCGAGTGCGTAATTAGAAAGTGCTCCGCCGCGTCCAGATAAGGCCGGCCGTAAATTTCGGTAATTTTTTTCCACCGTCGCGCGATGTGTCTCCTCTCTGCTCGCCCTTATCGTAATTGAAACTGTCGCCGTCGTTGATAGCGGCGTGGATTTATGCTCCGTCGATGACGATGATCGTTTCACGATAATTTCCACGTACGCTTTTCTGGCCCGGGCCGCAATTAAAAGGCCTAGCAGCCGTGCCGGCGGCGGGGTGAGCCCATAAAATTGATAAAACTCCCGAAACAGGAAGTCGTTCAGTGAACTGTACTATATTAAAACGGACAAGAGATGACAAAGAGCGGTATTAAAAGGTGATTAAGTCGGGAGCTTTAAGTGAATTCTAATGTTTGAGCACTTTGTATAAGCGATGGAATTAAGAGCGTGAATGGAAGGGGATCCGATTCTTCATTTTTGTTTTGAATAATAACTTCATTAGAGTCACCGAATCGTCGGCTATCAATTGATTAAGTTACTTTTCGCAGATGTCCGATGGTGGCATAAATAATAATGCGCGCGGTTGTAATTAATTTTAATAATTAATATATTTAGAGTGGAACGCCATGTGATGTATAATCTGCGGGGAGATCATGTGGGCACGATGACTGGTTAGTTTCGGCTTATCGGCCGTGTCAATCTACCACCAATTAATTCCTTGACAAGTTTGATACATTGTTTAATAATACTTTTTAAAACGTGTAATTGATTGAAATTAAGCCGCGTCAAGTGTACTCCCCGACCTTGCGGCGTCGATTTGGCGCGCCCTACGGCAACCTGTGCAAAGGCGATGACATTTTGTGGGAAAGTATGGGCTGGAGTGCGCGCCGATCGGGAAAGGTCTTCAGATCTTTATCGAATATCAATTGAGTCCGGCTCTAGATTGTTAGAATAATGGACGCGAAAAGAGCGCTCCTCACCGAGGGCAGTAACTCCTGCACCTGACACGCCAGATCCAGTGCAGATAATTGTTTGGTAAACGCTGATCATATTATATATATAATGGCATATTTAGTGCGGCCTGTAAACAGCGAAAGCCACTCACCACCGTTCGACTTATTTATGCCGATTGCCGCTAATTAATCCATTGTTTCGCTGCGGGAAGACGACGTAACGGCACCTCTTCGTTTTGTTGGCGCACCAGCCGAGTGTAACGAGCCACAAAAGTGATGATTTTGTCGACTCACCGCGTTATTAGCGGCCGTGGCCCTGTTAACGAAATACGTTTCTACGACTAACATCGGCCTCCTCGAGGCGAACGAATTTGCCGGCGTTCAAGCGAAAATCCATGCACCATAAATAATTTCATCGATGTCGACCACAGAAACCAATGTCAAGGCGACTTCTTGCACGTTTAAAAAGTATAATGGAAAATAAACACGGTATTCCTAGAAATGCGATCTGCTTGCCTGTGCACACACACAAAAAACCACCCACTCTTCTTATTTGCACCATTCTACATTTAAACATCAAAGATGGCCATACGCTGCACCGACGATAGCCAGTTTATTTCTTCACTTTGTAGACTCGATTTTCTACGAACCGCGTGCCTCAAAGAAACCATAATAATGCATCCGATACACAATTTATTCGCAGGATCCGAGTTGCCCAGTATAAGTTATCAGTCACTGAAATTTCTGAAAATGTATCTAATAAATAAATTGAAAATTTTATCCCAAATCTCTATACAGTATGACTGAAGATAATGCCTCTAAAAATTTGACCACAAGTATTTCTTAAATAAGTGAGAAAATCGAATTATTAACTTTCCGAGTTGCCCAGTATAGGTTATCAAACACTGAAATTTCTGAAAGTTTATTTGATGGATATTTAGGCCTGATATGTATACGTATGCCTGAAGATAAATCCTCTAAAAATTTTACAACGGGTATGTCTTAAATAAGTGAGAAAATCGAGTTATTAACTTTCTGAGTTGATGGGATTTTTATAAATATTTAGGGTTGATTTACTACCCTACCGCGGAAAATTGGAAAGTATCACTTACAGGGTATATTCACAGACCCTTCAAGACTAACATACATAAGTTTCATTGGGTGACAATTTGATGCACACTTTTTATGATATTTGTAAATATTCACAATGTTTAACTTTCCGGGTTGTCCGGTATCGGTTATCAGTCACTGAAAATTCTGAAAATTGATCTAATCAATATTTTGAAAATTTTATGCCAGATCTGTATACAGTATGCCTGAAGATAAATCTTCTAAAAATTGGACCACAAGTATGTCTTAATAAGTGAGAAAATCGAATGCTTAACTTTACGAGTTGATCGGATTATTATAAATATTCAGGGTTCCAATTTGGCGTGGAAGCCAAAGTGTCACTTACAGGACATATTCACAGACCCTTCAGGACTAACATACATAAGTTTCATTGGGCGACAATTTTATGCACACTTTTTGTGATATTTTTAAATATTCTGAATGTTTAACTTTCCGAGGTATCGGTTATCAGCAACTGAAAATGCTGAAAATTTATCAAATGGATATTTTGAAAATTTTATGCCTGATATGTCGTATCAGCATATGTCTTCATATGCTCGAAGATAAATTCTCTGAAAATTTGAAGACAAGTATGACTTAAATAAGTGAGAAAATCGAATTATTAACTTTCCGAGTTGCCCAGTATAGGTTATCAAACACTGAAATTTCTGAAAGTTTATTTGATGGATATTTTGTAAATTTTATGGCAGATTTTATGAAGAAAATTGTATAGCTCATATGTCAACGTATGCCTAAAGATAACCCCTCTGAAAATTTGAAGACGAGTAAGTCTTAAATAAGTGAGAAATTCGAATGCTTGACATTACGAGTTCATCGAACTTTTATAAATATTCAGGGTTGATTTACTACCTTTCTACGTCAAATTTAAAAGTGTCACTTACAGGGCATATTTACAGACCTTTCAGGACTAACATATATAAGTTTCATTGAGCGACTATTTGATGCACACTTTTTATGATATTTTTAAATATTCTGAATGTTTAACTTTCCGAGTTGACCGGTATCGTTTAACAGTCACTGAAATTTCTGAAAATTTATCAAATGGATATTTTGAAAATTGTATACCAGATTTGTATACAGTATGCCTGAAGATAATACCTCTCAAAATTTGAACACAAGTATGTCTTAAATAAGTGAGAAAATCGAATGTGTAACTTTCCGAGTTGATCGGATTTTTATAAATATTCAGGGTTGATTTACTATCCTCCGACGGCAAATTGGAAAGTGTCACTTGCAGGCTATATTCACAGACCCTTCAGGACTAACATACATAAGTTTCATTGGGCGAGAATTTGATGCTCCCTTTTTATGATATTTTAAAATATTCAAAATGTTCATGATGTTGGGCAGTATAAGTTATCAATCACTGAAATTTCTGAAAAATTATCTAATGGATAATTTGAAATTTTTATGCCAGATCTGTACACAGTATGCCTGAAGATAAATTCTCCGAAAATTTGACCACTAGCATATATCAAATTAGTGAGAAAATCGAGTTATTAATTTTCCGAGTTAGCTAGTATAAGTTATCAAAGATTCATACGCTGCACCGACGATAGCCAGTCTATTTCTTCTTTTTGTAAACTCGATTTTCTACGAATTGTGTTCCTCAAAGAAGCCATAATAATGCATCCGATACACAATTTATTTGCAGGATGAAATAGTTATCTATGACGACCTTTCATCAGCAGGATCACGTTTCATCTCGACATAACACTTCCTTAACACCAAAAATACCTTCGAACCTGTCAGTTGTCATTAAAGTTGGGCGTTTAATGTCGATCGGCGAAAAACCATGTTTATTATACCAGTAAAAATTCTATTTTATCAATCGATTTTTATATGTCTTATATTTTATATACTATATATTATATCTTCTGAACGATAATCACTATTATCATGGAAGCAAAGTATTTAGGAACCATGTGTATATGTTGTTTTTTTCTTCAAATATTAACATGTATTGGTTGGCAGTTTTGGAGTGATACGTTTGACACCCGTTGGGCTAAATCATATGAGCCGAAGTAGAATTGTCGAAAATATTTTACGATAGCATAATACACCGTGTATTTCAAGTTTACCGCTGAGCCCAAAATGGTCACTTCTGATAGAAATAAAATGTAAAATAAAATATTGTATACATATTTAATGTATACAATCCTCTGTGGGCTAATATTTACAACGAACTAGTGAAATGTATACCAAAAATAGATTTAACGACCCTTACTCATATTCTGGAATGAACGGGCGTAGACCTGCCATAAAACTGGTCACTTGGCGTGCCAATTCTATAGAATCCCAGAGGCACATAGATTTGTTTATTGCAAGCACCCGATGATGTATTGCCACTTAACTTTGAAATTATAAATCACCATCTTTTTGGATTGGTAATACTAAAGTGGCTTTAATTTGAAATCTAATCGATTTTTTATTTTTTAAATTTCATTTCATCGTATTTTCATTTCAAAGGATACACATGGGCATACAAATTTTAAAAAGATCCCGCGAAATGGATTTTTTAAATTTTATAGTTAAGTTTGAAATGATATTGAAAATTCAGTTTCTGCAACGTTGGCATCGTATGTATGTACTAACAAATTGAAATTTTTCTTACGCATCTGTGAATTGGTAAAAATTTCTCTTCGGTATAACTTGAAACACCCGGTATACCTACAGAATAATGATAAATTATTGAACACAATTAATAATTTTGCCCTTTGATAGTTGTTTTTCTTCTAAAATGCTTCTAAAAAGGGCATTTTTTATAAAGTCATTTATGGTTTCCATTAGAAAACACTTAACTTTGTGTCATAACTCAAAAATTATAGCTTAAATAAAATAATTGGTTAGACTGTATTATTAAGCACATAATTTCGTACAACTTTTTCCTTTACACATTTTTTCTAAAGTCAATAATAACAGATCCATAGGCACCGAACAAAATAACACAAAATATATTTTTTCGGGATATCTAGTTAGTCATTCAATTTTTCCAAAAAACAAAAAGCTCATGAAATTGAGCTCGTAAAACTGCAATTCTTTCCCCATTTAATCGTCCCTCTATCTCCGCTAGTTTTCGAGATCTAAATACTAAACATCCGAAAAAACTCACCCGGTATAAAATATTTTCGAAATGTTGTCTCAGCTTGTGGGATTTTTATGATAGCAATGATAACTTACAGACTACAGTAATTTCTGGCATATTTTAAAATTTCATTAATATTATTTTAAATCTTCACATTATTTAGAATTTTGCGATTTTTTAAATTTTTTATTGTTAGATGATTTATGATCATTTTGAAACTTTGATGCACATATTTTGCAAGATTTGTGAATTCCACTTAACATATTTTTGATTATTTTTATATTATGTAGTATCATTCGGGCATTTTTCCGACTTTGTTTTACTCTTCAGTTGTTTTTTTTTTTATTGAATCCTAGTCTAGTTTATAAAGAGCAATCATTTTAGCTGTTCTCGAGGTGTAAATCTATTTGATATTCACTTGCTCGTAAATTGTAAAAATAAGAAAAAAATAATTTAAAAATAAAATCAAAATTTATTAATCAAAATTTCTCTCTGCAAGTGCTTATCCGTTCCGGATGTTGCTATCATATTGGCTATCTTTACTTTGTTCTCAGCTGCCCGGAAGAGGCCTGTGGTTATCGTGGAGAACAAACTCCTCAAGTTTTTAAGCCACGAAATTTGTCTTCTCCCAATGTTTCTTATTCCTTCAACTTTGCCTTGTAGTATGCACTGAAGGAGTCCGTATCTACTAGAGTTGTGCATGAGTTGTGTCCCAGGTATTGTAGTTTCCTGGTTTTAATCGTGGTCAGGATTTCTGTCGTTTTGTCCATTCTTCTTTTCCATTTCGGGTAATACGGTCTTTCCATGATGTCCTTAATATCCTTCTGTAGAGCCACACTTCATATGCTTAGCAACCGTCAGCGTCCAAGCTTCCATTCCATAATCGAATTACAAGTACTATAATGTTTACAGTATTAAATTGGAAATTTTTAAGAGAAAATAATACTATTAATAATTATTATAGTCCATGTCATAAGATGTCACTTTTCACATAAAACAGAAATCTTCACTAGTGGAATTGGAACAATGAGAATGATGAGAATACATCGCAAACGTGTGTGGTAGCTGTTTTGAGCCATAAAGCATGAATTTATTCCTTTGATCTCCTAGAAATGAAGTGCTTAGAAATAAGGATCCTCATTACTCAATAACTTTAAGCTCACTATCGTAACTCAATAAACTAGGACGCTTCAAGAGGTGCATTTTCATTTCTGTTGACCAGTTCCACAGGACAGAGAAGGGACTTCGGTCCCTCCGGTTTTTTATTTGAAAAGTGACATTTTATCTGGCATGGACTATAGGCAGCATTTATGTAGCTGGCCGATATTGGCTTGCAAGCTTCCAGCTACCATCTAATTGAAGTGGAGAAAACCAATTTCAACTAGAAGTATGTACGAGTTATTTTAGACTTAAATTTACTTATTTGTCAATAAGTTGACAAATATTTTTAAAACTATGAAGATCATAAACGATATAATGGGCATTAAGAAGTAATAAGCATATCGTATGGAATCATACACTGCAAGAAGAAATACATTCGTTAGAGGAAATTTTCAAAGAAAAAGAAGAATATGGCAAGTCATTAAAAAAAAAGTAAATATTGTAAAACTAAAATAATCGGTTGGAGCTTGTGAAATATTAACACTTAAAGAAATATAACAAATTATCCTTTTTCACAACGACATTTATTTCTCTAAATGTACATTTCAACCACTACGTGGTTATCTTCAGTAGACTGAGTACAAATTTCTACTGAAGATGACCACGTAGTGGTTGAAATGTACATTTAGAGAAATAAAAGTCGTTGTGAAAAAGGATAGTTTGTTATTTTTCTTTAATTGTAAAAGTAAGTTTTTAATGTTTCATTCGGTAGTACAAAATGTTCAACAAAAATATTGTTAACAAATGAAATTGATGTTTAGTTTTTTCTAAAAATCAATCGGAACTTAAATTACGAATCATACGAATTAAAAATGTTTCTTTCATTACGTATTCAAAAGTAAGTAGTAACAACAATGAAGACAAGTAATTTTGATAAATTAAGTCTGTTCGCTGCCAGAATGCAAGATTATTGAGAGGTATACATAAAGTTTCCTGCATCACATTCACATGAATAATGTAGGTGCTATGCAGCCCTAAATTGTAGTTTCTAGTGTATATATCAATTCATACCCCAGCGATTATGAGGCGGAAAACAACATGAAAAGTTTATTGACCACTTGGCCATTACACAAGGGCCCCCGAGGTACCGGTTCAATTGGTCATTACGCGGAGAACGATATCACGCGTAATTTGGCCGTGGCTTTGGGTAAATGATTGTTTTTGGATGCGGACGGCGGCTGTGGGGTGCGTGACGGTGATCAATTACCGAGGGGTGCCGCTGCTGCTATCGCCGAAAGAACTGCAAATGATCATTGCGCCCGGGGCTAATTTCTAGGGGGAAAACCTGGGGGCGAAATTAAGTTCCCCGATTGCGTTACTTCATATGACGCCTGGGACATAAATCAGGATTTTTGGCTTTCCCTCCCCCTGCAGGCACGAAGGGGGATGCATATATCGGGCGGCGATCTCGCCGTTGGGGGGCGGCCGAGGTGCGAACCGCCGCAAATTGCTTAATCAACCCCGCCAGACGACGTCCTAGCCAGTTTACTTGCACCAAAAATCCGCGCTGCTCGTGAAAATTTCCCGTCGTAATTGCGTTTTAAAGGGGGGATGATGTACGGCCGGATTAAAACGCCGGGCCGGAAATGGAGTCGGTGCTACGGGGGACGTTCGGGGTGGACACCCTAATGAGTGTACGGCCCACGGGGCGGACACACTCATAAACTAATTAGGCCTAAACATGTGTACATTAGCCCAACTTTCGAGCGTGGGACGCCGATGAACATCAACAATTCAATGCTTCCGTGTTTTTACCGCGTCACCAGAGGAAACATTCTTCCGGCCTGCCAGCGCTCAACGGAATATTCAGTCTCGAATTTCCGCCATAAAACGCGCAGTAAATTATTAATACGACCAATAAAGTCACGCCGCAAGTATTCATTCGAGTCGAAATCGCTCACAACATTTACTAATTACGACCCGTTGCAAATAACAGCGTTTGACGTCAATGTAAATCTGCTATTTCAGTGCCCTGAGCATAAAATAGCCCACACAACGTAAGTCAAAGCACAACTAACCGCCAAATATTACTTACACCTAATTTTCAGCTTAATGTACACCGATAACTGCCTCAGATAACGCAGAAACTATTAAAGGGTGCCATCAGTCAGCAGATAGCGAATGTTCATTAAATATAAATGCAAGGGGCACCCTGGAAAAACTAATCTGAAAGGACGTTTCAGAGCCAGATGTTGGTGAAGTGTGGATCGGCGAATTTAATTTAAAAGGGTGTTAGAATGATTGGTAGCGAGATTAAATTCGATCCGAATTAATATCTTGGGGGTTCGTTATCGCGCGCTAGGCAAGTTTTACTGAACTTAAAATAATCCCGTTACAACGTTCAGGGCTTAATTTGAGATTTATAAAACAATCGTTACAATTTGTAACGAAGATTCATCTATCTGTAATCATTTCAAATAAGCCACAAACAGAATATAACAAAAAAGTATGCTTATTAGCTAACAAGGGCTTATTTGCGCCACTATGGCTAATTATCATCATCAGAAAGCGAACAACTACACCTTCATCTGGATGTTATTTGCGTATAATAGCTATTTATGGTATAACTGAATAACGTCGAATTTTATCCACGAAAAATCGGTTTAGTGCAACAGGCAAAACCGAGTGCGAATGTTTTCGAGTGGATAAAATTGCTTTATTCACGTATATCATATAAGATCTTTTCCAATACGTTGTTAGACTTGAAGAATTTGCGCGAAGTGTCACATTGTCAGGTGACAACGAAAATTTCAAGGATAGTGTGAAGTTACGTATTTTTTAAACTTTATTCACGTTGTTAATGGTTATAGTGAACCAAGTGAAAATGTAAACATTTTATTCACCCATTTGATTAAAATGCTGTTTTAATGATGAGATTCAATATACATAATGAGCATTTTAATAATGCGAATTGGAAAAAATAAGTTTTTCATATAACCTACACAAACCTAACCTAACTTCTACCACACCTTAACAGAACTTTTTTACATTGAAAATTATATATTTATTATAATTGAAGATTATACGAAGTAATATTTTGTAGCTGAAATTAAGTAATAATTTCTTTGCACATAATGCATACATGTTTGGCGTACAAATAAACCTTATCAATAACTACGTTTATAATAAAATAAAACGAACAATAATTCAACGCGCAATCACCAATAAAAACATGTTGCAAGACTTTTTCATGTTTATTTATGAAAACACCATATTTGCTTAATAAATGCAATCAATACTTTGCATGAATTGATCTGATAAAACGCATCTGTTCGCATCTTGAGCGCAGAGGACTGAATTTAATTAATTACAGTCTTACAGTTGTTAGCAACACAAGCCCAATGTATAAGATTTTGAACACATGTTAGTGGAAGCGTTAGAAATTATGTAATACTTTCACTCATTGCATGTACTGCGTGGATGGATACACAATGAAAATACACCTACTGTTTATCAGGTGTGGATTCCTGTGCACGACGAGCATTATCTACATAAAACCAGTATCTAGGCTCCACGAGATAAATTTAAATTATTATCAAGGTACACAGAATATTCATTATAATATAATTAGTATATGCAGGAAATGTAAAGAGTATCTGTAACTGATACGTGACTGATTTCAACATTAATTAATTAAACCCCATCGTGGAATCATTTTTCAAAAAATCGGTTTTGTACGTGAAAAGCAATGAAATTTTATTTGAAATCCCTAGCTAGCTATCTGAAATTACAAATCTTTTCAGTTCGGTGTTCAGGGTTCGAATACTGGTGTAACAGCAAGGTGTACTTTTAATTATGTATGTAAGCATTGATAGTGGCACAACATTTCCGTTATTAATGATTAACATATAAATAATCAATAAAACAACTACTTAAATTATATTACGTATGAATTTTATTAATTGGTGACTAAATGGACTAAGTGGTCCTAAATAGAGTAGGATTTCATGAGTATTTCATATTTTGAAAGCTAGAAATCTGGTTAAATGGGCAATGTTGTGCAGTTTTGTATGATGGTTCAGATTATCATTGAAAAGAGGACAGTCTATTCAGACATATATAAATCAAATATGGCGACCATTTAAAATAAGAAAGTTGCTATTCATATCTCGAAAACCGCCATCTTGACTTTTGTTTTGACTTGATTTTTATGTTTGTATGATCGAACCAAGTAACTTTCATTTTAAACTTTTTTCCGCATCATTCATAATTATGAAAATATTGGATTTATTAGAAAATCGAGATTTTTCGTTTTGTTAGAATGATTTCAGAACTGGTCAGACTATTGAAAATGTTTCAACATAATCTGAACCAGCATACAAAACTGCACAACATTGCCCATTTTACCAGATCTTTAGCTTTAAGAATAAGAAAGATACCAATGCAATCCTACTCTATTTAGGACACCCCGTAGTTTCGAGCACTCAGCTGGTCATTATCAAACAAGTTTTTGATAAAAATTAGTTTGATAATGACCAGCTGAGTGTTTGAAACTAGTCATCAATGAATAAAATATATACGTGATATAAACTAAGTAGTTGTTTTATTGATTATTAATAAAAATGTATCACAAAGTAACCGCCGCTTCCATTCAATAGATTAACATATCATCGCCATCTCTTGTAAGAAGTCAATTACCAATAGAGATTGGTAATTAACCATAAAACAATAAGATGTTATATGGTTAAGAAGTGAAGAAAATAATAATTTGTGATACAACTTTTTTGTCTTTAAATTTCTCTTGATCCAATTATTATACATACTATACATACAGGTGCTTTCGCTGATGATATTGTGATCATCACATAACCATCACCATCTAACAGTAAGATGTTATATGGTTAAGAAGTGAAGAAAATAATAATTTGTGACACAACTCTTTTGTCTTTAAATTTCTCTTGATCCAATTACTATACATACTATACATACAGGTGCTTTCGCTGATGATATTGTGATATACGCAAGCACAGAACAAAAACTGCAAGAAAATTTCATAATTTTGGGCAAGACTCTAAGAGAATATGACATGAAGATAAATATAAACAAAACTAAGGTAATCCTGATGTGAGGTGAAGAAATAATAAGAATAGAACTAGATAATGTTAAGATGGAGTAGGTAGATAACTTTAAATATTTAGATGTCACTAAACACAGATAGAAAAAAATTCATTGAAATAAGCGCAAGAATAAACATAGCAATAACTGTATATAATGAAATGAATTGAACTATATCAAACAACAGAGAAATATCTAATATTACCAAGATGAAATTGTGTAAAGCTGTATATAGGCCAATATTAACTTATGAGTGTGAAACATGAATATTAACAAGAAAGATAAAAGCAGACTTTAAGCGATGGAAACGAAATGTCTGAGGAACGTAGTAAAAAAGACAAGATTAGACAGAATCAGAAATCAAGATATTAGAGAGAAGTTAGAGATAGAAGAACTGAATGAATATATAGAAAGAAGGCAACTAGGATGGTGGGGCCACCAAATTAGAATGGAAAATGGCTCTCAAGTGAAAAGAGTGTGGGAAGTCAGACCAGTAGGAGTAAGAAATAGGGGAAGACCAAGGCATGAGTGGGATACCTGAATTAAGGAAATACTGCAAAAAAGAGGAAAAACTGTAAATGAAGCAAATAGTATAGTGCTGAATATATCCGAATGGAAGTTATTTGTGAATGGAGTAATGTAAACAATGAGTAATGTAGCACAGGGAGCTAATTGTAAAGAAATAATTATAGTGTAAAACTGTAAAGATGTAAATGTAATTTATTTTGAAGAGAAATATATGTAAAATGACGACACCGCAACGTATAAGGCAGTCGATAAACAATAATAATAATAATAACTATCCGTTATACTATACATACTATACATAATAATCTGCAGAAGCCCATACGTTGTATCCAGTGTATTATTGTGGATATCTTAAACCGTCAGATAGCTATTCGCTATTGATTTTGAGCCTTAATTTTCCAGTTTAGGACTTTTCAATCCTCGATTTTCCACGTTTCGAATTTTTATGCATTATTTTTTCCTTTAGCCTTGACCGTTAAGTTTGATTTTCCAGGTTTTTCAATTTTGAATCCTCCATTTTTCAAATTTTTACTTTTAAATATTCCAGTTTACAGAATAATCGAGGTTTGAAAAATCGTTGCCTCGATGACAAAATTCCGTAAGCTGAAAATTCCAGAGTTTGAGCCATTGTTTTCAGAGTTAGGACAACTCACGCTCGATTTTCTACGTTTCGACTTTTCGCGCTTCAATATTCGAAAGTATCCATTGTTCTTGTATGAATTTTCCAAATTCTCAATTTTCAATCCTCAATTGTTCAATTTTTCATGTAAAATTCTCTAGATTCAGTCAAATAAACATGGCATTTTCAGATTTTAAGCCATTAATTTCCAGGTTAGACTTTTCAATCCTCGCTTTTCCGCGTTTAGCCTTTTCATGCATTAACTTTCCAAGCTTTGATGTCCAAATTTGCATTTGCCAGGTTCAATTTGCATTCAGGTTTCTCAATTTTGAACCCTTAATTTTACCAAGTTTCGATTTAAAATTTTCGAGTTTACAGAATTATCGAGGTTTGAAAAATCGTTGCCTCGATGACAAAGTCGCGCCAGCTGAAATTTTCAGATTTTTAGCCTTCATTTTGAGAGTTAGAACTTTTCAACACTCGATTTTCCACGTTTCGATTTTCCACGCTTTAATTTTCCAAGTCACCATCATTCTTGTCTGAATTTTAAAAATTCTCAATTTTCAATCCTCAATTGATCAATTTTTTAGTGGAAATTCTTCTGATCCAGTCACATAAATGGGGAATTTTCAGATTTTGAGCATTACCTGCATTAGTATCCAGGTTAGGACTTTTCAATCCTCGACTTTCCACGTTTCAATTTTTTATCAATTAATATTCAAGCTCAATTTTGAATCCTCAATTTTCCAAGCTTTGATCGTCAAATTTCAAATTTTCTAGGTTTCTCAATTTTGAATCCTCAATTTTCCAAGTTTTGATTTTCAATCCTCGACTTTTCACTAAAATATTCGAGTTTACAAAATAATCGACGTTTAAAAAATTATATTTACATGTCATGTAAATGTGAAATTTTCATACTTAGAGCCTTTATTTTTCCAGTTAGAACTTTTCAACACTCGATTTTCCAGGTTTCGATATTTCATTTTCCAAGTCTCCATCGTTTTCTATTTTTCATTTATATTTCATGTATTTCATTTTCTACGTTTCGACTTTTCGCGCTTCAATATTCGAAAGTATCCATTGTTCTTGTATGAATTTTCCAAATTCTCAATTTTCAATCCTCAATTGTTCAAGTTTTTATGTTAAAATTCTCCAGATACAGTCATATAAATGTCACATTTGCAGATTTTCAGCTTTCCAATCCTCGATTTTCCACGTTTAGATTTTTCATGCATTAATTTTCCAAGCTTTGATGTCCAAATTTGCATAGCTATTCGCAACTTTATCACTTCTTAATTTTAGATTAAATATTGGAATTTATCTTCTTAAAATAACCCCGTTTGTTCATTTTATGAAGAAGCTAAAATCGTTATAAATAAAGCTGCGTTTGGCTTTGTAAATATTTTGCCGTTATAAATTATGATGTTGGGAATATGATTTTAAGTAATTGCTGGTAATACACTTTGCAAAAATTGCCTCGCTCAATAATCAAACTGTTACAGCAAGTAAGCTCAGTGGCTTATAAAGGGAATTATTAATAAATTTAATGGAGCAATATAAATTCAATTTCCTGTCAAGACAGCGAACACTTTCCGAGGATTATGGAGGAAATTTATCGCAAGTTTGCCTTAATACTGAATTAAGTAATGATAGATGTAATTCATTTCCTACATAAGATATTTCATTATATATTTCGTGCATATACAGGGTGTTCAAAAGTCAAATAAATCTGTAATTTCTGATTTGTTGCAAAAATGCGGTAAATTATTTGTAAAAATCTACATAGTTATGTTACCAGCTTCTATTTTCCGTTGAAAAATTTCTGACGTCTCATAGTTTTTTAAGAAATGCCCAACTTTGTGGCACTTGGTAGTTGTTCTAATTATTTAAACAAAAGTCGAAGAAATGATTCAATTTTATTCATAAAAATGCAGCAAGTTTAAATTTGAAGCCCCTGTCACGCTTCAGAATTATTCTGTTTGTAAATAATCAAGAAAAAATGCGATTGATTTCGAAACGAATGCCCAATTTCACAATTAATTTTATTCTGACACGCAACTCACTTTGGTCACATGAAAATATGGCTTAAATTTTGCAGGATGAAAATTTGTTTTATTTAAACTTTTTTTCTCATTGTAAAACCAAGAATATTTTTATTTAACAATCTTTAAAAGTTGGGATCTCCCATTCTCATTTACTGATTGGAATTGTCAAATATTTTCTAATAAATGTTTAAGTTAATAAGTAACCAAAAACTGACTAAAAATTTATATATATTTAAAAAAAATTTAAATATATATTTTGCTTTCCAATAAAATTCATGTATTATGCTAGCTGTTTATGTACACAACTGCTTCACGTGCACTACTGTGTTTCTTTAAAGTCCTCTGCTAGGTGCCTGTAATATTCAATGCACGTACTGAAAGTCCGAGCTGCTCTTAAAATAATGCACATACACTGGCTCTATAAATAAGGCAAAATAAGCACAGAATATGGATTCTGTGTATAAATAGGAAGTACCTACTACTAGATGGAATGAGAGCGATTTAAGAATATCCACGTACACGGAAGGCAAACTGCAAATATAAGCCATTAATATCAATTCATGTTATAAATGTGGGATAACCGAAGCAATTAAGGTTTGTCAGCACAGTAGATGCTCATAATTTATAAAATGTAATTGTTAAGACCATCATTAGTATTTAAATATTTAATACTACAATTAGTAATGAATTTGTGTAATGGATATTTTTGGTGTATGAATGTCATTCTGCTACTGTAATATTATAACATTATGTATTCATAATATTATAAAATTTGTAAAAACAAAATTATATATGCTGTTTGCAATGATATATCGCTCATACCTGCAAAAATGGAAAATTTCATAAAATATAGGCCTTTTGAGAAAATGTGATCTTTAAATTTATTGTGTTTAATTCGCCTTCTCCAAGGCACATTTTTTATTCCTCATGATTTTCCTAAAATTTGATTTGTAAATTTTAGTTCTGGTTATAGTTCGTATCTACGAAAACTGAATCTTCAATATAGTTCATTGATTATTATCTAAGAAAATTAATTTACTGTATGTTTATTTCAAATTCCAGGAAATTTAATTGACAATCTTAGAAAATTGGTTGATAAATGCTGTTATCACATATCGCTCATACCTGCAAAATGGCAAATTTCATAATATATTGGCCTTTTGAGAAAATGTGATTTTTAAATTTCTTGTGTTTAATTTGCCTTCTCCGAGGCATAGTTTTTATTCCTTATGATTTTCCTAAAATTTGATTTGTAAATTTTAGTTCTAGTTATAGTTAATTCAGTATCTATGAAAACTGATTTTTCAACTTTGTTCATTGATTATTATCTAAGAATATTAATTTGCTGTATGTTTATTTCAAATTCCTGGAAATTTAATTGACAATATTAAAAAAATGGTTGATAAATGCTGTTATCACATATTGCTCATATCTACAAAATGGCAAATTTCATAAAATATAGGCCTTTTGAGAAAATGTGATCTTTAAATGTATTGTGTTTAATTTGTCTTCTCCGAGGCACAGTTTCTATTCCTTATGATATTCCTAAAATTTGATTTGTAAATTTTAGTTCTAGTTATAGTTAATTGAGTATCTACGAAAACTGAAATTTCAACATAGTTAATTGATTATTATCTAATGAAATTAGATTAATCTTAGCAATCTAAGAAAATTAATTTACTGTATGTTTATTTCAAATTCCAGGAAATTTAATTGACGATCTTAGAAAATTTGTTGATTTTCTGTTATAATTTATTATCTTTCTATAAAAGTTATTTGATTATTAACTTTCTATAAAAGTTATTTGATTATTAACTTTTTATAAAAGTTATTTAAATTTGTACAATTGGTAATCTAGGTACTATTGTAATAAAAATTTAAACTAAATTTTGATAAAATCACAAGAGTTGAAAAATGGTGAGCAATATCAGACATATATATTCATAAAATATGTTAAAAAATGAATCTAAGATAATCATATTTTAATATCAGAGGCATAATTGAATAAAATATCATACACACCGAAAACAACATGTAAAATACATGAAATCCACTCTCTAGAGTCTAAGTGAAAGAATAATAGTAGTCATGAAAACTAACAATTGATTTACCATTAGAATGATATTGTAAGATGCCTTACATTTTTTAACTTTAAAAATCATCAATTTATTGGCTTTCCGTAAAAATGGCTGTAGCAACGAACTTTGTTATTATCTTTGTGCCATTTTCTATGAAAACGATTTGAATTGGTACAATTGGTTGCAATTATTTAGTTGAGCGTGAGTGAAATTATTCCACTTTATTTTTAAATTTGTTAATTTTTATGAGACTTTTGAAATACTTATTGTAAGAAAATTATTTATTCGTAATATCTTTTTATCTAAGAAATTTTATGTTTCAGTATTCAACATAAGTTTCTGATACTAATTGTAAATCTTTATATTTCTCTGAAAATTAGTCATTAATGGTAAAGGTTAATTGATTACCAAGGAAAAGGATTTAATTCTAACGAAATTGATTTAGGTACTTTTAAGAGTTGGTCTAATTTCTATGATATTCGTTGATTTTTCATTAAACTTATTTATATTTATAAAACTATACGTATAAGTGTTCGTATAAGTATTCGAAATTTTTTTTTTACAAAAGTGCGTAAACTAAGATTTTACACACTGTTCACAGTGCGAAAAGTGATACTTTTTAGCACAAGTGCGTAAAAAATAATCTGTGCGTAAAAACATCAACTGTGCTTAAAACAAGTTTTACGTGTAAATTCATTGTCACCAATTAAAAAAATATATATACCTAGTATTTTGTATCAAATTTTACTTAGAAGTCGACATTCAACAATACTGAAGAAAAAACTGTATCATCCATACGTATAGTCGACCCTAGCAGGGTAAGCTACTAAAGCTTAGTAGCTACTAAGTATGCTAAGGAGTCTTGCTTAGTATACATTACTAGTATGCTCTAGTAGCTAAGTAAATCAGAATGTGATTTATCTTACAGAAATAAATCAATCAATTTATTAATGTTATTGGCTTTGCATCCTTACAATTGTCATGACATAATAATTAGTTTATTAAAAGATTACATATAAAATATTGGCAAAATTAACAAGACATATAAAATAAGATTTCATTACATTCTAAACAATGAAATGACATCCAGTAATGTACTTTCTAACGTTTTTAGTATCTACTAAGGATTAGTTGACTATGCATATGGCTGTAAACATTAAAGTGTTCAAGTTATTTGTACAATTGGTATAATGTGAGATATTCATATTTTTCATATTAGCTGTCGCAGAAAAAAACTTTGTATGATACACTTTCGTAAAGAGCATTTTTGAACTCGTGGTTTTTGTTGAACTCGGCTGTGCCTCGTTCAACAAAATTCATTCTCGCCCAAAGAAGCACTACCTTACGAACTTCATAGTTACTATAATTTTGCCATATTTAATAATTGGGTGTGGAAATTTTTTAATAAATTTTCACGTAAAACTTATATTAGAAAATAAATTCCTATTTAAATGTTTTAAATTTATAGGAAACAGTAGTGGTAAAAGAATATTGATAGCTCTAAAAATTATTGCTTTTCAGTTAGGCAAATGTTAAAATGATGGACATTGATATTTTACATGGTACAATGTTATATTTATTTGGTGGAAACATATTCGGAGTAATAGGGCAAACGCAGATCAAACGCCATTAATATTGAAACCATGCAAATAGTACTCTAATTAATTCTATTACACCTAACGAGTTTATACGCATGTTTATTAAACACAGAATTTACGCGGTGTTACGCACGTAATTTATAATGCTCTCGCAATCTGTTTTATGCAGTTATTCACTAGCGCTCATAATAATTTTATATGTGCGAGTTTGTAAATTACTTGAATGCACATTATCAATGTAATGGTTAATAATAATACATTATTACATTAAAAAATAACAATAATATTATCGATTATGAAGCAAAATTTGAACCTTGTAAATCGCTATTTTCTGGTGAAAAGTAATTAGTATCTATGAAATTAGTATTAGTAACAGCATCAGAAATAAATCGTCGCTAAATATCCCAAAAACAATAAAAACAATAGTACGTTTTGCACTAATTAATAATGTAGGTAGTAATATCAGATATTGATGAAAAGAGAGCAATAAATATTGCAAGTATCATTAATTAAAAAAGTTTTAATGCGGTGTGGAAACTGAAATTTATTCCCCGGATTTGGCAACAAATGCTCATATTGCAGCCGGAATTTAAGTTGCGAGGGCTTAAATTATAATTACGTAATTAATAATTTAAATCTAAGATTATGTAATTAACATGTAATACGTGTGCCGTAATTAAGATTTTGCCAAAACTTAAACTTCCGCAAGGAATCCTGTGTGAATTTATATCGGGCTGTGCACAAATGGTGGATGCGCTGGGCCATATATAAACCCTATTTAGGTCACGCGTGCTTGTAATCACTATTTAAGTTATAATTATAATTTATGAATGAAGTTTGCTTAATGCAGATGAATATTCTGCCCAAAACGTTGTTTGAATAAAAATTTGTGAAAGAAATTATTCTTTTGGCAGAATGACGTAAGCTATGCAAAAAAATAATTTCTTGTGCCAAGTTTTATTTATACTAGGTTTTAAGTATTCTTATTCGCATTAATTATACAGTTCACTAAATAATAATTTAGTAGGTAGTGTCTTGGCAATTTTTTACAGGTTTGAGAAAATGTGATCTCTAATTCATTATGTAGGTACAATTTGCCTTCATCAAAGTACATATTTTATTTCTCAGGATTTTCCTAGAATTTTATTTGAAATTTTTTGTTCTAGACATAGTTAATTGAGTATATATGAAAATTGATTTTTCAACTCAATTGATTACATTGGGCTACAAACAAAAAATTGGTTTGGTGCCGAGGATTTTGGAACTGAGTTCAGCTATATTTGGGTCACTGAAACTAAATATGAAATCAGTTTTTCTCTATTAGCTCTACATTTTTAGACAATGTTTTTTTAATTTGCAGTTCAACACGAAATGTGTTGAAGTTGAGCTTCGCGGAATATTTGTGTTTAGGAAAGAGTTGTTATAAAGTTAACTTAAAACATCAAATCAGTATTGTAGATTGTTGTATTTGTGTTGTTAAATAGCAATCAAGAAAATGAGTTCAAGTAGAAGAAGTGTAAATCAGCGTGATGTGTTCTGCTACATATGCGGAGAATACACGTTAAAAGAAAACAGAAAAACAATTAGTGACTATATAAAGAGAGCTTATCTTGGATACTTTGGTGTTAGGCTTGGTGGTCGTGAAAACAAAAATGGGCACAGCATCAGGTCTGTAAGACTGGACAGAAAATTTACGACAGTGGACTATTGAGAAAAGGAGAAGTCTAAATATTCGGCCTACCAATGGTTTGGAGAGAACCCAAAAACCACTTCGATGACTGTTATTTCTGTCTAGTAAATATTAATAGAATCAATCGAAACAATAATAGCAATAACTTAGCAATAACTTAGCAATAACTTAAAATAATGTCTCGTATATTTCAATAAAATACTATATTTTAGAAATTTGAGCTGCTAGGCAAAAACTAATGCCATTTTTGAATTAAGGACATCAAATTATCTAAGAATTATCTTATATTATCTAAGACAACTTAATTTACTGTGTTTTGTAGTAGGTTTCTGCCGAAACCTAAAAATGTGAAAACATAGTTTGTATTAATTCTTCTTCTTCTTCATTCATATCAAGTTTTTATGTAAGTGTATGTTTGGGGTTGCGGCAAATTTCTCGAAAGAAAATTGCTGGAAATCAATTGTTTGAAGAAAATTTCTTGAAATCAATTGCTCAAAAAACATTTAATATTTTTTTTAAGTAACTTATTTCATTATTTCGAGCAATTTTGATTTCGAGAAAAAGCAAACAGGCTTTCGAAGAATAGTTTTTGAGCAATTTTTATCAAGCCGTAGTTTAATAGTATACGTGATCACGTTTCTCCCAAAAGAAACAAAAACATTTGACTTTTTGAAACTAAATTTCTTAAAAATTGCCCAGTCCAGGTTTCGAACCTGCAATCTTTAGGATATAAATATATTCAGCTTGATTAACATCTAAGGAAAATTTAAGAATAATTTAATATAAAATGTTTACTAGCAAGTTATGTACTTAATAATAATTACTGAACAAATTAATTTTGTTAACAATTTTGTTTTCCAGAAAAAGCAAACAGGCTTTCGAAGAACCGTTTTTGAGCAATTTTCATCTACTTTAATAGTATACGTGATCACGTTTCCCTCTGAAGAAACAAACACTTTTGATCTCAGAGTAACTAAATTTCTTTAAAAAATTCTAGTCAAACAGTTTAGAATCTGCAATCTTTGGGATATAAAGATACTCAGCCATCTTCGAATATGCGGCAAATTGCTCGAAAGAAAATTGCTGGAAATCAATTGCTCGAAGAAAATTTCTTGAAATCAATTGCTCAAAAAACCTTTAATATATTTTTTTTTAAATAACTTATTTCATAATTTCGAGCAATTTTGATTTCGAGAAAAAGCAAACAGGCTTTCGAAGAATAGTTTTTTGAGAAATTTTCATCAAGCCGTACTTAAATAGTATACGTGACCACGTTTCTCTCGGAAGAAACACAAACTTTTGACTTTAAACTAAATTTCTTAAAAATTGTTCAGTCTAACGGTTTCAAACCTGCAATCTTTGGGATATAATATATTCAGCTTGCTCACCATCTAACGAAAATTTAGGAATAATTTAATATAAAATATTTACGAGCAAGTTATGTAGCTGCTTAATAATAATTAATGAACAAATTAATTTTGTTAACAATTTTGTGTTCGAGAAAAAGCAAACACGCTTTTAAAGAGTTCCCTCTGAAGAAACAAACACTTTTGATCTCAGACTAACTAAATATTCTAAAAATTATCTAGTCTAACAGTTTAGAACCTGCAATCTTTGGGATATACTCAGCTTGCACCCACTAAATAACAAAAATTTAGGAATAATTTAATATAAAATATTTACGAGCAAGTTACGTACTTAATAATAATTAATGAACAAATTAATTTTGTTAGCAATTTTGTTTTCGAGAAAAAGCAAACAGGCTTTCGATGAACCGTTTCTGAGCAACTTTCATCAAACCCTACTTTAATACTATACGTGACCCACGTTTCTCTCCGAAGAAACAAAAGTTTTGATCACACAAACCAAATTTCTTAAAAATTGTCTAGTCTAACAGTTTCGAACCTGTAATCTTTGGGATATAAAGATATTCAGCTAGCACTAACCATCTAACGAAAATTTAAGAATAATTTTTATATAAAATATTTACGAGCAAGTTACGTACTTGATAATAATTAATGAAGAAATTAATTTTTTTTAGTAATTTTGTTTTCGTGGAAAAGCAAACAGGCTTTCGATTAACCGTCTCTGAGCAACTTTCACCAAACCCTACTTTAATAGTATACGTGACCACGTTTCTCTCCGAAGAAACAAATATTTTGATCTCATACAAACTAAATTTCTTGAAAATTGTCTGGTCTAAACAGTTTCGAACCTGTAATATTTGGGATATAAATATATTTAGCTTGCTCATCATCTAAGCAACATTTAGGAATAATTTAATATAAAATATTTACGTTTTCGTGAAAAGCAAACAGGCTTTCGATTAACCGTCTCTGAGCAACTTTCACCAAACCCTACTTTAATAGTATACGTGACCACGTTTCTCTCCGAAGAAACAAATATTTTGATCTCAGACAAACTAAATTTCTTGAAAATTGTCTGGTCTAACAGTTTCGAACCTGTAATATTTGGGATATAAATATATTTAGCTTGCTCATCATCTAAGCAACATTTAGGAATAATTTAATATAAAATATTTACGAGCAAGTTATATACTTACTAATAATTAATGAACAAATTAATTTTGTTAACAATTTTGTTCTCCAGAAAAAGTAAGCAGGCTTTCGAAGAACCGATTTTGAGCAATTTTCATCTACTTTAATAGTATACGTGACCACGTTTCCCTCTGAAGAAACAAACACTTTTGATCTCAGACTAACTAAATTTCATAAAAATTGTCCAGTGTAACAGTTTAGAACCTGCAATCTTTGGGATATAAAGATACTCAGTTTACACCTACCATACAACGAAAATTTAGGAATAATTTAATTATATATATTTACGAGCAAGTTATGCAGGTACTTAATATTAATTAATCAACAAATTATCTAAAGTAGGACTTAATAAAGCACATATTATTGTAAACTTTTCAACTGAAAATATTTGAAAATTTAGGAATAATTTAATGTACAATATTTACAAGCATATTATATACTTCATTATAATTAATGAATAAATTACCTAAAGTAGGATGGATGTATGAAACACATTAATGCAAACTTTCCATATGATTTATACCGAATTAATTAGCAATACCAGTAGAAATAAGCTGTTATGAAATAAATAAACAAATTGACTATTTGAACAATTAATTTCGTATAATTAGTTATTTATTATTTGTTAATGGATAATGCCGAATACTGAAAATTACTAATTTTATATTTATTAATTTTCAGATTTAATGAATTTGTTATTTAGCTTAAATTGTTATCATTCGATGAACATAATGGGCTATTAATGTTTACAATAATGTTTAAATAATAAAATAAAATAATTAAAAATTAGATTTCCAATATTTTTTCATTTTATTTTCACATTACTACATTTGTATAAATATCTTTTTCATTACTTAATTTCAATTTAATTTCTTAATTTAATTTTAATATATAGCATCAGAATGCCAATACATTTTACACGTGTCAAGTCATTACTATTACATCATCACAAATATTTATTACAAAAAAATCATTACATAAAAAAATTAGAAAATACATAAATATGTAACAATAAAATACGAATATATTCTGATCTTTCGTTCTTGGGCTTTTTATTATGATCTTGTTTCTTTACTTCTCTTCATCATTTTCCAATTTTTTCTCAGTTTTCTTCATGCTTATTTGTAATTCAGTTTTCTCCTGTTCCATGTTTCCCTGTTATAACACTCATGTGTGGATTTATAGGATGTAAAATTTGAACTTTTTGAAGTTAATACAGAGTGATCATATAAATTGCAGCTCAAGTTATTCATGGAAAGTCTCGCAGCCAAAAAGAAAGGCGAGATCAGCAATTTCCTTTGTTGTTGTGTCTATAATTCGGGATTGTTCCTTTTTGTGTTTTTTATTCTTTGTTTGTTGTGATCTAATTTTTTTGTTTGATTGAAATGAACTTAGATTTGTTGAATATAAATTGTTTTGGAATTTTTCTTATTATTTTTTTTTAGATTAGGTTTTTTTAGGCTTTAAAATGAGGTTTCACAGGGTGGGGGGTGCCATATGACGTTTCAAAGTGGGGGTGGCTAGTGACGATGCGGGTGACACTTAAAATGTATTTGACATTGTTTTTAAACTTCCCCTCCAAAAATCAATCGACGTGTTTTTTTATCAAGTATCCGGTTAACTTGCATTCAAAATTTATTGAGACCGGCTCGTTTTGAAATGTACACTCGGTATAAAAATATCGGGTTTAGGATTTTACCAAAAATTGGTCAGGTTTGTGCACAAAATTGACGTTGGTAGGCAATAGAACATTCACATTTCAAAATTGACTGTAAAAATCGATAATCGTAAAATATATACAGTCATGATCACATAAATCTAGTACAAACAATTTGACATTGATATATAAAATTGATCTTGTAACCTAATTTCTTGTACTAGATTTATGTGAGCATGACTGTACATTTGGTCTTAAATTCCGTACCTAAAAATTGTTGATAATCAAGTATCAAAACTATTACTTAAATGTAAGTGTAAACCAAAACTATTAACAACCATCTTTTATCTCTTCTGAAAATTTCATAATTTTGCAGTTGCGTCATTGTTTCTCGGGAACGGCGCTATGATATTACAATACCGTTTTGTGCATTGTTCTAAATAATGGATAATCTAGATTCCTAGCATCAATATTAATGATTGTTATTTAACATTTTCCACAATCGACCATCTATTCTCCGTCACTCAAATAATTGAAAAGAAACATGCGTACAACCAGGAAACCCATCTTGTGTTTATAGATCTAAAAAAAGCATATGATAGTGTACCACAAAGTAAACTATGGGAAGCACTAGAAACAACTAACATCAATGTAAACATAATAAAGGCGATAAGAAGATTATACCAACAAGCATCAGCGAAAATAAAGATGGGACAAAAATTATCAAAAGGCTTTAGTATAACTAAGGGGCTTAAACGAGGATGCTGTTTATCTACGACCTTGTTTAAAATATTCCTAGAACAAGCACTAAAACAGTGGAAAAGAAAATGCAGAAACATGGGTATACCCTTAAACGATAATATCGTACACACACTGTGCTTCGCAGACGATCAAATAGTGATAGCACAAGATCTACATGACATCGAATATATGACCAGAAAACTCATAGAAGAATACAGCAAATGGGGAATGGAAGTAAATATAAAGAAAACGGCATATATGTGTATAGGAGGACAACAACAAGACCTCATCCTAGAAGACGGAAGATGCATAAAAGAAGCCAACACATATAAATATTTAGGAGTACAGATAACCAATGACGGAACACTAGATGACAACATAAAAGAAAGAAATACACAAGGAAGAAGAGCAATAGGTATGTTGAATGGAATATTATGGGACAAAGGCATAACGAACAAAAACAAACAACGAATATATAATACCATAGTAAAAACCATAGTAACATATAGTAGCGAAGTATGGACACTCAAAGACAAAGCAGAAAGAACCCTAAAAGCAACGGAAATGGATTTCTGGAGAAGATCTGCTGGGAGGTCCAGAATGGAGAGAATAACCAATGACAGGATAAGAGAAATCATGGGAGTAACACACACCATAATTGAGGACATCAGAGTAAACCAACTAAGATGGTATGGACATGTACAAAGAATGACAGACGAAAGACTACCAAAACAAATATGGGAATGGACACCACAGGGAAGAAGGAGAAGAGAAAAGAAGAGAAGACCCAGGAGGAGCTGGAGAGAGGACGTGGATAAAGAGCTGAGAGAGAGAGAAATAGAAGAGAACTTATGGATGGACAGAGACGGATGGAGACTGGAAATCGGAAGACGTCGGAAGACGTTGTAAACCGATATATATATATATAATTAACATTTTAATATAAATGTTAAATTGGTCTGAAATTTCGTACCCAAAAATTGTAGTTAATCAATTATCAAAACTATTACCTAAATATAAGTATAAACCAAAACTATTATAAACCGTATTTCATCTTTTCTGAAAATTTCATCATTTTGCAGTTGCGTTATTGTTTCTCGGGAACGGCGCTATGATATTACAAGACCGTTTTGTGCATCGTTCTAAATAATGGATAATCTAGATTCCTAGCATCAATATAAATTATTGTTATTTAACATTTTTATCTAAATGTCCGTTTAATAAGGATAGTCATTTCAACATGTGTGTTGAAGTATAACAGCTACTAGATAATTAAACTTATTATTTCTTCACGCTCTGATGGATAGCCCGTAGTAATGATTGCAATTACATTTATTCTTAAAATAGCTCAAATTTCTATGACGCTGTTATGGGAGAGTGAGTAGTTTCAAGCATGGCCAAACCATGCGTGGCGCTTGCAATCAATAGTCAAACGCAACAAATGCGGATAATTGCGGTTCCTCGGGGCTCGCTAATAGAGCCACTGTGGCACGCTCGCCTCCCACAATCGGACACGCGAAACTAAAAAAAAAATAACACATGCTCCCCTCCTCCTTTCCACGGCACTAGCACTCCTTCTCTCTCCATTTTCCTCCCAGGGCATCGATTAAACGAAATTGAGTTGTTACCGGCTCGATTTCAGTGGCACGAACCGTAATCCACAATTGCTTCTCGCGGAAGAGCACCGAATATTCACGGCGTCTGTGGAAAAACTATTCCTCCCAATCTCCGCCTTGTTTGCCCATCCAGCCACGGAATTTCGGGGGTGGTTTTTAATATATTCCCGGGCGACTGGCATGCGGAAGAAGGTGTCTGACGTGACACGTGTGGCGCAAATATGCACGGGAGGAGACAGATGTTGGTGCTGGATGGCAGGACAGGACGTGTCTGTCAAAACAGCGGCGAAAATCGGCACAGGAAGCGGACTGATCGGCCCGGGATTTTATTGCTCCCGTTTCGGATGCATAAAACGGACTTGGGGCGTTAAAGTCGCACTGAAAGGCGATCCGTGGACTACTCGCCTTTATCATTTCATTGCGAAAATAAAGGAGCGAATGGTTGCGAGGTGGACTTGTTGAGACGAATTTTACTGCCTCGTATCGGAAGAAATTTAGATCGTTTACGTGTGAACGTTGCCCGGCGAAATTGGATGCAAAATATTTAACGAGGAGTAAAAAAAAAAGAAACTGATGAAATATACAAATTTTCATTTCACCACATAACTTAACGCAATATTTCCCTCAGAAATCCATATTCAATGAGTATCAAATGAGAGGAGTACAAAACTTGCACCGTGTCGATAAAAAAAAGTATGAAATGAGAAGAATACTGAACAAAAATTGAACAAGTCGATAAAAATATAATCGTTAACACGTTTGCGATATTCGCTGTTTCATAGTATTATCATTATCAAAATATAATCATTAACCCCTTATACCTTGTTAGGTGTTCTATTCTGTTTCTTGCTAAATCTTCTGCTTCTTTCCAGTTTTTACCCTTATTCTGTAGGAGCTTACTTATTTGGTTGTTACACATCTGGTTTGGTCTTCCCCAGTTCCGTTTCCCTTGGTTTTCGCTTCGTATACTCGTCTCACTTGTCTTTCTTCCTTCATTCTGTGGATGTGTCTCCACCAGCCAAGTTGTCTCTGTTCGGCGAACTTTAATATTGGCTGTACCAATAGATCTTGTCTTATTTGTTCACTTCTTATTTTATTCATCATTGATACTCCTTGAACCCTCCTAAGGAACTTGATTTCAGTAGCTTGTATTTTACTTCTTTGTCTGTTTGTCAGCGTCCAGGATTCGCAACCGTATGTTAGTATTGGTCTGTACATTGATTTAAATACTTTTATTTTGGTTTGTTCCGTTATTTCTTTTTTATTTATAAATTTGTTTTTCACATTGTAGTATAAGTTAATTGTTATTTGTACTCTTTCATTAATCTCGATGTCTTGTTTGCCCGTATCATCTAAGAGTACTCACAAGTATTTAAATTCTTTTACGTGTTCTAAATTGTCCTCTCCTATTTTTATGTATAATTTTTCATTTCCTATTGTCATTATTTTGCTCTTCTCTGTATTAATTTTCTTTCTTTCATCATTAAGTACTTCATTTAAGATGTTTAATTTTTCTGCAACAATTCTGTACTTCCAGATATTAGTACTACATCGTCCGCGAACACTCCTTCCGATATTTCTATTCTCCTTAGTTTTCTGTATTCTATACACATTTTTTTTTTTTTTTCACACTTTATTATTTCATCCATGTATATATTGAAAGTATCGGGCTTAGACTGCCACCTTGTCTCGATCCTGTCTTTATTCTAAACTATTCTGATAGCCTGTTGTTTTTGATGACATATTGTATATTGTTATTGTACATACTCTTATTATTTTCTTGCTAATACCCTTATTTTCCATGCTTTTCCATACTTTTGTTCTTAGGACTTTATCAAACGCATTTTCCATGTCTAAGAAGGCTAAGTGTAACGTTTTGTTAGGTGGTTTTAATTTTTCTATTATTTGCTTTATGGTAAATATGTGGTCTTGTGTGCTTCGATCGGGTCTAAATACATTTTGTGCTTCTCTTAATTGTGGCTCTGTGATTACTGTTATTCTGTTTTTCAAGATTTGTTTGTAAATTTTGACTATTGTATTAAGTATCGTAATTCTTCTATTGTTAGTGCAATCTTTGGCACTATATATTATACTTGGCAATCTTTGGTTAGTGCAATCTTTGTCTTTGATAAATTGGCATAATGAGTGTTACTCCCCATTCTTTTGGTAATTTTTCTTGTTCATAGCTTGTGTTTAGTATATGTAGTAGAACCTCTTTGGCGGTTTTGCTCATATATTTTATCATCTCCGATGTTATTTTACCCTTACTAGGTGTCTTTCCGTTTTTTAAATTTCTGATTATTTCTCCGAGTTCTTTCATTGTGATTTCTGATACTTCTTCTGTGACTATTATTTCTAGTATGTTTTCTTTTCCCAGTTTTATTTCCACCCTGCTTGGTTTTTCTGTGCCTAATAGTTCTTGAAAATATTCTCGCCATATTTTGACTATCTCTTCTTCGTTAGTTATTATGTCCTTTTCCTTCTTTTTAATATATGTTTCCTTGGATGGTTCTTCGTTTCAAAATGATTTAAGTATCTTATAAAAGATATTTTGGTTTTCTTTGCTGTTTGTTTCCATTATGTTTCCAAATTCCGTCCATGATTTTTCTTTGGCTCTTCTTATCATTTCCTGTACTATATATATTTTCTCTTTATATACTTCGTATTGATCAGGTGTGTTCAGTTGAATGTATTTTTTCCATTCTATTTTTTTTATTCTGACTTTTTCTTTGATTTGATTTTATCATGTCCGATGTTATTTTGTCCTTTCCAGGTGTCTTTCCGTTATTAAAATTTCTGATTACTTCTCCGAGTTCTTTCATTGTGATGTTTCTTCTGTGACTATGCCTTTTGATTTGTTTTCTTTTCTCTGTTCTATTTCCTCTCTGCTTGGTTTTTCTGTGCCTAATAGTTCTTGGAAATAACCTCGCCATATTTTCATTACCTCTTCTTCGTTAGTTACGTTAGTTCGTATTGCCTAGTGTCACCTTAATCAGTCTGATAAGTTTTGTTGGAATTTCCATTTGCTTTAGCGCACTGTACATTTGGCTACTATCGAGTCTATCATAAGCTTGCCTGAAGTCTATAAACAAGACATGCAGTCCTACTTTGTATTCATAGCACGTGGTTTGTAGCTCTCTCATCGTGAAAATCTTGTCTGTCGTCGCTCTGTTTTCCCTGAAACCTGCATGATACTCCTCTAGCGTCGCTTCTGAATATTCATTCAGCCTTCCTCTCAGAATTTGTGCTTTCTTTGCAAGAAGATATTCTTGCTAATACTTTATAGCATGTGTCCAACCGTGATATTCCTCTATAACTTTTACATTGCATTTTATCCTTTCTTATGCAATGGGATAATAAGGGCGTTTGACCACTCGCTTGGCATCTCTTCATTTTCCCATACTTCTTCGATCAGTTGAGAGATCTTATCCTGTAGTTTCTCGCCTCCTGATTTTAGCATCTCTGCACTTATTTGATTCTCACCTGGGCTCTTGTTGTTTTTCATTCCGGTGATAGCTCTTTTTATTTTATGCCAGATATGTATACAGTATGCCTGAAGATAAATCCTCTGAAAATTTGACTACTAGGATTTCTCAAATAAGTGAGAAAATCGAGTTATGATCTTTCCGAGTTGGTCAGTATAAGTTATCAGACACTGAAATGTCTAAAAAATTATCAAATGGACTTCGTCTGCCGTTGGTTTGCTGATGGTCACGTCATCTTCTTTGTAAAGTTCCTGTCCGAATGTTCCTACATCTCTGCTCCCATTTAGCAGTGCTTCAAAATACCTTGTCCATTCCTCCATAATGTTACTTGGCTCCATCAGTAGCATACCATCATATGACCTTAGGTCCCTACTACGACTTTGGTACCCTTTCTCCGTTCTTGTTACATCCTGATAGAACGACCTTATCTCTTTATTGGCAAATTTTTCCTCGATGCTCTGAATTTTCGTTTCGTTTTCTTCTCTTTTCTTTCTGTTACACATTGATTTCAGTTTACTTCGTTCTTCCGTGTACTCCTCGGATATTTCTCTCTCTGGAGTTTGTTAGCATGCACTGTCTTGCCTCTTTCTTCTTCGTTACTTGCTCCTCACAGTCATAATCATATCAGCCTTTGTGTGTTTCTTTCCTATTTTTCCTTACTAACACTTATTTGTTTGCTTCTTCCATTACCATTTTTATATGACACCACAAGTTACTTCGATGCATTTCCTTGCACTGGTTCTTTATTACTAGCTCTGTTGCCCTTTCATTACTTGTTTCCTGATATTGCAGTCCTGCTGTTTCGAACGTTTTTATTCTTCTGTTGTTCCTTGGTTTTTTCGCTGTTTCCATCTCTGTGCTTCTGCATGTTATTCTTACTAGGATATGGTTCGAATTAATCTCTGTTCCCTTTATACTTCTTATATTTGTGATCCAGTTCATATACCTCCTGTCAATCAGGATATGGTTGGTCTTGTACTATCTTTATTAAATTTATTAGATTTATCGTATCTAATCATCATTATAATCAATAGTGACCCATATCTTTTGCAATAGTATGTTTATTTTCTCTCTTGTTTCCGTATCATTTTCTTTTTCTTCATCTTTGATGCCTTGTACTACGATGTTCCTATTTATGATTCTGATTCTTTCCAGGTTTTCTATTCTCTCATCTTGAACAAGTTGAAGATTTTGTCAAATAGAAAACAAAAGTTTGGCAATGCAGCAATGCTATTCATTGTTGTTTTGTGTGTGACGTGTGCAGTTTCTTACATGACTACAAATGAATAATACATGTGTACAAATTTCAGCGAAACAAGTGCTACAGATTCTATATGGCTAATTGATGATAATCTGGTATGATGTGTAATAAAGTTTTGCCACGAGGATCAGGACACAATACAGCGAGATAAACACAGTCGCAACTTGTCACGGATTATTGATACTGCAAGCCGCAAAATCATTACCATACAATTTATTCCGCAGCGAATCTCAATTGTAAATTTTGATTTCAATAGCACGTCGAGGAATTTACGGCGCCGCCGTTAGGGCCTCTTCTCGGCACGCACCCATAAAATTTCGAGCCGCGGTTGCTGCCGCCGCCGTCCCCGCTCTGTGCGTAGCTCATTTCGAAAACGGGCCTCGCATGCCCGCCAGGGCCCCGGCCTTGTTGTTCTTCGGGCAGCTGACGATGCGGTTGTGTTTTCACACAATCTGTTTGCTTTACATTAAAACTTGTCCGCTGCGATCCGACAGGGCGGGGGTGGCCGATGGCGGGCACTCACCTCGCCGAATTCGCGGATCTGCCAGTCAATCTCCGGGCGCCGTAAAGCGATTCATAAATGTCCCTTTGCTATAATGGCTCAAGCGAAACGGAAAATTTATACGCCGGCGACGGCGCGAATGGAGAGCAGCGCTCCCGAGAGCGGACAATAAAAATTAATCGGGTCTTTGTCCCGGCTGTAATTTGGCCCGTTTTTACACGTCGACTCAAATTCGAGATAACGTTAAGTGCCCGATGCATCAGTCGATTAATCAAAAATGTACATTTTAAGAGATCGCACGAAGATATCACATTTGCAGTAGCGGTATTTACGCTCCACTTTTAATTCTGCTTGCTTGTATGCTGGTATAAAAGTATCTACTTCTGCACTGTAGCTACTTACAATACTCACAAGTATAGATACTATTTCAGCATTGATCTCGAGTCCCTCAGTTTCCTGCAGCCGTCACAAGTCTCCGGAGTGTCTAGTAATATAATACATTCGAGTTTGATAGGTAAGGCTATTTTACACCTGAATTATATATTTTGAAAGTAAATCAATAAAATTCTACAAATATTTAACCATAAAATTCAATATTTGTACTGGTCTACCATCGTCAATTTCAATTTGAACTTACGAGGTGTAATAACAGCAGATCCGATAGGCAATATCGATGCGTAAAAGCACAACCATTGTATGCACATTTCGCTTCTGCAGCATTAAGTGTTACCTCGGAGATAAGCTAGTTGTTGCACAAACATTGTATGTCATAATGTTTAGTGAGATCTTTATTTTAGAATTCAAATATGTGAATTAGGGACTCACTCTTACAAAACTTACAGATTTCGAACTTTATAAAGCTCGTACTAAATGGTATATTGTTTTATTTGGAGAAAAAGTTACACTTCGTGTGGTGAGTCTGTTTGACGGCCGAACTTGTGAGGCCCGGCAAACACAGACGAAGCACACAATGTGGATTTTTCTCCGAATAAATCATGTTACTTTTTCATCAAACGCAAGAATATTTTTCTTCAAAAATATATCAAAGAAAGAAGGTGAAAAATACAAAACGAGCATCATGCCAGCTGTGGTTGCTATGGATGAATTTGAAAACAGAACAATTAGAAATTGTCATTTACAGTTTTTACTTGTTCAAAACTATGTTATTATGGAGTGCACACCCCACGAACCAGCTGAAATTACTCAAATAGCGCAAGCTGCTATAGAAGGATTGCTGCCTACAAAATCGGCGAGTATTTATGAGGTTGCATACCGAAGATTCATTAAATGGTGCATGGAGAAGAACGTGGGCAATTATTCACAAAATGTGTTGATAGCTGAAGCAGAAGAATAGCATGAAATGTTCGTCTATGCGGTCACAATACTCTATGTTACGCACATTATTAAGTGTTAAACATGAAGTGGATATTAGTAAATATTTACATCTTCGTGCATTCTTGAAGAAACTAAATGAAAGCTACATACAAAAAAAGGCAAAAGTCCTAACTAAAGAAGAAATTGATAATTTCCTGTCTAATGCTCCAGATGGAAAATATTTGGGGATAAAGGTAAAATTACTTTATGCCTAAAAGTTTGACATCATCCCTGTTTGATTAGGTTATTTTGATATTTGGGATATCTGGTGCCTGTCGGTGTGATGAGCTGGTAAAAATGAAAGTTCACGATATTGAAGACTTAGGATCGACTCTGCTAATATAAATCCCTGATAGTAAAACTCCCAAGAAACGATCATTAACTGGCATTGGCGATGTATACATAAATACATACCGAAAATATGCTTCTCTTAGACCAGCTGGTATAGAAGAGCAGAGATTTTTCCTAAGATATCTTAATGGAGTCTGCCATCCAATAGTAATGGGAATTCATAAAATTGGAGAAGCAGCCAAAGATGTAGCATCTTATTTAAAGTTACCAAATTAGAAGGAATACACTGGTCATTGCCTACGATGAACTTCGGCGACATTGCTGGTAGACAGAGGCGCTGACATTACCTGTTTGAAACGCCATGGTGGATGGAAATCTAGTAATGATCGAGGTATATTTAACAAATAAGAAATATATTGCAATGAAAATTCTGGAGTCTAACAACTTCATTGAAACTTGAATGAATGAACTTGAGACTCATCGTGAAACAGCAAATGGATCCAATATTAATAACACAAAATTTGTAGCAGGTGTTGCTGGCAGTAGTGGGTTAAATTTCCAGAGCGCCACTATAACTAACTGTACATTTAGTGTAAATTTTTGTAATAAAGAAAATCACAAATAAAACTATAGTTATGAGTATTTTTTACTTTTTCTCCGCCGGCAGACAAAGTAAACACTTTTTCTCCTAGGACTCTTTCTGACTAGGACTCTTTAAATTTGCGTATCCAAGGACACAAAGTGTCGGGTTTGTACGTTTGACGAAAAAAAAAAATTTTTGGCATACAATGGTTGTGCTTTTATCCATCGATATGTATAGGTGACAACTGCCAAAAATTGAAAGCTTAAATTACTGCTTTAAAAATGTATTACATCTGTGACTTGTAACAGAACATACAGGAAAATACATCAGACTCTCTCAACTTGAAAACAAGGTTTTAATCATAATTAATCATATTTTTGTTTGCTAACCTAACCTAACCAGCATAACCCATCATGAACCATAAAAACTTAAATAAAAACTGTAGGGATATCAACCCAAAAAAATGCGTAGATCTGGTAACTTACAAATGAGAAGAAAAAGAGTGATTAGTTTTTATAAAATCTTATATAAATTTAGAATCAATCACAAGATGGGGTGGATATTTATAAATTTCCTCAAATTATCTGAATGTTCGGCGTAGTTAAGTACAAATTTCGAATCACCAATACATTAATGAACATCCCTAAATTAGTATTATATAAAATTAGTAGGAGCATCAAAAGACTTAGAAGAATTGTGGGCAACTTTGAAACTAAATGTTAATTTGGTAGAATATTTGTAAATTTTATAGAATATCTGTAAATATGCTAAAAATGTAAATGAAGCTATAACGTTATTTGTAGCTAAAACATTGAACGGAGTATACGATAAAAATTTGCTCAGGCAAGAACTAGAACTTTAAAGAAAAAAATACTTGCATCGTTGTTCGGTCGTTCAAATTGGTAAAAATGGTATTTCCAAATTTAGTGGAATTATTGATATTATGTAAAACTGCCGCATATTTAGTACAAAACTGTGTACTTTCAATAACATTGTATATATTTTATCCCGATGTTAGGTACTCTCGCCGGTCATCTCTATAAGACTGCTTCTAGAGTTTTCATCCACCTTTCACCAATTGTTCAAAATTCTGAGGTCTTGAGACATATCAGTTTTCTAACCGAGTAGAATAATTCTTAGTTGTTAAATTTGTTTTTCTACTCCTATATGTATATTAGCATATTCTTTCATAGACTACTATACATATATGTGGCCTATTGCAATGAACAATGTGGATATATTTTCATTCCCACACACGTGTGCGGATATGATATCCACCAATCAGAGAGATGGAAAATTGCAGAGCAACATGTTTTTTCATAAATTTGTCATAGTTGTCAACGACAAATTAATAAGCAAAAAGTCATATCGACATTATTACAATTATCGTTACAGTGCTGAATTATGATTTCCAATTATGAGTTCTGAAATGCTTATGTTTTTGTAAAAGATATTAATTCTAATATATTAAATGTATTGAATGATGAATGACATTCAAATGTGTCACACTGACATTTATTAGTAAATACCATTTACATAACATTGTTATTCGTTTTTGTCGTAGAAAAAGTAGTGTGTACAACTCGAGTGGATTGCCCATATCGCACTCGGAGGTTTGGCGCACTCCGCCTGCGGCGTCGTGCGCCAAACTCCACCTCGTGCGATATGGGCATCGTATCCACTCTAGTTGTACAAACTACTATTGTGTATTTATTTTCGTCTTCCTGATCGTTAAGCTCATCTCTGGTGAATGTTGTGATAGATCATTTAGCGTTACCCAGGATGCACCACGTGGAGGCGATCTATAATTGCATCCCAACTTTTGACTCACATATTCAGATGTGGTTACTTATCACTGTTTTAAATAATCCATATAATTGTGTAAACATTTTTTCAATAACGCTGTAAATTCTGAATTTGTTTAATATATGTTCTGATAATTTAAATTTAAGTGATGTCTGATATTTTACCTATTTTATATATTTTGTAATTATTTTGTATTTATTTTGAAACTATCTGAAAACTAGCTGTGTAAGGGCTGATCCCACCACCGTCTAATAAAACTTAGTTTCTGTAAACTTGGTTTAATGTAAACGTCAAAATTTATCTCGATTAAAAATTATCCGTTTCACCACGAAATGTGTTGCGCAAGAAAACCGAGTTTAGTGAATCTTAGATTAACGAAAATTAAAGTAGGCAACACTGAAAATGTTGGAGGAAAGTGACAGTGACTGTCGGTGACACAGTGACACATGTAATCGTGTTATATAGAAAACATAGTGCAAAACGTATTCGCCAAAGCATAAACATGTAATAGAGTGCAAAAAAACTGATAGGGCAAGTGCCCTAAAAAGTTAGATGAATGGGCATCGATTGCCAATGAGTTCAATTCTCAATCTACTTATATGCCCCGAGACCCTGTAGTGCTGAGGAATTTGTGGGAGAATTAAAAAAAAAAAGGAAAAAGGCCTTTTAACCCAACAGACCATAGCAAGGGTGACAACAGGCATGTGTAACATAAATATCAACGTGCATATCATAGTAACAACAAATACAGTAACTTCTTTGATGCGCATGTAAAAATATTGTATATCCGAACATGGTGCTACATAAACTGTCCATTTATCAGGGGAAGGTCCGTTTAAAACACATAAAGAAGACCCATTGATTGACAGCTGGAGAGAAATTCCTGCTGGTGCAGATCGTTTTGATAACCGAAATCGGGTTATAGATCGTCTAAACCATCAAAATGGTCTTCTGGATTACGGATCCATCGAGGTCGGCGAATGACAAATTCGTCGTCTTCTTCCTCGCTGGATCTTTCGGCAAATACCATTTCAAATACTCTTTCCAATGCCATTTTACTCAAAGGAATGTGATGTGACAGAATTCGCGTATACCAGTTTCAACTATTTGACACTTGACATCTATCATTAAGCTTCGTTTAGGCGTTTTACTGGCCAAAATGGCCAGTTACTTTTTAAACGCCGTTTACATCTGAAACCGCGATTAATATGTTGGTGAAACTGAAAAATGGCAGTTAGAGATGTAAACTCGGGTTAAAAAAATTTAAACGCAGTTTACTTTTTGGTGGAATCGGTCCTTATTCATTAAAAAATAAGCCTCGGTTTAACGGTGGTTTAATTCTAGTAACCTTGGCAACCCTTTGTAAAATACCGCTAAACCAATACTAAACCACGGTTTAAATTTTTATGAATAACATTGTGAGAGTTTGCTTCATCGTAGAAGGTTTTAGTTCACTTCCAAATTTGTTTCACAAATTCGGAAACTGATTTTGATCTGAAGACTAGTGAGGATCAGATTAAGTTGGGTCGCAGTTATTTGCTAGGATCAATGTGATCCTAGCAAATAATTAATATAATGTATATTATACCGTGCGATCAACCATTATTTAGATAAAAATAAGAAGCCCTTGAGACGTTGGAAGTATGTCAGCTAAGGTAGTTATTTTCAAATCATCATAGGCCTGTATTTGTAGCGATGCATTTCCAAGTCTTTCATCAATTTTTTTTATCAGGTTTCATAACACTTACACAGTCATAGCCGCCCGTCATCTAAATCATTGTGGATCGCACGGTACAACAGGTTTAGAAAAGTAAAGTTTTACTATACACATATAGTTTGATTGAGTACGAGCGAGCGAAGCGAATTAGTAGCGTATAAAGCTAGATGAGTTTATAAAATTGCTTTTCTTACGAGGTTTGTGTAGGTATACTATATTTTCGCATTTGGTATAATTACACTGGTCGACAAATTTTGACGAATACGCTATCCCTTCAATTTAAACGCATTTGTCCGAAAGTATTTGCTATGCATATGTGCGAAATACAAAAAAAAAAGTGTTTTAGATCATTTTTTTAAAGAGTTTTACATAATTTTTTTTCACTATTTATTTCTACTACTAAACACGTTCTCAGTTAAAGACAAGTTAGAACAGTAATACCGATAACTGACAAACTGAAATTTGAATCCAGTATTGTCGCCATAAAAAAACATCGGAATCAGTCTTGCATCTCGAACAAAATTAAGTTACAGATTTTGCAAAAATTTAAATATAACAAAAACCTGTCGTGCTAAAACAATTTTATGACGTTTCTAAAATCAGCGCAAAATGTTCTATCGGAATCGGCTATTTACGTCTAAGGGATAAAAATGGTGTTATTTATAAGTGTTATTTATAAGCAAACATTTATATAAAAGTATTACACATTTAACAATTTAAAATTTACATTTAACTGACATTCAGCTAACATTAAACTTCACTTGGGCTGACATGCAAATACTTCAAAGAGGTAGAAGATAGGTAGTCAACTAGTATGGATGAAAGGTATACCAAAGAAAGCATTGCTAACAAATTTGAAGAAAGATATTTCACCACCAAGAACTGGAGGCGTTCCAAGGTTATTCAAAAATACAGATGAAGAATCGTAATAGTTTTCAAGAAGAAGCCATTTAATTGATTAAATCATGTATTGAATTGAATTATATTTTTTATTGAATGCCGCAGGATTTTTCATATTTTTGTTTTGTAATTGATGTAGTGTACTGCTGTAATAAAAAAAATTGTATGGACAGCATTTAACAACATAAATATTGAAAGGAATCAAAAACCAACTTTGGCCTAGATGTGTCACTCTGAGTGTTTTAACAATTCTCCCACTTCAAAGTGCCCGCAATCACAAACTCCCAACTTTTATCAAAAATGAAAAAGAAAATAATAGTACGAGTTTAATACTTGATAAAAATCTATTTGCGGAAATACATTTCTATAATATACCCCCCATGAATGCATGTTGCCAAGTTAAAGAAACGCCATATAAATTTGCTGTTATAAAAATAAATGATTGCGAAAATTTTAAATTGGACATGAACCCTCGCAGTTAATCCTGCAAAAGCCAAAGAGATAATAAAAACGGGTCATAAATTTATCCAGCGTTGAATTAAGATTCCCCAATCACCAGGCATGATACAGTGATTGTTCGGGTGGATATCGTGCTCGAGCACACAGTACGCGCATTACACTGGCAACGTACATCTTACACAATTACGTTTATGGGTTCAATAATGAACGCCAATGCCTCAATAAGCAGTATATCGCGAACTCCCCTGACATGGTGTCCTCCTGCGTTATAACGGCGTTTCCACAATGTCGGAATATCCATTTAAGCCCATTATCCGGGCGTTCATGGCACTTTTTTTCTCTCGCAGAGGGTAAATGAGGGTACATTGTTGAGGATAAATTGGCAATTTATGCAGAGCCCGCGTCGCGCACGGGAGCAAAAATGATTACCGAATTTCGTAGGCGCCGGTTCAATACCGACGAGTACCACGACGATCCGGTTAAGAACCGAATGGTTCCTAGAGATAGCCCCCAGAAGTGCTGGGAGCTGCGCCGTGGAAGTGCGAGTCTCAGTGATTTAATTGAATCCCCGCGCCCGTCGCTCATCCGCACACTGCGGGGCTGATGCGGGGGAGTGGCCGTGGAGATAACCGAAATCGGGTTTGAATAAGGACCCCTTTGTGCAGTGAACATCTTTTGATCCTCCTGATGTATTTGCCCGTCCGCCTCAGTATGCACAAACGCGCGACTGTTATGTCCCCCCAGTGCTACGTTTTATAATTGCTTTCTTGTCCGCGGGCGCCGGCGCACCCTGTGTACAGTGTACACTGTGCACTGTACAGTGCACAGGCCCGCGGATATAAAGGCAGGGGCGGATGGGGGCGAGCAAATTTAGCGGAAGAAACAGGGTGCATGCATCCATCATTACGCTCTCCCAAAGAGGGCACTAATTATATTAGTGCGCTTTGCGAACCGGGGAGGTTTCGCTTAAATAATGTTATTGTATTAAGGTCGGCATTTAAATGGGGTTGTGCAAGGGACATTTGTCATTACATTTTTCAGAAACCCATTTTGCACTAGCAATAGCAGATGGGAGCGATATTAACGGAGAGGATTAATGCAACAGTTACTGAGTTCCAAAATCTACTTAAAATTCCAAAATAAGGCAATTGAAATTTCATCTAACAGCTTTTGCAAGACTTCTGAAACCTAGTTAAAGTAGACAAAACATTCCGAAGTTGAGAAACAAAGTGATTTAACTCATATTAACGGAGAAGATTAATGCAACAGTTACCGAGTACCAAAATCTACTTAAAAATCCAAAAAAATGCAATTGAATTTTCATCTACCAGCTTTTGTAAGCTGGCTAAAGTAGACAAAGATTCAGAGACGATTAATGCAACAGTTACTGAGTTCCAAAATCTACTTAAAATTCCAGAATAAGGAAATTCAAATTACATCTACCAGGTTTTGCAAGACTTCTGAAACCAAGTTAAAGTAGACAAAACATTCAGAAGTTGAGAAACAAAGTGATTTAACTCATATTAACGGAGAAGATTAATGCAACAGTTACCGAGTTCCAAAATATACTTAAAAATCCAAAAAAGGGCAATTGAAATGTCGTCTACCAGCTTTTGTAAGCTGGTAAAAGTAGACAAAACATTCAGAGAGGATTAATGCTACAGTTACTGAGTTCCAAAATCTACTTAAAATTCCAAAAAAAGGCAATTCGAATTTCATCTACCAGGTTTTGCAAGACTTCTGAAACCTAGTTAAAGTAGACAAAACATTCAGAAGTTGAGAAACAAAGTGATTTAACTCATATTAACCGAGAAGATTAATGCAACAGTTACAGAGTTCCAAAATCTACGCAAAAATGAAAAAAAAAGGGCAATTGGAATGTCATCTACCAGCTTTTGTAAGCTGGTTAAAGTAGACAAAACTTCAGAAGATGAGAAACAACGTGATTTAACTCTTTTTTATGACATGTACTTTATTTATAATTTTCAGTAATAATATAACAAGAGAGTGAGAATAAATTGAAAATAATTTGACAGATTGTCGAAAACTTGTTGCCAGGCAATAGTCACGAGAGCCCGAAGGGCTCGAGTGACTATTGCCAAATGGCAACAAGTTTGAGACATAATCTGTCAAATTATTTTCTAATTTATCGAACTCTCGAGTTATATTTGATTAGATTATTTTTTGGAGTTTTTTGCTTTCTAGTATTTCTTTATCAATTTCAGTATGCGAAACGCAGCTAAAGCGACTTTTATTCATTTTGTATGACACTTTAATATGATTGATAAATTAATAATTTGACAAATATTTTGATTGACAAGAGTGAACCTAGCTACCGAGATTATTCCCACTATAATAATCTCTAGAGAATATTCCCAGTATAATAATGACGCGATTGGTCCAGAAGTATCAATATGACAAAAATCGAAATATATCATTGGTTTTGAGAAACGTCAAAAAATAATCAGTGTAATAAACTCATTTATCGTTGTTTTACTCGATTTTTTTTATGCGTTCTCTAAAATGGCTATTTTGTAGTTTTAAATCAGTCCGCAAAATGACATTTTATTGGCCAAGGTCGATAAAATTACTAAACAAAAATAATTAAATGAACAAAAGTTTAATATCTAAATGCAGTATAGGTATTCATATTGACCCCTTGAATTTTTGGGAAGCAAATTTAAGGTGTCTTCTTTTGCTTTTTGCAATATTTCGCCTCGAATTTGACTCATTTCCATACGTATGAATAAAGTCACTTGATAAACTAAAAGACAATTCAAAATTCAACTCAAAAATTTACTTGATTTATTTATATTTAATTTGTTCATTTTCAGAGGATTTTTGAAAACAAATCATGTATGTAATACTGCTACAAAATGCAATTTTCGGCCTCGGAATATAATAGCAGCCTCGTTTTTGACTCTTCTACTTAATATTCCTCGACCGAGAATTTACCAGTTTTTGGAGTTGTTACATAACTAATCATGTAACACAAACACAAATAACAAGGGGAGGAGGCATTGTCCAACACCCCTTGGAATCTCCACTCTCTAAAACTAATTCGGAAAAAGATGCCGAGAAAATGTTTACTGACGAATTCTGCATTGAATGAGAAATGTAGAACTGACTAAATTTATAATAAGTATTATAATAATAATATTATTGAATAAATTCAATATTGTCTAATATAACTTTGTTTTTTTAGCAGAATTTTATGAAAATCTCGTCTGTTCCAAATATTATTTGCATCCATAAACAGAAGTCTAAGTGCCTTGCCTGATGACCAATTTCCAAAGTCTGCCTAAATTGTTGTTTGTTTGGAAACCTATATGACTTTCAAACATTCGTTGAATAAGTGACCTGTTTGCAATGATTGTCTTTATTCAATATTGTTTTTCTTTACTTCAAATTTTATACATTCTTCTCCTTCTGCAAGTGCATATCCGTTCCGGATGTTGGCTATCATATTGGCTATCTTTACTTTGTTCACAGCTGCCCGGAAGAGGCCTGTGGTTGTCGTGGAGAACCAACTCCTCAAGTTTTTAAGCCACGAGATTTTTCTTCTCCCAATGTTTATTTTCCTTCAACTTTGCCTTGTAGTATGCACTGAAGGAATCCGTATCTACTAGAGTTGCGCATGATGTGTCCCAGATGTTGTAGTTTCCTGGTTTTAATCGTGGTCAGGATTTCTGTCGTTTTATCCATTCTTCTTAGTATTTCGGCATTGATAATACGGTCTTTCCATGATGTCCTTAATATCCTCCTGTAGAGCCACATTTCACATGCTTCTAGTTTTTTTTGTGTTAGCAACCGTCAGCGTCCAAGCTTCCATTCCCTAAAATAACACAGAGAATACGTACCAGCGTAAGAGTCTCATTTTGGTGTCTAGTTAGATCACGACTTTTAAAGGCTGTGGCCATTTTAATGAATATATTTCTGCTGTTTTCAATCCTGCTTTTTATTTCCTGTGTCTGGTCCCATTGCTCATTAATAACGGTGCCTAGATATACATATTTTTTAACTCTTTCGATGTTCCCCTGCTCCAGCTCCAGTTGCTGTTGGTGATGTTGTGGGTTGTTCTTACTTATAATCATGAATTTGGTCTTGTCCATGTTGATATCTAGTCCATATCTGTGACTAGTGCTTATTAAGCTATTCATTATTAGTTGTAAGTCTTCTATGTTGTCGGCCATGATCATGGTATCATCTGCGTATCTGCGATGTAGTTTATACGTTTTCCGTTTAAAGAAATTCCTTCTTGTGTATTTTCTAGGGCTTCCCGAAATATGACTTCAGAATAGATGTTAAATAGCAGAGGACACAGTACACATCCCTGCCTCACACCGCGTAGAATTTTTATTCTTTCTGTGCTATCGCCTCAGATTCTTACGCTTGCCGTTTGGTTCCAGTATAGGTTTGTAATTATTCTGAGGTCTTTGTCGTCTATTCCTGTGTTTTCAAGAATTTGTATCAGTTTTTGGTCTTGGACTCTGTCAAAGGCCTTTTTGTAATCAACGAAACACGCGTATACATCACAATTAATGTTCTGTACTTGCACACTAAAGAGAGCTTCCCTTGTCCCGACTGCGTTTCTAAATCCAAATTGTGTGGGTCCCAGTTGTCCTTCCATTTTATTGTATATTCTTTTATGTATAATTTTTAGAAACACTTTAAGTGTTATACATAACACTTTATACATTGCCAGTTTTAAAACATGTATGAATTAATTGTGTCATACTTACATGTGGCAGGTTTAGATTAGGATATTTTTCTTAAAACTTTTAATAACGCCTCTGTGACTGATGTCACAAATTCCATAGCACTCAACAATATAATATTTTTCTTCTAGAGTCAACGTTTTAGCAAATTTAAAGTCATACATCATTAGAAGAAGAGCAACCAACTAAATTATTTTGCCAAAGTAGAAAAAAAATCTCAAGTTGTCATGTTTCTGTCAACCGTCGCACATACTAAATATATGATTAATTTTTTTAAATAATTAATTTTGAGAAATAAAAATTTAAAAAAAGTTTATTCTCTTGGTAATTAATCCGGGAACATAATGTAGATGAAAAATAAATTGTTGTCAGGTCTGTAAAATTACTAAAATATGGCAGTTGCTACGTGCTTTGGGTGACTTTGTCTAAAATATCGTTTAAACAAAATCGGTCACGGCAATAGGGTGGTTCAAAGCGTAGAATACTTGAGGGCTATCTTCTGCACATAACAAAAGCACGGCTGGGTATCGTGAGTCCGGGCGCCACTGATTTGAGGCAGTTTCAAATCAGAAAAACTTACTGGTGTTCGCGTACCTACAAGTATTCTACACTCCTGACAATAAAGTATAGATCGACTGACAAGGAGAACACATTTATTGTAAATTCCCCACAATTAAGAATATGAACAAACCATTAAACAGTTCTGGTCAAGGAAACCAGTTCATAAAATAACATAATATCAGGGACCTATGCGTGCACGTATAGTTTACAAATGGGGTATTATAAATTAATAAACCATACTCTACTTAAATTAAAGGTCAGGACGTAGGTATAAATATCTATTCAGAAATTAACATAAATTAAACTTGAAGTAAAATGTTATCAGGGACGCCCTGTATATTGAATAAGATTGACTCAATAGTCAACAGAACTTTACATTAGATAATGGGGTCGCCCTGTATATCAAACAATGTAATAGTGATCAATAGTTTCAAGTAAATGTTTGGGTCGCCCTGTATAATGAATAAAATAAAATATGAGATTTGTAAAATTTTACAACAATGTTTGGGTCGCCCTGTATATTAAATAACACGAATTAGAAATTAGAAATTAAGAGATTAATGAAATACGACGGTGATTGTGGATCGCCCTGTATATACTTGGGACGTCGACAATAAAAAAAGTATATGTGTATATATTTTTACACACCTATTTGCACACATTAAATACTACAAGTTGCAGTTATGGTCATAAGGTCTGTCTCCAATATCATGTCTTTCAAGTACGAATAAAACAGTTCTCTTTATACGACCTGCTCTAAAGATGGCGGCGGATCAAAAAAAGTGTTTCCGTCCTCGGGATCTTGCAGCCAATTCTCGCATCCGTGATCCTGTTGCTAAGTCTGGACCATGAGGTGACTGTTTTCATTCAGCGGTTTTCCTGGACCATTCCAATGCCGTCAGGCTTCGGTCGTCGGAAGAACTCAGATGATGAAGATAAGAACGATGATAAGAAAGATTAAAAGCGGAGAATTAAAGAAAAGAGAATAAAAGAGAAAATGAGGCTTAGATGAAAGGTGGCTCTATAGTGCGTCGCTATTTAAATTTTCGCAGGTGACTCGATTAATCCGGACGTGCCGATATAATTAGGCGCAACCATGCCTAATTAACTAAAATGTGTGATTTGACTCCTTTGGTCCTCTTCACGAGATCACAAAATACGTGATGATGGAGTTCTTACACACAACGAGTTTTCACCTCGGAAATTAAATGCAGACTGTGCCGAAAACACCATGTGTTCCACAACAAAAGACCGATACGATAAGAAATTCTCAAAATAGAATCTGCAGGCAAATTATTTCAATAGAAATCCTGCGCATGGGAATAAATAAGACCGCAAGCAATAGAGGTCATTCTGCCGAAATTGAGCGGGAATTAAATTTAATTCAAAAATGAACAAGTGCGGATTTTTACCGTTACACAGTCTATAAAAAAAGCTATTTTGTGCAAAACAAGCAGGTTTTTTTTAAATCGAAAATTATAAAGTATGTCTTCTTGGTGATTCTGTGCAGCGACATATTTTTTTTTCAATTCAATTCTTTATTTCACGTAGCGATATATGATACATCGATGTGATTAGTCATGTTAAATAAAATATGAATACACACACAAAATACAAAATATAAAATACAATTACAAAATACAAAATACAAAATACAAGTACATAATACATAACATAAATACATTTCTATATTTCTATATATAAAATATGAAACACATCACAATCATAAGGAGTTATTTCCCCCTCCCTCCTTCATGATCTCTTTTAAGGAGTAAAAGCTCTTGTTCAATAGGTATTCTTTTAGCCTTAATTTGAACAGTCTAATGTCGCCCATTTGTGCCAGGTGAACAGGTAGGGCGTTAAATATTGTAATACACGAGTATGCTGGTGATCTTTCATAAAGAGCGCTATTATGCTTTGGTATTCTTAATCGATTTCGGCCTCGCGTATTGTACTCGTGTTTATCGGAGTTTTTCACGAATGAATTATAATTTTGTGCTGAGTACAGCGCGCATTTAAATATATAGACCCTGTTAAGGTTAGGATTTTCCTGCTCCTAAATATCTCTCTACATGATCCTCTGCACCTAACGCCAAACATCAGCCTAATAATCCTTTTCTGTGCAATAAAAAGTCTGTCCACATTCATTGCTCTCCCCCAAGATATAATATTATAGGACAGATGAGAATGTGCCAGGCTATAGTATACACTGATCAAGTCGCTAGTACTCAGAGTAGCCTTAAGTTTCATTAGAGCATAGTAAGCGCTGTTTAGTTTTCCTGCCACATGATCAATCTGTACCGTCCACGACATCTTCTCATCTACAAATGAGCCAAGAAATTTAGTATGCCATGACGAGCTAAGTGTTTGTGCCGGAGGTTTTGTGTTGTAGAATTGTAGCGTCACGCATTTGTCTACATTTAATAAAATTTTATTTTTCCAGCACCACTCTTGGATGTTGCCGTTTAAAGTTAGAAGTTTATTTTCTAGTTCCTGTTGAGTTTCGGCCTTTACTATGACTGTGGTGTCGTCAGCAAAATTAATCATGAGTTCGTTTTTAATTACAGAACACAGATCATTAATATATATGAGGAACAGGAGCGGTCCAAGAGTGGAACCCTGAACTACCCCATTTTTTATTACCTGCTCCGTAGATTTTTTCCGGTCAATTTCCACCAACATATGACGATTTGTTAAAAAAGAGGATATCAGGTTGAGAGCTGTCCCGCGTACTCCCATGGTGTCGAGCTTCCGTGCCATGAAGTTGATATCTACGGTGTCGAACGCTCTTGAGAAATCATAGAATACAGCTGCAACTACCAACCCTGCATCCACTTGTTTGCTGATTTCCTCTCCCAGGCAGAATGACGCAGTATCTGTTGAACGGTGTTGTCGGAAGCCATGCTGGTTATCGGTCAGTAGATTGAATTTATTTATGTATGAGCATAATTGGTTTGATATAACTTTTTCAAAAATTTTTGAGAATGAGTTTAGCACTGATACGGGTCGATAGTTGTTTTTATCGATATGTTCTCCTTTTTTAAAAATTGGTATAACACGGGCTGTTTTTAGACTTGGTGGGAACACTCCCGAACTGATGGATAGGTTTATTAAGTAGACCAGAGGATCTAGAATTGCGTCTGCTACCCGTTTCATAGTTTTAGAAGACACCCCATCAATTCCCGCACTTGTTTTATTATTTAGTTCACCTATTATTTTTTTGACGCTTTCTCTATCGACCGGTTTAAAGAATATACTATGTTGTATCATTGGACCTACTGTGCAGGAAACTGACAGATTTTTGTTAAAATGTTCCGCTAATTTGCACTCAGCTACTGAAGCAAAGTAATAGCAGAACATTTCCGCTACTTCCTTCGGATTGCTGATGTCTTCCCCGCTTTGTCCCTTAATATGTATCCTGTTCCTTTGTCTGACCGCTCCCAATCTCTCATGTACCACTTTCCAAATTTCCTTTGATTTGTTATCGGCTTGTTCTATTCTATTGCCATAAAATATTTTTATTTGATTCTTAATCAATAGTCTGTGTCTTTTCTTTTCTATGGTATAGAGTTCTCGAATTGCAATTGATTTGGTAGTTTTCATTAAATCGAACAGTGATTTCAAATCTTCTGCTGATTTAACCACTTGATGGGATACCCACTCTTTTTTAAGTGTTTTATGTCTGTGTCTTTTTGGAGGGCATGTCATGTTATGTACATACAAAAATTCGTTAATGAATATTTCATATGCCGACTCCACCTTGCCCGTTTCAATAATGTGCCAATTTATTTTATTTAACTGCTCCACAAATCAATGTAAGTTCTCTTCGCTCTCTTGCCTATACACCCATTCTGCATTATGGTGGCGGTCTTCTGCTTGGGTCGATATTCGTATTTTTATTAATTGCCCGAGGTGGTCCGATATGTTGGTCTTAATATTTTCTCCTACGAAATTATTCTGCAGAATGTCTGTTGCTATATAGTCTAGCTGAGATTGTAATAGTCCTCTCGTTGTTATTTGGATTCGTGTTGGTTCGTTCAAGACACTTGATATGTGGTGAGAATCCAATAGGTCAAGTAATACATTTTTGTCAGTAGAGTTTTCATGTTCAGAAATATCTATATTAAAATCTCCGCACAGGATGATAGATTTACATGATTTATGTAGTTCATTTAAGACAATGGACGTCTGTTGTATAAATATTTCTGTTTTGCCCCTTGGAGGTCTGTAGACTGCTACAATACCAATTTTGTTACTCGCTATTTGTAAGATGCAACCCGCGCATTCGATTTCATTTTCAATGGAATTTTGTTTGGCAAATATAAATTCTTTACAAGGATATTTATCGTCTGCTAGGATTGTAACGCCTCCACCTTGGGTCTCCTCTCTAAAATATGAACTTATGGGTGTGTATCCTGCGGTACAGATATACTTTGCGTTGTTCTCCCTAGCCCACGTTTCAGTTAAGCAGGCTATATTTATCTTCTTCATAACCAGAGTTACTTTCAAATCATCCATTTTATTCATTGCGCTACACATATTTTGGTGCAGCAGTACAAGCGCTGTTTTCGAAATATTTTCATTTTCACTTAAATTCTTCGAGATGCGGTTTCTCGTCTTTAGACTATTATTCTGTTCTTCATTGACGACAATATTTGACTGTGGTTGATGGTTTCTATTTATTAAAGAAGTTATTTCATCTCCTGAGTGATTTTCCGTTATGTTGAGGTTTTTATATACTCTCTTGCACGAAAAAAAATGAATCGCCTGGTCACCGCTCCAGAGGGCCATACATTGGGTTCTTTCAGTGCGTCTAGCATTTCATAATCCGCGCCCACTTTAAAAGATGACGTGAGTGTGCTCAGACCAACGAGTTTTTCTACGCTAAAGGTGTTATTTGGAAAACGATTCTTCAAATATTTTATTATTTCATCCGAAGTTCTACATATTTCATAATGTAGAACATTTTATTTTTCATCTACAATGTAGATGAAAAATAAATTGTAGTCAGGTCTACAAAATAACTAAAATGTGGCTATCCATTCAAATAATATCCAGATTCAATGCTTTATCTCAGACAGAAATCGCAGAATTCAGAAAAATTGCAAATATTGATACACTATAGAATGATTAAATATGTCCCAAATCGTAATGTATTAATCTTAATTTTACAATAAATTTCAACGAAGCTTTTTATTAAAAAATAAAAATTTAAATAAAATATGAAATAGGGACTTTGGCGTGGTACTGATGATATGTTTCCTCTTATATCGCATTGTAAATAATATGCAAATTTATCATCAAATAAATATTTATGTTGTTTACATGTGTGCATGGGAGTGCACGGCTGTGTCTGCACCTTTATCCGGCGTAGCCTGAAAACTTATATTTGTTGTGCGATTCCACGTGGAATTAATTGATACGAAAACAGAATGAATAAAATTATCGGCTCGCGTGCGTTGAACGGCGAGACTGGCCTCCATATGTAATAAAGATAAAAAATACAGACAGACATACAGACACGCGGACATGATAATAACGAAAATATCAGTGTCGATACATAAATTACAAACGAATGGGGTGTAATTACTTCATCGCGTAATGTATGCAATAAAAAGCGGGATGCGTGGAAATATTAATTATTCTGTAAATGATACTAATTGCAGCCGAATGTAAAATAATGCATTCCTGTTTGTTGTTGCAGACGTGCATACGGCACGGCCATTAATATTCCTAAAGCTGGTTATGTAAAATATTAAAACTGGCCGGGCCTCATCCAGAAACAATACGGGCATGCATGTGTGTGCACTTACACGTACGTATCGCCTCCTTTCGAATCCACTGGCGTACGTGCGCCGGATCAAAACACCCCCGCCTCGGTCGCCCCGGCCGTGGCGCATTTACATATTAAATGGCATATTAAAAAGCCAATAAAAAGAGCAACGTGAAACCATCGCGCGTTTATAGGTTATTGAAAACCTGGGAGGATTTATTGTACCGAGAGCTTATGGATATTCATAAGCGGCGTGGGCCGTTAATACAAAATAATACGGGGATGCTCGGGTCGTTAAAAGATCTTTTATTTACATAGGAATATAATCACGGTGCGGGACTTAATTGGAGAAAACTCCTCGTCCAATTAATGTACGGCCACATTCCCTGCCATAAATCTTTTTTAGACAAATTAGCGTTAAACTACACACGCCGCTCCCCGCGATTTACGAGCAGCCCCGTGTCCCGCGGCCCTTTTCCAGTGCACACACGAGCGTAATTGCACGTAATTAATTGCACGACTCAATAGCGAAGGAAGGAGGAGGACACGGCTAGACGCCCAGGCGGGGGCGGCAGTCAAGGCGGCGGCGACGCCGGCGGTCCGGCGGCCTCCGAATTCGGCCTCGACACGGAAGCGGCAATTAATCAAAAGCGGAACGGAGGCGATTTCACGTTTCGTCTGTCGGAATTTTTTACGCGCCACGAATTGAAACGTGACGGATGATTCGAGATCAAAAATTCAGTGGTTTCATCCTCGTGACATTATCTGGATTTATTTACTTTCCGCGCACGGCGACCGCCTTTTTCGATACGGGCACGGCATGTTTGGGATTAAAGGTGCGTTTTGGACACGCAGCGTGGAGCAATGACAGAAACGTTATTCATCATTTTTATGTCCCGACATAACACCACCACCGTAAAGAACTGAAAGCAATCAAATATCACCCGTACAGATCTTGGGAGATAAATAAGTAGGGGAGACCCAGACAGTGGCTAACTGAAACCATGGGAATTGTACGAAGCAAATCATTTTTAGAATACCGAAACAAAACATTTTATGCAAACTCGTATATAAAGATTGTTTATCGCTTCCATATAACTGTAATAAATAACACAACATAATTAATGATCAAAAAACAAATAGAAAAAGAAGAACAAAACTCCAAAACAGCAGCACAGAAGAAATGTGGGACATACTTAAACATATCATACTACGAACAGCAACAACAATATTTGGCGTGAGCAAGAGGAATGTGGAAACGAAACAAACAGCATGGTGGACGAGATAAATGGAGACGCAACAAAAATAAATAAAAAAGCCTGGGAACAATACCTAACGCAAAAAACAGAAAACAAATACAAAATATACAAAGAAAATAGGAAGAGAGTAAAAGAACTACTCGTAGTAATAGAAGCAAAACGAAAGGCATGGACAAAATTTGGAGAAAAAGTGGAGACTGACAGTAAAGAAAACCAAAAACTCTTCTACAAAGTACTCAAAGCACACAGAAAAGGAAAGGTATACAGCTCAAACCAGATAAAAAACAAGAAAGGAGAACAGTGAACAGATGGAAGAAAAATTATGGAGAGTTGGAGGAAATATTTTGAAGGGCTCTAGGAAAAAACCGAAATGACAACAGAAATCATACAATAAAATCCAACAAGACAGAAGGAAACGGAGGAACAAATAACGATAGAGGAACTAACTGAAGTACTATAGAACTAAAAAACGGCAAAGTACCAGGGCTGGACAAAAACACCGCAGAAATGATGAAAAAGATGGGAACAAAGGGAACAGAACTACTGCTAGAAATATACAACAAAGCATGGAGTGGCGAAATAATTTAAAAAAAATAGCAAGACGTACTCATAGTACCTATTTACAAAAAGGTAGTTCAGTTTTTTAAATATCTTTCCCAATACTATATTTTAATAACACTGGAAGATTTTACTTCGTGATACATCTTGTATAAATAAATAATGCAAGTTTTACTTTGTTGGTATCACACTGTAACTAAAAAATTCATAAAATTTTGATGAACCATAGAATGTGCTCATTATAGTATAAGCAAGGTAAAATTCCGTAAATTTTCGTTAATTCATTTACATAAGGAAAAATATCTTAAAAAGTTATGACCATTTCGCATGTTCACGAAAACTGTGTTTTAAGGAGTTTTTTACATTTGTCCATTATAGTGATGTGCTGTATTTTGTATTTTAATTTCCATAAAATTTTGGATTGTAGTTAATTATTAAGATTTTTTTTAAACAAAAATCGATTTGTGATTTTGTATTAAATATCTTCGTTTTGTTATAAGTTAAAGATTGTTTTGAATCATTTACAATATTCATTTAACCATTTATGACATGTTTTTATTTACTGGACTTCTGATGACCAATAGTTCATTTTATTATTGCTATTTTGGATTATTCGCATTATAGCAGAAGCAACTAAAAATTCAAAGGATTTTTGAAAAATAGCAAACTGTCGCTATAAATTCATTTACATGAGAGTACATTCATGAGGGTACGTAACTTCACAGTTACGACAATATAATTTTTTTATAAAAACATTTGATTAATTTCTAGATTTGTCCAGTGTTTTAATTTGCCGTAGACTTTAGCTTTTAGGTCGAAATTCGCTATTTTTTAAAACTTCCAATTCCGATTTCTGTCTGAAGAGTAAAGGCACAGCGATACACCAGGGATACATGGGATCGCCTGCTTCAGTTTCCCTCAAAAGGAAAGGCACTTTGTATGGAATTGTTGGAAAATCTAAATGATCAGATATTTGAAAAAAATATTGTTATTATATACAGGGTGTGGCACACGAACGAGCGATTATAAAACAGTGAAAAATTACATGGTTTTGTTTTAGTAGAAAAATAAATTTTATTCCAAATTACACCTAATGGGTTACATTTTTAGGTTTTAGAGATAACATTCTTGAAATACAGCCCATGTTGTTGAAACATAACTCACAACCAGGAAACAGAATTAATCGAATTTCGGACAGTATGTACCATCACCCCAACCTGTTAAAATCAGATGTTTTCCTTCACTGAGGAAAGCTTTGTGAAAAAAAATGGTAACTAAATTGTCAATATGTTAAAAGTGACAGCAGCCTTTTATCATTATCCGTTCAAATATTTGAATAATAATTATTTAAAAATAATTAAATCTAATGAAGTATGATTGAAAGGTGTATGGGTAATATCAAAGTAATCAGCTTCTAAATTCTACCGATCATCCATTTTTAACCGTTATTTTGAATTATTTTCATACCATATTTTAAAATACCAGAAGCTATATTATTATAAAAATAATGTGTATTCGTATCAAAAAACTTTTGGAGTAACGTGTACGTTACTGGACAGCATCCAGTATGCATTACACCTGAATATCGACATTATTTATGTACTCTTTCATTGCTATTAAAACAAAATATTATAAATATTATCCATTTTATAATGCTACGATTTTATCATGGCATCAATCAGGCGATAAACTGATAATTTAATACAAATAACATGTACTTTTAAAAACAAGTTTAACATTTATTTAAATAATTTAGCAACATCTGCCATATTTCAGAAATATGGCAGAAATATAGAATTAGAAATGATTCTTAGCTAACGTTATATTATAAGACTTAGATAACTTTAGATTTTGTTTAAAAAAAACAAAACTTGTTTTTTGTTTAGAATTTCGTAATTGTATTAAATTATCGTAACGCCGTTGACAGTTAATGATTCATTGTGTCCACAAATGTACGTCGTTTTCACAAACCTTAAAGAGCATATTTTCGTGAACTCGTGAATTCACGACTACGTGAATTTTTGAATGCCAAAAGTAAAAACGTTTTAACATTGATTTAGTATTGGTATATAAAAGTTTCGATTTTTGATGGCTCATATAAACAAACTTATGTACTTGGTGCCCCAGTCAATACGTAAATTATTTTTCAAATTTTAAATAATAATAAATTATTTTATCAAATTACAAATTAATTCTTGTAACTTAATAATTATATTTCAAGCAAAAACATGAGAAATGTGAAAAACAAACTATTGTTTCTACTAAAGTTGATCGCCTAGCGATTGAAATGTTCATTTAGATTAAATAAATGTGTTTTGTGAAAAACGTGTTTTGTTTTTCTTATTTCTACGAACTTTTCACAAGCTCCAAGATATTACAAAATACATGAGATTAAGTCTCAAGCAAAAACACACGTGATTACTTTTAGTCAAATGTGATATCCACATATGTACTGGAAATACTTTGAACCGCAAAAGAGTAAAGTGAATATTTAAGCATAAGTTGCATATCAAAGAACCCTTTCAAATTTAACTTTCATTTAAGCAGTGCAGCGTGTTTTAATAATAATTTATTAGCTCATAACTTGCTCAAACATTCTCTTTTTTTTAAATTGCAAATGGATTAATCTGTTATTTGTGTATTGGTTAAAAAACATCATATTCGTATTCTGAATTAAATTTATAAAAACTAAAAACAATTGCTGAAAATTACCTTGTGAACTAAAAAAAGTGTCAATTAGCACGTATTCTTTTAGTCGTCACATATTGTATCCCCGATTTCAGTGTTTTATTGCAAATGGATTAATCTGTTATTTGTGTATTGGTTAAAAAACATCATATTCGTATTCTGAATTAAATTTATAAAAACTAACAAAAATTGCTGAAAAATATCGTGTGAACTAAAAAAAGTGTCAATTAGCACGTATTCTTTTAGTCGTCACATATTGTATCCCTAATTTTAGCTGCGTTTTCATTTCATAACTATGACGAAGAATTTAGATTTGCATATCTATTAATTTGAGCACTGCTGGGGAATGCGGGGCGCTCGTGCAATTTTCGGCGAGTTCGGTTTTACGCGGAGCCGTAAAGTCTTTAACTGATGCATACCGTCGCGGATCGTCTGCAAGCCTTTAAACTTGTTTACGGTTCATAGTACGATATTTGCAGATGCAACCATTAACCTAGAAGTTCACAGTGAGAAACGCGGTATATTTATAGCAGCATATGAAATGTTTGATCCATAAAATTTGGCATCTACACTTTAAAATTAGATTGTATACAAGCGGTGCTGTGGATGTTTTAATCTTAAGCTAACGAACTCTCATACTTGGCATTTAAAAAATTCAACTCTCATACTTGGTATTTTAAAAATACAGAGAGATATAAGAATGGCATCGAAAAGTTGTTATGGGGTGGTTAAAATCACATCGAAGTGGTAGCAGGACGAGGCCAAGGACGTATCAGCTGTCCTAAAATTGGAACGAGCTGAAAACTACTACATCCATTAAAAGTGGATAAAGGCTGAAAAAAAAAAATACGAATAAGAAGAGATTACTACTTTTTCATATAATTCGAGACTATAAAATTTTATTGGGGAATAATATAAAATGAAAAACTATAATTTTTGTTTCATTATCGTTCTTATTGTCAGTTATTTTATTTGAAAAAAATAAAATAAACTAATCCTGAAAACAATTTAAAGATTGGTTTAAAGATTTTATTCCATTTTATGTAAAGGTCGATTAAATATATTGATAAATATTAGTAAATAATGAACTAATTAATAAATAATAATTATATAATTTATAAAAAAATATTATTATTTTGCTCCTCAATCTGATATCTGACTTCTTCTAATAGTTGAGTTAAATATATCTCCACATCTAGAACATTGCTTAGAGGCGTGCTTAGGACCATATATTATGTAAGACGAATTGTTTTTTATTTCACATTTTCAATTCATCTCCCATTTCTACTTTACGATAAGTGCTAGTGGCAAGCAAACGCATTTCATCGCGTTTCCAGCGGCATAATCCCACGGCCACCGCCAATTCCTCGGCAGAGCGCAAATTCAGATCGAATATTAAAACCGGCGTCCCTTGCGCCCACCGCCCCCGTGCGCATGGGGCTTCCGCCCCCGACGCATACGCCGCGACCTTCCCGTAAAAGTTGCCCGGGGTTAACGTGCACTCCGCAACCTTTGAACTTCAATTCTTTATGAGCCACTCTCCGGCGGGGGCGCGCGCCCCCGCCTCACGTCCTTAACTCTCCTAATTGACTTCTCGGGGCGACCGCGGGGGACGGCCCGCCGTGAGTGGATCCGGTGCGCGTGGCCCCCACACTTCCAACCCCCCGACGAATTCGCGAGTTTAGCCTACGGCGCGCTGCGTGCCGATTAGAGTGGAGATGATGGGGATTTTCTTCGAGTACCTACAGTAATTTTCGAGTTCATTAGCTTGAAGAGAAATATCAATATCATTAGTTCGAAACAGTATTCCAATTATGTACTGAAAGTAGACGTTAATTTCGGATTCGCCGAAAAATTGAAACAGTGTTATGCGACATTCACCCCATAGATAACTGGCGCTCGTAAAGATGGCTTTGTCTAGTTATGAACGAAAGTAATGGGGCATTGGTAATCAAACGAATTATACATTTTTTGTTTCAGCTTTGGTGCAAGCTTATAAAAAAATAAATGGTGGTTGTTGGTTGCAATCAAAAGTTTGATTTTTGTGATGAATCAAGAGCATAAAATTCATATTATGACGTTAGCTGTCAGTGCCATGCGGACTCGACTGCCGCGTGAGGGAGCATAAGAACATCTTCAGATAAATGCCTCTCACACAAAGAGTTTTTCCATCTCATGCCAACTAATTTAATAACTCATCTCATCCAGTCGCTTTTATGATTTGTTGTATCGCCGGATGCTGGTTAACATAATATAAATATTATCCATAACACTTTGAGTAGGCGTTTTACATTTTCTTCTTGATAAGTTGATACTGATTGAATCGAGAAAGTGCATTCGCCGATACAAAAATAAATTATGACAATGTATTCTGAATAACTAACAAAAGTTGCCAATTTGTAAAGAAATTGTGCGCCATAGAATTTCGTCTTCAGAATTTCTACTCCATTGTATCCGTAAAACCTCAAAAAGTGTGCAAGCCATTGAAATTTTATTCGACGCTGATAAACACACGAAAAATGATCTCGGTGCGGACACAATGAGACATGAGCAGTGTGTGCTACGCTTTCAATTTATACCAGACTTCCTCCATAGCCGAAAAGTATAGGTTCGAGTGAAGTTTAACATTATTCACTTTAACGGTATAGAAAATCATATTCGATATGATGGCTATAATATGTTAATATAAAATATGTAAACAAATGTGCAAATTATAGTTTCTCAACGCCCTAAATTATCACTAATGCTGCTGTGCAAGCTATTCCAGCACGCCGCATTCAAAACATGAACAAAACGTTTGTTTTGACGCGTAGTGTAGAACTCGTCTTAGCCGCTCACCGCGGTACGCGCAGTCCTGCAATTATGTCACTGCAATCCTCCACGTCCTGCAGAAAGCATATCGGAGCAGCTGCCTTACGAGGATGCTGCACCAGGTGCACTGTGCACTTTATGCTTCTGAATCAAGTTAATACAGGATGAGCTGAACTATGGTGCATGGGGCAATTTGTGCCTCTGCAGATGACATCCATGTAGGTCAACAATATCAACACAAATGTTATCCAGTGCGAATTCGCACCGTGCCATAAAACTCTCTCAGCTGGTAAATGGCAATTGTGGGCAATATTCGGATGTTCTTCCATTACATTTGTGGTCCAGGATTACGAAATAGGCCCCCGCTCAAGCCGATACGTGCCGTGCGAAGTATGCCATATTTTTGATATTGACAGACAACTCGATAACATTCGATTTGAATTTTGAATTTTCGAGTACCAATGAAATGAAAGGAAAAATGCTGGCAGTTCTCGAATTGCGCGCAAATTACCTGCTAAGGTTAATCCCCAAGCTGAATTCCGCGCAAACCATCTTGAAGATCGCTAATCCTACCATTACATTGCGCGCAACTTGATAATCCTCTCTAATGAGTTCAGGTATTCGACGTTATAAACGCATTAACTTTGGTAGTTCTTAGGCGGTGATTGGACGGTAACCGAGGTACTGTGGTTACAACCCCTAAAAGTATTATTATAAAATGAAGTCATTTATTTCATATTTCATAGTTCGATCTGTAGTAGTCGCAGTAACATCAGTATTTAAAAATGGCAGAAATGCAAGTAACGTTCAGTGAACGAGGAAAATCTTTGTTGGTACTCAACAATTTCAAATATTATAAATCTCGTGTACTTAGTTCTTCGGAAATTTATTAGCGATGCACAGTCAAATATTGTAGTGCAAAAATATATACAATTGGTGAAACCAACGTGATTTCGCGGAAACCTGAAAATCACAATCATGAAGCAGATGTAAGAAAAGTGCAAACACAATACGTATCGAACGTATTAAAAAGAAAGGCGACAGAAGATCTGACACAAAAGCCGTCGAAATTAATTCATTCTGAATTAAAATTACATTCAAATGCTGAATTTGATAGTTTCTCGACCACGGATATATCCAACATCCGAAATAACATGAATTGTGCAAGAAAAAAAAAACCCTAAACTACCGACATCAATAGAAGAAGTTCAAAATATTTTAAACAGTTTGGATATAAAAACAAATAAAAACGAAAACTTCCTTCAATGCAACGACTTTGACAACCAAATTGTGGTGTTTTCGTGCAAAACAAATATTAGTTACATGTGCAAGAGAGATATTTTATTCATGGACGGTACATTTGATTATGCTGCAAAATATTTCACTCAACTCTTTACCATCCATACTGTGGAAAATGGATATTTTATACCTGTGGTGTTTATATTATTAAAAAATAAATAAGCAGTTTCCTACCAGCGCGCATTATCTTTATTAAAAAATAAATGCGAAGAAATGCGATTCATACTCCAGCCAAAAGAAGTGGTTGTCGACTTTGAGAGAGCTATCCATATAGCAGTCAAAAACACCTGGCCATCTACTAACATCGTAGGCTGCCGGTTCCATCTATCACAAGCTTGGTAGGTTTTTTTACATTAAAACGTATTGCGTTACATACATATAAAACGTATATAATATAATTTTCTTAATTTTAATTATAGGTGGCGTCAAATACAGAAGCAGGGCTTGGCCAAGGAATACAAGGCAAAAGATTCTGAAATTGGAAAATGGCTTAAAAATTTATTCGTGTTAACCTTCCTACCAGCAGAAGAAGTAGGCAATTGCCAATTGACAGATAATAGAGTGACAAAGATCGCGGATTATTTAGTAGAGTCCTATATAAGCGAAGAGGCCCAATTCCTCCCCGAAATTTGGGCACAAAATAGTGTTTCACTATGTAGAACAACAAATAGTTGTGAAGCATTTCATTCAAAATTAAATGGATGTTTCTATTCAGCACATCCCCATATTTTTTTGTTTGTAGATTGTTGATAAATTTTCAAATTGATACATACATTAAAATAAATTCAAAAAAAACTAATATATGTAGGAGAACCCCTCAAATAAAACGTGAAAACTTGTTTCCAATTTATTGTTAAAATATAAGGACGATCAGTTAACTAGATATGATTTTGTAAAATGCTGTTCCCATCAATATAATGACAAATAAATTAATTTGATTTCATGTGACAATGTTTTAATTAAAAGTAACTCCTTACTTTAGTATTTCCTGCTCCGTTTTAAGAATTAAACATTATTGTGTCCAGTTTGCGATAATCCGCTACCTGAGAGGCGAAGGGTAAGTTGCGCGCAATCCAGTGGTGGTATTAAAGGAGATTAAAACTACACCGGATTATAAAGGTACTTTGCGCGCAATTCGAGTGCAGCCAAAATGCTTATTGACAATTTGATGATTGGTGTAAAAAAAACGAGTGAAAGAGATCAATGAGGAAATGTTGCATCTGAGCCAAGTTAGGGCATACGTTTTAGTTTCCACAGCCACCTTTGATGGACTTTTTTAATTATCATATGGTATTAAACTAGAAAACATGAACTAAATTTAATACAATTCTACTAAAACGACAGCATTGATAATAACCCATACTTCCATGTGGATCAAAATGTTCAGTAGTTGGACAAATTTCACTTAAAATGTAGGAGTATATTATATGTATTAAACTAGCAAACATGTAGTAAATTTAGTGCAATTATTCTAAAATGGCAGCATTGATATTAACGCATATTCCCGTGTGGAGTAAGTTAAAAGCTCGATTTAGTCACTTATTTAATGCTTACTTAGCATATTTAAAGCCAGATTTGTATACAGTATGCCCAAAGACATTTTTTCTGAAAGTTTGATAAATAGTCCGTTTTAAATAAGTGAGATAATCGAGTTATTAACTTTCTGAATTGAAGACATCTTTGACTGAATGAAATGTTGAAACTTTCTGTGAAAATATTTTCCATATTTGGCATTTCATTCTTGATGATGAAGTAGCAGAATATTTCAAATTTTATCAAAAGAAGAGACAAAATATTGCAAAATTCTGGAACTTTATAATCGACGTATATACGAAAAAGGTATTCCAAAATTTTTGCAATATTGCCACCTACATTTCACAGTAAGAAGTAACACAAACAATATTACAAAGTGTAGGTCATTTTCTACTAGATTTAAATTCTTTAATCGTCTAAGACAATATATGGAAATTTCACATCGCCATGTCAAAAGTTTCAGAAGAAATGGGAAAATATTTTTGCTTTTCATCAAAAGTAATAATAAGAATAAAATTTTGTAAACATATTTTTCGAAGTGAATAAAGTACTAAACTTTACAGTACAAAGACGTACAATTATGTTTTCGCATTTTCTAATCGTTAGTTGTTGAGTCTCGATTATCAATGAAATGAAATGAAAAATGCTTATCGACAATTTGATGATTGGTGTAAAGAAAAACGAGTGAAAGAGGTCAATGAGGAAGTGTTGCTAGCATATTTTCAGCAAAAATCCAAGTAGTCCCGACAAAAGCTGACAATGACTCATGGATTTTTAAACAAGGAATCGAAATATCTATGATCGTTCGTCTGCTACACTGAATAGAATGAAATGAAATAAGAAACGTATGTCGAGAAAAGTAATATGGAGCGAAGAGTTATTCTCAGATTTCGCTGGGACCTGTGTACAGATGAAAATTATACCAGCGTATATCCAAGTAAGTAATACAAGAAATATTGAAAAATGTTGATCAGTAGAGGTAGGATAGTTAGGCATTTTTCCTTTTTGTTATAAAAGGTATGATTACAGGCAGACCAAGTGCATTCTCAATCAAAGAACATTTAAAAAAACTCAAAATATTTTTTATTTTGCATATTTTGCATATATTTGAAGATTTTGCCTTTTTCTTTTTAGGTAGTTTGCACAATAATTATTCTTTTCGTTTTTTCTTGAAAAAAACAATTACATAGCTATTTTTATGTTAAATAAAATATAAAATTTACAGAGGACTGGAAAATGTGTATTATTTTTTTAACAATTGTCTATAATGATATTATAACGAGACCCTATCATTTTTCCATTAATATAGTATTAAGAATCCTGCCTTTACTAATGGCAGGTCTGAGAACTTGAAAACTAATTGCCCATTAGTTTTCATTTTACCCCCACTCCGACGACCACCCCCACCATTCTGTTAGTCTGTGCCTGCTACTTATTACTATTTATTTATAATTGTAATACATCGTTCGCTGGAATAACAACGTTGTTAAAAATATGAAAATGAAATAAAAATGAAAATAATTATTAATACTTATTCATTTTTATTTTGATGATTTATTACTATTAGAGATGGTATGAATACAAAGTTGAGTATTGGAATAGGTTGTTTCATTTCTTACTCTAGATTTGCTTTTTCAGTTTCTCTTTGGTCCATACCTTGGTTGTGTGTTTTTGCGCACTATTTTTACCTTTCGAGCGTTTGTTATTTTTGATATTTCTTTCTTGTTCATGAACGCTCTTCTTAGTGCAGTATACAGTCTCCCTGTTGTTTTTACTCTATTGTTGATGTCGTTTTCATATTTTCCTTGACTATCTATTATTGTTCCTAGATACTTTGTTCTCCTTTGTTATCACCATCACTTTTGTTTTTTCTTTATTTATCTTCAGATTTTATCTCTTTTATTTCTATATTCCTCATATTCCTATATCCTACGTATATTCCTTTGGTTCTCAGCCTTGTTTCTTTTATTATATCATTCATTATTGATATGAATAACAGTAGGCTTAGTATTCCTCCCTGTTTCACTCTGTGGTTTGTCCTGAAGTCTGTCTGTTTCCGGTTTTTATGTAGTTTCTCGTTTCTTTGTATAATGACTGGATTGCCTTTATTAATTCCCCACCTGCCCTTTTTTCCTCTAGTCCCTTCCATATTTTCTCCCGTGGTATACTGTCAAAACCCTTTTCTAGATCTATGAAACATAGGTATCCTTCTTTCTTATGCTCTCGAATTTTACCAAAGTCACAATCTGATTGTTACCAAAGTCACAATCTGACAACGCACATTAAAGATTTTCGGTGAACACACAAATCTTAACCGTCTTTAAAGTCTCTAATAAAGTAATATTAAGACGTCTATAACTAACTTGAGAGTATAAAATAGCTCTCTTAAAAGAACAAAGAGATTTTAGTCAAAAATTGATAGTTCTCAATAATTCATATCAATGAATTATCTCAAAATTGATTTAAATTCGAATTTAGAATTAGAATTTGAATTTGTATTTATATTTGCAATATAGATGCAAATCAATGTCAAAGTTATCTCAAAATAAAGAATTTATCAGAAAAATCAGTATAATAATAACCAGTGCTGCCACACACGGATTTTGCAATGTGTGAACTATAAAAATCATGAAAATGTATTAAATTGTACTGAAATTTGTACCAGTGTTGCCAATAAAGAAAATTATAAAGCTTTTTAGAAAAGAAAAGGTGCAAAACATCAAATTGTATGTGATGTTTCTATTATTCAATAATAAAATCAATTTAAGAATAGTTATATGAAAATATAAAAATATATTTTATGCAGTGATTATAAAACTTTATAAGACAAGCAAAATGTAAAGAAATATATCCGTTTTTTTGGATATGTTTTAATTTTTACCATTTTTACCATATCCACCACCACCTTTGCCTAAGGTGGTGGTTCTTAGGCAAAAAGTGCAAAATATCAAAATGTTCTGAAGTTAGGAAAATTTTGCTTAAAAAGTACATATGTATTAAACCAGCAAACATATACAAAATTTAGAATAATTTTAGAAAAACGGCACTGTTGACAATAACCCATATTCCACTTTGGAGCAAGTTAAAAGCTCGATTTAGTCACTTATTTAATGCTTACTATGCATATTTAATGCCAGATTTGTATACAGTATACTTGAACACAGTTGTTCTGAAATACAGCTAAATATCTCTAAAACTAAAAATTCTTTTCTTCTAGAGAAAAATGTTTCAGATAAAATTTGACTCTTTTAAATTAATCATTGTTTTTGCACTGTTTGTGCATTCCAATTGATGCACAATAAAAATATAACGTAACTATAGAGCATGCTTTAAAATAGATAATTGGAAGTAAGTACCTGTTATTAAAATGTATAGCAAATGTATTGTATTTTTGTCTCTATGTTAGTATCAAACCTTTATTGATGTATTGTGACTTTATGTTAATTGTGTCCACATTTTGTGTGTTCTAATTTGTATGACATGTGCAAACTTAATGTAATAGTATGTAAGTATGTATAGTATGTAATAGTATGTAATCACATGGACATCAAATTGGCTTTAATCATCAATTGTTATTCAAATTGAAGAATTTATTAAAAACAAAATCATGTGACTTAAATCGTGATATAAATCAATTGATATAAATCACATCTACTCTGGCAAAAACTGATCAGAAATATAAAAAATAAAAATAAAACAATACATGATGATTAATTTGATTTTTTTAAACTCATTGATTTTCGATATTTTTAAATAATTCAACCCTGTTTATTACCATGTAAAAATAAATCATTAGTTTAACAATTTAGTACGTATGTACTTTATCATACAAAGTTATAGAATTTTCTTAATAGATTTGTTATAAAACTATCCAAAATATGCGGTAAAAATATTTAAAAAAACGATTAAAAGGACAAGGTTCAAGAGGTAGGGTATTAAATTTTAAATAGCAATTTTAAAATTATAATTATGAATAATAACCCAATCATTTATATTAGTCTTTCAATAGTTTCCTGGGTATCACCTGAAATTGGTTCATGGATTATAATCAATGCACTGAATGAACCTATTCAGTTTTTCTATTACACAATTCTAGATTCTTCATATCCTGCAGCTGCTGATAGTGGCACCAAACTCCACTTAGTGGGGTGGCAGAAATGTCTTTTAATGAAAGCAGCAAATTATAGCTGTAAAAGAAGTAGTATAATGTCTGTGTTACTTGTAATTTGCGTTGGGTAATATTTGGCACATGACGATATAAGTTCGTAAGCGCCAAACATAAACATTTTTAGGTGGCGTCTGGTCTTTACGATAGCTGGGGGTGCTTCCGCAATAAATTGCATCGGCTAAGATGCACTTGGAGCCACTTATGAGTGCCCAGGGCCGATTCCTCATCTGCACTAGAGCTAAGTACCAGAAATATTTTACAAAATACATTTGCGCCCGTCGTCTTCCGCTTTCAACCGTGTACCCGGTGCGAATTAGCCAGAAGCTCGTAGAATAGTAAAATTTGGGCGAGCCAGAGAGCCGCCTCTTATCGCAAGGACGGTGCGTAATTAGAGGCGAGTAGGTCATCGCCGAGGGGATATCCGGGAAATAGTTTTAAAGTCCCCCATATGTGATGTTTCGTTCAGTAATGGAATCCCAAAGCCGCGCCCGACTCCCCGGGCATTTCCTGGATGGCCGAGAGTGCTTTTTCCCCATCCTGGTCGCGGGGCGTGTTTATTTATATGTGTCCTTCGACCCTTAAGCCTTAAGGAGCGTAGAGGATTAATTGCGTTAGTCCTTTTGTCCGTTCTGGTGGCATATTTTCCCTCGGAGAGAAAGGTTCGATTTAATGGACGCAATAAGGAATCCATGGGTGGTTGGTGCAGTGGCGTTTCAGTGGCCTCACATCCGCTGATTGCACACATTTCAGCCAATTCGCTCTTTAAATGCGATTATTAATCGGCTCGTTGTTATACTTGTGGCCTTATAAGTATTCGAGCCGACCCTGAGGAATGAGGAGACTCCCCCACTGACTGATGCAATTATCAATTTTGCCCCGAAGGTCGTATGTCAAAACGGCCGACGGCATTATTTGTAGTCGAGGATCGCACAAGGAATACGAAATGCGGGACGTTTTAATATTCCGGCGTCCTTTCTGGGAAGGAATCAAATCAAGATAAATAGTTTTTTAGTATGCAAACGGGGGAAGGCGCAACCTCGGATTCTGTGCACGGCGTCGCAGCTACGATCTCGCCTTGCCTGCAAGTGTGTGTTTGTGCATGTCTCTCTACCTGCACATGAATTTAAAAAGATTCGACTTACATTAGCGTGATGTTTCCAGTTTTTTGTCAGGGAACGGTGGCTTCTCTGTCTAGCTGCCCCCAAGGCTACGCCGAAGAGCGAAACGGAACTTCCCAGATATCCACACACACATGCACAAACGCACGCACACACAGGCACACACACCATCGCACACTTATATACATAACTTCCACGGTGCATCTGTCTTCATGTCTGCGTGTGTGCGCTGAATATCAAGAGATTATTTTATAAAACAGTCAAGTCCTTTTAGGTGTATCATAAGTGGAGCTCTTTATTCCTTTTGTTCAGGCGGGGGTTTGTAATATTGATGCCGCGGACGTGTCTTTAGGAAATGAGCGATGATCGCGAGGCTTCGTCTCGCAAAAATGGGTTTCGCAACGAACGCCGGAAACGAGGCAGCACATGGTGGAGATACAGACGGAAAATGATGATTCCGATTTCGATATGCGGCAACATTCAAAGGTTTTAAGAAAAATAAGACGGAATCGCGAACTAATTAATAGAACGAGATTAGGATAAGAAGCCATGGTTTTCGATCCTGTTTAATTAATACCAGAGGATAATGGCATACCCACATTAATGTCAGAGTGGTCGGAACCACCACCCCACTAGACCTCACCCGACTAATTAAAATACCTTCGATTATTAATTTGTGCAAAAATTTCTTAACATTTATAATGATTAAATCCCCATTGACAGAATTGACGTGGGTACTCTTACTGCAGTAGAATATTGAACCATTGAATAAAATACGTCAGCAAAAAGATTCAGTAAAAAGTTATTAAGTAATAATTATAATAATAATAATAATAATAATAATAATAATAATAATAATAATAATAATAATAATAATTCCTACTACTCCTCCATCTATGGCGTAATTGGTTACTGTCATAATTTGACAGAGAATTCTGACACGATTACATTTTATTTTACCATAGGCCCCTGAACTAGTATGAGTCATTGTCACGTAGTTTAGACAAATAAGACTCGAACGCTTGCCAAAGTAGCACTTTTTTTGATAAATTTTTAGTGACTACTGTACCAAAACTTTAAAATCATGGAAATAATCTGTCAAAATCCACGAGCAACCCATTACTCACATTGTAGTGAACACGTGATAAATGTTGAGAGTAAAACCAAGTCGGCAAAAAATTTGAACGAACTATACATAATAGGTATGTAAACATAGAAGCAAATAAGTCACAAAAAAATAAGAAGAAAAATAAATAATTTTGGTAAGCAAGGAAGACAAATATTCCACAAATCTTCCGCACCACAAAAAACTAGAACTATTAAAAATTTAATGAAGTGCATGAATAATTAAAAAAAAAAAATTATTTGTAAATAGTAACATGGATGAAAGGTCTGTAGATACATCCTGATTTATTGTTTTTGTAGTTATGGGAAATTCAGCACAATCAGCTAGTATGTGTATTGTATTAATTTTCATGGACTAGGGAGCTTGCTTCGGCATGTCTAAATCTTTATTAGAGCCAAGGAAGAAAAATCTTACATTAGATTATACAAGGTATCCCACAACTTCGTGGCACAAAATTATATATAATTAAATGAAAATGTAACTCTTCCAAAACTTCAAAATTATGGAAATAATCTACCAAAATTCATCGGCGAATCTATGAAAATTTATGTCAGGAAGAATTCCTGTCCACGAGCTACCCATTACTCACATTTTAGTGAACACGTGATAAAGGTTGAGAGCAAAACCAAGTTGGAAAAAAATTTGAACAAACTATACAGAATAGGTATGTGAAAATAGAAGCAAAAAAGTCATACAAAATATTAGGAAGAAAAATGAAGAATTTCTGTAAGCAATGAAATCAAATATTCCACAGATCTTCCACACCACCAAAACTAGAATTTTTCAAAATTTAATGAAGGGTATGGATACTTAAATAAATATAAATTATTTGTAAATAGTAATTAGGATGAAAGGTCTGTAGATACATTCTGATTTAATGTTTTTGTAGGTAGGGAAAATTCAGCACCATCAGCTAGTATGTATATTGTTAGATTGTATGAATCGGTGGTTAATACTTGGTGAAACATCTTTAAATTAGTATAAATAAAGCACTTAAGTTTCACAATTTTTCAATAGAAAAACTCGCTTTTTTATTAAAAATTTGTGAAACTTAACCAAGTGCTTTATTTATACTAATGTATATTTTATTAATTTACATGGACTAGGGGGCCTTCTACAACATGTCGAAATCTTTGTTAGGGCCAAGGGATAAACATTTTACATTAGATTATACAAGGTGCCGGACAACTTCGTGGCATAAAATTAGGAGCATGCCAAGAAAGGAAAATTAAATGAAAATGTATTTTTTTATATTCGCTTTTGCTTCCAAAATATAGGACCTAAAAGTGTTTTTACTTAGCAAATCAGTTTACTTATTAAAATGTCTACTAGAGTGACTTGGAAATCTGATATTTTGCTTTAAGTCACAGACTATCAATACACATAATCACAAATAATTATAATCATCAGAGTAAATACAGTGCCGTAGAAACAGGGGTTCTTCTATGGTTATTGCTACATAAAAACTTTGAGGTTAGGATTTTTTTAAAGCATACACAATTTTTCTGTGAATTAGCTTTATTGTCACAATAAATGTATACTTCTAGAATTTCGAAAAAATGAAGCGATTCTGAGATATTCGAAGTTAAACTTGGCAGAATACATAAAATAATAATAAAAAAATGTTTAATCTTTCCTTCTTGCGGCGAATGAATTTCCTTGGTAATCGCCCAGTAGCAAAAGCATATTCGTATAATCACTGTTGGTGTAATTTTCCATAGTTATTCAAGAAAAGATTTTAACTTTTTACAGAATTACACTCAAAATTCTTTTTTTCTCAACAGAGTAAAACTAAACAGTTTTTTTTAATGTTAATTAATATTATTAAACATGGCGAATACATCGCTTAAGGCATGGCCTTGTGCACATTCTCTAGATAGTGTTATCGTACTGTAAAATTGGAAATTACGTTGTTGGTAGATTATAATATAATTTTCTCCAAATTTACCGTACAACATGAGAGTGTATAGCCTAATACATCCGAAGAACCGTTTAGTCAGTGGTTCCTCAACTGTAAACGTCAACATACAACATTTGTCATATCAAACTGACGTCTGTCAAACTGACTTGTGTCAATCTGACATGTGTCAAACTGACGTCTATGAAATTGACGTCTGTCATATCAAACTGACGTCTGTCAAACTGACGTCTGTCAAATTGACGTGTGTCAATCTGACATTTGTCAAACTGACGTCTGTGAAATTGACATTTGTCATATCAAACTGACTTCTGTTAAACTGACGGGTGTCAATCTGACATCTGTCAAACTGACGTCTGTGAAATTGACGTTTGTCATATCAAACTGACGTCTGTCAAACTGACGTGTGTCAATCTGACCTCTGCGAAATTGACGTTTGTCATATCAAACTAACGTCTGTCCAACTGACGTGTGTCAATCTGACATCTGTCAAACTAACGTCTGCGAAATTGACGTTTGTCATATCAAACTGGGCCGATTAATACTTTGGAGTGGTCAGAAAAAAAAAATTGAAAAACATTACGCGGTATGCATCAATTCAATATTTATGTATACTGTATTCGTGTAGGAATATTTTGAATTGGCACAATAATAATAGGTAATTAAATCATTTGCGATGACATTTTTTTAATGCTGTAACATTTAATTATACGACTTCAAACGTTAAAAAACAGTCTACAAAAATTTGTAAGCGGAAATGAATTGTATGTCATTACGTGGTATGCATCAATTCAATTATGTATGCAGTATTTCGTGTAGCAATATTTTGATTTGACATAGTAATAAATAGATAATTAAATAATTTGATAAGACATTTTTTTGACGTCTGTGAAATTGTCATATCGAACTGGGTCGATTAATACTTCTGAGGGGCCAGAAAAACTATGAAAAATATTACGTGGTATGCATCAATTAAATATTTATGTATACCGTGTTCGTATAGGAATATTTTGAATTGGCACAATAATAATAGGTAATTGAATCATTTGCGACGACAATTTATTAATGCTGTAACATTTATTAACATGACTTTAAACATTAAAAAACAGTCTTCAAATATTTGCAAGCAGAAATGAATTGTAAGTCATTACGAGATATGCATCAATTCAATTATGTATGCAGTATTTCGTGTAGAGTAATATTTTGATTTGACATAGTAATAAATAGATAATTAAATAATATGAGAAGAAATTTTTTATGTGCTATAGTAACCAGTAATGTGGCTTTCAAAATCCGAAATCAGATATCAAAAATTTGTAAGCAGAAAGAAATAGTCGGCTTTTACGTAATATGGCGCTGGAGACTCTATGCCAGGTCGCTAGGTCAAGTGACGAACCCAAATTGCGCATTTATGGATACATATATAAATATTGCGTTGTTTAAGTTACACGTTCGCTCATGGTCAGTATTTAGTTAACATGGACTAGTTTCGACCTGGGGTCATCATCGGCATCCAAATCTTTATTCAAACATTTACAATTAGTACAGGTATATTTCTTAAAAATCATATAATACAAAATTTATAAATTCAACGTACAGTCATAGGGTAAAAGCTACACTAATTGCTATTATAATTTTTCTCGGTGTTTTAATAAAGATTTGGATTGATGACGACCCCCTGGTCGAAGTCGAAACTAGTCCAAGTAAACTATAGACTGACTTTATATTACCTGATAGTGCTGACCTCACATGTTGAATTAACCTATAATCAGAATGGATCTAAACACATTTTAATTATTATAAGAGTTTATATTATTTCCAGAATCGCTTTTTTGTTTTTTTGTCTCTAACTTATGTAACATATTTGACAGATACCTCGAGCGGCGTCCATACATACCTCCTAAGAATTATCATTATCATAAGAAAGAGCATTACCATAGTCCACTTCATCTTCAACTTGTCGATGGTAAAAGTATGATCTTGTATACTTGTATGTTGGTGGCGAAGGCCAGTCACTATTGATAAAAGTGTTTTTAACCAATATTAAATTATTCTAGGGAACATATATTGAGTTGCTGCAGATAATTATTTGTGTTTTAGCTTCAGTGACCCTTACCACTAGCGTAAGTGTGACGACCTTTTGTTATCAGCTACGAATTGAATGTTAATTGCAGAATGGTCAAGTCTTTGACGTGTGCAGCCATCAATCTTCAAGTAAACGACCGTCCTTATACAAATTGCCTCTGACTGTTGTGCGTATAATCGTGAATTATTCACTGCATTCAATTTACTGGAAAATTAGATTTTTCGGTGTATTCATTGAGAGATCAATAGATTGGGGTTTTAACCCTGAAATTTATTGTCGAGCCAATTAACATATTTAGTGGGAATGAACGATGTAGTGATTAAATTCAGGATCTGGCCCAAGCCGCCTCCCCTATTGTAATTCGCCGAAAACGGATCCCTCGCCCCATCCACTTCTAGGCTCCTATAAATTTTTGGTGTTTTAAAATTGGAAATGAGCACGTCGCTCGGCATGAGATACTGCCTTCGTCCTAGGCGATTTCTGCCCTCCCCGCGGTTGAAATATGAATTTCAATTAATTCAAGCGATAAAACAGCGTCTATCCCGGCGCGCGAGAGCGATTCTAATGAATGGGAGAGATTAAAAGGCGCGCAGTCGCGAATTAATATGAAACGTGAGGCCACGAATGCGTTTATTTATCACTTCTTGGAGGTGCGCTCCCAGTTTTCTGAAATATCTGGGATGTCCGTCGGGCACACGTATCGGGAAGGACGTGCGATCGCTCCGGATACACGGGGACGTTAAGTGAGCGAGCGCGTGTGTGTGTAATATAAATACACGGCTCGCTTTCGGTGTAATATTTTATGGTGTGTACGAGAGTTAATCTAAATGCATGAGCCGTGAATTTCGCCTCTCTGCTCACCTCCCGTTCTCTCCTGGAACAACACAGATTCCCCGCTGCTTTGTAAATAATCATCTTCCACTCGCATTAATGTTTGTTTGACTGGCGCACATCTCCACGTAATAAGACGATTCCGATTCAAATTGCCGCCATCGCGCCGCGTTTTATTATGAAGTGGATGATAACGGCGATTGTCTTATCGTCGGGTTTTTGTTCCCGCCGTCTGTGCGCGGATCGTGATCCGGTTGAATTTTAATATTTCTCGTCCCAAAGAGAAGAAGCAAACGAGGCACCTGCCCCCGAGCTCTTATCCCAGCGAACACACATTTGGGTTGTGTATAATATAATATTCACGTGCCATACAAGAAACAAATTTTGTTCCGAAAACTGCTCCATTACGGTCGACATATCGCTTCTCACATGATCAAACACCTATGAAGGCAAACAACTGTTGTATGCAGGATGGATCATCACCGCAGGACAAAAATCCAATTTCAATACAACATTCCTAGTGAAAGATATGGTGCAACGTTTTCCCATAATCAGCTTCGCTTTCGAGTTATTAAATTACACAGGGTATATTTGAGCTTGGCTTAGTTTAACGGGTAGTTCAGGAGCTTGATGAAACATCTAACATCCGACTATTGAGCTGATATCTCTTGGGATTTCTTGGTTCAATCGTAACGAAAGTGAAAACTTTTCCCAAATGACCACCTTAAATACTTCCTCAGTGGGTTCACAGCTAAAGTGGATCAAGTCCATAAATTATAGTTTTGAAATAATCAAGGTTGAAGTTTATTAACACTAGTTGAACGTGACTTTAATGTTTCTATTTTGACCAGTGCATGAATCAGAGTAGAGAATGACATGTGTATTGTGTAATGTGTATGGTATTTTTAGTCTCTTGCCTAATATGGACCCTCTTGGACCCTCTGTCTCGTCCCATAAATGCATGTACCCATTATCATTGTTAAAATAATGGATTCCAAAATTGTACACATACATATTTCGGTTATAGTATGCTATAGACGTAGTCAATATATTGGATTGGGAGAGCTTTTCGTAGGTCAAATGTTGCAACATGCATTTGATGCAGCACCTTTGTCATTTTTAAGAGACTTAAAGAGACTAAAGAGACTTAAGAGACTTAAGAGACTTTTAAGAGGTTTTTAAGTCTAGCTTGCAAAGCTTTGGCCAAATGCAATTTCTATTCCAATTCAAATTTATCACGCCGTTCCGCGTCATTTGTTTCAGCCACTATCTTTAATTGAAGTTCGTCACATCGACTACATGTATCTTTTGCAGGAACTTTCAAATGCTAGTTAAACTTAGTAGAGAAACAGTAAAACTTTTGTTTCATAGCTTGCTTTCTTTCACTTTGGCATTTCTCAATGTATAAGTGGTACATTTTTCTGATATCTAAATCATACTTCCTTTCCGATTTTTTTTTCTACTATAGTGGCTCTGATAGGTTGGAAAATATTTGATATGTGCTACTATATCGGAATCATAAAGCCTATTAATTGGAGCTTTTTTACGACGCGAATCAATGACGGCACGAACTTCAGACTTTAATATACACCTATAAACCCTACCATGACTAAGCTGAAGACGAAAATACTTTTTGCATACCGTTTGAGACCAGCCATCCCTTAAATTGTACGAATACGAAACATTCTTCCACTTCCATCTCGTATTCATTTAGGTTCCACTACGTGACTCACAACTGAACTCCTAATATGCACATTTTGTTTGCTGAAATCTCCTAACTTCCAAAATGATTCGAATATGCGCTTTCTTCCGTCCTTTGTGAATTTTTGGTTATAATTCTTTGTACAGTGACATGGTGCGTTTCTAAAGCACTTTTTTTTAAATTTCCTTGCCTCTTACTGAATGGTAAACAAGTTTCTTAAATTCTGACTTTTCCTTTTTTTCAAGTGTTTTCATCCTTCCTATTTCTACCCCTTTCTATAGGTCTACTTGGCCCAGGAGTGACGAAGAAGAAGCTGCGAAGAAGAGAATGAAATGGAGTTCGATTAGTTTCAGCTTAGTTTCACTTGGCTTGAATCGGAGTTATCTTGAAAGAAAAAGTAGTAATTGTCTGTTTTGTCAATAACTTTCTGATATACAACATAATGAATTTTAGAATTATGGATAAGCAACAGCAAAAACAATAAAAAACAGAACATCAAATCAATTAGAATGCATGCATGTTATAATTTGTTGTTTTATGATACTTTACTGTCAGATTGTGAAGTAGCTGATTCATTTTGCGAAGGCACATAGTTTGAGGATGAATCAGAAAAGTCTACATATTCGCCTGAATCCATTATTTTGAAGTTTTGTCAACCAACACGTGCACAAGTACACAAACAAAAACCACGTGCTACGATTTTGGACTTGATTCACTTTAGCGCGGAAATTTTACAAAAGTTTTTCCAGGCTAAAGACAACTGCTGACATGTTAGAAAATAGAAACAGACTTGGTTCACTGTGGCTCCGAAAATATACACCTTTAACAAGTATTAATCCGCAACAACTTTTTTTTATACTTTTGGACTTGATCCACTTTGGCTCTGAAAGTTTCAATTATTTATTTATCTTCTTAAATCTCTTGTACCCTAATAGTTTGTCAATATATTTTGTTTTCTGTACATTTTATCGTAAAAAAAATATAAAAAATGTAAATAAAATTAACCAGGACAATCGGAGGAAGAATGAGACAAGGAAGACCAAAGGCAAGATGGAGGACAGAAGTGAAAAAAGACATGCAGCTCGCAGGCATCACGGAGTGGAAAGCAAAAGCAAGAGACAAAAAGAAATGGCGAGAGGCAATCAACCAAGCCATGGGCCTACTAGGCCTGTAGTGCTATTATATTATTATTATTATTATTAAATAAAATAAAATTCTGTATCAGCTTCTTCCATGCCAATCTGTTCTTCGCTCGTTTCCTTCCTAGTTGTACGCTAACATTGCTCCTCTTCAGTATTTCTTCAACTTTTTCTTCCCAGGTTTTCTTCGGTATTCCTCTTCTCCTGTTACCTGCTATTCTTATATTTTATATCTGTTTGGTTTGTGTTTCCTCTGCCATTCTTATAAGATGTCCATACCAAGCTAGCTGTTTTTTCTCTATGACTTTTTCTGTACTTTTTATTTCTAGGCTGTTTATTATCGGTTCACTTCTAACTCTGTTTCAGTTAAACCTTCCACTTTCCTTAGAAATCTCATCTTCGTAGCTTGTATTCTGCTTTTACTTCTTTGGTCGAACACCTAAGATTCGCTCCTAATAATAATTAACGTATAAAATATTTGTTTGAATAACAAGTTGACTTTGTAGATTGCAAAAATGATAGCATATTAGCAATATTATTAATAGCATATTTAAAAAAAAAAGTATTTATATCGGCGATCGGCTTGAACCGTTTGTTGGTTCACTCTGTATATAAACGTGTTGGTCCAAGAAATAAGTCAACAAAATTTTAAGAAAAATAACAAAAATTTCATCTCCAGAAGTCTATTATAAATGACATAACTTTATTGCTGCTTTGGCAACTGAATTCCCAAATTTAGTTTCACTAGATGATTTGAATGGTCTTGATCAAGAGTGGCCTCTTTTGTAACTGTAACGATCCCAAATTGTGTAACTTCGTTTTTAATCTGTTAGCCCCACTTAACCATTGACAGGGTTTTGTTCTGAGATAAACTTGAAAACAAAAAATAGCAACCTACTGTCAGCTAAAATACTGACTGGAATTTTTCACATTAAACAATTACTGTAAAATAAAATGCGTTTCAATTTTGATTAGAATTAAAAAAAAAACTATTTATGAAAGTAGTTAAGCAACAAGAGTTCTAACTCACCCCCAGCAGAGATCTCGATTAAATTTATCCGCGGTTTTAATCGGCGGTCTAATTGCCGCGAGGGGGTGGGGGTGAGTCAGAACTCTTGTTGCTTAACTACTTTTGAAACATAAAAATGTTCCTGATCTTTCCTGTTTAGGTTAGGTTGAGTTTTAATTATGCAAGATTTTATAATTAACTTACTATTTTACAATTGGCTTTTTGTATTGTTTTCAATAAACATTTGTTAACCATATTTAAGTTATTTAGAAGGTAATTTCTAACCTAAAATATCATTATTATAATTTTGGAGTTATAGTCAATATCAGATAAGATGTCACTTTTTACACAAAACCGAAATCCCCCACTGGTGCAATTGGACCTATGAAAATGCATCCCAAAACCGCAGGAGCTGTTTTGAGCCATAAATAATAAATTTATTCCTTTAATCCATTAGAAATGAAGTGATTTGGAGTTACTTAGGGACTTAGGTATTACTTAGGCATTGCTGAGAGACGTTAAGCTCACTATCGTATGTCAATAAACTAGGATGCTCCAAGAAATCCATTTGCATTTCTGTTAACCAATCCGACAGGATAGAGGATGGGCCTCGGTTTTATGTGAAAAGTGACATCTTATCTGGCATGGACTATAGTTACGGATTTATACGGGGATTTTATGCCCGTCTAAGGATTTCTTAAAATTTCATGTGGTAACCCTGACTTACAGTCAAGTGACTCCATACATGCGTAAGAAGTTCTTGCACTGCATATATTAGTATATTACGTAACGAGAGTAAATGGCATATTACGCATGAGTGGAAAATTTACAAAATCTTTTTTTTTTAGTTCCAGCTTAGACTTGTAATGAATTTGGAATTATATCAACTACTTACGAAAGTCCGAAATAGTTGGCATTTTCTGTAGGTGTATGAAAATGTTGAAACATTTGTGAAATTTGTGCTAAATTGTATGAAATATAATATAGATTTATAATTCGTTTAAAGTACAATTAATGAAATGACATTCACGAAATATTATTTCCTGATATTCAGATATAATGATTTGGCATGTTTTACATTTATTAAAATATTTTAAAATTGCGAAATAATCTATTAATGAAACATAACGAACTTACAAAATATTGAAATGTTACGAAATTTCAAAAAATGTTCTTATATCATCATATATTATGAAATTTTTGTTTTATGTTCAAATTGTGGTTTATAAATCGGAATAACTTAAAATGATCCCAAAAATTATTTTTGAGCACTAACGTTTTTAGACAATTAAAAGTATTTATTATAAAAATATTACTGGAGCACCAAAAATAATAATTATATTTGATACTATCTTGGCACTATATTTGGCATTCTAGGCATTTATATATTGGTCTTTATTTTTTTTTTGTGTAAGTTCGTTATAAATGATAAACGCATTAGTAAAAGTACCATATTTAAAAGCTTCAAAAGTTTTTACGCTAACAATTTTTTTGTTTTTATATCTTGAACTAATAAATGACTACCAACAATTATAATTGAGCTCCAATATATTAAAAGATTAAAACAAAATATTATTGACATCAGATAATTAATAATGTAGCCAAAACCGCACTAAAAATATAATTACAACGCTTGCTCTGTGAAAACGTTAAGCACAAAGTCAATTTGCTTTATAAAATACAGTTTCCCCCGTCTATATTTTTGTATAATTTCGTTATATATGATAAACGTATTAGTAAAAGTACCATATTCCATCAAATACCCTCGACTCACTGCAGTCATTGTCAGCTAACGTTTGCACGCGCGTACCAAATGTTACGTAAGTTTTGTTGACTCACATAATTATGATTAATGTACAGAGGGGGAAACCAAATTAAGACCACATTTCGATCATTATCAGGAATAGAGCAGTTGTCATAAGCCCCATAAAATTGTACACAAATATTAACTTTTCTGTCACACGACCACCCTTAATTATTACTTAATGGAAATCTGCTGACTAATAATGTAATGCCCTGAACCACTATTATATCAATATTGAATAGTGAGAAACGGAATCAATACTAACTATAATTAAAAGTCGTTATATAAAATCCAGAATAATTTATTTGTTTGAATAATTTAAATCAAATAAAGATTGTTGATGTATAATTTATAAAATAATTTGTGTAATAAATGAAATGTAAAATAATAAATGAATGAAATATAAACAGAATTTAGCAAATGTATGGAATTTTGTTAATAAGTTAAAAATAATATTGAATACCTGTTGGTTCATAATTAATTGTCGGTTCTATTCTTGCCTGGGATATTTTATATTTTTTCAATTTATTTTCGCATATTATGTTTCACAGTTCAGTTCAAGGGGCATGGTACAAATTGCGTCTGACTAAAATTATGTCCTTAACCAATTACGCCATAGGTAGAGGAGCAGTACGGATTATTATTATTAATATTACAAAATTAGATATAATCAAGTATTGGTATTAATACATTATTATTGGAAATTTTATGAAATGATAAATTAAATTTTATTGGCAAGCAAATCTGAAATCCGTTCAGAAAGTGTATCCCAGGATAATAATAACTTAAGTTATTTGCGTTAGTTGTTACTTTTTAGCATCACACTGACACATAAAAATCAATTCGAACCAATTATAAAATGCAAATTCACTAATTGTAAGTTAATTGAGCGTAAAATCAACGAGGCTTACAATTACATAACATTCTTGGGGCGATCAAGCGATGACGGAGCTGATAATTGCCATCGCTTTGAAGTACTTTAATGAGCTGTGATGTTATATTAAGTGACATTTACTTAGATGCATTATGGTTGATTACATATCGATGGTAATTATTTAATAATTCAATGAACATGTACGGAATTAATAACGATAACTAACAAGAAGTTTAATGAAACGCGGTTTATCTGAAGAGCCTTTTAAGGGAATTGGTATTATGCGGGTTGTTTTGTTTAGCACTGTGGACGTGCGTTATATTTTTTTCTGATTAAATGGTTTCCAACCTATATAAGTTTTAAATGTTTTTAAAGGAAAACTCACTTACAAAAAAAGTTATATAATATCTAGTTGCGAATTGCTTCGTTTGCAGCAACTGATTACAATTTAACAAGTACGAGTTGCCACACAGGTTATTACAGGCCTCGTAATTTATTATACTTTCAATTGAGGTATCTCAGACAGTGGAGGATGCCTCGGTCAATGCGCCATTATTACGATATTTATTAATTCAAACTACATTTTATAGTTACCGTACATTATCCCCATAAATATTGTATTTACCGCTAGCAGTAATTACTTCTACATTTCCGACCTTACGCTACACTTTCCATCGTTTTGCACTGCTGTTCACGTGTTTTCCCAGAAGAAAGATAATAGCACCAATTACTACCTCATTGTTTTTATTGCATTGTGCGCAATCTGAATATGAAACGCCATGGGTAAGTGCCCTCTAAACACTGCTAGGGCCGATGAATAGAAATTCAATTAAACAAGATAGCGAGTGTGGGCAGAGGTTGTGGAGAGAAAATCGAGGAAGCTTGTAACGAGATTGCATTACTTTTTTTGCAATGGTATATAAGGGTTCAATTGAATGAGTCTCTCCAAATAGTAATTCTAGGCCGATTATAACTAGTTAATCTATCAAAGCTGATGAATTGATGAAATGAATCCAATTTATTCTCTAAAACGTGCTGCAGGGAAAATTGAATGAAAATTTGTTAATGAAAGTGTAACTAGATTTTTTTCATGCTGTAGTACCAGATTTAATCGTAGATTTAATCGCAAGCCAATTACCACCAATTATGAATGTTTTACGCGTAATGAAAGTCGACGGCATTTGCAAGGAATCAAAGGAAATAGGGAGTAAAGCATTTTCAGTGTGCCTGTGCGGATTAGGGCGGTGCGGGTTTCGCACTGTGCATTATTAAATTCTTCATTTGCGGGGGCGCTTAATTCGCGGATGCTGAAAAAACGGACGTCGGGATAAGGGCAAAAAGCCGTTTTCCACCTGCTGGAAACCTGCCGAGACGAGCACAATGTCCGCGGTCACTTAGTATTAAAACGGATTACATATGAATGATTAAAAGCGGTGCACTACTTGCTGAAAAAAGGGTCAGCGGTTACAATTATCTGCAGTACATATTACTCATTACTTCATGTAAGTGTAGGTCTCCTGTCAAAAGCTGACCGTGACTCATAGCTCCATATTGCAGGAATTCGACATATGTTTCATATTTTATTTCACTCTATTACATTCACCTTAAGCATGTGAACGAGCATATAAAACGACATTATTTGTTCGAAAAACCATGAGTCATTGTCTGCTTTCGACGAGTCCAAGAAAGAGTCCAAAGGGTCCTCAATAATCAAACTGGACTAGCTAATATAGGATGCTAACATACATTTGGCTAAGATACCAGGGGCGAAACTAGGCGGTTTCAGAAGGGGCGTACGTTGGGGCAAGTCTGATATAAGTCTAATTAGAAATTTCGTAAAATTCATCAAATTAAAATTAGGCACAAATGATAATACATTTTCTTGAAATATTCACAAAAATTATTAAAAATAAAATCAAATATCGAGATTCCATTCGCAATTTAGTGAACCTACAATTATATTTTGTTATTTTAATTTACATCATTTTTACATCATGATTTTACTTACCAATATGTATTTTATTTTTCATTAATTCTCTAGTCAAACAATTTTTTTTTTCATAAAGTTCCATGTAGATATAGAAAGTTAAATATCTTAATTGTAACATATAATTTCACTGTGATTTATACGTTCTCATCATCAGTATCATAGAGTCAGAAACGTTGTTCTAAAAATTTAATAAGGCAACGAATATTAATAATTTTTCATGAAATATAAAAATGAAATAACTCAAATTGCGACATACAGTGATTTTATGGAGGAATTTTCGACATTAGAATTTGTGGAATGTTTTCTAATAATTTTTTTTTTTTACAAAACGTTGTTTTCATCAGTTCCATAAAATCAGAAAACGTTATTCTATAAATTTAGTTAAAAAGTTTGAATACAAAACATTTTAGTGTTATTGTTATATTATTGTATTCTAAATTTAGTAAATGACATTTTATAGGCTTATTTTGTTGTTTATAGTAATCAAGTAAACGATATATTATAGGAAATATTATATATTATTTTTCAAGGAAGATAAAACAGTATATTGTTATTGTTATATTATTGTATTCTAAATTTAATTCACTAATCTGACAAAATAACTAATACGTTTTATTAATATTTGTGCTGTGTATTCATGGTCAGTGATAAGAAAGGATGTTGTCTCTTGTACATTCCTGGACTTCTGGACTGAGTTAAAAACAGTGAACTTACTTACACTACTCTGGCTTTCAACGACTAAATTGATCCTTTCGTAGGATAATGAAATTATAATATGTATACAATATCACAGTGATTTAAAGAAGTCATATTGCACATTTTAAGCACTAGTTGAATTGAAAACATGGCCAATTTTTTTCATCAATTCCATAAAGTTAAAAAAATCTAATAGTATAATTAGTAGACGATTATAAATTATTTCACATACAATATGGATCCAATTCCAAATATTATAAATATTATAATAAAAACATTTTATAAAATAAAAAACATTATGGAGGATCATTTTGATCAATTCCATAATGTTAATAAAATAATCAATTCTTTAGTATTTGAGCAGAATTAAATAAAAATATTACTTCCATGGAATGTGACTTGCCTACATCAGTAATTATACGAGGACACATTATTTTAATAAATAAAAAAAGTTAAAAACTTTTAGTATCTAGCGAAGTTGAATAATTTTATCAATCAAATATGATTATAGAATATGATAGATATGATAAATAGAGTATAATTATAAATCAAAAACTTTTATCATTTGTCTCAAAAAAAATTATATTTAAAAACAAATATCAAAACCTTGTAACATATAATTTCACTGTAATTTTATGGTGGTTTTATGGAAATATTATTGATTTTTCATTACATATCATTTTTGGCACTCTTTTAAATTACAAAAATAAATAGCCCTAACATATTCATCAACTCCATAAGTTTGAAAACGATGTAGGTACTAAAATTTTTATTAGTTACATGGAATATCTATAATAATCGAAAGATCTCATTTTGTAACATACAATTTAATGGTGATTAGAATTTGTAGTTTAATGAAACTGTACATTATGTTATATTGTGTTTTTAATTTATTATTTTTTAACATTGTGGAGCATCCATTATTTAAGTTTTCATTATTTCCATATAAGTTTCAAAAAGTTCCCAGTAATGAAAGTGAAAAACTCAGTGAAGAAAAAAAGATAATTCAGTAGTGTTATAGCAAAACATGATATCTAATTTTTTTTAAATGCACTTTTTCTCATTAATGGCCACAAATAAAGTATATTTTAAGTTGATCAAATGGTTTAGTGTTGTATTGTACCTTTGTATTATAAATAACTAAGGCATGCTAATTTAATTTATAATTATAAATACAAAACTGTTTTTGCTTCTCCTGTAAAATAACAAAAATGACAGATAACATGTTTTGCAACACTACTAAATTGTGACAAGAAATTTCACTGCGATTTATTGATATTCGAATTTTTGATATTTTTTAAATTTAAATATGTTTATGACCAAAACTGTTTCATTAATTTCAGAAAGTTAAACGCCGGCGCCGTCTTAGAAGTTTTATTAATCGACAAAAATAAATTGATATTCATATTAGTCAATAATAAAAAATCTCTAATTTAGACGCACAAGACATACAGTGATTAATTTAATAGTGATTTGGATTGTTTGATCTTTTTTCGAATTTTGACACAAAATTATAGCAAAAAATTAAGTTTTAGTTTCAGAATTTCAGGCTCAAAACCAAAACTATGCTAATTAAATTCATTTTGGGATGAAGAACTAAATTGAAGATTTTATTTAACGTGGAATTTAACCATGTAATCACAATAGAAGAAAGTATAAAAAAAGTCATTATCGATAAAATTTAAAAAAATTGTCAGTTCATGAGTCATGGTTTCATTGATTAAATTTGAAAAAAAAAACTATAGCGGAGTACCGTATAGAAGCGTAAAATAGTAAAATGCGAAGGTAGAAAAGTAAGTAAGTATGTAAAGAAGGTACAAAAAAAAATTGTACTGAAATTAATTTTATTTTTCAAAAAATATCATTTTATAATAACTATTGGTCAAGAGTCCAAAAGCTACAATTTGTCCAAATTTAAATACTATTGATATTCTTTATTTTCAATTGCATATTGCTCATTATGAACGTATGTTGCGGTTAGTTCACTTCTGCACTCAATGCCTCAATTATAAAACAGTATTTTTAGTGATTATCTTGTACTAAAACAGTTATCTGTTCAAAGAGACAGCTTCAGATAGCATAGATAGCAAGAGATAGCTATAGGCTTAGACAAAAAAAGATAAAAATAAACCAAAAATACTCCGGGTGAGAACATATGAAAGCTTGCAAGAAAGCTTTCATATTTTTGATATTTTAAGGGAATGTCATTTTCAATAATTATATCAATAAGTGAGAAAAAGTTTTAATCAACTTGGATTGACATAAACAGTAGCATTTGAACCAAAATTTATTAACAAACTGAAAGAAAAATTTTCTTATTTCAGTTTACCCATCCTCCCCATTCACACAAAATGTGAATAAGCCATTGTCTCCCATTGCCATCTATTGCCACCCATTGTTGGGCCTGTTGTAGGTGATGAAATGTTGCCAAATAATTCTTCATAGTGGTATCCACACATACTTTCAACTTAATTCTTCATAGATTAATTTTGTTCTCTCACGACTAACTCTCACCAAATTTCAGAATAACAATAGTCACAAATTTAAACAATAATGGACGCTTTTGAGGCATAACATGTTCTCAATAATTTGAACTCATTTTTAGAGGAAACTTTGAATCAAGACTCGTATTTGAATTTTGTTTTGACAAATCTAGAAAATCAAAAATGAGACGTTGAAAATCAAACTGGTATAAGTCTATTTTTTTAATTCAGATAATCCCAGAAATATATAAGAAATATATGTTGTCCCTTTTCAAGCCACGTCACGCCACTTTTCAATGGTTTTCAAGGCTCATATTAATGTTAATAAGAAAAATACATTTTCCATTAGGCGGAATCGGCTACATATTCTTACTCTTAACTGGTTATACATTCACTTCCCTGAGAAGTATTTACATATTAGTCCTGAAATGGCCATAAGTTGCTATTGTAACGTATCTGTAATACCAGTAGAGTGCTCATGACTATTATCCATGGAGGATTTTGGCAATGCATTACACATTATTACATACATTTTATTAGATGTATGTATGTACTAACGAACTCACCTGACTTATGTAAAACATTTCTGTTCTAATCATCAATAAAGCATTATTATTATTATTACATTACGTATTTCCTTTTGTATGGTGTAGAAGCTTGGACCCTCAACGTGTATTGCGAGAGGAAATTAGAAGCCTTTGAAATGTGGACCTACCGTAGGATGTTGAGAGTATCATGGACAGAATATGCGACCAACGTGGAGGTTCTGAGAAGAATAGAGAAAGATCCTACTGGAAGCGAAAATAAGAAAACTACAATATCTCGGCCACATCATGAGAGGTCCGAAATATGAGATTCTACGACTCATAATCCAAGGAAGAATCGTGGGGAAAAGATCTAACGGAGCGAGAAGAATGTCTTGGCTTAGGAATCTGCGTAAATGGTTTAATGCCACGTCAGCTGATGTATTTAGGACTGCAGTTTCCAAAATTAGGATAGTAATGATGATAGCCAACCTCCGGAATGGAGAGGGCACATGAAGAAGAAGATTATTATTATTATTAAGTGGATTGGCTGCCGCATGGTAACCACATTTCATCGCCAATATTTCGAATTTCTTCATTAAGTTTTGCCAGTTTTACAGGGCATTTTAAAGTTAATATTCTCTAATTTAACGCAAATTTGTTCGAAGTAGGTAGTTGGTTGGTTGATTCTGAACGATTTTTTAGTGTTTCTAATAAACATTCCGACTCATATTTTGATAAATGAAAGATTCTATACAGTTGAAAATCAAATTATTTAGTCATACATAAACTCAAAGGGATATAGCAGTTATTTTGTTTTTGTTTCGCGTGGATTCAGCCTAAAACTATAATTTTCTATTCGATTGATAAACTGAGTTGGTAAGGGATTGAACTTGAAAAGGTGATTTAAGTGAGAACTTCGTATACTTGTATTATTTGGTTTCTACAGCGCTTTGTTTCGAAAATATTTTATTTTTTCAGGCTAAAAGCACTATAGATATAAAATAAAATATTGTATTGGTAGTTAACTTAAATCTCTAAAGAAATTGTGATCGATACATGATTTTGTTATTTACTTAAAACCGTTTTATGCTATATAACAATACTTTGAGCAGGTTGTACTGTGGCTATTAATGTCATAAGTAATAACATTTTTGATTAATTTTGTAACCCATATCTAGATTTCTGAACACGGGGCACCTGACACCCACGCTTCGGCCGTGCAGTGGTCCGACTATTCTGCCCTCCTGGGAGAACTGGCCACATTTACCCATCGATTTACATAACGTAACGGCTATTAAATCATTATAAAAACATTTTTATTACCCTTATTACCTACGTCGATGCAGCCGTGCCCATTACCCTGATTAAATTTCAATACCGACCGGCCGCTCGCCGGGGGAAAAGATTCGCAAACAATGTCCCTCGTAACCTGGGCAGGCCGTGCCGTGCAATCCACGTGAATAATACAATATCAATTTGGATAAGCGAGATCATTTGATGCCCGGTAATCGCGCACGGACGCTATCGGATTACGGAACCCGATACGCACGTCCCCCTCGTTCCCATCGCTATTTGTCACTTACAAATCAAACCGATAATTTATTGGTCGTACGGTCGAATGACTGATACGCCTGACTCGTACATTTCAAATTCAGCAACTGATCCATGAAATGTAGTTCAAGTGGAGGAAAATCCACAAACAGATAATAATTTATGGGGTCAGAACCGAAACGGTGTAATCATTGCCAGCAAAGTGGTTACATTAAAAATCATGCAGTTATACATATGCAGCAATTCAGCCAGTTTTTGCAATAATGAACTTTAAGATTTGCTGAGATTTGACAAAAATGCAATGTAATTTGAAGTACAGCGCTTGACATTTGATAAACTGCAGTCATTTGGCAACACAATTGACAAAGGGGGAAAAGCAAATAAAAGGACTGCATTGTTAACTAATTATAGAAAGTAACGACAAACAGATTTAAAACTAAGATTTTCTTTATATTTGTAAACTGAGGAGTGCTCTTCTGCAATTGTCTTCATATCCACATTATTACTTCACTTCATTATAATCTGCAAAATTCATTTCAAATACAAACGCAACTTTTGCCTTATATTTGTGAACTGAGCATTTCTGAAGTTGTCTTCATATCCACAACATTATTACTTCACTTGATTAAAATCCGCAAAATTCATTTCACCTACAGACGAAACTTTTGCTTTATGTTTGCAAACTGAGAAAATAAGTGCATTTCTGAAGTTGTCTTCATATCCACAACATTATTACTTCACTTCATTATAATCCGCAAAATTCATTTCACCTACAAACGAAACTTATATTGAAGCTTACATAGTATAATAAAGCAATTTAAACTATCACGCTTGGGTAACTTGCATCTCATCCTCCATATTTCGCTTTGATCCAAATTTGTGAACACAGGAGGATCTAGGTGCCTCTTCACAAACAACCTGCGTGAGCTAGATAACGACCAGCGCTTCTCGTGCCGCTTTTTTGTGCACGACCTCCACCAACGGAAATCTGCTCGTCTACGCAAACCGCACGGACTACACATGCGAAAGATTCGGAGCATAAAGTACGCTTGTTTAATGCCGGCGATAAAAAAAAATCCGCCGGGGGTTTTAGCCCGGGAATTTTTCCACGGAGCGCTCCGCAAACAGCGGCGAGGGATTATCGTGCGGGCGTTTTACAATAAATTCGCCGCTTGTGTTAAGTTCAAACGGTTACGCGCGGATAGAGCACGAGAATGCTAAAGATTATGCACAAATATTGTTTAAAAGTCTGTAGTTTGCTTCAGCAAAGCCGGTGAAATTGGGCCGTTCCGACGCGACTCATTACCATAGTGTTTGCTGAAAGTTCCAAACAATTTTACGCTTTATCCCCTGCAAATTCAATAACAGTAACTTGCAACAATAGAGAGATTATTGATAAAACAAATTTTATGCACTTGCTTGCACAGCAGGAATGTGTACCCACACTAAAATGTATGCGAATTATTCTATCTGTTTATTCGTTTGTTCAACCGTGACATATTTATACTGCCACAGCAAATTGCTGCCGCCGGAAATTAATCTACTATGTAACAATACGTCATATTTAAGACTAATCATTAGTTGTGATTATTTATAACAATTAAAAACCTACAATATTCCATACAAGGGGAAAGCAAAAGATGTGGCTTCACGAATATCACATATATATATTTGGATCTAAAAATGGTCTCTGAACAGCACTGGACTAATGAGACCCACTAGGTCGAAACCGGTCTCTAGTTGTCCTATGGAAATGATGTTCTTCTTCTTCTTCTTCTTCTATTACACATTACTAGATGTTTGCGGCCAGATTATCAAAAGCTTCTCTGTCCTGCACTGCTCTAAGTAGTCTGGACCTTCATTCGAGTCATTCTTCAGTCTAGGCTCTGATGTTACGAATCCACCATTCTACTCACTCCCCTAGGCCCATCTATTTCCCCTGGTTGTCTTATGGTTATTCTAGTTTTCCTCGTTCTCCAATGGAGATGATGTTAAATTGTGTAATATTGTATTTCAATATTAAAGCAACAAAGTACTTTCGATTGTCAGATTTCTCTATCTTGCCACTTCAGAAAATGATTAATAATTGTGCAGGGTTGGTGTAATAAATGAAAATCTTGAACTTTTTGCTGAACCCACTTCATCCATGCCATATAAATCGCTCCTTTTATTGCCTAATTATAAGCACAGAACTACCACCAGTGCCAATACAATTTTCGCTGAGACTGGATTCTCAAAATTACTTGCGTTTAGTGGTTTTTTTATAGGGGTGCAGTATCGATTATCGTAAATCTTTCCTTCTCGCCCCATGTGGGAGATTTATTGTGGCTTATCTATTCGGCGTTTTGTATTCTAATTCGCTCTCTTCATTGCATCACAATGGAGCGTGGCGTAGGTTAAACAATGCGTGTAATGAACTGCCGGGAAGTGCAGGTTTTGGAAGTGAGGATTGCGGATTATGCAGTTTTTGGGGTATATTTTATCGAAATAATTTGTTGGGAGTGAGGGTGCTGCTTTATGGGGTTTTCGTTGCCGAGGGGCCTTAATGTAGGGTGCTTAATTTATTACGGCGAGTTTGTATCTCGGAGTGCTTCCAAATCTGGTGTGATAATGTCACGAGAAAGTCAATCTAAATATTATTTATGTGTATGTTGATGCATTATTTTATACAACTGTAGTTCGTCCAATTGCAAGACGATGCTAATATAAAAAATGTTACATGCATTGTTGGTCGTGCTGCAGTCTCCGATCTACGTACAGATCATCCATTATTGATATGATTTTTCAAATTCAAGGTCGGCTAAAATGTCACATTGCATAATAATTTTGACAGTGTACTTGTAAAAAACTAATAACAAATATGTCATTGATGTCAACATGTGTGTTGAAGTTATGAGAACTCAATGAATAATCATATTAATTTGGCCCAATGGCACTTTGACAATTCATATCTATAATGGATGATCTGTAGATTAAATTATGTATTTTATATTGAATTTATAAAAATGATTTATATATAGAGTTTATTTCTTATTTGGTAGTATTAGCAGCTTTGACAAAAAGAGCTCAAATACCTTTTTCCTCTTGATTGCCCGCTGCAATACTATCTGGACTAAGGTTATTTTACAGACAGACCATAGTTTTTATAGAGGTATGAGAAAAAAAAAACAGTTGGGATATACTACTTACCTACTACTTACTATCTATAGTAGTAGTAGGTAAGTACTACTTACCTACTACGTGGTAGGTAAGTACCACGTACTTACCTACTACGTGGTAGGTAAGTACCACGTACTTACCTACCACGTAGGTAAGTACGTGGTAGGTAGGTGTAGGTGTAGCATATAATGATAATACCCAAAAGTTGAAACATTGATAAACCTGAGAGTGCTACAACCCAATATTTTTTATTAACATATTATATAACTATTTTTTATAGAGGTATTTCTTATGTATTCGTTATGTACCCTTGTGTATTATGTATGTAGAGGTATTCCTTAAGTACCGTTAAAAAATCGTTTAAATATTTGTAATACATTCTCAAATGATCCTCCACAAATCGCAACCACTGAATTTTTAGCCATTCTGCTTTCGAATTTCCAGTTTTTTTTGTTGAGAAGACGTCGCTTTTAGTCATTGGAATAACTTTAAACGGTTTTCCCTTTTCGGCAGCTCTAAGGACTACATACCAATCTGGAAATTCCTTTTTTGGCTTTTGTACCAAAGCCCTGATCATATATTAAGTAAGAATGACCAATAACCAAGAATATATATATATATATATATATATATATATATATATATATATATATATATATATATATATATATATATATATAATCCCATTTACTGTGATATCTGGGTTAGAAACAATGTATGCCACGTAAACCTAATAAGCATACTTAATACTTTGATGCGCAAAAGGGACTAAAATCACTTTAGTCCAATATTGCCCATGAATGTAATAGACAAAATGTAATGCAAACACTTATTTACATTGCCATTTTATTATCAAAAGCATTTGAGGCTCAGTTCATTTATCTTAAATTGGCTACTAATGTATGAAATAAAGTTACGCACTTTTTAAAATTTTCAAAATTGTTTTTTATTGTTCACGACAATTGTTTCGCCACACTGTGGCTTCTTCAGGTGAAGAAATGAATCATTTCTTATCATTTCTTCACCTGAAGAAGCCACAGTGTGGCGAAACAATTGTCGTGAACAATAAAAAACAATTTTGAAAATTTTAAAAAGTGCGTAACTTTATTTCATACATTAGTAATTATGAATTTTCAACAAATAAAAGCCACATCGATCAATCTATTAAATTGGCTATTTTATGATATAAATAAAAATAACATATCGGGTGGTCCATTTAAATGGAAATATATCAATATATCTCCAAAAATAAGCATCACACGAAAGAAGGTTCCAGATAAGAGTAAATATAATTAAGGAGGCACAAAATCCGAATCTGAATAAAATAGGGTTCCCATACAAGATTGCTGAGTTGCTAATTTATATTCTGTTAGCCCAGAATACCTTGGCGCCTCATCATGTTGCTGTCGCCTAGTTGTCTTGCTGACTTTTAAGCCAGCGACACATTTTGGCGAATTTCACATATATCAACCTTTGGTTAAATGCAGTGCAATATTTTTTCTCTTTGTCATACTGTTATGTTTCTGCAAAAATGATCTTTAGGATCTCTTAGAACCCTTCTATATTCAAACATTATTCTCTATTCTTTTCTAATCATCGAGCACAGCACGATGAATAAAAATTGTTGCTATTTCTGTTGCAGAATTGATAACATTTTAAAAAGTCTGCTTTGTTCTAGAATTGATCATTTGATTTATATGATGAGCAACTTTTTTGCGTCAAATGCCTGCTAAATTTAATTCTATTAGCACAAAATACTTTGGCACCTCACCACTTTGTTGTCGCCGTAGTTGTTTGGCTGAACATTAAACCAGGGATAAATTTAGGCAAAGTTCACTATATCAACCTTTGAATTAATGCAAGCCAATATTTTTTCTTGGCGTCGCGTCGTAATGTTGTGTTAATGCAATCTATACACAGCCAAGTTCTATGTTAAGCAGTGCTCCCTAAAAAAAAAAGCCTAGAACATTACTTAAAAACAGAACACTAACTTTTTTGTATTACTATTACAATTATTGATTATCTGGATTTGAAATTAATAGTTTGTCAAAAATAAATTCTAAAAGGATACATGTTTTAGACGACAGTTATTTTTAGGTTCGCAAAGATTCGAATGCTGCTTAAAAATGTAGGTTGCTATTTGAGGAAAAAAAAAAACTGATTCTATACTTCAAATGAAAAACAAGTATACTAGCCTCTATCCCTTCCTTATATTTAAAACATTTCTTCGCATCGTTTTGGAATTACTTTTTCGGATTAAATGTCTGTAAGAAAATCTACAGGCGTAATTTTTGATTGAACTGGTTTCTCATTTTAATCGACGAATAACACTGGTTGACAAATTTTGACGAATGTATTGTCCCTTCAATTTAAATGCATTTGTCGAAAAGTATTTAATATACATATGTACAAAATTTAAAAAAAAATGTGTAGGAAGCCTTTTTTTAGATATTTTATTTTATATTTTAGATAGTTTTTTCACTATTTTCTTCCAAACACAAGTTCTCAGTTAAAAATAGATTAGAAAAGTGATACCGGTAACTGTCAAACTGAAATTTGAATCCAATACTGCCATAAAAAAATTATCGGAATTGGCTTTGCATCCCGAAAAAAATTAAGTTATACATTTTGCAAACATTGAAATATCACAAAAACCTGACGTGCTACAAACATGTTTTTACCGTTTATGAAATCAGTGCAAAATGTTCCATCGAAATCGATTATTTACGTCTAAGGGACAAAAATTGTGTTGACCAGTGTAATTGGCTAAGTACCAGGATAATTTTAATCAATTTGAAATGTGATGTTTTGAAAATGGAATTCGACTATCCTCTATTTGCATCTTTTGGTGTCCTGTCTCTACTATCAGCTTCATTTTTATTTGTTAGTATTGAGATGTTGGCGTGTTAAGCACAATAGTGGTACGAACTGATTGATAAATGCAAGAATGGCACTAGGACAGATTGGCCTAACACTCGTCGTGCTATGCCAGAATAACTTCAATATGGGTTCTATAATATACACTAGGAAATGCAAAATTCTACCCTGTACTTTTTACAATGCTCATCGTAAAATGAGCATGTGAAAAGTGGTATTTTGAAAATTGAATTCGAATTTCCTCCATTTCCATCTTTTGGTGCCCTGCCTCTACTATCAGCTTAATTTTTTATTTCTTAGTATTGAGATGTTGCCGTTCTAAGCACAATATGGGTAACTTGTTTTATGGCCATTTTGAGATATTCACAGTTTTTAATTTTCAAGATTCTCACTCTGTAAAAATTAGAATTAGAGTCAATAAATTGCGAAATTTTAATTGAATAATAAAGCTAAAAGGTTATATTACTTTCTAATGTTAATAAAATTAACAATTATTACATAATTAAATATTGGATTGATGAGGCTGATACATGATGAAACTGTTTCATAAACTGTATGTTAATATATAAATAAAACGCAATTGGTGTGAGTTTCACAATATATTTAATGTTGTACTACGAAAATTGTTTCCCCACACAGTGGCTTCATCAGGCAGATGAAAACTCGTAAGTACACAAGAAAATAATTGTCGTAGAACAACATTAAATATTTTGTGAAACTCACACCAATTGTGTTATTTATATTGTTATTATTTTTATTGTGTTATTTATTGTGTTTATTTATACATAATTAAATATTAAAAGAGATTTTTTTTTACACTGACCAATTTTAGACGAATAAAATCATTTTATTTTATTACCTAACTGGGAAAAACATAGTAGATAGATTATTACATATAAGAAATGTACTTCAACCAATTATCATAAAGTTATTAATTCAAGATACGTAAAATAAAAATGTTAGTTCTAGTAAAAGGCACATTTAATTAAAAAAAATATATGTCAATTTTCTTCGTCCCAGGCTTGGTTATCATTAACTGTTCCAGAAATTGGTCTTGCCAAAATTTGAGTAAATTTTTTGGAAAAAACAATTCTTGTGGAATACCATTAGTTTGTTTAAATTCTTCATCCCTGCTTTAATGATTTCATTCTTCAAAAATTGAACTATCGTATATACAGCATCTTCAAAAGTACTTTTATATATTAATGAGCTTCCTCATTTGGTTCTTACGTTACAAAAATATTTAACGCATGGACGTTGAAAATTAGATTTAGTATATTTCAATACGTATATGGAACTGAAATCTTGCCACTCAAAGAAATCTTCAACTTTCATTTCCAACATATTTTTTGACGCATTTGTGACGCACTCTTTAAAATGTCACTTTTTACATAAAACCGATTCCCCTCATCTGTCCTGACCTGTGGAACTGGTCAACAGAAATGCAAGTGCATTTCTTGGAGCATCCTAGTTTTTTGAGGTACGATAGTTTAAAGTCCCTGAGTAATGCGGTTGCTTATTCCAAATCACTTCATTTCTAAGGTATCAAAGGAATAAATTTATGGTTTCTGGCTTTATGGGTCAAAACAGCACCCGCGGTTTTGGGATGCATTCTCATTGGCCTAATTCCAACAGTGGGGGGATTTCGGTTTTATGTGAATAGTGATATCTTATCTGGCATGGACTACACCTGCAGCATCCACAAAATAATATCGTATTATTGTTACTTTTTTAATAGATATAATTGTTTGCTAAGTGTTTTATGCTCAATTTATTATGATAGGTTGTAGTTGTTGCAATTTTCATTTTTTTAATGCATTTATCTTGTTCTTTTGTCTGGTTTGCGTGTGTGTTTTCGTGTGGCAAGTGGAACATTTTGGGGCTTGCTGAAGAACCGGATGGGGCGTGAGGGAAGAAGTGGAGGGTCAATAACAATGAGCGGAGGCCGTGGTGTAGATAACGAGTCAGGTTATTAATGATTGTCTCGCTCACTAATGGTCATTTTCGGGGGCGATCGATTCCATTTATCATGTAGGGCAGCAGACGAGACGGACGTCTCTGGAATGTCGCATTTATGTCAATTTGCGGTTTGCGCCGGACGCGCGACATTCGACCGCACAGACACGCGAATCATAATTACCCGCCCGCATATGTAATGGGTCGAACGGGAAATCTATCATTCACGATTTGTTGGCCGACATGTGTGTAATTACTGGGCGGAATTAGGGCACCGGCACACATGCAAGTTCGATTAAACGGCAAGTATTGAATTCCTTGGGCCGCCATTAAATCGCCCCCCGCGACATATTCGCATCAAATGCGGGGGTTATAAATGTCTATATGAGTTGCGTCTTGTTTGTGTTTCCTCCCCATTCCGCCGCTATCTCGCGAAAAACCCCTTTGCCTGCTCAATATACCGGAACGCGTTCCGATATCGGCTGCTAGATTCGAAACTCGAAACGTTAAGTTCCGATTTATACGTCGGAATGACGCCATTCTTATACAGGGGCGAGTCGCCCCTTGTGTTTTGCGGGGGTTGGAGGAGTTCGGTTTTCTGAAATCCGGTGGAAAATTGTGCGGCACACGCTTGCCCCGGTGAAAAACAACGTGGATGGAGCTGCGGACGCGAGACATGTGCAAATAAACGATAATTTGCATGCCCCGCCGCGGCCACGTTATACTTAGAATGATATCTATTCATTAAAAAACCGTAAGTGTATGGCATTAAGTGCTTACATGTAAAATGACACGCTATTATCGAGCTTTTTTTAGCTGTAATTGCCAGAATGATCTGCATCCAACGTGATTAAATCCTAATCGCAGGATCTCCACAATTTACCGGCGCACACAGGCAGACATACAGCACAACATAATTTTTCATAACCATTATAACAACAATCATGGGATTGAGTATGTGTGCGCTATATTTAATAAAATTATACAATCTAACGTACTATTTAATTCCACATTATGCTTGTTAGTTTTATAAAGAGAGCATCTTTCGAAATTAGACTAAACGATTTTAAAATGCCTCGTTTGCGCGCGGGCCGCGCCGTGAAAAAAGGACCTCGACAACGAGGAGTGGAAAGAAGGAGAGCGCGCTTATAATAAGGCGGTTTATAAAGTTTAAAAATTAAATTACTATTTGATGGGATTTAAATTCTCACAGCAATTTCACGTGGCCGAAATGACGGCGAGGAATTTTAAAATTGCCCCGGAACAGCCCGGGAAATCCCCCTGAATGCCAGAAATTATAATTAAACCATTAAGTCGGTGTCCTCTTTCACATACATTCGGGATCTAGCGACGGTGGCGGCACTCGAGCCACCCCCGCAAACTAACGGCGCACGATCTCTGAAATTGAAATGATGGAAGTTTTACAAAGGCCGGCGGGGAAAGGGGCGCTCGCGGGATTTTCATGTTTTCCCGCTTCTCTTTGACGCGCCACGGACCGAATTGTCGGGACGAAGCTAGCCGCAGAATTAAGATCTGCACAGCTGCAGAGGTGAAAAGTTATCCCACAAAGAAATATTTCTCGCTTTTTAATGAAAACGTCTGTTCTACTGCAAAGTAAACAATCGTACCACTATGAGAAATTTTTGCACGAATATGAATTTCCTACAACTGTAAAAATTGGCACCTTAATTAAAAAAGGCAAAATCTCAAACAAAGTATTTTTTTATTACTACTGTTAATGCTGCAGCTTTAACAATTACTGTTATAAACCACTAGTTCCTACGCATCTGCACGATATTAGCGATATCCAATCGTTTGTCGCAAACCACTAGCAGATACCAGGTGAAATTAAAAATAAAGAATACAAATCAATCTCTGAAGAAGTACAAATTCACTGTTTAATTAAAAATCGGACAAAAATCAAGGTGTACGATCATATTAATATTTCTCATTTTTGACAGGTATTACTATTGTTAATGCTGAAGCTTTAACAATAATTGTTATAAACATTCGTTCCTCCGCAACTGTACGATATTAGCGATATACAATTGTTGATCACAAACCACTAGCAGATACCAGGTGAAATTAAAAATAAAGAATACAAATCAAACTCTGAAGAAGTACAAATTCACTGTTTAATTAAAAATCGGACAAAAATCAAGGTGTACGATCATATTAATATTTCTCATTTTTGACAGATATTACTATTGTTAATGCTGCAGCTTTAACAATAATTGCTATAAACATTCCTTCCTTCGCAACCGTACGATATTAGCCATATTCAATTTTTGATCACAAACCACTAGCAGATATCAGGTGAAATTAAAAATATAGAATACAAATCAAACTCTGAAGAAGTGCAAATTCATTGTTTAATTCAAAATCGGACAAAAATCAAGGTGTACGATCATATTTTGTCACAAACCACTAGCAGATACCAGGTGAAATTAAAAATAAAGAATACAAATCAAACTCTGAAGAAGTACAAATTCATTGTTTAATTAAATATCGGACAAAAATCAAGGTGTACGATAATATTAATATTTGTCATTTTCGACAGATATTACTATTGTTAATGCTGCAGCTTTAACAATAATTGTTATAAACATTCGTTCCTCCGCAACTGTACGATATTAGCGATATCCAATTTTTGGTCACAAACCACTAGCAGATACCAGGTCAAATTAAAAATAAAGAATACAGATTAAACTCTGAAGAAGTACAAATTCATACGTTTAATAAAAAATCGGACAAAAATCAAGGTGTACGATCATATTAATAATTGTCATTTTTGACAGAAATATTTTGAAAATCATCGGATATTTATAATGACAAGTAGTTTCTGTTAATTTTGCCAAATAATAATATAATTTGCTACAAATTCAATTTAATTTTTTTGACTTTTTTCTATAAATCAGTTCATTGTTGAAATATCAGCAAAAAAAGTAGTGCCTAATCACTACGACCTTTCATTTTTTCTTAAATTTAAATATGAAATTTCAAGTCGATTTACAGGGTGTCCAAGATAAGGATCAACTACACGAGGATCTTGGAAACCGTAACAGTTATAGTGGCAGTTAAATTACAAAGTTGCGCAATTTAGTGGTCAGTACTATTCGGTAGAGAAAATTCCGCTGACTTCCCGAGATATTCGACAAAATCCGAAATGTTGCGATATCGTTTTTATGTTTTTCTGAAGTTATTTGAAAAGGTATAAGAAAACAAAAGGCACTTTCTCGTTGCCACCTTTTTAGCTCTACAATCTTCTTCTATTCTTTCTTCATTCTATTCTTTTGAATAATAACATGAGAAACCATACTGTGATATAAATAGTTGAATACGTAATAGGAAACGCTAGCTAATACAAGGTGTACATTTTTTATGTGCCATATAAAAAAAAGTTGATGATTGTTTCTTCGAAACGAAACGTTCTACTGAAAATTTGTAAACGCTATCTTGTAGAGCTAAAATTGTGGCAATAATTAAAAACGAAATCGCAAGATTTAGGATTTTGTCGAATATCTCCAGAAGTAAGCGGAAATTTCTGTTTTTTTAACAGAATATTACTGACCACTAAATTGTGCATTTTTTGTAATTTAACCTCCTTTGTAACTTTTACGGTTTTTGAAATCCCCATGCTGTTGATCCTTATCTGTATATCATAATTTAAGCAGTCGATATGATAGTTTCTCAAACTATGGTTCATGTATCATTAATAGTACATGACATTATTTTGGTGGTATAATTTCCTCAAAATATTTTAAAACTTTTGATTTACGAATATAATTAAATAATATTAATATCAAATGATTTATTTTTTGTAACACACCATTTGGGATATGTTAATCTTTAATCGGGATATACTTTTATGGTGGTACGTATATTTTTTAATTCTTATTTCTGTGGTACAATTTAAAATAGTTTGAGAATCTCTGCTCTAGTCTGTAAAGATACACAGAGATACACCAACTTGAAAAACAAATTCTAAATAAGAAACTCGTAAATGGATAGTTCCGCAAATTAGGCTTGGTGTGATTAAAATCATGATTTAAATCAACTGATTTTTTTAATAAATCATTGATTTGAATCAAAATTGTTTTTTTTTAATAAATCATTGTTTTTGAACTCTTCATTCCAATAGGTGCGTTCGAATAGGTGAACAATAAAAAATATAATGTAACTATAGAGTTAGCATGCTTTAAAATAGATAATTGGAAGTAAAATATGATCTTTCATATTTTGGTCAGATCACAAGGTACAGATACATAGAAATTTGTATTAATCATTCTTGTTCACTTCATTTAATTTATTTTAAAAAAACCATATGACTTAAATCGTGATGCTAATCAATTGAGAGCTTTATCTTAGAGACAACACAATTTCAAAAATGCACAAATCGAGAACAAATTTCATACAAAACTGATTTTTGGACATGTGCACTTTTTAAAATAAAAGCCTCAATTGATATAAATCACATCTACTCTGCTAAAAACTGATCAGAAATATATATATTTTTTAAATCATTGAAATTTGATTTTTTTTAAGGCTTGATTTATTCCAACTCTGCTGCAAATTCAATGAATCTCGATTCAAAATGTTTCTCGATTACCACACCCCTCTTTATTAGAAAATGAAAATTACATGTAGTATTGTAGTATTTAATATTTCTTTTAACAGAATGACACTACCTTCTCAAAATAAATTACAAATTAAAAAAAAAAATTATATAAGCATTTCAACTATCTCTAAAACTATCGAAGATATTCAAATATTAGATAAGTCAGTACGATAAGTCATACGAATAAAACAAACATTCAACATAATGATATATCACAAAAGATCCATCAAAATTAACCTTAAACGTTCCAAAATGCTCTAAAAAATAATAATGGTTGTTCATTTGGGCAAAATGCGACGAATTGGTCAATGGTCATCCATTCAATATTGAGACAAAGTTTGAGTGACAAGATGCTTTATCAAACTTGTGCTTTTTGCTCGACGTCTGTGAAAATATTACACAATTAACAGAATAAGAACAAAGGTTTACAATTTCATGTAAATTTGAATAAAAGACCACAATTTTTCAATTATTAGCTAATAGTAACCGAAAAATGAAGAAAATATGTCCCAAAAAGTCTTCAGTTTTTAGATTTTTATTTTAAAAAAGTATGTTGTTCTGAAATTATCAGTCATGTCTCATTTTGATTCACATCTGCGAACATACAAATATTTCACGATTCACGGGATATAAGCAAAGTTCACGTAAATATTAATAAAATATCAAAATGATTCAATTATCAACCTAACCGAAAAATCATGAAAAAATGGCCGAAAAAGCCAAAACTAACCAGATATAGGACTCTATTTAATGAATTTTCAAATTTTATTTTTATATTTATTTAGATTCTCGTAGGTGATTCTATTAAGGAAAATTACATCGTTTATATCGCGAGCACAGTAATGTTAACAATAAAATAAAATAGCAATATTTATATACGATATTTAAAATATGTAGTATAAGATTATACATAGTCATTAATCAATTATACCTAAGATACATGAAAATACATGAATACATGCACACATACACATGCACACGTGCATACATGCACACATCACGCTTTCAGCACAGAACAGTACGGACAAAGCGGTTCGCGAGTCTATGAATTGTCGGTTAAAAACTCTGACAATGAATAAAATGACTTATTAACAAGGTACCTTTTTAGCTAATTTTTAAGTAATTTACTTTAGATATGCATTTGATTGTAGCAGGAAGGTTGCATTTGTGCACTTGAGTATATTTCAGACTTTTCGTATCGAGTAGTGTCATGGGGTCCAATTGGTCTTCAAATGGATTTTATTTTGGATAAATTATGTTTAGTACCGAAATATATGATTAATTCGGTTAACCTGTCGATACAAGTTTATGTACCTAGTTTTAAAATAAGATACCTACGTCATATCATACACAACTTTTACAAAATAATAATCGAACTTTGATGAACTAATTCGTCTGTTCTATATACAAGTTCCATTTTGTTTACATTCTCGAGATGTGAAATTTCTAATTTTTCACAGAATTTTGTACCTCCAGAACAAAAATTCTTAAGAGATCCTTAAAATATTCTCTAGGTTTCCAGTTATGATGAAAATGCCAATTAACTTTATTATTTCAAATGGAATACATTTTATTACATTTTCGAATTCTACGATAAATTCTACTTCTATTTTATGTGCCACTTTGTACTCAAGTTATATCTAAAACTATCCGATTTTGAGATATTTGTTTTAAACAAAATTATAAGAGAGTTTCTCTATAAGAGAAACTATTTTTGATTCATTTTTTTCTCATAACTGCAATTTATGACATTTGACAGATCTAAGCTCAAGTGGTTGTAATTGTGTTGCTTCTTGCTTGTGTTCTACCTTATGTTTAAAGTCCAATTTATCTAATAAAATATATAGCACGTTTGGCGTTACTTTCTATACCGACTGTACATTTCGTACATACGTACATGTATGGTGTACATAACGTTCCTATGATCTTAAATAAGCGATTTTTCGTACCTGTTTAACTTGTAAAATGTGTCTACTGAAAAGTGACTTTATTGGACTTGATGACTTTTGCCAGAACACCGACGAGACATATATCTTAAAATTCACTATGTATCACGAAGTAGACACCTCCAACATTAACCAATTAATCCTGCAATTATGACTAAAAAATTGATACTAAATTTTTTTTTTCAATTCATTGACAAGCATTGTAACAAAGTACGTACTTCTTCTTCTTTGGTCCTATTACTCCACCAGGGAGTGTAGGGCATCTTTCGATGTTTCTGTGACTGATGTACCCATAAAATGTCATCACCATTTTACTTTGTACGTACTACAAACCGAATAAAACAAATATGTATCTTAAAAATATTTTTTTTATAAGTTATGCAATATGAAATACTATTTGAATTTAAATTTGTTAACTTTTAACTAGCGGATTTGTTGAACCACTCTGCATACAAATTATAAATTTGTATGTGACTGTATCCAGTAGGTGAAAAATATGTAGCGGTATAAAATTCTCTTCAGCTGTAAAGCTTGGTTAAAGCGCGCTGAATTAAACCGAATGTGAGAGCGCGGTGACGCAATTGCGATTAAAAATTAAAGTCCTGCCTCGGTTTGTAATTGGAAAATAGTTGTGGATTTTTAATGGCTTTCAGGAATTCGGCGCACGGCGGAATCGCAATCAATGTTGCCGAAGTGGAAATTTGAAAAGTTTTCCCTCCCCCAACTTATAAAAAAAGTTTTTTCGGAATTTCAGGCGGACGGGCGAAATTTGTCGGGCGCAGCGGTAAAGACACAGCAGGGCCAACAAAAGGAGAATCCCGAGCATAATATATGCCCATCTGATACATTTATTTTTTTATTATACACACATAAAGGATGCTGGGGATATTACGACGGTGAATTATTAATACAGTTATGGCGAAGAATGCCGTTGCAAAGAAAACTCGTACGAATACGAAATTAAAAATCTGATTTATACAGTAAATATGAAAATGGAGATGCAATTTTAGGTATGCACGATACGGCCTTTTGTTTGTCGGTGAATTACTGCGGCCCCGAAACGCGAGTGCCTTTATCTCCGGAAGAAATACAGGCCCCCGATAATTAACATTTTTCTTTAATTAACTGGAGATAAGAGAGCGGCTAGGGAGAGAGGCCAGAGAGGAGCGATAAAATCGATCCTGGCCCGATTGTGATAGTTAGAGACGCATCTATGAGATTATTAGAATACAATCGGAGAAATAAAGGCAGCGGTACAATGGTAATGTATGCGGAAAATAATTTCCAAGCCGATAATTTAAATAGATGTGGGCACATTCACCATTCAGGATGCCTAGCGAGCCTCGTTTCGAAACCTAGCCTAACGAGGCGCACTTTTCGTTCGGCTGTGCCCCGTGCCGTTTCATAACAGGTACATTAATAATGCGCACCAAATGTCATGTCGAGCATTAGTCGTTAATAAAATTATATGAGCCCATCCCGTCATTGTTTTTAATGCATTGTCTCTGCGAGAGTGCGACTGAGTGCGGTACGCTGTATGTTCGACATCCACCATCGGCGCGAAACGATTCCTTGTCCACCATCACCGTGAACATAGGGAACGAGCTTCGTCCTCCACGTCGCAGCATCCTTATGCATATATTCAAATCGAGAATGGAGACAAGTCGGGGAACACGGCGAACACGGGCGCGCTCCCAAAGATCCGAATTTACGAGCCATTGTCGACGCGGGCATTAAAATATTATTTACAGCGGCATTATTATCGGCATAATCCAATCGCGCAAATTCCTCCACTCTCACTAACTCATCTCTCGCGGTGCGCAAACAAACAACAAACAATTCCATCCCATCCCATCCGGTCGCAATTTCAAAACAGCGAGCGCATCCGCAAAACAAACGGCGTAACGCGCGTTTCGCTCTTTATTAATCTTCATCACCGCCCCGCGGCCGCGTGAAAAAATGTTTCTTAAGGTGCAGATGTAATCATCGCGCGACTCTCACACATTCATCATAATCAGGGGGACGTAATAAGTAATCTCCGGAGGAGTGCGCTAGAACGCGGAAGAAGCGCAGGTCGAATTACGCCGACCGACATCGCTGACATGTAATTTTTGCAAAGTTACGCCGGTGAGCGGTTTAATAGCCACCGCGAGCCCAGGTGAATTATTAACGAAGGGAACTCGACGTGAACGCGTAGAAACGTGTAAGGGAATACGTGTAGGCATCGGGATTATTTACTCACAAAAAACGGCTCGAAATGAATTCCTGCTCACCAATTACCGAGTTATTTGCCCGCTGTGAAGCCATCACTCAAAAATCTTACAATTGATTTTCTCCACTGATAACTATGAAACTGGCTAATTATAAAGACAGCACGGTGTGAGATATATTGAAAATACCCAGTTCCACATAACGTGGGAATGCAATTTCAAATCAATTATCTACGATACGTTCTTACTTCGCGCAAAATTAATCGCAGAAAAATGCCCTTCATTTAATTTACAAACGTACATATAATAGAGATACGTGATCAAACAAATTCATTTCCCTATAACACACCATTTTTTGTCATCTAATATTTATGCAAAATGAATCGCAAAACGTTGATTGCACAAGTACATACATCACAAAATTATTTGCTAGATTAGACATCACATTCATGCCTTTTGATATGTGATTAATTATATTCTCTATATATGTATTGTTGATTTAGTTGCATTTGAGGTAATGAATTTACGCAAATTGAGCTTTAGATGTTGCAGCTTTCGCTGGGAGCAAGCCGGGGATAGCAAAGCTGACAGCTGATTAGGCGATGTAATGCAATCGTCGGTAGGATCATGGTAATCTGAGCTGATGAGGAGCATAATCCCGCAAGTTGGCCAGGGATGGCCGTGATAACCCACCGACGCAATCTAGACTTGACCTTAACCTACACGTACTTTGAGACGGGGTTTGACCGCGGGCGAATGCGATAAAAATGAAATCCACAAGATTCATTATTATATTATGCATTCATTGATTAGAACATACTCCAGGATGTGATTTATTGCATAAATAAAATCCTTTATTAACATTTGCATAAACAAGTAAAACAACATATAACTTTTGGTGACAATTAAAGTAAAGTAAGACAGAAGTAAAGAAAATAAAGACAAGTAAAGTAAAGTATAGTGAAGTAAAGTAAATTTGATTTCCAAAGTAACATTTACATTCTTGGGAGTGTCAAAGTTCTAATTTGAGAGACTATGTTATTATTTGATTTAGATTAGGTATTAAATTTTATCTCACGTTTTAGTAATGCATACAATTTTTATATTTGCACCTTGAATTTTATATTTAAAAATGTTGTACCATAAGAAATTCAAAATAACACTTCGAAGTTTATAACTAACAAAAGCCGCCAACTTTTTCAACATTTTTGAAATGTCATGTACAGGAAGGTATCAGGAAAAATAATTCCAAGATTTCACATTTATATCTTAACTATTGTAATTAAAAAAAATCATTTTAAAAGCATTAAAAGATTTTCACTTTTTCTTCTTTCTGTCATTTAAAACGTTCACGGCGGATCTCTCAGAAATGGTACTATTCAGAAGTTTTCGTGGCCCCCAAAAGTTGGGGGTCATGGCATATGGCCCATGGCATAGGGCCATATGGGATTGGGGGCATTGGGGGTCATGGCATACGCATATGGCCCTTGTTGAAAACCACTGCTCTAGACAATTATTCGTTAGAATATCGATATTCAGAAATAAGATCTCTCGGAAATGTTACTATTCAGAAGTTTCCGTGGCCCCCAAAAGTTGGAGGTCATGGCATATGGCCCACGGCATAGGGCCATATGGTATTGGGGGCATTGGGGGCCATGGCATACGCATATGGCCCTTGTTGAAAACCACTGCTCTAGACAATTATTCGTTAGAATATCGATATTCAGAAATTGTATGTTTAAGTGTATAAAATCTATCGCCAGAAAATTGAGCTGTAAAGATTGATTATCGAAAATTGTTCTCAGAACATTAATCTATTGAACGGAGGAAGATTTTCACTTTTTTCTTCTTTATTTAAATTAAAATGTTGACGACGGATCTCTCGGAAATGTTACCATTCAGAAGTTGCCATGGCCCCCAAAAGTTGGGGGTCACGGCATATGGCCCACGGCATAGGGATTGGGGGCATTGGGGGCCATTGCATAAGCATATGGCCCTTGTTGAAAACCACTGATCTAGGCAATTATTCGTTGGAATATCGATATTCAGAAATTTGCTCGCAAAAGTTTGTTCGTTTTTTTTTCTATCAGAAAATTAATGTGTATAAAATATATCGCCAGAAAATTAAGCTGTAAAGATTGATTATCGAAAATTGCTGTCAGAACATTAATCTATTAAACGGAGGAAGACTTTCACTTTTTTTTCTTCTTTCTTTAAATTAAAACGTTGACGACGGATCTTTTGGAAATGTTACTATACAGAAGTTGCCGTGGCCCCCAAAAGTTGGGGGTCACGGCATATGGCGCACGGCATAGGGCCGTATGGCATTGGGGGCATTAGGGGCCACGACATAAGCGCATGGCGCCTGTTGAGAACCACTGCTTTAAACAATTATTCGTTAGAATATCGTATTGAGAAATTTGATGGTAAAAGCTTGATCGCTCGTAACTTTTTCATCAGAAAATTAATGTGTATAATATCTATCGCCAGAAAATTGAAAATTTATCTATTTACAATTGATTGCCTACCAAAATATTAATATACATACTATTAATATCCTTAAATCCAATAGTCAATAAAGTACATGACTTGAAAATATTTTCTATAAATTGACTAACAGAAAATTGGCCAGTATATATTATTTTCTAAAAAAATATTTGAGCGAATATTAATATCTAGAAATTAGATCGCAAAAGCTTGATCGCCTGCAAATTTTTCACCAGAAAATTAATATAATTAAATATATAAGATAATAAATAATATAAATTAACAAATCTATCGCTAGAAAATTGTGCTGTAAAGATTGATCACAAAAAATGCTCTCAGAACATTAATCTATAGAAAATTTATTGCATGCCAAAAAAGTAAGAGACAGAAAATCAATGCCCAGAAAATTCATCTACTCAAAATGTGTCACCAGAAAAATTATAAATCTAAAAAGCACATTTTCTGAAAATAATTGCTAAAAAGTTGATAGCAACAAAGACAATTTATATTCGCTTATAAAGAGCTAAAAATTTAGTAGCTGGAATGTTGATATTCAGAACATTGAAACCTAAAAATTGATAGTCTGAAATGTGTTTGCTAGAAAATGTATATAAATATGATTCAAACAATTTCTACCAGAATATTGATTGCTAGGAAATTAAGCTGTAAAGATTGACTATCGAAAACGAAAATAATTTATAAAACAGAATATTAATGTTCATAAACCCATAAGGCCATAAAGGGTATGATTTTAAAATTCGTCTCTATAAAGTGACTAACACAGAATTGGCCACAACATATTATTTTCTAGAAAATTATTCATCAAAATATTGATATCTAGAAAGTAGATTTCTCCACTTCAATTAAAATAGGTATAACATGCCATGGTGTAGAAACAGGACACCATTAAAGACATATTAAACCTATTACATTTTCAGAAAAAGGATAAACATTAAACATACTAGAAGGGCTAGAGATCAAAAAAGCTGCTCCTATTAAGGCAGGACTCATGAATATTCAAAACGAGCACTTTCAATGCACTTAACTAATGGACACTTAACTAATGATATTTTTGAACGACGAATTGTTAAAATTTTCAGCTGCAAAATATATCAGTCATAGAGGTACCTTTCAGGTACAACTCGAGATAAATTGTCCGTTGTTTCTTATTTGCAAGAGAAATTGAAGCCAATTTTCATAACATCTTTTTGAGGTAACAAATATTTTGAGGTCAAATTTTGAGTCAATTTTTATCTTGGAAAGTAAAAAAAAAAATAGGTATACACACATCTTCACAAAAGATGTTTTAAATTAAACGGGGAAGCCAGAAAAATAATAATATATAGGGTGTTCCATTTAAAAAAACAAAAGTGGATGGCTACTTCCAGTAGAACCGGAAGTTATAGGAGGTTGAAAGTATTTTGTCTGAAGAGAACGGAATCAACCATGTTTGAATGATTTTTTTCAAATTTTTATCTTATCGGTGACCCCATAAACTTTTAATGGTCCATGAACGTGGGATACCCTGTATAGAAACACTGTTTTGTCAGAAAACTGAAAAAACATATTGCATCATCATTGAAAGATAAGATATATGAAAGAAAACAAGAGCTCAAGACTAATAATTAAAAAAAATAAAAATATATCATAAAGACATTACCAAAAAACAAATTTCTACTAATACATCATAATTTATTAGGGAAACAATTACTTGTATGTATGAATAATTTTGTTTATATATTACTTTTCAGGGATTCAATATTTTGTACGTCATTAAATTAAATCGATAATTTGCTGCGATCGTTTATCAGTGATATGCATGTGAAGATTGAAAACCACTGCAACAATGTATGCATTTACAAGTAGAGTGAGGGCTTAAAAAAAGACTTAATGGCTATTCCAGAAGGTAGTTTCTTAGATCGTTGTGAGATTAAAAAGGTTCTTTCGGTAATAAATCATTTAGTCAAATTAATATGGAGGAAGTTGCGCTGCCCACTCCTAATTCTTTTAGGGACGAGATAACATTATCCACGCAAGTTCATGAAACAAATCTCCACTTCCTTGCTACGTTGTTGTGGAAATTTTATTATTGCGTGAACCAAATCTCTGGCCCTGGCTGGATCAAAAGAAAATAATTAATGTGCGGAAACGGGAATGGCTCCACCTTATTTATCTCCCCGTCCGATTCCGATTCTAGTTGACCCGAATCTCCGCTTATTTTGGTGGCACGATTAATCAATCGGGCATTAATTTTGCACGTATTTTGCGAGCGCCCAGGGATCCACGGCTGCGGCAAACAATTTTGACACACTGACTCCTGAGAAGTGGCCCCCAATCTGCTCGTTATTAATTGTTTCGCCCGTGTTTGCCCGTGTCGTGCAAATACAGCACGAAAATATTGAATATGCGGTACGTGAATGTTTATGAAATATTCGTGGGCGCCTAAATGGGGGGATTGCGGTTAATGTGCTAAATCGCGTGATTTAGCCGTTTGGGGCGGATCTTATATGGATTTACCGTCGCTTTATATTATTTCAGTTATCATGGAATTAATTAATGCGGGCTTTAATTTAGACTGAAATTGTTGACAAAAGTAGGTAAGCGAAATTCTCGAATCTGTTTTCCCTTTGTGTGGATTATTCTGATTTTCGGGTTTTATTTTTTTTATCACGTTTAATTACATATTTAATAAAACTGAAACCAATTACACAGAAATAGGTAATTAAGCATTCTGTTCAAGTAGAATTTAAATATTGTAAAATTTTCTGTTTTCAATCACTTAGAATAGATGTAATTCACACGTGCTTTGTCACTTCCTATATCTTAATTAGCAGTTAAATGTACCTATTATTGTAATAGTAACTAATTTTTAATATCTGTGGCGTTATAGGTATATCGATCTGGTGTGAATTCTTCGCATGAATGTCAGGTGGAAGTAGAATCGACAAATTAGCAGTAATACGAGTCCAATGTACCTATTATTGTAATTGTAAACAATTGAGAATTCTCAATGCTTTGGTGTTATGCGTCGTACAATCCAGACTTGAAACTTTGTTGCTGAATGTCTGGTAGAAGTGTATAAACTAGGCGTTGGTTTTCGATCAAAATTACAAACTCCAGATGTCATTGTTCTCATCCAGGGGTATTTAAATTTAAACTTCGCATAATTAGAGTCATTATTCCAGCGAGCATCTTCCAGTTTAGCGCGTCGCCGCGTCCTCGCAGTTAATTAAAACTCCTCCGCCCCTACGCCAAGCTCGTGGTGTTATATATTTTTTAGAAAATTTAATTCGCGCTGGCGTGTGACCGTTGCGCTGCCTTCAGTACATCTGAAAATAATTAACATTTTAGGAGCGCAGCCCTCCTTATGAATTCAGTTTGAGGCAGCGGCAGGTACGCACGTTAATGACGCTCCACATAAATTATAATCAGGCCCAGGGTGGTTGATGGCTTGAATTAGAACTTAGGTGAATCAGCGGGGGGCTGTGGCGTCGTCGCGCCCCTTATTAAATATTCAAACGTTGCTATTAGCGCGCCGTCGCGATCGCTTCCCCCGCAATCTAATTGCAAACCGATGGATCACCGTGGGGCGCTCACGAACGTTACCCCCGCGTCACCGTTTTTATTAAGGCGAAGCGTGAAATATGTGCCGGCCTGTTCATAAAACTCCCCGTTGCAGGCGACACGTTCGGAGCGTCTTTTTCATTATTGGCAACACGTGTGCGATAATTCACCCCCAGAAATGATATAAAAATGAGCGCGGGGGCGGTTATTAAAAAAATGGGCCATATTTCTTCCGGGGGCCTTCGAAATTGCCCGTTTCAGGATCGATCGGGAGTTGTTTTTCGACACTTCCATCGCAAGATACCCTCCGCGCCTGGACTGGTCATAAAAAACTTCGGCGCGAACAAAAATCACACATTTAATACAACCAGAATCGGACTCAAAGAACTGAACATAATTTTCTTACGAATCGGCGTACAGATACCATGTACTTTCACAACTAACGTACAGTTCTAGTATTAACATATGAGCTTTGCGTTAATTTCAGCTAGAGTTGAGCTATAACTTGTTTAAATACATTCGAGAACTAAGTGGGTAAATATAATAACGCGGTGAAACATAATTAAATAGTTGTCACGTACACAGTTTAATTATAATTCTTGCTAATTGCAAGGTAGCAAACTGTATAAACAATTCCACCTGAAACGGGGTCTTGAAGCGGAACTTTGAATTATTCCATTAGTACATATAAGACGCTGTGGCGTGATAAGTGAAACATTGAAACATCTTTGCACTGAATATGAAATTGCAACGTAGGTTTTGTTAAGGAACAAGTTAAATTGAACGATGTAACCATACACCGAGATTCAAACGTTTCAATTTGTCCAAATAACCCAAAACTTAAGTTACTAGTTTTTTACATAAAAATATATTAAAACTCCACGAGAAGAATATTACAAATTTTAATTCGTTTTTTTAAATATCAAAATAAGTTTATTTAATGCATTTATAAAAGAAAATGCATTTAGTTGTAAATGACAATAAACAATTTAAATACTTTCACCCTTCAACTAAATTTTTTCTGTCCTTAAGTATATAGGGTGAGTTTTTTTTAATTTTAAGCATTGGGATCTTGGAAACCATGAGATGTAGAGATTCGGTTAGATGAGGAAAGAGTTATTTCGTTTTAAGACCTTATGCAAGAGCACCTTTTGTTTTTTTAAAAAAAGACCACAGTTTTTCAGTAATTATACAAACTTTTATTGTTTTAAATGGCAGTCATAGTTGGCTTAGACATTTTAAAAACGACATTTTTTTTTGCTCTTTATAGCGTTACAAGGTTTGCTATACTTACTTTGATAAATAAAGACCATCTTCGAAAATTAACTTTATGAAAATTATTACTTACTTTGACAAATAAACACGATACACGACTATTTGTATTATTGAGAGTAGCCAAAACAGAGTTTGCCATGGAAAACATATTTTCCCTCTTACTATGAGAATTCTATTAATTTTTCTATTCTAATTATAAGAATTATATTTATATTATACAACGAACATTCCTGCATCACATTTATTTAAGAAAGTAAGTATAGCAAACCTTATATCACTCTAAAGAGAAAAAAATGTCCTTTTTAAAAATGTAAAAGCCAATTATGACTGCCATTTAAAATAAAATAAGTTTGTATTATAATAAAAAAAAAAGGTTTTTATTTTCAAAAAACAATGCATCGGCTTTTAAAATGACAACTCTTTCCTCTTTTAACCGAATTTCTATGTTTTATGGTTTCCTAGATCCCAATGCTTAAAATGAAAAAAAAAATACGCACCCTGTATAATAAATATTAATAATTTACTTACGTATTATACTCCACAATTTTCACTTACAACTTACAACCTTAAGTTGTCTTAAAGTTTGTATTTGGAATTTCTTCATTTGGACTTTTTATAAATTTGTGTTATGGACACAAGAATTGAAAATGAATACAATATTGAGATAACAAGTAACCAATCCGAATAAGCCCCAAGCAATCGTTGTATTCAGCATATTCTATGTATATAGAGAGAAATATGTTAACAAATTATGCATTTGTTAGTTTCAAAGTTCAAAAGTTTAAAGTGCAAAATGTACGGAGTTAAACATAGAAATTTGGGTTTTACGACATTGATTGGCATTTGGCTTTCGTCATTTTTGATTAATTTCAAATTTAAGCTTTAAATCTAAAAGACCTAGAAAATTTCTGCCGACATTAATCAACTCCGAGATATAAAAATAATAACATTACCCAGTTACCCAGTTTGATCGAAATAGCGTTAATACCAGGGAAGATTTTCTTTTTATAAAATCACAGTTTATGAATAAATGACGAACGAATCAAAATGTCAAGGGCTTATTTCATAGTCGCCATAAAAATGCACAACTTTTCTATAAATCAAGTAAAGTCATATACAGGATGATTTATTCATAAATAACAAAGTTTGGGAAATGAAAGAAAAAAATAATGAACAGTATTCAATTAGCGTTTTATTATTACTCCTTTCATTTCCCAAAGTTTGTCATAGAGCTAATAAATCACCTCCACAATAAATAAGTATAATTCCTCAAGAAATGCATGGGAATAAATCAAAACAGAATCTAATTTAAGGTATTATTATTAGGAACTTACTGGTACAATTATTTTTGTTTTATTTTATTATTTACTATTTTATTCAGAATAGTTTTGGTTTCTAAAAAAACATCATCAGAGGCATGATATATGTGTTTACTATATATGAATCCTGATCTTATTTTTACCATACATATTTGTAATCAATTTGAATTTTGAAATTTGAAAGATGTCTGTTTTAAATTGAATCTATTGAATCTAAGGTGAAAGGTAGTTATGGCTGGTTTTTCAGTGAAGTACATTTTACCGTTTTCAGAAAAATCAAATAATTTTTTTAGCTACATGTTCTTACATTTTAATTGCGATTATCTCCATTAGATATTAACTTCGATTGGATTATTTTAAATTTCTGGTAACAGAAGTTAACTATAACTTGCATTTAAATTAAGAGTTTATTATAATTAAGAGGGTAAGTTTGTGTACAAATCTTAAATTTATGAATGATACGGAGTTTTTGATAATACATTTGAATTCTGATAAAAAAAGGACTTTTATATTGTCGAAATATTATTGCAATGATAAAATTCAAGTAACGCTAAAATTGAAAAAAAAAATGTTTTTTCCTTTGGCAGCCAAACCATTCAATTTTTGATTTTCATTGCTCAAGGCCAAGGAAATTCTGTCACATTTAACCAATCCTCTATCTCATTCTCTGTCTTATCGTTTACGAGATTCCCAGTTGAGCACGTTAACTGGAACACCCTGTATAAAGATATACAGTGTGTCTACTTAAGTAGGCTAGGTATAAATCACTTATTTATGATTTGTATATGAAAAATTTAAATTATCAAAATTATTTATACTGGATTTGTCAGAAAACATAAATTTTGCATGAAGAACATAAATTTTACTTTTAACAATATCGAAAATTGTTATTTAGAACAGTTATTTAGAATTAAAAACTACGTTTAAATATGTGTCATACATGTGTGCTCGTATCAATCTATTCTGCAAAATGACAGCAAGCAGAGTAATTTCTATTTTTTCTTCCAAACTTAATGTAATGATTTAGAGAACATCGAAAAATATTCCTCTAAAATAAAAATGTTAAATTTACGTTCTAAAGTTTCTTCTAGTAATTTAAATTTCATAGATAAGTGGTAAATATCAAAACAAAAGTTTCTTGACAAATGAAAATTTGATAAAAATTGCCAACTATCATGATAGTTAGTTTTAACTATCAAAAACATCAAAATTTCATAGAAAATTTGTGAAGATTCAAGATGTGTTTAAGATGTTTTTTGATGAAATTGAAATGGTAAAGACATAACATGGTAAAGACAATTATAAAATACTCTTTCAATGTTATAAATCGATTTCTCCAAAATTCGTATGAAATTTTCGAGGTTTCTTCTAGAAATTGTAATTATATAGACTGACGATTTAAGACGACTTTTTAAAGTATCTTGTGTACTCCTATGTGACTTTTTTGGTGATTTTCACTTTGTGATGTTTTTCTGTCAAGTTGGCTATCCTGCGTCGAATGTTAAACCTCCTATTTGATGAAACATCGGAAATATATAAAAAAATTAAAAAGTAATTTGCCATTTTTAAGTTTTATGATGATCTTCCTGAGTATTACATAACCTTTTGGGTATGGAAGGTTATATTAAAGTTCAATAGGTGTCTATGACTCTTTCAGTGAGAGTAACTGACAGAAATAAAACAATGCAAATAAATATAGCGTGTGTAATGTTTTTTTCATCTCCTGAAAAGTTTAGGTTTTTTCACACATTGTCCCGAGAGCGTCGATATATATATATATATATATATATATATATATATATAATACATGTTAATCCTACTAAATAAAATGATGTTAAATTATGCAAGTCTCATATATAAATTTGATTACAGGAAAGTTGTGAAGATTCAAAGCGAACTTAACCTCAGGCTACCAACGGTCAAAATTCCTCAAAAGTTTAGGTTTTTTCACATAGGAGGTATTGTCCCGAGAGCGTCGATATATGTAATACATGTTCATACTACTAGAACATCATGTTAAATTATGCAAGTTTCTTCCAGAAATTTGATTACAGGAAAGTTGTGAAGATTCAAGGCGAATTTAACCCTCAGGCTACCAACGGTCAAAACTTACGTGGACTACTAAAGGAGGTCACTAAAACAGGTTTTTCATGAAAAACTCAAGGTATTTTTAAGTTCGAAATTTTATTCAAGTGTAGTGGATTAAAAAACACATAGTAAACTTGTTTTGCATAATAAGTAGAATTTATTTATAACATAATCACAACTCTTTTAGATTAAAATAAAAACAAAATTCTTGATAAAAAATAAGAAAAAAATAGTTGTTAACAGAATTACACTTTACTTGTGTTACTATCTACTAGTACAACATACAACTACTATCTTTCTCGATTCTTTATTTGTTCTTGTGCTTGGTGGTTGTCTACCGGATACTTAATCTAATATGATTTTTTTTAAATTTACTTTTGCCCCCTTATTTATTTATTTACTTATTTTATATACTTATTTGCCTTCTCAAAAATCTGATCAATATTTATGTACATTCTTATAAATTATTCTTCTTAAATGTATGCATTTTAGAGCTAGAAAATTTCGCGAATTTAAAATCAAGCAAAATATTGAACCTTCGCCTCTTCGTTATAAGAGTCTTTTCAGTCGAGAGAAAAGTCAAGAAAATGGCAACGAGATTGGACCGATTGTTCTCAAAATGGAAATTTCATTGGAATTTTACAAAAAAAAAATTATTTTCAATTTTGAAGATATCTCGGGAACCGCAGGGGTTACAGAGCATCAAGTGGGCTTTTTGGAATCAGGAAGGTCCAAAGAGTTCGGTGGTAAAATGTGCAACTAAAAAATTAGTAAAAAATCTCGGTTGTTTCGTTAGTTGATATTTTTAATACTGCTACCTACAATAAAATAAATTTTATTGAGATGGTGTCGTGATCGACAGCGGCTTCAGCAGCGACTTAGAAAAGTACATTTTAAATGTATAAAACCTACATTTTAATATAATCATTATGATATATTGAAGAGGATTAAATAATAAAATTGTTAATACAGTCGAACACCTGCCCTGTTACTTATTTATTTACTTTACACATTTACTTATTGTGCTATCTACACATGTTAATTTTAAAGAAGAATTGTAACAAATTTTATATTTACATAGCTCTGAGCAATATATGTATACTACTATGTACTATATTTAATTATTTTGAAGTGCCATTCTATTTTATATTCCCCTTAAGGGGGTTTTCGCAGTCGCCCAAAATGTAGCGTTTTCGTAATTCCAACAAATCGCCGTTATTTCTGAACAGATTTGCTTTAAATTTCGTATACATGTTCACAGGTAAATTACCAAGGAAAGAACCAGGCTTTTTTTCCTAATATTGATTTAATTTTCGAGAAAAACTTGAAAACGTAGCAAAATAAAAAATAAAAAAATTAAATTTAAAAATAGGGCTTGGTACATTAGTATATATTATAAAGAACTCTTAGAATCCTTTTTCAAATTAAAAAAAAAATGAAAAATGTGGCTTAAACATTGGAAGTACGATTGGCAATTTTCACAAAAATCTCGATGCTTTCGCTCTGTCGGCCGCACAGTACCCTCCTCGGTCAATCCGAAGTAGGTACCTGCCTTCGGATTGACCGAGGAGGGTACTGTGCGGCCGACAGAGCGAAAGCATCGAGATTTTTGTGAAAATTGCCAATCGAATTACGAAAACGCTACATTTTGGGCGACTGCGAAAACCCCCTTAAAAAAATGTCTTGTCCGAAACCAGTAAAATTTAGGTGGAGATCTATAGCAAAACACAAACTGTTAGTAGGTACTGTACACATTTCAAGTAACGTATTGTAGTATTAGATCATTTATTTCCTGAATTTGTGTTTCTTAACAGGCCGGAATGCATAGAGTAGCAATAGCAATTTTTCAATTCTCCCGCATCTATTGTTAGAAATCTGATTGCAGCTGCAATTGTTGGCTGTGTAAAGAATAATATCTGTGTGCATTCCTACTGTGATGTTTGGGCATCTTCACAATCAAGAGGTCGGATGGAAAAAAAATGTAAAAATCGAGGTTCGTTATTCAAAGAACCGCAGCAAGGTGTCCAGATAAGCAGACAAAAGTGTTCATGGATCATCCGGGCGTTTTCCTTTAGCGATTTCACCAGATTGTGTTCCTCGGCGCGCATTCATCGCCCCTGCCCACGAAATTTATATTCCCGGCGTGTGTGCGTGCTGTGTGCCGTATGATGGATGCGGGGGCCTGGGCCATTTTGTGCGGCAGAAGACACCTAAAATGCGGGGGGGTTAGTGCCCATATGGTAATAATGAATTTTTTTTACCTGTTTGGCGAGAGCGTGCGCGTTAATGATGCGACAACAATGCCCGAATACCTTTTCACCCTCCGTTGTCCGTGGTTAAAGAGGCGCATTGTGCCGCGGCCCGTGCATTGTTGAACCACCGTTACACAATTCAAATTGCCTTTATCTACGCTCATGCTTAAAATATTATCTGGTAATGTGTGCGTGCGTTATAATATATCTAGTTTTAACTGCATAAACATCCACCGGAAGAATATTGTTCTCACTATCTGGGTGTGTTTGTGTGTGTATGTGTGTTAACTATGAGAAAACGTATGGGAGACTCGGTTGTGTGCTGTATGAAGCTTCCTCCTAGCGACTGCTATAATGACACGTTTTTTTTTTAGGAAGAGTAAAGAATAAATGGGCTCCACGGTTGAAGGCTGGAATTATTACAAAATTGTGTTACGAAAGACGTGCATGTCCTCGCTGGTGCGATTGTCCTTGGAACGCGGGGGAAAGCAAACAGTGAAAAAACGGGACGTCTGCGACGGAATGGCAATGATGCCAGGGCCCCCCACATCATGTAAATCCCGTTCCCAACAATATATCACTAACGACCGTTTTCGTAATTTTTCAGCAGAACAAAACGCTCTCTTCCATAAAAATATTTATATATAGAGTTCGGTGCGACACGTCGCATAGGGAATAATAAATTTATTTAAATTATATTTGAAAGTTCATATAGAATTTGGAGCAAACACCGTCGTAAATCACGGCCGGCGCGACGTATGTAATTTAGTGGGAAACTTGGAAATAAAAATGTTACGTGGAAGTTGGAGAACGACTTCTTCGAGTGCGTTTAAAGTTGGCCCGCATAAATCCCGCCCTCACCTAGCCGTTGAGCGCGCAAAAAAAAACTTAATAACAATACGGTGAGCGTCACGTGTTGTCTTAATTAACGGTAATTACGCACGCTCGGCCCTTTCCCCCCAATTAACGTTTTAATTGTACCAGGAATTGGCACTGGGTACGGCCTGAATCATTTATAACGTCTGCGGGTAACTTTTCCTCGCACCGGTCATAACTCATCTACCTTCGACTGGCAGGTTGCGTTCCTCTAATAGAATATCCCCTTCTATAAATTATTTGTTTAATAATCAAACCGAAACCAACCACGCGGGCAGAAGATTAAAATTTACCGGTTTTGTTTTCGAGTCGTAGGAGGCAGGTACCTACCATCGCTAATCGCGCCTCGAACGAGGCCGCGTCCTTTGTATTAGCCGGAGCTTCATTTCGCCGCCTCTAATTGTTTATCGTCCGTCTCGAGTTTCCCTGCCCGTGGAATCCGACTGATTGAAGTAATTTGCGGCGGCGACGGCTTAATAATAATCGAATTGATCCCATTAATTTTTCCGGGAGGGGCAGAGCCGGCGATTACCGGAACCAGCGCCGCCCCCGGCCCGATCGAATTTTAATCAGCACAATATGAACCTGGACAAATATAAATGACATTTAATTACCGGGGAATAAATCGGGTTGATTTATTGGGCAATTTCGCTGCCGTGTAATTATTTGTGATATAATAATGTACGTATTTGCGCGTGCATAAATTTCGAGAGAGTTTCTCTGCGCCGGGGAGGGTTGCCCGGACCCGACGATATAAAGCCGCGGTCAATTGTTAATTATAATCTATAGGCGGACTGTGGTTACTTCTATATTTTGCGATGGGGTGTGGTGAAACAGGAATCATATACTAAAACCGGTAATTACAATTGGTCATTCAAAATATTAATTTGTTTTCGACTACACGAGGGTCGTAGCTGTATAAATTAGCAGCATTGTTACATTCAGATGGCATTCTATCATTTCTAATTACGTGATGAGAAAGCTGCTATAATACGTACATATATCTTACACTGCTAAGTTTAACCCTAAAAAATAAGAAGTACCCATTTTTTTCACCAGTGCGTACTTCCTGTTTTTATGTGTGGCGCACAAGTCTGGACGTTCACAAAAGGCAATATGGATAAAATTGCTATGGCTCAAAGAGCTTAGGAAGGACATATGATCCACATATGACTATCGGATAGGAAAATAAATGTCTGGATTCAAGACAAATCTAAGGTAAAAGATGTAAGAGAGGAAGCTGCAAAACTAATATGGAAATTTGCTGGACACAAAATCAGACAAATTCGTGAAAGATGGAATAAACGTATTATTCACTGGAGACCACGACAACATGGAGAGGACGAAGAAGGCCACAAATGTGATGGGTAGATGACCTAAGGAAACATGCGGCCAAAAGATGAACGGAAACAGCAAGAACTAGAAAATAATGGAAGCAACTTGGAGAGGCCTATGTTCAAAGATGGATGAAATAAGGCTGAAAAGAAAGAAACAAAGATCTTACATAAGATGCCTTATAGTTTCATTACTTTCTTTTACCTAAGATATAAACACTTTATTCCATGAGATTATTATATTAATAATCAGGGGCAGGGGTTCAGGGGTTTTCAACCTGTGTTTAAATTCCAAGGTTCTGCGATACCGTATCAGAGGTATTGCAAAATAAAGTGACATTTTAGAAATATAGTTTTAAAAGAGAAATTAAACGAAAACAGACAATCTCAACCATTCTCAGAAACTAATAGTTGACTAATCTCGGTAGAGATACGTTCAAACAGTGCCTTTCATTTCAAACTAGCCATACGTAGTTGTACAGACATAGGACGCAGATGCACATTTTTCTAATTGAAAAACTGAACTATTAAGACTAACAGATTTATAAATCGATGGAAAAAAAATCATAAAAATATTATTTCATAGAGATTTAGAGGTTGCTAAAGTGTTTTGAAATTTAGCATGCAAATATGTTTAAATACAGGTTTCAATGAAATCCTCACAATTCTTAGAATTATAGATAGATAGATATTGTTTATTTAAATGTACAGGTACATATGGATCACAGTATTAAACGATATAAATCAAAACAGTAAATTAGCATATTACATTTGTTCTTAAATAGCTCGTTCTTATATAGCTATTATTGTTATACTTTGCTTCATTACCTTATTTCCTTAAATGAACATTAAACCGAAGCTTCAGTGATAAACTTGAACATTCATCCATTTAAACTACAAACCATCTTCGCAATTCCTAAATGTGAACCAATTAACTATACTGATTTTATTTTCTGGAAGGTTATTTATGAGTGTAGAACAAAATTAGGGGGTGACCTATACAAATTTCAACAAAATATTTTTCAGGGCCGCTCTAATGTATAGGACAACCAAATAAATGCAAAGACATATCTTTGTTCATGCAACCGATTAAAGAATGAACTTTACATAAATGTGGCAACTGAGAAGTTACAGCCTTATTTGTTAGAGCATATATTTGTATATTTTATCATAAAAGCATATTTTTTGCTTATTTTATCATAACAGCAGATTTTTGTATATTTTTGCATATTTCTGCTGCATATTTCTACATATTTCTGCATATTTCTGCATATTTGAGCACTTTTTTTGTGAGAAAAGGCTATTTTTCAGCATAGTTTGCAATTTTATTGCATATTTTGGTCTATATTCTAATTTTGACACGTCCGTGGCTTCCCGGTCTTTCGTCAATCGATTACCCGTACTGGGTAATCGTACTGGGTTATAATAGGTGATTCGCTCACTCATTGATAAACACCAGTGAAATCTCACGTAGTGTCAAAGTACAGTCCACCATGGTCTTATCAATCTTGGTTGTGTATTCCTTGTATTCTCTAGCATATTCTCCATTTTTAGAGCACATTTTTAATTTTTAAGAATGTGTACAGTACACCTGAAAATAATTATCCTAAAGATTTGACAAAGTTTCAGTATTCAATAACGGAGAATATCAAACATATAACTTTCTGCATTGACAAGTAGGGGTTAGTTATTTCTGAAATTCCTGAAAATTTATTATTTGCAAATTTGATATTAGATACGTGTACAGTACACCTGAAACTAATTCTCCTGAAAATTTGACAAAGTTTCACTATTAAATAAAGGAGAAAATCAAACATATAACTTTCGGCATTAACAAATAAGACTAGTAGAATTTATTATTGGCAAATTTGATATTAGATCCGTGTACAGTACACCTACAGATACTAATTCTCCTGAAAATTGACAAAGTTTTAGTATTAAATAAGGGAGAAAATCAAACACTTAACTTTCTCAATTAACAAGTATGGGTTAGCTTTTACTGAAATTTCTGAAAATTTATTATTTGCAAATTTGATACTAGTTTCGTATACAGTACACCTGATACTAATTCTTCTGAAAATTTGACAAAGTTTCAGTATTAAATAAGGAAGAAAATCAAATCCTTAACTTTCTCAATTGACAAGTATGGGGTAGCTAATACTGAAATTTCTGAAAATTTATTATTTGCAAATTTGATATTAGATTCGTGTACTGTACAGCTGAAACTAATCCTCCTGAAAATTTGACAAAGTTTCAGTGTTAAATAAGGGAGAAAATCAAACACTTAACTTTCTCAATTGACAAGTATGGCTTAGCTATTACTGAAATTTCTGAAAATTTATTATTTGCAAATTCGAAATTAGATTCGTGTATAGTACACCTGAAACTAATTCTCCTGAAAATCTGACAAAGTTTCAGTATTAAATAAGGGAGAAAATCAAACACTTAACTTTCTCAATTGTCAAGTATGGGTTAGCTATAACTGAAATTTCTAAAAAATTATTATTTGAAAATTTGATATTAGATTCGTATACTGTACACCTGAAACTAATCCTCCTGAAAATTTTACAAAGTTTCAGTATTAAATAAGGGAGAAAATCAAACATATAACTTTCTCAATGGACAAGTATGGGTTAGCTATTACTGAAATTTCTGAAAATTTATAATTTGCAAATTTGATATTAGAATCGTATTCTGTACACCTGAAACTAATCCTTATTTATCCTAATCCTACATATTTTCCATTTTAAGAGCATATTTTCCATTTTTAAGGCATACTTTCCATTTTTAACAGCATATTGGCATTTTTATAGGGCATGTTTGAAGTGCTTAAAATAGTTTTTTAAGAGCATATTTGTGGTTACCCTACTAATGTTTATGTATAGGAAGATGAAACGATCTAACAGTCTTCTATAGTTAGTTCAAATAATCATCTGGTAATCGTACAATATGCACGATTTTTAACTTACTGCAGGTTGCTTCAATCGTGTATTGAAGCAGTCAGATTTGACGATGAGAGTGCCTCAATAGATGATACTGATTCAATAGACCACGACACTGTCTGAATGCAAGGTATGGGCAGGGAATGCAAGGGAAAATCAGACACATATGACTCCATTAAGACAGTATCTTCCTCCATTGATACATATTTGTCGTCCTTTGAGACACTACAATTACCCATTGAAGCAGTATCATCGTCAATTATGACTGTCTCATAAGACATAATATGCACTTCAACTGTTTAGTAGAGTGTGATATAATGTATGAGGAGACTATTTCGTTGAAGAATACTCCTAGCTCATTCAAATATAAGATGTATCACTGATCCGTGAGACAGTTTTCGAGGGATAGGTGACTGCCTGAGCAGATTATAAGATTGCCTCAATGAATAATGAGACTATTGTTTGATGTACCTGAATGGTACATATTTAACGCACCTTTTATCGTATATAGTACTGTGCATAATTAGGATATGAGATTGTTTATACAGTGTCGCTTAGGATCCATAGGTTTACACAGGGTTCATACTTAAAATAATAATAATAATCTCTACTACTCCTTAACTTCTGTATGGATACGGGCGAATACGTTGAAAACGGTTTATCAAAAATTGTTGAAATATTGATACATGCTTAAAAGTTTTTTTTAATTCTATCGTTCAAGATGTTTATCAAATTTCTGCTGTCATATGTTTCGGATATTCAAGCCTGTTTGTTTTTAAATGGCACGAGAGAGCAAAAGTCAGTGATCTAACACAAACACAAGACTGTGTATAAATCGAGAATGAGTATTTCAATGAAACATGAAGCTATAGTCCATGCCAGATAATACTTTTCACATAAAACCGAAGTCCCTCCTCTGTCCTGTCGGACTGGGCGGCAAAAATGCAAATGCATCTCTTGGAGATGCGCGAGCTTAAAGTCTCTGAGTAATGCAGTTGCTTATTCCAATGCACTTAATTTCTAAGGCATCAAAGGAATACATTTATGGTTTATGACTCCCGCGGTTTTGGGACGCATTCTCATTGGTCCAATTCTGCCAGTGTAGGGATTTCTGTTTTATGTGAAAAGTGGCATATTATCTGACATGGACTATAGCTACATGTTTCATTGAAATATTCATTCTCGATTTATACACAGGCAAATTATCTGGTATGGACTGTAAAAGGTCAGACTGTAACATTGTATTATGAGTCTTTCGGTATGGATGGTCGTAATGATAGATATACATACATATCTGAACGAATTAAGCTATCAAGCTATTGAGAGCACGTGACAACTTTTCCTTTCAATGGGATAGTCTCAGAGTCTTATTATCTATCAATAAATATCATCGTCAATTGCAGCAGCAGCAGCAAAGAACATAATCTGCATCAATATACCTTTTATAAGTTTGTATTCAGTTGTGAATTATAATATTTTATTTTGTATTTCATGATCGAAAGATTCTGCATACTTGTACTTTTAAATAATTTGTTCTTGTTTATACAGGATGTTAATGAAGTTCAGAGACAAACTTCTAGGGCTTGCAAAACACAACTAAGCAAATAACTTTGGTTAATAAATGTGTGGTCTAAATAATTTTTGAATTTTATGGCATTTTTTCTCAATCATGTTCAAATGTAACATATTGAATATTTTACACCTTTTAAAAGAGAGTAAACAAAATTTTACCTGGGGGGTGGAGTCCCGGTTTGGCGTTTTAAAACTATGGCAACTATATATGTACGATATGAGTGATGAGGCCTTTCTCAATAGATGAATAGATTGTCTTAATAGAAGACAAAATATATCAATGAATATGAGATTATTTAAAACAATATATGGTCTGCCCGAATGAACGACGATGATAATTGGACTGTCTCAACGATCGATGAGACTCAAAAATGATAAATCTTTTTCAATGGTCGATGAGACTTAATAAATAACGAAACTGTCTCAATATCATAGTCTGTTGCGACAATCTCATTAGTTTATTCAAACTCTTTCGTTCACCCATTCCGATAGTCTTATCGTCATTGAGACAATTTGATCGTCAAGTCTCAGCATCCACTGAAATAGTCTCATCGTCTATTGAGATGGCCTCTTCATTCAATGTACGCGTCTTAATGGGCGATACAGGTGTCTCGATGGGTTATGAGATTGTCTCAACATATACGTATGATGAGGGTATCTAAATGATCTGAATGAGCGAGATCTACATCTGCGAGATCTACATCTCATAGTCCATTGAAATGATCTTACCTAGCAGAATGTCTATATCCAAGATAAATTCACGCAAAAATCGAGAATACTGTACCAAAAATGAGTATTATCATTATTGAGACAATTTAATCGTCATGTCTCAACATTCACTGAAATAATCTCAAAGTCTATTGATATGGTCTCTTCATTCAATGCAGTATGTCATAATGGGCGATACAGATGTCTCGATGGTTTATGAGACTGTCTCAACATACACGCATGATGGGAGTCTCTGATTGAACAAATTAACGATGAAATGATTGATTCTACATCTCGCAGTCTCATAATCTATTGAAATAGTCTTACCTGGCAGAATGCCTATATCCAAGATAAATTCATGCAACAATCGAGATTCGTGTACCAAAAATGTGATTGTGTCGTGTAACCATTATGTATGGTTCACCTATTCAGATAAGTCTTATTGTCATTGAGAAAATTTTAACGTCAAGTCTCAGCATCCCTGAAATAGTCTCATCGTCTATTGATATGGTCTCTTCATTCAATGCAGTATGTCTTAATGGGCGATACAGGTGTCTCGATGGTTTATGAGACTATCTCAACATACACGCATGATGGAAGTCTCTGATCGAACGAATGAACGATGAAATGATTGATTCTACATCTCGCAGTCTCATAGTCCATTGAAATTGTCTTACCTGGCAGAATGTCTATACCCAAGATAAATTCACGCAACAAGAGAACCTTGTACAAAAAATGTGTCATCGTAACCATTATGTATGATATCGCTTGTTATATCGACGGTTAAGATGTGATATCACAATATACAGGTAAATGTATATTGTGACCTGTAACACCTGTATATTGTGACAAACTATACTGTAGAAGCACAAACCTGTTCGTAAAATTATAGTTGAAATATATTTGTTAGATTGGTGAGTATCTTGTTTTGACTTAATCATTGAAGATATTGAATTTTCAAGTTTGAGTTAATTATAAAACGCGTAGCATTACTTTCTGCGTTTGATGGTCATACCTCATTTTCTAAACAAAAATGTAGATACGTAATATGTGATACCTTCTGAACCGTCGATATATCATATATTACCGGTGCAAAGGTATAAAACATACAGTTTTAGAATAAATCAAAGTTAGCAAGGGAGACATTCATATTTAGCAAATTATACTCTAATCAACTTCTTCTTCGAGTGCCATATTTCGTCCAATAAGTTAGCGATTTCTCGGTATGTATTTGAATTGAGTGTGCTGCCGGATTTGCACTAATGTAAGGCACTCACAGTTTAACGAGAGTTGGGTACCTCTGGTTTCGTAAAGCATCGTTGCTTACTCTAGCTAGTTGGTTCTTGAATCTTGAATGAGATACAATTTTGTGATGACATGTCAACATTTTAAGTTTTCACGCACGTAATTGAATACTTTACTCCACTTTGAAGAAAGTCCATTTTTAACATATTGGGATGTAGGTATGCAGTGCTTCACCGATAAGATCGTATTGTATAATAAATCTTTAACCGGGGAAAACAAATATTATCTTTAATAGTAAAGTGCTAGAACGTTTTTCATGTATTTGCCTACAATTAGCATTTTCGACTTAGTCAAATAATTGCTTCAAAATTGTTGATTTACTCCTGTTATAGGATGTGGATAGTATTTGTTCAGTAGGTGGCTTCTAATAGCATTTAAAACCTTAAATCAGGGCTTTTCATCCACTGATTAAGTTGCGAGTAGTTATCTGATGGTTTATGACACCCACAAAGAGAGACCAGCATTGGATGGGTAGTTACTAACCTCGTGAGTACATTTATCCAGCAGATTAGTTATCTGTAATTTTATCAGCGAATGGAAAGGCGACCCAATTGTTCCTGGCGAAAATACTTCGGCACAATAATTCAGCTCTCAAATCGGAGCCACGACAAGATCTAATGTAGTTCCCCGGCAATTCCCTGGCAGTGCATAAATTCGGGGCTAATTACTGGCCGTGATTTACGGTGTTGTGAAAGTGGCGAGGATGAGCTCTGTCTCCTCCGCTGGCGTATAATGATATAAATATGTAATTAAGTGTCACCGGAATGAGTGCGCTGTGTGTGCTGTGTGTGCGCGGGGTGAGCACCCATTTGTCTCCTTCACCGTCCATGTGGGGCGACACATGGAGACGTGCATGTGCGCTCGACATGTCCTATACACCAACCACACCTCGAGCATTGTCTCTTCTGGCCTCAGCCGCGCTCGCATACATTCAAAACGGAACAATAAAAATTAAATGATACGACAGAAAGAATCCCACACACACACAATGCATTAAAAAATAAGACATTTGTGTAGACAAGAGTTGGAGGAGTTTTGGGTGTTCAAATTTCATCACCGCAAAGTTATTAATGTGCCTAATAGGTGCGATTTTCAGTAGTAATAGCCATTAAGTTTGTAAGTACAATTTTGAGTGAGCTGTAAAGTTATGCATGTAGAGTATTGGGAAATTACCGCGTACAAATGTCTGAACGGCATGCTTCAGTGGCACATGGCGTGGACGTGAGGTCCGGACATCCAGAAAATTCAGTCGACCGAAATTAAAGGACGTCCTTAATTATTAAACGCGAGCGCACATGTCCCCTGCATCTGGTATGAGACGCGCGACGCCGTGATACGGTGATATATGCGTCCTCTAATTTATGGGAACAGTGAAGCACCATTTCGTTCTAAATATCTAACAGAAATATTGCCAGTTAAAAAATCTCGGTTTTTTCTAGACGAGTACGGGGCCTAGGACGGCTTCACGTGGCCCACCCTGACAAATCGAAATTAATGAGGAAGTAAGACTATTTATAAGAACAGGCGATGCTCGCTGCACGAAATGGGTTCTTGGGACGATTTCCACGCAGAGATGCGACCGTAATTGCTTTAATGCACGGAATTCCAGTTCTATAAGTATATGAAACAGGAAAATCAATTTCAGCTTTAGAATATAGAGTAGTTTAATGGGATAGTTTGTAATGTTTCAATGGAAATCCTATAAATAACTTTAATCTCGGTTTCCTTTATTTTGTATTTGTATACAATATATTTGTATAGTTTTCAAAACTGTAATCGATAGCTTATAATAATTCAATATGTTCGAGTCCAATATCCGTACCTCCGCTTTATCGAATTCCGGCCATTCAATGATTCAACATACTTTGCAATATATGTTCTTAACACAATATGTTTACAAGGATAGCTTCATAAGTACGTTCAATTCCGGTATTTTTTGGCTACGCTATGCGTACGCCTTAAGGGGAAAGTCCGCCACATTAGTGTATTTTTAAAATAACAGATGGTGTAAGAAAATGTCGAAAAAGTATTTCCAGCCAAGCTCGAAAACTATATGCAGCAAAAAAGTAGACGGTATTGAACCCAGAAGAAACATTCATTTGATGGACGTGGAACAAAAATTTAAAAAAAAAATCCGTTTTTGAATATTCCTGTTTTCACACAAAAAAAAAAACGAAAAACGCAGGTACACAAAACATTCTACACATTTTCCTGAGTAAAATGCACTATCGATGCCATTTTGGATTACACCATCAGGAGATGCTCACAAAAATCCAAATGTTTTATGAATACGAAGTCCATATGGTTGATATTTTTTAATAGCATTCTTTTCATTAATTTGACTGTATATGGCTGCTTCGTTGCTGAAATAATCACTGTACAATATATTTTTGAACTGCCTCACTTTTGCCTGAACATAGGCAAAACAAAATATATGCTAATAACAAAAACAACCCAGGACAACCGTGGAGTATATATGAAGAATCAACCTATTGAAAGGTTAGGAGAATACAAATACCTAGGCACAACCATTAATGAAAATAATAACACCTCCCAAAAAATACTAATCAAAATCGAGCAGGCAAGAAGCACATTTACAAAAATGAAGAGGCTTTTCTGCTGCCGAGATCTAAACCTTAAGCTAAAATACGACTGGTGAGATGTTACGTACAGTACTACAGTATCAGTAGTACAGTACTACAGTATCAGTACTATATTACGGGTTGGAAGCCTGGACATTGAAAAGGATCGACATAAAGAGATTGGAGGCTTTCGAGCTATGGATATATCGGAGAATACTGAGGATTTCATGGGTAGAGGAAATAACCAACGTTGAAATGATGAGACGTATGAGCAAAGAAAAAGAAATAATTCTGACAACTAAGCGAAGCAAACTATTATACAGTATGTTCCCGGATTGGGTTTACAAGAGGGTTTTTTTTTTTAATTTTTACATTTACGTAATAATGTTGTAGGAATTGAAATTCATGCTTGGTATGAAACTACCATTTCAGTTATTAAAACATTGACATATTTATACAGGGTTTTGGCTAAATAAAAAAAATAAATCTAATTTTGAAACTTTATGTCAAATAATTATGAAAAATAACATAATTTAAACAATTCTCCACCATTTTCTTCACACAGTTCAAGCCTGGTATAGAAATCCTGGAGACTGTTAGATTTCTTCAATAGTTACTGATGCAAATGCCTCTCGTAAACGACTTTTTAAATTTTCAGTATCATTTTCTGCATTTGGTTGATAATTTTAAATTCCGTGGGCAAATAGTAAATAAATAAGTGTCAAAATAACATTTAAAAATTTTGAATTGCCAACACCCTGTATAAATAAATCAAAGTTTCAATGACTGAAATGGTAGTTTTAGACCAAGCAGGAATTATAATTCCTATAACATTTTTACTTAAAACTAAAAATTAAAAATAAATATCTTGTAAACTCAATCCGAGGACATACTGTATATGGGACATTTTATGACAGGACAAAAATATCAAATCCTACAACTAATTATACAGGGAAAGATTAGAGGAAAGAGATTCATAGGAAGGAGACGAAACTCATGGCTGCGAAACTCATGGCTGCAAAAAAGACGTGGTTTGGCTGTACAAGCAACCAACTAATTAGATCTGCTGTTTCGAAAATAAAAATCGCTTTAATGATTGCCAACCTTCGGAGTGGAGACGGCACCTGAAGAAGAAGAATATGTTTTTTCACTACATTACTCGGCGCTGGCATATCATCCAAAATTGGATGCAGTCAAACGATGCTTCCTCTCAGAAAATTACGAATCATTTGCAATATGGTCGCAAGTTCTAATTAGCAGTTGCTCTATTTAAAGTTCTGTGAGATTCATTTATTTTTAAATGCGTTTGCCTCCTTTTTAAACTGCTCTTTTTCCATATCTGCTTGCTGACGCGAGGGACTATAATCTGCCTTTCCTTCGTTCAAGTTTACTTCTTTGTTATAGGTTCTTCCCCTTGTTAATTTCGATTCCTTGATTGATTTTATCCTCTGCCTTCTTTTCAAAGCAACGCGATCTTTGCCATCGTATTGCAATGCCAATAGGGACATAAACGTCGCAGCTAAGTTGCTTGTATCGTTTGTTATTAACAGAGGTGCTTTCCGCAATAATGATTACATAAATTACATCACATCACATAAATTAAAACAATTACCGGCAATTGCAAAAGTTTTACTGGAAATACGACGAAATTTTCATTGAAACTTTTAAAGTAAGTAGGTAGAAATTTATTTGCAATTAAAATATCAGACTATCAGAAATATCAAAAAGAAAGTTTCACTATGAAATCAATAGTGAAAAATCATATTTCAACATTTTTACAGCTAGTAAGTAACTAGGTATAATTAGGTATGACTAGATATCAATTAAGTATTTATGCTTCTTCTAAGACTAATCAATTAAGTGAGGGTGTTTTTAAATGAAAGAAGGTACGTATGCAAATTCAATTCAAATTTATTTGGTTTAATTTCAATTTAATTTGACTGTGATATGCTGTCGTCAGAGGATTATGTGCATATTCTCCATTTTTTAAAGTATATTTTTCATTTTTGGGAACATTTTTTCCATTTAAAGAGCATGTTTTCCATTTATAAGAGCATATTTTCCATTTCTAATACGATATTTTTTATTTGTAAGAGCATATTTACCATTTTTAAGAGCATATTTTAAGCGCTTAAAATAGTTTTTTTTAAATCGATTATTGATCGAATCTGAAATCGAATTTTTCGAAAATCACAGAAACCCCTTTCTTTTTAAGTTTAAGAAGTATACCTTTTTTATGACAATAAAGCTTATTCACCGAAAAATGATATATGATTTAAAAAATCTTAACCCCAAAGTATGTAATAATCATCATAGACGTACCCTTGTTTCTACCGCACTGTGTTTACTCAGATAATTGTAATTATTTGTAAATGTGTGCATTGATAGTGGGTGACTCGTCGCAAAATATCAGATTTCCAAGTCTACTCTAGTAGAAATGTTAATAAGAAAACTGATTTGCTAAGTAACACTTTATGGTCCTATATTTTGGAAACAAATGCGATTAGAAATAAAAAATTACATTTTCATTTAATTTTGCATTTCTTAGTATGCTCCTAGATTTATGCCACGAAGTTGTGTCACACCTTGAATATCAAATTATCATATAATTTTATTTTTGAATTATATGAATTATATATCGTATCATATAAAATGTATCAGCAAGAAGGTTAGAAACTACTTATCAAGTGCATTTAAATCCTCCTTGAAGGTTCCTCAAACCTACAGATAGATAATCACCTGTTATCATTGAGTGAAAAGTCCGAGCCATAACAACTTGATTAAGAACATTATTAAAAGTATTCTAAAGTGTATGCATCTTTCCTAAGTTAAATGATTTAACATGAACAAGAACATGATGAAAAAGTACCTAACTTACAAACCATTTTTTAATTTTATTTTGTTGGACTTGCCTGTATGCAAATCTCTCCTACATGCCTCGTTATCCCCAAAACAAAGAGCGATCGGAAACAAAGTTATTTTGCATTTTTCCCTCAAAATCCAATATAAACTCACGCATACACATCTGTTTTTTGCACTTAGTATTGCATACTAAGTATTGCTCTTCATTAGAACACATTTATCCTTGGAACATGTAACAGTTTTCAATCTGCAGTGTTTTTAATCCCAATCCCAGAAGATCCCAATACTATATCGGACTCATGGCCAACATGTTGAAAAAAAAAATCTTCGCATTCAATTATTAAGAGTACCTAACTTATAAACCATTTTTTAATTTAATTTTGTTGGACTTGCCTGTATGCAAACCTCCTACATGCCTCGATATCTCCAAAACAAAAAGCGATCGCAAAAAAAGTTATTTTGCATTTTTTCCTCAAAAAAAAAATCGAACACGAATTTTAGTACATAGTATAATTACCCTGTATAAACACATGCATACACGCATTCGATACAATGATCGAATTTTGCTATTTTCAAATGGCTAAAACTTATTGAGATTGATCGTTATTTACCTATTAAAAAGTATTATTAGATTACAGTCAATATGCTACCATTGAATAGCTTATTAGATGAGCACTCAGAATATTATGGTATATACAGGGTGTTCCATTAAAAAGTTTTAGGCATTTGAAAATAGCAAAATTGTATCGTTATTTCAGAACACCCTGTGTATTCTACGTGACTCAAAATATTGTATATGTTTTGGCACAGTGCTTGGGTACTTGCATATGCAGATTCTTTTATTGATCTCTTATAAGAAAGTTTTGTTGAATTTTTTTCCACGTCCATGATTTTTCGTTAAATTTTATTAAAATGTGAATAACTTGGCAACGTTAGATCTGATCTAAAAAAATTAAAATGATTTCTGAAGCACACATAAAGCAGATTCTAAAAATGATATAATATACAGGGTGATTAATAAAAAAAAATTGTCCCGGATTTATGGTACGCTCGGTATACTCGAAAATAATTTTAAAAGGTAGCACATCAAGTGTCCAATCAGATGTTTTCCTAAATTTTCATTAGTCTGGCAGCAATGGTCCGAGCGAGGATAAGTGGGCCACCCTGTATATTTGGATATTTAGTGCACATTTTACGAAAATCTATGCATATTTTGGCTAAATTGTGTAAAATATGACTATATTTCGTACATTTCGTATAAGTCTGCATGCAATTCCCAGCTCTAATTATTACGCATTACGCAAGTTCTTGCCGCTCAGAGCGATTAATTACCATATTGTTTCGAGACTCAGTTTTTTAAAACTTTGATACTTTTACAATCTGTACCTTGTACAATAAGTAAAATTTATGGCGGCTACTAACATGAAGGGTAAGCTGCCCAGCTTCAGACACCCTGAAGAATTACCTAGTTGCTTACATATTGATAGTTTAAACTAATACACTGGTATGAGGCATAAAAACTGCACTTAGAAGCGATGAGGACGGTCCATAGGCTTAAACCTTTTGAGTCTCTTAACTTGACTGGTTCTGTCGAGGAGCTTACTTGCCAAGACGTTCGGGTGATTCACCAGTCTATCCCAGGATTTAGTGCTGCAGTTTCAAAGCTCTTCCTTCACGTAGTTCTTGTGGAGGTCTCGATGGATGTATGGATGTCATTGGTGATGTACCAGGAAACGTTGGCGATTATTCTTAGCTGTTTTGATTGAAAGCGCTGCATTATTTCTATATTTGAATTTCTGGCGGAGCCCCATAGTTGAATCCCATAAGTCCATATGGGTTTGAGTATGGCTTTATACAATAGCAGCTTACTTTCAATGGTTAGTCGAGAGTTTCTACCCATTTCTAGTACAGTTTGGAAAATTTCAGACCTAATTGTTTCAGTTTTGTCCAGATATGCTTGGTGCACGTTAGGCGATGATCAAGGTGTAGTCCGAGGTACTTGGCATTTTCAGCTTGGGGTAGCACACGATTATTTAATGATACTGATGGACATGTGTCCCTGCGCTTGGTAAATGTAACATGCGTGGATTTGGTTTCGTTGGCCTTGATTCGTCATCTCTTGAGCCAGTTCTGGATCTGATCTAGGTTTGATTGCAGCATCTGCGAGGTAGTCTGTGGGTTGGACTGCTAAGACTGCGGTGTCGTCTGCAAATGTAGCAACTGTAACTTGCCTTGTTGTCGGGAGATCTGCAGTAAACAGTAGATAAAGTATCGGTCCAAGTACGCTTCCCTGAGGGACACCAGACATTATGGGAAATAAAAAAGGTTGTTCCTGTTGATGTTTTACTTGAAAAAATCTATCGGTAAGGTACGATTTAAGTATCTGGTAGTAGCCATGGGGGAGATTCTTTTTAAGTTTGTAGCCAAGACCAACATGCCATACTTTATTGAAGGCTTGGGTGATGTCGAGGAAGGCAGCGGAGCAGAACGTCTTTTCTTCGAGGGCTTGATTTATTTTGTTGACTACACGATTTACTTGTTCTACAGTGGTGTGTTGTTGTCGGAAACCGAATTGGTGGTCCGGCAGTAGTTTCTCAAATACTTTTGAGAGCGAAGGAAGGAGACTAATAGGTCTGTATGAGGCAGCTTCGTCCGGAGGTTTCCCTGGCTTTTCGAGACTCATTTAACTTATTTATTTTAGGGAAAATGAATTTGCCCGGGCAAAAGCCATTGGCATAAAATAATCATTTGATCGCAACATACGCACACGAGCTATCAATTCTATGAATACCATAGGTTAGTTATTTTGTCAGAATTGGTTGGCGGAGAACACATAAAACTTGAAAAGAATTCTGGTGCGGTCATACGAGTTGTTTTTGTCATCCCGCAGCATTCGCTGGATGAGGCATGCATTTGCATTATAAAAAAATGATCTATTGTTTAGCGGAAAAACTAAAAATTGATACATTTCCCATTATCGCATTGTTACAATCAATAGTGCATTTTACTCAGGAAAATGCGTAGAATGTTTTGTATACCTTAATTTTCCGATTCCTTTTTTGTGAAAACCGGAAGTTTCTTATTTTTGTTCCAGGTCCATCAAATTAATGTTTCTTCTGGATTCAAAAGTGTTTTTATTAATATATTTGGCCATGTAGTTTTCGAGCTATTCCGGAATAACTCTTTGGATACTTTCATGCGCTATCTCTTGTTTCAGAAACACACATCGTGGCCTTTCCCCTTAAACTCCAGTTGCTTTAGCTGCGAGGGCTTCGAAATCAAAGTCACAGATACGATCGTGATTTGGCGTTGGTGTAAGTGTATCAAATGAGGCGTGCGGAAGCACCTCGATCAATCTAGAATGCTGAGAATCAACCACGTACGGTAACTGGATGGGAAAAATTTAAATTGGGCCATTCGTCAGGGCGACGCGTCCGCGAGATTTACGCGCCGTAATTTAAATCAATTAACAGGCGCCCACGCGACCGAGAGAATCACCGATGTAGACGCGATAAAAGCGAAACTGTGTCGTCTGCTCTGCCCACACCCAACACCGGATTCACAAGGGCTTGGGGTATTAATTCTTGTCGAGACGGGCTCGGGTTCGAATCGCGTGCACCTCAGCGAGAAGCTGCCGGTGAGTATGAGGTCAGCGCGCTTAGTTCCCATGCTAAAGGTAGCAAGTTGGAACCGTGTAAGCCCTAGAATTTGTGAGCGTTAAAAATTCTCCAGCAGCAAAAGTGATGTTTCTTTTAAAGGCACGTAAAGCAGGCGTGTGTAGATGTACGCTAAAACAGCCTGATATGGACGAGAAGAATTCCGTAGAGGCAAATTTTATTTTATTTTACAAGGATAATTACATAAATATTATTCGTTTAATTAATAGTACCATCCAGTAGATAAAGGGTACGAGGCTTCTGATGTAGAGGCTCGCCACATGACATTCAAGATTCCCATTGAGCAAGGCCATAAAACTGGGTGCCCCCTGCGAAAAATGGGGCACAACGTCGCGACTCGTCCCCGAACAGATCGCATTAAAAGATTATCCCGACCCCTCTCCGGGGGGAAGAAATATGTAATTGCTGCCGGTTATACGGATACGGGCCTAAACACACAAAGATACCCGATATCATTTACATAGAAACGAAATTATTTATGGCCCCATGCAAAGCGGACCGCATTAAGTGGGACCGGCGGCCTTATATATCGCCTTTTATTTACTTCGAACGGTTATGCGGTCATTCCTAATAATCATAATTCAGCAGATAAGGACGGCGCGCGGAATTGAATCGGGCGCCCCCCGTCAAGTCGCCCCGGCATATATCATCCCATTCTTTCGTCCTGTAGAGAAAAGAAGAGACAATCGGAGGATTTCGTGCACTAAAATCCGTGATATAAGCACTACTTTCATTAAAACCTGTAATCCCCAGAAGCTATATGCATACAATTTTTACGTCTTCTGCTTATGCTGGTACGCCAGAAATCGGTCTTGTGTGCATAAGTTTACTGAATAGGAAATGCCCCCATTCTCACAGCGAGCACACATTGCTTCGGCGTCAATGTGCACGGACTTGATAAGGAATAATATTTGCACGGAGCGCGCGTCCCTGCACAGCGAACCCGCGTGTTTAATTCATAAACGTAATTGTCGAAGATGAGCAAATATATTAGTTACATATTCATCGCGAATCCATTTACACTCGCTTATCGTGGTACGCATGTGTCTTCAGGAAACGACCATGTTGTCTTTTCAAGCAGTTTGCTAATTAATTTATGCTTGATTGTGATGTAGACTAGAGCCAGCTTAGTAAATACATACATCCAGGCACGTAAATATACAATGATTTGTAAATTTAGCAAGGCATGACGTGTATATTTCACGGAATTATTAACAGATATGGCCTAACTACACCTCGCCCGAGTAAAGAGCTTTATTTTACCCTGATACTCCTCCAATAACTATAAATTTTGTAATACAAAAAAAAATATTTGTGCAGTTCGCCTTCTTTTCCCTATTTGACACTTTTTGCCTGATGATGACCCTTTAACAGGTTGAAACCGGTCGCAAATTTATATTAAAAAAATACGAACCCAATTTTAAGGAAGTACATTTATAAACATACACATAGAAAAAAATAGTTCTAGAAAAAGGTGTGGGTGATAGACAAGTTCTGGTTGTATAGATTTGAATTCAGCGTGAAACAATATATTAACTACTACTACTACTTTTGTTTTTTGAAAACTCAGAATCAGACTTGTTATAATATCAGCAAGTTAGTTAATTTTAATTGGAGTACCAAATGTATCAATATGCAACAATATTATCAGACAAACAATCGATACACAAAACTTCACAATTACTGAGAAAATGGCCAAAAACCGCTACGCGTTATAAAACTTCGAGAAGTTAATCCGAGTGGAAAAAATCAAAGTTCAATAATATACCATTTTAGATAAAAATTACAGTCATTAATTAAGTCATTGTATAATAAAAAAACACATTTTGGAATCGTCCCTCAAGTTAGTGCTTTTAATATAGCAAGAATAATTTTACAATTTACAATGGATGGTCTATCAGGCAAGTTGCACAATGTTTTGACATCTACAGCAAAACGAATTCACAGTAAGCAAAAAAACGGTCTCACTTTTTTATGGCCGCGACCGTATCTATGACTAACTTATCTCTTTGGGAAGTCGTCATTTTAGCCCTGCATAATGAACTTAAATCACCCGTATGCTAATGGCCAAACCAGATTTCAGGACATAATAGTTTTGCGCTAGGTACATCCGCAACGCGATAAGATGAATTAGTTTTTCCTATGCCAAAGAAGTTTATCCTAAAATAACATATCGTCGGCTTAACGTTACAAGGTTCTATGTGAAAATTTATAAATTTGGGAATAAGTTCTTTAAATATGTTTGTTATTACAGAAAATGCTGTATTGTGCACTGTAATTAGATTTTTTTTATATCACACGTTCTTAATATTCCGATTTTCACCTTCCAACAAGATCAAAGATCTTGCCTTGAAAACATATGGTCCTGTAAAGTTGTAGACCTAAAAATTGAAAAAAATGTTACATGCAACCTTATAACACCAAACCGAATATATGGCTGCCAGGAAGATCTGATTACGTTAGGTTAGGTTCAGTTAAGTCATCAAAGTAGTTAAGACCAGGACAAATCAGTTCTTCATGGCAGCAATGTGTGGATTTTAGGATAAACGAATTTGGCCTAGGATGAACTAATTCATCCAATCGCGTTGCGGATGAACCGGTTTAGCCTAGGCAAAACTAGTTTGTCCTGAGTAGGATTTCAATGTAACATATACACATTTAAAATAACTACTTGGACAATCAGCTGTCTAATGTTGTAGATAACTGTTATCTTGTAATACATTGTTTTTGAAGATATCTATATCGCCAACCAAAATATTCAATCATAATTTTTTGCCAGAAATTACCTACACATTGGATGTACCACGTTAGGTACACAAGTGTAAGTGTTAGGTACAAGTGTAAGTATCGTCCATTAGCTATTACCTAAGTCCTGAATATCTATCTATAGTATAGTATAGTATGAGTATCTATGAGCATATATGTACAGCAGGGTGGGAATAAATCATGATTTAAAAAAAAATCAATGATTTATTTGATTTTTTTATATTCCTGATCAGTTTTTTCCCAGTTTTGATCTGATTTATATCAATTTACATCACGATTTAAATATGAATATTTGTTTATTAAATTCTTAAATTTGAATAGGAATTGATGATATAAAAAAACAGAGTATCTGTACCATGTGATGGACAAAAAAATTGAAGAAAATAAAAATATTTTACTTATTTACAATTATCTATTTTAAAGCTTGCTTACTCTATAGTTACAATGTTTTTTTCATTGTTCACCTATTGCGAACAATCACCATCTACAATGGTGTAGGTGTGTCGTTTTCTTTTCTCCTTTGTCTTCTTCTGTTATTGTTTTTCGTTCATAAAGTTCTTCCATTTAGTCCTGTCCTTCGCTAGTTCTTTCGCTTCTTTTCATATATTCCCTCTTTCTTCTAATTTTGTTTTCATTCTGTCATCCCATGTCTTTTTCGGTCTTCCTTTCCTTTTCTTCTTGTTTGGCTTTGCTTCCCACTTTTTTCACTATTCTTTGGTTGTCCATTCTTTGCATATGTCCCCACCATCCGAGCTGTCGTTTTTCTATGTATTGTTGCATTGGCTCTATGTCTACTTCTTCTCTTATTTTTGTGCTTCTTATTTTGTCTATTTTTGTTACTCCTTTGATTCTTCTTAGTATTTTCATTTCGCTTGCTTGTATTTTATTTTGTCCCGTTCTGTCCAGTTTCTACGTTTCGCATCTCCATGTTAGTATTCGACGGTATATTGTTTTGTACACTTTTATCTTTGTTTCTTTACTTATTTATTTTTTGTTTATGATTGTGTTTTTGATTGCCTGGTATACTTTTTGAGTTTTTCTTATTCTGCTGTTTATTTCCGTCTGCATTCAGTTCTACTTCCAGGTATTTATGTATCTCTGCTTGTTCAAGTTTTTTGTTGTCAATTTCTATTTGTATCTGCTCCTATTTCCCTACTACCATTACTTTTGTTTTGCTTATGTTCAGCTGCATTCCTTTCGCCTTTAGCTCTGTGTTCCATAAGTTTACTCTTTCTTGCAGCTGTTTTGATGTTCTTGTTATTATTATTACATCTCTGCAAATGCTCCTTCCAATATTGATATTTTTTCCATGTTTTGTAGCCTACTATCAAATTCTTGTTGCTCTCTGGTGTGCATTTCTTTATTATGTCATCCATGTAGGTAATGAATAGTGTAGGACTTAGCCCATTTTTGGTTTTAAATGTTTCTGATTGTGTGTTGTTGCATATTACTGTGTTGGTGTTGTTTTAGTATATATTTTTTAATATCCTTATCATTTTGTCATTTACCTTCCTTTGTTTCAGTGTTTGCCATAGTTTCGCTCTTGGTACCTAATCGAATGCTTTCGATAAGGCATCGAATGCTTTCGATAAGGCATCGAATACCTTATCGAATGCTCGAATGCTACGTCTAGAAACGCTATATATATGTTTGTGTCTGCATCTCGTTTTTCGTATGTTTGTTTGAGCGTGAATATGTGACCCTGTACGCTTCTTCCGCTTCTAAATCCTCTCTGTTGGTCTTGTAGTGTCTTCTCTATTACTTTTCGTAACCTTTTGTCTATGATTTTTTCATATATTTACATCGCTGTGTTTAATAGGGTTATTCTTCTGTAATTTTTACATTCCTTCTTATTCCCTTTTTTAAATATCGGTAGTATGAGTGCTGTCTGACAGTAGCTCGGTGTTTTCTCCGTCTTCCACGCTTTTCTTATTATTTCCTGTAGCCTATCTTATCCTTTTGTGCCCATGTGTTTGATTATTTCACTGGTGATTTTGTCACTACCCGCCGCTTTTCCGTTTTTCAGTTCCTTTAATGCTGTTTAAACTTCTTCTTCCGTTATATCTTCTCCCTCTTCTTTATCTGCTTCTTTCCCATTTGTCTCTTTGTTCTCCTCCTCTTCATCTTCTGTGGTTCCCAATAGTTCTTCAAAGTATTCCTTCCATCTTTCTTCTATTTCTTTTTCTTCCCTTAGTACTTCTCCGTGTTTGCTTTTTATGACCCTCTCTGTTGCTTCTTTGTCTTGTATGTTCTTTTTGATTACGCTGTAGAATAGTTTTTGGTTTTCCGTCCAATTTATTTCGAGTTTGTCTCCAAATTCTTCTTTTTGTACTTATACATACCATACCTTTTTGAATTTTTTTAAATCAAGTTGTTTAGTTTATGTAGAATGATAGATTTTTATAACATTCTAAATATAATTTATCACTATTAAAAACGTCGTCAATAGAATGAAAAGCATTTACATGCAAGAACTTCTTGGTTGCCTCCTTGTAATTATTGAGGGGAAGAATGACCGTTTCTCATCATAGTAACCAGTTGCGTGAAAGAAGTCCCAAATTTGTGCCCAATTAATAATACAATGATTTCTGTTTTGAATTGGCCATCTGTTGAAGCAATTATTATGTCGAAGGGAAAAGGGATCGAAAGGCCGGCCGAACGAATTAAGTATTTGTATTATTAAAAATCTGTGGTTTATAAATTATCGATTCCCCGTGGGATTGTTTCTCTGGTATCGGCAGTGAATTGTGCCGCTGTCTGCTGGTAGGATATTTAAATTGTTTGTATAGCGACCGGATAAGTAACGGCCGAGGTCCGGAATAATGGAAATAAATAAAGATGGGGCAGAAACGGACGGCTAATTTGGTAAATGATTTATGCCTCGTGGTGCATTATAAAAAATTCCGAACGGTACAATGGGGGCCCCGTGTCCGTATACCTGAAAAATAAACACACACGCGCACACTCACGGTGCCCAGACAATAATAACATGGAAAAAGAAAACAATTTATATTGTCGTGTACAAGGCATGAATACATATGTTATGTCGACGACATATTAATAAACAATAGCTTTACATACTGATGCAGGTTACGAGGTGCATTTACATTGCACCGGTGCGTAGGGTATATTATAATGATCGTTTTGTGAAGGCTCGCGAGACGTTGCGCGGCTCCTCCGCCATGGCTCAGGGGGGATTCAATTAAGTGTTACAGGCAGGGGGCAGCAAGGGGCATGCAGGGCACGGCTCTCTCGGTTACTCCCTTTTTCCATTCAGCCATCTCCTCGTGTATTTGCATACAAAAAAACCCATGACCTCCAACCCCCATACGGGAAGAAAAATGTCTGTGTGGTTCCAATATGTTAAGTGAATTTTTATGCATCGCCCAACAAAGCATGAAATAATAGACTTGCGTGGATGCTATTACAAATTACCCGGCGTTCAATTTAATTCCGTATTGTATACTTATTACCTCTGCGTTCAGGATGTAATTAAATTCCCGCTGATGGCTCCCCAGATAACTCGAGTCAGCATTTCGTTATGTGAATGCAATTTTTCAAAGTTTGATTTGTAACTTAAGATTCTTACCGATTCCTGCCTATTTGTAAGAGTCCTGCAATGAGCATCTAGCCACGAATACTGGTAGTGGTATTATAATTAATAGTGCCCTGCGAAGTTAGCAACAATGTACTAATGGTAAATCCAAAGAATCGCCGGTGCGTAATTGTGATTTATGTGTTTGCTATGCCACGGTGTATGAATAATGGAGTAATACTAATTTATCGTTGGCCGTGTATGCAAATCTGATAATAGGATTAGCGTTTATGGGCCGCGAACGGCGCGCCGCGTTGTATCGGAAGAATCGCTACCCGGTCCTGCACACCACCGGATCCTCGCATATTTTTGCTCGTCCGTGTACCGGATTAGGAGAGACGAGTACCCAATAACCGACTGTATGCGGGCATTTGTCATGCCCAAGGAAATTCGAAGACAATTATTAAATTCTGCAGGAGTCAGCAACGGATTGTGGAGAATACTAGCATCAGCACTGGTAAATGGTGATTGGCGAACATTAGGGCATACACAATACAGTAGCTTGGCGGATTCAGTAAAGAGCAACTTCAGCAATATTCCAAACAGCACGTATAATTCGCATTGAAGTACGTACAAATAATAATAACAGCATGCAAGGCGATTACTTTAGTTTACTTGCTAGAGCTATTTTAGGTAGAGAATAAAACGGCGTGTAATGAAGTCAATTTTTTTGTTGCAACGTTATTTCGTAATTTTTCGTAAATGTGGGTCCTGATGATGTATTCATCAGACGTAAGCACTAACATACAAATTGGAAACGGAAGTCGCACGCACCTATAACTACATAAATCCCCATCAAGCTCTCATCGTGCTCATTAAAGCCCCCGCCACCTGCGACTTTCGGGAATTTCGCCGGATCCTCTCCCAGAACGGCAATAAAGTGGGCCGGGGATCGGCGGGTCGTCGTGGTCGGGATGGTTGTTTTTTATCAGGGCCCGATTTATTTCAATTACCCGGCGCAAGACCGCGCGATATATAGCCGTACGTATTCGTGGAAGACTGCATGTAATGAAGAGTAATGCACGGAGCCGGGCTAAGTGGCGGAATTGGAAGGCCGCGTTACGCACATGAACGGGAATCTATTTCATGGTTTCGTGCTTTTTATGGTGAGTTTAGCAAATTGTCCGCATCTTCGCATGACGGCCGCGATGCAGCCGGGACTTCCAGGAAAGCTGTACGTGCAGATGTCTCAATATCGCACGGGCCTCTTCAATCTCACGGTGGCATGATGAATTATTGGTTATTTTATTACGGATTCTCCGAGGATGTGAAGGCATTCTTGCCGGACTCAAACAAATTGCTACAAAAACCTGGCGTCGCTCTGTATTAGTCCGCAATTTCAAGCCTTTTAGAAATTCCTTTCATCCGCGTTCCAAAAAATGCTCGAAAAAAAACCCGAACAATAAATATGTCATTATGCCACTCGTGCCGTTAGCAATTTAAATGAAACAAATTATTACCTGCCTCTTTCCTGGAAATAGAAATATCAAAATTATAACGCCGAAACCTCGTTAGTCTTGTTCTCCTGTTTTTGATCGCAGCCCGCAGACAACGTGTTAATAGAAAACACCAAGTGGGCACTAAAAATAGCGGCGCGGAATTTTCAATTACATAAACTAGTCGCGATACCCTTTATACCGTAATTTATTTTTACATTAAAATGCGATCCGACAAATTTCTAGCTGCCAGCGATGAATCAATCGGCTATAAAAATAGAGTGGCACGGAATAAACAGATCCTTCATTTCAAATACAGAAAATTTACGGCTCTCGTTGTAAATGCCTTGCCTTGCACTGGAGCGGCAGTAAAATTTACAAAACTGGTATATGTGGATGTTTGAAGCAGTCCCTGACCCCACAGCTCACGGGATCACCGGAGTACGTAGATCAGCCTCCCGCCCTCCCCCAATAGAATCAACCTCCACCGTTTTTTTACCGCTTTTTATTGTGACTCATACGTGAATTCCGTGCGCTTTCCATATCTCCTCTCGTTCGTTTCAGTGTCGGCAGTAAAGCCAATGGACAGGCACGCACACGCCACAGAGGAATCGATGAAAAAGTTTCACGGGAGCACTTAAAAAAGTGAAGCGGACTCGTTTTATTTTATTAGTTTTCGGAAAGTTGCGCGTGGCTGTATGCGGTCGCGCCTCGATTGCCTTCCACGAAGACACCGGAGTCGTCCTGTCGATCCGCAACCATCGCAATTAATAAAGTGAGTGGCCCGCCACTTTCCGGGGACTTTTCTTTTCGTCGCTTCAAAACTTCTCTGTCGTCACTTGTGAAATGTAGGCGTCAATTAAGGACAATACACTTTATCATTTATGTAATGAAATTTGCAATCGACTTTAAATTGATTTCCTTGATGCATCCCTAAAAAAAATATGTGCATACAAAAGATATAAATGCTTATCTGTATATTGGACTTGATGATAACGTACAAAAAAAAACCTAATTGCTGGAAGAATTTAATATGATTTTTTACGTGTATATGATTGGTAAAATATTTAGAAAAATGTTATGCTATTTTATGGCAGAAAGCAACAGGATCGAGTTAAAAACTGTGAAACTCTTAAATCAGTATAAACATCCCCAACAGTGACAATTCTACTCCAACAAATTTGATTTCCATTGCCAAGATATTGCCATGGCAGTTTTTTTGTTTGTTACATAAGAAAAACAAAACACCTTGTTCACAAAACACATTTATTCTAAATCTACATCTAAATGCACATTTAAATCGCTAGGTGATCATTTTCAGTAGAAACATTACTAGCAATGGAAGTGATTAAAATGTACATTTAGATTGAATAAATGTGTTTTCTGGAAAAGGTCTTCTTCTTTCTCTTCCTCTTCGTATTCCTCTTCCTCTTCGTCTTCTTCTTCCTCCTTCTCCTCCTCCTCCTCCACCTCCTCGTCCTCTTCTTCACCCCTCCTCATCCTCTTCTTCTCCCCTCCTCCTCTTTCTTCTTGTTCTTCTTCTTCCTTTTCTTCTTCTCCTCCTTTAGCCTTGGATCAATGCAGGATATATACCTCATCTAGTTCCTTGCAAGTATTCATGTCCTATGCTGTTCTAATCCAATTTTACTCCGATATTGTGTGTACATCGTATATCCACCTCATTTGGTGTCTTGATGTCGTTCCTTTCGCTCCTCTAGGCCTCCATCGTGCAACTCTGTGCGTCCATCTGCCTGTGTCCTGCCTGGGTATATGTCCAACCCAATTCCACTTAAGACAGATTATACAACAACGGTAAATGTATGAAGCCACACTGACAAAGTCAAATATAAAAACACCCAATCGCTGGAAATAGCGCAAATTTGGTGCAGCAAAAACAAGCTCAAATTAAACGACTGCAAATTTCACATATTCTCTGCCACAGATTTTTTTCCGAAAAACATTGCCCTGTCGAGCCTTAAAAATTGATGTATTTAAATTTTGGGCAGTTATGAGCTCCTGCTAGTACAGGTCCATCCAGTATGAGTCTATCCGATTTTTGGGTATGCATTTGGACCCTGAATTGAGATAACATAAACACGGAGATGAATTGGCTAAATTACTAGCCAAAAATATATTTTTCGTAAGAAACATTTCTTATCAAATACCTAAGCAAGTGTTAAAATGCGCGTATTTTGCTCTGGTTGAGTCTGATGTAAGATGTGGCATTCTTATTTGGAGGCACTCAACTATTATTCCCCGATTTTTTTAACTCCAGTGACGTGCAGTGAGAATTGATGCGGGGACTGAATACATATCTGACTGCAAGATTGTGACGATTTTGTGGTATTGATTGTATTTTTTCGTTTCTACTTACCTATACACTCAATTTTAATGTGTATAATTATTTAACTATTGTATGTACATTATAACTTGTATAAAACTTTGATCTGAGTATCTGAGTATCTGAGTAACAAACAAATAGTAAGTAGTAAATGCCAAAACATTGGTTATCGTAATATCTTTAAGACATTAAAGCCACATTTTCCAACGAGTTTTAATTTCTGTAAATTGATCGATTGCAGTTGATCAACAAAAGTTTAATGAAAACTATCGTTGTTGTGTGTCATTGTTTCAATGAGTTGATCATTTTTAAACTAAAGTTTTGATTCAACTTTTGTTAATCAACTACAATCGATCAAATTAACTTGATTCGTGAGAACGCGGCTTAAAGGATTACTCGAAAACCTATTTTGGTGTATAAATTTCGCTCTTAATACTTGCTTCTTCTATCTACTGATCAAGTTGTGAAAAGTAATTTGACCGTTTCAGACACCCCCAATGCCATTATAAATGCATTGGGCAGCTACTGTCTAACCTCCTTCTGAGTATATCTATCCGGTGGATAATGTATCCTTAAATTTCAGAAGACATTTCCTGAGACAGCTCCAAACGTCTTGCTTTATATGCAGATACGAACACAGAACTTTACAGGTTTAAGAGGTAAACTCCCCAAATATGGTAGGTCACTCCTTGATATGGCATTGGCTGTAGCAGTAGAAACAGGCTTTTCATATAAATATCGTAGACCATTTATGTGTCAATAATCTGTCCTGCAATAAGGACTAGACTCGACAATAAAGCGCTGGTATGAGGCAGGGGTGTAGCCAGGAAGGGGTTATGGGGGGTTAGAACCCCCTCAGAGTTCCTACTATATATTTATCATTTCCTTTGAAATCATAGCGTGTTTAAAATCATTTAGAAAATTGGGCCCACTAAATAATAATAATAATGGGTAAAAGAGGGATGGATTATGTATGTATGTATAAAATTCTTATGAATTATTATAAATGATTCCAATCTAGAAGATACATGGTGGAGGCGCCGGGCTATAAATGTTTAAATCAAGATTATAACCAATTTCCAATACTGCAACCATATTTTGTGTATATTGTGTGTATATCGGAGTGAGTTAAAGCTCCGATAAATTAACATTTCTATAATGACAATATAAATATTGCTTAGTTTTACTTCGAAATAAATAGTTGCAAGAAACCAAAATATAGTTCCAAATTCTCGCTTATCCTGGCTTCGTATACAATAAGATTTCGACTTTAAGATTTAATACTCGAAAATTATTGTTAATTTTTGGAAATTATTGTAATATTTCTAGAAATTTCTGGAAATTATTATATTGTGGCGATGTTAGGGAGTATTAATGGAATATTAATCGAAGTCAATAAAATTTTGATGTTATAGAGCAATGTTGGTTTTGGCTAAATAATTAATTTAGATTAGATTAGATCTGATATTTATACTAATAGTATTCTCATCTCGTGGATATGATGTCAATGTTTTAAATAAAAATGTAAGCAGCCAATAGTAGAAAGTTAATAGAATACATTTTTTTAAATAATAACTGCCATGGTAACAAGCAAGGAAGCTGGGATTATAAGACAATTCAGTGAGTAGTCAATATCTGCATTGAAAAAATTCCTATAGTCATATAGGGAAATTTATTCAGATTTCTCATTCATAAGATTTTTAGAAATTTCTCAATCATTTCGAGATTAAAATCATAAAATTTATAATGTTTATCACAAACATTTTCTTCATTCTCCAAATTTCATTATGATTCCTAAAAATCTAGACACGTCTTCCAAAAATTGCCAACATTTCTCAATCATTTTCGAGATTTCTACAGATTTCTCAAAAATTCTTAAGATTTGAAAATACTAATTCTAACTCGGTTCTCAGTAACAAGTTGTTGTATACTTTTGGTTATCATGTAATATGAAATAAAAATATACCGTATCTTTAGGTTTCTAGAACATTTTAAGTGCATCATCGGCGCAATAAATAATAATAATAATAATATCATTCATTGTACCCAGGTTTAGAAAAAAAATATGACAGTCAAATATGAAGAAAAAGTATATCATAATACACATTAAAATTCTACATAAAAAATATTAGAGCAGTTGGAGTGTGAACTATTTTAATGAACTATAATACACTAATTAGCCTAACAGATTAAAACAATCTACATGGTTATTAATAACACAACAATTAGAAATTGCAAATCAGAATACACTCGATATCAAGTTTTTCTGGAATTTGATAAGTCTCGTTTAATAATTAATTATCAAATTTGGCACAAACATGGGAAATAAATATATAACTAGAATGATTAACCTCAAGAATTGCTTGAATTTAGACGATTTTAATTTGTTTATGAATTATTATAAATTATTCCAGTCTAGAAGGTGCATGGTGGAGGCACCGGGCGATATATATTTTAAATTAATATTACGACCCATTTTCATTACTACAGCCATATTTTGGGTTATACGTTACGTTACGTTACGACAACTGGTATTTCGGACTGAGTTAAGGCTGTGATCAATATTAATTTCTCGCTAAGGCCAATAAGATAAGATAATTCTATAAGATAGAGCAATATAAATATTGCTAAATTATACTTGGAATATAAATGTTCTATAAATTAAAGAAACCAAAGTATTGTTCCAAATTCTCACTAATCTTGGCTTGGTATACAATACTTGTAGTCGCGAAGGGATTTAACACGATGTATAGTCTGAAACGGCGCATACTATTTGGTAAATCACTGCAACATTTTACTGCAATTTGTCGATTACAGTTTTTCGGACGGGCTATTATTTTATGCGCATAAACTGCAGTACCGACGCGCCACGATTTACTGAAGCTCGAAAACTACTTTAAAAGGCTGCATGATCTTCTTCGAAGCAAGTCTGTTAAAAAATTTAAGAAAATCGCACACATGTGCTTTTGCAGAAATAGCAGAAATTCTGCAGAAATCTGCCTTGTTAAATGTGGTACTGGAGAAGGCATCGGATTAGTGAAGATGTGATCCAAAAATGCGCTTAAAGTACTTTTAATGTGCGATAATTGCAGATAATTGACTACTCATGGAATTATCTTATAATCCCAGCTTCCTTGCTTGTTACCATGGCATTCACTAGCAACAATATGTAATCTATTAACTTTCTACCATTTGCTGCTTAAACAGGTTCTCTATACATCGGATGTCCTTCTGGCCAATGTCCGATTGTCTGAGAATCTCGATTAGTTTCTAAAATCTAATCTTTCTTAATAACCAAATCTTCGATTTAGTTCTCGATTCAGTGGTGTTGTACTCTGTCAAAAGTCTATTGCTCACAGCTCCACAAAAAATCAATCGTTCTCTTTCATGAAATTTTTGGACGACCTAACTTCTCTTTTTTTTCCTGGTCCCAATTTAGTGCTAGCCTAGTGTAACATCGTTGATAGTTATTGGCACATGCTCGGTTCATATCAACTTCCTTCGTTTTATCTCCGTATACAGGACACAGGTTAGTTCTTCTCCATAGGTCTTCATTGGTAATCTTCTCAGGTCAGAATTTCCAGAGAGTTAGCTATTTGCATGCACTTCATTGATGAAAATTAATCTAACATCAATTTGGTTTCACCAACACATGAGTGATTCTTACAGTTGTGTAATGAATATTAAGGATAAGAAGAAGGTGATAAGAATTTCTTGGTCATACCTGTAGGTAAGACCTAATAAGACTGATTTAAGTAATGTTGGAGATATAGGGCAGAATGTTACTTATGGTGGTAAAGATTTATAATTCTAAAGATAAAGAATTAATTCAACGTGTAAACTTGTCGATGTGTGGAGTCGGCTTCACATGAGCATAACGAAGACCTCATCCCTCATGGCGTGTGCTAATTCTCCGAGAACGATTACGTCGAACGGTCGGCGGCTTTCGTCGCGCTCACCACACACGGACCGATTCCGTAATTTTTCTTAACAACCTCCGCGACCAGTCAGGTGTAGACGGCGACTTTTTTCCGCGCATACATTATTTTCAATTCCGCTCCTTATCTGCCGGTTTTCAATCGGCCTAACGATCCGATAAGATGCGACCTGACGTCGTGGAGCAGCGTTAGTCCCCTCCGCTTATCTCCTAGGGGTATAAATTAAAAAGCTGCATGAATGTCGGACATGTGGTAACCCTATCGGGTCTCGTTTATCCGGCCGGGATCGCTCGATGGGCGATTTTCGATTAACGCATGTCTTTATCGATACGGCGCGGTATCGACCAACCGGGGGGAAAAAAGGAGAGTTTGTGTGCGCGCCTGTGTGTGCAGAGAGAGGAGGAACATCGTCGATCCCGTATCGAATTGCCCCCTAATACGTTTTTTTCCGTGGGTATCTGCACCGGTGTCTTGTTTCAACGTGGAAGGAATAACAACCCTTGTTTAGATTATAGATATATATGGCCGGCGACATCCATTCCTGAGCGGAATTACGGAACCGTTCGCCGCCGTGGAATTTATGTCCCGGACGAATTTACAACGCACTTTATATTATTCTAATATATACGTACGCACACATACACTAGAAGCCCGGCGATGAAGTTGTTTTTACTGCGCTCCGCCGGGTGTTATTTTACAGCGCGATATTTCACGGCGCCGCTTTACAATGTTTAAATTTAAAACGTGTCACTATTTAATGCGGCGAAACCCGCCCCCGAGACGTGCCCCGTACCGAAATTTCGGGGGCGTCGTAAAAACTTTGCCCCCTCGATTCGGCCCTTTATTAAAACCGGAGGCGGCGGTTTCATTACGCAGCGGGCGAGAACTGCGCCAGATAAGCCCGCTGAATTCTGAATTGCAATGCGGGAAACGGTTTTATTTAGTCCCTGAAAAAAATTCACCGTCGGAAAACGGCTGGGAGTTTCGTGCCGGGATGATTTAGCACGGCCGCCCGTAATGACACCATTTTTAGCGGGTGCCAAAACGGCCGGCAATTATCCCGGTTTCGATAACGCCCGTAAATTACAAGGGTAAATTGAAAATAGCGACGGGATGTTGAATTACTGCTTTTTGCGAAAGGTAAACTACCAATTTTCGAATTACTGTAAACAAGCCACTAATGATGCATTGCTCCACGTATGAAACTTCCTACAACAAAATACATAATCTACAAGAACGACGGTAACAATTTTTCAATTCATTTAGACCACATTTGTAACCACCATCTCTCTAAAATTGTCATTAACAATTGTTAAAAAAATCTTATGTGACAACACTTGCTCAACACAAACACTAATCTCTTTCTGTTGGTTAACAACTAAATACAGCTATGTATTACTAAAAATGTGCTGCAATGTGAACCTAACACTTTGCCCGGTTAATTATTGCAAGAAATATGGAAATATCGGATGATTTATACGAGGAGAAAATTATATCACACGATTGGAGGAAAATTTATGGAAAACTGCTACCATGAATATTGATTGTAAGAAAATTATTAGTTGTAGGAAACTTCTTTGGTAATCATATATTATTATAAAAATTATATGAAAATGGCATATGAAAATTGTCGTGATGGCTGTACTAAATTATCCATATGTAGTATTATGAAAATATCCATCTAATTAATGAAACATATATGGAAACTCCATTGTGGTTGTAATCCATAATGATTAATCAAATAGCACATTCGTCGTAATAAAAGAAAATTATATGGAAAATCCGAACAGTAGAGTAACAATATTTTGAAATTTTCATAACTCACAACAGGAACAGAAACAGAAACAAAAACAAAATTGTCAAATTGTGGCAAATAATTTGTCAAACTTATGTTCAAACTTTCTCTTCTCTAAAACCAATTATGAAAATGGCATATGAAAATTCTCGTGATGGCTGTACTAAATTATCCATATATTATATATTATCCATTGTGAAAATACCCATCTAATTAATGAAACATATATGGAAACTCCATTGTGGTTGTAATCCATAATGATTAATCAAACAGCACATTCGTCGTAATAAAAGAAAATTAAATGGAAAATCCGAACAGTAAAGTAATATTTTGAAATTTCATAACTCACAACAGGAACAGAAACAGAAGAAAAACACAAAATTGTCAAATTGTAGCAAATAATTTGTCAAACAACTTATGTTCAAACAATTTTTCTCTAAAACCAACTATGAAAATGGCATATGAAAATTTTCGTGATGGCTGTACTAAATTATCCATATGTAGTATTATGAAAATATCCATCTAATTAATTAAACATATATGGAAACTCCATTGTGGCTATAATCCATAATGATTAATCAAATATAGCACATTCGTCGTAATAAAACACAATTATTGGAAAATCCAAACAGTAAAGTAACAATATTTTGAAATTTCATAACTCACATCTATAATTGAAACAGAAAAAAAAAATTATTAATTGGTCAATTAACTTTTGTTCAAGCATTTATCTCTCTAACCAATTATAAAGGCATTGAGATCTTAAAAATTTCGACTAGAAAAATCTACCATTAGATAAATAAAAAAACAAAACACCTGTTTCACAAAACATATTTATTCAATCTAAATGTACATTTCAATCGCTAGGCGATTACTGAAGTTTCCGTAATGTTTCTACTGAAGATGGGTGCCTAGCGATTGAAATGTACATTTAGATCGAATTAATGTGTTTTGTGAAAAAGGTGCTTTGTTTTTCTTATTTCTACGAACCTTCAAAAGCTCCAAAATACTACCTACTACCTATCATTAGACTCTACCATTAAAACCTACCCTTGACGAAACCATTTTCGTCAAGTTTTTTCAAATGCATTTCGAAGGATTTAGAATTGTCGATAGTCATAGTAGAGGTCCATTTTAAAAGCTCATTTTGGAATAAGGATCGATTAGATAAGCTAATAGGTAGGTAACCCCCCCCCCCCCCCCCCAAATCAAAAAAGTGGGTAGGTTTTAATGGTAGAGTCTCATTAAACCCTACCCGCTTTTTTGTGTGGTTTTGAACTACATATTGGCTTATATGATTGATGATTTTAATCTTTAACCTTTCAAAATTGCCAACTTTTTTCAAACTTTAAACATATTTAATTTTTCGATTTTTCGCTCTAAGCAATCGACCAAGTTTTAGTAAAACTATTTATTAACACGCCGAAAAAAACTGACACTGAATATGTTCACTGATTCTTGAGAAAAAGGTACATGATTATCAAGTAACATGATTTGACAGGGGAAAGTTTATATTCATTTGTTGACGTGATTTTTCTACATGTACATTTTTTGTTACCTTTCTAAGTTTTTATTTTTGTGTGTTGCGGCAACTCTGGTTGCGGCCAGAAGGTTTTAGCCTGGTTATTTTTTAAAAAATACGGACGAAATCAAATTTGAACCAAGAAGTAAAAATGAATGAAAAGGTTTAATCTATGCCAAATGTTTTTGTTCTTGACATCGATAAGCATCGTCTTTGACGATAAGTTTAATGAGTGGATCAAAACAAGTACACAGGGTGTTCGATAGCTAAATGACCAAAATACAATCTCATATGTATTTATAAACCATTGTAAATAAAAAACAAGAAATGACTTTCTTGATGATTGGGCTTCGTTTAAAGGCGCGTTCTCACGAATCAAGTTAAAAATGATACGTTTATTCAAATAGCTGCAGTGTTACAGATATAAAGCATCACGATAAAAAATACATAAAACATTAAAAAAATATCAACATCAAGCACATTACACAGTGGAATACCACACACCGCATATTCACACATTACAACCTGTCCGATAGATAATCATTAATTGAGTAATACCGTAATACCTTAAATTTAGTAAAGGTGTTTAATTCTTTGATGCAGGGTGGCAGCTGTTATATAGTGATAGATCACTATAACATGGCGATTTCTTAAAATACGATGTTTTATACAAAGGAGTGCACAAGTCTTTACCGTTTCTTGTGTTGTAATTATGCACTGCAGCTGATTCATATTAATAAATATATATTTACATGACTCTCTGTAAGCCAAGTTATAAAGTAATCTTATTATCCATTTTTAAATTATTAACACTTTAGTAGAATGCACTGTATTGCCCCACAATATAATGTTATAGGAGATATAACGTAGTAACAGGAGATAACATAGTAGTAGGAGATAACAGAGTAACATAAACCAAAGAAAATATTTTCTAGAGAATTCTCATGCAGTGTGGTCTTCAGTTTCAATAATGCAAAGAAAGCACTGTTAAGTTTTTGCAGACATAGTCTATGTGATTTTTCCACGTTAGTCTGTCATCCACCACTATTCCGAGAAATTTACATGATTTACTCAAGCACACAAAGTTCTGTAATTGATCGATTGTAGTTGATCAACAAAAGTTGAATGAAAACTATAGTTTAAAGTTGATCAACTTTATTGAAACAAAGGTTCTCACTATAGTTTTCATTAAACAGATACGATTAGAAGGATTCCTGCATTTAGAATTGTCGATAGTCATAGTAGCGGTCCATTTGAACAGCACACCGTTGTACAAGGAATTGAATTTCTTGCTGGATGAACCAGTATGGTGTACATTAAATTCTGAAAACTCTCGATTATGCATGATTTTTGATTCACTTGTTTCGCTCAAGTCGATGAAATCGTTTTCTAAGTCATTGAAAATCTCTTAAAACTTACACATGACCAGACCCACCGAATCGGAGGGTCTAAACTAACACAAACAACAAGGAAAACGATACACTGACAAGTCTGTCAGTCAGTCAGTCAGGTTGACAAGTCAGCGAAGAACGGAAAAGCTGCAGGAAAGAACGAGATCAGTAATGAAATGATAAAGTATGGAGGAGAAAGCCAACGCAAAGTCCTACACAACATAATAAAGGCGATATGGGAAGGAGTAGAGATGCCAGAAGAGTGGGAAAATTGTGATAATTTTCAAAGGCGGAAATATCGGACAATGCGATAACTATAGGGGTATAACCATATTAAGTTCAGCGTACAAAATACTAACAACAATAATAAACAAACTACTGAAACACATCAAAATAGGAGAATACCAATGTGGGTTTATCAAGGAAAGATGAACAACAGACGCCATATACATAGTAAAGTAAATAATTGAAAAAACAGATTAATACAACCTAAAAGTATGTTAACATAAGTACCTTACGTTTAGAGACTTCAAAAAGGCTTTTGTCTCACTGAATAGACCGAAAATAATCAACATCATGCAAAAGCTTCAAATGCCTGACAAGATAAAGAGACTTCTAGAACTGATAATCACAAGATCAAAAGCAACGGTGATAACTAGAAGAGGCGAGACAAAACAAATTGTAATTACCAAAGGCACAAGACAGGGCGATACTTTATCAGCAACATTGTTTACAATGTCACTATACCATGTTGTAAGAAACATAAACAAAGGTTCCATTAGAAACAGAGGAGCACAACTTGTAGCGTATGCAGATGACCTGACAATAATATCAAGGCAGCAGTCACTGTTAAAGGAAACACTGGAACACATAATAAAAGAAAGCCGGGATATTGGATTAGAAATCAATGTGAAGAAAATAAAAATAATGACCACAACGGCAAAGAGAAGAACTAAAAATAGGAGAAAACGTCCATCAATGCGCCAAAGAGTTCATGTATCTAAGAGTAACCATACAACACGAAGTAGAAATGACAACGAAATTATGAAAAAGTTAATAGTAGCCAAAAAGCATTCTATGCAAATATACGAACAATCAAAAGTAAACAACAACGCAAAGACACTAAGATTAAGCTAAAGGGTGATTTTTTAAGAGGTATAGGATTTGATTTTCAAAAAAAACACAAAAAATTTCAAAAATTTGATGAAATCTTTATTGGAATCGATAGAACGATCAATATAATTTAATGTTTGAAGATGATTTCATGCAAATGCTGGCCGCGGCTCCGGTTTAGATGGCCCATTCGCAAGGCGCAATTTCGGCACACTCTCTCCAACATATCAGCCGGTATATCACGAATAAATGCTTCAATATTGGCTCCCAGTACGTCAATCGTTGCTGGTTTATCCCTGTAGACATGAGCCTTAACATGGCCCCACAAGAAATAGTCCAAAGGCGTTAGATCACACGATCTAGGCGGCCAATTGACGGGCCCAAAACGTGAGATAAACTGTTCACCGAAGGCGGCTCTCAATTGGGCCATTGTTTCGCGTGCCGTGTGGCATGTGGCACCGTCTTGTTGAAACCCCATGTCAGGCATGTCCAATTCTTCTATTTTGGGCAAAAAAAAAACACCAATCATCACACGGTAGCGCTCGCCATTCACAGTAACGTTTCGGCCATTGTCGTCTATGAAAAAGTACGGCCCGATGATGCCACCGGCCAATAATCCACACCAAACAGTACATTTTTCGGGATGCAGTGGTAGCTCTTGCAATGCTTCTGGCTGGTCTTCACTCCAGATGCGGCAATTATGCTTATTGACATATCCATTCAACCAGAAATGAGCTTCGTCGCTGAACACAATTTTTCGATAAAAAAGTGGATCTTCCTCCAACTTTGCCAATGCCCATTCACCAAATGTTAGACGTTGTGGGAGGTCGTGTGGCTTCAATTCTTGCACCAGCTGTATCTTGTAAGGTTTTACACCCAAATCCTTTCGCAAAATTTTCCACGTAGTGGAGTAACAGAGGCCCAATTGCTGCGAACGGCGGCGAATCGACATTTCACGGTCATCACGAACACTGGCGGATACAGCCGCAATATTTTCTTCGGTCCTCACTCTACGTATGCGTGTTCGTGGTTTAATGTCCAATAATGTAAACTGGGTTCGAAATTTAGTCACAAGCTTCCGAATAGCTGCCTCAATAGGCCGACCAAACTGCCCATAAATTGGAAGAAGTGCGCGATGCACTCTCTTAACCGAGCATGCATTTTGATAGTAAAATTCAATAATTTGCAAGCGTTGTTCTTTCGTAAGTCGATTCATGGTTAAATTATAGACCAAACTGAACAAGTTTGACAATGACACAAGACACGATTCACGCGTGATCTGTCAAAAACAGTGTTGCCAAAAAGATACCTGCAAAAAAATCACCCGTTATATAAGACAGTAATAAGGCCAATTATATCGTATGCCGCGGAGACACTTACACTAACACAAATAGACGAAAATAGATAGGAAGTTTTCGAAAGAAAAATCATGAGACCCAGACTACGTACACAAAAAATGGATGATGGAATATTCATAAGAAGGACAAACAGAGAAATAACAGAAGAATTACAAGGGGAAACAATAGTAAAAATTATAAAACAACACAGGATTAGATGGTTTATGATATGTTTTTAGATGGACATATATGGAGAAAAAGTGAAAACGATGCCACAAAACAAATAATGGGATGGAAACCAACAAATAAGAGAAGGATAGGAAGACCCCGGAAGACATGGAAAGAGCAAGTGACGGAGGATTTGCGAAAAATGGGCATCCTTCAAGTGGGAAGAGTAAACAAAAAACCGAAAAACGTGGAAGGAGGTCACACACAAAATAAATTATGGATAAGGGACCATCCAACCAAATGAATTTGTGAACCAATCAACCAATGGATTACTTCATTTCATAAGGTTTTATAATGTGGTTTGTTTCATAAATATAACAACTTTATTAATTTTGAAAAGTCTGTAAATGAAAAAGAAAACGCAAAGCAAAATTAGATGACATGTTTCGTCACTTAATTGTATGATGTCATGGCCTAATGCACGAGTTGTTTTCGTCAGAGCATATAATGTATTAATTAACGCAGTAACCCGACAAATCCTTGCTTTCGTGCCGTTTAAGTCATCCGGAAAAGGGTTGAGTGAACTCCTAAAACCCCAGACCGCGGGGAAATAGAGCGCCTTGCGCAGGACGGCGCCTTAATTATTCATCAAAAAGTGAAAAGCGACCTCCAGACGTTGCCCGCTTGTTGGATTTCGGCGCCCTGCAATCGCATATTTACTGCCGGGCGGATGAGCGGAACGGGAGAATAAAAATTTCATCGTCATAAAAATACGAGGCGAACCTTCCGATCGAATCAAATCACGTCCCGCAGGCGGGGGCGGCCGCTTTCTTATTTATCCTCTCTTCTCAACAAGCGCAATTTAAATGGTGCCGTCGGCGCGCGAGATTTATGGAAACAGCGGCTAGTTTGGTCCCTTTTTTCGCCTTCCCATGTCTTCCGCCCCGTAAAAAATCTAGTTCATTAGCGCGCCGGGAAAATAATAAATCGCAATCAAGGGAGCTGGGGCGAGAGTCGCACGAGACCGTCTCTTATGTTTATAACGCGGGGCCTGTTGTGTGTACACGGGCCGTATGTGAGAGCACGCTTGCGGAGGTCAAAACTCCGCATAACAATAAGTGTGGGCTCAATTTATTACAGACACACACACGTACCTTTTTATCCAATATTTTATAAAAGGGTACAGCACTTTTATTGCCCGCTCATACCGTACATTACGGGCATCCATGTATCATATAACACCCAACAAATTAAAATATATGTACCCCGTATTGAATTCAACTGCCGACGTTTATGTTGTCGCGTAAAGAATGGAGAAAATGACGAGACACACGCGGAGCTGTCGTAAAACAAACGAAATGCCCACAGCATTCTTGAAAATTTAACGTTTTATTGCGCTGACGATCTTTCTGGGTGGGTATCACCGAAATTGATATCAATTCAAAGAGAAATTATGATAGCCGGTGTTTGTTTCACTTTTATCGTCATAATTAGCTTGGCATTGTGATCATTCTCAAGCCTCAATACAAGAATATTGTCATACAATATTTAATATTTTTGTACTACAACTTGAGAATGGCAAAAAGACTGAAATAATTCCCGGAATAAATATGAACCTGTGGATCAAGATCTTTCACTGAAAAATTTACTGGACCAACATTTAGAAATAAATAAACTAAAACACATGTAACATCACGCCTGCCTATAAGAAGAGAAAAGGAACAACCACAATTTTAACAGAATACTTAGGAACACTATTAACACAACCAGTTGAAAACAATAACGAAATAATAATAATAAATAATAACTACAACATTCATAGATATGAAAAAGTCTTCCATACGATAAACAGAAACAAACTGAACCAAAAAATCAAAAGCACAAACTCTTGATCTAAAACTGGGCTGAACAACTGCAAGTGCCCCAACGTCCGCTTAAAAAAAATGCGGTTTCTAGGGCTGCATTATAAAATATTCGTATGCAACTTTATCAGTGAGTTTTAATAGGTATGGTATACAACGAAATATGAGCTTATATTATCATTTTAATTTATTAAAAAAAAAATCAAATTACAAAAATAAATAGTGGTGAATTTGAGGATGTTGCTTTTCACTAGCTAATGCATCAATATTAACTTAAATATTTGTTGTTGTTAAACGAAGCAACTAAATAAGTGACTTATCAGAGAGGGAACATCTATAGTTTGACTTTATAAATCTCATGTTGGAAAAGCTGCTTTTGCAAAGATACGTGCTTCTCAGCATTGAGCCCTGTATAAGCCCTAAGTTTCGCAAGTTGGGGTATAGTTCTTCTGGCAGCAACTTGAAAAAGTCCAATCCAGTTTCAGTTCTTCCTTGGTGAAAGGATCTGATTGCAAATCACACAATTTCAGTTGAAGATGTGCTCTGCTTACATTCTCAACTAAAATTGTAAGTGGTTGAGTAAAAACTGAAATGTCTCTTTCGATTTATTTAGAGTCGCTAAATTGGTTTTCGAATACTTCTGCACTTATGTCAATGTATTTTATGTGAGGTAAATTTGAAACTTCCTCAAAATCCTCATTTCTTCAAAATGCTCTTTACAACTTGAAAAAAATAATCTTTTCTTAAATGAAGACTTGAAAAGCTTAATTGTATACTTAAATCCATTTATGTGTCCATATAAGTTGGCAATATTCTGCTGTTTTCCTTGAAGCTTTAAATTCAATTCGGTCAGGTCTGTTAAAAATGCAAGGTCCGCTAAAAATTGTGCATCTACCATTTGATTTTCCAGTTCCGTAGTGTTGGATTTGACTTCATCTTTAAGGAAAATAGGAATCTCTTTGCGTAGAGCGAAGAATCGTTGCAAACAGTTTCCGATGCTTAACCAACGAATATCGGTGTAAAGTCCCCATATGTAGCATCTACTTCGGCTAAAAAATCACGAAACTTTCTGTGAGTCAGAGCACGATTGCCCCCTCTAATAATATTAGTTATTTTAACAGCCACTTTCATAACATTCATTTGACATAAGAATTCTCCACATAGGGCCACTTGGTGAACAATACACTGTATCACAGGGCAGTTGATATTGTTTTGTTTCAAGAGTTCTGCAAATTCAATTTCAGTTCCTATCAGAGCTCTGGCTCCATCAGTAACAATACAGGAACATTCATCGAATCACATGTAGTCTGACACCACCTTATTTACAGCTTCAAAAATATCCGTACCATTGGTTGTACCATGGAGAGGAATATATATATATATATATATATATATATATATATATATATATATATATATATATATATAGATAGATATATATATTTATTTAAACAATAAATCATATTTACATGATTTGTCGTATCAATCATGCATATACATATATCACAAGTCACAAAATATACAAAAAAAAACACATTTTAAAATACCTAATGTACAAACACATAAAATCAAACAACTACTGTAGTTGAGAACCTCCGCACTCGAAGAGTTTTGCACCATTTAATAATTCATTTATGTTGTAATAGCATTTCCTAGCCAATTCCATCTTTAGAGAACGTTTGAATACGAGTTTGGACTTGCACTTTTTTATCCGATCTGGGAGATTGTTGTAGACATCTACGCATGTCATATAGGGAGATTTTTCGTATGGAGAGGGAGAGGAGAGGGACTGTCAAGTTGTCACTATTTCTTGTAAGGTATTCTTGATGTTGAGCTTGTTTTGCAAAACTGCCGTAGTTATTATAAACGCACACTTAAAAATATATATACACGTAGAAGGAAGAATACAGTACAATTTAAAAATTGGGCGACATGACTCTTTATAATTGAGATTAAATATGGCCCTTATTATTCTTTTTTGGGCAATCTGAATCCTTTGGGAATAGGATCCTTTGCCCCACAGCATAATATTGTAGGCCATGTGGGAATAGGCCAGCGCATAATAGGCCTGGATCAGGTATTTCCTGGAGACTATGCGCATTAACTTAACAATGGCATAATACGCACTATTTAGTTTTTTTAATGAGTTATCAATGTGGATATTCCACTTTAAACCCGAATCCAAGTGGCAACTTAAAAATTTCACTGTTGTAGATGAATTTGGAATTTTTGTTTTAGGTACTCGATTCTTATAAAATTAGACAGTCACAGATTTATCGTTATTCAATATCAAATTATTTTTGTCACACCACGTTTGTACACTTCTTCTCCGTGGAGTTCTTTCTCTGTGGGAGCATCAATAAGTGTGGATATATCGTCCGCAAAGGTGACCACATAACCAATGGGGAGATGTTCAGGTAGATCGTTGACGTATAACAGAAATATCAATGGGCCCAGTACTGATCCTTGAGCCACCCCCAGGGAAAGATCATATGTTTCAGATTTTGATGTGGCAATACTGACATCTGTCTGTGGTCTATGAATGACTTAATCAAGTCGAGTGGCAGACCTCGTATTCCCCAGCACCATAGCTTGTTTACCACAAAAGTGCTGTTGACAACGTCAAATGCACTTGACAAATATTCCTGCAGTATAATTATTCGCGTCCATTTTTTTATTTAAACTTTCGATAAAATCGAATGTTCTGTTTCCGTTGACCTTTTTGCAAGGAAACCGTGTTGGCACTTGTTTATTACATTAAATTTTGCAATAAAATTATGTATTTGTGAGTGTATAACGGACGCGTAAATGTTTGATATTACAGTTAGAATTGATACTGGCCTTAAATTTTCTTAGCATTTAGGGCAACCCTTTTTGTACACAGGTACAATTTTAGCTACCTTTAATGAACTTGGAAAGATACCTTTTCGTAGAGATTGATTAATCAGGTAGGTCAGGGGTGATATTATACTCTCCCATATATGTTTTATAACTTTTGTGGACATGTTATCAGGTCCTACAGATGTTTTGTTTTTGAGGTTCGATATTGCGGATTTAATATCGGCCTCTGTAGCGTCAAACAAGACCATTGTATTTACTGAGAAAGATCCAGATGTACATTCTCTTGAAACATTATTTCCAAAATGTATTGCTAATTTATTATTCGCAGCCGTTGAAAAGTATTTCAGAAACTCCTCTGCTATTGAGAGTTTTCAATCAGTTTACCATTGTTTGCTAATATAATAGGTGAGGCTTCTTTAGTTTTATTGAGGTCCGAATTTATTATGTGCCACACCTTCCTTATTTTATTTTCTGCCGATTCAATTTCCTTCTGGTAGTAATTTATTTTAGTTTTCTTAATTAGCTGTTGATGTACTTTCTTCGCCACTTTATATAAATACTGCTTGCTTGAACTGTAGCTCCGCCTTAATTCCTTAAACTGTTCCCTGATGTTATAGCTCGATCTTCTGATATCATTATTAATCCATTTCGGCCTCTTGGTAATCGGACGTGAACAGGTTTTGTTTATCGGACAAGCTTCCTTAAAATATTGTGATAACCATCCCATAAAAATCTCAAATGATTCATTCACATAATATGTGAATTTCAATTCGTCAATATTCATCCTTAATGATTTTCCGAACACTTCTAGCGTTTTGTTATTGACTTTCCTTCTTTCGCTGTATTCCTTCTTATTACTAGTTTGTTTAGATGCCGTGGTCTCGAATATTATTTCTTGGGCGTAATGATCTGAAAGACTGGAGATTATCACCGAACAATTGAATTTATTGCTATCAATATTGGAGACACTATGTAACCGATTGCGGTGGAAGAGGATTATCCATTTTTGTAATGTTGTACTCTTGTAGGTAGAGATATTTTATTTATTAAATGGTATGCAGCAAACAAGTCCGACAAAAGCAGCCTATTCATGTCGCTTTTCAAATTGTTAATATTAAAGTCACCACACAATATGACTGAATCTGAGACCTTCTCAGCCTGATTCTAAATTTCTCCCAATCGATACATAAAATCAGGTATGCTTCCCAAGGGAGGTCTATATATGGTGATTATACATATTTTCTTATTGCTACATTTAAAACTACGGCCGCGCATTCAATTTCCATCTCAACTGAGAGATTATTTATATGATTAATTTACGTACAGTTCCGTGTTTTGTACAAATATTCCCGTACCTCAATGTGCGCGCTTTGGTCTGTTGTAGAAGGATATCAGTTTGAATCCAGTCAGTTTAATGCATTGTATATTTTCACTCGATGCCCATGTTTCAGTCAGACACAGTATCTGGGGAAAATTTTCTTGCACAAAAAGTTGGAGTTCGTCAAGTTTATTGAGCATACCTTGTATGTTGGGATGTATTAATTGGACCGTTGATCCAATTGAAGTCGTGTTGAATAGTTCAGATAAACATTACAAGCAGGCTAATATCGGACAGATCAGTGAACATATTTACATTTTTCAACCGTGTCATGCAGTTTTTTGGATCTTCTTCTGCAAGTGCCTATCCGTTCCGGATGTTGGCTATCATATTGGCTATCTTTACTTTGTTCACATCTGCCCGCAAGAGGTATGTGGTTGTCGTGGAGAACCAACTCCTCAAGTTTTAAAGCCACGAGATTTGTCTTCCCCCAATGTTTCTTTTTCCTTCAACTTTGCCTTGTAGTATGCACTGAAGGAGTCCGTATCTACTAGAGTTGCGCATGATGTGTCCCACATGATGTGTTTTTTTGGATACATTTTGATTAATATGGTCCACCCGTCTTGCAATTGTTTGATGCGACACTGAGACTGTTTCGAAGTTTTCGGCAATTTTTGTTTCATTGAATTGTTTTGCCATTTTGATTGCATAATTTTTAATAAGTACTCCATTACTAAAAGGTTTTTTTGCGTTTACAATTTTCAGCGCTACTTCGTAAGAAACGGCAATACTGCACTTGTTATCAGTGTCAGATCTTCAAAAAAATGTTGTTTGTTGTTTTAGTTTTTTCTTAAAATTCGTAATGAGAGTCTTTCTTGACTCCTCTGTATATGGCTGAAACGTTTTCTTGTGTAACGTACACTACGTCGTATATCGTTTCATATTATATTCTTTGAGAACCGAGAGTACTTGCATACAAATAATGCACTGAACTTTATTATTATTGTTTGTGATTAAATAGTCTGATTTCCAACGGTCATTATAAACTCGACGTCCGTTCGTTATTTTTCTTTTCTGCGAAGACATATTTCACCGAGTATTTTACTTCAAAAGGCTTAGAATTCGTGCGTTTCGCAGACTAGAACAACCTTCTTATATACGTGCACGTGGCTTCTCGAATATTCGAGGGTGATCGAGCAAGATCGGTCCAATTTCCAGTAACTTCGCTGCAACCTTCTATCCTTCGCCAGTGGCGACACACGTTATTTGAGTTGTATTTTATCGTTAATGTAAGAATTGTGAATTTTTCGTATTTGAGGGTAATTTATACATTTAGAGGCCATTCCGCGGACCGCGAAATGTTGACCCTAATCACCCATGTTGGACAGCCCTGATCTAAAATATAGATAGATAACGAAATGAAACTGCGCTTTGTTAATTTGAAATTATTGCATTTATCAATTTATGAAATTAGATGCAGATATAGGATCTTAAAGCAATAAATTACATGATTTAAAACGGGGGGCTTCGCACTTATATAATTCTAAATGTAACCCTTATAAGCACCCTCATCATAATGATTACGTGTGTATGTCCGAGTTCCGTAATGCAATTTAGATTTTTCTTGATAAATAATTACGGATATTAATTTCGATTATGTGAACTCGCAGGGCATTGACATTGTCAATTACTGATGATGATAAAGTAAATGATCACAGTGCGATAAACTGGCGGCGGCGCACCACCCGTCCGGGGAGTAATAACGGGGTCCCCGTCCACCGGTCTGTTTGCACAGATCGGCTCCATTACACCGCTCAAACATAGTAGTGGACGCTTCAAAGGGCAGCACTGATTAAAATATTAAAGGGTTAATTACAAATCGATGTTTCCATTAATTTAATGCCTATTTGTACCTATATCGAATATTCGCCCCTCGGGGGCGAGGGCGCGTTTTTCGCTTAACTGAATTAAATCGGTCGGCAGATTCGCGCACATAGCAACCCCCCGGATCCCGGATCACCCCCAAGCGATAGTCACGGCGGATGTAGGTGTATGTGCATGCGCTATTTTTGCTCGTTTTTGGCGGGGCTTGCGGTACGTAACAAGCCGAGATTACGCGTAATCGCCGCGTTCCGCGCCGCTTGGAAGTGAAGACTGTGAGCGGCCACGGCGAATGGGTAATACGGGGGCCCTTTGTCGAGAACAACTCACGCTATCATTATAATCCATTATGATGGGGGGCTTTTTTGTCGTCGTATAAGTCACAGTTAATAGATTACGGCAGCTTTATTTGTGGGATTCCGTCGCGCCGCGCCAAGGCGGTGGATGTAATCACCACGGCTTCGGGGACGTTTATCGCTACGCGCTGTGTACCATTGATTAGGGGGGCCACACAATGGTGGAAGGTGGGTGCGTGCCCCAGTCCACGAGACAAGCTTAATTATTTTAATGAGAGTGCGTTAAAGTGTATTAAAAAGCAACCATTGAGAACGACGGATGACGAGAAAAAGTAAACAGTGTCAAAACCAGGATTACCACTTGAGCCATCTAACGATTCATACAAAAGACAGTCGCCTTGCTTGCCGCGGTAATTATTTTCCCCCGCGTGCAGAACTTATTGGTGGTCACATGTATTATGGGGAAGTTGTGTTCGGTCAGTGTTGAGGTTCACCGCCGGCGAATCGCAAAGCATCAAGTCACTTCGGACACTTCGGACATTTCGGCACTTCGGACCAAACGAATGTAAAGTTCTCTTGATTGACATCTTGGGCATATGCGAAGTCTCTAACGCCAACCAAAAGTACAAAGCACAACATTGCTAAATCTGTAAACGGCTACTACCTGATATTCAGATTTTCTTCTGTATTAATATTTTGCTAAATTTTTTGTACTCAATTACATCTGCATGCCGATATACAGCGTGCCCAAAATTTTTGGAAACACTTATAATAGTTGACCTGTTTACCATTTTCTACACAAATCCAAAATTACAACTTTTTAGGGTGTTTCAAAAGTTTTTGGACACACTGCATATTGATGCCATTATTAAAACTCCCAAGTTATTTGAAGATTGGATGGCTCGCAGCAATCTAATAGACTTTAACTAATGCACGGATTGCTTCCTTCTGTATTAAAAAATATTCGTAAAAAATACCCAAAGTTTTGATACTATTTGGTCAAATGGCTATTTAAAAGCTGTTAACGCGGATTCCGTATCACTAATTTCTTGGATTATTCCTATTGCATTCAGGGTAGGTGCCAATTTATTACAGAAGTTTTACAATAGACTGTTCAGATTGATACCAATGATTTTATTTTGCATCTGCGTTGACCAAATCTCAGAACTTTAAGGCTAGTGCGCCAACAATATATTTATCACAGTAGGACATATTATGTCCTACTGTATTTTATACATACCTACATTGTACATTTCAATTTTTACTTATTTTGTACTTTTCAACTTTAATTGTATATTATTTTTTTCTTGACTTGTGTAAAACTATTTTGTTTCTTAACACCAATAAATACCATACTATCCAAGTATTAAGTTAAAAGAATGGAGTGAGCATTGATTTCTACAATTTCAAATCTTCCTAAAACCATTTTAGGAATAACATATAAAGTTAACCGTCATACATCTCAAACAATTTTTAATTTCGAAAAAAATTATTTGATTTGAATTCCAGCTGTACAAAATTCAAAAGCAGTACATTAAGTAACTAAGGTTTTCAATGTTCAATCCCAATAACCACCCTACACATTCAACACGAGGTATATGGAACAATTGGCCACTGAAAAATGAACGAGTCACCACTAACCAGGGTTGGAATAAATCATGATCTTAAAAAAAAGTAAACTCAATGGTTTTTGTTTTAAATCAAATAAATCATGATCCGGTGGACCGCGGACGGGGATTAGTATTACCCCTTATTACTCTCAGGACGGGTGATGCGCACTGGGGCATCATTTACTTTATAATCATCAGTAATTGACAATGTTAATGGTCTGAGTTCGCATAATCGAAATTAATATCCATAATTATTTATCAAGAAAAATCTAAATTGCATTACGGAACTCGAACATACACACATAATGGGTGCTTATAAGGGTTGAATTTAGAAATAGAAAAGTGCGAAGCCCCCTGGTTTACATCATGTAATTTATTGCTTTGAGACCCTATATCTGCATCTAATTTAATAAAATACACAGGGTGTTTCAAATTAAATCACCCAAATCGCAGTTTCATTTCGTTGTCATAATGAGCTATTCAATGGTAGCATATAGACTGTAATGTAATGTTTTTATTTATTTATCCTTCGTCCTTTTACCCTTTCGGGCGTCGGACTGCTCAATTACATTTATAATACATTTTACAATCACATGTCTTCGCTAATTAATTCCTTCACTCTTCTTTTCCAGTAGTCCCTGTCTTGTGCCGATTTTCTTATTTCATTCCATTCTAATCCTCTTCTTTCCGTTGCTTGGGGCGTTTGTTCATTCCATCCCTTCCTCGGTCTTCCTACTTTATGTTTCTCTTGTATTTTTACTTCTGTATTCTTATGTATTCTTTTTATTATTCTATTCTCTTCAAGCCTGTGTATATGTTCTAGCCAACCTAGCTGTCTTTCCTCTATTATTGTTGTTATTGGCTTTATGTTGAGCCGTTTCCTTACTTCTGTGTTCCTCACTCTATCTTTTTTTCTTGCTTTTGTTTCTTTCCGTAATTGTCCACGATTCACTTCCACATATTACAGAGGGCCTTACTATTTTTTTATATACCTCACTTCTTATTTCTTTAGTAATTTCTTTTTCCTCTAGAAACGTGTTTTTATTGTGTTGTAGATCCTTCTTGCTTTTCCTATTTTTTCTTCTACTTCTTGGTCAAACTTTCACTTTTCTTCTATTATTGTTCCTAGGTGGTTGTATTGATTCACCTGTTCTAGTTGTTTCCCTTCTAGCTCTATTTTGTGTTTGTTTCTTTTGACGCTATTACCATTGTTTTAGTTTTGCTGATGTTTATTTCCATATTTATATTTTTCAGTTCTTCTTCGTATATATTATCTTCTTCGTCTGCTATTATTATCATGTCGTCTGCGAACATAAGTATTTGTATTTTTATCATTTCCAGTTTCCTATATCCTATAATCGTGTTTGCTGCTCTTTCTTTGCTTGTCCTTATTACTTCATTTATGAGTGATGCGAAGAGTAAAGGGCTTAAAATGCAACCTTGTTTTAGTCCAATTTCGGTCTTGAACTCCTCCGATTCGTTTGTTCCTATTCACACCTTGTTTATGTTATTATTGTACAGCTCTTTTATTATGTTTATCATGCCTCTTTCTACCTTTCTTTTTTCTTACATATTCCATATGTCCTGTCTTATTACTCTGTCAAATGCTTTTTTCAGGTCTATGAAGCATATGTGTAGTTCATTTCCTTTTCTGATCGTCTTGTCTGTTAGTTGTCTCATTATGTGTATCAGGTCCTGTGTACTTCTATTTCTCCTGAACCCGTGTTGTTCTTCTCCCAATAGTCGGTCCAATTTTTCTTTCAGTCTTGTCTCTAATATCTTTGTATATATTTTCCCTGGTGTGCTTGTGGGTGTAATTCCTCTGTAGTTATTTCGTTATTTGTAGTTATCCGCATATTTTAGTTTCTCCCTTTTTGTGGATGGGTACTATGATTCCCTTGTTCCATTCGTCCGGTATAATTTTTTCCTTTATTATTTCATTAAGAATATCCAGGAATTCCTCTTTCCCTTGATGTACGAGGGCTGTTTGACGGAAGAGTGACTTTTTAATGAAAACGTTATTTTTCTGTTCAAAATATATTTTATTTGTCAACATAACACCCTTTCAAGTGTACACACTTAGCCCGGCGAGTTTACAATTTTTTTAAACCTTCCAAAAAGTAATCTTTCGGAAAGTCTTCAAAATATGCATTTGTGTCGGTTCTTCATTTGCCTGAAATCTTTTTCCACACAGCCATTTTTTTAAATTTGGAAATAAGAAGAAATCACTGGGAGCCAGATCTGGCGAATATGGCGGATAAAGCAGTAATTCGTAATGCAATTCAGTCAATTTAGTTGTAGCAATTGCAGACGAATGAGAGGGCGCATTATCGTGATGGAACAACACTTTTTTTCTTCATCAAATGCGGTCGTTGTTTTTCAAGTTCGGCATCAATACATGTCTGCATCATCAGCATAATACTGGCCAGTTATGGTTTTTCCTTTTTGTAAACAATTAATAAAGATTACACCTTTAGAATCCCAAAAAACTGTGGCCATGACCTTATTGGTCGAAAAAAGTGTGTTTGCCTTTTTGGGAGCATATTCGCATGGAGAAATCCAGTATTTAGACTGTATTCTTGTTTCTGGAGTATAATGATGTATCCAAGTTTCATCTACTGCGACATATCGACGAAAAAAATCCTTTGAGTTACGTTGAAAACGGCCAAACATTCTTCTGAATTCTTAATGCGAGCGCGCATTTGATCACCATTAAGCAAACGCGGCAACCATCTCGCGGATAGCTTTTTCTTATTGAAATGTTCATGCAAAATATTGTATACCCGTTCGGTTGAGATGTTTACTTCATTAGCTATCTCACAAACTTTTATTCGACGATTGCCAATTACAAGGCCATAGAGTTTATTAACCATTTCTGGAGTAGTCACAGTAAATGATGGTTTCGGACGATCTGCATCAACCGTGCTCATATGGCCACTTTTAAAAGCAGAAACCACTTACAAATCATTCCATGGGACGGAGCAGATTCTGGATAATATTTACGTAACTTTTCCTCGGTTTCTTTAATTGTTTTTTCACGTAGAAAATAATGTTTAATCAACACTCGAATTTTTTTTTTACATATTTACAAAACAACGAAAACAGTTTCCTTCAAATAAGTATAAAACATAATCTATCTGTCAGATTGGTGCCAAATTTTGACAGTAGACCTCCGAAAGACCTCAGGAGCTATACTCTGATTTTTCTAAACTGGCGTGCACGTCATCAAAATAATAATCATAATAATGACGAGACAATTTTACAAGGTTGCCAGCTGTCCTGGGTATTTAAAAATGGCTGCAATCAGCTGTTGCGCCCATGCAATCTTGTGCGACAGTGCGCGGTTCGTATCAAATTCGTCGACTTCTCTGCCGTGTTTCGTACAGATATCAATCTTGTGGTTATGGTTTAACATCTACAATGGCAAAATATAAAAGAGTTTGCACCGTATTGGGGTCCAACACTGACAGCGACAAAAATCTTGAGGTTAGATTCGATTCCCGGCTTCAGGCAAAAGAAACGTGAAATATGTAACGAAGTCAAATGTAACAAGTTAAACGTCAAAGAAGTTTGGTTATGCACACATGTATGAGCATGTGTTAGTGAAAAAGATCTGGCATCGTCGCCGAAAAAATATCAGGTCGGCCAACATAACATGATTTATTACATGATTGGCAGGCGAAAATTGTGACCGCGGTTAATACACCGATTATCTATTTATAACCACCGGTGATCAGTGTTATGTAACAAATGATCCTCAGATTAATTTCGATTCTTAAACTATTGTTATGCATATTCTCGAAATCAATCACGTTGGTACGAAAAGACCTCATCGCACAGCTGATTGATGACGTGCACGCCAGTTTAGAAAAATCAGAGTATAGCAACATAATCATTATAACGAAAGTGTTACCAACCTTTGAAAAGTCACTCTTCCGTCAAACAGCCCTCGTATTTCATCATATCCGCCGTAATATCGTCTGTGCCTGGAGCCTTTCCACAATTTCCTCCATTGATATCCTTCTGATTTCCCCATTGGTTCTGTTGTCTGTTGTTTTGTCCTCTTTCCCTTTGTGCTTTGTTCCCGTCATTTCACTAAAGTATTCTTTCCACTTTTCCATAATCTTCTTTTGTTATCTTATTGTAATCTAATAATACTTTTTAATAGGTAATAACGATGAATTTCAATAAGTTTTAGCCATTTGAAAATAGCTAAATTCGATAGTTGTTTCAGAACGCTCTGTGTATTCAACCTGACTCCAAATATTGTGTATGTTTTAGCCCATTGCCTGGATACTTGCATACCCAGATTCTTTCATTGATCTCTTATAATAAAGTTTTGTTATTTTTTTTTTCATGTCCATGATTTTTCGTGGCAATGTGGCATCTGATCGCTAAAAATAAAAATGATTTGTGAAGCCCAAAGGTAGCAGATTCTAAAAATTAAAGAATCCAAGATCCAAGAAGAGACAGAATGTTTCTAAAATATTTTTTAATTTCCGAAATAATGAATGTATTTAATTCCGTTATGAAAACACAAACCTTGCATCAATTTCTTACGTTATGAAACGTCAAAATTTTCATAACTGTCAGGCACTCAATTATGTAAAATAGTTATGTAAAAACATTACATAACTGGCCATGTTTAAAGCGAAATAAGGAAATAAGGTAAGATAAGGTATGACCATAGAATTTTAAGATTTATAAACATTAAACACAAAATTATTACAAACACAATTTGTTAAGTTCATTCCCGATTCTGAAGAAATATTTTCTTGCATTTCTTGCCTAATGCTAATTTATTGTCTCAAAATATGCTAACATTACCTTTTCATTCATGGTCTTTATGGTTTTCAATTTTTTAAGTTCGTACCGTGCTTCAATCTTTTTATAGGCTAGTGATTCTATTTCTAGATTTTTCAGCTACCCATTGCAGCATTCGCGGAGTTTTCAACATTGGAATTTAGTTCAGAATCACTAATAATAGTAATAATCCTCATAATTTGAGGACATGTTCTTAGTTTTAGCTAGTTGACAAATTTGTTTATGCCAATGCAATCATGTTTCCGTAGAAACAATAGGTATAAGGTGATCTATTTTTGTGATGTAGTAAAAAACGTTCTTAATCAAATAGTTGATTATATAATTGTGACGGAGTTAAATTTAGCTTTGTACGTAACACGTTATGAAATATGCGATATTGTTTGACTCGTGTAATTTGCAAAACTCGTTTCGCTTGTTTTGGCAAATATTACAGTCGTCAGACAATATCGCACTTTTCATAACTGGTTACTTAAATAACTATTATTATTATTAAAAGTTTGATGTTATTCTTAATATTTGTGAGAATTAAAAAAAACGATGTTCGACACCATTGATGGTGTGCGATCCATGTTTCTCTGGGCATCGATGGTCCATATCGATGTTATCATCGATATCCCATCCCGAATAAGAACTGAGACACTTCTATTCTTGAAAAATTGTTATGTTAAAAATACCCTTCATACGTCCTTCTATCCTCCTCGGGCCCACCGTTAAATTGATTATAAAATCTTTATAGTAAATGAGACAACTTATTATTTTGGGTCCAAGTAACACCCTCCAGTAGGTTTTTTATTTATTCTCTGTCAATTTTGGAAAAAAATGTATCACTAATGATACTTTGGACCTTAAGCACAACAAAAAAAATCATATTGAACTTATATTTTATTGGTGAAATTGAGCAAAACAGTTTCGGTCAACGCTGCAGCATAAGAAAACCTTACAAAATGTGCACTTAGCAAAAGTGAGTTTCTTGTAGCCCGGATAGCCACATTTAGATCGTGATTTTTGTTGATGTTTCATGAACTGCGGAAGATGTTTGTTCTCTTTCTTTCGAATCCTTTTCTCGGGAATTGCCTCTACCTTTCTGCGCTTTCTACTGGTCTGTGATGTTTCCTCATCCTCACTGTCACTAGAATCTGAATTTTGCGGGTTTGCAGCAAGTCCTGACGACAAAAGTGCTTTCGGAATTGAAAATTTCAAATCAAGGTAATCCAGTTTTTCTTATTTTGGAACATTTGCAGCTTTAGCATCTTCTCGATATTCTAGCCAGGGGGTCGCTGCACTAAAGTCTACAAAATGGTTAATTGCACGACTGGTCCATTTCTTAGTACGACTCTTCATTCGGTAGTTTGAAATAATTCGATCAAGCAAATCAATGCCTCCCATGTTTTCATTGTACGATTTTACAAGAGATGGACGATTTATTACAATGTATTTGTTGTCAACTTTTGACCATCGCTTGCATAATCCCACAGGTTCAGTTCCAAATTCCGAAGACCCGATATGAATTGGCTTGGAGTCGTAACATTTAACCAAAGCTATTTTATTATCCTCACAACAAGCATATCTTGGGAACCACGGCCAGATTTTTTCATTTGATTATCTGTTCTGAAACTCACCACTTTTGGGATTCGATTTTTCATGAGAGTGCCAGTGAGAGTAATCCCTCGGGCGAGAAGCGTTTCTACTAATGGTATTGACGTAAAAAATCTATCAGTAAAGACGGACACTCCAACAGGTAAAGTATCCGCAAGTCTGAGAACTACCCTTCCTCCAACATCTAATTTTTCGGGAGTAGGTACCAAGCAGGATTCCGTTGTTTTTCTCTTTCCTTCATATATGAGGAAGTCTAATGGAATTCCTTTGGCCGTCGTCATCACAAAATTCTTGAGACCAACAGGATGTGGTTTTCCACGAACAAATTGTCTCATTCTTACCTTACCATGAAAGGGGATCATTTGTTCATCCACTGATATTTCATTTGTCCTTTCATTCTGTAGACACGCTTTTTGAATTCGGTCCAACATTGGCCTTGTTTTCCAAAATCTATCATTTTCCCGGGCTTCTTTCGATACAGCATTGTCATCTACAATTTTTACACGAGTTCGAAGCGCAAAAAACTAATTTCTTGAAATGTTTTCACAAATAATTGGTACTCTGGTATCTATTTGCCAGTACATCCTGATTCGTGGTAGGTTGTAGATGCCAATTAACATACTGCATGCAAAGAAAACTTTCAGCTTTGCCGCAGAAGTATCTAAAGACTTTCCGGTTTTATTTACTTCGTTCATGTTGGTCACAAGAGCCATGTATTCAAAGAAATCGTCTTCGAGATATCTGCTGAAATAACTTATTGGATCCGGAATGTTTTCAGGCAAAAGTTCAGCACCAACCGTTGGTGAATGTTTCACAACAATTCTACGTACAAAAGCACTTCGCTTCCATTTCGTTTTCTTTGCCTTTGGTAGCAAGTGAACCAAAGGCTGCTCGTCATCTGAAGAAGAGACTGAACCTCCAAATTGCCTCTCCTCTGCTTCATTTTCTTCGCCACTTTCTGTGGTACTGTTACCGTCATCATCAGTTTCAGCCGTTTGCTCTGGCACATCTTCGTCCATTTTACCAATTTCGTCTTCATTTTTACTGTCATTATCAGGTAGTATATCACCATCAAGATCAGAGTCATCGAAGTTCCAATTATCAACGATCTCCTGGAATTCTTGCTCAGAGAGAGAGAGCTAAACAAACGGATTATAGACAAATGTATTGGATATTGGGTAAGGCTTGGAGTATCACCAAAGATACTTCAAGTAGATAGGCCAATAGGTTTTGTAAACTTTTAGATACTGTAGCTTTGAAGGCACTAGAACCAACAACTAACCTTCACTCAATGAGACGCTAGCCCAAAATGCATAATTAGTCATTGCTTACCTTTTTTTATTACGTTTCGAACTGGACGCCATAACTGCATAAACACTGCTCGATTTTTAATGACCAGACACTCTAGAACACGTGCGATTCGATTGTGATTTTTTGTACGCAACCACCTCACGCATATCATATATGATACCGCTGGAAACATAGCCAAATTCCGATTGGAAATAGCGAAAAAAATTGTTGAGCCGTAGTATCGTATATGATACTCAGGAGGCTATATGTCCTATTTTCTATTTCTATTTTCTATTTTTCTAGTTTTTATTTCTAGTTCTTGAGTTTCTATTTCAAAAATAAACCAACAAAATAAGTGAATTTATCGAGGTTCATTATTATTTCTGTAAGTTTGAGGTTAAAATATGTCGCGTTTTGGAACTGAGAGCAATGCGAAATAGAAATTATCGTACCGAATGTACTAAATCAATTTAATTTGGCGAAAAATAGCATCTTCAAGTGTGCTGCTTTTAGTAACTGTTACAAGTCAACAAACTTTCGGGAATTGTTGATAAAATTATTGCGTGATTTTCATTGATTGCCCTTGCCATTCTGACCTCCAGAGAGTAGGCGTGTGTAGTCGATAAGATGAGACGTGAGTATGGTCAGTGAATGAGCACAATTTGTTATCCAGATTATCTACTTATAAACGATAGCAATCTATATTCAATAAGTAAGTAATATAACTAGTTGTTTTTTTTTCATGCAGTGCATGATGCAGTGATGCAAATATTCAAGTAAAGTGTGATTAAAGCAAGAGTGCTTAAGAGTGTAGATATTTTTGTATGATCCTAATTAATTCTTCTCTTTTGCTGGCTGTACGGCACTCGTAGTGCGCTGGCAGTTTACAAATGCATCCTCTATGAGCACGTAAGAGTGGTAAACCGCGCACGGCGATGCATTAGACCGTTGCAGTGTGCTTAATTACGTAGCGAATATATCTCGGAGGCTGTTTTGATTTGTGGCCGGGTTTTTTTCAAAGGTCGCTACTGACAGGTAAATTGGTCGCGTATCGCTGTGCAAAGAAGTTATCAATTGCCTGTCAAATGGTAATTGGTTAAGAAGTGAGCACGTAACTTGTGTAGGCGGTTCGCGCATTATTATGCGACATCTCCGGCGTGATTGATCTGAGCTACTTTATTTCCCCCGGCGCGATAACCCCGCGCCGGGCGTTTATTCGCCTCTGCCATTGAGGGCGTCCTCGGCGCCGATGAAAAATAGAGGCGCAAGAAAAAAAATTGGGGCATGACGTGAAGATTTCGCGAGTTTAAACTTTGCTCTCGGTTCCGGCGCTTTGTGTGGATGTGCGAGGGCGCCGGAAGGTGCCCCGGTTGGCTGGAGGGAATCCCGACGAGTTTGGAATTTTCGGGGAAATCAGAGATCAAAGGGTGGAAGGCGCGCGCGAGGCGGGGCGCGGCTCTTTTTAATTATTCACGCACCTAGCGGCCCCGCGAACATCCCCCGGCGCATATAAATAAACGGAGCTTTCGTTTTTAATTTCGCCATGAATCACCAATTAGGTTTTATGGTGTCGGTAATTTATTAAGAGTCCCAGGCGCACACGGCCGGATTTATGCCCCTCGAAAATCCCGTGGCGAATTTGCTGGTAAAAAAGTAACAACAACGGCCGTCTCGTCGGGGCAACAACACCTGGCCGTCGTAACTGCCCAAGAAAACCGTGCGCAATTTTCAATTTCACACTGTCATTTCCTGAGTAATTAACGCGCCCATAAACACAACAGAATATTAAATACCTCCAGACGCGCTCGCACAAAACCGGCGAATTTCACACACGGACTCACAAAGAGCCCGATTGGACATTCCGCCGTTGACCATCGGGGCGCCCACTAATCCGGCGATTAATTTCGACCGGAGCACCGTTAATTAAATTAATTAGCGCGGCCCGATAGCCTAATGAGTGTCCGCCCGTACCCATGGCGGACCGTGTGACGGTCTCAATAACGCTTACGAGGGGCGGACGTCGAGATTTCAATCTTCGGCAGCTCACGAGAGTGTAATAATGAAGACAGGTACGATAACGCAGTGGATCATTGCACCAGGATCCGCCGCCGAAGCCATTAAATGATGCACCTTCATTAGGCAAGCGAACACACACGAGATGTGTGCGCTTATTACATTTCGCGAAGGAGAGCGGTGTCTCCTGGTTTCGTGTTAAACTGAATTGATCTGATGGGAGTATTGTTTGCTTTGAAACGTGGAGACGACCAAGTTGCTTCCACTAGGCAATCGTGGCAAATTTGATACGATGTATGTGTACACTGCACGCTAAACTGTTTAGCTTTTGTGATGGAAACGACAAAAGTGATACATTACACGTGAGCTTTTTGTCAGACACTACACCACGAATATGATCAATATTTGTTAATCCATTTATCTTACACATACAATATTTGACACTAGATTTTCATTATACCCTAAAACACATTCCAAATCACGCCATTAATACCTTTTCTGTCAAATAATCAATTCCATTTAATATCACATAATTTGAGCGGTCTCAAATTCCAATTCCAAAGTGTTATCAACGACAATTTAATTCATACACTAAAAATCCCACAAGCAACGGTGATTTTCTCATTATGACAGCGAAAAATATTTGCCCTAACTTTTCCAGCGACAAGCGGAACTTAACGTTTGAAAGCGTCTAATTATAGTAGGTCTGCATGATCGATCTCTAGCAACCCTGGCAAGACAATCAATATTGTAAACATTTTTTTCTCAAACTTGCATTGTCAGATAAGTATCTAATCTGTGAAAATGTCGCGATTTGGAGAGTCTTCGATTGGAGAAATTGAAAAAGCCATCAACAATAATGTGCCTCGCACAAGTCCATATGTCCGTTCAATACTGTGAATTCAACTACGCCAATTTGGCGACAATTTACGCTGTTTTGTGTGAAACAGTTACTATCACCCCACATTGTGATGTTTGGCGAATCTACCCCAACTTTATTCAAAGTTATAAAGTTAAGAAAAATATAAACTAGATATAGTTTATATTGTTCTTCAATAAACACCAAAGAACTTTTCGATATCGCCTCATTAGTTAGAATGGTCACGTCCTGAACTTGATGTTTTATATGCATGCATCTATCTGTAAAGATTTAGTACCTATGTTATTAAATTATACCACTTATTCATGACCCCTGACTCAGATTCTAATAATAGGAAATTTTTCCCTATACTTTCATGTCATGTAAAACCGAAGCATATATTAGAAAAAGTAATTATATTGTTGTACATGATGTTTTCATTTAATGTGTTTATTTCTTTATTTAATTCCGTTCTGAAAACACAAAAATAAAATTACAAAAGAAATTGGAGATATGGGTAGAGATACTTAAAAAGTACCAAATGGAAATAAATACGGATAAAACTAAAGTAATGGTAGTGGGAGGTATGGAAGCGATGAACATCAAATTAAAGGACACCAAAAGTGAACAAGTGGAGGAAATTTAATACTTGGGGGTAGTAACAGTAACGGGGAACAAGTGAGTGAGATTGACAAGAGGATTAAGAAGGCTACACGTACTTATACACGTACTACACGTACCGTACTACACGTACACGTACTACACGTACCATGAACTGAACAAAACCATCTTACGCAGAAAATAAATATCGACCAAAACAAAAACTAAGTTATACAAGACACTGCTAAGGCCAGTATTAACTTTCGCATGTGAGACGTGGATTCTGAAAAAAGAGGCAAAAGGAAAGAATACAAGCTGTGGAAATGAAATACCTGAGAAGAACGAAAGGGGTAACAAAATTCGACAAGATCAGAAGCTCAGTAATAAGAAATGAACTAGAAATAGAATCGACCCTGGAATATATTGAAAATAGACAGTTAGTATGGTGGGGTCACATGGATAGGATGAAAGAAGATACACAACCAAAACTTGTGCGGAAAGCAAAATGCAAGAAGACCGGACGAGGTAGACCAAAGAAAACCTGGGACGATACGATTAAAGAGATATTAACAAAACGAGGACTACCAACGATACAGGCAAAGAACATAACAAACGACCCAAAGAAATGGAAACAAATTATAGAAAACTAATGGAAAGAAGAAAATGAGAAATGTAAAGAAAACACCTACACAAATTGGTAGAAGGTGTAATGATAAATATATATACATGAAAACACAAACCTTACATCAATTTCAGACGTTATGAAACGTTAAATATTTCGTAACTGTCACGCACGAGTTATGTAATGTAGTTATGTAAAGACATTACATAACTGTAGTTCCCACCAAGCTTCAAACTTTTTGTAGGCTACAGCGTATATATTTCTGGATTTTTCTGGTAGTAAACTACCCATGGCAACATTAGCAGAGTCTTCAACATCAGAAGTTAGTTCCGAATCGCTATTTGAGGATTTTTTTTGCATTATTATTAAATTTGTGAATTATTTTAGTTTCCTGACAAATTTGTTCATGTCAGTGCAATCATGTTTCCGTAGAAACAATAGGTATAAGGTGATCTGATTCTGTTATGTAGTAACTTCAAGTTCAAGTTCTTATTCAAATAGTCGATTAAATAACTCTGACGGAATTAAATAAAGTTTTGTACGTAACATGTTATGAAATATGCGATATTGTTTGACGACTGTAATGTTTGCCAAAACTAGCGAAGCGAGTTTTGCAAATTACGCGAGTCTATTTCTGGATTTTTCTGGTAGTAAACTATCCAAGGCAACGTTAGCAGAGTATTCATTCAACATCAGAAGTTAGTTCTGAATCGCTATATGAGGACATTTTTTTGCATTATTATTAAATTTGTGAATTATTTTAGTTTCCTGACAAATTTGTTCATATTGGTTCGATCATGTTTCCGTAGAAACAATAGGTATAAGGTGATCTGATTCTGTGATGTAGTAAGGAACGTTCTTATTCAAATAGTAGATTAAATAACTCTGACGGAATTAAATAAAGTGTTGTACATAACATGTTATGAAATATGCGATATTGTGCGACTCGTGTAAGTTACAAAACTCGCTTCGCTCGTTTTGGCAAATATTACACTCGTCAAATAATATCGCACTTTTCATAACTGCTTGCGTAAATAACTACTCGAAATATTAAATTCAACTGGAGATATAAAAACTATTCTGAAAAATTTGATTCTTCTCTGGATTTTTTAAATATTGTTTCAAAAGCATACATTATTTTACAAACATTGGAGTCAGATATAATATATATATATATATATTTTCTATTTCGGCATTACAATGTCCACTTTCTATAACTGTTTTCAGTTGTGCAAAGTGAATATTTGTACCATTGAATATCTTTCAACCGATGTGGAAATCGTTAGTTGGTGTACTCGAAACAGCTTCCATTTCACTAGTATATTCAACTAAGTTATCGTGTTTACTGATTATCAACAAATTTGAGATAAATTGACTTGTAATTTCAGTATATCTTGTGTTGAGAAAAGATGGATACACCTGGAAATCTTGAAACGGTTTCGTGAAAAATGTTTCAGACAAAAGGGCTCGAAACAATCTATTTAGAAGAGATATCGTTACCTTGAATGACTTTGAAACTGCTAGGTGAAGGTCAACGGTAAAATTTCAAATAGGAACCCTGAGGTTTTTTACACGAATTAGGTCAAAAACCCAAGGGTTCCCAATTGAAATTTTAAAGTTGACCTTCACCTCTCAATTTTAAGGTTATTGAAGGTCACGACAATATCAGCACTAAATAGATTTTTTCAAGCCATGTAACTTTGGTCTGAAACATTTTCCACGAAACTTCTTTCTTACGAGATTTCCTGGTGAATCCATCATTTTCCAACACCCAGAATATTAATGCTAGATTATTGCGCTAGACAGTAATTACCAAAGAAAAATTTTGGAAAGACGTAACACTCACCAGGGAAAAGCAAAGGAAAATTATATGTATCTACTAAAAAATTTCAACGGGATGGTGAGAATAAGAGACAACAAATATAAATCGGTAATATGCAGACAAGGGGATGCAAGAAGAAAAAGGAATGAAGAAATAATATTACAATTCTGTACGGAACACAATATGATAGTTGCAAACACCTCCTATGAACACAAAAATATATACAGATACACAAGAAAAGAACGAAGCAAGAAGAGAAAATCTATAATAGACTTTCTATTAGTAAAGAAAGGAAACAGGCAATCTGTAGTAGATGCAAAGATGAAAAGACGAAACCAAATAGGTAGCGATCATTACCTAGTAGCGGACAAATTAAGAAATACATTTGAAGAAACTATAAAAAGAAAGGTATAAAAAAACAAAAATTTAAAGCCATTAGAGCTTACAAGCTAAAAGCCTGTAAAGGGCTGGAAAATGACTGCAAAAGTAATCATAAACTGTTCTACAGAGTCCTCAAAAACCTAAAAAATAACAAGAAAGAGAACACTACAAAAATAAATGAAGAAAGTGGAGAAATAATAAAAGAACAAAAACAAACAATCGAGAAATGGGGAAAATACTTCGAAAAACTACCGGAAGAAGAAATTACAGTAAATAATAAAATAATGAAAGAAGAAGTTACAGTAAATAATAAAATAATGAAAGAAGAACAAGTAAATGGGGAAGTGAAGGAAGAAGAAGAAACCAATATGGAAATTAACATAAAATAATTGAAAGGGGCAATAAAAACACTAAATAATGGGAAATCACCAGGAAAAGTGAGAATAAATACAGGAATAATGAAGAATATCGACGAAAAAAGTCTAGAATTTTTACTAGAAATCATGTGGACTGAAGAAAAGATACCGGAAGAACTGAAAATAGGGCTTATTGTACCAATCCACAAGAAAATAGGACAAAATTGCAAGGGCATAATCCTTCAATGCACAGTAACAAAAATATACGAAGAAATTTTAGAAAGAAGGCTAAGAAAGCCAATAAAAACGGGGCTAAAATAATCTCACAGTGGCTACAGTACACAAGATCATATAATCACAATAAAATAAATTACGAGTAACAGACTGAAAATAGGGGGAAAAGTGAACTACGTGTTCATGGATATGGAAAGACATTCGACAGAGTAGCAATGGAAATAGTATTGAAGTCACTAGAAAGAAGAAAAATAAATAATTTTACTTATTTTCAAATTGTATTCCTTCATTAATTTGTTTTGGGGTTTTGTAAAAAAATAGAATAAGCATGTGTTACTGAACACTGAATTTAGAAAAAAAAACTACTTTTAAACATATAAAATTTGACCCTTCGAGCTATTTAAAAACAAAAAAGTTAGCCTTGAATCTACAAAACGAATGACAGCAGTAGTTTGAAAAATATCTCAAATGATACAATTCAAATACATTTAGACGTGTACCAAGTTTCAACAATAGGTGATACATAGTTTTCCAAATATTAATAAAGTTAACCTAAATCGAGCATCCGTCACAACGCTCAAAATACCAACATGCAGCAAAGTATTAACAAAAGACACGAAAGTTCTGAAAATCAAGTTGTTTATAATAATTTTGTTTTTAACAATTGTACAATTTTAACAATTTTTTCAAAGGCCGTTTTTCGTTAAATTGCCGGGCAAGAAAATTCTCATTGAAATGTCAAGTTTACTTCGACAAAACAAACTCCCGTTTAATTATAAGTGAAAAATACTTATAATTTCTACCTAAATTATAAGTCCAAATACATTTTTCTTTGTTGCCTATATGCCCATTGTTGAGAGTCATACGAAGGTTTGAAAACCTGTGTGTAATTGTATGAATTAGTTATTACCTAATCGTTTACGTTTTCATTATGAAATTGAAATTGTACGAAGGTTTGAAAGTCTGTATGTAATTGTATGAATTATTTATTACCTAATCGTTTACGTTTTCATTATGAAATCGAAATTGTACGATTCGCCTTATTTAGTGAAAGTGGAATTTCGAGGAGGAAGTGTATTAGATGTAGTTTCAAAATTAGAGAGCAGTATGACCTTTCGGCGGATCCACCTACGACTAGTGGGCATGGATGTTATTGTTAACGCTATTGTCCGCATTGAACCGCTAAGGAAATTATTGTTACAAAAACACAATGCATTAGGATATATGGGTTCGAGGTGAGGATTTGGAAATTCGCTGTGCGTTTTTGGAGTGTTATTTCTACAATGCGTTAAATTGATAAATCATTTTATGTTAATCTATACAATTCTTTGTTTAGAATATCTTTATTGATGCTAAATATACGTAGATGTTCATATTTGTCATACTCGTGCTTCTATTTTGCAATCAATATACAGGGTGTTAGGTAAGTCGACCGAAACATTTCTTGGGGTGAATCAGGGAGCAAAATGAACTCGAATATTCCTTTGACATTTTTTTTTCAGATGGACTTTTTTTTAACGTTTAACGTTTACGTTACTTTTGACCGTTTTAACAAAGTTTAAAGATACTAGACCATACCTGTAAAACTACAAATTTATAGTTTTGAGAAAATATTGTCAAGTTTCATAAATGTAAAGAAAATACACGATTGTTGAAAATACTTATAGGGTAAAACATAAACGTAAAGAAAATACACGATTGGTGAAAATACTTATAGGGTAAAACATATAGTTATTGACAGTGTTGAAATGTATCTAGATACAGTATCTAGATACATTTCAAGTATCTAGATACGTATCTAGATACATTTCAAGTATCTATAAACGTATCTAGATGTATTCTTGCTTGAGTACCTAAAGTTGTATCTAGATAATTTTTTTCTCAAGTATCTATTTGGATCTACATACAAAATAAGTGAATATTTTACAACCTGCATTTCACGTTAATTGCATACAATTAGCTATTGATTAATTATTGAGAGCATTGTTATTTTGTTTTTATACCTTCGTGCTCTGATTAAGTTTCTCGTATTTAATTTAAATTTGAGTCAGTAATTTACTATTTCATTGTGTATTATTCTTGTATCTATTACGTATAGTAGCCCGTCGAAAACTGACAATGACGCATGTGATTTCGAATAAACAATCGCGTTTTTAATGCTGGTTCATGTGCTTAAGCTAAATGTAATAGAATGAAATGAAGTTAGAATCGTATGTCGAATTTATGCAATATGGATCGATGAGTCATTGTCAAGACGGGACGACTATACCTATAACCGGACGATAAACAATAAATTTAGATTTGTATATTTTATTAAATATTTATGAGCATTTTTTTATGCATGTAAAATGCGTATGTAAAAAGAAAACAATTTTGGTTTGGTTTTCAAAGTATCTGAAATGTATCTAGAAGTACCTAGATACTTTTCAAATGTATCTGTATTTGTAGCCAGATACATTTTCAACTTTGTATTCAGATATGTATCTAGATACATTTTTTCTAAAGTGTATATATCTGTGTCTAGATACAAAAAAAAATGTATCTCTTACAACACTGGTTATTGAACACTTAGGAAATAACTATCTCAAAAAACATGATTTTCAATGTAAAATGTGATATTAGAGAAATAAATTAACAAGGTGTAAGCTTGTAAGTATGAGCCAAAGAATGGTTTGCTTAATTTTTGTAGAATTTGGTGATGTTAAAAAATATAAAATTTTAAAACAAATAATGCACAAAAAGACAATTATTGGACAGTTTTTGCAGTTATTGGATAGGAATTTGACAGTTATTGGACAGTCAGTTGTATTTAATGCAACAATAAACATCGAATAAAAAAACGTGTATTTAATAGGTAGGTACCTAATTCCCTACGCAATTTGTTTCCCTTAAATACATATTATATAATTGGTCGATATATTCATCATCAGATTCAATATTGTCAGTTATGTTGTCACTGTCTTCCTAATAGCAGTTGTAACACTCATATTTGTCTTCTTCTTCAGATGGTATGTATATGGTATATTATGGTGGTACATATTTCTTATGAAAATGATGATTACATCCCGTCCCAAATGTTGTTGTTGTTTTGATGTTAGTCTTCTTAAGTTTAGATTACTCTCGTTGGGTTGATGTTTTCGCAATTGGCAATATTTCGATGTGTTCCTTCCCCTTTCTTGCAGGTGCATTTGCAGGTACTTTGGAAGCTTCATTTGCATTCTGCTGAATATGGATAATAATAATAAATGTTTTGGTACATTAAAAATGTACCACCTCCTTGCAGGTTCAATTGTCAGTAACAATAGGTGTTTGATGACCATGTATTAATAACAATATGAACAGTACTTTAGAACAGTCAGAGCCTTGAACATGGAATAATAGCATGATCATTTTTCGCATTGTAACGCTATGAAGTAAACATTGATAATTACTAAATATTTAATAAAAGTTTTTCTCATTCATTCGTCTCAATTTACAGATTTATACGTATTCATAAGCAAGCTCAATGTAAAATGGAAAAAAATTAAATGATTTATATTTTAATAAGTAAGTGGTAACTGATTAGCATTAGCAACAAAATGTAGCACACATTAAATTTTACTCAGTAAAATATGCATTAGACAGATTTCCTGCACCACCCCAAATTGCAGCACTTCCAGAATATTCCGAAAAATGATGCACGTTTGAGGTACTGTCTGTGAACCGAGGGCCTGATTTACAATACAACTGAATTGATGAACATTAAAATACTTCTTAGTATTCGTCTAAAGTTGCACTCTGGTGTAAATAAAGCTGCCCAATTCACTGATGCCGTTATCTTTTTATTTTATACATGAGAGATCTCACCTTCAGCCCTATTTTACTCATGTAACCTGAAAGAAAACATTTTTTTGTTTGAATTAAAAGTTTGAAAACCACTTGGTGAAACATATTAAATAAAGGAACAAACGACACTTCGTGTAAGTGTCACAGAATTTTCTTTTTTAGTTTGATACAAAACAATTGTGTTGTTTCATGGTGTAACAACCAAAACAATTGTGGAGTAACAATTATAAAAAAAAAACTGTGAAACTTACACCAAGTGTCTTATTTTCCGTTATTTAATATTATTTTTGTTATTATGGTTGTATTGTTGTATATTATTGTTGTATGGTTGTATTGTTGTATATTATTGTTGTATTATAATTTAAGAGAACCTGTTTACAGGAACCCAATATAGGCGCAATTTGTATAGTACCTGAAAGAGAAAATGCTATTGTCGTACTTGCAACAAACAAGTACTATGTACATAGTACACAAGTACTTGCAACAAGCAAGTACTGTGTACATAATAATTTAAGAGTACCTGCTTGGAGGAACTCTAGTAAGGTGCAGTTTTACATGCATCTACTTCAAATATAGCTAATAGATTGTACCTGAAAAGGAAAACCCTGTTCAATGCATGGGCGCAACATCGCGGTACTAATTATATGCACATCGAATAAGTTCGTCTTACAGAACGAGATGCGCTGACAACAAGGAAATACAAGTAGCTAAGATAAAATGCGATTGTTGGTACTTGATATAAACAAGTACTATATACATGCACTTGCAACACGCAAGCACTGTATACAAAGTACTTGCAATAAACATGTAATGTATACATATGTACTTGAACCAAACAAGGACTGTATACGTATGTACTTGCAACAAACAAGTACTGTATACGTAATACTTGCAACAAACAAGTTTTGTATACATACAAGAAGTAAACGAGTGGGCGGAAGTATGAGTGGCGCAGCGCTAAAATAAAATGCGATTATTTATACTTGCAACATACAAGTACTGTATACATGCACTTGCAACAAACTAGCACTGTATACAAAGTACTTGCAACAAACATGTAATGTATACATATGTACTTGAACCACACAAGTACTGTATACGTATGTACTTGCAACAAACAAGTACTGTATACGTAATACTTGCAACAAACAAGTACTGTATACATACAAGAAGTACAAGAGTGGGCGGAAATATGAGTGGCGCAGCGCTAAGATAAAATAGGATTGTTAGTACTTGCAACATACAAGCATTGCATACATAGTACTTGTAACAAACAAGCACTGTATACAAAGTACTTGCAACAAACAAGTATTGTATACAGAGTACTTGCAACAAACAAGCACTGTATACAAAACCCTACTCGTTACTGTCTCGACGTACGAGCGCAAAGATGTGAGCGCACCTGCAAGGAGAAAAACCCTAAACGTACATATACGCAGCGCAAGAAATATAATTACGTCGCCCAGAGCGAGAATATGCGCCGACAGTACACAAATAGAAATGGCGGAACTGTAAGAAAAACCCTGCTCACTCAGGCTTCGTACTGTGTGACGCTATAATGCAGTTATTCTTAACCCTTTTGAACCCATGGAATCCACAAATTTGAAGGGGACAACTTGATTGTGGTCCACAGTGTACCAAGAAACCCACAATCATGATTTACAATGCCGCACCATAACCCAATGGGTTATGACAGTGTTACAGAGAAATCTCAATGTGGCTTAACTTGTTTCACGAGAACTCAATCCGGACACCAGGTTAAGAACTTCCTGCTTAAAACTAATACGCATTTTTGGGAGCAAAGCAAGAAAATAAAAAAGCAGGGGCGCACCTGTGAACAAAAACCTGAATCGAGACTCTACTTTATGGAATGTAGGGAAGCGCAGAAAAACTGTACTCATTTTGAGACGTCTTGGAGCTCATCTCAAAAAAAGACCTACCTTGAAATTGACTTTTAAATTTGTATTGGCGAAGATCCAGTACCCTGCAACTCCGAACTCCGAAAACAAATCGGAGTTCGAAATTTGACGGTGTGGCGCGGGTGAGGAAAGCACGAAACAAACGCAACAATCCTCAGGCTCAACCATACCCGAACTTTCGACACTACTATGCACTGGCTTTAAAAGGACATTTATCGTCAGAAGGTAATCTGAACTGCTCAAGATACTTTCACTAATTATTTAATGAAGACAAGACAAAGAAAACACTAAAAAGTATACGTTTGACTTGGGAAGGTAATCCCAAAGTGTTATCGCGAATTTAAAACTAGCTGGAAGAAATTGCAAGTTAGTAAATACAATGCACGCACGCATATCTACGTATACAGAGTATACATAGATACATACAGAGTGGGCAAAAACATGGTACAAGTTCTCATGAAGTGCGTTTATTAATGTCAATAATTAATGTTGATGATAAAAAATGCAATATCATTTTTACAGTCTACCAAGTGTAAACATTTTGTTTTTCAGAGATTGAAAAACAAAATAAAATTATTGATTTATTGTGTTAATTTTTATTGAAAATATGAATATTTCCAATTTGCACTGTTTTTTTGGCCCACTGTGTATATTCAATAACTTTAGGTGCAACACAGATTTATGAACTGAGCTGAACATGGAACTTCTAATGAGGCTCATCAAGAAACTCTCAATCACGATGTAAAATGTTGCACCAGAAGTTAATATACCTACTCAATAACTTTAGGTGCAACAGTGAACTATGATTTAGGGGCTCAACAAAGAACTCCTAATCACTATCTACAGTATTGCACCAAAAGCCAATGTGTTATCGTATACATTCATACACACCATACTTCAACCAAACCCAGGTTGGCCCAGAAGTAGGGCTTGCAACCCCGGACACTTTTCGTCCCCGGGGAATCGTCCCCGGATTTTATCTGTCCCCGGGGTCCCCGGGGTTCCCCGGGGAAACTTTTAATAATATAACTTTTAATTATTTATACATAATTCTAGCTGACTACGTGTTTATTTTACATGGTGCAATGAGATATATAAAATAATAGATAAGTTCATTATCAATCTAAAGGGAAATAGTTTTATTTAACATGTGTGCATAAATAAATATTTATTGAATTAGTACCAATTCAAGTAAGGAACATTATATTCACAACATTTAATTCAGTACGTCCACATTCAATTACGTGTAGAGTTCGAAGCTGAAGTTGGATTAAATTGGAACTGAAAGTGACCCCGAAGGTGACAAAGGGCATCCAGGGTTTCATCATTCATGATTGACCTTATTTTCGGACACATACCCAGCAGCTGAAAATGCACTTTCGGATTCAACGCTTGTCAAATCAGCATCAGATACCTTTGTTTCCACCCTTCTCAAACAAAGTCATCTCTTGTTTGAAAATAGTCTCCAATGATTTGGTTTCTGGAGTAGATGCTGGTGGTGTAGTCTGGGCATATTTCCGGAATATTTTAATAGCCTCCTTTAATTTGAAATGATAGTTTCTTCCTGCTTCGGACGGGTGGGTCTTGGGATTTTTTATGGGTGGATCCTGTTCGTCCTCGACGTTGGTAGAAGCTGTTTGAAGTTCTGCTACCACTGACACCTCCGTCATTTGGGGCGGGCAAATACGTTTTATCATTCTGACAATTAAAGAGCGGAGTTTCGGCTTTGAAAGTGTATAAAAGATTTTGCTTAGTGTCTCACTCGTTAGGGTCCTCTATTCGCGTGTCTTCTCCAAGTAAACGTATAATGCCGATAAATATCTTCTTCTTTCCTGCATTCGCACTGAAAGGGCATTGACCAGTGTCTTGGCAAGATTAGACGTAAAACCTTCCAAGGTTAAAAACATCATGGACAGTGCGGTTTCAGCGTCAATCAGGGTACAATCTCGTTGACACAACAACTGTTGCTCGAATGGGTGTTAGGCAGTCGACGACCTCAGGAGTTTTTGCAAATTCTTCGTTACTGAAGGAATCCTCATACTTGATGTCGATCAGAGCCTTCTTTATTGAATCTTTCAATTTCAGGGAGCGCTCTAGCATTAGAACGAGACTACTCCATCTAGTCTTAGCATCCACGATGAGTGGACACTCACGTGCTTCAATGTTATTTTTCACATGTTTTTGAAGGACAGCGTCATTCTTTGTTGGAGATTTGCGGAAGGATTTAACGATTTTCCGAACCTTAGTAATGACGGTACAATATTCTTCAAATGAAATTTCTGCCTTCTTGTGTGCCATTTTTTCGATCACAAGTTGATCATCTTGTGATTCCTCGTCATCTTCAGAAGATGAGTCGTGACGTCACCTGGACCTAAATGAATGACTTCATCCACAGAAGGGAGATTTTCTGCCGCTTGCTTTTCAATCTCTGATTGACATGAAGATGAAGCCACTTCGTCGTTAACCGTGGGTAAAAAACTTTTATAAGTTTTTTTTTTAACCCCGGGGACGGTTGACAAACCCCGGGGATAAATCCCCGTCTAAAATAATCGAATCCCCGGGGCCCCGGGGACGGGGATCCCCGGGGTTGCAAGCCCTACCCAGAAGTGATCGAAACACAAATATAAGATCATCTCACATGATTCACCTTGCGGAGTTCTAGGTGCCCTGAAATATCGAGGAGAAAATTTAAATCCGCTGCACGTAAAATTAAAACGTTAAATTGTGGTTAATTGTCTCGAAAAAGTGGACTTGATAAAGTCAGTAATTGCACAATCATCGCGTAAATGTATACCCATTTGATTACATTGATAAGAAAATGAACAATATTGGCGATAATTAATATTGATGTCAAGTTTCTTTCTAAAATGTATGGTGGGGTTATGTATTCATACTGTATGTATGCGCAAAATATTATTTATATATACAGCATGTATAAGCGATTGACTTTTTATACATACCTAAGCTAATAAATTCATACAGTGTGTATAAATAGTCAATTGCTTATACATATATTACGTATTAATAGAGACATCAAATTTAGTTCTGGTTATAAAATTTGCCAAGGATTATTAAAACTCTGTAAGCAAGAACATATCCTCGATGATATGGACATACATATTATCAACCATTAATATTAATATAAATATTCATGCTTGTAACTGTTTTAATTTATCGAAGGTTTTAAAAAAATTGAAATTGTTTTTAAAATAATTAAATTACTAAATAATTTGCATTATGAATTATAATTTGAATGGTTAACTTATTTAAAACAATTTATGATTTGGGATAATTTGTTAAAAAAACATTAAATTCTACCAAAACATTACTCGAGTAACTGCAAGTTCCAGTAGACTTACAAGCATGTAGTCAGTTACGTTTGTTATTTTTTATAAATGGCAAGAAATGATTGAATAAATATGAAATCTCGGTATTAATTAGAGGTGTGGGCCCAGATTTAAATTCAATACATTTGTAACCAAAGAGTGTTGAACGATACTAAGCATTTCCAATGTATTTATTTGAATTTAATTGAGAGGCATTTGTAATGTTTACGGACAAGGTATCACTGCACGATATTACGTAAAATTTGCTTCAAATAGTCTGCGTAATTATTAGATTTGGTATAAATTACATACATAGATATCTGCTCTATTAAGTTTCCTTATACATACGTATACAAGTTTTCCCAATAGCATGAACATTACTGACTGTTAAATCCGATGTCTAAATGCATCTAATATGTTTTTACATCATTACATGGCATGCATCGAATTGCACAGTTAATAGCTAACCTTAGTGTATCTTGAAGCACGACTTTTCCGTTGCCTGCGCCGGGCATTTCCACTGCCTGTGGTCGAGCCGAATTCACATAGTAACAAGTCCGATGAATCTTGACTTTATTTACTTTCCATGTATTCTCTGACAAGGCTAGAAATATGATAAGAAGTACAGTAGAAACAAGTAATAAAAGTAAAATAGAGAGAGAAGAGGAACATGGAATATAAGGAGCATACATGGGAAAGAAATGGAGTTATGTAGAGAGTTTGAAAAGGCCAAACTGGATATTTTAATTATAAATGAGACAAAGAAAAAAGAGAAAGGGATTATGGCACTAGAAAATGAACATCTGATAAATGGAGCGGAGTGAAAAAAGAAGCTAGAGCAGCTGGATGTATTCTATATAGAGACGTTAGAAATGCAATCTCAGATGGAAGGCAGTTTCTGAGATAATACTGGTTGTAGAACTGAAAGCAGTACACTTTACAAGACAATAATTGCAGTGTATGGACCCTCTGAAGATGAGAAATTGGAAAACAAAGATATATTCTGGGAAGAGCTGAATTGGGTAATGGAAATGGTCAGAGGAAACACATACATAGCGGGGGACTTTAATGTTAGTGTAGGGAGCAGAGATAACGTATACACATCAGCAGTAGGGAAACATGGAGAGAAAATAAGGAACAATAATGGGAGAAGAGAACTTGACTTCTGTATAGGACACGACTTGATTATAACAAACACATACCACGAACATACAGAAATCCACAAGATCACCAGAGAAGAACGGAGCAGAGGTGAAAAGTCGATAATCGATTATATTTTGGTACAGAGAGAAAACAGAAAAAATGTGACTGCTGTAAGAGTTAAAATCGGCAGTGACCACTACCTGCTTGTTGCTCAAATAAAAATTTGGGAAACAGAGAAAAACAATAATTACACAGAGAAGGCAACGAAAAGGGTTCATGAAAGTATTAGATCTTACAAACTAAACAAAGATGAAGGAACAACAGAATACGAAGAGGAAGTTAAAAAAGAAATGGACCTAATCAGAGACATTGATAGACCTGGTTGCAGCAAGAACCAAGGAAGTAATACATATTGAAATAGAAGGAATGGAGATCGAACAAGTGGAAACGTACCAATACCTAGGAGTCACATTACACGAGAATAGGACACAAGATATCGAAATTAATAAGAGAATTCAAATAGCAAATAAGACATGCTATGCAATGAGCAAGGGATTTATAAATAAGAAAGAAATTGAAAAGCAAACAAAAATAAAGGGGTTCAAGACAGTGAACAGACCTATATTGACATTTTACTGCGAGTCCTGGATACTAGCAGAGAGAGATAAGAATTAAATACAGGCCATGGAGATGAAATTCTTAAGAAGAGTACAAGAGGGACGAGAAGAGGCAAGATGAAAAGTATCAAAATAAGGGAAGAACTTGGCATAGATTCGGTGAGTGACTTCATTGAACAGAGACAACTGCAAGGGTGGGGACATCTCCATAGGATGAGCAGGGAGCTGCCAGTAAAGAAAATCTGGGAAACGAAAACACAAGGAAAAATGAGGAAAGCAAAACAAAAAGAGACATGGGATAGTGCAATAGGGAAAAAACCAAAGAAGAAAGGAAAATCGTGGAGTGAGGCTAGACAGATAGCAATGAACAGGAATGAGTGTACAAAGAAATAGCATTTTACACACCTACACCTATTTGAGTATAACCAGGGTTTAATATTATATATATATATAAAATAATTTAGAATTATTTAGGATAATTTGTTTTAAAACATTAAATTCTTTTAAAACACTAGGCGATAGTAACTGCAAGTTGCAGTAGCTTCACTAGAATGCAGCCAGTTATGTTAGTTAATCATTATAAATGGTAAGAAATGATTGCAAAAATACAAAATCGCATTATTAATTGGAGGCCTAACCAGGTTTGGCCACTGTCCATTGCACGAAAAATTAAAACGCTGATTTCTGGCGATTTGGTTTAAAAAATTGCATTCAATAAAATCAGTAATTGCATAATCATTGCATAAATGAATACTTATTTGATTCAATTGAATGCAGGAGACTTTTAATTAATGAGGGCATTAATGAGATTAAGTTGATTTGTAGTTAGTTATTTGTGTAACAAGTTTTATTTTTAAAAATTATTACCTTATTTTGTACTACAACAATGCAGGATTTCAAAATTGGTAGCCATTTATTTAACATGGTATAGTTAAATTGAAACTTACCTTATTTTCCTCTGGAATCCAGCCAATGATGCCTGCTCAGCACCTTTAGAGAGAAGATCGCCAAAGTTAGCTTCCGATAATAAATGCAAGCAAGAGTCATGATTAGTTAATTCCCGTAACCGAATGTCTGTGATCCTCTTAGGCTCGAGGTACTGGAACCATAGCACCGTTTCTAAAAACACATAAAATCGTTAAATACTGCTTGCATCAAGGATAAAATTATTGTAACTGAATTTAATAATAGTTATTTAAGCATTAAGAGAGGTAAGTATCGTTTACCAGTCGAGGTCGAGTTTGCGCCCGAGCGACAGCGAGGGCTAGCAATAAAGACCGAGACTGGTCAAAACTTACCTCTCGAATTGCTTATAACTGTTTTTCCACTCCTGAAGTTGGTTTAATTGTTTGTGTTTGATTGATTTATTTTCGCAACATGAATAAAATGTCAGTACGGCTTTGGTTGCTAAGACTATTTTTAAAAACAAAGTGTGAATGTCAGAAATTGCATTCGTTCAGTTGCAAAATGAATCCCAACGAAAATAGACAAGAAATGGCAATTGAAGAAGCTGCCTGTTCCTTCCTACTGCCGGAGAAGTCGAAGGGGTGTTATCAAAATGCGTGTAAGTGTTTTAAAGACTGGTGCCAGAGAAAGAACGCTATTCAAATTATTTTACTTACTTCCCTGAGGGAAGTAAGTGATTACTTACTTCCCGTTGCTCATAGTAACCAAAGCTTTATCGGTAAGTGGGGCTTACTTCCACCAAATCAATGTTACAACAGTGTACTTACCATGCAGGGAGTGAAAAAAAATAGTTTATTGATTTATTGTTTAGTTTATAAAAAATACTTTACCTAAATTTTAATTATTTAAAAAAAATTGAAGACAGGATAATTTGTTTAAAAACATGAAATTCTTCGAAAATCCTCGGCAATTGCTACTTGCAATAGGTAAGAATATTATACATGGTAACGTGTGTATGTGTATGTGTGTATGTATGTATCTATGTGTGTATGTGTGTATGTGTGTGTATGTGTGTATATGTAGGTGTGTATGTGTGTGTATGTATGTATATGTATGTGTGCGTGTATGTATGTATGCATGTATGTAATGTATGTATGTATGTATGTATGTATGTATGTATATAGGTATGTATGTATGTATGTATGTATGTATGAATGTATGTATATTGGTTTGTTTGTATGCTTGTGTGTTTGTATGTTTGTTTGTATGTTTGCTCTTATAGCTGTATGTTGGTACGTATGTTTGTATGGTTTTATGTTTGTATGCATGTTTGGCTGTATATTTGTATGTCTGTATGTTTGTATATCTGTATGTTTACATATTTGTAAATTTGTTTGTTTGTCTGTTTGTATGTTTACATGTATGTTGTATGTTTGTTAGAAATGTTAATGAGTGACAAAAGAATCATATTATATGAAACGATAAGTTATCAATTTGTCTTTTTCTCGTAAAATATTTAAAGAATTAGGGCTTGCATTTCAATATATTTATGAAAAAACAAACAAATTAAGGACTTTTGTTTAGACTTGTCTAGATGTCATGTGCTGTTAACTGTGCTGTTAATTAATTTGTATATTGAAGTAGAACTCCTGATTCATTCAATAGGTTGAGAAAAAAATTCAGGACTAAATATTTCGTGAACAAAGAAATTGACGACCACTATATAATAAAAAGAAAAATTGACGACTAGTATATTAAGAGAAAAAAAAAATTGAGAACAAAATTTATTAAAAGAAAATTAAGGGCCCTTAATTTTATGAGTGTAACTAAATATTATGTCAAAAAAAAAAATGACGGCCACCATATGAATTTAAAGTATTCATCATTTGTCTTCTTTCAAAATATGTATTTCAATATAATTTTGGAAAAACAAAATAAATTAAGGAATTTTTTTTAGATTATCAATATTTTCAGGATTAAATATTTTGCTAAAAAAAATTACGGCCACTATATAAAGAAAGAAAAAAATATCCACCACTATACTAAGAAAAAAAAATTAGGGCACCCATTTATTTTTAGAGTGTGAACTAATGTAAATGACCTACCTTGAATTTTGATATCTTGCTTTAAAGTTGATTCGGTGAAGATCCGGCGAGTTGAAGTGCCAATTTCAAAGCAGCCGAGCTGTGCGCGAAGATCTTTCCCCAGTGTCTTCGATCGCGCAGTTTCAGCATGCACGGGAGTTCGTGGACAGCGATGCTTCTGGCCGAACACTCGCGAACTTTCCCGACTTGTGTTTATGAAAAAGCCACCAATTTTCCGAAATTTCGGTGAAAGACGTGTCCGATTTTCGCGATATTGTGCCAACGTGTGCGTAGGCGGCTTGGGAAAGCGCGTGCACAACTTAGCGAAAATCGGGCGACTTTTTCCCGGCCAGGGAAAATTGTGGGCTGCGGAGGAGATTTGGCGTGTGGACGCGTCGAGATTACAGTGGTACTGATGGCATCTTCGGGTATTGCGGAGGTCGGCGCGGGATGTCTGCGCAAAAAATTGGGTCACTTCGACATGGCCTCGGGCATTGTGAGCTATTTTTAGAATAATGTTATGCGTATTAATTATTATGCTAATTCACCCTAAATTGAAACATTAATTGCGATGTTATTAATCATCGGAATGATCTCAAATTTGATATTTTAGCTCAAATCATTATTAGGAAAATTGCCATAAAGTCATATTCGGCGTAGCTACCCCCTACAACCCCTACAACGTTTTCATTAATTGCGATGTTATTAATTACCGGAATGATCTCAAATTTGATATTTTAGCTCAAATAATTATGGGGAAAATTGCCATAAAGTCATATTTGGCGTAGCTACCCCCTACAACCTATACAACGTTTTCATTAATTGCGATGTTATTAATTACCGGAATTATCTCAATTTTTATATTTTAGCTCAAATAATTATGGGGAAAATTGCCATAAAGTTATATTTGGCGTAGCTGCCCCCTACAACCACTACAACTTTTTCATTAATTGCGGCTTTGTTTGATAATTTAGAAAATTTTGCACCCATACAACGCAATGTCTTACAGATTTTATGCTATTTTTTGTTTTTTGTATCCCATCCCTTAATTGCGTTCTCGCGTCTCTTACTGCTCCAAAATGCATTTGTTGTTAATACTATTATTTATTCACGCAGAAACTTGAATTTTGGCTAGTTACCCCAGGCAATGCATATTACGCATTTCTGTACCCATATATAGGCGAAAACATACCCTAATCCCGTTCCCACCCTTATAACCGCTTTATTTATTAATCCCGTTGTTTTTGCACTAAGAAACGCCAAATTTCGGCCAACACCCCCAGTGGACCAACAATACGTAATTCTGCACCCACTTTTAGTCCTGGAGCAACCCCTTATGGCGTTTTCACCCCCATTTTCGTATAATTTGAATAGAATTTAGTATAATTAGTATATAAAAATAATAGAATTCTCGTAGTAAGAGGGAAAGAATAAGTTTTCTCTGGCAAACGCTGTTTCCGCTACTCTAAATAATACAAATAGTCCTGTATCGCATTTATTTGTCAAAGTAAGTAATAATTTTCATAAAGTTAATTTTCGAAGATGGCCTCGTATCGCTATAAAGAGAAAAATTGTTCTTTTTAAAAATATCTAAGCCAACGATGAGTGCCATTAAAGATAAATTAAACTTTGTATTACAACCGAAAAACTGTGTTTTTTTTTTCAAAAACCATAAGCATATCTTGTATAAGCTCTTAAAACAACAACTCTTTCCTCATTTAACCAATCTTTATGTTTTATGGTTTCATAACTCATTTGTTAAAAAACTCATTTGTGTTAATATAACTCAAACTGCTTTTGTGTTAATATAACTGACAGATAATATATAAATAAAAAAGTTAATTCGTTACAAAGTAACCTGAGTGTGTTTCACACTTAAATTTCAAATGGTTCAAACTTAACCAAATTCACAATGTATCATGTATCATAAAGTCATGGAATATTTTTGAAATATTTTTGAAATATGTTTTGGGAGAAAACCCGAATATTCATAATAAATTCCCATATCTCGTTAATTTCGCATAATTTGCATATATATAGTCAGTCAGTCAGATTTGCTCATTTAATTTTGATTCAAGAAATTTGTCACCATGAAATATCCTTCGTGCTTTATGAATCTAATGGAAAATGGTACTTCACCTTACCTTGGCATGGAGATTGAAGCCAACGGTACATTAGCAAGCGAAATATCGAAGAGACTCATTATGGGAACAAAGTGTATGGGAAGTCTTAAAAGGCTGATAATGTCAAAAACCCTATCCTGAGCAGCCAAAGTGTCATTATACACGACATTTTATAAAACTAGTTGTGATGTATGGAAGTGAATGCTGGGTGATGAATACCCAACAAAGAAATCGAATAGAAGCTTGGGAGAGAATAATATTGAGGGTAATTTATGGAGGTGTGAAAGAGGGCGGAACTTGGAGAAGAAGAACAAATAAAGAAGTTACCGAATTATACAAAGAAGAATCAATATCAATAACCATAAGTAAAAATAGGCTACGATGGTTAGGCCACATAACAAGAATGGGAAATACGAGAACGACAAAAATGATCCACTTGAGAGACCCAGAAGGAAGAAATAGGATAGGCAGACACCGGAAAGGTTGAGGAGAAAGCGTGCAGAATGATTTGAGGAAACTAAAAATCAAGGATTGGAAGGTGCGAGCGCAAGACAGGAATGAATTGAGGAAGATTATAAAGATAGAGTTGTTATGTAGAGCTGTTATATTATTATTTTTATTAGTTGTCAAATGTAAAGATTGGAAAATAGTTGGCCATTAGTTTGGAAAACTTATGGAAAATGGTACTTCAATTTTTTGTCCTAAATACCACAGAAGTCGTAACACATATGAAATTTCTTAATTTATGGATTCGCTATTTAGAGGTTATTCAGAGTGATTAGGTGACAAAATTGAAACCAATAGTTGGCAAAAAGTCTTCAAAAAAAGCTAATTATCTTTCAAAATTTTGCTTTGTTGTAAAGTTATGGAGCTCTTTGTTCAAAAATATCAGCAAAACTTAATGTTCTCGTTGCTGCATTAGTGGTGATTAAACAATAATACAAATATTTTCGGCCACGTACATACGAACTGCGCCAATGGTCAAGGGTTTTCCTTAATCTTAGATGTAAACTGCGCCAAAATCAAATCGGTTACCGATGGGGTGGAGAGGGTCATGCAACACGGGGGGTGGGGGGCAATGGTCAAAGGTTTTCCTTAATCTTATATGTTACATACGCCGATAATCAAATTCTAACCTAACCTAACCTAACCAATCACACTTTTCTTCTCCCGCAAAAAATCGAGAAAAATCCCGCAAAGAGATAAATTCTGCGTGTTATACATTTATTATTCTGTGTGAAGAATTCAAGTACAGTCTTCCATTTCCGGTTTGAATCCGGATTTCTGTTTTAAGTCGGGCTACGAAGAAACAGGCACAAGCGCTGCAATTAAGTATCTCGTAACGTTGGGACGCAAGCGACGTTGACGCAGTTTACAAGTCGTATTATCGGCCAGTTTTAGTTCGAAATGAATATACCAGGCCTTGACCATTGGCGCAGTTTACATTCTCCCACATTTTCGTTATATCTAAGAATCCCAAAAGTATTGGCTCATTAGTTTTGAGGCAGTATCCATTGATTAAATCGAGTTACATTATTGTAGGTGTGTTTTGTGCATTACACGAGGAGACAATTACAGAAATGCGACTGACAATATAAATTTTAATGTGGGACTAGATTCGTCCCGCGCCCACGGAAATACGCACACGCATGGAAATCAATGTGAAAAATGTACCAAGTCGACATTATGCAAATATTGTTTATATTACGGAGACATTCTCCGTGTGTATCGTTGCCGGCGGAAGCGAGGGGGAAAATCAATAGAGTGCGTGTGTGTGCGAGAGTGCGTGTGGGCGAGTGTGACGCCCGAAAACGACCCCTATTTGTTCGGAACGCGATTCACATGTCATCCTTGTGAGATTTATAAGTCCGTAAATGAACATTAATATAAATCTGTGGTGTGATAGTATTAGCCGGGCGGCCGGCCCACGCGATCCGCCGTTGAACCCACCCTTCTGACTGCACATCCGCACACTATTTGTATAGGGACATGAAATAGGACCAGTGAACGACGGTAAACACGAGGGTCGAAATTATCCCTAAACGCTGCAAAACGTGGGGGTCGGAGTAAAAATCCACCCCGGCAAACAAGGAGGAACGGTTCCCAGCAGCAACTTGTAATAATATTTCGCCCGAGGTTCTGCAATCTTAATTAAAATTAATACGTACTTTATCTGCTCCTTAATGGTATACAATTTCGCTAGAGAGCCTCCTCGCACGCATTTCCGTTTCGCTTTTTTTCCGTTTCCTTTCTTCGCCACAATGACGCACTTTCCCCATGTGCTCCTACGCATTGTTCCCCCAAGTGAGCGATACATTTTAATGTGATTAACTCGTCGGTTATTGCAACGGCAGTGCTACTCGACAGTCGTGATTTCCGCTAGAAAATGTACTGTACGGTATACCGTTCCGGCGAGAATTTTAAAATCGGGACTCGAACAGGTTGCCTCTTTGACATTTTCCAGAGAATGTGTGCGAGTGCCCGAGTGCCCTTTGACCCAGAGCAGTATACAAATGTTACATTTGCATTTGCGCGAAACACTCGTGAGCCTCTTCATTAAGCCGCAACGCCACAAACTTGTAATAGGCCAATTTTCATGAAAAACAGGCTCGACGAGTACAACGCGCAACAACTACCATAGGTAAAAGGAACGCTTACTCACATACGAATAATTACACCAAAACAAACTACAGGTTCATAAAAAGACCCTACTCACATTTATTACGCAATAAATCCTTTCAAAATAAACAGCTGCGCCCAGCGAAACTAAAATTTTGTTGATCGTTATGTCTGCAGAAGGCTTAATAAAGAATACATTAAATAATCACTAGGGCATAATACTCAAATTTACGTTTCTGGCATAAAATTAAGACCGAACGGTTTTGTGGAGTATGTCTGGTCTGATACAAAATCACCTAATAAAGATTCATCATCAGGATATTACTTAATGTTATGTACTTATTTTCATCGTAAAGGCGAACAAAAACTAAACGAATTCAACAGAATGGTTCAACAGAAGAGGAAAATAAAAGGAAAAGAAGTGAGAACAGCCCAACAGAGAATAGACACACAAAAAAGAACAATAAGGAAAAGGAAAAAGAAAAGAAAGCACCAGAACGAGCCGATAAATGGAGGATTTAAAAGAGATGATGACAAGGATGATGACAGAAATAAAACTAATGAGAGAAGAACAAAAACAGTACAGAGAAGAAATAAAAGAAGTAAAAGAGGAAAACAAGAAGCTACGAAAGGAAGTAAAGGAAATTAAATACAAGATGCAAAACATAAAAGAAACGGCAAACAAAGAATAACATCATTATTAAAGGAATAAAAGAAGAAAACAACCAACAATGCAGAACAGGTGCAAAGATTACTAGAAAATGAGCCAATCGTGAAATCAAGAGTAAAAGAAACATACGTAGTGAACAGGGACCAAACACCGGTAATAGTAGCTAAATTAGAGACTTTCGACGAGAAAATGTAGGTAATGAAAACCAAGAACAAACTTAAAGACATAAAGATATACATAGAAAACGACTCCACGAAGGAAGAAAAAGAGGTACAAGCAAAAATAAGAATAATCGCAAGGGAGGAAAAACAAAACGGAAAAACGGTCATAACCAAAAACAGAAAAATAATTACAAACGGAATAACATGGCAATGGAATGAGGAAAGGGAACAAATAAAAAAAAATGGAGAATGGAGAAGAAGGTGCTAGCAAAGAAAACACACAGCAAGAAAACAAGTTAAGGGAACAAACAATTTAACTGGAAAGGGGGGAAACAACCGAGTAAATAAAAATGAAATATGGAGACAAAGAAACCGGCATGGAAAAAATACCCCAACAACAAAGCAAGAGAGAAATACGAAGAATATTAAAACGCAAGAAACAAGGTAAAGCAGATTATACTCAAGAAAAAACAGAAGCTATGGGAAGAATTTGGAGCATGGAACATGGATCATAAGAAGTATAAACGGAAAAGAACAAGAACTAGAGGAAGAATTTGAAGATACAAAACTAGACATACTGACAATATCGGAAATAAAGAAGAAAGGAAAAGTAATAATAAAAACTGGAAATGGACACACTCTAATATACAGTGGAGTGGAAGAAGAAAAGAGAGCGGCTAAAGGAGTGGCATGCCTTATACACAGGAAGACAGAAAATGAGATAGAAAAATGGGAACAGATAAACGAGAGATTACTGAAACAGTGAAAGTAACCAATAAAACAACGAAGAAAACGAACACAATTATAATGATATATGGGCCAAACGATGATGACACCCCGCCAAGAAAGAAGAATTCTGGACACCACTAGAAGAAGCAGTAGAGGCAGCAGAAGGAAACATATACTGTATGTCCCCGGATTGAGTTTACAAGAGATTTTTTTTTTTAATTTTTAGATTAAGTAAAAATGTTATAGGAATTAAAATTCCTGCTTGGTCTGAAACTACGATTTCAGTTACTAAAACATTGATTTATTTATACAGAGTGTTGGCTAAATAAAAAAAAATCTATTTCGGACACTTTAGAAATATAACATTATTTAAACAATCCCCCACCATTTTCTTCACACGGTTCAAGCCTGGTGTGGCACTCCTGAAAACTGTTTTGTATTTCTTCAATAGCTATCGATGCAAATGCCTCTCGTTGGCAATTTTTTTAAATTTTCAGTATTATTTTCTACATTCGGAGGATTGTTTGAATGATTATATTTTTCTATAATGTTGTTAGATGTAGTTTTAAATTCTTTTGGCAAATAGTAAATAAATAAGTGTCAAAATAAAACTTAAAAATGTTGCCAACGTCCTGCATAAATAAATCAAAGTTTCAATAACTGAACTGGTAGTTTCAGATCAAGCAGGAATTATAATTCCTATAACATTTTTACTTAAAAGTAAATTTAAAAAAAAATCCATTTTGTAGACTCACTCCGGGGACATAGGACATAGGAAGCGACCTAAACAGCAAAGTTGGAAAATAAGACCCCACATACAAAGCCGCAATAGGGAAGTACGCAGAAAACACCAGAAACGACAACTGAAGAAGACTGCTAAACTTCTGCATAGTACACAACCTAATAATCACGAACACATTCTTCAGACACAAAACATACACACATTCACCAGAACAGAACAAGCGAGAGATAGAAAATCGATAATAGATTATATAATAACGGAAAAGACAAACAAAAAACAAATAAATAACACAAGAGTAACAAGGGGGCCGGAAATAGGGAGCGACCACTACCTAGTGATAACACAAGTAAGAAAATACAGCAATAACGTAACAAAAACAGAACAGCAAACGAAGAGAACGAGAGTATGCACCAAATTAAAATACTATAAGCTAAACAATGAAGACACGCAAACAGAAATAGGGAGTGACCACTACCAAGTGATAACATAAACAATAAAAAAACAACAACAACGTAAGACGTTGCAACCCGGCAAACAAAGAGAATGACAGTATGCACCAAATTCAAATACTATAAGCTGAACAATGAAGACACGCAAACACACTACCAAGTGATAACACAAATAAGAAAAAAACAACAACAACGTAACAAAAACAAAACAGCAATCAAAGAGAATGACAGTATGCACCAAATTAAAATACTATAAGCTGAACAATGAAGACACACAAACAGACTACAAAGAAGAAATGGAGAGAGAACTACAAAAAAATACAACACAAGAAGCAACGAATACAGAAAATTTTGAACAAGTGTGGAAAAACCTCAAAGAAAGCATAATAAAAGAAGCAAGTAGAATATGCGGAAACTGCAAAAAAAACAAACAAATAACGAACAGCCTGCTGGTCAACTGAAGTAGGAGACCAGGTAAAAACAAAGAAACAGGCATGGAAAAAATACCCCAACAACAAAACAAGGGAGAAATACGAAGAATATTAAAATGCAAGAAACAAGATAAAGCAGATTATACTCAAGAACAAACACAAGCAAAGGGAGGCATTTACAGACAAACTCGAAAGAAATAGGAATGAAAACAAAAAAATCTATTCTACAACGTAATCAAAAGGAACAGACAAGGCAAAGAAGCAACAGAGAGGATCATAAAGAGCAAAAACGGAGAAGTACTACGCGAAGAAAATATGCGGAACCTGCAAGAAATAAACAAACAAAAACGAACAGCCTGGTGGTCAACTCAAGTAAGAGACCAAGGCAAAAACAAAGAAACAGGCATGGAAAAAACACCTCAACAACAAAACAAGGGAGAAATGCGAAGAATATTAAAACGCAAGAAACAAGGTAAAGCAGATTATAGTCAAGAACAAACAGAAGAAATGGGGAGAATTTGGAGATAAACTCGAAATAAATAGGATGAAAAGCTAAAAACTATTCTACAGCGTAATCATAATCATAAAAAGCAAAAACGGAGAAGTACTAAAGGAAGAAACAGAAATTGCAAAAAGATGGAAGGAATACTTTGAAGAACTATTGGGAGCCACAGAAGATGAAGAGAAGGAGAACAAAGAGACAAATAGAACAGAAGCAGATAAAGATGAGGGAGAAGATATAACAGAAGAAGAATTGAAAACAGCTATATAGGAACGGAAAAGCGGCAGGAGGTGACAGAATCACCAGTGAAATGATCAAACACATGGGCACAAAAGGACAAGATAGGCTACAGGAAATAATAAGGAAAGCGTGGAAAATAGAGAAAACACCGAGCGAGTGGCAGACAGCACTTATACTACCGATATTTAAAAACTGGGTTAAAGGGAATAACCCTTTTAAACACAGCGATGAAAATATTCGAAAGAATCATAGATACTCATAAAAAAAGTAATAGAGAAGACAGAAGACCAACAGAGCCGATTTAGAAGCGGAAGAAGCGTCCAGGACCACATATTCACTCTCAAACAAACATACGAAAAAACGAGATGCAGACACAAAAATATACATAGCGTTTCAAGATCTAGAGAAACAATTCGATAAAGTACTGATAAGATAGTAAAGATAAATAAATTAAAGTACTAAGAAGAATCAAAGGAGTAATGAAAATAGACAAAATAAGAAGCACAAAAATAATAGAAGAATTAGACATAGAGCCAATACAACGGAAAAACGACAGCTCGGATGGTGGGGACATATGCATAGAATGTACAACCAAAGAATAGTGAAAAATATGTGAGAAGCAAAGCCAAACAAAAAGAAAAGGAAAGGAAGACCGAGAAAGACATGGGATGACAGAATGGAAACAATAATAGAAGAAAGCGGGAAAACACGGAAAGAAGCAAGAGAACTAGCGTAGGACAGGACTAAATGAAATAACTTCATGAACGAAAAACAGTAACAGAACACACCTACACCATTGTGGTAGAAGGTGAACTGAGATATATCAAGTTAGCTATATTCTGCGTAAATGTCAAAAAATTAAAACAATAACAAAATATATGGAAAATGTGGCGGTGAGAAGCAAAACTTACTACACACAGGTTGTTTTTGAATATGCTATATAATTTGCGATATGCTATTGATAGGTGCTTCAGAATATGTGTAAGAACTCATTGGCGCAGTAATTTAGTCAATTTATCAACCAAGAAGAACTTCTTTTGTAGTATACGAACAAATATTGTGCCCTAACGTTACGTCCCAATTATTTTGATCGCGCTGGCTGTACACCAGCACATCCTGCTACATTATCATTATTAAAGCTAAAACACCCGCAACGCAAAAATCTGCTCGTGAGCCACGAAAAAAAAGGTGGCAAAACCTCAAGCTCCCGGTCCGCATCCATTAAACAAATAGGAGCTTCGTTTCCTTTCCGTTTCATTTTTTTAATAACATTCTTCTCAATCCGGGAAAGTGCCCTGGAATATTTTTTCGCCCGCTTTCCTTCTCCGGCGAACATCTGCGGGGCGGCCATGCATAAATAATAGAAAAAAAGCGCGGATGATCATTTCACATCTGTCATATCTTTTTCCACACGATCACACCCGCAGGACGCCGGGGATGAATAATAAAAAGCGCGATGCCCGGCAACCTTCACAGCAGTGATTAGCGAGGATCATTTCCCTCGGCAATTAAATGCGAAACATGGGAATGGGGTGTGGGCGAATAAAAAGCGGAATCGAGCCCGACGCTAATTCGATTGTTTACTAGAATAAATGGAAATCGGTATAAATATTTAGATTTAATTCGTTGCGAGCGTAAAATCCGATTAATAAGCTGCTGAAATTTCGTTCAACGCAGTTGAAATATTTAACAAACGTATTATACGGCCAGTTTTTTTTATTTTTTGGTTGGTTTGAACGAAATATAATTTATATATCGATAGCCTCAATAAGTATCAATTACTACAGCTGTAATTGAATGTGGGTGTGTTGAAAAAAGGACAGTTTCTTCAAGCGTAAGATTTTGAGAAACTTAAAAAAATATTTATTTTTGGGCAAACAGATCATATTACAAGAAAAGTTACAATTGATAATTTGTAACTATAGTTGACACAGACTTACTGATAATATATTTTTGTTAATATAACTGATAGTTAAGATATAAATAAATTTAAAAAAAGATTTTGTTACAAAGTAACCTGTGAGTGTTTTTACCTATTTCACAATAACATCATTATACCGTAACATTTTTTTAACTCATGGTCAACATGAGTCATGTTGAACATGGTCAATACAACGTCCCTATGTTCAATTTAAAAAAAACACATGTCAACAATTTGCAAGTATTAGCTATGCAATTATACCATAAACTTGTAAAATATTCTGTCGAGCTAACTGTCATTTAAGATCATTCAAGTAAAGTCAAATAATTGTTGCGAAATTTATTTTATAAAATGTAAATCAGAGAATAAGTAATGTGCATGACGTTTTTAAGTCACTTATCCCGATAGCCAACTCCATCAATGGGAACAATTTTTAACATTATTGCAAAATTTAACAACCACGGATAAGCTGAGTATAACTTGTAATATATTCTGTCGAGCTAACTGTCGTTTAAGATCATTCAAGTAAAGTCTAGTAATTTTTGCGAAATTTATTTTATACCATGCAAATCAGAGCATAAATAATGTGCATGACGTTTTTCAGTCACTTATCCCGATAGCCAACTCCATCAACGGGAACAATTTTTAACATTATTGCAAAATTTAACAACCACGGATGAGCTGAGTATAAATACCATCATCGAATTAGAACAAATAATTAATTAGGTAACAGGAACAGGTAAGGAATGATACGTTATTTTAATAAATATACGAAATGGCCACCTTCACGTTCTAGACAATATGCCAGTCTATTGTAAAAACCTTGAACAGCATTTCTAATGAAATTGGGATCTTGCTCATTGCAAGCATGCATTATCTGATCTTTTAGTTCTTCAATATCATTTATCATAATATAATTGTAAATTTTATATTTTAGATGCCCCCAAATTAAAAGGTCGTTTGGGAACAAATCTGGTGAGCCAAGCTGTTGGCCCAAATCTTCTTATCCTACGCCCCGCAAAAATTTCATGTAAATAACATCCTATCATTGCAGTGGAATGTGGGGCTCCATGTATTTGAAACCAGACATCATTGACGTTCAAGTTTTTGATACGTGGAATTATTTGTGTACGAAGTAAGACTAAGAAGGAATTAGAATTTACATTTCCGTCGATGAAAAATAGTCCAATTAACGTATTATTAATAACACCTGCCCATACATTAGCCCTACTATTGTACTAACTCTTAGTTAAATTTTGGAGGTACAGATTAGTCCTTGACCAATATCTGTAAAGCCTCGTTTACATTTGGAAAAATTACTGGTGGAAAGTACTTGCCGCCAGTAACTAAGGATGTGCAAACCAGAAAAAACATCTTACTTTCTTGTTCGTTTCTTTCTTGACTGACGTTTTTCTGGTTTACACATCGTAAGTTTACTGGCAGTAAGTACTTTCCGCCATTAAACTTTTCAAATGTAAACGAGGCTTAAGGAAAGGAATTACAAGGAAAGAGGATATGATAAAGCAATAGAGACTACCTGATAATTTTGAGAGTGTACTTCACCATCAAATGTAAATTATGCTTCGCCTGTAAATAATATTTTGTCTACTATTTATTCATTGTTATTTATTATATTACACATCACTACACAAAAATGTGTTCTTTTAATTTTGTCTTCATTAGTTAGTAGCTGGTGATTTCTAAAGTTGTAAGGTTTATATTTTAATTCTTTAAAAACCTTTCTGATTGAAGAAGACGAAACTGCAAAGTATGTTTTCTTCTGCATAGCATTAGATGTTTAACATAGTTTCTTGTGTTAAGACATAGTTTGTTCTAATTTGTTTGTGGTGTTTATACTCGACGCATATGTGGTTGGTAAAACTTGAAATAATGTTACAAATTTTCCCATGGATTTGGTCTATCTGGATAAGTGACTGAAAAAACTATTATATTACACATCACTACACAAAAATGTGTTCTTTTAATTTTGTCTTCATTAGTTAGTAGCTGGTGATTTCTAAAGTTGTAAGGTTTATATTTAAATTCTTTAAAAACCTTCTGATTGAAGAAGACGAAACTCCAAAGTATGTGTTCTTCTGCATAACATAAGATGTTTAACATAGTTTCCTGTGTTAAGACATGGTTTGTTCTAATTAGTTTGTGGTGTTTATACTCGACGCATCTGTGGTTGGTAAAACTTGAAATAATGTTATAAATGTTCCCATGGAAATGGTTTATCTATAAGTGACTGAAAAAACGTCACGCACATTTCTTATGCTCTGACTTGTATGGTATAAATGCATTATTTGTATCTTTTCTTCTGTTAAATACGATTCTTTATTGTATTTTACCACAATAATAGCGCAAGAACAATTTTATTTATTTTGATTACTTATCAAATAGTTATTTTGACGTTACCTTGGTCACTTGATAATATCCATGCATTGACCTGTGTTTTTAAAACTGAACGTTGTATTGACTATGTTCAGAGTTAAAAACAATGTCACGGTATAAATAATACCATAAAGTGGAGTCCGTCAAGTGTTACACATCTAAGTGATGGAATGTTTTTAAAATATTTTAGGAATATGCCCCTTTTTTAACTCACTCATTCAATTTATATTTAATAACTACCAAACACGAGTATATTACTTACACTACAGAGACATTTCGTGCAATTATCATTAATATCACGAAAGCAACATCGCGTGGGGTTCAATGATAATAATCTCTGCTTTTTGCGAAGGTTGAGAGGATGCATTTATTACATGTGTAAAAGCCCAACATTAAAATGATAGATATTTATCTACCTCAAGATTGTTATGCTCTAGGAGTGTACATTTAATTAAGCCAGTTGCTAAATATGACGAATACTCACGACAAGTCAGTTAGAACAAAAGCGACGATAAATTATTTTTAATAATTAAAATGGGCTTTACTAGACAGTTCATTATTTAAAAATTAATTAAATCTAAAAACAACCTTACGCACTCGAATGAATTTATACACCGTGTGACACACGAAATTTAATTACGGCAGGGATTATATCTATATTTTTAAAGCTTTAATTATGATTTATTGGGCAGAAGTTGTGCAATATTTTACGGGCGGCGTCCAAAGCGCGCATTTATAATTTTTAATTACAATTCGCTGCACCCGCCGTTGTGCAGTTTATTCCGTGTGTTTTGCAATACGGACGACTGTTTTTTTTAACTATTATCGGCCATTACACATTTTATATAAACTGAAAATGCACCTGGTTTCCACATTCCATTTGCGTCCGGCGATCGCAAATATTGACGGACGAGTAATAATTGCAAATGTTTGTCGCGCTTTCTTTTTATTTAATTTTCAAAATTAATTCGGCAAATTTGCATTGGGTTTAACCAGCGCCACGGCCCACTTCACACGTGAAATTGAAATATTATTGGATTTATTCCAACATAATAACAAATGCTTTTATTGTTATAACGAGGCAATATTTGAATTGATTGCACTTTTTCGTTCAAATACTATTTTCTTGATTGAATAAATAGTTATTACCAGGGTTGGAATAAATCATGATTGCAAAAAAACAATGATTTAAAAAAAATCAAATAAATCATGATTTATTTAATTTTTTTATATTTTTGATCAGTTTTTGCCAGTTTTAATGTAATTTATATTAATTGATATACATCACGATTCAAATCATATGATACTTTTATAAATAAATTCTTATATTTGAACAGGAATTGATGTTAAAAAAAGCGGTGTATCTGTACCATGTGATGGACCAAAACATGGAAGAAAGGAATAATATTTTACTGATTTATAGTTTTCTACTTTTACACATGCTAACTCTATAGTTACATTACATACTTCATCGTTTACCTATTGGAATGCACAAACAGTGCAAAAACAATGATTAATTAAACAAAAAATAAACTCAATTTTGATTTAACTCAATGATTTTTTTTTAAATCAGTAGATTTAAATAATGATTTAAATCATGATTTAAATCAATTGATTTAAATCACAATTTATTTCATAATTCATATTACTCTAGTCAAATTGTATCAAAATATAAATAATATCTACAAACTAGAAAGGCCGGTCAGTTCTTATGAGGTTGATTAAATGGCCATGGGAGGTATCCAAATTCATTAATCCAACAAAATTTCCTTGTGGAACGGCGGCCATCTTGAAAATACGCTTACCCTGGATCTGTCGCCTCGTAATGGTGGGATTTGATTATGTTTGTTTTGTTTTGTAAGGAAAAATATTCCATACAACTGTTGTTTGAAATATTGTTCACTAAGTGCAAAGAAAAAAAAACATGGAACAAAAATTTAGTGGCGATTGTCGCAAAGCTGGGCTTAAACAAGAAAAATAATATCATAATAACGACTGCGGTGACTTCGAATTATCCCCCGTTGATGTCTACAAAGAAGCTGCCTACGATTCTGAAAGTGAGAAAGTCGACACCGAACAGATCGAAGATAATATCTATGATGATGATATGAATATGTCTGGCCCATGGACAAAAAGGAAGAAATTTGGATAATTTGTTATTTGACAAATGGTTCAGAAGGGTTTGTGGTTCAGAAACAACGAAAGCCACCTTCTCCAACATGTGGATTATACCTACTGGGGATAACACTTAAAAAAAGTATTTTGTTGTAATTTTTTTTCCTTAACAACTATTGAAAAATGTTACAAACAAAGGTTGTAGGGAATATTTGCCCCTAGAAATGAAAACAGGTCCAAAATAAATGTGATGAATTTCATAGCAATAGCAATAGCAACTACGTTATTATTACAGCTAGGCAACAATTGCGAATTTAATCCATGTTTATAGGATATTTTCTATTTAAAATGGCATCATTGACGCACCATTCCCAGAGTCCGTGGCTGTATATGTAACATGCAACGCTTTCACTGTATTTTTACTTGAATTTAAACTTGCTGTAAAAATTGGTTGTCTACTATTTTGACTTTGACGGATATCTCGGGAACCGCTGGGGCTACAGACAAAGAAGTGGGCATTTTAGAATGAAGATGGTCCAATTAGTTATGAAATATGGCCCAAAACTATCCAGCAGCAACTTTAAAATTTGCACAAATCGTCATTATTTTCGTTAGTCGATTAATCGGAACTTCATGTAATCTGAATATTTAGATATTTTTAATGTGAATGCCCCATAATTAATCGAGACTTCTATAGTCCTAAGACACTATCAAAGTGGGGCTTGTTAATACGTTTCAATATAACTTCAAGGTGTTAGTTATAATGATACTTAAAGTGGACAAACAGTCTATTCCCCTTTCGGCAAAGTTCCCATGGGTTGAAGCAATTACAGTGATGAAATCCGTCAATGCCGTGCGCCGATCGGACCCCATCCCCCAATCGTCAATATTGTTTGGGTAGGATTTATCGTCCAGGAAAAAGGTGTAATCTGGCAGCTGCGAGCGTCCACGGTGGCAAGCGTGCGCGTGGAAGCTGCATGGACCGAAGTGGACATTGCGCCGCGGACCATTCGGCCGTAGCAATCTAATTTTTTGTTATATAATGGAAAAGATGAGCCAAAGAAATATTGCATACGCATATAAGTACTTGATTTTAAATTTTAGAAATAACTTGACCAAGAAAGTGGCTTAATGATATATTGTTAAACCTCGGCGAAACGTGCGTGGCGAAATGTACAGCACTTACGCCGAGAGTGGCGCGTGGGTGCGTGGTTGTTGTTGCCTGAAAATCATCTCCGGTGCAGCGGGAGTAATTGACGGCAGCACGGCTAATGCAACACGAGCAGAATGATGAATGCTTAATATGACAGGCGACCATTGTCCAAATAAAGATTGCTCACTGGTATGGGGGCCATTATTCGAAATGACCGTTTCAGCCGGCGTTTGCTCCAAAGTGGATTAATAATAATGCCTGCTCATCGACTGTAACCGGACAGTGGAAATTAATTACAAACAGATCACTCACTGTGAAGCCATACAGCTGTTGTTATTGTTGTACTTTTGTGCGCATTAAAGCGTTCGGGTATAAATAAATACGCCGAAATGCAGAGGTTGCGTCGAGGGCCCTTTTGTGTAATCAACGGACGTGCGCGCACACGTCTCAATTGGATTATTAATCGAATTAAAGAGCGTACATCCACGCGGGCGCTAATCAAAATTTTTCCTGCCTGAATGGCTTAATGCTCAAGTACGTGCCTCGCCGACACTCACTTTTAATGACGTTTTGTCCCGAACGAGGCCATCTTTCTCAACTAATAATTACCTAAAACCTCGTTTAAGGCAAACAACTTAATCAATTTATTTACCGAGGCGCAATTTCGCGAGTAGTTGGAGTAGATTTCCATGTATCATCGGCGGTAACAAGTTGCCCCGGGAAATTTAGTTTCTGTCCCTCCCTGAGAGGACGTGCGACCTGTGAGGGGTGGGACTGAGATAGCCGGGATACACCTCTAATTACGACAACGCTTCTCACTCCGGCGACACACATAACATCATTTACATGGAGAATATTCTGTAACGTTTCGTAATACCTGGCTGACCTACACCTAGAGGTCCAAATGTTCGTGCTTCGAGAGAGGATTAAGACGAGAACGGCACGATGAAGCGAGGCGTTTGGTTTAGTTTCCCGGAATATTTCATTTAGTATGTTTGTTATGCGGGGGATTTCTCTGGAAACAAGGAAATACTGTTTGGTGGCGAATTCTGTACCTCGATAATTTTCAGCGCAGGAGCGGGTAGTACTAAACAGTAATTTTGGGAATTGGCACACTTGCGAGAATCTTGCGATATATTCCATAGCAGAACCTAATTTTGTTACTATTACATATAACTACGGTCCGTATTTCTAGCAAATATGCTTTTTACGTATATTAATAACACACCAACATAATTTGAAATGTAAACGGATCACAAAACACTGAGTTTTTTACACCTATATTGTTTTGCTTTTCTGCTTATTTTCGCCCTTTCAGCTTTTTCATATTTCCTTGGAAAATCTGCTTTTTTGCTTATTTTGACATTTTTACCCTTAACTAGAAACAATTTTTTTTGCCAAATTCGGTTCCACATGAAAAATAATAATACTTGTATGGTAAAAGCTGATGGAAATTTTAAAAAAATCCCAAAAATTTAATTTACTGTACTTGGTTTGCACATGGATTAAATTGAGCAGCAGAAACAATTAGAGCCCAATTAAAAGCCACTCTATACCTCCCATATATCCCATATACCTTTACCTCCGAAACCAATCATTAGTAGATGTGGTATTTGGATGTATGCGGCAAAGTAGGTCTTGGAATTTTCTGCATAGTCTGCTGAAGCCACGTGGGTATAAATGTCAAAATATATTAAATAAATGAAAAGATAGAACAACATTTAGCATTTCTAAAACCTAACTATGCTTTAGTTAGTGATTCAATAAAAAAAACGGAAAAGCAAGAATTGTCCTAAGTGGAATCTGTCCTGATTGTCCATGATTTTAAAATATAGAGCCAGGTTAAATAAAGAAACATATATGTAAAACTATTGGACACGATACAACATATTACAAACAACATATTCACATAGTATGTATGCATTACATACTATATGTAAGACATTTTAAACATTTATTATTCAAATTACTGAATACTCGAATGATAACTCCTAGAATACGAAATATATAAACTGATGTCCACAACAACCCAGACGTAATGAGAGGGCGTGAATTCATGACACCCTGGAGTCTCTTGTCATGTAAACATGTCCATAACAACCGGGGCGTAATAAGAGGGCGTAATGAGTTCATTACGCCCTGGAGTGTTTTTTCATGTAAACATGTCCATAACAACCGGAGCGTAATAAGAGGGCGTAATGAATTCATTTCGCGTTTGAGTGTATTTTCCAGACTAAGACTAGAAAAAGTAAAAAAAAATCTTGTATGCACCACGGCGTTACCAAATGATTACACCCATAAAACGATATCCTCTAGGGATAATGCCATCGAACTGGATTTCATCGTTCTCCGGGTGTAATCACCCTATTAATGCCCTTGGTGCATAACTAGCCATAAAAACTATTATTTGTGACATTGACATTTCAACATAATCTTATGAATACCCTTTTTACAATGCAATAGTTTCCCCTGCTTAAAAGTTTGTTACACAAGAAAAAAGTCATCAAAGTTACCAGAATTGGTTACACATCGTTACACAAAAAATCGGCCATACGTGTAAGTAGGAAATTGCAATTTTTCAAATAAAATATAGACTTGTGATTTGAAAAAGTTTTGGCATGCAGATTGCAGATACGGCACATTTTTAGCAAATCATCCTTGAGTTTAGATCATATTAACAATTTTTTTTCATCTTTTTAGTTTAAATATAGATAAAAAATAAATAATTTGATTAAAAATTAAGGAAGTGCTGTCATGCTCACATACATCTAATACAAGAAATTAGGTCACAATATGATTTTATATAGTAATTGTTTACGCCACTGTCCTGGCTCAAAGCGCTCACCCGAAACCTCCCTTACCAAAAGGACACCAGTTCTACCCGAGAGTTCGCCCGGCGCGGTCGAAGAGGCCCATCCGATTCACGTTCAAATACTGTCCATTTTCATTGTAGCGTTGGGGAGAAATAAACTATTTCACAGCATCCGCTTTATTTCTAACCCGACCAGCAAACCCACGATTCTCAAGGAACGCGCGGTAACAGCAATGTCAATTTGTTTGTACTAGATTTATGTTACTGTACATAACAAAACATACAATCAAAAATTTTCATATTCATTTTCAAATTTTATTTTGCAGTTAGGTTTAGTTTTTATAGCACTAAACACTGTTTCATACAGCCCATATCCACATCACTAGAAACATAAACGGAGAAACAGATATACTAAAATGAAAAATTGAATAGTAGTATATTTCATTACGAGTCTGACAATGCCCGTGTGAGGCGAATTCAAACACGGGAAATCATGCAAGCACGGAAAAATTCATTTATTGACGTGTAATAAACGATACTTTTTATTATACTTTATTAGTTTTATTATAATTTATTATTACTTTATTTAGCGCACGGAAACAAATCGGAGATCGGGAATAGTTTTCCGAGGGCTGCTCTGAAAATGTCACCTTTCGTTAGAATCAAAACGGATGGAAACAAAATGATTTCAGGAAAGAATAAGAAAAATATTCACCTGACTAGGGAGACTAAAAGAAGAAATTTCTTTTGATACAAAGAATTTGGTAATTAGCCGTAGCAGTAGAACTATGTAGTAATTAAATAAACAAATAATAATATAGAATTCGAAGCGCAGTGTAAGGAGCTATGCCACAGTTGGAGGAGCATTATAGATATTTAACGGTATTAATACAGGAAAAAATAACAGAAGGCCAAATGAGGTGGTATGGACACATGAGACGAATGAGAGAAGAAAGAAATACTAAGAAAATATACGAGACAAGAGCATCAGGAACACAACAAAGAGGAAGACCGAGAAAAGAGTGGAACCACGCAGTAAAAGAAGAGGCAACAGGAAAAGGGAACACATAACACATGAGAAGAAATAAAGGAATAAACAAAAGATAAGAGGAAGTAGAGAGAAAATTACACAAATTAATAATGTATGCCTAACACTGAAAGGTAGAACGGCAAACGAATAAACAAATAAATAAATATCGGTATTAATGTTATTTTACCAATGTAAACTAACTATAAACTAATTGAACTATAACACCTGTATCAGGAGTCGAACCTGGATCGTAGAGGAAGGTCGTAATTTATGCTAAGGCAAGCGGGCCGGGAGTACAACTTTTACGAATGTTACATCAGCAATTTGTATTTGGGTTCGTCGCTTCACCAAGCATAGAGTCTCCAGTACCGTGTTGTTACAAAATAGCGTGTTATTTCCTTCGAGTTAAAAATTTTCTCAATCCGATTTCGGTACTTAAAAGAGAGATAACAAATGGTTATAGTGAAAAAAATTGTGATTGCAAATTATGTAATAGTGCGTTTGTTTATGTCTGAATTTCAAATTTTGCTGTATTAAATATTGGGTATACAACATTTCGTCGGCTTAATGTTACAAGGTTGTATGTGCAAATTTGTAAATTTGGGAATAAGGATTTTAAATATGTTTGCTATATCAAAAAATGATAAATTTTGCACTGTCAATAGATATGTTTTTATCTCAGGTTCCCAATGATCCAATTTTAATCTTCCAATAAGTTGAAAGGTCCCGCTTTTAAAACATATAGCCCTGCAAAGCTATAGAACTAAAAATTTAAAATAATGTTACATGCAACCTTGTTACACCAAGCCAACGATTTGTTATTTATCGAGAAATTAGAAATACGTTTCTTAAAATTTCTCCAGAATTCTCAAGAAATTTGAAAATAATAGTAGAATATACTACATATTAAACTTATAAATAAAATATTTTGTGGCAGATTAGATTCGAACAGATTCGAACTAAATAATTAAATGATACTTTTTGCAGTTAATAATGTCCAAGCTTTTCCAATGAGATTTCTATTGTAATTTTTACGAGCTCTAACATTTAGTTTTTTTTCTGAAATCCTTATAGAAAAACTAGAAAAGCTTATTGGTTAATAATGTCTCAAGTTTATTAGAATTTCTTCAATGCTCTTAATAAAAAAATAATACAACTCGAAAGTATAAACTGTAAATATCCGTATTGCTCAAAGTATAAGTTACATTGAAAAAATTGGAATTAGACAAATGAAAGGGTCAGAATAAAAATAGCTTAAGTAACCATTTCAATTCAAGCGGTTCAAGTGAATGTATATCCTTTTTATTTCTATTAACCACAAAAAATATTTCACTTTCACATTTCTACCAGTCGATAGATATTGTTTATAAATTAAAAAAAACACTGGAATCCTTTCTATTCCATTAAATAAGTATCTCACTTTTCAAAAAATGTGCTTGTCTCATAAATTGAGGGACGTGAACTGAAATAGCCCAAACTTTGTACTCAAAAGGTTTTATACTCTTTATAGTCAAAATATTCTCTCTAGAGTATACAATGTAATACTCTAGTCTAGAGTATTACAATATATACTCTCCACTGGATACCACTCGTACCATACTGGATGTGTTGACTAAGGAAAACGTACAAAAAATATGGGTACAATCGTACAATAGCTATTTATGGTATAAGTGAATAAATTGCTTTATTCACTTGTATCATACAAGATTTTTTCCAATTCGTTATCTGTTTGAAGAATTTGCTTGAAGTGTCACATTGTCAGGTGACAACGAAAATTTCAAGGTTAGTGGGTAGTTACGTATGTTTTTACTTTATTCACGTTGTCAATGGTTATAGTGAATAACGTGAAAATGTAAACATTTTATTTACCCATTCGATTAAAGTGTACTTTTAACGATAAGATTCAATATATATAATGAGCATTTTAATAATGCGATCTGGAAAAAAAATTAATTGAGTATCCATTTCTTAGTATTTTATTGTGCATGACCTAGTTAGAGTATGAAATGAGTATACTCTAGAGATATACTCTACACACATATTCTAGTCTAGATGTTACCTCATACACAATAGAATAGTAGGAAATGGGTACTCAATTAATATTTTTGTACTTTTGTACCCAAATTTTTTGTACGTTTTCCTTAGTCAACTCATCCATTCAATTATTCTGTGAAATTATCAATTTTTTTTTTCGAACATCTGACAAGTTAATTAAAATCTGTTTGCAAATTCAGGTTTAGGACCGTGTTTATCAATGAACCCATAACTCCCTGAACAATAAATATTGATATGAGGTTGACAAATTACACAGGCCAACCACAAAAAAACTTTTTGTGTGTGTTTACCTAATTATTGTCGTTTTAAGTGTGCTTATTCCAAAAATAACATTAAAAATGCCATATCACCCACCATTTGTTTACATTTTAACATTTTCTCTGTATAGCTAGGTGATAGCTAGGTGATAGTTATAGCTAGGTGATAGCTAGGTATAGTGATGGAAAAACATTATCAGGCACGCTGGAACACCAACATGATGGGAGATTACTGTTGGTCACTTCACCGAGAGAGTCAGCAATAGGCGCATAGAAGAAAGAGCTATATCAGGAGCTTTAAAGAAATCAGACAAGGACAATATACATCAATGGACATGTAAAGCCTTTGAAGAATGTAATGTTAAGAATATAAAGCCATCTTCTATGTTTAAATAAAGTTCGGTTGGTATTTTGAAAGTCGTTTACTTTTCATATTTATTGCATATTTTACATATTTTCCCATATCTTACTAGGTCAAATTGTGACTAAACTGTGGGTAATGGAAACGATCAGAGTTCAGATACGGATTTAGCACCCAAAAAAACTATAAAAACCTGCTATCAAGATTTAAAAAGTTATTTGAAATCTTGTTTATGTTGGCCTGTGTAATTGAGGTTCATAATCTGGAACAAAATAACATTCAAAATCACCAAAGCAAACAAGTGAGCTCACTGCTTACTTGTTAGTCAGGGAAGCAGAAAAATTTACAAATGTGGTTTTACATATTAAATTCCTATGTATACCAAATCAATTCAAAACCAGGTATACTTATCCATTGTGAAAGGGATTGAAAACTTTAAATATTGTCCTGAGATGTGAACTCAGGATTGTCGATTAGTCTGAGCTTCTACACAATACACCACACGAGCAATTTCCTAGCGAGTAGATGTGGATTGACTAGTTTTATCATATTGCAACCACATATTGCTCTTTTAAATCTTGTGGTTAGGTATATACTGAAGAAATTAATAGGGCTATGATGCATCTGACATGCTCGACATTATCGAATTATGTTCTTTAATACTGAATTCCAGCTTGAAAATGAATAAGTGGTTTGGTTTCGCTTAAATTCTGTTAAAAGTGCTGACCTGATGTCTGGTGTATCAGTTTTTTTGGGGGATACAGAAACCCTCACATAATTGATTTCGCCGAGGTCACTTATAGCGTGACCACTTCCCCTTGAGGGTTTTTTCGTTAGCTAATAGCATGTAATACAAATTGTTGGGCCTCGGTTGGTAATAAAGTCCGAATTACCGGCTGGAGTTAATGCTGAAAGGTGGATTTTCATAATTTTGCGCACCGTACAATTAAAACGTGCTCGGTGCTCTTCAGTATGTGGTTGCACCTGGCACTTTTGACGACCTCGATTAAATCGCGCCCATTTTTTTCGCCCCCCGGAATATTAAAAATAATTTAATATGGCGTCGGGATAATGAAATCGTTATATCCGTGAAATTAAATTTGGTGGAGGAAAAAATTGGGTCAGCCGAAAAACAATGATTTTACGGGAGAATCCGGCATGTGTGCGTAGGCAGGCAGGTAAATCATCTCGGTCACGATCCGCAACGGTCACGTTAATTGAGCGATGGCAGCAGTGCCGCCGCCGCCGCCCCCGTGAAAACTCAGGTTGGCATGGACGGAAACGATAAGGGGCGCTCTAATTGAGTGAGTTATTGTGCATATGATTAGTTAAACCGGGATGTATTAGCGAGCCGTGGCACACGGGCAAGGTAAACTATTGCAGCTCACGCGAGCCATTGATAACGAGCCATTAAACGAATTTCCTGCGGAGATATTAACCGGCGATGCAGTCGGCCGGTTCGTTAGCCGTCCTCGGATCACTAACTAATATCTAATCGTCCACAGCGGCGGCGGCGGCGATGGGGTGGGGCGGTCCGGGGGCAGCAACGCCTCACGCAAGTAATATGTAAAGTTTATTCCGGTAGCCGGAGAAGACGGACGCGCGTGCAGCTCCGGAAAGTGCACTCTCAAGTGCGTGAGTGGCCGTTGCGTGCAGGAAAGCTACACGGCGAGGGGGCGGCCGCAGGCTAATTACAGGGACGGACACCTGCGCAATTTCATCATCACAAACAATGAACTGGCGACAACTAGCCTTATTTTAAATGGTAGTCTATTCAGCAATACCACAATTCAAATAGAAATTTGTTTATTTGCAAATCTTGCAGTTAAACGTAATTGTCATTATAACATTCTTTTAAAGGCAGTAAATAGGCTTACTAGGCTATAGCCTACGGCGGAAAAGGCTACAAGAAACCATAATAAACGAGAGCATAAGAAGGATCAACCAATATTATCGTTATTATCGTCATCGTCTCAATCTTTTAAATTTAACGAAGACCCTGCAAAGTGGATTGTTAATGATGAACTTATAGACTTTGTTGCTCGAAATTGCTACTCTCAAAATGCAGATTCTGATTTTCAGAATTCAAGACGATTCTACAAAGATCAAACACGTCTTTTGAGTTCAACAATCTTCAAATGAGAGCTTCAGAATGACGAAGTTTCAAGCCGATAATGGATAATCCATTCTGAAACAAATGGTAGTATTTACTGTGGGTCTTGTCATTTAATATCTAAAGCGGGTACAATCTTTTGCACAGATAAAGGATTCGATAATTGGAAAAACCTGAAACTATACATAGAACAGAACGAAAGATCTACAAATCATAAAACTTCTATGGTTGCTCTCATTGCAAGGGTTTCCGATAAAAATTTAAGCAATATACTGAACGCAGAGATTACCCAAGCAAAACATAATTGGACGGAAGTTTTACATCGCGTTGTCATCATCGTAAGAAAGTTAATAAGTCATGGTCTTCCGTTGAGAGATTCTGATGAAGTACTTGGATCATGCCACAATGGAACCTTTTTAATTGCAGTGGAAATATTTTCCGAATTTGATCTATTCTTGAAGGAACATCTAAAGAATTACGGAATACCAGACAGCAGTAAAACAATTTATCTATCATCCACGACGTACGAAGAAGTGGTACATATAATGGCCCAGAAGTGCAGAGAAGTTATATCTGCCAATGTAAGGGCAGCTAAATATTTCTCCATAATTGTGGATTCAACACCTGACATCTCACATATAGATCAGTTATTGATTGTAATGAGATATGTCCAAGAATGTGGAACACCAATAGAGGTATTCCTAACATTCGTACTAAATATTCGACATAAATCCGAGGAAGTGTACACTGCTATAAGTAACACTTTGGCATCTATTGAAATTAATGTAGACGATTGTAGAAGCCACTCGTACAATAATGCTGCGAACATGTCAGGAGCCTATACCGATCTGCAAACAAGAATTAAGATTGCAAACAAATTTCCTGAATTTATACCCTGTTCAGCCCATTCTCTGAATCTAGTTGGAACTTCGGCGTAGATTATTGTAATCAATCTGCAAAGTATTTTACATTACTGCAACATTCTGCATCGACAACTACAATCTCTTTTCGGCATCCACGATGCGTTGGAAGAAATTGAAGAAAAACGATGTAGAAATAACGCCAAAGAGTCTATCGTCCACGAGATGGTCATACAAAGATGATGCCTGCAAGAGTTTATTGAAATCTTGGAAAGATATTCACGATACTCTGAAGTTAATCTCAAATGATAGTGCAGAGAAGGTGATTACGAAGTAAGAAGCAGCAAGATTAATTAAGAGGATGACCAGATTTGAAGCAGCGTTTATGATTGGTTTGAAATAGTGATCTGATTGCATCAATGTAGTCAGTATAAAACTACAACAGGAAGACGCAGATATTGAATTGGTTATCGATTTGTACAAATCCTTAATTTCAGTAGTAGTGACTGTATTTGTTAGGCATATTATCCCTAACTGGCTATCGACCAACGTGGGTCCTTCTACCGTGTGATTTGTGTAAATGTGTGTATTGAGTTAGGGGTTGTTAATCTAGAAATTCGCCCCCGATCTCTAGAGCGCCGTTAATGAGCTTTCAATGGCGAATTTCACTAGTTTCTCAGTACAAGTGTACTACCTGTACTGGGGCTCCAACCCAGGTCTTCGTGCATGCTAAGCAAGCGTTCTAACCTGTCAGCCAAACTAGCGGTCCTTAATTTCATTTATTTCATCTTGCCGTGAAAACTTCACAATCTATGAAGAGCAGGCCAAGGCGCTGATTGGTAAGCAGAACTACGCTGCAAGCGAAAAACATAAGAGAAAGAAAAAGCAACATTTCGATGAAAGCGATGATGATGAAGTTCTGTTGGGTGCTAAGGATGATTTCAAAATAAACGTATTCCTTACAATTGTGGATATTTAATCTCCGAATTGGACCGTCGAAAATGTGCTGAGATTATGAGTGTTCATAATTTTCTCTTACGGTCTCTTTAAATTTCACGAACTCTCTGTTGGAGAAATGAGTGAAGCGTTAAAATTATGTGAAGTTTATTCACAGAATATTTCAGGCGATCATGTTGAAGAGATTTTGCACCTCAAAGAGTACGTCCAAAAAAAGGTTGATCGATTTAACAGTTTTGTCAATTGAATCTGACACTGCCAATTCGATTTTATTTGGCGATGTGATTACAATTTTCGTTCAGAATAAATTTAGACAAAAAGTGTAATGTGGTTTTGCATTATGAATTATGCAATATGCATTTGTGGTTTTATTTTGCGTTGCAGATGCAGCTATCCTAATATGACGTGGAAATTTCGATTCAGTGGATAAATAGGTTTCTAACAAATAATCAGAAAACTTTTCTAATCTAATGTCATCTGGTTTAATTTCACACATAGCTAGAAAATAAAAGCCATCTATATCTTCTAGTTATAAGAATAAAAGGCCAAGCCAAGCCAAGCACAATAGCCAAGCCATTTTCCAATTTCAGAATTTTTGTTCCTACATTCTATACTCTTGAGTTAATCCCAGTGTTTGGATTTGTCTGTACCATGTTTGGGTTAAGTTTGGGTTAAATGAAATCTACACTAGTAATTTTTGTATTCTGCCTTATTTTTGTAAGAGCATTATGTGTGGCTACATCAAAGTCAACCACACTTTCTTGCGGTAAAATTTCCAAATTAATTCTATTACAGTAATGTTTTATTTATGGTATTCATAACTCAAATGTTTTTTCGACTAAATTTTTTAAAATACAGAAAACTATTGAAATATATTATTGTTAAATAATCCATGTATTATGAATAATGCTTAAAATAATGCTTTAAAGAACTTATTGCAATAAGAAAACGTTTCATTTTAATAAATAATTTTCGAATCGCACAAAACCTTTAAATTAGTGTAACATATTTATGTTATTAAGTTTTCCATAGGGTCATTATTTATAATACCATTCTTTTCAGTTTTTGGCTTCAATTCTTCCAAAGCTTCGTGATCATCCAAAATCGATTTTGCTAAAGCTGGTTATAATTTTCGGTGCGCATAATATAGCTATTTGTGCAATAAGTTAGGAAATGTATTTTTTTTTTGTACCTAGCATGGGAGTTTTGATCGAGGCGATAACCGAGATTAAAAACATTTTCTACGTGTTGCGCACATGAGTTTTTCTACTAGAGTTCGGAAAATAAATAAAATTTGGATAATTTTAATATTTCTAAATTAAATACCGGAGCCAAGATTGTTCTGCTTTCAATAATGAAGAGGTAAACGTAAACAATAACCCAATTTCTACTTCCACAAAGACCTGTTCTGGAATTTCATTCACGAATTGTGAACATGTTTCTGTTAAGATTTATAATAATGATAAAAAATAATATGTACAATTTCAATAAATTGACTTATAACTTTTAATGTTGAAATATTATTTCCGCACTTGTTAGGAAATATTCCACTTTTCCTAACTCAAATTAGTATTCAAATGTTAAAGTTTTCCAAACTCTAGTAGAAAAAATATATTTTCTAATGCAATTTATATCGTTTATATAATTCCGTTTTGAAAAGTCATATTTTACATCAATTTCTGTCATTATGAAAAGTTAAATTTTTAACAACTGTCACGCACACAGTAATGTAATATAGTTATGTAAAGACATTACATAACTGCAGTTCCCAACAAGCTTCAAATTTTTGTATGTTATAGCATATCTATTTTTGGACTTTTCTGGTAGTAAACTACCCATGGCAATATTAGCAGTCTTCAACATCATAAGTTAGTTCTGAGTCGCTATTTGAGGACATTATTATTAAATTTGTGAATTATTTTAGTTTCTTGACAAATTTGTTCATGCTAGTGCAATCGTGTTTCCGTAGTATACCTATTGTTTCTGGTGATCTGATTCTGTGATGTAGTAAGGAACGTTCTTATTTACATAGTATATTAAATAATTCAGACGGAATTAAATAAAGTTTTGTACGTAACACGTTATGATATATGCGATATTGTCTGACAAGTGTAATATTTGCCAAAACGAGTGAAGCGAGACAATATCGCACTTTTCATAACTGGTTACGTAAATAACAACCTGAGATGCGCGCACCGTCTACCTGAGATGCGTGCCGATATGGGCAAGGCCCAAAAATTGTTCAAAAACGGTGAAATTTTGAGCCAAACATAAAAGATCTTCATAGAAGAAGAATGAAACGACTTGTTTAAAACACGTAAACGGTATTCACATAAACGCTGGAAACCTATCCACCACAGTTATTCAAAATAGCCAAAAATGGTCAAAGGAATGAGAAATTCTTCATAATATTTCCAATTTGACATTAAGACGTGTAACGTAGAACCTCAAATTCGATATTTTATAAAGTTCTGCCAAAAATTCATTGCTTCCATAATTAATTCATTTCTTTTTATTCCCTTTACCGACTACACTTTAACACCGGGTCGCGGCCAAAACGGGTCGCATTAACCTCACGTGTGTGTGCGCCATGTACCATGTACGAAATATTCAAAATTGCGGGGACCATAAAATTTTATTATTTCGCGTCGTGTTTTATAATTAATGCCGCCGTCTCGGAACTGGTTGCCTGTGCGGTCGACCGTGGACGCAATGATCTGAGGCTATGAGGACGTCCACACAGGAGACGACCTCAAAACGCGCGCACAACCGCTGGAACCGTATTATCATCGCCGGAGATGTGCGTTATAAAGTTGTCTCCGATGTCTCCTGATGCGCGAATAAAGATTTCATCGCGGATCGACCACACATGGCACCGCGAAATGGATGTATTTATATCATAATGTTGTGTAATCACACGACAGTGGAGCTGCATATTAATTCAAGATCATAATAATTCCTGCGTTGCACCATAAAACATCATTAAGGAGAAGCGTTTTCGTAATTGTTCGATTTATGGTAATCCGTTGCGAATAAATTTAACTTTCCACCGCACTATTGTGCAAGTTTTTGATTAATCATACTTAAATGCCAGTCTTAATTTTATAGAATGTTTATTGTTTGTAAAATTATAGTATCATAAAAATCAGTACATCATCCTTAGTCATTTAAAGATTGCGGGGGTAGCAAAGTAGTAGTAGTATACTCCATTCCAGATAATATGTCAGTTTTGACATAAAACCGAAGTACCTCCTCTGTCCTGTCGGAGTGGACAACATAAATGCAAATGCGTCTCTTAGACCATCCTAGTTTATTGAGGTACGATAGTGGAGGCAACTAGTCTTTTTTGGTACTATTTAAATGCGAATCACTCAATTTCTATTAAAGAGATATCAGATTTATTTTTACATATTGTTGATAATCTTAATACAAATGACTTTATTAAAAAAATATATATAAATTTTACATAGTTAAGAAATTAGGTTTCATGTATCGTTATTTATGAAGGAACATTGTTCATATTCAGCATAACGTAAGTTGCAAAATTTAGAAATTTTCAAGGCAGACCAAAGGAGTTGACATTTTTTCAGTGATATACCGAGTGCGAATGTGTAGATACCTCCAGGATATCAGAACGTTTTGCTAGAATTGGTCGATTAATTAAGGAGCTAGAGGTCTTAATTATGTTAATTTTCGGTACGTTTTTCAAGGTTAACGCAGAAGATTTTTGATGCTCATAGTTTATTTTGATATATGTCCTAAATGCCTTAACTGCTTCCTTATCGGTGTTTGTTTTTTTGCATGACGTAAGTTGCAAAATTTAGAAATTTTCAAGGCATGCCAAAGAAGCTGACATTTTCACAGTGATTATTTTACACCAGAAATAAATCTAATTACGCTCGGTGCGCTGCATCGCATTCTCGTAATAAACTAATACTGTAACTGAAAAGGCTCCCGAAGGTCACTTTTTCCGTCTAGAAAGAGTTTTCATGATATTTCGTTCTCAATCTGAGGAACAAGTAGATTTATAATAATTAATTTATCACCTGAAAATTATAATGCTTTATCTGGTTTTTGTTGTGTATCTTTTTTCTAATAACCTTTAAAAAGTAACAACAATCGTAATTTATAGCTTCATATACATATTTGTTTTTCTAATCAACAATCAAATATAATATATAAATTTCCAAATGTTCATTGATATTATTAGAATTCTTACAATGAAAACAAACATACCTTTTCGACTATTAAAAATTTTACATTAAGTAAACTTATAAATATATACAATTTAACGATTACAATCCAAAATAATTATATACTAAAGTTATTCATAAAAATATCAGTTATTTTATACATCGGATAAGTGTGCATGTTTTCAATAGAGTTCGATTTAAGGGGAACCAAAAATAAACCGTATTACTATTCAAATTTTATTAACAAATAGTAGGTACATAATATATTGGAAAAATATTGTTAACATATTCGCTATAAAAACCTACAGTTATTTAGCACACATAAATGGCATTTAAATTATGTTCGTACTGATAAGGTACAACTTTATTCCAGCATACAGTATAGTTATTTATATTTCATTTATATTTTAGTTATTTATAGTTCAAGTCGTACACAGGGTATATTCTGGAATTGGTGTAAAAATAGAGTAATATGTTTTAAAACAATCAAAAGATGGTTGAAATATATAAAAATGTATAAAATTGACTAAACAGAAATCATTTACAACCACAAAAATTATTGCACAATCCACAAATTTCCAAATTGGTGATATTATAATTGAAAATTAACATTTTTTTAACAATATCGGAAAATAAGACACTTGGTTTCACATGATTTTTTTTCTATATTGTTACTCAACAATGGTTTCGATTGTCACACCATTCTCAAGAGTTAAAAGAATACTCATTCTCATGAATTCTATTACTATACATCAATTTAACTTTCAATTTAATTTTTCTAACAATTATACGAAAATATTTATTTGTATAAACTGGTGTAAAACAGCTTTAAATAATTGCACAAATGCGAATTGTGCGATTTTATTAAATCAATGTCATGTAGCTAGTACAAGATATGAATTGTACAAATGAACGATACTAAAACTAGTTAACGTGAAATATAATAATTAACAAACCAAATGGATGAAAAAAAAACACAGTTGGATGTTCTAAAAACAATTGAACTATGAAAGAATGGTTCAAGTTAGTTGATACAGTTTTAAAAATGATCAGAAAGCACAAAAAATAATATGAAATATTCAATATACACAAAGCAATCTAAAAGTACATAAAAATTCGAAATTTACATAACTTAAAACATGTAAAACAACATGAAAATACAAATACAGACAGTTGTTTAATAAAAACATTAAAAACAAAACAATAATTAAAAGAGCCAAAGAAAGATTTCAAACAATTGAAAAAATCTTTAAAATAATGCTTTTTAAATAATATTAAATATAAACATACACTTTTTACGAAAAGCAGTCTTAGTGTTTCCTTGTAAAAACGTAAACGTAAAACGTTTTAGCGTGTTTGCTTTTTCACATCGTGATTATAAGTCTCGCTTTTAAGCCTCTTTGAACGCGAGATTTTCTAATTTAGGGAGGGCATGCTGTTTCCAAAATTTTATTAATTTGGAGATCATCGTGTTGAAAAATTCCTATTTTTTTTCTATTTTACCTATTTCCAGGTCGATATCTGTACATATATACAGTGAGTTTTTTATTCGGCTGAACATGGGCATAAAATTGCCATGTTCATTTTAATAATAAACAAGTCATATCATTATTGAGATAGGCAGCCAAATTGTCATGAAATGACAGATCAGATGTTTCTTATTTTCTCATTAAATTTTATTTCGAAACAAGGTTAGGTCATTAATCTATGGTACATGAGTGTGAAAACAGTGTTTAAGCTCTTCAGCATAAAGTAAAATAACAACAAGATTCATGAAGAAAGTGCTGGGGTTAGTTATGGATGCAACAAACACCTGCGCCTTCCATGCAGTCACTGTGAGAACGATGATAACAAATTACAAAGAATGTTAAAAGTACTCAAACTTATAGCAGAGAGAAGAAAGAAAATTACAAAATATGTTCAAAATGACCACCTTCACGTTCTAGACAATACGCAAGACGATTGTAAAATTCTTGCACGGTATTGCTTAAATAAATTGGATTTATTTCATTGCCGGCAGTGCGTATTCGTTGTTTTAATTCTTCTACGTTCTGAATTTGTACGCTATTGTACACTTTTGATTTTAGGTAACCCCAAAGAAAAAAATCATTTGGGGATAAATCCGGCGAACGAGGGGGCCACGCGATAGGTCCAAATCTCCCTATCCAGCGATTCTCAAAAGTTTCATTGAGATAACGTCTGACTTCCACCGTGGAATGGGGTGGAGCTCCATCAATCTGAAACCACGGGTTCTCAATATTTAAATTTTGAACTTGTGGTACAATTTGTGTTCGAAGAAGTTCCAAAAATTTTGCGGAATTTAGATTCCCTTCAATAAAAAAGGGACCAATAAGGACATTGTCAATAATTCCAACCCACACATTAACTCTAGCATTGTACTGTGTGTGGGGAAGATTTTGTACGTGCTGGTTCGTACGTGACCAATACCTGTTGGAGAACAAAATAATAGGATAAGGAGAATGGATACGTATGTATTTAATACAAACCGATAATTCTGGGAATTTACTGTCCCATTCAAAGAAAATGAGGATTCGTCTGTGAAAACTATTTTCTGTAAAATGTTTCCATCTTCATTTATTAAGTTGAATAAGGTTTCACAAAAATCTGTTCGTTTAATTTTGTCACTTTCAAAAAGCTGCTGATGATTTCCAAATTTGTAAGCTTTATATTTATACTTTCTTAGTGTTTTATGCACAGAAGTGTATGAAATGCCAAACTCTCTTGCTATGAATCGTAAAGATGAAATTGGATTTTCTTCAGCGTAGCATAAAATGTTAAGTTCTTTTTCTTCTGTAAGGACGGGGCACGTTTTTGTCCTCTTCTTATGTGAATTTACTACACATCCTTCGCTATTAAAGGCTATAATTGTATTGTGGATGGTTCCAATAGAGGGGATAGGTCGGTCAGGATAATTGGCTGAAAATAAATCACGGACTTGTCTCAAACTGTTATTTTGGTTGTACCACAGCAGAATCGAAATCTTTTCTTCTTTAGAATACATAATAATGCAAACTATTGGAACTTTTCAAAACAAATTTGGTTATAAATGACATCAGATGTCAGAACATTTGAATTTCATGACAATTTGGTTGCCTAGCTCAATAATGATATGACTTGTTTATTATTAAAATGAACATGGCAATTTTATGCCCATGTTCAGCCGAATAAAAAACTCACTGTATAATTAAATAACATATTTTTCTATTTATTATTTGTAACTGTCCTTGAATTTGATACATGATACTACTGTACTGATGGTTATCTTTTAAGTATAATTCGGCATTGTCTCTTGGTAATATACACAAAGTTTTACTTTTTATGCTATCTCTAATTATTAAATTTCTAAAGGAAAATAAACATTTCACTCCACTATTGCATCATCTTTGACCAGTTCATCTGGACTGGCTCCTAAGAATGTATGTGTCTTCGAAAGTTTTACTTTTTATGCTATCTCTAATTATTAAATTTCTAAAGGAAAATAAACATTTCACTCCACTATTGCATCATCTTTGACCAGTTCATCTGGACTGGCTCCTAAGAATGTATGTGTCTTCGATACGAACTGCCCAGGTTTTTGCACTTTCATATTTGTTAAAATTTTGAAATTGCTTCGGCTTCGTTCTCTACTCCATATTGAATGGAGGGTGTTTTGATTTTATTTTTAATGTTTTTTCTATTGTGGAAAAAAATCAATTCCATGTGAAATAAAATCTTCAATTTCAAATTTTAAATCCCAGAACGAAAGAATTTAATGGGCATAGTTTTGGTTTTGAAGCCTGAAACAAAACTTTTTTTCTTGCCATAACTTTATGTAAAAAATCGCAGTGTTTTTAAAAATCCGTCGGTGTGTTTTTATTTCAGGAGCAAATTTTTCCAAAATTTGATCCCGTTATACGGTTTCGTCGACACTCGAACCATTTCATATTGTTTCGCTGACCCTCGTTTCGCGCTGAACAACAGACAAATCTTCATTAATCAATTTTTCTAAAAATGTCCCTGAGTAATACGGTTGCTTATTTCAAAGAACTTCATTTCTATCGGATCAAAGCAGTACATAAAGTTTATGGTTTTATGGCTCAAAACCGCTTTCGCGGTTTTGGAATGCATCCTCGTTGGTCCAATTCCACCAGTAGGGGTAATTTGATTTTTTGTGAAGTGACAAATTATCTGGCATGGACGATAACAGTAGCAATAATTTCATCAAGTTAAACCGACGCAAGTTTTAAAACAAAAATAAATTCATTTTTACAGCAGCACATAGTCAAACATCTCGAATTGAGACAAATTTCATAGTGATTAGATAATTTGATTGTTTTGCGAATTTTTACATGAAGTTATGGCAAAAAAATAAGTTTTAGTCAGGCTTCAAAACCAAAACTATGCTCATTAAATTCTTTCGTTCTGGCATTTAAAATTTAAAATTTAAGATTTTCTTTAACGTGGAATTTAATCATTTTCATAATAGAAAAAACATTAAAAATAAAATGTCATTCGATGAAGACTACTTTTTCGTGAAATTTATGATTTTCAATGAAATTTAAAAAAAGTCAATTGGTGAGTCTGCTTACATCCTTACAAGTTTTTTTTTCTGAAATAGTTATATATATATATATATATATATATATATATATATATATATATATATATAGCTATATTTGTTTTTTATTTTACTTTTGTCAACAAAATTTGCGTCCCCTCTATATTACAATTCTAGCCTCTAGCTTATCTTAGGCCCTAGCTAAAGTTGGGTGAAATGTGTAAAATTTGTACATTTTTGTAGTACTGTAAACTGATCTTTCGGCTATCAGCCGTAAATAACACCAACGAAGGCCTTATTCAATCGTTAATACTTCCAACTTTCCGGCTTTCCGGGAACTTCGCGTGGCTCCACTTAACATAATGAAGACGTTTATAACATAAACATTAAAATGGCAAAATGTTGTTTGAATAATTTGTGGAAAATCAACGGCTCACTATAAACGAAACCTGCTGGAATTTTGTGTGCTGTTTCAAAGCAGGTCGTTACATCACTACATAAAACCGCCGACGGAGATCGTTGCCTTAATTTCTAATTGGAACCAGTAATTTTCGAATAACTCTACGCCTTTACTTCCATTAAATATCCCTCTTCATTGAATTTCATTAGTGGCCATTAAAATAGTACTAGTAAAATGTAAAATATGTGCGTTATTAAAGCACGAAATACGAGCTGAACCCATCCGATGCGGTTCAGCTGCTCGCGTAATGGCACGAATTTACCGATCCCCATTAGATTTTTAGAGTGTAATTTCCAAATTTCGTCGAATAAAGAGCGCGTTTTATAAACCCCCATGGCGCTAACGTATTTTTATTCAAATTGAAAACAAAATATGAAAAAAGCATGTAGTGGAGCCGTTCCAATGCATAATTAAATATTTCGTTTGAAAATGAAAAAAACGTAAATGTATGGTAATTGGAGCCGTTGAATATTTAAAAGAAATATCTGGCCGCAAATGCGATAACAATTTGTATATGCGTGTGATTATTTTATTGACGCCATTGTGGGTAATTGGGTCTTTTTTTTGCATCCCGTCGTCAATCAATTGAAAACACTTCATTTCTGGGATACGCACGGTAATGAGACGTTATCAATGTGAGGTGATTGCATTTTTAACGACGCTCCGGACGGTTCCGACTGATATATGACTGTGCATATGGGAGTAATCAGTGCAGATGTAAGTTGAATTAAAACCAGTGTGTGTATATATATATAATATATCTATATATATACACGTAATAATAATCCGGAATGAATTTCTTGATTGCGCGATCCGTAATTTACTCGTGGATGATTCAATTCGTAATTACTTGTGCAAACATATCAAGCGAGCGAGACGGAGCGAGCGGCGGTCACGATGACTTCTTTTCCCCGTTCACCTGCCCGCAATCAATTCCAGAATTTCCGAGCGGAGGAGACGCTCCGCTTTTTTAATTATTTAAGCCCTGTGATCGCGCTCTAAGGCCGGCCTCGTGGCGTAACTAAGTGAACTGGATTCCAGTTTTTATAAGTCCCGACCGCTTCTATAAAAGAAGAATCCCGGGATTTGAGTATAAGAACTTGACGGACAACATACGCCATATGCCATCCACCTTCCACCGCGAGAGTCGACTGTGACAGATCTTTTTACACCAGAATCAGAAACAAATCGATACCCAACTGCTAGCCACACGAGAATTATGGCTGCATTACGGGTCAAACATTCGAATCCAAATGATAATGGAATTATTATGAATACAGGTATACTGATAAATGAACAAAATCATGTCTGGGCAGTACCTGAATTCTAAATTGTGATTCCGGTTTTAATCAACCACGAAATAAAACCTATCCAGCAAAACTACTCAAGAAATATTTAGGTTTTGGGAATTTCAAACAATCAACTTAGTTATGAATCTGGATACCTACCAACAATACTGAAGAAATGTTAATATATTTAATCTCTTGTATCTATTTATATCCCAATTATTAAAATAATAGTTATTCTTATAACATTATAACAAAAACATTATTAGACTATTTAAATTTTTCGTTTTCTTTCCAAATTTGGATATTGGCAGCTAGGCCATTACCAGTAAAGATTGTATATCTAGTAATTTCCTATCGGGACCTTTACCAAAACCATGCTGTACACCGAGGCTCAGGACCTCCTGTTGTGCTGTTTGAAAAAGTTACCAGGCAATGAAATATGAAATACACAGTGTGCCAATAAAGTGGAGGTTAAACTTAAATTCACAATTTAAACACTTAAAATACAAGAAATACTTGAATTAGATACTAGTTTTTCTAGCAATATACAATTCTTACTACTACAACTCTTTATACAAAAAGACTTAAAAATTAAGTTTTTTAAGCTTATATTAAAAATCGACGTTTTGGGATTTTTGTCGAAAAAAAACCTGTTAAATCAATTGCTCTCATATTTATGTAGTTACTTTTTTTCTGGATAGAGATTGAACTATGTTTCGGATGCAATGAAAGAAACTATATTACTTTGAATTTTACATATTTAACATATTTAATTATATAAATATTTGTGATATCCATCGTATCAGTTAAATATCCATTAAATATTTATTCCTATTTTTGTGTAATGTTTGTAGTAGGTAAGAATTTATTTTCTAGCTACCTACTAGTTTTCTTTTTAATGTAATTTCCTATTAGGCATAACAATTTTAAGCACATCGTAAAAGAAAACTAAGCTACGCAACACATTTTTTTTTGCAGTATTGTGTTAATCTTTGATTATAGCAAAAAGTTACGCGGAGCTTTAGTAGCAGTTTCGGGACACCCTGTAACTATTTACGATCTTTTTAGATCAGAGATGACTGTGGTATATTTTAATCATGTTGAACATACTGATTCACTTTCTATCAGTAGCTGACGTAAGTATTCTGACAATTAATTTAATTTGTCAAAACAGAAATATAAATGCGAAAGACAATTTATTTAAACCAAAAAATCGTAATAAAGCGACGCTATTTACAATTTAAGATTCCAATTAAGATCCAATTTAAGGTATTTCCAATATAAAGATAGACTGGATTTGAAGAAACGAAAAATTAGTTCATTTAAAGATTATTTAAATATTGTTCACGGATCAAACCGACAAATTTCTTTACATATTTTAACCTTAAAATGAGTACTACCTAACGTAAAACTAAAATTAGAAATTGTCATTAGAGAAAATTAGTTTTTACCAACAATATTACCAGATGGTCATAGCCTAAAAGATCTAATGAGATTGTGATTGGATGGATTGTGATTTCCTGGTTATAATATGTTATAACCAGAAATAAATAATAGTTATTTTCGTAACCAGTTATAAAAAGTGCGATATTGTTTGACGAGTGTAATATTTGCCAAAACGAGCGAAGCGAGTTTTGCAAATTACACGAGTTATTTAATCTACTGTTTGAATAAGAACGTTTCTTGCTACATCACAAAATCAGATCACCTTGTACCTATTATTTCTACGGAAACATGATTGCACTGACATGCAACAAATGAACAAATTTATCAGGAAACTAAAATTATTCACAAATTTAATAATAATGCCAAAAAATATTCTCAAATAGCGATTCAGAACTAATTTCTGATGTTGAAGACTCGGCTAATGTTGCCATGGGTAGTTTACTACCAGAAAAATCCAGAAATAGATACGCTGTAGCCTACAAAAAGTGTGAAGCTTGGTGGGAACTGCAGTTATGCAATGTCTTTACATAACTACATTACATAACTCGTGCGTGACAGTTATGAAAAATTTGACGTTTCATAACGTCAGAAATTGATGTAAGGTTTGTGTTTTCACAACGCAATTAAATAATAGTTATTTATGTAATAAGTGTGTAAAATTGAGCTTTATGGCATGAGTTCAGATGATGTTTCGTGACGAGTCGAAGGCTATATTTTCTGCAAAGATCGGCAAAATATGCTAATAAAGTATTCTCTGAATACCTTCTAACGGTTCAAGATTCACACCACTTGATAAATTCCTGGTAGCGTTTTTCATATATTACCCTTGAATTTTTCGGTAGTAGTTCTAAACTAGCTATCTCTGCTTCCTTTACTACATCTGGTGGTGTGCAGCTTTCCGCATCGGATGTATCATCCACTTCCATGATGAACTACTATCGATGTACTCGTGTCGCGAAAATTTGATTGATTGTTCTGACTGCAGGTATTTCGATGACAGCGTATCATGAAATTCCTTAATGCATTTGATACCACTTTTATGGTTGGATACAAATAAACAATGTAACATTTGATAAATGCCACCTTTTGACATTGATTAGAGTTTGTAAAGTGTCAACTTTTAAGATGAAAGTGCAAAATAGTATATTGTAATAAGAGTGCGGAAAGGGCTTCATTGCAAAACGAGTATGAAAGTTCATACGAGTTTTGCAATGGCCATTTCCGCAAGAGTGTTACATACTATTTTTTCTACGAAAGTGTAGAAAACTAAAGATTAATGTAAATTTAATCATTAATTTAAAATAAATGTCATTGTCATTAATTTAAACGTCATAAAATTGATAAATCGCTTGTCACCAAATCGAGACTCGAAATTTATACATTAATACTGGAAGTAGAAGAATATCAATAATGGATTCCGATAGTGACGATATAACAAACACTCCGCCGGAACTTGCGGCCATTGCATCCACAGTTTCGTCCGATTTATTGCCTCAAAAATCAAAAGAGAGGTATTGGAGTGCGGAAAGTGAGTGCGGAAAGTACTTTCCGCACTCATATAAGTGCGGAAAGTACTTTCTGCACTCCTTGTAACAAATACCAACTTTCAAGGTTAAATTTTATGACAGAAAACGTGTCTTTGAACACTTTCGTAGAAAAAGATATTTAAAATCTTACAGCGTTATTCATAAAAATTTAAACCGTGGTTTAGCGGTGTTTACAAAGGTTTGCTAAGGATCAAGTTGCAAGGCTCAGACTTGATAAGGTTCAAGATTGCTGAATAACACTGTTGGCCTTCCCAAGCTGCTCAAAACGTACCTAATGAATGTGTCAAGTCACCAAGATATCAGCATGAATCAAAATACAGAAAAATCAAGCAAATTACACGTAAACAAAATTTTGTAAAAAGAATTTGTAAATAAGAGTCAGAACACCTTTTTCACAAAAAGAAATAAATTATTTACACATTTAGTGAAGTTTGTCCTACTGAAGATGATCACATTGCGACTGAAATGTACATTTAGCTAAAATAAATATTTTTTGTGAAAATGGTCTCCTGACTCTTACACCGTGTGATTTATAATGAGTGTAAAAAAACTATGGCCACTTGTTGGGGCCGCAACTTTAAGTGAAAATGTTATATGAATATAGGTCCAATATTGAGTAGTTACATAACTGCAAGAGATTAAAGTTTGTTAAAAGAGTAGCAAATAGTACGTTAGCTCAGGTTAGGTTAGTATCTAATTACAATTGAAAAACAACACATTCAGGTGTATTGTGTAATGTCAATTGCAATTATGACATAATAGCATTTGATAGTTGAATGTGATGCTGTCAAATAACGTACACGGTACTGTTAAGGTTTTTTGATATGCAATATACCTCATTCAGGTGTATTGTGTATCAAAAAACGTTATCAGTAACGTGTACGTTACTTGACAGCATCACATTTGAATCTCAGATGCATGTATGTAATAAATTCACCTGCCCTTCGAATGTGATACTGTCAAGTAACGTACACGTTACTGCTACTGTCTTTTGATACGCAATACACCTGATTATCTATTTATAATTCACATTATGGGAAATGGCAAAATATTGTATGACTTATGTCCAATGTACAAATATAATATTTTTTACTTAAAATTGCGACCCCTACAAGTTGAAAGCGGCTTTTACACCCGTTATAAATCACCCTGTATATTCATCAGGATAGTTTAGACCTTTACCATGTGTTAGTGCATATTAAAAAAAACAAAGACACAACTTGCTATGTTTTTACCACAAAATGTTTATTGATATATCGAGATGTACAATAAAATAACGACTCGAGTTTCGACTTCAACACTCAATTGATAAGTCATTTGAAAATGACAGTAAGAATTCGAAACTCGAGTCGTTATTTTATTGTCTTTGTCGATGTATCAATAAACATTTTGAGGTAAAAACATGGCAACTTGTTTCTCTGTGTTTTACCCTGTAGATTATACATAATTATAAAAAACAAAGCTAATTTCGGTTTTCTCAAAAAAATCGAGAAAATATTCATGTTCTGTATATCTTACAATTACCGAGCTCACCTACATAAGTTTGCAAAATTGCCCACCCTGTACAATGTATCCAAAAAGTGTGATTTGTGCTGTCTGTATAAAGTAGCAAAAAATATTTGGAGTAATAGTTGTTTCGTTTTTATAACTATTTTGTCGATAACAAAAGAGCAACGACCAACACTTTTTTAACATCAAGCTAGCTCTGTCTATATAATTCTCATTTTTTCAATGATGCGAAACTTAAGCCATCCTAAAGTACAATTTGAAGAATTACTCATATCTGTAATGTAAAGTTTTTTTCCTAACTTGTTTAAACTTGTACACTTTATGTTGAGACCTCGCTGACATTTGTTGTACAAATTCAATAATTGTTAATACTTTCGCTACTACTTTCTTGATGAAAATAATATATAAGTACTTATTTTTAATCAAATAATTACTTCTGTTTATTATTTCAATTTTATTAATCATTTTACTGGCACGTGTTTCGTAAATTACTTGCTTGCCATTATCAAAGTAATAAGAAAATAAATAACGATGTATTTACGTAATAAAATACTTACAGCGTTATTCATATACATTTAAACCGTGGTTTAGCGGTGTTTCAGTGGTGTTTTACAAAGGATTACCAAGGTTACTAAGTTTAAGCCACCGTTAAACTGCGGCTTAAATTTTTATGAATAACACTGTTAGAACTTAAAATAAACATATATTTGTACATGCTCCTAAAAATAGCTATTTTACGGACTCATTTAAGTCCCTAATATGAGTCTTTTCCGGACTCAATCCCAACAAGTTGCCATTGTTAAAACATTCTGGTTACTATAGGATTGCATGTAAATGAAAATCCGGAGCTTACTATTTTCGAGAAATATTAGCTCTGCTCACATTAATCATTTACAAGGTGTCCTGAAACTTCCGCTAAAGCTTCAGGTAAACTTTCCCCTTTCGGGACACCCTGTATAAAAAAAGGTTTAAATATGCGAATATCGGCTACGCCTCGTCCGGAATCTGCAACGATTTGTCAGAACAAACTTCATTTTAGTTACTTGTTACAAAAATAACAATTTTCTAAATGATTATTATTTTCAACAATTGTTGTTTGTTATTCTTACGTTTTTGAATATATTTACTCATTTGTTTGTTTTTGTTGAAATAAAAGTAGGTACATTTTTGCTTGTACAGTAAAAAATCGATAAATGCTTCTTAAATGCAACATTCCCTATTAGCAACTCTCTATAAGAGCAACTATTTTGGATTCTTTTTTTTCCAGAAGTATGACATTTAAAAAATATATATATATTCTGAGTTTTTATTCTGTTCTGGAAGTTGGCAGAAATTCGAATATTCGAAATATTTCAAAAACTACGTATTTCAAGAATATGATTATGAAATACTTTTTTGTAACAAATTGTCATGCCAATTGCTCAATGAGACAATAAGTATGCCATTCCATTAGAAAAAAATGAAATAGGCTTAATTTATGTGGTCACTTAACTAATAACATTTTTAATGGCTAATTATAAAAATTTTCAGCTCAGATATAAGGTATATCAGTTAAAGAGACATCCTTCAGATACAATTCGAGATACATTTTCCGTTTTTATCTTATTTGTAAGAGAAATTTAAGTCATTTTTCATAGCGTCTTTTTGAGGTCAAAATCTTGGAATTTAATTTTTATCTCGGAAAGTATAAAAAATAGGTGTACACACATCTCTACAAAAGATGTTTCAAATTAAACCGAGAAGTTACAAACATAATGGGTGTTCTATTTAAATAACACAAGTTGATGGCAACTTCCGGTAGAACTGGAAGTGAATGAAAGTTGAAAATATTTCACCAAAAGAAAATGGAATCAGCCATGTTTGGATGATTTTTTTTCAAATTTTTATTTTATTGGGAACCCCATAAACTTTTAATGGTCCATGAGCGTGGGACACCCTGTACAGTATACGTGAAAGTGTACTTGCCTTGTAGGTGTCTTATTTAAGGCAAAATATTCAGATTATTTATTCAGATTTATTCAGAACCGTACTATGTTTTACTGCAGCAGTATGAATACTTCTGAAATTTGAAAATAGTGGATCGGTTAAAAACTGTCGATTTTACTTATTACAAAAAATAAAACTTATGGGACTTACTTATGGATTACTTATGGAACACAGAACTAAACGCAAAAGGAATGAAGCTAAACATAAACAAAACAAAAGTAATGGTAGTAGGGAAACAGGAGTAGATGCAAATAGAAATTGACAAGAAAAAACTTGAACAAGTAGAGACATACAAATACTTGGGAGTAGAACTGAATGCAGGCGGAAATGAAGAAACGGAAATGAACAGCAGAATAAGAAACGGAAATGAACAACAGAATAAGAAAAACTCAAAAACTATACCAGGCAATCAAAAACACAATCATAAACAAATCAGAAGTATGTAAAGAAATAAAGATAAAACTGTACAAAGCAATATACCGACTAATACTAACATGGGGATCCGAAACGTGGAAGCTGGATAGAACGGGAAAAAAATAAAATACAAGCCAGCGAAATGAAAGTACTAAGAAGAATCAAAGGAGTAACGAAAATAGACAAAATAAGAATCATAAAAATAAGAGACGAATTAGACGAATTATGCAAAGAATGGACAACCAAAGAATAGTGAAAAAACGTGTGGGAATCAAAGCCAAAAACAAAAAGAAAGGGAAAGGAAGACCGAGAAAGACATGGGATGACAGAATGAAAACAATAATAGAAGAAAGAGGGAAAACATGGAAGGAAGCGAAAGAACTAGCGAAGGACAGGACTTAATGGAAGAACTTCATGACAGAAAAACAGTAACAGAAGAAGAGCAGGAGAAAAAAAACAACACACCTACAACATTGTGGTAGAAGGTGGACTGAGATATACACGGGGTGGTCACTTTTACGACGCCCACCATTAGGATCTATTAAACAGAAATATATGCAGTTGGTCAAATGGGATAAAAGTTTCTCATTTTTGTGCTTTTCAATATACTGAAACGAAATTCGGGATATCTTGCACAGTTCCTGAAATATAGCTGATAAACTGAAAAACTGCTCTTTCATTTTCCTTTTATAACTTTTTTACTTTTGAAGGAAATTTTACGAAACTTGGCACTCTTACATTTTTCGACGTGAGCTTTCTTATGACAGTGCCAAACATTTTCTGCGCCAACTAGATGCCCAAATTTTCATAGTCAACTTTTGATTTTCAAAGCATTATAGCATTCAAAAGAGCGAAAAATTCCGATTTCAACAATGTATAACACATGGGCAATCTGACGTTATTTACCACCAAAAATCGATAATTTAAAAATGTGTTGCAAAAATCAAAATTCTATGGACTGCTCTAAAATCAAGTTGATTTAAGTTGAAACAGTGACTGTTTAAATCTTGCAAGGGTTTTTATTGCCTATTTAAAATACAATTAGCAACAATAGTTTCCTGGTAGTTATAGCTTCAATAACTTATGTGAAGATTCTAGAAACTGGGAGTAGGTAAGTTATATTTCTTGAAAATAGGCAAATAAGATAAAATAGGCGCTTATTACTAAAAAAGGCCTTTATGCATAAATATTGTTAAAATAGGCATTTTTATGCATTTTATGCATTTTGCCTGAACATCCTGTCTAGTGATTACCATTTCACTGCCTGGTATAACGTAATCCATACTTTCGGACACTGTATATTAAGAGCACTTTGGATAATTGCAGGTAAAAGAGTAAACTTATATGTTTTCTGGACAATAGTTCTTCGGTTTTTGCATGGATTTACGTTTGGTGTTTAAGTAAGCCCCACGTAAACATCTCTCCTTTTACGAGGTTACTTACTTCCTTCCACCGGCGCGTTCCGTCCGAAGAACTTTTATCCGAGGAGAAAAAACAATGCCGAGATATAAAGATAAATTCGCTAGAAGCATTAAACTAAGAAAGAACAACTGAATTAAGAGAACAAAGTAATAATCCGAGGGGAACAATGGCACCTCGCGCATATTAATCGCCACCATTAGCGGACGCTCTGCGCGGCGATCATCGCACCTACGGCATTCGACGCTCATTACTGTGGATTAGCGAATTGGATTCCGAACAGCACACTCTCGCTAATACGCACACCATCTATACACAGATATCGGGCAGACCTAACGTAATCAACGTGCGAGTTAATGCCGGCCCCCGGGCCCGACCATATAGCATGGGATTTGTGTTAGGCGAACTTGTTTACGCTTGCTTTACACGCAAAAGCTTATGTTTACTGCGCTAATAACAATTTGCTTTCAGTACAGATATTAGATCACACACGGGCACAGGGAATTAACGTCCCGAACACCTCCCCGAATATAAAGAAAAGGGAATTTACGGCGCCGCCCCAGGGACGATAAAAACTGGAGGCTACTGTATATCCTTTATCGTCCCCACGCTCGCCACGATAAAGTTACTAATTTCGTAATAATTAAACTCGCGCACGCACGCAGACGAATAACATGCTCAGGAACTTTGACGGTGTGAAATTGGGCGTATAAATCTTCGGAAAATTACTCCGGGCAAGTGAGAGAAATGCGATGGAGCGATGATGGATCCGCATTGAATTAAAATTTACAGAGCGAGGCGCTATTGGAAAGCCGGCAATTCAAATCTACACCCCCTCGTTGGATAAATAAAATTCAGCGTGAACGTTTTACAGTTGGATGTAATGATCTGATGGTCTCGTATTTCAAATACCGCTTGAGCGCTACGATGCCCACACATGCCATTGCGTAAGGTCACATCCTGGAAATGTGTGTTGTGCGAGCGCAATACTCCTCGCCACGCATTCACGGCGTAAATAGCGTACCTCGAATATTTTCCCATTCGAAACTGTCCATTATATAATAAAAATTTACTTAGTTATGTTTTGCTCGTTAAACTGCAGAGGTGATTACTTCAACGAGGCGGGATCAGAACATCTTCAGTGACATTTAACCTGAAGTAATGAAAATTACGACAAAAACTACAAATATACATAACCAAGTTTAACAATTATACAGGAAAATGGCGAAAAACTTCTTAAAACTACATTTGATGAAACTGCTGTTTTCCTGGATGCAATTAATCATTACTGCAGTAAAGACCGCGATGAAAACTATTGCTGCAATAATAATTATAACAGCTTCTCCACCGTTAATATAGTTGTTCTGAGTTTTGATGAAGTACAAAAAAATCTCTGCTTGATCACCAACAAAGAAATAATTTAAAATCTCCGCCGTTACTTAATATAGTTGTTCTGAGTTTAGATGAAGTAAAAAAAATCTCTGCTTGATCACCAACAAAGAAATAATTTAAAAAAATCCCACTCCCGTGCTAATTTAAAACGAGTTAATTTCGACTCGTCCTGCACTTCTCGCCCTTCGCAATCGCACTCTCAGAGATCCGCTTTTTAATCTCCACGGTCCACGGCCTCTCTCTCTCCACATCCCGCGCCCAGGCCGTTTTTTAACTTTTAAATTCACAGCACGTTCCGCCTCCTCCTTTACTTAACCCGAATAAGTTCATTATCGCGGCGAGGTGAGTTAAATTATTTATATCTGACGTTCCTGTGCGCCGCAATTTCGTTAATTATATTAGCATACTTATCTATTATGTCGTTAAAATTAACGTCCTGCCCTGTACAAATTGGACGCGGTGAAATTTTATGCGTTGAGTAACTCCGAGGCGACATTCTTGAATGCGTCCGATCGCCAAGGCGGAGAGATAAGTGGAGGAATATGGAGTATTTTAATAATTTTAAACGCATTAATTAATTAGGGAATTAATTGCGCCCGCCGGCCGATTTTCGGTGCTTCGCTTTGACGACGTTTGCGCCACAGGAGTATTTTTTTTCCGGTTTCACGTCATCGCATTACACGCCGGTGTTTTACGGCGTTTCCGCCTTTGTGTCGAAAATATGAAAACGGCCGTAAAGGGCACTGGGTGCACCCACCCGCCCTTTGAATTTATTATGCTTTACATTTATGAGCGAATCCGTACACAATATTTTTATTAAATTGACGGGAAACGTTCACAACCTTGCGCCCGGAAGTATCGGGAAAAGGGCCGCTTTTTCCATCCAGACGTTATTGCCGGGCTTCAATTTACCAGTCGACGCGAGATTTTTCGCCCGGAAAATGTTAATTTTCTCGCCCCACGAGTTTTATTGTGTAGTAAATACGGTTGCTTAATTTTATTGTCTTGATTTTATTTTTGTTTTGGGCCCGCGTGGTACAAAATTGAGGTCATTCCATATGTAAACAAATTACAAAATAAGAATAAAACCCAGGTAGTCAGTTCCACATAATTTTAATCGTACAGATATCATATATAATACATGTACCTACTGAGAGATGTGATAAAAAAGGAAAATGATTTTTTTCATCAAATGGTATTGAATTATGTTCAAGACTTTCAAGGTAGTACAGTTTCTCATTTTGTTAAAATCTACAAATATTTATTTTTTCATGAGTTTGGTGAAATAAAATCACTAAAATCAATAAAAAGATTTTCTACACATAAAAGCAAAAATATGTTACTAAACTTAGGCCCAGTTGTACGATCGTAGATCAATCTTGACCATGGTTCAGTTACCTAGAATACAATTGTTAATGCAATGGTATCTTTAGAAGCTGAACCACAATCAAGGATCATCCACGATCGTAAAACTGGGTATTAGAGACAAAAAACCAAACCTCCTCTAAGTTAAAGTTGGTAATTAACAGCTCTTTGATTGGTCTAAAAGCGATTCCGGAAATTATCTAAATTCAGATAAAAATGACTATTAAATTAGAAGAACGCTATAGAGGACAAAAATTGAATTCAATTACTTACAAAAAATCAGCCTTCTACAATTTGAAAATTTTTGTCGTAATATAAAAATAGATCTGATGTTCCACTAATGCTGTGAAGGATTTATAAACCTTATTTCATTTTTCCTCAATTCAAGTACAATATTACAAAATTTACAAAATTTTCATAAAATCCATAAAACTTTTTATTGCGTTTTAAATGTTTTATAACGAAAACAGCATCCTTATCCATCAGCACGACTCGAATCCTGGACCATGAACGAGCCTGTAACTTGAACAATGCAATATTCATCTTTGCATCTATAAATGTGAAATTCGGGTTCGTCGCTTGACCTAGCGACTTGGTACAGAGTCTGCAGCGCCATATTACGTAAAGGCATATTATTTCTTTCTGCTTACAAATTTTTGAAATCTGATTTCGGATCTTGACAGCCACATTATTAGTTGTTGTAGCATAAAAAATGCAATCCCAAATTATTTAATTATCTATTTATTACTATGTCAAATCAAAATATTACTACACGAAATACTGCTTATATAAATATTGAATTGATGCATGTTACGAAATGTTTTTCATAGTTTTTGTGACCCCTCAGAAGTATTAATGGACCCATTGACAAATCACGATCTACAGTTTGAGAACAACTGCTCTAAACGGTCAACATGTGCCAGTTTTTTTTTGACCTTTGTTGATTTTGTGTTTAAGGAACAAATAAAGCCATATATATTTTCAGCACAGAGTTCAGCACATTTGATAATTTTTAAATTCGCATGTATCTCTTTAAGTAAGCATCTGGACATATGTCTATAGGAACTTTTTTCACAATTTTGTCCCACACATCACGTTCGTGAAGTTTGGTCAAGGCAAATCAAGGCAGGTTACATCCTGCACATTAAAAACTACAAGCTTGGTCATCAATAATATCTTAATACAGAAATGCAGATTATAATTTCTGCATACGGGGTAGTAAATTGTCTTACATTATTGTATTTATGTAATTTTGATTGAAGGATTCAGCCCCACTATTACTTTGATAGAGTAGCAAATCTTATGCTTCTTTGTTTTATTTCAACAAAATCGGGGCAAAAAAAAATTCTAAATGCAAAATGCAAAATGACCGACAAAAAAATTTTCTTTCCCACAATATTTCAATGTTTGTAAGATGAATTTTATGGTCCATATTTGGGCCTTCTCCATTTTGCAATTTTGAAAATTATTATTTTTTCTAAACCGGCCTCTCAACCGGCCTCTAAAACTGGAGAGGTTTTGAAAGAGGCACATTTTTATCTCATAAAATGCTATAAATTTTGTTTAAAAAAAATTTGGATGTTAAATGGGAAATTTCAATGAATCAATTACATGTGTTAACATTAATCAATTGGATTGGAGTTTGCACAATTCTTATTTTATTTTCTTTGAAACCGAACTGGTGGTTGGCGTAAACAAAATTCTAAAGTTCATTTTTACGGACACCATAATATTAATGTTAATTATATAATTGTGGCATTTTATTAAAAAATGAAACATTGCATCACCTTATAACTTTTCAAGGTAAACAAAATAGAAGCAGGTAACACTAAAATGTATAATTATACTACTCCTTATTGACCCGTTTTGGCATTTTCCCCACAAATCCAAATTTACACAATTTTATTTGGATGTTTCAAATGTTTTTGAACTCCTTAATTAAACATAAGTATTGAATATCATTTCACTTGCAGCGATGATCATTCAAACAAATGTTGCAGTCGAATGTTTCCAGAAACTGTTGTTTTAGAAAATTCATCATAACCAGAGTTATAACCAGTAGCCCGAGAGTTAAAAATACTAATAAAAATTAAAAAATTAGCCAGAAAAAGGTAGTAGACAAAAAGTTGAGAAGGGCAAGAAACGAACCAAAAAAGGCAGTGGAAACGGCGAAACGGCATTAAAAAAGGCAAAAACAGTAACCAATCTAAAATGGCAGCAAGAAAGGGTAAAAAGGCATTTATACACGATACAAAAGATAAATATATTAATTCCGTCGACATATCGGGTAGGCCATTTTAATTAATCCTCGCAAATTACTCCGAAGATATATTCGATAGCGAAACTTGACCCAAACAAAAATTGTATGGCTAGAAGGGGGTCATCTGATGATGTCCTTTAACTTGACCTTGATGTTGAGTTTCAAGGTCATTTCAAGGAAAACTTGAAATTTTAAATGGTAATCCTACTTGTTGAATTTTTATTTTGAAATTGGTCATCATATCAGCACAGCTGAGTCAATACCTTTCATAAGAAAATTTTCGATCAAAAAATTACCGAAAAGTTTACTAAAAGACTAACTAAAAGCTTCAAATGTTCTCTTTCACAGGAAACTAAACAATATTTCCGGGTACCAACATAATAAAGCCGTATATGGCAAGCCGTTGATAATAATAACAATAAAGGATAAACTAATTTTTTTCTAAAAAATGTTTTTGAACTATTATTAAGAAAAAAATATAAAGTTTTTTTTTTATTATGCAAAACACTTAATCGTATTTTACTATAATTATTACAATCTGATCAAAGATGGATCAATGAGTAATGTTATGCCAACTTAAATTACTAAATAAAGGTAAAGTTAAATTAATTTAAAAAAATAGAGAAAATATAATTGATAGAATTCGAACCGCCAGGACTTTCAGCGTCAATATAATTTATGTATCCAGCAAAATGGAAATGTCTTTGAGAATATTCTTTTTATTTTTCTTAATTGTTCAAAAACCTTATTATAAATTCCTTTATTGTTTAGTGTTTATTATTGTCAACGGCTTGCCATATTACAGTATTATTATGTTTGTAGCCGGAAATATCGTTTAGTTTCCTTTGAAAGAAAACTTTTGAAGATTTGAATTAGTCTTTAAGTAAACTTTTATTAAATTTTGTTCTCGGAAATTTTCTTATGTAAGGTATTGAAATTATTACGCAGCCGTACTAATATGATGACTCTCTTTCAAAATAAAAATTCAAAAAGTAGGGTTACTATTTAAATTTTTGAGTTGGCCTTGAAATGACCTTGAAAGTAAACTTAAAGTTAAATGTCATCATCAGATGTCCCCCTTGTACCCATATAACTTTTGTTAGGGTCAATTTTTGCTATCGAACCTTCGAAGTGATTTCCGTGGATTGATTCAAATGGCCTACCCTGTATATAATTTAATGAACTCCTACATTGAAAAATATGCTTAACAGGAATTTAATGCAAACATAGGCAACGGCATTGAAAATAGGCACAGTATTTTGTGGCATTTTACCCAAGTAATGGGAAAAATAAATGATATAATTAATTCTCATGACCTAAGGTACTGCACATATAAATTTATAAATAACGAATTTTTTAAAATTAATTGTTGTAAATTTAGTAATATTTTTTATTTTGTAGTTTTATACATAGTCGGTTCAGTTCCAGTTTCAGTTTATGTATTTGTGTGACAAAGTGCAATAATATACCATATTTATATATAATATGCCTATACTACTTAGCCTAGAATTCCTGAAATTAAAATGATTTATCAATAGGATTTGTCCATTGGATCTAATATTCTGAGGAACACGAAACAGAAAACAACGAAATTCGAAAACAACGAAAAAAAAAACACGAATTCCAGTGTCTAAAATTTTCTATGATCTAAAATGATCCAGAAATTTGTCATCGTTGCATATATATTCAGGATGTCCCAAAAATAGTGGTCGAGCTCAACATCAGGTCAGTCGGGGAAGGCAACTGAATCCCTAAATAGCACTAAAAAGATTGGGAACGCTAGTTTTACAAATATTAATCGTCAGAAACTGTAGAAGGTAAATGTAATTTGCAAATAATTTGATTGCATTTGATTTGCAATTATAACTTTCATGATTATTTCACATAATGTATTAAACAAGTATCATAAGCCTAAAATCGCATTTTTTCTCTGAAATTTGTCTACCTTGAGAATTTTAACACCAATGTTAATGCACACTTCGAGCAGTACACAATAACATAACCTCGGGAACAGTGCACCTGGTACACAAGATTTGGCCAAAATATGGCAAATATAAATCATTCCCATGACCTAAGGTACTGCACATATAACTTTATATTTGGCGAACAATGTGGGGTAATAGAGTTCAAGTCTTCAGGCTTAAGATCTGTGTTTTAACGTCATATTTGGCGCCGATCGCGAGGTAAGTGCCAATTTGGCGCGTGGAGCATAACATCACATTTGCGTGTTACTTCCCCTGCCAAATTGGCATGTGGGGCATAATACCGAATTTGGGTGTTACTGCGCCTGCCAAATTGGCACTTACCTCACGTTCGCCGCCAAATATGACGTTAAGGGCGGGGTACTCCCGCATATCTATTAAATCGCGCTTTAAATCGTTTCTGCTGTAAGTTTATACTTTTCGGTATAGGCATTATGGTGCCTGTGAATAACATATTGACATTTTTTTTATTATTGTTAATAACAACTAAAGTAAATTTTACTAATTCCGAGAAATGAATCTCCTCTATTTATGAACAAAATAATTTGAAACTTCGTGAAGCTGTATTAATTATTATTCATATCTTCAGAAGATGTTACTTCAATCGAGAGGCAGTGACACCCAAAAGTGGTGTTACACCCCATGTTGGGTGTTAAATGGGATGTTAATATGTACAGTATGTCGCGTTGGGCGTCAATGGGATAAATTACAGTGTGCTATTGTATTTGTTGAGTACAAATTCGCATCAATAATTGGTTAGGATTCCAATCAAGTTAGTGCAGCTGTTGGCTTTGCATTCTATTAGAGCGTTTTACAGTCTCGATAAATTTACGTTAAGAGGTGCGTCTTGGTGCGGTCGTGATTTGTAAAAAAAAAGTACTAATGAAGCGAACATTACATTGTTTCAGAACGAATGTGTCTATTTAAACCGTTTGTGCACTTGTTAACGCTCTTCGGCGGAGTCGTATATTGGAACGGCACTGGTGCCCGGGGGCATCTAAAAACTTGCCATTTAAAACCAGTGCGTCGCCTTATTTTTTGCCGCTTCGCCCTCGATTCCCCGACCCGTTTGTTCCACCGATCTGTCCTCCTTGTAGGACAATGAAAGTGCGCGTCCGCCCACCATGAAAGCCACGGGGCGGGATGCAGGGGGGACGGAAAAAGCGGCGGAGTTGTGGCCGGGCGACGGCATAAATTCGTCGCGCCGTGACAATATCGAATTCTCGTTTTAATTAATCGGGGCCCGGGTACAAGTGTCCGGGCGTAGTTAGGGTGAAATTTATCGATCGGACGGAGGTGTTTTCGGCCGGGTCGCTCCTAACCAGACATTAATTCACTTTATTAGACTTCATTTTGTCAACATCTGAAACACATATGTACGGGAGATATTTATCTCGGCTTTAATTATGTCTAGATTTATGTACGGGACCGTTCTCGAACTGCGGAATCGTGTCGGGGCCCGAGCGATAAAACAGCGAATTTTACTAGATGCCGAAATTGCCTGTTTTATAAGGCCTAATTAAAAACAGGCGCTGGAGTGCAAAACGCTAAGAGGTCGAGGATGCGACGCAAATTGTCAGAATTGTAATTTTGTTGTAATTGGAATCGTCAGAAACGCACATCCGCGGGCAAATGCCAGAGGACACAGGTCATGTCTGGATGCTATAAATGTTTACACGCGAAGTCACTTAGATTAATGCATTTTTGTGGACATTTAAATTCGAAAGTACTCCATTTATCTGGTGATGGCTTTCGCCTGTTAATGCCTTCTTTTAACGTCGGGGGAGACTAAATTTCACCTGAAGCTTTATTAGCCCCGGGGCTAAATAATAGCCTCGCACAGATAGAGCCCCCCTCGTTATTATTAACTGTCGTTCCCATTCCCATCCCGTTCTTAAAGGGAGTGCAGATATTTACGCGCCCTAGTCACGTACCAAGACATTTTGTCAACGAAAGTGACCTAATCAGCAAAAATAATAGGGCTGTCGGATACATGCACGAGGCAGAAGTATGACGGATAGCCGAAATTTATCAAATAAACAAGGTATGCAAATATGAACCGCCGTTTTGACTAGAAATATTCGGGGCTCGTGCCCCGGCAAGATAATTGCGATCGCCGAGTCTCTCACTTCCATCGCATTCTGGCGATTCGAATTTATTCGCCGCGTGTGAGTGGCGATAATGCAATTACGGAAATCCGCGCGTGCGAGACCTACAAATACGAAATCCTGCTTAAGAAGACCGAGCCGGTGCGATACGTGATCATTCCGTACGGCTTGGCGGGATTAAGGTCCTCGACAATGGTGCTTAAATTAAAATCCACAATCCGCTCCTGATATACAATAAAACAAAAACAAGATTGGCGAATGGTGGAAACGGTGACAAACTTTATCTGCAGGACGGCAGTTTTGCAGCTTCGCTAATCCGTAATGCGATTACGTACCAAAAAGATAACTGAGAAATAAAAGCCGTCGCGGACGTATACCGAAGCCAATTACAACATGTCATACCAGTGCAACGATTTTGGCGCCTGAGGCAAACTCGAACTTTAGAGCCTCAAGAAAAACCGACACAAATAAAATCACAATTGTGAAATGAAGCGGGGATTCGAATAATTCCTTTTGTAGACAATCAAGGCACGTAGAAGGCACGTAGAAGGAAAAGAAAATTCTATGTATCTTCTACAAAAAAACGTGCTAATCATGGCAGACCTAAATCGAAGAGTAGGTAAACAAAAATCAGGAACGTAATTAAATATGGGGGAAAAGGTCAAAAGCTTAGAAACAACAATGGGGAAATTAAGCCAATAATAGCAAACGCAAAGTTCGAATGCAAAAAGATACAAAAAGTAAGTCCAACTGACCATAAATGAAATGTCAGTAATCTAATCTAATCATAAAAGTCTCAAAATAGGCAGACAGCAAGCGACGATTTACTAATTAACCACATAATCATCATTAAAGTACATTTAACTAATATAAATGGGCATAAAGAGAAGAAACATAGGAAAAACATTATAAATAAAGGTTAAATAAAACAAAAGATAAAAAAAGAACTTACATTCTTAAGAAAATAACTAAATATTTATCAAGTTATTAAATAGGAAATTATAGAGAATAAGCAGGATATATAGAAATCGAAGAAAAATGGAAAATCTTCAAAAATAGCTTACTAAAAGCACCTAAAGAACGCAACATCAAAAATTGTTAGGAAATATATGCAGAAGACGAAGTGGTGGACCAAAGAAATCTAATAAAAAGTTAAGACAAAAGAAACTAAAGAACCTAAATACAAAAAAGAAAGAAGACTATGAAGGATACGAAGGAAACGAAACTAACTAAGATAGGACAACCAATCAAAAAAAATGAAAATACAGGGTGGCCCACGTATCCACGCTCGAACCATTGGTGCTAGACTAATTTAGGAAAACATCTGGTTGGAAGTTGTATACCCTGTATATCTAAATATAACTAGTTAGACGGAAAGACAGATCGACAGCCATTAAAATATTGTTACAACTGATGTCAAAGATCATCATCAAAGATGTAGTATTATGAATATAAAAGACAATGTAAGAAGAATAATCACGGAAGAGGATAAAGTAATGCTTTGATGGAGACAACATTTTGAGGAACTGAAAGGCCACCAGAAGAATATGAAGCTAAAAATCTGAATAATAGAGACAAAATTTCGAAAAACTGAGAGAATCAGAAACAATAATACCAGAAGAATTAGAAGCTAAAACATAAGAAGAATAATCACGGAAGAACATAAACAATGCTAAAATGGAGACAACATTTCGAAAAACTGAGTGAATCAGAAACTAGGACACCAGAAGAAATTGAAGCTAAACATCGGAAAAAAAGCAGGAAAAACAATATAATTCCCGAGATTATAAAATATATGTGTGACCAACAGGGTTGAAATTAATCATAATTTAAGAAAAAATCAAAAATTGTTCATTAAAAAAATATATAAATCCTTTGTTTTTAAAAAAATCCAAAAAATCATGTTTTTTTTAATCATAAATTTACATTACGATTTAAACAATATGCCAATCAATTAAACGAATGAAAGAAAATAAAAGATATAATATAATTATAAAAGACAATGTAAAAAGAATAATCATGGAAGAAGATAAAATAATGCTAAGATGGAGACAACACTTCGAAGAACTGAAAGGCCACCAGAAGAATATGAAGCTAAAAATCGGAATAATAAGAAGAATAATCACGGAAGAGCGTGAAATAATGCTAAAATGGAGAGAACATTTCGAAAAACTGAGAGAATTAGAAACAAGGACACCAGAAGAAATTGAAGCTAAACATCGGAAAAACAGCTGGAAAAACAATATAATTCCCGAGATTATAAAATATATGTGTACCTACAGGGTTGGAATTTATCATGATTTAAAAAAAATCAAATATTGTTCATTTAAAAAAATATAAATCTTTGGTTTTAAAATAATCCAAAAAATCAGGATTTTTTTATCATAAATTTACATTACGATTTAAACAATATGCCAATCAATTAAACGAACGAAAGAAAATAAAAGATATAATATAATTATAAAAGACAATGTACGAAGAATTATTACGGAAGATGATAAAATAATGCTATGATGGAGACAACATTTCGAAGAACTGAAAGGCCACCAGAAGAATATGAAGCTAAAATTCGGAATAATAAGAAGAATAATCACGGAAGAGCATAAAACAATGCTAAGATGGAGACAACATTTCGAAAAACTGAGAGAATCAGAAACAAGGACACCAGAAGAAAAATAAGCTAAAAATCGGAAAAAAGCAGTTGGAAAAACAATATTATCCCCGACATTATAAAATATATGTATGACCAACAAGGATGGAAATCATCATGATACAAAAAAAAAATCAAAAATTGTTTATTTAAAAAATATACATCCTTCATTTAATAAAACAAAATCCTAAAAATCATGATTTGTTTTAATTTTTTTCATCATAAATTTACATCACGATTAATCATGATGTTTTTATTGTTTTGATCTTAAATTTACATCACGATTTAAACAATATGCCAATCTATGGCACAATAAAACGAATGAAACAAAAGAAAAGATATAATATAATTATAAAAGACAATGTAAGAAGAATAATCACGGAAGAGGATAATATAATGCTATGATAGAGACAACATTTTGAAGAACTGAAACGCCACCGGAAGAATACGAAACTAAAAATCGGAATAATAAGAAGAATAATCACGGAAAAGCGTAAAATAATGCTAAGATGGAGACAAAATTTCGACAACTGAGAGAATCAGAAACATGGATACCAAAAAAAAATTGAAGCAATCTGAAAAAACAACTGGAAAAACAATATAATTCCCAAGAATATAAAACATATCCCAACAAGGTTGGAATAAATCATGATTTAAATAAAAAATAATCAAAAATCGTTGATTTAAAAAATATATATAAATCCTTGATTTAAAAATTTCAAAATTAAACAATATGTTTTTTTTTAGTAAATCATTACTTTAGTTTATTACATTACTGCGTGGTTTTGCAGTTTTGCAACCTTGCGCAAAAAAAATTGTCATCCCATGAACAAGAATTGATAATTAATCATTATTACATTTTGTAATATTAAGATTTTAATTTGAACATTTACTGTAACTTATATATTTTCAACAAACAAAGCTGAAGACGCCTAACAAGCCGAAACCTGTTCCATATAAATTAACCAGACAACTTCAAAATGTAACGAAAATGTATAGAATATACTTCATTTCAGAAATAAGAAGAGAGAGTATCACCCAATACTTAACATTTATAATAAGACAACTTAAACATAAACTTAAACATAGATATCTTCTGCTAACTTAGAAAACATGTTTGGAAAGTATATAAAAAAGAGAAAATGATAAAAATACTATAATGCTGATAAAAGCAAACAACAAAAATATATGTTGAGAACTAGCAACCAAGAATCGAGTTTGTGAGGTTTGTAAGAAATATGGCAGTAAAATAAGGATACATCTTGAGTCAAATACTAGTCTATTAGTACTAGTAGTAGTATCGTAGTATAGTACCTCAGTAGTACAAATGTTTTTAATACCTAAGGAAATAGTTTTTGATTCTGTTAAAGTCCCGTATATATGAAGCAAATCAAGAAGCAAAAAAAAACATGACGATATTAAAACTAGAGTACCTATCGAAAAATAGAAATAGTGCAGATAGCAGACAATGTATGCAGATGATATGGTCATTGTAGCAGAGGCAGAAGAAAAGTCGTCATGGCAACACATTACAGGCACATGATCTGTTAAGAATCAGTTACCGTGTGGCAATAAATGACAGCAAAAGAGCTTTTACATGTGAAGAGGACATATCCCTTGCTTGCTGTCACTGCCAACAGGACAACTTTTAAATATAACAAACACTTTTATTTGTTTATATCACACTGTTTATTAAAATTAGTGACTATAGTTTTGATCAATTTCATCATATATCACGATATAGATGCCTCCAACACTGACCACTTAGGACAACTTTTGTTGTACGGTATTTTATTTATGTTAGATTAATTCAAATTGAATTAAAAAAATTAAAATGTAATAAATATGTGTAATTTAACATTTTAAATTATATATTTCGAAACCATGCAGTGTTGATCGTGGGTAAATTAGAATTTGTTTCTTGTTTTGATATTTGTTCACCTTTTTTTTCAAGCGTAGGAAATGTTTCATTAATACCCTAGTACTAAATACTACAAACTAAACTAAATACAAGTACTAAGGTCAAGAAAAAAATTAGAAAGAAATTTTTTCTGAATACAATTAAAATAAATTAAATTAAATAATAATCAACTGGGAACAAGAACATCGAGATGAATTAACAAAACATGGAGGTCAAACGGAAGAAAAGCAATTATTAATAATAACGAGAACACAGGAATTTCGGAAGACTATATAGAAAATAATCACATGGTTGGTAATTTATAACATTTATGTATTTGTGGAAAGGGATCAAAATTGAATATTTTCAACCATTAGAGATTAAGAGGGCGAAACATAGTATAACAGTCATTAACACAAGGATACACGCAAAGGAAACAATACACCTAAAGAAAATCGAGAGCTCAAAAAGAGCTAAAATAAGTAACTAAACACACAGACAAAATCTACACATTGGATCCATAAATGCAAAAATAGCGAAGGGACAATTCGGGAATGAATGTCGAATGCAAGACAAACAGAATATACGAAACACGAGTATCAGTGAAAAACTACATGGGAGGGCCAAGAAAAGTATGGATTTACAGATTTTGCGTTCTAAAATGCCTGCTTCTTTAATTCTATAATTCTATGTTCAGTAAAAACCTACAATGGATGGCCAAGAAAAATATGAATGTATAGAATCTGAGGTTCTAAGATATCTGCTCCATCCCTGATTCTATAATTCCATATTTTTCTTGACCGTCCACTGTATGTTTACACTAATGCTGATATTTCGTAGAGCAGAGAAAATGCAGTGAGAAAGTAAATATCATGGGATGAAATCATCCAGCTAACATAGGACAAAAAGAAATAGAGAGCAAATCCTCAAATATGTAGATAGCCGTAGGATTAAATACGTGTAAATAAAATGTATGGATTAAAATTCCAAGCCTAAAATTTACAACTGCGTACTGTTAATATAATTTGGTATGAAATGGTTAGTTTGAAATATATAATTAAATACGAAAGTACGTTAAACTAATTGGTGAGCGTTATCCAGAGTATTATTATATTATTAATTATTAATGCATTAAAATTATCACGAAGCGTTCGTTGTTAGGTAGGTAATTTAAATAATTCACTTCACGCATATAGCAGATGTGGAATTCAACAATATTCCGTAATTATTCAAATTTTGAAATTTGATAGGAAGCGGCGAGTCTTTTTTCCATAATTTTACACGCGCCGCTGAATCCAGATAGAAGTTACTGCTTATCACGCACAGTGTTGTTAACGCTGTTTACGACACAATTTCTATATAATTATTTTTAACATAATTTAATCAGTCGTACGGCTCTTCGCTTCGCCGAGTCGAACATCAGATCGATGGACCTAGTTCCTGAGATTAATTTCGCATGCAGCGAGCGTTTTTGTCCCCTATTTTTCATTACCGCGTTTCTTGCGATTCCGAGTTTGTGCAGTAGATTTGACTTGTCAGTCATCCAGAACGTTCTCTTTTAAAGAACAAAAACGTGACAAGATATTTACTGCTATCAATCATTTTCCTCCGGTCTTGATACCCTAGAATGCGCGACGGGAATCCGCGGCCTTCGCTGTTCTATTTAAACGCAAGCCTCCTTAATATACGAACAATGCACGTCAACTTTTTTCCGCGTTTTTTTCTATTATTAAAATTTCTGCGAAGCTTCGCGTTGTTTAAGGATCCTGTGAAGACGAAACGGCAGTCCGCGATGCAACGATTCGCCTTTGAATGAATAACGAGAGGAGTGATTTATTTGGGTACATTGACTGGGTGCGAACAAATAGTGGAACGTGGCGAAGCGCTGTTTTTGCTGGTGTTATTAAATTTTTAGTGAATAGGATTGCAATCGGTGTATTGTACACGAAGTGGGATAATGAAATGTGCATTTGCCCTACATTCAGAAGTTGAATGCACAAATTAGTACATTTTAAATGGTTTCCTGCGGTATTTATTTGTACGTACGTGTTTGTAACGTCGAATGTTTCATATACCATGCCATGCATCAGGGGAATGCGTTCAAAAACTTCGATAGTTTAAACTTCGTTATTACATCACACCAGTAAAACGTACAACGTTACATGAGATTAAATGATCAGTACAAAGTAGTTATTGAATAATATTGATGTTTAATAAATTAATTGAGCCGTTGAAAACCAAAGTGGTATAAGTGCATTGTTTTCAAGTCTAGAAATTTATGTCTATAGATCCATTTCTTTTCTTGAAGTGCTAATCAACTTTCTACATCAAGTGCATCGAAATGACCATTGAGACTCTTAACGAACTCAACACCAAAGGCGAAATAGACAACTGGGGCTGCCGCGATTGTGAAATAGCCCACACAACCACAAAGTCTCTCGAGATCAATAACATCCAAACAACACACGTTGATAACACGGAGGTCAGTCATCAGTGAGGTACAAGTACACGGGTCCTCCAAGTCGACATCATCGAAAAGGGGAGGGAAAATGACATTCACCACTCCACAGACACACTGAAACGTACAGAAGAAATCAATTCTTATGGACACCAGGTACTAAATATCTTCAATATCAAGGAAAAAATGAAAAACATCTCACTTGCAATGTTTTATGTTCACCTAAAACAACAAGTAAATAACAAAGAAATATACAACATACAATTCCTTATGAACAATGAAATCAAATTTGAACATCCACATGCCAAAAAAGACACGGTCACACTAAAAATTTCTGTAACCGAAGAGCAAGATGTGTCAACTGAAAAGGAGACCACCAAACAAAAAAATGCGAGAGGAAGACAAAAAGCGATGGCATTCAGTGCATTAACTGAGAAGGCAACCACCCGGCTAACTACAAAGGGTGTGCCGTAAGAACAGATTTAATTCTACGACAATTCCCACCACTCAGGCCTAGAACCTTCAGCACCTCCAACTCACAATTGAGACCGGGATCGACCTATGCTAAAATTGCAAGAGAACACGAATCACAACAAAATCAAGCACAACCAAACAACAACATCCCCAACAAGGATATAACGGAGACACACAACACTACTAACCCAAGCTATATCTAAAATGGAACTAATGATGTCCACATTCATGGAACAAATGAATTCCATTACCAAACTTATCACAACACTCATCACCAAACTGACATAATGGTTAAACAGTCCCTGAAAATTGCCAATAGAACGCTAACAGACTAACCGGAAAAAGCAACAAGGTCAAAGCCTTTATCAATCAACTTGGCATAGACATCGTGCTAATATCGGAATCACACTTCACTGAAAAGAGCTACTTCAAATGTGTTAAATACAGCGTCTACGAATCAAACCACCCAGACCAAAAAGCTCACGTTGGGACAGTCATCATAATAAGGGACGCAATCAAGCATTTTGCGCTTCCAGCCTACTCAAGAACCTTCTCACAAGCAACAAGCCTAGTGGTAGAAGACTGGACCAATTACCATATCCGCAGTATACTGCCTCCCACAAAAAAAGAACACGAACAATATCAAGAAAAATCAGATTGAGGAATACTTCAAATCACTAGGCACCCCCTTTATGGCAGGGTGTGACTACATCGCAAAAAAACACTACCTGGCAATCCTGTAAAACCTTCACCAGAGGGAGGGAAATTTACAAAGCCATGCAGTCAAACCAACTCCACCACTTTTTCACCGGACAACCGACCCACTGGCCCGGAGACAGAGCAAAAATTCCGAACCTTCTTGACTTATTCATCGCGAAAAACATAGCATCCAACTACCTACAAATTAAATGAAGCTTGGACCTTTCCTCAGACCACACACCTATCATTGCTATCATCAACACAAAAGTAGTGGAAACTACAAACTCGCCAACCTTCTACAATTAGAAAACAAACTGGCATAACTTCAAACAACTTGTACACAAAAACATTAACCTCAACGTCAGACTTAAAACAGACAACGAACAGGATGATGCAGTAGAACACCTAAGCCAAGTCATTCAAGGGTCTGAATGGAAATCAACCCCAAACACTAAAATCCTCTCAACTAGCACTGGCTGTCCAAGAAACATAAAACACCTCCTAGCAGAAAAAAGAAAGCTTAGATAAACAAGCCAAACCTCCAGATTAAGAAGCGACAAAACGAAACTAAATAAAGCTCTTAAAACCTTGAAAGAAAGGCTAGATAAACATAAACATAAAAAGATCCAGGACTTTCAAAAACGAACAGCAACCGAAACAACGGACTACTCATTGTGGACAGTAACTAGGAACTTGAAAAATACCCAGCAAAGGGTACCACGCATAAGAAAACAAAACGGATGCTTGACAAGGACTGAAAAAGAAATGGTCGAAACATTCGCTGAACACCTAGCCAAGGTTCCCAACCATTCCCATCATAGCTATCCCAATCCAAAGAGGACGAAATATTCCAATTTCTAGAAGCCCCGTTCCAAATGAGCAAACCTATAAAAAAAGTAATGACAAGGGAAATAAAATACGCAATCCAAATACTAAAACTAAAGAAATCACCTTAATACGACCGGATTACCAGTAAAATTATAAAGGAATTCCCGGACTCTACCCCAAAACTAATGGTAATGATATTCTAATATTCTATGTGGCAATAAGAATAGGTCACTTCCCAACACAGTGGAAAGTTGCTCAAATCATCTTAATGCTAAACCAGGCAAACCGCCAGAGGATGTAAAATCATACAGACCAATAATCTCCTTATTCGCAACAATAGTTACAGAAAAACTTAATGTACTTTGATTAATTTAAAATTGTTATTGTTTTTACAAGAGCGATATAGTGTTATATTCTTAAGTTGAGATCTTCTTCAGGTGTGCTACGGCTTCTGCTAAGGATTTCCCTCTCCTTTCTCTGCACGTCAGGATATGGTGTTTTCCCGCTTCCTCCCCACAGGATTGGCATCTGCAGTCATCGTCTGGTTCGTGGAAATGTTTCTTGTAGCATGTAAGATGATGGGATCCATGCAATGTCACACACGTTAGTAGGTGCCTTCCATTTTGGTTTGCTTTCTTCCAGCCCGGGAGCTGAAAGCTGGTCCTTCGGTGTATCGTTTTGCTACGAATTCCCATCGCTTGTCCTCTATAATTCTTTTGTATTCCAGCCTTGTTCGTATTGGCATCTCTTCAAAGTTGTTCATCAGGTCTTCCCCCATGGTCTTGCTTTCCGCAAAAATGAAAGTAAAAGTGTTAGACGCGTTCCTCGGGAGGCCAAAGACTTTCTTCAGAAAGCGTGCTTCGATTTTGTCGAGGAAGACCAGATGGTTTGTTCCTTTTGATGACATAGCGACTTGATGCCATACGTTACCGCATCATACAGACCAATGAACCTCTTACACCAAATATCAAAAATATTCGAGAAAATCCTGTTTAAGCGACTACTGGAAAACCTGATTCCCACATACAATTTGGCTTTCAATAAAAACATGCAACTATTAAACTGGTCCACCGCATCATCCACAAAATTATACAAGGATTCGAATAAAAAAATATTGCTAAGAAGTCTTCCTTGATATAAGCCAGGCTTTCGACAAAGTCTGGTAGTCCGGTCTTTTCTAGAAACTCAAAAAGAAACTACCACACAACATGTAGGTAATCGTAAAATCCTACCTAGAAAACAGACTATTCCAAGTGAAATACAAGGAAGAACTCACAAACCTTAACAAAATATTATAGGACGAGGTACCCCCGTCAAGGAAGTGTCCTGAGCCCTGTCCTCTATCTCTTATTCACCTGAAACTTACTGAAAACAAACAAAACAAACACGGGAACGTAAGCTGATGACACAGCAGTTCTTGTAATGCACTCAGACCCAGTAGAAGCCTCTAACTGCCTCCAATCAAGCTTAAACAAGATACAAAACTGGCTTCGAAAATGGAGAATTAATGCCAACGAATGCACGTCATCCCACATCACATTTACGCTTAGAAGGGACTCTTGTACCCCAATAAAACTAACTGATCAGCAGATCCCTCAAACAGTAAGTACCAAATACCTTGGTATTCAGCTAGATCAAAGATTTACACTGAGAAAACACATCTGGTCTAAAAGACTACAGATAGGAATGAAGGTCACCGGCTATTCAATAAAAAATTAAAATTATTCATCGACAAAAAGCTACTTCTATACAAGAGCATCATCAAATCTATATGGACCTACGGGATCCAACTCTGGGGCGCAGCTAGCAACTCCAATGTTGAAATCACCCAGCGAGACCAAAACAAGATTCTAAGAACTATTGCCGATGCCCCAAGATATGTCCCAAACTGGCTAGTCCAGCAACTATAAAACAGGAAGTGTCTAGCTACAGTAAAAAATACCATCTTAGACTAAAATCACACCCAAATCAAATAGCATCAAAACTTTTACTGCGCAGTACCTCAAGACTCAAGAGGTATGATCCACTTGACCTACCAAGTAGATATTCTTAAATTACATATTTAGAAGGAGTGCTTTCATTGGAAAGCTTCTCCCCAAGTTCTGCATGATACACCTATTACCCAGTAGTCAGATTGTAAATATAACGGATAATAATGATAAAAAAAATCATTTCATGACTTATCTTAATTAAAACAAGGTCTTACATCACTTAGGTTTTCAACTGCACAATTATGTAATATTGTATAAAAATTATCCTTTTGCTGTCTTAATGACAACTGTCATTACAGCATGATGTTGCTGTCTCCAACTCAAATTCGTTACGATTTCTTGTGGAGTAGGTACCTGTGGTGTATTTTTTTATGTTTTTGGTATAAAGTAATTTGGTAATTATGTTATCAAGCAATACTTTCATAATAAGATTTGCTGGTTTAATCAACGAAGAAGGTGCACATTAAATATTGGGTGATGATTAGATATCCAGTACGAGAACAGCGGTCCGTGTGTTATCCACATTCCGATTTCACCTGGTGGATCAATTAAGTTGTTAATCTGTAAATTGGAATCGCGCAAACGTGCATGCCCACGTTAATGTGAAAATCGAATCCTGCGTTCCAGGCCCGATCCAGGAGGGGCAAGTATTTCAATTTCCCGAGCGCATATCGCAGCGAGACCGAAAAGGGCGCTCCTAAATTACCACTTTGTTTCAGGTTTTCGGTCCATTGGAGGGTGCAGCTCATTTCCGTGCACAAAGGGGGCGACATATTTCACTGCATCGGGAATAAATATAACTCGCTTCCTGGCCATTCCGACGCGGTGCGCGCGACAAAAGCCGAGCAGAGTGCACCGGCGGAATCGAAGCTCGCTCATCGATTTCCCGGATCCATTTCCAATCGAACGGCGAAGGGAGTAATTGAAATTACCAGTGGGATGGGCCGGTAGGCCGCTCGCTCTCCGCTGGATTGAAGAACGTGAGCGCGGATGGTCTACGCCGGCGAGGGATGAGCAGGAATTTTAATGAAATTTCCCTGACGGATGATGTGCATAATAGGGAGCGTTTTGGTGTCTTACAGGCCGTGTCTTGATGCGGAAGTACAAGATTAGATTTTCAAGGATGTGTATTCCATGTTACGAAATCCTACCTCAAGTGCATCTCAGTTAAACCTGTTTATCTTTAAACATGCTTGAAGTACTTGTTTCTGCTCCAATTTCAAAATATATTCCTTTGAAGGGGAACTGAAGCAGAAGATCCCGTGTTCTGTTAAGTTCTACGTGACGTACCCGATATGGATGAAATGAAATTCATAAAGGCAAAATTTCCAAGTGTGGTGGATCGCTCCTTGGCGACGGTAATTAGCCATAGCAGTAGAAATAGGCTGTCATTCAATTAAAAAACAAATACATTTCAATAAACCAAATAATTATCGTTTTCTTGACTTTTTTATATTTAATCGAAATTATAATATAAAATATGTACCTGGTGGGCTAATTTCGATGTTTTAATAGGGAATATCGATAACTATAACAGGTATCATAAAATTGATCCCTCCTCCCCGATCTCTATTTTCGAGAGAAACTTAATGGTGAAAACCTAAATTGGCTATTGTCTTTTGTTTTCGAGTTATTCGCAAAAAAAACGATTTTTGTACGCTTATTTTTGAGAATATAAAAAAAATCTACGTTCTTCGGGCACTTTTTTGATAACAACGCAGCGGCGTAGTCAATTTTTCAAAAGACAGTCCGAAATTCGAGTTATGCTCACCCTGTACTTTAATAATAAGGCACAAGCATTGGAATTATTATTATTATTATTTATTTATAATGAATTGTAGATATCCGAACAAAGATTGTTTCTCTCTAAAACGTCAAAAAGAAGTGGTTGATATGTACAATTTCCTGAAACTCCAACAGTTTCGAACCTACTGTAATCCTGATAATTTTTGGCAATTTAAATGCTGTAATATTAAACTGACGTTCCTTTATAGGGGTACTAAAGCTGGCGATCTAGTGTACAAAATAATTAAAAGCCGACATTTAAATACTCCAGAGCTCAAACTTGCTTGCGTTGTAATATTTATAGTATTATATAATTAATCAAATTGTGCTTCTTAAAATTGTTAGAATAATTAACAGAGTAGCTCAGCTCATTGTTAGAAAACACAACAGCAATTGTTGGACAAACCATACATTGACACAGTATCCACACAACTTCCAAAATTTCAATAGTAGGTACTACTACTATGCAATTTTTGAAGTTTAGTGGATCTTCTCCGTTTTTATACTGTTATAAACAAAAAGTGATACAAAATACTACAAAAATTGGCTATAAAATTAATTTGCCATCGTTTTTGAAAGTTACTCTTCTTTGTCTCAGCCATTCAATCAGTCTTTCGGGATATTTAAAGCTCAATTTGAATGGAAATAACTTTGATGCTATCTAATCCAAGCAAAATGTATTTGCCAAACAAGTTCAAAAGTTTAAAAAGTCCAATCAGTTCATGTATTAATATTTAATATTTATTATTAATATCTTTGCTAGTAAAATAATTTAAGACCATTAGAATTGCATTGTAGAGTCCAACTTTCTATTGTTGAAACTAACTGAACACGAATTTGACACTATGAACCTCATAACTTTCTTTGTAATTTTAAACGTTTACAATAATTGTATTAATTGTAATTGGGAAACAAATTTTCATAGCACAGTTCAAGGAGAAAATTCGATTGAAATATTTATTCAATTATTAATAAATAATAAGTAGTTAAACGATTATTATTCAAGGAATAGCTGACATGAATATGTTCAATCTTTAAATTGTGTGAGGTAGTGTTTAATTCTTAGTGAAACATTTTGAGATAAACAAGGGAATACACTTGGTATAGTTTCACAGGTATATTAGATTGCTCTACAATTGAGGCGTTTATTTTAAAAACAATACTCTCAAGACCAATGTCTATTCACTAACAAAACCGTTTTCTCGAAAAACAATACAAGTCGCGTGTAACAAGCAAAAGTTTTTTTTTCATTTGCCTGTTACACGCCTGTTTCATTCCAACTTCCCGTTTTTTCTCTTGTTTCAAAGTTCATATTTAAAATAATTTTTATTTTTAAATAAATACAACTGAATAGCCTGATTTATTTTTCCAGTACTTTGAGTATAACTTCCACTATAACTTTTTTTATACTTCCCACAAAAGTTATTTTTGGACATGTGCACTTTTTAAAATAAACGCGTCAATTGTTTCGACCTTACGGTCATTCTCAAGAGAGATATAAAATTAGTTTTAATTTTCTTTGAAAATATGTATTATCGAATAAAATCTAGATTTTAGAACGTTTCAGAAATTTGACAATGGGAAATTGAAGTTTTCTTCAATATTTTTCAAAATTTTCATGAATAGTTTCGAAAAATTTATATTTGAAATGTAAAAAATCATCTTAAAAGGCACATTTTTTGTGGGAAACAAATTTTCATAGCACTGTTCAAGAGGAGAAAATTCGGCTGAAATGTAATATGTTGAAATTACCTGTGAAACTATACAAAGTGTTTTCCCTAATTCATGTCATCAACTTTAGTTATTTTAGACAAATAACGTGGTAATTGATTTTTGAGAAAATTGATTTTAAAAATATATTCAGTATTACATTTTCTTTCGATATCTAGTTTGTTTCATCTTATGACATGTATTAAAAAATGTGACATTCAATACCATTTACCACTACCAATTATTTAATTATTTCTAACATTTTGTTTTTGTCATATGCTAGGTACCTGCCCAGAAAACTTTTTTTTTTCACTAAAACTCAATTTGAATGGAAATATTTTTTATGTTATCTAAACCAATCAAATTTGTTGGAAACGCCAAACTTGTTCCAAAAGTCCATTCAGTTTTTCATGTCTTTTTTATCATTTCATTTTAAAATATTTCAGACCATTAGGATTGCATCGTGAAATCCTGATGACTTACTTTGACAAAATTAGAATTCAACATATGAACTTCATAATTTTCTTTGAAACTTTAAAACTTTACATGTATATTAACCAAAGATATATTCATAACATCATTACTGGCATATCACACATATCATAATCAAACATTACTAGCAAAAGTGTAGTTTCCGGCAAAAAAATTCAAAATTATAGCAGAAATTTCAGTTTGAGGTCCCACGGGGCACTTGAGACACGTTTTGTAACTCCCGGACTAGTCTAGACTAGTCTTTTGATTAGTTCTAGAGATAGTCAGGGATTTTCCAAAAGGTGTATCAATCGCCCCGTGGGACGTCAAAGGACTAGTCAAAAACTGCTCAAAATAATTGCTTTTTTTAAAATTATGTACTGTAGAATAAAATCTAGATTTTAGAACGTTTCAGAAACTTTACGATGTGAAATAGAAGTTTTCTGCATTATGTTTTCAGTCTACATGAATAATTTCGAAAAAAAGATTGAGCAAAGTTACAATGCATTTTTTTATGGGAAACTAATATTCTTAGTACTTTTCGCAAATAATATTCAGTTGAAATGTAATATTTAACGAATTATTGATAACTAATGGTTAAACGATTAATATTCGAAGAATATTTGACATAAACTCGATCAACTTAACTAACTTTAGCAAAAATTCGCGGCAATTGATTTCTGTGAAAACTGCAGTGTAAAATAATTTAATCTATTAGTGAAAGAACAATATAAGCGCAATGTACAGGGTGTCCAAGATTATGATCATCAGCATGGGGATCTCGGAAACCGTAAAAGTTATAAAAGCGGTTCAATTACAAAAAAGTTACGCAATTTAGTGCTTATTATTATCTGTTGAGAAAACCACAAATTACCGCATACTTTCGGCGATATTCGACAAAATCCAATTTTTAAATTATCAATTTTTGGTAGTAAATAAAGTGAGATTTCGCTCTTTTGAATGCTATTAAAATCCAATATTGCGGCTCTAAGGAAATCAAAAGTTGACTATGAAAATTTGGGCATCTAATTAGCGCAGAAAATATTTGGTTCTGTGATCAGAAAACTAACGTCGACGAAAGTGTAAGAATGCTAAGTTTCGTAAAATTTCCTTCAAAAGTAAAAAAAAAAATAGTAAAGGAAAAGGAAAGGGCACCTTTTCAGTTTTTCAGCGATATTTCAGGAACTGTGAAAGTTATCCCGGATTTCGTCTCAGTATATTGAAAGGCACATAAATGAGAAACTTTTACCCCATTTGACCAAATCTGTATATGTTTCCGTTTAATAGATCCTAATGGTGGGCGTCGTAAAAGTGACCACCCTGTATCGCTATAGCGCAATACAAACTGCTGGCCGTGAATTTCTGTTGCCCTTCCAATATTTTGTAAACGAATGTATATGATTTAAAAGTTGCTTTTGAGCTCATTTTAATTGAGTAAAAAATAGATGCTCGTGAGCAGCATATTTTTTAGCTATTCGGTTAATTTTATGCACTGTCAAACTCTAAATTTTATTAGTACTTCTGCTCGATAGAATGTTGATATTGGAAGTATAATTTATATGTTGCAATCTAACATTTGTGCCTAGAGAAATATTGAAGTATTTATTTAAATGACAAACAACTGCATTTCTTGTAACGGAATGCTGTGGAATTTGCTTGAAATAAATAACTCGAGTAGCATCAATGAGATGCACATTTCGGTAACCACGTGAATATATTTTGTAATGAAGATTGAATTATTGGATTGCTGTTCTTTTTTTAAAATTTATATTCTGATACCTACTAGTAATAGTTGGGCTTCATTTTTGTATTCTTACGAATTGTTGGCAATATACGATTAAATACTATAATTCAGTTCTGTATGCTTCTAAATGTCTGACAAATTAGAGGATGTAGATAATTATACACTTATAAAATATAAATTGCCTGTAATTACAATAAATGTAAAATATGGAATTCTACACATTAGGCACTTTTGAAGTGTTAATAATGTAACTTGTTGCATCCTGTAGTTAACAAAAAAATGGACTTCGTTATCAGCGAATTCCGAATGTTCCGTGCGTTTTTAATTAGGCTGTTGACATAAATTAAAATCGGAAGTAGTTTTTGCCCCGTTGAATATTCATAATTCTTTGGGAGGTTGGGACCACCGGTGAAGGAGGCGTCGTACCCCCTGGAAATTTATTCACATAAAATACGATAAAACGAGGAAAAAATGTGTCCGCGCTGGTGTTCACTAATTAGGGGAGAGGGCGCCGGAATATCTACGGATGTAAAAAGGGGACTTTATTATCAAAATTATGCAATTAAAACTTCAACCCTTTTAATTTTACGGCGCGGCATAAAGCCGCGCATTGTGGGGACAGAAGAAACATCATTTGCTTAATTGGATGTGCCCCGGGGAGGGTTCGGATCTTTAAATCCACAATGGGGATGGGGGGTGGCCCGCAGAGGACCCGTCGGTCTCGTTTTATTGATAATTCCGGAGCGAGCTAGCCGTTTTTTTCTCCTGTGATCGGCTAACGAAATTGCCGGCTCGAAGGTGTACCATTTATTTTAATTATTTCCTCGGGAGGTTTTCGGGCCGATTCCCCCGGCTCGCTATCTCGGATCTCTCGTTGCCCCGCGCGTTTCACTTAACGGTTATTACATAATTATCGTAATTTCTTATCGTCCTTCTTCGCCGTCGACAGCGATGAACATGTCACATGTTTATGTTTCCGAGAAACCCGAAACTAATAATTAATTGATTATTATAATTACCATATTTATGCGGCGCGCACGTCCTCCTTGTGCACCGCAATTTAATTTACGGGAATTTCGCCGGGCACACGTGTAATTTACAGCGATTAATAACAATGGCCCGACAAAAAGAAGCGCGCAATTAAAGCGAAAGTAATTAAAAAGCGCTCCCCCAGGGCTCCAATATTGACTCAAATTCCATTACTCCTTCCAGGGCAGATTTGCGCGTTCCCGTGCGCATATTTACACTGATAAATTAAAAATTATCACCGAGCGAACACCGGGGCGACACTCGCAATTTGCGAAATGGGCCGGCCCTTTTCGGGGGCGGCCCGAAACTTGTGCCTTACGGCATCCACTTAATCTTATTTGCTCTGCAGAATCGATTTAGGGAAATCCCTGCAAATATTTAAACGGCACGAATTCCGGGAATAAATGCAGGCCATATTTCCTTGTTGCTTTCTCGAAAAGTCACGGCTTTCCCCCTTGTTTATACTAGTCGTTCCGTGTTTTAAACGCTTCCTCGGAGGCTGAGGCCGGCTCCGGGGTTGGTTTATTGCGCGAAATTTCCAGCGAGGAGCGGGTGACGCGATAAAGGAGAGCAATTAATGATCGACGATCGGTCGTCCTCCCCCTTAGGGCCGTTTCATCACTGAATTGAATTCGATGAACAAAATACATTTGGGAAGTGCCTGCGCGACGACGCAGCCGGGAACTTTACGAGCCTTTGTTTATTATTAATTTGTCCATTGTCCATTGGTATACACCTATTTATTGTATTTACATCCGTTTCATTTGTATCAAATAAATCATATGTAAAACTGATTTCGTAAATTAATTCACTCATTTGCCATTAAAATATTTCATTTCAGACAAAACAATGAAAATAATAATATTATTCACCAATACAAAATTTTACCAGATTTTATTTTACGAAAAAAAAATGTCCAAGTCAAAACTTATCTTACTGGAATATTAATTGAACAGATATAATTGCAGTAACAAAGAAACAGTAACAGATAACATAGTGTTGGAAGAGCACTAAGAAGGCGAATCGATCACTGAGCTGCTGGGTTGGACGAGGGAGAGAGACTAAATGACTAAATGTACCGTAAAACGAGGTTACTTTGCTCCTGTGGGACATACATTGCTCCAATTTCTGACTTTACAATTTTTTCTACATTGTGGTAGTTGAACAGAATAAAATGTGGTAAAGTTTGTTTTCCAGTAGAGGGCACTCCGATATGCATCTAAAATAACGCAGTTATACTTCTCCCCACTTCTTGACCTTCAAACATTTAGACAACAATTGTGGCCGGTAACAATCATTGTGTATAAGAATCACTATATCAATGATAAGGTAAGTTGTACTTTGATTTAATGTATTATCAAGTTAGCTCTAGAAAGTCGTGTGAGTTGAACAATCTTAAAATATATTTCGATATTTTTTCGTAATGTTTACCGTTTTGAGGTTATATTGCGCCGAATATGGGGATACTTTGCCCCACTATTTTTTTGGAGCAAAGTTACCCCAAACGATACTTGTTTATTTTATTTAGTTATAAATTTGGTTGCAGATATGCCAACAGTGTATAAAAGAAAACTAGGCTTTCGGGCTTATCAAAATTATACCCAAAAACTTTGCAACAATGTTTAGACGCAGTTAGAAGTAAACGAATGACGCAGAGAAAACCGGCACAAGAGTTGAAAATTCCGCGGCGAACTATCATTAATAAACTTAAAGGCAATCTACTTGAAAAGCCTGGAAGACCCACGATATTTTCCGAGGAAGAAGAAACTGGATTTGTAAACTGTATATTAGCCTTCAGCATATTTGGTTTTCCACTAGACTCTTTTGATTTGCGCATGATCGTGAAATCATTCTTGAGCCGAGTTGGTAGAATCGTGAGAACATTTCAAAACAATATACCTGGTCATGAGTGGATCTTAAATTTTCTGAAACGCCATCCAGAGCTCACTGTACGATTTGCTAGTAATATAAAACGCAGTAGAGCATCTATAAATGCTGAACTATTAACGGATTACATCTCAAATTTGGGGGAAGTTGTGAAAGACGTGCCACCAGAGAATATTTGGAACTATGATGAGTCGAATCTGACAGATAACCCTGGCCAAAAAAAGGTGATAACCAAACGTGGTTGTAAATATCCTGAAAAGATTCGTAATTCATCCAAAACTAGCATTTCTATTATGTTTGCTGGTAGTGCTGCCGGAGAACTCTTGTCTCCATATGCAGATTACAAATCTTCTTGCATATGGACAACCTGGACCGAGAATGGGCCCAAAGGCTGCCGTTATAGCAATAGTGCTAGTGGCTGGTTCGATGCCAATAGCTTTTCAGACTGGTTTGAAAGCTTAATGCTATCGAAGTTAAAAAAACTTCAAGGCAAAAAAGTTTTAATTTGCGACAACTTATCCTCCCATATATCAGTACAAGTTCTAATTCTAAGTCTATGCAGAGTTAATGATAAATCTTTTGTATGCTTGCCAACGAAAGGCAATCTCATTTAACACAACCGCTGGATGTGGCTTTATTTCGGCCAACGAAAATTGGGTGGAGGAAAATATTAGCAAACTGGACTGCAGAAGGTGCCAAAAACACAGTTCTACAAAAACAACATTTTCCATTTTGCCTAAAACAACTTATGGCTGCCTTAGAACCCAATGCTGCTGCAAATTTAATTTCGGATTTCAGAAAATGTGGCATTTATCCAGTTAATGTTCAAGAGCTTTTGGCAATAATTCCACGACCTCCAGGTGACAATAATGCTGTAGAACATTCATCTACAATCTTTAGAATCAAAAAGATTAGAATTGACCGAAACTAAACCAGAAGGAGAAAGAAAATTACTGTTGCTGCTGGTAAGACTATCTGGCTTGAAGTCCTTGATGATGATCAAGCTGGCGAATAACCACAGACATCAGTGAGGAAATGATGAAATATCTTTGCGGGATTCTTCTGAAGACGAGAATTTTGTGGGAAGTATATTAGGAGAAACCGCGGAGGATGATGTAACTGAAATGGTCGGTTCTGGACAAAAGAGCACCTTCTTTCATTGATTAAATGAAACACTATGATTAAATTTGCACATTTCTGCTTTCTTTGGGTATCTTTAAGAAAATTTGAAGAATAAGAAATAAAAGAATATTTCTGACATTTCCAGTATTTATACATTTAAGGTTTCTAGTTGCTACTTTACAAATTTTCCTAGTGTCTTACATTTTTTTTAATAAGTGTCTACAAAAGCATAAAAAAACATAACTTCTGAACGGTTAAAACGAATTTCAAAAACTAAACGGATTTATAAAGCCTAAAAAGGGGCAAATTTAAATATGCAAAGTTATACAAGAGGTTCCATTTAAAAAAAAACACAACTTTGATACTTTTAGGGCTTTTGGAACACCTTGTATAATATGAAATTAATTTAAAAAAGTGACCATATACTTACAAAATATTGAAAACCACTTATAAAAAACATCAAGAAAAAACCTTACATTATACAAAATTAATGGCCACACTACTACACTGTGGTAATGGCCACAGTAAAAGTAGTAATGTTAATTATTCTTCATTTATACATTATAATGCTTTACAATTATATAAACCGCACGTTTGTAAATCAATATCATCATTATAGATTGGAGAAGTAATTAGCAATTATGGTTATCGAGCGGCGTTTGTTCTGTACCGAAACGAGCGCCGATACGCGATTAGAAAGCGATTTTTCGTTAACGGTAATTAATGGCCTGCAATAAGTCCGGAATCGATAGTGAACGGCCGAGCGCGCAGTCCGGAATTAATTGGCGCTTAATATTAATTAATTAGAGAAAGTGCGTCGACGCGCCGCCATCCTTAATGATCCTGTCGTGGCCGCCCCTGCGACCAACAATGTTCGCGATAAAGCGAATTCCCGGATTCACAGGAATGCTTTTTTTTTTCGTCATAAGCGGTGCCGCTATTACTTTTTATCGGTCGGGATCGCAATAAGGAAAGCACTCATGGTTTTCGGGATGGATGCCAAATCAAGCCGAATATATTAAATTTACGATACTGCAGCACCAGTAACTATAAAAAAATTTGCTTATTGATATGTACACATCTGGGCAAATTTACATATCCTAATTAATTTGGGAGTGTCTGGTCGTACATTATCGTATTTCATTCAGTTATAAAAAAGGTACATTATTATTAATATGATTATAAAGTCAAACTAAGGTTTTTGTTGTATTATTTAAAAGTGTAAATTGTCTGGTCGTACATTATCGTATTTCATTCAGTTATAAAAAAAGGTAAATTATTATTATTATGATTATAAAGTCAAACTAAGGTTTTTGTTGTATTATTTAAAAGTGTAGATTGTAACGTACAAAGTTTGTTACATTAATTTGTAACAAACATTGATAAACCTATAGCTTTTATAAAGTAGGCTAAATAAAAATATAAAAATTATGAAATTTGACACCCGGCGCCTCCACCATTTGATGGTGGAGGCGCCGGGTATATAAGGTGCTCTTTACAATTTTGATGAAATTCGCTTATATTTTTCTAAAGACATATATATTAGAACACCTTATTCATAAGCTAACTGTTACTTCGAATATATTTGCATTCTTTGTTTATATGTATATAATGACTTAGAACTTGTTGATACGCACTAGATTGCCGTTCTAAGGGTTATATTACGCAAAATTCTGCCGGAAAAATGTATTACACCTACACTTTATGCTACCAGATATTTGTACCTTAGAAGCATGGTTGGAATAAATCATAATTTTAAGAAAAAAATCAAAAATCAATGATTTATTTAAAAAAAATTAAATCATAAATCATGATTTATTCGGTTTTTTAATTTTTTTTATATTTCTGTTTTGCCAGGGTAGATGTGATTTATATCAATTGAGTTACATCACGATTTAAGTCATGATTTTTTTTTAAACTAAAGTCTTGAATTCGAACAGGAATTGATGATTAAAACAAATTTCTGTAATATTTTACTTAGGTAGATTTATCTATTTTAAAGCATGCTAACTCTATAGTTACAATATATTTTTTAATTGTTAACCTATTAGAATGCACAAACAGTGCTATAACAATGATTATTAAAAAAAAATCTGTTGGGTTACAGAAGGAATTTACTGATTGATTATATACACAAAAAAATACATTAACAGGAAAGTCTATAAGGAAATAAGTAGAGAGTTGGAAACTGTCATTTTACTGAATAAAAACCATACTGTGATATAAATTGTTTAATTCGTAATAGGAAATATTATCTAATATAAGGTGTACTTTTATTACGGGCCAAATAAAAATAAAAAGTTGATGGTTTATTCGAAACGAAGCTTTTGTTTGTTTGTACCAATTCAAATAACTTCAGAAAAAAATAAAAACTAAATCACAAGATTTCGGATTTTCGGAAGTAGGCGAAATTTTCTGGTTTTCTGAAGAGAATATTATTAACTAAATTATGCAACTTTTTTGTAATGTATGCGCCTTTGTAACTATTACGGTTTCCGAGATTCCCATTCTGTTCATCCTTATCTTGGACACTATGTATTATAATAATAATCACTATTTGTTAATATTTTTTTTATTATTCCTATTAGATATTTCTTATTATTGGGGCATTTAAAACTTTGGTCAATAGATCTTTGTCAAGCATGAAATAAATAATTAAATATTAAAATTGTATCTCATAAAAACTATGATAATAAAGTTCATCAATTAGTTTACCCTTCAATTCAAAACGTTTCTAGGGTTTTATTTGGCGATTTTATAGGTGTGGGAAATTAAGTGCACATTTTTACTTATATTATAGTTTCTACATGTTTTACGATTAAAATGCTTTTGGATATTCTGGAATCTATGAATATTTTTCAACTTTCACTCATTTTGATTTCGATTCTATCGAAATTACAACAGTAACGACTCTTTCAAGAAATGATTTTATTCCTGTCGAATACCCAATTTTTTACCCAGTTTGGTAATCTAATGTTTTAGAGTTTTAGAATTACTTAAAATTTTAGCAGTTTTATGTAAAAAAAAGTAAAATTATTTGTTTACTCAATCCTTTTATTAGGTATTTGAACTTTTAGTTTTTTAGTTTATGCCTAATTTGGTTAATTTGCCCTAATATTATGATGTTTCGTTTTGAATATTTAAAATGTTCTCGAATTTAAGAAAATTGCTTCTCTCGAAATTTTCTTGAACGTTTTGAATTCCATTGAAAATAGAGCGGTAATTATTAGAATTTAATTTTTGTGGATTGTCGCATTTCCTGTTGCCCTTTTAAACATATTTAAAATAACTGTACGAGACCAAGTAACAAAAAGTGAGAATAAAATTTAAAAAATAACAAAATTATATGACGAACCATAAGTTCACAATATTCATTTGTCAAAATCTGCCAAGTTTCCAATTGCAACTCTCAAAATTGTCATATATTAAGCCTCAGGTCTAAAAATCAGTCAATTTTTCAATATACACTACCAAAAGCTGCCAAAATTTGTCTGTTTTTGATATTCTATTGCAAAAATCTAAAAAAGATAAGTCCATAATATTTAAAAAGTAACAAAATTATTTGACGAATCATTAATTCACAATATTCACTTAGGCCAAATTGTACGATCGTGGATCATCATTGACTATAGTTCAGTTTCTTAGGATATAATTGTTAATGCAATTGTACTCTTAGAAACTGAACCACAATCAAATCTCGTACAACTAGGCCTTATTCTAAAAACTGCTTAAACTTATAATACGTCAGTTTCTTGAATTTTTATAATAAGTTTAGCGACGTACAAAAGAATTAATAGGAAATATAGAAAATTTTGGGAAATAAGAAAATTTTCAATTCCTTGAACTTCTAGGTATAATATCATAATTACTCTCAATACAGAGTGATTCGAAAGATATGGTCCAAATATAAGGGTGTTATGAGGAATACTATACGCAGCAAAACATATTAATAAACCTATGTCTTATTTCCAACCGCTATCTATCTAGTTGCAAATGAATTATTTGTTTTTATCATTGTTCTGTTAAATCAAGTCATAATAAAAACAAAGTCAAACAAATGCTCTTTTTTATGACAGAAGCATTTTTAATTTATTTTAAAATCACCAATTTTTATGTTCATCATCATCCTACGATGATGATGAATCATCATGTAGGTAGCCTACATGTACCTGACTTGTGTAAACATTATTATTTGTACCGACACCAAATATATATTATTATTATTGTTATGTTTGGACCATACCTTTTAGATCACACTGTATGTCTTTTTTTAAAACTGTAAAAATCTGCCAAATTTTGAACTGCGCCTGTCAAAATGTCTTAAATTTTGAACAACTTTATAAATAGGTAAAATATCCGACAATAATTTAAAATCTATAAAATTTTTAGCATCAGCTGAGAAAATCTGTAAATTTTTCAGTAGGTATTATCGGAATCTGCTACAATTTGTCATTGTTTGACAGTTTGACCGTAGTCATCAGTGACTACTGATTTTGACAGTTGCAATTGGAAATTTGTCATATTTCGACGGTTTTTATTTAAAATTTAAACCTATGTGGACAGTTTCAGTTACAAATCTGATAGATGTTTATATTTCAACACTGGGATATCAAAAAATGACAAATTGTAGCAGATTCTGATAATACCCATTAAAAAATTGACAGATTTTCTCGGATGTTTCAGATATGAAAATTTCTCAAATTCTAAGTTTCTGATGTGAAAATTTGTCAAATTTTAATATTCAGCTGTGAAAATCTGTCAATTTTTCAATAGAAACTACCGAAATTTGTTAAATTTGTCTATTTTTGATATCCCATTGTGAAAATCTGCCAATTATTCAAGTGCAATTGTCCACACATTCAAAAGGTGTGGTCAAAACGTTAAGGTGATATTAAAATATGGAAAAATGCCAATAAACTCACATACAGAAATAGGCTCCATCATTACCAAACCAAACCAAAGAAAGCAACAATAATTCAAGTTTGAAGCAGACTGTCCTAACAAATTAGCCCTTGTTTGACTTTAATACCGATTATGAATAGATTTAACAGAACAGTGATAAAAACAAAGAAATCCTCTGTAACTACATAACGGTTGGATATAAGACATAGGTTTATTAACATGTTTTTGCTTCGTATAGCATCCCACACCACACTCTTAAGTTTAGACCACACCTTTTCGACCAACCTGTGGTCCGAATTTTAGCAATTTTATAGAATTTGAAATATTTTTTGTTTGAAAAAATTTCCCTTATTAAGTGTATGTATAGTTTTGTGAACTTGCATTAAGTTCACAAGATTTTCGATTGTATATTCTAAAATGTAAGCAATTTGATTAGGTATTTTAGTTCTTTTCGGATAATTGCTATTATTCAACTTATTATAAAATTGCTATTATTCGAAGTACAACGAAAAGCCATCAATCAGAGCTAATTCTGACCTTATTGGTAATCGGGGTTTAGGTACGTACAATCGCCGACATTCGATGAGCAACACGGTTTCTTTACGACCCCCTTATGGACCTTTGAGGGCGAAGCTGTTTTGCATGTGCATTTGTACTTGTACGTGCTTAAACCCTTATTACCAATAAGATTGACATTCGCTCTGGTTTACGGCTTTTCGTTGCACTTCAAATGTCGGCGATTGTACAAGTACAAATGCAGATGCACAACAGCTTCGACCTCAAATGTCCATAATGCGATCGTAAAACAAACGGGTTGCAGTTCGAATGTTAGCGATTGTACATTACAAAATAACATTGCGGGTACGCCAAAAAAGTAAATTGGTTCGTTTCTTAGTGTCATTTTATTTATTTTATAACGTTTATGCCTTTTGTTCAGAATACTATGTTTCATCTCTGCATCTCTCATTGATATGGTGCCTTAAGTTTGCCTCGTGACCCTAAATACATTATATTGCAAGTGTACAATTCGTTTACCATGTTATGTTCGTTTATTACAACTATGTGTATGCACTTTAACATCTATAAACAGACTCTCCTAATTCTAAAGACTTACGGCCGGTTCCATAATGGTATTAAAGATTCCTTTAAACCTAAAAGGCGGCTTTAAGTACTGTAACGTGTTCCATAATTTATTTTTAAACGTCATTTTACGAAAAAGTGTCTTTCATCATATGGAACAGAAGCAGACTTTTAAGTCGATTTTTCTATTAAGTAAGCTTTACATAAAGGAGACTTTTCTGTGATATTATGGAACCGGCCCTACGAGCCAATATCATAATCAATTTAAAGTGACTTAAAATTTTAAAATTCACTTTAATTTTCAAAATGCGTTTCATAACACATATTTATCCTTTAAAGTTGACTTTGATGTGAAGGCCATTGAAACGGACCTAACTTTAAGTAGCGTTTAAAGGTTACTTTTACTTAAAGTTCACTTTTGTAAAGCGTTTTAAAGTAGTTTATTATGAAATGGGCTGTAAGCTACAAAGAAACCTCCGGTTCCCTCTCTTCTTCAAAGAGGGAGGCTTGCACCATTTTACATTGTCAGCTCTTTACATCAGCCCATCGGTAACCTTAAGCAATCATAACATTGATTGCTCTAGTTACGTACTGAGCTCATTTCCTAACATAATTAAACTAGGTGCATTATTGCACCACCCAATGCCTATCAAAACTCCAGATTAACTGTGATAAACTTAGTAGTACGTACAGACGTTCGAAGTAGACAAACTGAATTATTTTATTATCTGCTCTGATAACTCTGGCTCAGTTAAGCAACATTTTCGGCTTAAGTGGTCGATTTAGTGTGCATTAAATGTTGGAAGCAATGTTCAATATTGCATAGCTTGAATATGTTTAATGATTTTAGGGTTTAAGGGTTGGAAAATATTCAGAATTTTGAAACATAGGATGTCCAAAAATTGTTCTGCAAATATTGCGATGGGAACGTGGATGCTACATCAGTTCATAGGTAACCTTAAGCCATCATAACATTGAATTCTAACACGTAGGATGATACACAACAACCCGAGGGGAAACGTTAATTTGAACTTGTATGTACGCTGGCGTATATTTGAGTTGAAACAAAACATTTACTGGTGGTGGACATATTATATTTATATTACTGTAAGCCTGTTGAGTCGGATGAAATGGTGATGATTGCATATATGAGTACAAAGAAATTGTGACTACGATTAGGTGACTATATACGAGATTGGTAATACCATTTCAGCTGCGTCTTATAAACGGGGCTGTTATGTCTACGAACGCGACTAGCAGTGCCTTTTTGCGTAGACATAAAAAAATATATGGGCAATTTAAAAGTACTAACACAAGCCGGTTTGGACCTTATCCAATATTAAACAGAAAATTCCGGATCACAATGCGCACCGGTTACCAAACAATCCTCGCTGCAAGAGAGCCGTTCCCAAATCGTTTTCAATTCCGTAACCGATTAGAAGGTATCTGTCGGGAATCCGATCCCGAACAACAACCCTCTCGCAATCAGGGAGACATATGCGACTCGCCGGATGCAGCCAAGTCGTTCGATTTTCGTATCTCAGGTGCGTTCTCGAGATGGCCCGGATTTCCGCCGGCCGCACATTATATAGCATTTTCGCCGGCATCCTGCATCGGAATTCCTGGCTGGTGTACCCACGACTACCGTAATGATGTTAAATATAATTTGCATGATTACGCGAGGAAAATCTGTCGCGCCGGTGCGCTATTAACATCATGATACCTGGGCGTTGCCGGCAATTACCGGGGTAGAAAGGAGGCGGCGGCACAAAAAGGAAGAAGGCGCAACCGGTCGAACTCATAATTACGTTATATTAAAACGTATTACAACAAATTATTTCGTAATAACTCAGAGCGTCTAGCGCCCGACATCTGACCACTTTTTTTATTACCCATCCGTTCTTGGCGTGCGGTCCGGCCCGTTTTTCTCCGGAAAATCGTCCGCCGCCCCCCATAATGAAACACAATACGGGCACCGTGTGCGGCGCGATCGCATTTGAATGTGCCTTTTAATTTTACGACCCGGCCCGGCCGTAATCTCACGGATATACGGCCCGGGCACCGCATATTTTTCCACCGGCCCCGAAGAAAACTTCCACGATTTATTTTTTCCGTGCGCGTTTTACGGCCCCTAAAACCGCACTTAATTAACGATATAAAGCGCCGGAGAGGCGCTTAAAGGGCACCCAAGCAGCTGCCCACCCCCGGCCAGCCGGTGGAAAATCGCCGGGAACAAGGGCGGCCGCGGGAAATCGTCTTTAATTCGACGGAGCAACGCTCCCGGCTGATTGATGGAAGCTCAGGGGGCAGGAAAAGGGGAGAGAGAACGGCTTACCGCGGCCCACCGGAAACATGTAAATAAATTCAATCGCTCACTCCCAGGGTGCAAGGTTTTTAATAAATTTGACTAAATTTAAAAGCGATTTGCTTATTTTATGCAAATTTCGGATTTTGTTTGCCAACTCTCTAAAATCAATGAAACAGACTGGAGTTCAAAGGAATTGCTAATATCTTATTACAATGTTTAGAAAGTTCGCCGGAAAATTAACCCTATTTATATTTCTTCAGCTATTCTTACTTGTTGCAAACTGCACGCCTTTATTAAATATTCTTTAAAATAAATTACACTCTGACACACACATCGGGCTAATACACACATGGCTAACACATACCTCATTAACCATGAAATTATAATCATAATAATTTTAGTTTTAATTATAATTTTATAAAAGATATATTAGGAGTAGGAGTTGAAATCCTACCGTTGAGAAAATCCAGGCTTGTGCCGCAATGCATGATATGTCAAGCGTATGGTCATTAGTCATACGCAAAAATTCAGCGCCATGGAACCGCGCTGTGTCAGATGTACCGAAAAGCACTTGACAATAAACTGTGATAAACAAAAATATTTATCAACCAAAATGTGTTCACTATGGTGGAGAACATCCAGCAAACTACCGAGGATGCATGGTTGCAAACGAAATGCAAAAATTAAAAGCCAACAAATGCCTGTAGCCAGTACAAGTACAGAGAGAAAGTCATACTGACAAGCAGTCACTAACAAGTTCGAAAATAATAATAAAAATAAAACCCAAAAGCAAGATAATAAATGCTTTCATTCAACTCTGTTCAACTCTCATTCAACTCTCTTCAGCAAATTATGGTGAAATTAAAAAAAAATGGATGAACGTATAAGCAGGCTTGAACATAGCACCAAAAACCGCAATATCAAGTAAAATTACGATTATGGAATGGAATGCCAACACTTATTTCCGAAAAGAGATGACTTAGAAGAATCTGCTCAATAAGAATATACTGCCCAAACAAATTATTAAACATAGACTTCTGGGAACAGACAAACGAAATTCCAATAAATACCACTATTAAAAAGAAAAAATGGAGATGGATTGGCCATACACTAAGTAAACCAGTGGGAGATCTAACCAGACAGTCACTAGATTTTAATATGAGGGGAAAAAGGAAACGAGGTCGACCACAAACGACATGGAGAAGAACCATAAGGAAAGAGATTGAACGCCGAAATATAACATGGAACCAGGCAAAGCACATTGCACAAAATAAAGGCAGGTGGAAAGAAATGGTGGATCAACTCTGCGAAGAACAAGAGGAGTAGTTGCAGGAGGAAGACAGTAAAATGGTGACCACATTTTATTGGTACATCAGTCACAGAAACATCGAAACATGCCCTACACTCCCTGGGGGAGTAATCGGACGAAAGAAGAAGAAGAAGAAATAACGCAACACAACAACTGAAAAGAGAGATTCAAAACATTAAAAATTACTCTATTAGTGAATATCTAATTGGACTATCAAATGGCAGTAAAACCGAGTATTCACATTGGAAAGCTACTAATAGACTTAAGAGACAATCTTGCAGAATTCTCCAATTAGAAGTGCAGATGGGACATATGCAAAAAGCAATACTCAAAAGGCTAATAGATTTGCCGAATATCTTGAAAGGACTTTCCAACAAAATGAAAGTGAAGCCATTCTAGACTGGGAAAATATTTCCCAGGATGAAGATAAAATCAGAGCCTCTACCCCTGAAGAAATTGCAATGGAAATTAAAAAAAAACATTAACACTAAGAAAGCTCCAGGATTTGACTCAATTACTGTCGAAATTATCAAACAACTACCTAGTAAAGCAATCGTAAAACTTACATATCTTATTAATGCATCTTTAAGATTAAAATATGTACCTAAGATATGGAAAGTAGAAGAAGTGATAATGATTCCCAAACCTGGAAAACCACCAAATGAAGTTTCTTCTTACAGACCAATTTCGATTTTACCTGTAATCTCAAAAGTGTTCGAAAAAATACTTCTTAAAAGAATAAAACCAATTATCGAAGGCAAAAACATAATACCAGAACATCAGTTTAGTTTCAGAGAATCTCATTCAACTGTAGATGAGGTCCATAGAATAACAGACATAATTGAAAAATGATTGGAAGAAAGAAAGGTTTGCTCTACTGTCTTTCTTGTTGTAGCGCAAGCTTTTGACAAAGTGTGGCACGAGGGACTTAAATACAAATTAAGAAAACTTCTGCCCAGACCATATACACAATTACTAAAATCATATATGTCAGATAGAGTTTTTAGAATTAAGGAGAAAAATGCTTACTCTGAACTTAAAGAAATAAATGCAAGTGTGCCACGGGGCAGTATGTTAGGGCCAATCCTCTACCTATTATACACAGCGATATACCTGCATTAGACCATAATACGATAGCCACTTTTGCCGACGACACTCCTATATTGGCTGTAGACAAAGATCATGACGAAGCAGCACTAAATCTGCAAACGTCAATTAATAAAATTAACAACTGGACTAAGCAATAGCGAATGAAATTGAATTAGACTAAATCGGTCCATGCCAATTTCACAAATAAAAGAAATCAACATATCCCCATAACATATTGAATTCGACTCATAATCCAGTGGAATAACGTACGTCTCATATTAAAAAAAAAAAAATGTCGAAAACTTAAATATGTTCTATTTTTCTCGAAAACTACTCTAAAATACGCTTTTATTTTTGAAATTTCTAATATTATGAAAATTTTGTTTGAAATTAATTTTCATAACATAAGAAGAAAAAAAATCTATTATTTACCTCATTTATTCTTATATCTGCAATTGATAAAGATTTCGTTTTTTACTAGAATGCATTAGTGTGATTCCAAGCAAAATAATAGTCTATTGTATAAATGCCCTCAGTTTTAATATTCCAAATGAGCAACTAATTCTTATATGCTTAAAAATAATTCATACTTATTAAAAGTTCCTACTGTGACAAAATATATTAAACAATGTTTATTTGGCTATCAACCGGAAGTCTTTTTGCTAAAGATAAACATTTCGAAATTTCTATATTTTAAGAATTTATCAAAAAATATTAAAAACTGGTTTTAAGTATTGAATATATTGTTGTTCATTAAAATGCGTCTTCAATGTCTTATTTATTTATTCATGATAAATAATTCAATGGATATATACAAAACAAGAGATTATTTTAATTTATTGGTGACAAGCGTTATTATTTAATATAAGCAATTTAATCCACCGTGTAATGTAACATGGCAATTAGTTTATCGCAATTCCAGTCAATTATAAAGAAATAAGGCAACAAATAACACACAAACGTATCGTAAAATAACTTGCTACGAATTACTTCCACACCAATGCATATGTGCACGATAAGCCCCGAGATAGGATCTACAATTCTGTTGAAAGGTCTGCATGAGCATTGTTATGATTAAGACTGTGGGATTATATCAGACACGCGGTCCTGAATACACACAAAGCCAATATTAAAAAGCCATATGGAAACAAATGACATATTTCTACCACATATTCTTTATTTCTGAGTACGTTGGATAAAGAGAATGCATTGCTGAAGTATTTGAGAATTGAACATATTACATACAGTTTCAGTATATCGCCGTTTCAGAGCAACAACGACGTAACTGCAAAGACGAAAAACGATTGTTAATTATTCAGTTTTTAAGAAGTAAATACATTTTATTGGTATTCATTTTGATATATTTTGATATTTATAATTTTGTTACTACTACTAATATATATTTAAAGATACAATTATGTACAGTTTTGATACGATTAAATAAATAAACTGGTATTTATAATAACATTTTACATTAAAATCATTACGAATAAAATGTATTAAGTTCAATAAATTTTGTTTAATGTTGTAATGTTGTAATGCTGTAATGTTAATTCTGAATTTGAATACAATAAATGATTAAATGACTATTATTATTATTATTATTAAATCTCAATAATTACCAATACTTTTTCGTCTCTCCTGAAAAATTCATTTTGCAGTTTCGTCATTGTTGCTCCAGAACGGCGAAATAATATTGGCATTTGAAGCTTAAATTTGTTATTCGGACTTTATATTCTCAACATTTTCTATCCAGATTTGTTTAAAAAAAAATTAAAAAGAAATAAGCAACAAATTTAAGATTTCTGATAATCTAGTTACATCCTCTTTTTTTACGCTCGATGTAGCTGAGCTTTATTTTTACACAATTTTGATTGTGTGTGACAATGAAAAATTAATAATGTCACTCAATAATGTAAATTGTCTGAGTAGAACAATAAAATGTATATGGATGGAGTTCACAATAAGAAACAATAAGAATTTTTGATTTTCGAATAAATGTCATTCTTAATAAATTTATTTGCTTTGTTCTCAGATTCCCATGAATGCCATGAAATGATTCAATCGAAGAAGAAACTGAAAAGAAACTATATTTGAATTGACAACATTTTCAAATATTTTCTCATTAAATTAGTATTACATATAGAGTAATTAATTAGTTATTCAGTTTTGCTTTACTATATTTTTTTAAGAATCTCAAATAAACAAAAAATAATATTTTAACCGGGTGCACATCATATTTTTTGCTGTATCTATCAAAATCTGTCAAAGTTTCTACTGTATCTATTACACTCTATCAATTTTTTAATGTATTTACCAAAATCTGTCAAATTTTCTCCTGTATCTATCAAAATATGTTAAATATTTCTAATGTATCTATAAAATTCTGTCACATTTTCTACTGTATCTAATAAAATGTGTCAAATTTTCTAATGGATCTATCTATATCTGTCAAATTTTCATGAGCAACTATCGAAATCCGTTAGACTTTCAATTGAACTTGTCAAAATATTCAAATAATCTGTCAGAATAAGCAATGTTTTAAGTGAAACTGTCTAAATTCCTTATTTTCAACTGCATCTGTGAAAATGTGTCAAGTTTTTACCTTGAGAAGTAAAAAAAACCCATTAATTTACAAGTATCTGTAGAATTCTACCAAAATTTTTAATTGAATTGTCCATCAGCCATCAAACTCCGCCAAATTTTCCAACTGAAATATCCAAGTTCGTTATATTTTCAATTGGAACTGTCCAAATTTAGCATATTTTCAAATGCATTAATCAAAATCTGTAAAATTCTAACAAATTTGCAACTCTATGAGAACATATGTCATGAATTCTGTCACATTTTTAACAGTATCTAATAAAATCTCTTAAAGTTTCTATTATCTCTATTCATATCTATCAAATTTTCAACTGTATCAAAATCTGTCAAATTTTTAACAGGAACTGTCGAAATTCGTTAAACTTTCAATTGAACTTGTCAAAATATTTAAAAACTTCTGTCAGAATAAGCAATGTTTTAAGTAAGACTGTCCAAATTCCTCATTTTCAACTGCATCTATCAAAATGTATCAAGTATCTGTAAAATTATACCAACATTTTCCAAATTTTCCAACTGAAATATCCAACTGTATTATATTTTTAAGTGGAAATATAAAACATTATCATAATTTCAAATGCATGTATCCAAATTTGTAAAATTGTACCAAATTTACAACTCTATCAGAACATATGGCATATTTTCTAGTGTATCTATCAAAATATGTCACATATTTCTAATGTATCTATAAAATTCTGTCACATTTTTAATTGTATCTAATAACATTTGTCCAATTTTCTATTATATCTATTTATATCTGTCAAATTTTCAACTGTATCTATCAAAATATGTAAAATATTTCTAATGTATCTATAAAAATCCATCACATTTGGTACCGTATCTATAAAAATCTGTTACATTTTCAACTGCAACTGTCATAATCAGTTAAACTTTCATTTGAACGTCAAAATATTTAACTGCTACTAATAAAATAACTATTTTGTTAAGTGACACTGTCTAAATCTGTTATTGTCACCCACAACTAACAAAATCTGTTAAGTTTTTACTTTGAGTAGTAAAAATGCTGGAAAATTTACAAGTATCTATAGAATTCTATCAAGTTTTTCAATTGAATGATTGAAATCTGCAAAAAAATCTAATAATACTATTCAAATGTTTACAATTAAAAAAGAAAATTGTAAATCTGTCACATTTTCGATTGAACACTCAAAATTTGTAACATTTTTCATCGAAACAGACAATATTTGACAAATCTATAAATAAAATTCTGCTTATCTGTCAGCATCGGCAGTGAAAATTGGAGTAGTCAATATTGATATGTTCCAAGTAACACCTGTCAAACGCTTTGATGTTTTTTGCAACAGCTGTGGGCATCTGTCAAATTTTGAAATGCAGCTGTCAATATCTGCCAAATTTCGCAATTATTCTCTTTAAATTTGTAAAATTTTCCATTAAAACGGTCCAAACTTGTCAACTTTGTAACTGCAACTGTCCAACTCTATTGAATACTAACTTTATTTAACCAATTTTTAACACCACCTGTCAAATGAGCTATATTTGCAACTTCTTCTTTGCGTACCTATCCGTTACCGGATGTTGGCAATCCACACGGCAATTCTGACTTTGTTCACTGCTGTTCTGAACAGTTCGGTGGTTGTAGCATTGTACCTTGTTCTAAAGTTTTTTAGCCAGGATATTCGTCTTCTTTCAGGTCCCCTTTGACCTTCAACCTTGCTTTCCAATATTAGTTGTAGAATTGCAAATTTCTCAGGATGGCGCATAAAGTGTCCGAAATACTCTAGTTTCCGTTTTTTAACAATAGAGAGGATTTGTGGTGTTCGATTTATTCTGTCGAGAACTTCGTGATTCGTGATTTATTGTATTTACAACTGTGACTGTTAAAACTGTGAAAATTGTAAACTTTTCAACTTCAGCGTTGAAGATCAGCGTTCCGTTTGTAATCTTTTCAATTGAAATTGTCTAAAAATCTAATACTAGATTTATTAATACCAAATAGAGTCCTTGATTCGTCAGACTACAGGGCTGATTGTCGAAAGTCCTTTACAAGATTGAATATTCTCACTCTCCCGTGTCTGTATGCCTTGGAATGTCTTATACATGTCCACAAAAACTGTTCAAGATCAGCGTTCCGTTTATTATCTTTTCAATTACAATTGTCTACAAATCTAATACTAGATTTATTAATACTTGATAGAGTCCTTGATTCGTTAGAGTACAGGGCTGATTGTCGAAAGTCCTTTACCAGATTGAATATTCTCACTCTCCCGTGTCTGTATGCCTTGGAATGTCTTATATATGTCCAAAAAAACTTGGGGTCAAATAGAATACATTCCCATGGACACCATCATGGCACCAGATCTAAGAATCTAATCATACCAAACAGTACACGTTAATTTTGAATAGTGGTGGCGTCTACTTCGTGATACATTTTATTAACTATGTGATACGTACACGTTTAAGTAAGTCGCAAAACGAAATCAATGTTCATGGGCCAAAACTGCTTATCCGTATACCGGATGGCATTTAGGATCTACCAATGGCAACATTTCAAAATGTAATGAAGTACTATTTTGTGGACAAATCTTCTTCTTCATGTGCCGTCTCCAATCTGGAGGTTGGCTATCATCATCACTATTTTAATTTTGAAATTGCAGCCCTAAATAGATCAGCTGACGTGGCATTAAACCATTTTCGCACATTCCTAAGCCAGGATATTCTTCTCGCTCCGATAGATCTTTTCCATACGAATCTTCCTTGGATTATGAGTCGTAGAATGTCATATTTCGGACTTCCCGTGATGTGGCCGAGATATTGCAGTTTTCTTTTTTTCACTTCCAGTAGGATCTCTCTGTCATTCTCCATTCTTCTCAGAACCTATAGTCTCCTATAGTTCTCTTCTATAGTCTGGAAGAATGTCTAATCAGTAAGTTCACTGACGTAATTGCCTAGGACGGCATTCCTTACGGGATTCGTTAATTTTAACATGCATGTGATCGTCCTTTATTTAGAAGACCATTACTTGAATTATTGATATTTATTTATTCAATTTTATATTTATATTTTACCTATGTACCCTACATGTACCTGAGTTGTGTAAATATTATTATTTGTACTGATACCAAATATATATTATTATTATTATTATGATAAGAAAATTTTGAGAGATAGCAGTGTAATATAGCTACTGCTACTGCTATTACCAATATTTTTCCGTTCAGAAAGTAATAAGCTCAATGTAGTTAGTAATATTTGTGTAATATCAGTTATTAATTTGCCACTTATGTTCTGTTATGAATTAATAAGATTTGTGTATTTAATCAATAAAGTTAACGTTGAAACAGCGTATTTACTTAGTGGTGTTATGTGGAAACTTTTTCTAAAACTAAGCAATTCGTTTATTTCATCAAAAATTTTCTGAAATTCCTGAAGTGAAATGATGAATGCATTAAAAAAAGTATTGAAGAAACAGTTTCTGTAGTTATCTAAAAGAAACCAAGGATAGCTTACAATGAAAATCATTTACACCTTTTTTTATGTATTTTGGTTTACCTACATTTTGCCACCTAATAATAAATAATCCTGTATATTAAATTTAGTAGAAACGGTTCTATCTAGAACATTCTATCTATTTTCGTCTGCATAAATGTTCAGTCAGTGGTAATATAAAGAAAACTCATAAATTAACTTTATAAACATGACCTCAGCCACTTCTGTTAGGTAATAAAATTTACATTGCACGATTAATCGCACGTGAAAGAAAGTAATTTCCACACGAAAATTACACCTGAAAACGTTACATGCAATTAGGATACAATCGGCGTCGCATTTCCATTTCCATTCTGATATTTCAGATACGAACGGCCGGCCAATTAAACTTTAATTAATTAACACGAAGAACGAAAAGAGCGGAATTAAATAATCCTGGGCGCGATTCAGGGTGGGCCTGGTACACACATACAAGTTATGTACAAACACGGGCTCGCACACACACGGACGCACACAGACACGATCCGTGCGGCTTTCCGAACGTGTTTTCGTGTTAAAAGCGGAAATAGCGTTATTCCCATGCACACACCCGCGCACACGTACAGGGCCGGCCGCGGCTCCGACGATAAGTGTTGTAATTTTTGCGCGATGCGTGCCCCCCAAATCCCCCCGCCGAACACGCATTGTGCGAATATCGTTATTGTGCGAGCGGCATGTACAAAGGTAATGGGGGCCGCGACAAACGCACCGAATTCAATGGTGGCCATTTTTGAAGAACCCTTCGGTGCCGCGCCGGTGAGCTTTGACCCCGCCGGATGGAATTGAAATCTGATCAATTTCATTATGCTCCTTCCCCGTTCCGCCTCCGGTAACAGGAGACACACAGGCGGGCACGGCAATTAACCAGGAGCCCCCACCCCCACAGGGCTCGATAATAGAAGCGATTTCAATTGCCCCCACAGAAAAAAAAACTAAAAATACCACTTAGCCGGAATTAGCATGTAAAGGGCCCGGGGCTGAAATCGTATAATTAACCACGGATAGGCCAGATCCCGCCGCCGATTACGCCCTAATAAAATATTCATTACGAAATAAAATTAAGAAATTTGTTTTCGCGTGGGAAACGCGCGCCAATTCACGGAGGCGCCGTCCCTGGAATTATCTGGTGGCGCGAGGGGGCGGCAGCGGCGGCGGGAAAAAATCAGATAGCGGCGAAATGACCCCCTTATCGGTCGGCAGGCACGGCACGCGAAACCTCCCCCGTACAACTTTATTAGCGGCAACACATTTTTACACCGCACGTAGAGAAAAAAAATCGTAATTACCCTAATGGGCCTCGGTTTAAATTACCGCCGACTGTTTGTGCGCCGTAAATCGCCCCTTTACACAAAAATATGAATTATTGGAATATCAATAACACGTACTTGGGGGAAGCCGGATGATTAATACGGGCGGCGCGGCGTAGGTGGGCTACTTGATGAAGGCTCAATAATTTATGGCCTAGTTTAAAATGCATTCCCCGGGTTTTCACAGACGCGCACTCCAACTGGTGGGTAGATCGTCGCAAAATAAACCATCATTAATCATTCAATATCATCGCAAATTCCTCCTACTACTGCGAATACCGCTCATCAAAATTAATGACCGCTCTATGGGCAAAACCTGAACTGGTTTAAAAAACTGTACCTAATATAACAAGTTTTAAATAATTATCCACATAAAAAATTTAAAAAAACGTAATACTCGTATGTTGGCAAAAATCATTAGTTTAAAATAATTATCAATCGGAAAAAAATATACGTATAAAAGTTAAACAGAAAAGTAACACAATCATCTCTCTAACTAAAATACATATTTTGATATAATTCTGAAATTTGTGTATACCGGAGCTTTTGTTTGGTTGGCTTGAGAAAATAGCTGCTGGAGCTTTTAAGCGGCAATTTCTTGTAATTATTCTTCGTTAATATTAATAATCTAAACAAAATAAGATATGGTTTTATTGCCTTCCTATTTAAGTTTGCTGCCGGAGCTTTTAAGCGACATTTTCTTGTAATTATTCGTTGTTGATATTAATAATTATTAATTAGCTCCGGCAGCAAACTTAAATACGAAGGCAACAAAACAATCTCTTAATTATTTTGTTTAGATTATTAATATTAACGCCGAATAAATACAAGGAATTTCCGTTTAAAAGTTCTAGCAGCTATTTTCTCAAGCCAACCAAACAAAAGCTCCGGTGTACACAAATTTTATATATAAAAATATGTATTTTCAAAATTAGAAATCGACGTATCCGAGGATTTTTCCAAAATATTTTCAACATCCGAAATAATGAATTTATTCTATACTATACGAACACACTGTACCATTCAATTCAATGTTTAGTCCTATGCTAACATATGAGTGCGAATCATGGCTAGTGTCGATAATGGAGAGAAGTAAAACTACATGCCACAGAAATTATATAACTTACAACTATATAACTTACTTATATAACTTAGATCTTTACAAGAATGAAAGGCATAACAAAGAGAGGCAGCATCAGAAACACTCACGTAGAAGAATAACTAGATATAAAACCTATATTTGATTTCATAGAGCAGCGACAACTAAGTTGATGGTCATATCTATGGAGAAAGAATGGATGAGGGAAGGCCTGGGAAATCAAAATGGGGGTATAGCGTACAAACACTAAGAAAAAGGGGAAATTGAGTGAAAGAATTCCAATTTTGACCCACACAATGAGTATCATAAATATCAATGTTAATTTTGTAATACAGAACGAAATATAAAACAAAAGAGAAGCAAGTGATGGAGTGGTGGAATATTGCTTTGGCTGATTACCGTCGTCAACGCGTGATCTTCCAAAATTCTGCTCAAATATACTCAAATAGACCATAAAATTGATTCGTCATTTTAAATTATTAAATAAAAATCCTGAAGCAGCACCTTGTTCAAGAATGTGTTGTCAACTTTTGGAATTATTTTCAATGAAAATATAGTGTATGCATTAAGGAATGTATCCTGGGAAATATTTCAGTAACGTTGCAAAACATATTTGATTTGCATCTTGAATAGTGTCAGCTAGTAGTATCCAGAGTAAAAGTTTACCCTACTTTCTCGAACGTTCTGTAGTTCGTCTAAAACTGAAGAGATTTGGGAAGAAGCAGATTTTTAGTTCATAAGCTGAAAAAGTTTTTACGAATTTTCAAGAAAGTAAAAAAAAATCTCATGTATTTTAAATGGGAACTTTCAATTAATCACTGGCGCACGTGTTAACATTAATCACTAAGATTGATATTTTTCACTATTGAAACCAAATGGAACAGGAATGATTTGAGTTATTACATTTGTCAAAAAAAATGTACCACTAGCTTACGGACAATGTTAAATAGCATGTGAATTGGATGTTATATTACAATAGTTGTGATAGCCAACTTCAGTTTCTCTCCAAACCAACAGCTTCCTGATGGTCACACACCAGAAACACAGAGAATGTGTAAATGTGTAAATGTTTAAATGAATGTGACAGTAAAATGTGTTATTGAACTCATCCTGTAAACAGGATACCAAAATAACCTAACCTAACCTAACTTAACGTAACTTAACCTAACCTAATCAAAGAATTCTTCAGGTGTGTCTACTCTTAAGTTAAATTGAGATTTTCAGAACAAAATCCAGAGAAAGAGAGAAAGGGAAGCAATATTTATTCGCCTATTAACCCCTCATGGGGTATTTCCGCCTGGTTACATTGTGTACATAACTTGTGATTTGAAGAATCTTTTATCAAAGCGTGCCATGAAAGTAATTATGTACGTCCGTATTACTTTTCTGCTGAATTTATCAAAGTGAACGATGACTTCTGGAAAAGTTTCTTGGAAATCTTCAAATGCATTCGTGTTGAATAAACCCACTGCCCATCAATTTTTACACCGTTTCTAAAACACATTTCCAACATGCAGAGTTTAAGGTGGTTAGTGAAAGCTATAACGTTTAGATCAATAAGATTTCACATTTATAAATACAAAACACTGACAAATCTGTCAGATTTGGCAACTGTAAGACATACATTTTATATCTATCCTTTTTTTTCATGGCATCTTTGATGAAAGTTTTTTTGAATCACTAGATATGATTAATTATAATAAATTCGATATTCTCTCAATGAAGTGTAATGGTGTGATGGGTTAAAGGTAAGATTCATCAAGTGTCCCCGAAAAGTGTTTGGTGTTTCTTTGTCGTCCGCTTTTCTTGTCTTCTTATGCATATTTCGTGCAGAATTATCTTGTTGTTATGTCTTTGTTGCAATTTGGTGCGTAGTTTTTCAAGTCAATAGATTTTGAAAAAAAAACGCATAGAAGCTCACTTTTTTAATTTAGTTTTTGTTTTTTGTTTTTGCGATTAATGTCGTAAATATTATAGCTCTCAGAAACATATTGTAATAGAAATATTCATTTTAGGGTCGCTCGAGTCAATTGAGCATTGTGGCAATGGAATAAAACTTCGATATTGAGATTTTTACAACAAAATACTGTAATATATAGCTCAGAAACAGATTGCAACGGCAATATTCGTTTTCAGGTCCCTCAAGTTAATTCAGCAATATAGCAATTGAATAAAACTTTGATATTGAAATGTTAACAGCAAAATCTAGTTTACATAGATTTTGGGAAAAAAGACATCCAGAAGTCCACTCTTCTAATTTGGTGTTTGTTTTTTGTGAATAATAACTGTAATATTACAGGTCTTAGAAACAAATTGTAACGGCAATATTCGTTTTGAGGTCTTTCAAGTCAATTGAGCAATGTAACAGTTGAATAAAACTCTAAAATTAAGTTTTTCAGAATCTGGATTTCAATAAAATTTGCACAAAAAAAACACCCAGAAGTTCACTCTTCTCATTTTGTCTTGTTTTTTGTGAATAATTACTATAATTATAAATAATTATTACAGGCAGGGGGAAATGTTTCCAGCGACATATCCATTGGTACCCTAAATCAATTGGAGCCAATTTTGAAGACAAAGACATCGGACGGTACAATTGTCAAAATTTTTGAAATAGGAGGAGGAAGAGAAAAGAGGCTAAAACGTTAGTCCACAATAAAAATTAGTGGCGTAGGCCCGACAATTTTTGTGCAATTATAATTTTATAACATCAAAGTGCCGTTCTTTGAAAGGGAACAGAAACAGGCTCTGTTAAATTGTGCATGTACGTCAGTACTTTCGCACATAGATTTTGCAATGTATGTACTAAGGAATATATGAAAATGTACTAAATTGTATCAAATTCCAGGTTGCCATGAATGGAAACTACAAACCCCTACTTTTTTTTTTTTAAATAGAAGGTGAATAACAATATTGCAGGTCACGTTTTCATTCAATTAAAAAATCTGTTTAGTAGTTCAGTAGTTCAGTATATCACCAACCAGCATTTTTTCTCACACCTATTAATAATAAACAGTTATATGAAAATGAAAAAGATATTTTTGTACAATAATTTTAAAACATTATAAAATAATGAAATGTAAAATAAAATATCAGTGTTTTGGATATTTTTACATTTTTACCATTTTAGGTGGAGGCTTCCAGTCAAAATGTGCAAAATGTCAAATTGTCCTAAAGTTGGGTTAATTTCACTTAAATACTTATTTACTGAAGGGTCAGGAATATGATCCTTTATTTACGAGGAGTCACAGTGAAATATGGTATGGTAAATATGGAAATATGGTTGCCACATTTCTAAAACAGGGTAGCTTTTTTTATTAAACACCCTGTATTTATTGATATGAAATAGTGCGGAGTACTGTGCAGTAAATGTAGATACAAGTAATTACAAACCGAATTCAGAAAGCTTCAAACCGATAAAAAAATGAACGAAATGTGAGATATATCAACATGGAACACATACAAATTTAGACATAAGTACAGAATAAGTAAAATAGAATAAAACACTTGATTAAGTTTCACTGACTTTAATAGATTTCTCTATTGATATGTAAATTAAGATGTAAGAATTAAGTAAAATAGAATAAAACACTTGATTAAGTTGCACTGACTTTAATAGATTTCTCTGGGGTAAAATGGGAAATGTTTCACCAAGGGGTAACAACTAACCACACAGACTTACAATAAGTAAAGAAGATTAAATAAATAATAGAAGAAAGGGTTGACTAATAAGGGACTGTTACATATGGAGTAGATTGTGCTAGCGGTTCAGAGAAGGGATATAGCAAAGGCAAAAAATCGCTACAAACCTGTTACTAATGTGCATTAATACTCATACGAGGTACGATAAAAAAATTCATGCAATAATTTAATTGAAAAACCAATATTCATTTATCATCAGTTTTTATAATTTGCCCTTCAAAATAGTCCCCCTCAGATATAATTCACTTATGCCACCGTTTATTCCAGTCTTTAAGACATTTCTGAAACGCAGATTTTGGAATAACGTGCAGCTCCTCCAGCGATTTCATTATATTCTTCTATGGTCGTAACACATTTTATTTGATTGTTTTTTCATCTATGGGAAGAGAAAGGTTAATTTAGTATTAATAATATCAATGATTAGGTGTTGGAGAGGAAACCAGAGTGGAACGGAGCGAACCCATTAGCAGAATTTTAGATGGCCTAGTCGTCAAAATCTCAAGAGACAAATCATCATCAGGAAAAAGGAGCACCGGAATACCTCGAAAACGATGGAGCGACAACCTCGTCTTATAAAACGGAAAATCTAAATGGGCAAAATCTATGAAAAACTGGCGACTCATCATCTAGATCTAGATTTTAGAAGATATAAGAAGAAGAAGAAGAAGAAGAAAAAGAAGAAGCGAAGAGAAAGGTCACATGAACCCAAAGTCATTGGAGAAATCATCTATAATTTACTGAGCGACTGTTTTTGTTTAAAAATTAACAATTTCGGAACAAATTTGGCTGCCACTCGCCTCATGCCCAAAACATTGGTTTATCTTCGCATGAACCATACTACATATACAGGGTGGTGTCTTTTACGACGTCCACCATTAAGATCTATTAAACAGAAATATATACAGAGTTGGTCAAATGGGATAAAAGTTTCTCATTTTTGTGCCTTTCAATATACTGAAACGAAATCCGGGATATATTGCCTAGTTCCTGAAATATCGACGAAAAACTGAAAAAGTGCACTTTCCTTTTCCTTTTATACCTTTTTTTACTTTTGAAGGAAATTTTACGAAACTTGGTGGAGGCACTCTTATATTTATGCCGCATTTCTGTAATTTCTTACATAGACATTGTACATGTCAATTTTTTCATGTTGAGGATAATATCTCGCCATTTTTACTAATCAAAGATATTATCTCATTTTTTGCACTTTATACACAATAAAATTACTCAGAAGTTATTTTCTTAGTATGAAGAAATGTCAAAAAGGTGATTTGTTATCGCATGGCAACTTGATTTTTAGAGCAGTCCACAGCAGCTTCATTTTTGCAACAAATTTTTAATTTATTGAATTTTGGTGGTAAATAATGTCAGATAACCCATGTGTTATACATGGTTGAAATCGGAATTTTTCGCTCTTTTGAATGCTATTAAAATCCAATATTGCGGCCATAAGAAAATCAAAACTTGACTATGAAAATTTGGGCATCTAATTGGCGCAGACAATTTTTGGCACTGTCATCAGAAAGCTCACGTCGAAAATGTAAGAGTGCCAAGTTTCGTAAAATTTCCTTCAAAAGTAAAAAGTTATAAAAGGAAAAGGAAAGTGCACTTTTTAGTTTTTCAGCGATATTTCAGGAACTCCTGGATATCAAGATATCCCGGATTTCGTGTCAGTATATTGAAAGACACAAAAATGAGAAACTTTTATCCCATTTGACCAACTCTGTATATATTTCCGTTTAATAGATCCTAATGGTAGGCGTCGTAAAAGTGACCACCCTGAATACCAGCTTCTTCAGCAACCTTTCTAATCGCAATTCGGCGGTTTTTTTTTTAATTTCTTCCAGGTTTTTTTCGGTTATTGAAGTTCTGGGTCTCCCAACTCTGTCATCATCTTCAACTGATTTTCGGCCATCTTGAAAGTGTTCATTCATACTCGACTCACGAAATTACTTCGTGCGAAATGTTAACTACTTTATAGCACTTTATTGTGTAAAACACACTGTGAAAAATAAAAATCGCCGAAAATACAGAAAAACCCATCCCGCTGGGTATGTTTTCACCCATGGTTTATAATTATGTCTCTATAAATATATTCATATAATTTAAAAAATATGCAGTTCTTTTTTATGCCGTTGTGTTTATTTCTATTTGCTAATACAGACGTTTGCAGACCATAGTTAATTGGTAGTGGAAGACTCACCGCATTAGCACTTATAAAACGAGACTATTTTTCTCTGCGTGTAAATCGTAGCATTTTTCTTGCTGTGCGAGGAGAAAATGCAGTCTTCGCACAAGAACTGCCAGCCAGCAAAGGTCGCCAGTCTCCGGCAAAGGTTTTTTGTAGTCGCATGTTATACGCATATGTGACATTTGACTGACGCGGATACAAAGCGTGCGTTTTATATGAAGACCGAGAGGAATTGCCGTGTCAATTTGTGAAAACAGTGCGCGGCGCGGCTTCTACGGGCAGCCACACGCTCTCATTCCGCGTGGAACGCAGTAACCCGTTTACTGGAAGAACATAGGAATGCGTAGCAGTTTTTACTGCGGATCAATTATTTCGCATATGAATATTCCCGGTTAGTTCTATTAAGATGTTATCGCTTTGACGTTGACACGGCTGACGTTGACAATCGCGCGTACTTACGTGTAATCTTCGGGCAGAGTGGTGGAGGCGGAGGGGCAGGCATACGTTTTATTTTTCCTGGTGGAATTCAATTAAGCCGGCGAGCGCCTCTCTCCTCAGAACGGAGATAATTATTGAGGCGACCTGCCTTACGGATTAACGATAACGGAGATGCCGAGGACTAGACACATGTCATTGTCGGCCGTCAGTTCCCGTGCAAGTATGTAGGTAATTCGTGTACGAGATAAACATTCATATTTGCATAAGTTATGAGCGTGTCGAACTGTGGGGATTTAAATAGGGCAAAGAAATTAACGATGCTGCGTCGATAGGCGGCGGTCATTAGCGTGATAGATTCCGTCTCGTTACCGTCGTACCAAACATTGCACGGATGCGCTAATAAAGTTATACGTATACATTCTGTTAATAGGGAGTAGCTCTCCAATTACTCTTCGCCCGTTCCTCTTCGATCCGTACGTGTTCCCCATCCTGCTGCCAATTACATCGCCACTGAACGCTGACATGCACCGAGTGACTTTTGAGGCAATTACCGCGAGAAAAACGAAACAAGTTCATCAGGTATCCGGAGTGGACGGCATCCATGAGAGTTTCTCTTGTGATGCGCACCAGTTAAGAGGAACCGTCGCATCGGTGCCATTTGTGCAGACGAGAACAAATTTCGCGAGGGCTCCCCTCCGGCCCTGCACCTCACCTACGGCTACAGCCTTTCCACTGCAATTCGCAAATTGCACAGGGGGAAAGGGTTGTGTACGTGTGTGGACGAAGGAAAAAACGGGGCCCTGACTCCACCCAGCTGCGGAAGCTATAATGAAGCGAGTGTGTAATGCATGGCTTGCCAGATCCGCCCTACCACTTCCGGTTAATTACCCGTCCAGAAACAATGAGAAAACAATGGAAGAAGCAGCACGTGGTTGGTTGCCTGCGAACAGGATGCACTCATCCACCAATGGAGGATTTTTTTCAAGAGTCATCTGCACCCTCATGTCCTCACGCACGTTATCGCTTGGATTGGTCACCGTGACGGCGAACATGGTCGTCTCGCCAACTTGAGGGCCTTCGCAGGCATCAGATTACGCGACATTAAAATCTCAACGTGCACTTCTGAGACTTCCTTGAAATGCAATTAACGTCGCCGGTTTGCGATCCGTTAATCGCGGAATATAAAATCCCAACCCCCCTTTGTGATGCATAATAGTAATTAAGATGTGCTGAATAATTGTTTCGGCGCGCTGCATTATTCAGCGAGCCGAGAGGGCGGAGTGCGGTGCTCAGACCGAAATCTTACCTCGAGCACCGTCGTCTCTCTGTAACCCGCTCCTTTTATTCCTTTTCCTCTCTTCCGCCTTCCTCGAGGCGCCCAGCATTGTCCGATGTGGAGGACATCGATTTTTCGCCCATCCAGATAATTATTCATGAAACTGAAAACGGAGATAAGAACTCGAGGGGTGGTGGAGGGCGAAAAAACGCGCCTCAGCCTTTGCACTTCTCTAAATAGCGGCGCGTCCATCTTGCTGATTAAAAGAAAGTTTTTGTTTGCCCCTCATCTGATACTACTTTAAGAACTCGAAGCGCCCTGATAAATAACGCAGCGTTTCATGTTTCCGGGGCTAATCTGCATTCGATACAGCACAAACCGGCATAATCCACTTCAGAACATTTGCAGATGACGCCAAACGAAAACAATTCCAGTCTTCACCTTTGTTGCAAATCCGCGATCCGCACAGACTGCGCAATTGTACTAACTAGACTGGAAAATTTGCACCGCAAATAAATCACCGGCATCCTACTACCGCATATATCGACTCCCCGTGCTTTTACAGATACTCACATGCTTAGCGCACTATCAATTTTCCACTTAATACCAGTACCGGAAGCGAAAAACAGTTGAAACACGCCATTAAATATTTAATTTGCCTCACTTACACCGCGCTACGTGATGCTTAATCTACATATTTATTATTTCATTTCTAATTCCCCGCGTAGTCGCCGGCCAGTGGAAAACGGATTCGTGTTAACGATACGAAACTGTTATTAATAACTTTACGGAAAAAAATGTGCGCGCGGTTATTAATTTTATTCCATTTAATCAGCTGGCTCCGCAATCCTCGTAAATTCACTCCGAGAATTAATGGCCTCTGATAATTGTTTTATTCTAAATGCGTTAATACATGTCAATTAAATCCCATAAGGAAGTGATAACGTAAAATGGATCGTTTCAATTACTGATATTGATAGAGAGAGGCCATATTACGTCATTTTTTCCCGGCCTGCTGAAGCATCGACCTGCCCTTAAACACCAGTAATTGGCAGATCAGAAAACAACGACTCGACTCGCATAATCTATGGATGACCATTTAAAGGATGAACACATTTCTTGCTTTATCACTAAGAATTGGATTGGAAAGGAGGAAGTGAGATATAAAGTAGAACTCGGTAATACCACAGTGGGCTGTCTAAATTCAATGTGCAGGGACAATACACTAGCCAGCAGGACGATTCTCGAAAGCGAGAGAAATTACTCCTATGTGAGTTTATTCCCCATATATTTTACATTAACATGAGGTAAGAGCATCACCGGTTCCCTATTACTTTTACAGTCGACACAAGTCAAAATTGGGCGATTTACGATTCTTGATCGACAAAAAAAGTAAATCGTGCATCCGCAATATGAAGCGAAACAATATTATGTTATGTTATCAATGTTATAAATTATTGGGAGTAACAGTGAAACCTCATGTGGCGAGCACAGACGCTTGTCTGGCCAAACGATGTCTGGCCAAGCTACACAGAGATCCTCTTTTGCTCCGGCTAGAGTATAAACTCGATAAATGGTGTAGCCATTGTGTGTAATGGTGTAGCTTAAAATAGTGCGGTAATGTCTCACTTTACTGCACTAGTGCGTTAAAGTACGCCCTTACGTTCCTTATTATTTTATAGTCGAAACAAGTAAAAAGTGGGCGATTTCGTTTCTTGATCTACAAAAAAAGTGCATCGGCAATACGAAGTGAAATAATCGTATATTATATTATCAATATTATCAATTATTGGGAATAAAACTGGAACTTTGTGTGGCGAGCCCAGACGCTTGTCTGACGAGAGACTTGAGTCAGACAAACCCCTGGGCAAGCCACACAGAAAACCTCTTTTACTCCGTATAGAGCATAAATTCGATACATGGTGTTGCTTAAAATAGTGTGATAATGTGTCACTTTACCGCACTAGTGCGGAAAACGTCATTACAATCTGAAAGTGGACATTACATATTGATAGTGGGTAAAATATTATACACTGACTCGTGTCACTTTTACAAGCTTGATGCTTGTAAACGTCATCTTACCAGGTTAGTGTACAGGCTGGTTAGAGCCTGTTAGAAATATTTTTTGCACTTTCATCTTAAAAGTTGACACTTTACAAACTCTAATCAATGTCAAAAGGTGGCATTTAGCAAATGTTACATTGTTTATTTGTATCCAACCATAAAAGTGGTATCAAATGCATAAAGGAATTTCATGATACGCTGTCATCGAAATACCTGCTGTCAGAACAATCAATCAAATTTTCGCGACACGAGTACATCGATAGTAGTTCATCATGGAAGTGGATGATACATCCGACGCGGAAAGCTGCACACCACCAGATGTAGTAAAGGAAGCAGAGATAGCGAGTTTAGAACTACTACCGAAAAATTCAAGGGTAATATATGAAAAACGCTACCAGCAATTTATCAAGTGGTGTGAAGCTAGAACCGTTAGAAGGTATTCAGAGAATACTTTATCAGCATATTTTGCCGATCTTTGCAGAAAATATAAGCCCTCTAGCATTTGGTCTATATTTTCAATGTTAAAATGCACCCTCGCTACAAAACATAATGTGCAAATTGGAAAATATAGCAAATTAATAGCTTTCATCAAACAGAATGGCGTAGGATTTATGTTTTAACCTTATTTTTAAATACTATATTGTACTTGTTTACGGTATGACGTGCAAAAAGTTATGTATGTAATGCGTGTGTAAAATAAGCTTTATGGCATTCGTTCAGATGTTTCGTGACGAGCCTTCGGCTCGTCACGAAACATCATCTGAACTCATGCCATAAAGCTCAATTTTACACACTTATTACATAAATAACTATTATCACACACTAACAAAAAGTATGATGAGTCACACGCCAAGTTTATCTGGTACTGACTATGCCAGTGGTGGTTTCTTCGCACCATTCCTCTGGGTTTTTGATTTTTTTTTTATCCAGAACAGATCCGGGCCCAGAGGTATTTTATCTGAGGCACCAGGACATCTGAGTGCAAAATTGCAATTTGCATGTTTTTACATTTTGGTGCGTTTCAGCCTATAAATTATTATCAAATTTTCCGCATTTATTCAATCCACAGTTACTGTCTCTATTTAATTTTAATTAGAATGTTATTTTTAAGTTAAACAGCTTAAAATTAAATAAATTTTTAAATTATTATTAAACAAACACGGACTAAAAATAGAGATATATTTAAACGGTAAATATGTATTTTATACCTAAAATAATAAACCACCTAATTATAATCCTACCAGATTTTCTAGCAGAATATGGAAAAAAATGACATAAACCAATATCTAGTTTTTATCCTGAATTTTCGTTCCAACTTTTGAATAGATAATAGATAATCGAGATTTTGTAGAAAATTCTGCTGCTTTCGAGAAAATCAATATTTTAATAAAAGACCAAAAAAATTATTAAAATTTGATGTTAAGTAAGTATACTTTTTAGAATCTGAATGAAATCTGAATTCTCCCCATCTTTAGTTTTTCCGGAAATTGGATTCAAAGTTGTCATTAATGATAATTGAGATGCAAAATTTTACAAAAAAAAAAAACACTTTAAAAACATTTTTGCCTATAAATTATTATCAAATTTGACACACTTATTTGAGCCATTGATTTTCAAAGTCGCATAAATCCTTTTTTAATTGAGAAAAGTCAAAAAATATGTAAGGGATAACATTTCTTGTATATTTCTGGACTTATCTGAATTAAATAAAAAATGGACTCCCCACTTTCAGAAATAACGGCTCATTTAATTCCCAATTCTAATGGGGTTATATTTTCTATAAAAAAATGGAAAAACTTGAGTAAACTCCATCTCTAGTTTTCTGGAGTTTTCGTTTAAACTCGATGTGATAATTGAGATATTGCAGTTAATTTTGCCGGTTTCGAGAAAATCAATATTTTATTAAGTTCTAGACAAATTATAAACGAAATATTCTATTTATGTTTTCAAATATACTTTTTTCTATTAGAAAATGGGAAACATGAATACAATTAATACTTTCCTTACTAATATCTTGATGAAACATTTATTATTATTATAAATGTATATTATGTAAATTATGAAGGAATAGAGATCAAAAAAGCTATTATGGAAGGAACAAACATAATGAATAATCAAAACGAGCTCTTCCAAGGCAAGGATATTTTTATAGCAGGTATTCATTTGAAATAATCATATTAATCAAATGTGTCATCAATCAAATAAATTGTAACACTTATAATCCCTTGAAAATGGCTGAATAAGCCGAAACACGTGTCAGGAAACTGATAAAATATACATATGAAACAAAATAAAAGTAAATATACATAATATACATTTGTAATAATAAGACTACACCCTAATTATTAGTTTTTCGGGAAATTCGATTGAAAGTTGACCCATATGCCACATAGGGCCGAAAAATAGTTTTTGCGTGTCTTTATAAAGAACCTAATTATTGTAGTTGAGTTTTAGACTATAAAGTAATGCCAAATTTTTCACACTTAATCATTGCACAATTTTTTATCCGAAAATGGAAAAACTTGACAACTGACCTAAGTTTGTCTGTAATTTTCGTTTGAAGTTATGAAGTACAAGTACATTGTAATAATTGACATTTTGTAGTTAGATGGCATACTCCATATTACCTCCGTTACCACACACGATACTTAAAAAACAAAATATGGACAAGGATATTTTGATAAAATCTGTAAGTTACGATTGGAACATTAACAAAACATTGCTTTTAAAGTTCTCATGCCATCTTCTAAAGCCGAATCTGAGACATTGCATTGTTTTGGTTCATGTTCAATTATAACACATCTAATTTGATCCGTAATGGAGGATCATTGAAATTAATAGAATTCAATACCTCGTTTTCTTGTTTTATCGAATTTTCTCGTATTTGAATTTGCAAAATATATTTGGCTTTATATTTATTAATTCTATATTTTGCAATTCATTAATTTTCGTTTTTCGCCAATATTGCGCCCTTTCCCGTTTTTCGCCTGAGGAAAGTTCCTCGTTTGCCTCACCCTTGTAACAGCTGTAGTCCAGAAGATAGGCTTGACAACAACTCCATAGGTATTTCGAAATTGAATTAAAAAAATCAAAAATTTGTCATTAATTTTCATTTTTCACCAATTTTGCGCTATTTCGTTTTTCATCTGAAGCAAGTACCTCGTTTGACTCACCCTTGTTCCAACTCTAGTTCAGAAGATAGGCTTGACAACAATTCTATAGGTACTTACTTCGAAATCCAATTAACAAAATAAAAAATTTGTCATAATTTTTTATTTTTCACCAATTTTGCTTCCTATTCCATTTTTCATCTCAGGCAAGTGCTTCGTTTGCCTCGCCATTGTTCTAGCTCTAGTCCAGAAGATAGGCTTGACAACAACGCTAACTTCGAAATCCAATTAAGAAAATGAAAACTTTGTCATTAATTTTCATTCTTCGCCAATTTTGCGCCCTACTCCGTTTTTCATCACAGACAAGTGCCTCGTTTGCCTCACCCTTGTTGCAGCTCTAGTCCAGAAGATAGGCTTGACAATAACTCTATAGGTACTTCGAAATCCAATTAACAAAATCAAAAATTTGTAATTATTTTTCATTTTTCACATATATTGCGCCCTATTCCGTGTTTCATCTGAGGCAAATGCCTCGTTTACCTCGCCCTTGTTCCAACTCTAGTTCAGAAGATAGGCTTGACCGCAACTGTATAGGTAGGTACTTCGAAATCCAATTAACAAAATAAAAAAATTGTCATATTTTTTTTATTTTTCACCAATTTTGCGCCCTATTCCGTTTTTCATGTGAGGCAAGCGCCTCGTTTGCCTCACCCTTGTTCCAGCTCAAGTCCAGAAGATAGGCTTGACAACAACTCTATAGGTACTTCGAAATCCAATTAACAAAATGAAAAATTTGTCATTAACTTTCATTTTTCACCAATTTTGCGCCCTATCCGTTTTTCATCTGAGGCAAGTGCCTCGTTTGCCTCACCCTGGTTCCAGCTCTAGTCCAGAAGATAGGCTTGACTACAACTCTATAGGCACTTCGAAATCCAATTAACAAAATGAAAAATTTGTCATTAATTTTCATTTTTCACCAATTTTGCGCTCTATTCCGTTTTTCGTCTGAGGCAAGTGCCTTGTTTGCCTCAACCTTGTTCCAGCTCTAGTCCAGAAGATAGGCCTGACAACAACTCTATAGGTATTTCGAAATCCAATTAACAAAATAAAAAAATTGAAAGAGAATTTTATGTCATTCTAGGTCAAGTGGATCAGTGGTCTCCGATCGACCACCTTCAATTTTGATGAAAATTAATATGGATGAGTATTTGTGTTAGAAACCATGGACCAAACCAAGCGTTTCAGCTGTAGTAGACGTTGTCCAGTTGGGACATGCTGACACAGCGGAGCCATGCAAGTCCATTACACTTTTGTCGATGTATAATAATTAGATGGAAGCAATATTTGTACCGAGGTTAAGTTTATAGTGTGTGTAAGACCATTCGATTCAGCAGTGATTCAAGACGTATGAGTAGACACATTGATAACGATTTTACATCTATGTCACCCCAAAACTTCTAAGACATGACGAAACAGAAGCAGAACATTACACAGCGTTTCATTAACGAAATTAATGTTCATTGCACAGAATGAAGAGCATCATGTTTAAAGACTAGCCACAAAACTTTGCCAAAAGTCCTGGCCACACCCCAAAAGCCCTGGAGATGCCTAAATCTTTTGGCCACGCCTCCAAAACTTTGCCAAAAGCCTAAAAGGTGCCAACAAGTGAAAAGACGATTCCAGTAGAAAAATTATGATCTTTCCAGTGGTGTTAAAAATAAATAGAATTTTAGGGGGCTCTTTTTGAATATTTGACTTTGAAAATAGGTAAAATTTGCCTTTTAAGCATTGAACACCATGTTTTTGGCTTTGTGGGCAAATATTTCCACAAGAATGTAAGCCATCAGTTTGATATTCCAGCAATGCAATGTCCCGTAGTTTGTTAGTAAATCAGAAAAGAACCAATTTAAAAACTGTTTTCGTTTTGGACTTACACGCTGCCAAAGTATGGCACAAACATCGCGCATTGTGATTTTATGACAACATTGCGATCAAATAATAATAATATTAATAAGTATTTTATACACCTAGCTCTATTTACAGATGTGATAAGTCAGTCAATGAGAAACAAAAGACAAAAAACAAAAAATAGCATAACATACAGAAACAAATGCGTAGTACACATTATGACATAAATTGTGGTTGTATTGCTTTTAAAGTTTTGCCATTTATTTTCGAATTCATCAGCAAAATTTGATCTAAGGTGTTGAATTTCAGCTTCGTAGCTAATCTAGAATGAGCAGATGAAACATTGCAAAATTCTCGCAGCAGACGCTTCGAGTTTGGTGCGACATCCTCGAGAAAGGCTACAGCTCCTCAGATATTTGATATATAGAGCTAAAACTTCACAGAAGTTCATTTGTAAAGTACATATACATCCATATTAATTTTCATCAAAATTTGAGGTAGTCGAACGGGGATTATTTTCAAAACTGCTCCACTTGACATGGAAATGCCCAATAGTATAGTGCGATTAAACTGCTAAATATAAAATTATATGCTCGGAATTTCTTTCATATCAATAAACAATTGACTCTTTTCGTTACTTTGAGCGGATTTTTTTTTACGAAAGTTTGAAAAACTTTAACATTTGAATAGTAATTTGAGTTAGGAAAAGTGGAATATTTCCTAAGAAGTGCGGAATAGCTATTTGTTCAATAAGGTTGCAATAAACTTATTGCACAAATAGCTATTGTATCTGTCGAGGCTTCATAGAAAGGTTTTTTTTTTATCTATAGAGAAATAGTTTGTTCAAGTGTAACCAGCATTGGTGACATACCCGCTCTACAGCCAAGAGGTCTAGGGTTCGAGCCCCATAAATAGCATAGTGGTCGTTTTTCGTTTCGTCTTAATTTTTAGGCTGTTTCCGTTGAGAGGAATTAAACTTCCTCTCAACGGAAACAGCCTACTATCCACAATGCACATTTTCGCAATTAAACTCAGTTCATTTTGACGATGAGTGGTCGCTCACATCAAGTAGGTCGTCAGTACCTGTGTAAACGTTCTTCTTAAATCCAGTGGTAAACCCGGTTTATTATGTTGTCAAATGCGCTGTAAAAGGTAAAACGATTTCAAACTAATAGGTGAGTATAAAACGAATTATTCAGCATTTACGATTTTCGAACTAAATTCTTTATAAATGCGTCGAAACGCTTCAAAATCGGAGTTTTGATATTTTTCTTAGCATTTTTAGCTTAAATTTATGTATGTTTTCTTACAACACATGCCCTGACATGCGCTGTCCAAATGACGTTGGTGACATTCGTACCAGCCTACTTGTTTTAGTGCTTTTTGAATAATTCAGGAATTCAACTTGATAACTGTAAATTTCCCTTAGATCACTGATTATCATTATTTATTTTTTCTGCAGCACAACTCAGTCCATTTAAATTCCCTAGCTTCTATGGCTGCTGTATTGGTAAATTACCTTCTTTCTCAGCAACTTTAGATGTATGCTGATGGTATGATTATTATTAATTTGCAATGGATAAAGTTGTAATTAAGTAAAAATGCAGTATTCACGATTAATTTAGTAGAAATTGTAAATATATCAACTTCACAGCTAATTGGTTATCAGTGATTAATATTAGAGTTCTAAAGCCTATCTGGAACGCAAATGGAAAATCTATTGCTGGGATGTACAAAGTGAACTTGATTGATGTTTCACAATAAGTATGATTGAAACTGTCGGCTAAACTACCTTACAAGCGAATCTCGCAATCATGCGTTACTAACACTGTTTGAAATATATACTTCCGTAGTTACAAGCGATATAGCCCCGAGCAAGTTTCCGCCAGGAGAATAAATCTTTAATTATAGCAATTAAGCTCCACGCGTATAATAGTATCTCTATATTGCCCGCAATCTGCACAATCTTGTTAAATCGTTGCCTGTGGTGTTGGCGGCCTTTGATAGTCAAACACCCGGAGTGGTGGTGACGCTCCCCGCGTTTTCCGCATGTTTGGTTTTGTGTGCGAATCGTGAATGTCAGCGGTAATGAAAGAGACGGTCAAAAAGTCTCGCATGCACCGTGTCAGACGTAATTTGGCTGAAAACTATGATACCGCGTGATTTATTACGCGATGTATGTATTTGGAGAACAAACGGAAGCTTACGTGGCAGTAAAGGCTTTAAATGTGAATTATTTATGCCGCGCCATACATCACCCGGCTCGCAATTGTCCCTAAGACCGCGGCCGGAGCTTGTTTGTACATCCTCCCCAATAATCTGTGGACCGAAACTTGATTTATGGTATCAATGCCCGCCATCATTCTACCTGTGCGCCCAGCCGGCATGAACAAGCCGGCCCTGTACAGTATGCCGGCCGGCATTATCATAAATTCCGCCGCAGTTCTGCACCAACAAATTAATGTTTTGCAGCGCGGTTTTCGCTAACTTATTGCTTGCCCGCCGCTCCCGACGTTTATACGTGCAAAAACACGCGCCTGCCCCCTCGCAAAACACACGAGCCGCCCCTGGTACATACACGTGACATAGAGTAATCAGTTTGCGTATTTTTATATTTTAGAGGCACATTTAATATAGTTACACATTTTGCTATCTTGAACGTCTTAACATTTTGTAAAATTATAAAAAAAAACAAAAAAAACGCTAAGAAATGTTCAAAACGATTATGCACTTACCAAAATACAAGCTTAATTCATCGCATAGTACGTCAATGACACTACCAACAACTACATCAAAGTTCAGAACTACGATTTTCAATTTTGATTGCAGTCAATCTTGTGTTGAATTGAAGGATTTTGGGCTAGATAACCGAAACTGCGGATTTAAATATTTTAGGGGCGCATTTCAGCAATTCCTTGTATGGTTCCTCGCGGTATCGCCGCTGTCCGATGGGGGGATTCGGGTCGGCCTAGCTGAAAGCCATCGGTCTCCCCATAAATCAGGGGATAAAGATTTCACGCGGCCGGATCCGCGTATTAAGAGGCGCAAATAAAGCGCTTAAAATGTTTTGCCTGGCTCTTGACGTCCGCCGAACCCTCAGGATGGAAATGCATAAATCCGTTCGACGTCAAAGCGGCTTAAGCGCGCCGCACAAATTGGAAAATAAAATGATCGACTTGAGGCCTTCTTTATTCACGTGATATTTGCGGTGGATTGGCCATTAGCCAGCTGAGGCGCACTGTTCAGCGTTTTATAGGGTTACGACTGCTGCGGTCGAGGTTTAATTTTTTTCCTCTCTAAGCGGCGCACACATAAAGAGCACTGAAATATATTATTATCATACGGTAATGCGCTAGTATTTAATGGTCACAAATGGTTTCGCCTGACCAGGAGCAGGTGGACGCCGGCCACTTCGTTATTATTTCCGTCGGCTCGTTTGGAGATGATGGCTGTTAATTGTTCAAATTTAAATTCAATTTCGTTGAAATTAGGGGCATAATTTCCCAGTTATTGCCCAGTTTATATCGCTCGGATGTAAAACATATAATAATTAATTGTTTTCGTCTTACACGTTTCTTAATAGCATTCATTTGCTTACATATGGCACCTATAAATATTCACTACCTGTAGCTACGTTATGCGTAGTAAAATATATTTTTTTTATTAATAGCCATAAAGACTAAATATACGTAAAATACGTTTACGTAAAACTAATTATTGCTCAGTTACTTGGTAACTGGGTAAATTAAAACACCTGTACCCTAGTTAGGATAGCTCTCATTATACAATTCTCTTTGAATAATGGCTACCTGTCTTTGCAGAAATCGTCATAATTTTTATGACAATCCCAAACCTTTTCGACACTTCACTCCACATTGACCCAATCATCAGAGGAAGATATTGTTAAGCTGTTGTATGAATTAGATAGTGTTAGGAAAAGCACTGTTCAAACGACGCCAATATCAGTCAAGAAGATGTGAAAATTCATCGAGATGGCAAAAAATACGAAAAGCAGAACATTTTAAAAGCATCGTAAAGATATCAACCTTAGTCTCATTTAACTCATAAGAATCTCCTGAGTCGAATGAGACTAATGGCAACTAATGGGCGGTTCTCAAAATGTAATTGAAATTAATGATCTAATAAACACATTCATTAGTTCACGTAACAATCAAAAAGTTTAATTTTGTAGATCAGTGTTATTGGATATTTACTATTGTTTTTTTTATTTCAAACTTTGAAGGTGGATATCCTGGGAACCGCTGTGGCTACGAACCTGGACCTGGGAATTTTGGAATCAATCCCTAGTTTGGATAGCTCTCATTATACAATTCTTCCAGAATGATGACCACCTTTTTTGCAAAATTCGTCAGCCTTTTTACGAGAATCCCAAACCTTTTCGCCACTTCACTCCACATTGACCCAATCATCAGAGGAAGATATTGTTAAGATGTGGAAATTCAATCTCCCAGCCGGCTTTTTCTGCAGAAATCGTCATAATCCAAAACTTTTTCGACACACTTCACATTGACCCAATCATCAGAGGAAGATATTGTTAGGCTGTTGTGTGAATTAGATATTGTTAGGAAAAGTACTGTTCAAATGACGCCAATATCAGTCAAGAAGATGTGGAAATTCATCATGATGGCAAAAACACGAAAAAACTAAAAACTTTAAAACCATCGTAAATATATCAACTTTAGTCCCATTTATCTCGTAAGTGTCCTGAGTCGAATGAGACTAATGGCAACTAATGAACGGTTCTCAAAATGAAAAAGAAAAATTATGTAATAAACAAATACTTTAGTTCAAGTAACAATCAAAAAGTTTAATTTTGTAGATCAGTGTTATTGGATATTTACTATTGTTTCTTAATTTCAAATTTTGAAGGTGGATATCCTGGGAACTGCTGTGGCTACGAACCTGTACCTGGGAATTTTGGAATCAATCCCAAGTTTGGATAGCTCTCATAATACAATTCTTCCAGAGTGATGACCACCTTTTTTGCAAAATTCGTCAACCTTTTTACGAGAATCCCAAACCTTTTCGACACTTTACTCCACATTGATCCAATCATCAGAGGAAGATATTGTTAAGATGTGGAAATTCAATCTCCCAGCCGGCTTTTTCTGCAAAAATCGTCATAATCCAAAACCTTTTCGACGTACTTCACATTGACCCAATCATCAGAGGAAGATATTGTTAGGCTGTTGTGTGAACTAGATATTGTTAGGAAAAGTACTGTTCAAATGACGTCAATATCGGTCAAGAAGATGAGATGTGAAAATTCATGGAAATGGCAAAAAAACACGAAAAAACAGAACATTTTAAAAGCATCGTAAATATATCAACCTTAGTCTCAATTTGTAGATCAGTGTTAATGGATATATACTATTGTTTCTTAATTTCAAACTTTGAAGGTGGATATCCTGGGAATCGCTGTAGCTACGAACCTTGACCTGGGAATTTTTGAATCAATTCCTAGCTTGGATTCCTCTCATTATACAGTTTTCCAAGAATGATGACAACCTTTTTTTGCAAAAACCGTCATCATTTTTATAATAATCCCAAACTTTTTCGGCACTTTCACTCCACATTGACCCAATCATCAGAGGAAGATATTGTTAGGCTGCTGTGTGAATTAGATATAGCTAGGAAAATGACGCCAATAATCGGTCAAGAAGATGTGAAAATTCATCGAGATGGCAAAAAGCACGAAAAAACAGAACATTTTAAAAGCATCGTAAATATATTAACCTTAGTCTCATTTAACTCGTAAGAGTCTCCTGAGTCGAATGAGACTAATGGCAACAAATAGACGGTTCTCAAAATGAAAAGGAAAAATTATGTAATAAACACTCTCTTTAGTTAAAACCATGGATACAATTGAATGTAAAGTTTAGCCGTCTCTAATGCAATTTACTGCAGACAATATAATGTAGTATGTAACATTACATTGTCTGCAAGATAATTTTTATTATACTTTTCCCTATCTTCGATTTTTTTATGTGCGCAAAATTTAAAAAATTACTCGTGCAGAAATGGATTTTTCCGTGCTTGCATGACTTCCCATGTATTTCGCCTCACACGAGAATCTGTCACTCGCACAAGGAAAAATCCTTATTTCCAAGCTCATAATGAAATATACTATATTAATGGCTTCAGAAAATTCTCATCCAGGCCAGTTATTTGAGCAACCAACTTATAATCATTGAAACCACCTTGTGATGTTGCCCTCATTGGTCGTTCCAAAATCGTTGCAGGTAACATAAATCAACAAACCTACTTAGTTGTGTTTTTAATTCTTTCTAAATTCCCAGTTTCGCTTTTTGAAAATTTGTTTGTCCTGTGCTTCACGAATCTGCCATTTCTTGATAAAAGCGATATGCAATTGAAGCATACCTTCTGAACTTTGTATGCACACGTGACATGAAAATAATATATAACTAAATGCATCTGAATTCTTTGGAAGTTATTTAATTTTTCCCAATTCATTCATACATTTTGGAGTCGATCCACAAGTCCCGCATATTTGAGAAGATGAATTTGTAACTACGCCAAACATCTTTCCACCGATCATTGTTCTTTTCATAATCGCATTGATTTCAAATTTTAAACGATAAGTAATACTTCTGTATGTATACTTCTCAGAAGTAATACTTCTATAACTTACTACACCAAACGTCTTTCCATCGATCATTGTCATTGTCATTTTCAGAGTCGCATAAATTGGAAATTTTAAACCATGAAGTAACACTTCTGGTGGTACAACGAATTTTATTTGGGTTTCTACCTTTGCCTCAATTGGTGCAATTTTTTTAAAATTTATGCAGTTAGTATAGGTTCTGTATTGCTGTGGACTTGAGTTGATCCGATTAACTTAAGCAACGTTCAAAATAATTTCACTGCAAGTAAGCAATACATAATTACATAATTAATTTATTATTTTTTCTAAAGTGGTTAATTGCATTACAAAAATTAGAGGACACGTGATGTAAACATGCGTGGGGAATAATTATCCATATTCCTGATAAGATTATAACAAATGGGTGGGCAAATTTCGATGTTTTAATAGGGAATTTCGATAACTATAACAGGTATGATAAAATAGACCCCCACCCCCCGATCTCTTTTTTCGAGAAAAATTTAATGGTGAATCTTTAATATTCCGTTTATTAGGGCGCTAGCCACTAATATCCACAAGTTATTGTTTTTATCAATTATATAAGTTTATTGTACCTTGGTGTTCCCAACGGGATGGTCCAGGTACGCTCTGGTGGCACCCTTCCTCTACGGAAGAGGCGAAGATGTCGTCTATCGAAGACAAGACGGTGGCGATAATGATAGTTGTTAAAAATGAGTTTCACTCGCGTATATAGTCACTTAATTTTACGGAAGAGTTAAACGAATTTTCAATTGCGCTCTACACACGCACGTGCACAGATAACAGATACGCGAGATTTTTCTCGCGGCGCGCTCGAAAAGAATTTCGGTGTTTTTTGTACGCGCGAGAGGGACGGCGAAACCGCACACGTCGCGCCCTCTCGGGGCGACGATGAGGACGAACAGACCGTCCACGCGGCAACCGGTGATGCGCCCGAACATCCCGCCCACCATGACTGCTTGCAGTCATTATTGAGACGGCAGAGGGCAGAGTTTCACTAACGGGCGCGTGTAGATACCCGTGGCGGTGTGCACCTCGGCAACCCGGACAATCCCATCCCGTCCTGGGAATGTTCGAGAAATTCGACCTAGTGGCCATGTCAGCGGCGGCGTGTTTTCATTCTTGATTAGGACGAGGGTTCCTGACGTGATGACGGATGCGGGTGATAACCACTTGGAGCGCTGCTGCAGAGTGTGCAGGTACTCTGTTTGCCAACGCTTCCAGAAGTCATTGCGGATGCGTTGGACTAACTGCCAGCGGGCAAAACGGTTGCGAGGTAGATGCGGAAGGTCAGCGACCGGAGCGGCGTTAAGAGGGCGTTGAATGAGAAAATGCCCTGGTGTGAGTGCGCCGAAGTCGCACGGATCTGATGATAATGGGCAGAGTGGCCGAGAATTGAGTACCGCTTCAATTTGAGTGAGAACGGTGGTGAATTCTTCATAGGAGAGTAGCTGTATCCCGACGACTCGGCGAAGATGGTGCTTAGTAGATTTCACAGCAGCTTCCCATAATCCACCAAAGTGGGGTGCAGACGGTGGGATAAACCTCCAGTCCGTACCTACGGATGCGGCGCTGGCGGTGATGGCTGTTTGGTGCCTCGGGGAAAGGAGGAACCGGGATAAATCGGTGAGTTCCCGGTGAGCGCCGACGAAGTTAGTGCCATTATCACTGAATATAACTGCGCTATGACCTCGACGGGCGGAAAATCGGCGGTAAGCAGCGAGGAAGCAGGCTGTGGTGAGGTCAGAGGCGAGTTCCAGATGTACAGCTTTAGTGGCGAAGCAGACGAAAGCACAGATGTAGGCCTTTGTGACCCGAGCACCTCGGATGCGTCCGGTAGTGATATTGAATGGCCCGGCATAATCAATGCCAACTCGAAGAAATGGTGCAGAGGCGCTGATGCGGTCGAATGGTAGAGAGCCCATGGGCTGAATAACTGGACGAGGTTTACAGCTGAAGCACCGGTTGCAACGGGCGATCCGTCGCCTGGTGACATTCCGTCCATCGAGTATCCAGAACGACTGGCGAAGAAGAGCGTGAGTAGCCATGGCACCGGAGTGAAGATTGCGCACGTGGGCATCATCGATGACAAGGTCAGTGAAAGGATGTTTTTTCGGTAGCAACGCTGGATGGCGATGTGAGTATGCGAGGTCGGATGCCGAGAGACGACCACCCACGCGTAGGATGCCGTCGGTGTCGAGAAACAGTGCGAGACGGCGTACCAAGCGAGACCGAGTATTAGGGTTCTCCACTTCGGTGCGTTCGGGACCTAATGCAGTGAGCTGCACTTGGAGCAGCACGCAGTGCAAGGCGGCACGAAGCTCTAGGCTAGTCAAGGGCCCATACAGGCGGCTCTCTGGCGATGTTTTCGCATTGGTGGAAAAACGGCGACAGTAAGCGACTACACGCTGCAGGCGGGTGAGGGTGGAGAAACGACACTCTAGTCCAAGAGGCGTAGGTGTCGCAAGTAAGCTGGGGATAGGGAGCGCCCGTTCTTCCTCCCCAACCTCCGGTGGAGACACGTTAGTGAGTGTGCTGATTGGCCATTGATCGACGGGGCTTTGCAGCCACTTAGGTCCAGTCCACCATAATGGATGATCACGCAGTTCACTGGGGAGCAAGCCCCGGGATGCACAATCGGCTGGATTATCCTCAGATGCGACGTGATGCCAATGAGGGGAGGGTAGAATATCTTGAATTCCGGCGACTCGGTTAGCCACGAAAGTTTTCCAACGATGAGATTCTCCGGCGATCCAAGAGAGGGCAACGGTGGAGTCGCTAAAGGCAAACACGCGTTGAATGCTAATGCTGGACAGTTGATCAACCAAGGAACCTATCAGCTTGGCGAGTAGATGGGCACTGCAGAGTTCGAGGCGGGGAATATTGACTTTCTTCAGCGGAGCAACGCGAGATTTGGAAGCGAGAAGGGCGATATTGGGCGAACTGTGCGACGGGACGACCCGCAGATATACGACAGCGGCGAATCCCAGTTCTGAAGCGTCACAGAATCCGGCAATGCTGATGTCCATAGAGGTTTTACATTCTGGGATATGACGGGGAATGGAGATGTCTTCGAGTAGCTGGAGCTCTGATTGGAATTGATGCCACACCTGGGCCACGTCTTCTGGCGGCACCTCATCCCAATCTAGCTTCAATAGCCAAAGGCGTTGGATGAATAGTTTAGCTCGGAATACCACAGGGCCCAGCCACCCCGGAGGATCGAAAATCCGCGCGGTCTGCGACAGCATGGATCGTTTTGTGCAACGCTCGGAGGAGACTCGCACGGTGTAGGCGAAGTGGTCGATATTGGGATCCCATTTGAGACCGAGAACCTTGACAATCGGATCTCGGTCCAGAGGGAGGGCGTTTGGTGACGCAGGCAGACGACAATGCTCCTCCGGAATGCCTGCAAGAAGAGCGGGATAATTGGCCAGCCACTTGCGAAGTTCGAACCCGCCCGCCATAAGGAGATTGGTCAGTTCATGACGGAGATTGAGAGCTTCGTCTACAGTATCACATCCGGTGAGAATGTCATCGACATAAACGTCTGAGTTGAGCACCTTTGCGGCCACTGGATAGCGGTGGCGTTCATCATTGGCAAGTTGCTGAATTGTCCGAAGGGCGAGATACGGAGCAGACGAGACGCCGTAGGTGACAGTCTTAAGGCGATAGGTGCCGACAGGCTCATTCCGGGAGAACCGCCAGAGGATGCGCTGCAGGTCACAATGGTCAGTATGAACTAAAATCTGGCGGTACATCTGGCGAATGTCGGCGGTGAACACAAACTGAGCAACACGGAAACGAGTAAGGAGCGAAGAAATGTCCGCCTGTAGTTTCGGGCCAGTTAGGAGGATGTCATTAAGGGATTTACCGGAAGAGGTACGGCAGGAAGCGTTGAATACAACACGGATCTTGGATGGAGGGTCATCGGGACGATGAACCGGGTGATGAGGGATGTAGTACGCAACCGATGCTGCTTGCTCCTCTAAAGGTACCCGTTCCATGTGTTGACTGGTTAGATAATCTCGCATGAAGTCATGATAAGCATCTTGGAGTGTCGGATTACGTTGCAGTCGGGCTTCGAGGCGGTGGAACTGGCGAAGCGCTACGTTGTAGGATTGACCCAGATGACCGTCTATCATCGGCAGCGCAACATGGTACCTGCCCGAGCGGTCACGGGTTGTGGTGGCCATGAATGTGTCTTCACACTGCTGTTCAGCAGGGGATAGTTTAGGCTGGCAAGTCACTTGATCCAGTTCCCAGAGGCGAGAGACAGCTTCAGCGAGAGCAATGTGGTTGTCGGGAGCAGAGTGGTCGAGTGGTGGTTCGGCGGTTAGCATCGGCGACCATATGAAGGAGTTCCCGGGAGGACACGACGATGGCATGACGGTCAGCGAAGACCAGACAGGGATGTTGTCTTTGGGCAATTGTGAAGCTGTCATGCCATCTGATCCCTCCAAGGCGGAGAGGTGACAAGAGGGCGTCGGTGTCCTTTCGCTATCAGTTACCGATGGATGGAAGCTTACACGGCGAATTTGGGGGGTATCTCCGTACAATCCGAGCAAGATCCACCCAAGAGTTGTTTCGATGGCCCTCGGTGATCGGCGACGAGGGTCCATGTAGCCAGGTCGGTGCAGTAGCGGATAGACGTCAGCTCCGAGCAGTAGGTCAACATGGAGGGAGCGATGGAAGTCAGGGTCAGCGAGATTCAAGTGGTGAAGGTGAGGCCATTCCTCAATAGGCAAGGGCTGTGGAGGACTACGAGCGGTGATTTGATTGATTACGAAGAACATCACAGGCAGGCGGGGAGGATCTCCGTCGTGCATGATGGTGGTGGTGACGGTGTGACGAACAGAGGGCAATGTGACATTTCCCAAACCGCTAAGAGGTACATGCACGGCCTTAGGTGGCAGGCGAAGATATCCGGCGCATTCGGCGGTCATGAAGCTGGTTTTGCTACCGGAATCCAGCAATGCACGCAGGTGATGGGTATAACCGGTGGCGTCGAAAACAACTACTCGAGCAGTGGCGAGAAGCACCTCTCGGGGAGTTGCAGGGCACGCTGAGGAAGAGAGCTGGGAAACCGGAAGTGGAGATAGTCATTGCGAAGCCGACGATGTTGACGATCCTGAAGACTTCGATCGAGAACGATGAGACCTGGGTGCAGGAGGAGAGGTGTGACGGCCCTCCGATCCTCGGAGACTCCCTTCTGGCCGCCGGGAGGTGGATGCCGACACCACAAGAGGGTGACTCCCAGGAGGCTGAGGCTGCTGCTCTGGATGGGCACTTTGCTGTAGTGGTGAAGAGGATGGACGTTGAGCAGAGGAAGGATCAGCCACATGCAACAGCGTATGATGACGGTCACGACATACGTGACATCGGCCAGTGGAAAGGCAGTGGGCAGTGATGTGAAAAGCACTAAGGCAGTTCCAGCAGAGGCGACGAGACACTACGGCGATGTGTCGGTCGGTGGCACACAAGTGCTTGAACCGGGTGCACTGCCGAATTGTGTGATGCGGATCGGCGCAAAACTGGCACCTTTTCTCGGTAGGCTGTTGATGAAGCACTGCTGACCGGGACGACGGTGGACTCGGCAAGGGGTGAGGACGTGAGGGAAGTTGGGATCGAGAGGGTGGCCGAGAAGGTGACCGAGAGCTCGATGGCGATTGATGGCGAGTCGCTCCGGAGGGTCTCGAAGTGACAGCGTGTAGCTCGGCGATCCTTACGCGATGAGAGATGAACTCCACCAGCTGCTGATAGGTGGGGAGCTGATCCAGGGCGAGTTGCTGCTCAAACGCGGTTCTCGTTTGGCCATCCAGATTATTCAAGGCGAGTGAAAGCAGCAGAAAATCAGATAGGTCCCCCAAGGGCAAGGCGATGAGAGCGCTGACAGCGGTCTGATGGACATCCAGAAACTTACGCAGTTGAGACGCGGAGGCGGAGGCGATGGGCGAGAACCCCGTGATGTTGCCGAGATACATGGCAGCGAGCCGTCTAGGGTTATGATACCGGGCCTTTAAAACTCGATAGGCAAGCGGGTAATTCTCAGCTCGCATGTCGAGGTCAGCAATGGTGGATAGGGCCTCGCCTCGCAAAGATGATTTTAAATACTGTAATTTCTGCGCTGCAGGGACAGAGGCGTCATCGTGCACCAGCGAGTCAAACAGCGCGATGAAGGCCGGCCAGTCATCGAGGAGGCCGTCGAACGATGGCAACATAATGCGGGGCAACATTGACGGGACATTGGGCTGGTGTGCGCTGGAAGGCGGAGTAGCGGGTGGGTGCAGTGCCGCACACCTCGACCGAATGTCGCATATTAGATCGCCAAAGGCAAGTTCCGGAGGCGTAAGCGCAGCCTGATCCTCGAGTGGTAGCTGACTGTTCAGTTCGTTGATGAGGTCCTGAACTTGCTCAAATTTTTCCTCGTACCGGCGGATCTGCGCTTCTAGAACCGGCAGGGTGGCGATATCAGCGACTGTGAGTGGGCGGACTTTATCCAGGATGTGCGAGCCACATGCGAATACGTTCGCGCGTTTAGCCACGGCGGCCTCGAGCTGCTGCTTTGTTTTTGCTGTCATGTTGTATGTTTGCAAGGACGGCGAATTAATGTTTCAATTAATTGGCGCCGCAAAGCAGCAATGAGTTTATTAATTGGAGAATAAAAAACTCAAAATATGGCGAGCAGGGGCGAAGGGATCTAAAGTTCCCTGGTTTCGGCACCAAAAATATTAGGGCGCTAGCCACTAATATCCACAAGTTATTGTTTTTATCAATTATATAAGTTTATTGTACCTTGGTGTTCCCAACGGGATGGTCCAGGTACGCTCTGGTGGCACCCTTCCTCTACGGAAGAGGCGAAGATGTCGTCTATCGAAGACAAGACGGTGGCGATAATGATAGTTGTTAAAAATGAGTTTCACTCGCGTATATAGTCACTTAATTTTACGGAAGAGTTAAACGAATTTTCAATTGCGCTCTACACACGCACGTGCACAGATAACAGATACGCGAGATTTTTCTCGCGGCGCGCTCGAAAAGAATTTCGGTGTTTTTTGTACGCGCGAGAGGGACGGCGAAACCGCACACGTCGCGCCCTCTCGGGGCGACGATGAGGACGAACAGACCGTCCACGCGGCAACCGGTGATGCGCCCGAACACCGTTCACTTCTTCATGTTTTATTAAATGGCCCATAGTTATTGACATTTCCGTTAATTAATTCTCGTGTATAAAAATAAGAATATTTGATAAAATCAGATTGAAAATTAAGAATTGACCCCCACATGTCGTAAATTATTGAAATTAAAAAAATCCCTCTTTTTAGCTAAGTCACAGGTAACTATAAGTTCCATATAAAAAACCACAACTTTATGTAACAACTCGAATTTCGAACTGTTTTTTGAAAAATTGACTACGCCGCTGCATTCTTATCAAAAAGTACCTGAAGAACGTAGAAATTATATTTTCGTAGAAATTATATATACAGCCATAAAATAAGAAGTAAAATAACCGATTTTTTGGGAATAACTGGAAAACAAAAGACAATAGCCAATTTTGGTTTTCACCATTAAGTTTTTCTCGTAAACAGATATCGAGGACCCCTCCCCTGGGGGTCCATTTTATCATACCTGTTATAGTTATCCTGATTCCCTATTAAAACATCGAAATTTGCCCACCCTGTACTATGTTTAAAAGGAATATACAAAGTTCGGGAGACGAATAAGTCGGAATTTGCAGGCGGACTAACAAGCGGGTGCTTCTAAGCTCTAAAGAGGCTTTTCTAGCAAAAATGTAAATACCATTACATTATGGTAATGGTATTTATATAAAAAGGTCTATTTCCTATATGTACAGTTTATGCGAAATGTGCAGTCAGAATGTTCAAAAAATGAAAATGCTAAACTCGTATACAAAGATTTTGTTATAAGAACAGGATTTGCTGATTCTTACGTAATTTGGCCTGCTGAATTCAAATATGGCACCAAAATTTGTACATCTCTGACGATTTTTTTTTAATTGTTAGTTTTTAAATTAACGCCGCTCGGCCCTACAAGGCTCGTGTACCTTTTTAATGCTTGATCTGTTATGAGACGCTTGCCGTTCTAATGTCATAATATATTATAGCGTTACAATGCCACGCAACTGTGTGAATAGTTCTGACAACTTTTAGCGTATGTAAAATAAGTAAAAATATAATCCCTGATGTCAAAAAAGTCATGTACTATAATTCGTGTGTAAAGCTGGAAATCAGGATAAGGTTTAAGCGCCACATAGCTGCTGTTTCCTAGCAAAACATTAAATTTTGAAATTTCGAACGCGTTTTACTCAAAATCTTACGTGCTGGGAAAATTTGGAAAGCAGATTTTTAATAAGCAGAAAATATTCAGTAAGAAATACCTTCTTTAGTTCAGGTGACATCCAAACAGTTTAATTTTGTAGATCAGTGTTATTAGGTATGTACACCTGTTTTTTTTAAATTACAAACTATGAAGGGAATATATTGGGAACCGCTGGGGCTACAGACCTGAAAGTGCACTTTTTGGAATCAGAAGTATCCAATTAGGCAGGAAATGTAGGTGTGCATATTTCGCCTTTCAATTGCAAACGTTTTTGTTTTTCGACGAAAATTTTCAGATGCCATTCCACAATCCCGAGTAACAACTATTTTAATAACAGGGATTTTCATTGGAATAGAGAAGGGGTGGCTACCAAGGGTTACATTCTGTATTGAAATATCTGAATGTAACCCTCTGAATTGAAATGTTATCTTGATGTGATCAAACACGATACTTATATAAAGAAAAATGTGTCTAATAGGGTGCCAGTCTTATGAAGAATAAGAAATTTATTGCCAGGGCTACATTTCGTAATATTTATGTATATATTGGTATGGTATTAGATGTTTTGGTCCTGGCAAAGGGCTATCGACCGGAGTCCTTCCGCCCTTGATGGTCATTGTCCTTGGTTTAGTCCATTTCCAGGGAATACAGTATCTCTTTAATGGTGGCTTTGGGTTTTTTTCTTTTCCAGATGTCTGTGGTGGCTGGGGTGAATTGAGTGATGATGGTTTTATTTGAGTCTTTATTGATGAATCGTTGTGACAGATATTTTATTCTTTCTTGGATGGGTTGTATGCGGGTCTTGTTGTATAGTAATTGATTGGATGGATTGTGCACTGGGTTATGAGGGTGTCTCAGTTTAGTTATTTTACGTAGTGCAATAGTCTCTGCTCTTTTTAAGTTGGTGAGGACGCTCTTGTTGGAGTTGAGGTACGCTATGCAGCTGTAATCCAGAAGTGGTCTGCAGGTGACTTTGTAGATACGCGAAGCCGTTTTTATGTTTATGCCAGAGTTATTTAGCCTTAGGCTGTTGAAATATTTCGCTCGTTTTGTTATTTGTTTCTTGATGTAAGACGTGTGTTCTTGTAGTGTGGTGGCACTGTCTATGGTTATTCCCAGATACTCTTATGATATATGATAAAAATAGTGAACATGTTCTGCATGGTCGACAAAAGATATGTCTTTAGTCCCCTTGATAGAAGCGAAAAATGTGTTTAGGAAATTTCAACTTGTGTGGCAATTTCGCAGTGGCACATAGACAATCGCAAATACCAAGAAGAAACAATCATTCTGAACAGATACCCGTATAGGTTGTATGGTTTAGAGATGAATTTATCGCCTTTTCGACAGGCAGCGTCCAGATTTCTTCGGGAGTCGGCCCGCGGACGGGCCTGGGTGCCCCCCGCGGGGCCCAGTCCTGTAGCGAGGTGTAAATTATAACGCGCCTTGTCCGGCCGGTCGTGTTTATGTTTTATTCCGGGCCTCCACCCCCTCGGCGCTCTTAAATATTGTCGCCTTTGTGGGGGCCCCGCGGGAGGGCGACAGAGTGCCAGTGTTCGTGCCCATAGGGCCGCCTGTAAACGTTCATTTTCGAAATTATGTCCCCCATTGTCCGCGTTACGTCTTGTTTATATTTATGTGGGTAGTTTGGGAGTTATTCGCTTCTTCCCGAGAATGCGGTAGGTCGAAATTAGATAAGGGGCCCCCGATTTCGGTGATCGCGCAATAATCGGGGGACCTGTCGCCGACGGATCGTTACCCACCGTCGGGGCCGATCAATGCGCGGATGCGGCGGACCGTGGGGCCCCCTTGTTGTCTAGATAGAAGGCGCGGGGGACGGTGATGCGATCGAACGGGGGTAAGAGACGGCGACGTCCGCCCGCACACGTCGAGCGCGGCCCCCGCCGCCCCCAATCGGTCTCGTCCTTTCTAGCCTGCGATGGTATTCTGATAAGGACATGCAATCTCATGCCGTATTATGTTACCGGGCTAATTGATTAAACATCGAAAACACACACCGTTACATAACAAGCATTTCTGTTGTGTAACGCATACGTGATATATTTATGGTTCGCCATTCCGGTGGAGAGCGGGCCGACAATTAAGGCGGCCGTAGAATGTACGTTTTCTAGATTCTGTTCGTATGATACTAATTCTAGGCAGCAACAATCAATTTGGACATCCTTCCAAATTAAGCTAAACAATAAATTAAGCACGGAAAAAAAATCTGCGCCGTCATTCCAGTCGCACCTATCAACTATTCCACAACACCAACAGCCAACAGCGTGCTCATTACGAATACATTTTAATCCCCCAATTGAAATCATACATTCATACCTGTTACTGCGGAAATACCAACGACACTTGAGCGAAATGTTGGGCCTTGGAATGAATAACTTTATATTCTAATAGCACGTGTTAATATACTGTGTCATTGCATTTTATGCAGCAATTGCGAGTGGTAAGTGTTGTGGTGACAAGTAAAAATCTGCAAATGAGGTCAATAATGCACTACTTGTATTTAAGTAATTGCTTTCTAACAACTTGCCACCGGTAAAATGAATCATAAGTCGTTTTAAATAAATTATTTGCAAAAAAACTATTGCTCTAAGCAAGAAGGTAAATGCATACAGCTGCCTGACATGCATTCATCTTGAGCGAAGATATGTAATTGTTGCCTCATCGAATTATTAAATTCTTAAGATTGTAGTGGCAATATTTAAACTTACACTTACTGAAACGCATTGAATTGAAATTTATCTACAACCGCACGCAGAATATGTTGCAAAATCGATCCTATTTCTATGAAACTATATTGGTAACTGATGCATCATAGCATGTGCAAAATAGATGGTAGACGCATCTTTTATTAAACACCAAAGCGTTATACCAGAAAAATTAGGAGGCCATTGAATTCTAAATTTAGCAAAATTGGTCGTTCTGTACATCACCTTTTATGTGGAGACAATGACATATTTTTACAGAACAAATTTTACAAATGTGAAAGAAACATTATAACAAAAAATATAGCAAACAATCGTGTAGGTTGTTAGTGTAATGAGCCACCGTGTATACAGGGTCAACTAAATAGAGTAGGATTCCATGGGTATTTTTCTTATTTTGAAAGCTAGACATCTAGTTAAATAGGCAATGTTATGCAGTTTTGTATGCTGGTTCAGATTATGTTGAAAATTTTTCGAAAATCCGAACAGTTTAGAAATTATTCTAAAAAATCGTGATTTTCTAAAAACTCCGATATTTCCATAATTATTAAAGGTGCGGAAATAAGTTTAAAGTAAAAGTTACTTGGCAAGATTGCACAAACTTACGAATCAAGTCAAAACAAAAGTCAAGATAGCGGTTTCCGAGATATTAATAGCAACTTTTTTATTGTCAATCAATATAAAATGTTGCGCCTGAATGTATTACAGTAATGAACTGATATTTGAAACTTTGTGTCACGTTTTTTCAGTCTACATTGTTTTTATTGATTATCAATGAAAACCCGGGAAATTCACCATCTTCACATATGTGAGTTAATTTCTAAATTGCTACGTCTTATAAATTATTTATATTATTATTACCTATAATCAATACAAAATGTCGATTCTGAATATATTACGGTTATGAAATTGTGTTATAGTTAGGTTGAATACCTACATAATCATTATAGAAAATATTCGATTCCACGGACTCGAAGTTACTATGCTGAATTGAGCGGTTTCCATTCGACGCAAATGTGCAACAAAAAGTAGTAAGGGCCGCTTAAAATATTCGGGTCGAGAGTCGACGTACAATATAAAATCGCTAGCAATTCTTCTTGCGGTTTGAGCGGATACGTTTTTGTTCACTGAATGGAGATTTAGCTTCTTTGCGCTATTATTGTGTTATACCTCGACCATAGATATTTTGTTTTTACGACAATGATTGGTGTATGATTATCCTAATTTTTTAAAAGCATTTACGATCCTTAGTGCAGGGAAGTCATCAGTCGTAGATAGGTTCTTATTATAATATATTATTATAATTGCAAGTACCTAATAAAATAGTAAACTCAAAAAAAGTTGCCTAGTGTGAGTAACATCTACGCTGAAAAAACTTACATGCCTACATTTATACCTACTGCACGCACAATTAAAATTGTCGTATTGCGGTTAAGTAGCCCAGTTTTTAAATTGGCTTTGTATCAAATTGTGTCTGACATTAGCTTAATTTGCGATTTATTTTTATTTTGTAATACATTGCAATTCTATGAGAAATAAAAGATGAGGAGTGGTTTACATTCTCTGATACCATCAATGCATCTATTTTATGTTCTGTATTAAATAATACGACACGTAAATAGCTGGTGCATAATGGAAACTGACATCGTGAGATTTTATATGCCATTGTTCTCGTAGTTTAATTAATTATTAATTGAAAATTAAAAAAAAAACTATTAAAAATTAGTCGGCATTTCACAAAAGTAAACAATCATATGATACATCTAGACTCTCCTGGATAATAAAAATGCTGCCATTCCCTGCAGAATCTCATGCTCCGCAGGGAGCCTGCAAATCATTCCTTGTATCAATCATCGATCTGCAAGAGAGCGGGCCCTTGATTAATCAGCCTCGCGGTGAACTACTTGGTCTAATTGTTACAAAGCTGCACAGGTGCGGTGACTGCAGGTTATACGTTCGAAAGTTACTCGGAATATTACAAGCACTCCGGAACAAGTGTCAACTGTTAAAGGATTACTTATATCTTGCAAAATCTTTGATAATGTTGTTACCTAAGTATATAATACCATTGCATTGTGCCAATAGATTAATCAGCTAGGACAAAAGCGTAAATTAAAAATGCGGTTTTAGCAAATTTTCATATTTCTACACCTTTTCAACTTCAACTTGGCACTAATCACAGTCAGGTTGGCATTCATTGATATACATTTTGGTTTATTGAACAACCATTTCAACATGGTTTTGATTAATCCCAAAGTGATAATGATTAATACGACCTTAACTGTAAATAGTGCCAATTTGAAGTTGAAAAGGTATAGACTAGTACATACTAACAAGATCCTTCTGTTTTCTCGAAGTAGCCTCCAATTCGAAATAAAACAAAAATAATAATTGAAAATAAATTCTTGTTGGAGATCCATCGGCTACGAAAACAATGTTGATACAGTTGGTTTCATTTTTCATATTGTCAGTAATTGGATAAATTGGTGATTAAATATAGATTTTGAATACCACTTTTATTTGTGTGACGATCAATAGATGTTACCATAAATGCAAAATTTCCAAGTGTCACAAATGGGTTCTTAGTGATGGTAACTAACCATAGCAGCAGAAATAGGCTGTCGGTAAATTCACAAATAATAATAATAATAATAACAGTATAAGTTGATGATGATAACAAGAACAGGTGTACAAAATTTCAATTCAAACTAAATTTTCAATATTATATACATTTAAGCCTGCTTTGTTCATGCCTGTTAAAAATATCTGAAAATGTAACCACAGCTGGTATTTTTTCACATTATAGAAATAAACACAAGAAATTGATTAAAAATTGTGACAATTTTAGTTTACTTGAGTTGAATTTACTGAATAAAAATCATTATCTTCAATTAAATATTCAATTATTATACAGCCACGGTATAAATGGTTATTGTTGATTATAGATTGCGAAATACTTCTTTTAATTGGAGAATCAAGTTTGTTTTTGTGAGCATCGCGAGCAAAAATTTGCTCGCATATGTTTGTGCATATTTTTCTCAACATTGAAATAAACATAAGTGGTAGGAAATTGAAAAAAAATATAGATAATAGATAATAAAATAAAGTCGTGCTAGCAAATATTTCGTATATAAGTGAGATGCAAATTTCGAAAGGGCTCATCTAGGGAGGATTAAAAATTGGCATTTTTGCTTTTTTATAATCTACACATATAGACATTTGAACGTATTTTATATATATTTTATGAACGATAAAGCTCATATTTGGTTCTCATACCGGAGAAAGCGTGATTTTAGAAATCAAAAATTCAAATAAATCAAGTTTTTTTTAAATACAGAAGCCCCAGTTAGGATCTGTAATATATTTTAAGAAATTAATAACAAATCTGCTGCAATTCTAGATTGCCCAAAATATGATTTGAAAATAATTGCATCGGATGTGATCAACTCTGTACCTTGTATGATAACTCTAGGAGGAATAGTCAAAACGATAATATGTCACTTTTCACATAAAACTAAAGCCTCTCCTCTGTCTTATCGGACTGGCCAACAGGAATGGGTCTCGTGGAGCATCTAGGTAGTTAATTGAGATACGATAGTGAGCTTAAAGTGTCTGAGTAATGCGGTTGCTTATTGAAAAGTATTTCATTTCTAAGGGACCAAAGGAATAAATTTATTATTATTTGTTTTTTGTTATTTTAGAACTTTCTGGTATTTTGTAATATTTATTTATTTATCCCGATTAGTTTCGGCTTAAATCTGAGCCATCATCAGGGGTTTTTGTAAATTAAATTAGATTTTTGAAGATGCTATTTGACTATATTTGACTTTTGTGTTGTGTCAGTTTGAAGTTTGTATTATTTGTATTAATGTTGCATAATTTGTATTAATGTTGCATTATTCGTATTAATACAAACTTCAAACTAACACAACACAAAAAGTCAAATACCATCTTCAAAAATCTAATTAATTTATAAAAACCTCTGATGATGGCTGAATTTTAAGTCGAAACTAGTCGGGATAAATAAATAAATATTATAAAATACCAGGAATACCAAATACAAATAAGAAATAATAATCCAAAATATCTGGTAACATGGATAGAATACTAACAAAAGAGAATCAATTTATGGTTTATGCTTTATGGCTTTCTGGTACTAAGTAGCTCCCGCGGTTTTGGGATGCATTTTCATTGGTCTAATTCTACCAGTAGAGGGAATTTCGGTTTCATGTGAAAAGTGACATCTTATCTGGCATAAACTATACCAGCGAACAAATGGAACTCTTGCATTTTTTTGTGTACAATTATCTTGTTATAATCTGTTATAATTATTGTATAGGTAATACTTTTATGTGTTCCTGATTCCCAAGATTATATAGAATTAGTATAAATAAAGCACTTCGTTAAGTTTCCCATTTTTTTTTTATAGAAAAACTCTACAATTATTCTGGTCTCAGGACCATTTTCAAGAGACAAAAAAAATTGTTTCTTATTAATGGTCGCGAGACCGAAGCAATTTTCTATTAAACAAATTTGTGAAATTTAATCAAGGGTTTATTTATACTAATTTATAGATGTTTCACCAAGTATTAACCACCAATTCATACAATCTAATTATATAGAATTTCAATTTCTCGATGAAGTGTAGATGGATGTGCAAATTGCGTCGTCTTCGCCATTTTAAACGTTAAAATCTTCATTCAGAGGGTTCACCAAATAATCCTAAATCAACTAAATAATAATAGAGTATCTCTAGTCTTGATAAATACGTAATACAATCTTTAAACTGTGCAAAACTAACAACAAACTATCAAATTTATTCAACAGCCCTGATTCATCTCATTGTGCATGTATCAAGTTTTAAAGTCTTATTTGCAATATCCTTGTCGAGAATTCGCATTTTCAATTAAAACGTTATATAATGAGTCACCAGGTCCTGATTTCATTTTTTGCACCATTTATTAATATTAAAATATTTTAAGTTTTATCCATAGATAAAATATTTAAATATTTATTACCTATTTGGAGTGAGATTGTGTATTATTTTACAATGAAATAAATACAGCTTGTCAACCAACGACTACCGGATGTAGAAAGCATAAGAGCGAGCGTTATAATATATATTTTTTTATATTAGGTGACATGTGAACCTAATGCTGCATGTCGACGTGTGAGAAAATGCTCTCGAGAGTAGCTATCGAGACTTTTAGCTGTGTGGACACATTACGAAAGTAACTGTTGGAGAGTGTCTGTCTACTATCAGATAGTATACATGTTGAAACTTGGTCGTGTGTGGACACAATACATTTTGATTATCTGGACAGTCTCCAAGTTCGAAACTGGTTTGTTTTTCTGAGAGCTGGTTGATAGTTTTGGTAAATTTTTTTGTTAAAATTTTGAAATATGGCAAGTTATAAACAAACGAAAAATGGCCCAAAGAGGAAACTGAGGAATTGATAGAAATATGTGAGGAAACGCAAATGTTATGGTATCATAAGAGTAAAGAGTTCAGAATCGTGAAAAGAAGGACATTATATTACAAGTTTTACCCAGTGGTGGTAAACTCAGTTTATCCAGTGTTTCCCAGTTGGGTTTTATCCAGCAGCTTATTTTTAATTTTTGTCTCTTCTTTTTTCTTATAATTTGTACGACAATTGCAGTAGCCACTTTGTTGACTCTTTACTTCCTATAATTTCTAGGGATCTAGGCCTTTGGGAATACTTGATTATTACGGTTATTACTGATATGAGCATGATATGCTGGTATGATATGCCTCAGTAGTATGCTATGTAGACAGTGTTTATCCGGTGGGTTACAGTTAGGTTATGTCATTTACATCATTGCAGTATTTTGCAAATATTTTCATGAAAATTCAAATAGTCTAAATAATTTGTCTAACGAACACTAACTATATTCTCATTTTGATGCTTTTTTGTTAAGTCTTAAGCAAAGGTATAGATAGACAAGTAAGTGTGTACATTTACTACATTATAAGCTTTTACTATATTTTCATTTTGATACTTTTTCTAAAATCTTTAACAAAAGTATAGACTGGCAAGTAAGTTGAGTTGAGTTGAGTTTCATTATTATGAATCATATTCTTTACAAACATTGCATTTACATGTTACATATTACATATTACATACATATTCATATACATATTACATGTAAATATATGAATGTTTATGTCGCTGACATAATATATCAGCTTGTGCGCGACAATATCTATGGTGGTGGATACTTTCAAATGATTAGATGAATGATAAAGCAATACATAATAATAACAATACGATCCCGCACTTAACCAAGAATTTTCTTAACCTTGTCATCATTATCACATAGCCATTCCGTTATATTCCTCATACATTTCTTCTTATGGATGTTAGTATCTATGAGCCTTGCTGGCAAAACATTATAAATTTTTGGTGTATAGTGTTCATAATATTTTGGTCCAATAACTTTGTTTTTTCGGTATACATTTACAACATTAAAAGCTTTTACTGCAACATTCACGTATTAAGTGTTCAATTGAATGATAGGATAGGGCTCCTTCGTTCCATTTTTGATAAGCTAAATCGTAAGAAGAATTTTATAGATTTTTATCGGCGTGGTCCTAACACCTCACGAATCTTTTGTAATAATTTAAGCTTCTCGAACCGCAATAAACCGACAAGCTACGATGTACTTCGCGTGTAATTCTTTCGTGCCTGCTCCTCTGCTCTGTGTAGAGTCCACACAGTAACAACAATTTATCCGCACGTGCCAATAAAAGCGAGCTCCAAGTGGAAAACATAGGAGTTGTGGCAGTTTTGGGAGCACAACCACTGCATCAATTGTAAATAATACATTTTGATCGAACGCCGGGAATCGTTATGGATTCGCCTCGGACAGTGAACAATGTCAATTCTCGTATGTAACAAAGCACGACTTTCCACTTCATTTCGTTCGCAGTCACCTGCGCTGTGAATATCGTTAATACGAGGCAACAGTTATGTGGGTGTTGAGATTTATTGTACGTGAATCGATTGGATTAATTCACACGTTCATCTGTGCTAATCCCGATGCGCACAAATTGCGTGGGCGCGCGTTTTAGTTGATGAAGAGCCGATTTTATGTTTTAAAAAAATCATAGCAGCGTTTGATGTGCCGAAACTGAAACTTAACCAGGTTCTGTTTGTGGTGTAACAGTTAGGGAACACACACGTGTGCATGTAGTAGCAATCGTAGAATATAATTATAATCATTTACAAAGCAAACAGTCATGCATTGTTATAAAAATATAACGTTGTTTGTTTCGTAATTAATCTGTAATTATTTTAATATGCACGCTACCTAATATACATATTAGCCGCAATTATCCAGGCCCCGGTTCCGTGCATTTTCCCCATCTCTCGAATTATGCAGGCCAGCGCCTGTATTTATTAACCGTGAACCAGATAACCGCCCGCGGATAAGCGCACGTAAAAGTCACCGTCGACGCCGTCCCCGGTGTTTAAAACGTGTCGCTGCCCTCTATCGGCGTTTCTGGATCGAGACGGATTATTATTAATTGCCCGCCGCGTATGTTAATTCGCACCGGGCAATTACGGCCGACCCGCGATGCCGTAATTTATGCGGCGCGGGGGCGGCGAGACAAGTGCTATCGCGCGCGCCGCGATTGTGCGGCGGACGAAAAACGCGAAGCCCTCGGGGGCCCCATGCTCGTCTCCCGATGATTAGAGAGAGTGCCAGACGGGGCCCGGCTTTGATTAGAATCGACGCTGAACAAAAGAAGGTTCCATTCGAAATTAAGCAATTTAAATTGTTCGGGTTCGTTATTGTTTACGTGATTATTTAACGACGACCTATTAAAGCCGTGCGGTATTTTGTGGTCACGTAGGAGACAACGTGATGCGACTTCCAGGTGTGCCTTGCGAAGATTATAGGAATAATTATAGGAATATGAAATGTTTACAATGAAACTTGCTTACAATGAAACTTACTCTTAAAACTTCATAGTTTTGGGTAGACATTGAAATGTAGTACTAACGGCCCAATTCTGTAACTATTGTAACAGCGACGTTAGCAAACAGTCCTGTTAAACTCACTTTTTAGCCAAGCAGTTAAAAACTTGAATACCACAGTGCTCGATTTCCAAAATAATAACTTTAACATAGTTTGTAACATTACAAACTTATTAATGAAAACCTTTACAATAGGTACTAAAATAACTCAAAGTAAGTTTGAAACATTTATCTGAAGCACATCTTATCCTTTATCTACCCCACAGTCTGTCTAAGACTGAAACAGAAAAGAATCCCCGATTCGAGACCTTTTTTGGCTCTTGAATTCTGCCCATAATATCATTCGAATCATAGTGAAGAGTGTCTGACTTATCAGGGCATTTCTAGTTTTTTTAAGGACTTCACCATAGTGTAGCTCGATTGCTATCAAATGATATTATTTTACCCGGACAAATTTCACCTTCATATTGGAAGAGAACATATTCCCCTACTTCTTTGACAACATCCGGCAATAAAAGAAGGTCTTTAATGCTCATTTGTCCAGAACCGGCCATTTCAGTTACATCATCCTTCGCGGTTTCTCCTAATATACATCCCACAAAATCCTCGTCTTCAGAAGAATCCCGCAAAGTTATTTCATCATTTGACAAGTCACTATCCACATTTATTGATTTGCGACATTTCTTCACCGATGTCTGTGGTTCTTCGCCAGCTTGATCATCATCAAAGACTTCAAGCCCGATACTCTTACCTGCAGCAACAGTAATTTTATTTCTCCTCCTGGTTTTTGTTTCGGTTAGTTCTAATTATTTTGATTCTAAAGATTATAGAAATGAATGTTCTACAGCATTATTGTCAACTGGAGGTCGTGGAATCATTGCCAAAAGCTCTTGAACATTAACTGGATAAATGCCACATTTTCTGAAACCCGAAATTAAATTTGCAGCAGCATTGGGTTCTAAATCAGCCATAAGTTGTTTTAGGAGAAATGGAAAATGTTGTTTTTGTAGAACTGTGTTTCTGGCACCATATGCAGTCTCCTTCCAGTTTGCTAATATTTTCCGCCAGGCAATTTTCATTGGCCGAAAAAAGCCACATCCAGCGGTTGTGTTAAATGAGTGCTGTTTGGTGGCAAGCATACAAAAGATATATCATTATCTCTGCATAGACTTAGAACATGTATTGATATATGGGAGGCTAAGTTGTCGCAAATTAAAACTTTCTTGCCTTGAAGTTTTTTTAACTTTGGTAACATTAGGCTTTCAAACCAGTCTGAAAAGCTATTGGCATCGAACTAGCCACTAGCACTATTGCTATAACGGCAGCCTTTGGGCCCATTCTCGGGACAGGTTGTCCACATTCATGAAGATTTGTAAACTACATATGGAGGCAAGAGTTCTCCGGCAGCACTACCAGCAAACATAATAGAAATGCTAGTTTAGGATGAATTACGAATCGTTTCAGGATATTTACAACCACATTTGGTTATCACCTTTTTTTGGCCAGGGTTATCTGTCAGATTCGACTCATCACAGTTCCAAATGTTCTCTGGTGGCACGTCTTTCACAACTTCCCCCAAATTTGAGATGTAACCCGTTAATATTTCAGCATTTATAGATGCTCTACTGCGTTTTATATTACTAGCAAATCGTACAGTGAGCTCTGGATGGCGTTCCAGAAAATTTAAGACCCACTCATGACCAGGTATATTGTTTTGAAATGTTCTCACAATTCTACCTTCTCGGGTCAAGAATGATTTCACGATCATGCGCAAATCAAAAGAGTCTAGTGGGAACCCAAATGTGCTGAAGGCTACTATACAGTTTACAAATCCAGTTTCTTCTTCCTCGGAAAATATCGTGGGTCTTCCAGGATTTTCAAGTAGATTGCCTTTAAGTTTATTAATGATAGTTCGCAGCGGAATTTTAAACTCTTGTGCGGCTTTTCTCTGCGTCATTCCTTTACTTTTAACTGCTTCTAAATATTGTTGCAATGTTTCTTGGATATAATTTTGATAAGCCCGAGAGCCTAGTTTTCTTTTATACACACTTGGCATATCTGCAACCAAATTTATAACTAAATAAAATGTGCAAGTATCGTTTGGAGTAACTTTGCTCCAAAAAAATAGTGGGGCAAAGTATCCCCATATTCGACGCAATATAACCTCAAAACGGTAAACATTACGAAAAAAATCGAAATACGTTTTAAGATTGTTAAACTCACACGACTTTCTAGAGTTAACATGACAATACATTATATCAAAATACAACTTACCTTATTATTGATATAGTGATTCTTATACACAATGATTTTAACCGGCAACAATTGTTATCTAAATGGGTGGTTTCAAACAAGCAAGGGTTTTAAGGTCAAGAAGTGGGGAGAAGTATAACTAAATACTACAATGTAGCAAAAATTGCAAAAATTGGAGCAAGGTATGTCCTACAGGAGCAAAGTAACCTCGTTTTACGGTACTCAAAAAGTAATCAGTTTTGAATAGTTCGAAAAATATAGCAACCAATTATTTTTCTTCTCCTCTTTTATCAATAATTGTGTTTCACAATTCGGCAAATGACTTTTCATTTTATCAAGTGATGTTGGACTATAGGACTGTATAGCAATTGTGAATTTTGTTTCAAACTTTATAAGCATCCTGTGTTTGCGTGAATGAGCTTTGAAGCAACTGGCGCACATGTTTTTTTTTTGTACCAACATTTGACATATACGTTAATCAATAATTTCGTGGATTGAATATGAGCGGCGCTGGAAAATTGAAAACGCGATTTTAGAAATTGGAAATTCAGCTTGTCACCGTCAACCGGCGATTCCTGTAACAGCGCCAAAGATTAAAATTCTATATTTAATCATCGCCCCATTACTCCCGACAGGATCGATTTTCGCGGCACGATTTCTAATGACCTGCTTCTTTGGTAACTTCCATCAAACAACAGGCCTCCGGGAGGTCGGTGGAAAAACGGCGCGCTAATTAGTAATAATTTAATTAGTTTAAAACTGACAGGCTGTTATTAAGGTTATTGTTTTAATTTCAAGCGGGTTTAATTATTTGCCGTGTAAATTATTAATTAATCCGCTTGGCGAGAAGCCGTTGTGCACATTTATTCGGTGGTACGTGAGGTTACCCACACTGTTCCGCCGCGTAATTGGATTAGAGGCGAGTATGTGCATCTTAATCGGGGTTGACAAATGTTGGGGATCGTCGCGTTGGGCCTTGGCATTTATCAGCGCGCATATCGGTAATTGTTGGTGAATAATTGAGATTGTATTGGTAAATGTACCACGGTTCTTATTATGAATATATCTGCGTGAACACGCCGGGCTGTATTTTATCATTTGACAAGCAATTATCTAGTGCGCCGAGCTACTGAATAATTACATTAACTCGTACAACATAAATCTAGTTCGCTATAAAACAAACGAACTAGCTCGACTGCGGCTGTTTGCTTTAGTTTCTGTGTTTTTTTATTGTTCTTCTCTTCGCTTCTCTCCATCCTGCGGCGTGTGTGTTCACGTTTAGTCCTGTTCTTCCGACGTTTTTGTCGTCGCGTTTAGGGGACCCGACGCATCGTCCTTTTCATTTCGGCATTTTTCCCATCAATCTACCTGCCCCGCAGGAATGCTACTCTCCATTCCACGATCCGGAGAAGACCCGCTTGATATTCTGTACTAATTATTTCTATTAAAATACCACGGCAATTCCGTCTTAATATATTTGACAGCCGGTCGATATTAATGAAGACGTTTATTGTTAATTAGGGCGGCGGAACGGCGCGCATGGAGTTTGTTACCGCGACCGGCGGGGAATTTCCACAAAAGCACCCAATATTTCATTTTTTAAGTGCGTAATTTGCGCGGCCAATGCAGACGCCTCTTACGGAGAGATACTGTTTTAATTGAAAATCTTGATGACACCAAAAGCTAAAATAATGCGTCATGAATTGGTGTACGTCATAGTTTCCTACTCGTATATTAAATGTAACAAAAACTGGAACTTTCATATAACTAATAATTAAAGCACGGACTATATGCAAAATGCATGTCCTGAATTAATGATATGACTACTGAAATATCAATAGATCTACACGAATCATAAAGAAACAAAACGAATTAACCAATTTTATTTTGCATATGATGCATATTTTATGTATTCAATGCATATTTTATCAATAATTGCATATTTGGTCATATAATTGGATATTTATGACAGAATTAATTTTTTTTTTACTTAAAAAATTTTACTAAACAAATGTTATAATATATCTTAAGGATTTCTTAAATGTTTTATTTAAAAAAATTAATAGAGTGATTTTCAAAATATCTTGTTTTGAAATTTTTGTTCGATCGCCATTTTGGTATTTGATAAAATAGAAAATAATCTTAAATACAAATGTTTTAGAGAACCGATAGGGCATGCTTAACGTTTTTGTATATTTTAAATATTTCTTAAAATAAGGGTGTAACGACGCTTTTTCGAAAAACAAAAGAACGCCAATAACTATGAACTTAGGCTCCAATTCAAAAATTGGAGAGACTTAACTAAGAAAAGTTGTTTGTTTCAATGAGTTCTAACTGCCATTTTCGGGTGTAACAACTTAGTATTAACACCCTGTATACCTGACTATTTCGTAATAGCTGACTACCTCCGTTTGAGAGAGGGTTTATGATCAGCCAGAGTCGATACTTAACCCCTCCGCAAGAAGCCCTGGCGCGCTGCCGCCCGGGAAAGTGTTAAAGACCAAAGGGCCTCTTTGAAAGCAGAAAACGCACCTTGCATCGGAGCGCATTATTGAATACGTTTTCAATGGATACCTACGTCTTTCGGAGCTCACAGAATTGGGTGCCGAATGCTTCGGATGTTTGTGTCGTTGAATATTGTATTAATGGAAATTGTATTGCTGGGCGCCAGTATTACAGAATACTCGTATCGTTGGATATCTTGTCGATTTATCGAAAAAAAGTGGGGATGATGATTGCAGAAATACATGTGGCAACGCTGCATTTAGCTGTCAGATGTTTGACGTTGAGAGAGAAATACTTTCACAGCATGTAAAATGCAAAACAAATATATTAACCTTGTTTGTTAATGACACTGTTGTGTCCACCTGTGTTGTGTTGTTGTACTGTGTACAAACTACTACGTCTGTGTTTAAAACATCTTCTGGCTTAGCGTGGAGCCCAAGCAAACGACAGAACAGAATGTCAGGACAGAGGACGTGAAGCAGTGGTTACCCCCGCAATGAGTTGGCTGATGGGAACAGTCAAAGGAGTCACACGGAGTCTGTGCGGAAACGATGACGGATGGAAACCATGGCACCGGATTATTATAGGTGACAGAGTACACGTCGTAGAGATTTGGGTCTGATCTGCACCGTGATATCCGTGAAAGATTATTAATATTAAGTTACGTGAAGACGCTACACCAACTACTTGTTTTTCCCTATTCCCTTCGTAGATTGTATCTACATGAACTTTGTATCGAGTTGCTCGTTGTGAAGTGGACATGCCACGTCCAAAAACACATTATGTTTGTACATGGAACTATTATGTAAGAAACAAATTGAATATCAACATTGTCACACCTTGATTATCATATTTACATTTGTTCACTTTTGTGAATACTGTTTAGTTTTGATTCGTAGTAGGATCGCGTATAAATTTTGATTTGTGTTTTGTTAATGATTTAATGCTATACTCTATTAATAATTTTATAAAACGTTTATTTTTATTAATAAAAGATTGACAATGCTTTGGTACAACGATGCTACTCGGTCCGCATCACGTGCGCGAATGTCTTGTCCCTCTCGAGGGTCTCTGGAGGGCTGCTAACGGCCCTCAACCTTTACTTGCGAAGTACAGGCGTGAACAAATACTAATCCAGAGTTACGTTGTGTCGTTATTGGATAAACACTTGAATGACTGAATAAAATTAAATAACTTTGATAGATATTCATAACAAATTAAATTCTAAAACCCATTGTTGACCGTTAATTTGTGAAATTGTGAAATTTGTGAATATATGTACATGTTTCGTGGACATAGAAATTGTCGCTGCTTATTTGATGGCTATCTTTTTTTATATTTCGTTATTAATCTGTACTGTGCTTCTAAATTAAAGGTTAGCAGCTAATAGTTAATATTTGTTGAATACTTACATTAAATAACTACGTTCTTTTTATATAAGTTGCGGAAGAATTTAAAGGATTGTTCAATGAATTTTAACAGTTAACTGTTAACTTCTAATTTAGAAGAACAATTTACATTAAAAAATAGGGTATTAAATAAAATTACACCGCCATGAAATGAGCAGACATTTCTTATGTCGCCAGTTTTGTTTTTCAATTGCTAGGTTGCACGGCTTTATAGTACTAAAAACTTTAATGTGATTGTTTTTTATCAATTCATACATGTTTATTATATTTTATTATTTGTTAAATTTTATTCTTTGAGCTATTCTATTAAGATATTATGTAAATTGTCTGTATTTTAAGCCTTGTGAATAAACTAAAAGAAATATATTTTCCAGTGTTTTTGTTTTTAATTTAATGAGGATATTAGATGCACCTGATAAATTTATACCCTATCTTACAGTTTCCGATGACCTATCTAAAACCGGTAGTCATTCATTTGATACTATTGCGGAGACAGAAAACTAACAATCAATTAACCCTCGAGCGCATGGAGGCCAAATATAGTAAAAGTAATAGTTTTCATAAATATTCTTTTATCAGCTTTAAATTTTATGTACCTTCCTAAAACATGTTAATCCATGTAATTAACAACGTTTTCACGATAATAAAATTTTATTTTTTGAGTGTGTAAGAATTTTGTTCCCACAGACTAACTGTTGCGCTAATGGGGGTTTTATATGCAAAATAATTATGGTTATGCATATTAAATATGCCATCATGAGCGAAGGTAAATTCATCTGTCCACACTGCTTTTGATTCCAATTGATTACATCTAGCATCCAACGACAAGACTTGATATTACACCATACTCTTATTTAAAAAGTTTGAAGACTAATGCAACAATAGTAATAGTAGCAATATTTTATTGGCATCAACTTGCGGTCTTTCTGCCTTGTAATAATATTTTTTAGTAAATGATAGTAATGATTACCCAAATTAAATTGATAAAAATGTTGAAACAACTATTGTTATACAATATTCACATGATTCTAAATTATTTTCGTAAGTTGAAAATCATTAATGTTCGACAAGCTTGTTTAAATAGGCAAAAGTAAATGATACTTCATGAAAATTTCCGTATTTTTCATTAGATTAAATTAGGATTTTTTCATTGGCATTCCTGCAGGACTTACTATGTTTTGCTGCAATGCAATTCTTACCACAGAAGCTGAAGACCACGTTTCTTCTAGCTTTCTGAATCAGAGAGAGATGTGGCATTTTTGTAAAACACTTTCAATATATTTTTTAAAGCTAGTGTCACTGTGACATTTTAGGAAAATAGAAAAAAAAGTCAAAATTAAATGATGATAAATACATGTAAAAATTACTGTAGACAGTGAAACTTGTAATTTACTGTCATTTTCATTAGAAGTTTCATTAATCAATGCGTTTTAAAAAGGTTTCATTACACAATTAGCAACAAAAAATCGGTTTTTAGAGCTTTATTATGGCGCTAATACAGTGGATTGCAAAAAAATGACAAAAACAGTTTTCTGCATTTATTTTTTCTCAAATGTTATTACATAAATGTGGTTTTTCATAACCCCAAAGTCTTTCAAAGTTGACATTCAGTTCATATGAAGATGACAAAACCAAAGGTGTAAATGGTTTAGGAACGGTGTTTCGGGGTATACTTTCTGCACACCAGTTCACGAAATACAAAAAAGTCAGCTGTTTAATTGTATTTAATGACACTAACACGTGACATTTCTAGTATCAAGGTCGAAGGTCAATGTCTCCGGTAGAATGTCGGTAATATTAATACATGTAGTTAGGTTGATTTTTTATTTCTAAACATTTGTTTACCTTTATTTTTTCTCTAAAATAATCGGGGAAGCAGAAAAATGAACAAATGTTATTTTACAATTTAAATTCATATGTATCAACACCCGGTATGTGGTTTGTTGTTGTTAAATAACAATTGAAGTCGCTAAGGTGTTAGGCCCTTTTTCTAGACTGTATACATTCGTATGAATGAACATTATCTATATTTTTATAGTGATCTCTATCCTCTTATAATTATTATTTATATTTTCCTCCCAATAAAAACAGATCTTGATTTATCTATAGCGACATTTTTTGTTCACGCCAAATATAGTTGTTTTGGTTTGCTTAGTTGCATTTAATTGAATTTGTAATATTTTCTTGTTATTTACTCGTTTCTACTACTTCGGGTTGCCAATCATTTATTTTTTGTCGGGGTATTTCAATAATCTCAGCCTATGGCTGCTCCCAATATACAAAGGAACAATATAAATTTATTTACAATTTTACGTAAGTTTTAATATATAAAAGGTGTCCTAGATAAGGATGAATAGCATGAGGATATCTGGAACCGTAAAAGTTACAAAGGCGTTAAATTAGAAAAAGGTTGCTCAATTTAGTGTTCAATAATGTTCTGTTGAGAAAGCCAGAAAATATGCTTACTTCCGGTGATGTTGGACAAATTCAAAAATTTTGCGATTTCGTTTTTATTTATTTCTGAAGTTATTTCAAAACGTATAAAAAATGAAAGGCACCTTCTCATTGCCACATTTTTAGCTCTAAAAAAAAAAAAAAAATTTGTAACGTATATTTACGTAACGTATAAAACGTCGAAACTGTTAACGGAAAATGTATTCAACGCAAGAAAGTATTTAAATTTTCTTCAACAGTATCTTCTTCAGCATAATATAACACGTTTAATTTAATTTCTTCAGTCAAAACGTGGCATCTCCTAGTTATTTTATGATGACTACCGAAGATTTTTTTAATAATTGAGTTACCTACGCTAGTAAATTTGGTTGCATATGATTGAATTTTAGCATAGGTTTGATCTTGTCTTTTAAAAACTGAATATACCCTATGTTCAGAGATTTAAAAAAACGTGGGGTATACACAGCTGATTACATTCATTTTTAATATACTGTAACTAAATAATGATGTAATGAGATTTAGCACATTTTTAAGAAATTGTGAATATTACAAAAATTCGAAAAGACCAGTTAGGTCGTTAGCTGAATAAAGATCAATCTACTGCTACTACTACAAAAATCAATTCATTCAAGTACAGATGATCATTAACAAACTTGTATTTGTTTTACGTATGTTGGTGATTTCAAATAACAGTTACTGGGTACCCAGTTACATTATGAGATGTCCTTTGTGTATAAAAAAGAAAAATTAGGTCTCATTATTTAAATTCAAATTATTTATATTCAAATTAGGTTTCATCATTATTTTATCGAGCAGATGATTTATGCAATACAGAATTTAAATATTTCACTTAATTGTACTGCACTTGTATCAACACCTAAACTTGATATAAATGAATGTGACCTTTGACTTGATTTTGAACATAATTTTAAGATTTGAAACAATCTAACATTTTATTAATATAAAAAATGTTTGACTGTGCAATGAGCTTTGTTCATAACTATTGCATTCAGAATGTCTCAAAGCAAAAAGTTGCATTATTATTTTTAGAAATAAAGTTTTGAACAAAAGAATGATGGCTAATTATTTGCCACACTTTAACGGTTTCATTTTTTTTGTGACTTTTGTGACTTTTGACACTTTTTGAAAATGGTGTCATCGATACTTTTTTAAATGATAACTATTTTTTTATTAACAAATTTGATAGCATTTGTTTTTCTCTTTACCAATATCTAAAAATACCATCGGTTTGCCTAACAAAAATTTCTAAGAAAATCGAGTTTTATGCCGGATTACAAAATTGTGAAAACTTAAAGACTGCCCTGGAAAACAAATGAAACAAGTTAAACAAATACGATTTACAATGTTAGTTTGTGTTTATCAAATAAGGTTGTAAATTAAACTGTGTTAGAAAGTGTTTCTCAATAATAAGGGTACGTTTAACAGAAACAAAACGCATCGAAATTTTGATGATTAACAAAGATTGATAGAAAGTAGAACAAAAAATGTAAAAGAAAAAAAAGTTCGTATGTATAACATAAAAACGAACTATTTCATTAAAACCATTACAAACAAAGTTTAACAATACTAGTTCATCATAAAAGATGCTCACATTGTTGTCTATTAACTATGACCAACAACACGCGTTCCATTTCTGTTAAACAGAATAATAAAATATAATTATTGAGAAACACCTTAATTCAGTTTAATTTACAAACTTATTTTCGAAACAAAAACTAGCATTAGTAAATTATTAATTATTTATTTCTCGTATTTTTTCAACTTATATGATTTGTTTTCATATTTTTGTCATCAGGCATTAAACTCGATTTTCTTAGAAATTTTTGTTATGCGACCTCATTGTATTTTTAGATATTCGTGATGAAAAATCCAGTTGCTATCAAAAATAATCGATGACGTCTTTCCCAAAAAATTGACGCGTCACATAAAATGAAATGTCAAAGTTTGGCAAATAATTAGCCATCAAACTTTTGTTTAAAACTTTCTTTTTCTAAAAGTAAAAATAAAGGCTCCAGAGAGGTGGCATCTTACTTTTTACTCACCCATTATGTGTACATTAGGGTGTTCCATAAAAAATAATGGGCGAAATTTGAATAATTAGTATTAATGTCAGTAAATTTTAGTAATTATAAATAATTATTAATAATTATAATTCGTGTTTTAAACGAATACTGTTTTACAATATTTCTGTTTTACTGTTTTCGAAAACGAATACTTTTTCTGGAGAATGTGGCCGAAAATTTTGGTGCGCTGCATGATATCATGCAGGAGATATTTAGTTAAACATGTTTTGAAAATACTTGATCAGCATATAAGATGTACAGCTCGAGTAGATGTTAACCAAGAGACGGTAGGTAGGCAAAGCACAGCAAAAACTGCCCAAGCTGAGGACGCTGTTTTGCAAGCCGTTGAAGATAATCCTAAGGCCAGCATTCGAGGAATTGGATGAACTTTAAATGTAAATTACAGCGTCATTTAGTGTATTTTAAAATCAGAAGCTCACTACCATTTCCATTATGTGTAATCGATGTAAGATGTATGCATAATTTAATATTTAATATGCATAACCATAATTATTTTGCATATAAAACCCCCATTAGCGCAACGGTTAGTCTGTGGGACCAAAATTCTTACACACTCAAAAAATAAAATTTTATTTTCGTTAAAACGTTGTTAATTACATGGCTTAACATGATTTAGGAAGGTACATAAAATTTAAAGCTGATAAAAGAATATTTATGAAAACTATTACTTTTACTATATTTGGCCTCCGTGCGCTCGAGGGTTAATTGATAGTTAGTTTTCTGTCTCCGCAATAGTATCAAATGAATAACTACCGGTTTTAGATAGGTCATCGGAAACTGTAAGATAGGGTATAAATTTATCAGGTGCATCTAATTTCCACATTAAATTAAAAAAAAAAAACACTGGAAAATATATTTCTTTTAGTTTATTCACAAGGCTTAAACTACAGACAATTTACATAATATCTTAATAGAATAGCTCAAAGAATAAAATTTAACAAATAATAAAATATAATAAACATGTATGAATTGATAAAAAACAATCACATTAAAGTTTTTAGTACTATAAAGCCGTGCAACCTAGCAATTGAAAAACAAAACTGGCGACATAAGAAATGTCTGCTCAATTCATGGCGGTGTAATTTTATTTAATACCCTATTTTTTAATGTAAATTGTTCTTCTAAATTAGAAGTTAACAGTTAACTGTTAAAATTCATTGAATAATCCTTTAAATTCTTCCGCAACTTATTTAAAAAGAACGTAGTTATTTAATGTAAGTATTCAACAAATATTAACTATTAGCTGCTAACCTTTAATTTAGAAGCACAGTACAGATTAATAACGAAATATAAAAAAAGATAGCCATCAAATAAGCAGCGACAATTTCTATGTCCACGAAACATGTACATATATTCACAAATTTCACAATTTCACAAATTAACGGTCAACAATGGGTTTTAGAATTTAATTTGTTATGAATATCTATCAAAGTTATTTAATTTTATTCAGTCATTCAAGTGTTTATCCAATAACGACACAACGTAACTCTGGATTAGTATTTTTCACGCCTGTACTTCGCAAGTAAAGGTTGAGGGCCGTTAGCAGCCCTCCAGAGACCCTCGAGAGGGACAAGACATTCGCGCACGTGATACGGACCGAGTAGCATCGTTGTACCAAAGCATTGTCAATCTTTTATTAATAAAAATAAACGTTTTATAAAATTATTAATAGAGTATAGCATTAAATCATTAACAAAACACAAATCAAAATTTATACGCGATCCTACTACGAATCAAAACTAAACAGTATTCACAAAAGTGAACAAATGTAAATATGATAATCAAGGTGTGACAATGTTGATATTCAATTTGTTTCTTACATAATAGTTCCATGTACAAACATAATGTGTTTTTGGACGTGGCATGTCCACTTCACAACGAGCAACTCGATACAAAGTTCATGTAGATACAATCTACGAAGGGAATAGGGAAAAACAAGTAGTTGGTGTAGCGTCTTCACGTAACTTAATATTAATAATCTTTCACGGATATCACGGTGCAGATCAGACCCAAATCTCTACGACGTGTACTCTGTCACCTATAATAATCCGGTGCCATGGTTTCCATCCGTCATCGTTTCCGCACAGACTCCGTGTGACTCCTTTGACTGTTCCCATCAGCCAACTCATTGCGGGGGTAACCACTGCTTCACGTCCTCTGTCCTGACATTCTGTTCTGTCGTTTGCTTGGGCTCCACGCTAAGCCAGAAGATGTTTTAAACACAGACGTAGTAGTTTGTACACAGTACAACAACACAACACAGGTGGACACAACAGTGTCATTAACAAACAAGGTTAATATATTTGTTTTGCATTTTACATGCTGTGAAAGTATTTCTCTCTCAACGTCAAACATCTGACAGCTAAATGCAGCGTTGCCACATGTATTTCTGCAATCATCATCCCCACTTTTTTTCGATAAATCGACAAGATATCCAACGATACGAGTATTCTGTAATACTGGCGCCCAGCAATACAATTTCCATTAATACAATATTCAACGACACAAACATCCGAAGCATTCGGCACCCAATTCTGTGAGCTCCGAAAGACGTAGATATCCATTGAAAACCGGTTCAATGATATAGACCCCCTTGCATTAGTTCCCGCATCAGACAGAATGATGCATCAATAACCGAACACCACACACAATAATACCAACAACAACAGTATGGAGTACCACCTACGTCTACGCAACCCTCAAAGGACGGCCCAGGTACATGGACACTTTCGCATTCTTGACCTTGAGCAGAACACGCACCTCGCATTAGTACCCGCATCAGACAGAATGATGCATCAATAATCGAACACCATACACAATAATACTAACAATAATAGTACGAAGTACCACGTATGCATAAACAACCCTCGAAGCACAGCCCAACTAAAGCAATTGGCCATTGGCCTAACTTTTCCTCCCAACCACCACACCAAGCATAAAACCGCGCAGCTATAGTTAACCTACAGATAGGTCGTACTGAGATGATCTCTGATACACGATTCAACAGAGTGGTCTTACTTACTCATTCTTTTGCATTGCAAGAAAAGCATATGCATTCTATGTCTAAACACTAGCGATAAAAGATATTATGTTTTTAAGTAGCATGAAAGCTACTTAAGCTCATAAAGCAATTGGCCATTGGCCTAACTTTTCCTCCCAACCACCACACCGAGCATAAAACTGCGCACCTATACTTAACCCACAGATAGGCCGTACTGAGAAGATCTCTGTCTTACGGATGAACAGAGATGTCTTACTCGCTCATTCTCGCATTGCATGAAAAGCATATGCCATCTATGTCTAAAGACTAGCGATAAATCCCGCATCAGCAAGAATGATGCTAAAATAACCGAACACCACATACAATAATACCAACAACTGTATGGAGTACCACCTACATGTACGCAACCCTCGAAGGAGGCCCAAGTATACAAACACATGCGCATTCTTGACCTTTGTAGGAGCAAATGAAACCCGCGCATACTACTCACCAGTGTTGACCCATCGATCCTAATACTTTCCCAACGACAGCACTGTATATACCTGACTCTCTCGTAATAGCTGACTACCTCCGTTTCAGAGAGGGTTTATGATCAGCCAGAGTCGATACTTAACCCCTCCGCAAGAAGCCCTGGCGCGCTGTCGCCTGGGAAAGTGTTAAAGACCAAAGGGCCTCTTTAAAAGCAGAAAACGCACCTTGCATTAGTTCCCGCATCAGACAGAATGATGCATCAATAACCGAAACCACAAACAATAATACCAACAACAACAGTATGGAGTACCACATACGTCTACGCAACCCTCAAAGGACGGCCCAGGTACATGGACACATTCGTATTCTTGACCTTGAGCAGAACACGCACCTCGCATTAGTTCCCGCATCAGACAAAATGATGCATCAATAACCGAACACCACACACAATAATACCAACAACAACAGTATGGAGTACCACCTACGTGTACGCAACCCTCGAAGGAGGCCCAAGTACACAAACACATGCGCATTCTTGACCTTTGCAGGAGCAAATGAAACCCGCGCATACTACTCACCAGTGTTGACCCATCGATCCTAATACTTTCCCAACGACAGCACTGTATATACCTGACTCTCTCGTAATAGCTGACTACCTCCGTTTCAGAGAGGGTTTATGATCAGCCAGAGTCTATACTTAACCCCTCCGCAAGAAGCCCTGGCGCGCTGTCGCCCGGGAAAGTGTTAAAGACCAAAGGGCCTCTTTGAAAGCAGAAAACGCACCTTGCATTATTTCCCGCATCAGACTGAATGATAAATCAATAACCGAAACCACAAACAATAATACCAACAACAACAGAATGGAGTACCACATACGTCTACGCAACCCTCAAAGGACGGCCCAGGTACATGGACACATTCGCATTCTTGACCTTGAGCAGAACACGCACCTCGCATTAGTTCCCGCATCTGACAAAATGATGCATCAATAACCGAACACCACACACAATAATACCAACAACAACAGTATGGAGTGCCACCTACGTCTACGCAACCCTCAAAGGACGGCCCAGGTACATGGACACATTCGCATTCTTGACCTTGAGCAGAACACGCACCTCGCATTATTTCCGACATCAGACAGAATGATGCATCAATAATCGAACACCACACACAATAATACCAACATCAACATTTTGGAGTACCACCTACGTCTACGCAACCCTCACAGGACGGCCCAGGTACATGGACACATTCGCATTCTTGACCTTGAGCAGAACACGCACCTCGCATTAGTACCCGCATCAGACAGAATGATGCATCAATAATCGAACACCACACACAATAATACCAACATCAACAGTATGGAGTGCCACATACGTCTACGCAACCCTCAAAGGACGGCCCACGGACATGGACACAGTCGCATTCTTAACCTCTAGCAGAACACGCACCTCGCATTAGTTCCCGCATCAGACAGAATGATGCATCAATAACCGAACACCACACACAATAATACCAACAACAACAGTATGGAGTACCACCTACGTCTACGCAACCCTCAAAGGACGGCCCAGGTACATGGACACATTCGCATTCTTGACCTTGAGCAGAACACGCACCTCGCATTAGTTCCCGCATCAGACAGAATGATGCATCAATAATCGAACACCACACACAGTAATACCAACAACAACAGTATAGAGTACCACATACGTCTACGCAACCCGGAAAGGACGGCCCAGGTACTTGGACACATGCGCATTCTTGACCTTGAGCAGAACGCGCACCTCGCATTAGTACCCGCATCAGACAGAATGATGCATCAATAATCGAACACCACACACAATAATACCAACAACAACAGTATAGAGTGCCACATACGTCTACGCAACCCGCAAAGGACGGCCCAGGTACATGGACACATTCGCATTCTTGACCTTGAGCAGAACACGTACCTCGCATTAGTTCCCGCATCAGACAGAATGATGCATCAATAATCGAACACCACACACAATAATACCCGCAACAACAGTATGGAGTACCACATACGTCTACGCAACCCTCAAAGGACGGCCCAGGTACATGGACACATTCGCATTCTTGACCTTGAGCAGAACACGCACCTCGCATTAGTACCCGCATCAGACAGAATGATGCATCAATAATCGAACACCACACACAATAATACCAACAACAACAGTATAGAGTGCCACATACGTCTACGCAACCCGCAAAGGACGGCACAGGTACATGGACACATTCGCATTCTTGACCTTGAGCAGAACACGCACCTCGCATTAGTTCCCGCATCAGATAGAATGATGCATCAATAATCGAACACCACACACAATAATACCAACAACAACAGTATAGAGTGCCACATACGTCTACGCAACCCTCAAAAGACGGCTCAGGTACATGGACACATTCGCATTCTTGACCTTGAGCAGAACACGCACCTCGCATTATTTCCGGCATCAGACAGAATGATGCATCAATAACCGAACACCACACACAATAATACCAACATCAACAGTATGGAGTGCCACATACGTCTACGCAACCCTCAAAGGACGGCCCACGTACATGGACACAGTCGCATTCTTAACTTCTAGCAGAACACGCACCTCGCATTAGTTCCCGCATCAGACAGAATGATGCATCAATAACCGAACACCACACACAATAATACCAACAACAACAGTATGGAGTACCACCTACGTCTACGCAACCCTCAAAGGACGGCCCAGGTACATGGACACATTCGCATTCTTGACCTTGAGTAGAACACGCACCTCGCATTAGTTCCCGCATCAGACAGAATGATGCATCAATAACCGAACACCACACACAATAATTCCAACAACAACAGTATGGAGTACCACCTACGTCTACGCAACCCTCAAAGGACGGCCCAGGTACATGGACACATTCGCATTCTTGACCTTGAGTAGAACACGCACCTCGCATTAGTTCCCGCATCAGACAGAATGATGCATCAATAATCGAACACCACACACAATAATACCAACAACAACAGTATAGACTGCCACATACGTCTACGCAACCCGCAAAGGACGGCCCAGGTATATGGACACATTCGCATTCTTGACCTTGAGCAGAACACGCACCTCGCATTAGTTCCCGCATCAGTCAGAATGATGCATCAATAATCGAACACCACACACAATAATACCCACAACAACAGTATGGAGTACCACATACGTCTACGCAACCCTCAAAGGACGGCCCAGGTACATGGACACATTCGCATTCTTGACCTTGAGCAGAACACGCACCTCGCATTATTTCCGGCATCAGACAGAATGATGCATCAATAATCGAACACCACACACAATAATACCAACATCAACATTATGGAGTACCTCCTTCGTCTACGCAACCCTCAAAGGACGACCCAGGTACATGGACACATTCGCATTCTTGACTTTGAGCAGAACACGCACCTCGCATTATTTCCGGCATCAGACAGAGTGATGCATCAATAATCGAACACCACACACAATAATACCAACATCAACATTATGGAGTATCACCTACGTCTACGCAACCCTCAAAGGACGGGCCAGGTACATGGACACATTCGCATTCTTGACCTTGAGCAGAACACGCACCTCGCATTATTTCCGGCATCAGACAGAATGATGCATCAATAATCGAACACCGCACACAATAATACCAACAACAACAGTATAGAGTGCCACATACGTCTACGCAACCCTCAAAAGACGGCTCAGGTACATGGACACAATCGCATTCTTGACGTTGAGCAGAACACGCACCTCGCATTATTTCCGGCATCAGACAGAATGATGCATCAATAATCGAACACCACACACAATAATACTAACAATAACAGTATAGAGTGCCACATACGTCTACGCAACCCTCAAAAGACGGTTCAGGTACATGGACACATTCGCATTCTTGACCTTGAGCAGAACACGCACCTCGCATTATTTCCGGCATCAGACAGAATGATGCATCAATAACCGAACACCACACACAATAATACCAACAACAACAGTATGGAGTACCACCTACGTCTACGCAACCCTCAAAGGACGTCCCGGGTACATGGACACATTCGCATTCTTAACCTCTAGCAGAACACGCACCTCGCATTAGTTCCCGCATCAGACGTAATGATGCATCAATAATCGAACACCACACACAATAATACTAACAACAACAGTATGGAGTGCCACATACGTCTACGCAACCCTCAAAGGACGGCCCAGGTACATGGACACATTCGCATTCTTGACCTTGAGCAGAACACGCACCTCGCATTATTTCCGGCATCAGACAGAATGATGCATCAATAACCGAACACCACACACAATAATACCAACAACAACAGTATGGAGTACCACCTACGTCTACGCAACCCTCAAAGGACGTCCCGGGTACATGGACACATTCGCATTCTTAACCTCTAGCAGAACACGCACCTCGCATTAGTTCCCGCATCAGACGTAATGATGCATCAATAATCGAACACCACACACAATAATACTAACAACAACAGTATGGAGTGCCACATACGTCTACGCAACCCTCAAAGGACGGCCCAGGTACATGGACACATTCGCATTCTTGACCTTGAGCAGAACACGCACCTCGCATTATTTCCGGCATTAGACAGAATGATGCATTAATAACCGACACCTAGGATTTTTTATTTCAATTAGGAGTCGCCATTTTTCGCCTGGTAATAAAACGTGAATCACCCGGTATATATCTGTAATATAAATAAAGCATTTTTAATTTTTAAATATGATTTTAATTATATATATTTGCATATATTGGCATATATTTGAAATGTTGGTGCATGTTTTTTAAATTTTGCGTGCATATATATGCGCATATTTTCGTCTTTTTTCGTGCATATTTGTCCGTGCTTTACTAATAATACACCAATTAAAATAAATTTAATTAATATTTAGTTCTGCCGTATTTTCTAAATTTATAGATAGAAAGCTTTCTTCATCTGCAGCTCTTCTTGTTTTTTGGTTTCAATATCAGTGAATAATAACTACAGTTATTTTGTAACGTAAAATTGGGCATCATTAAAAGCACCTTATAAAAACGAAACAATACTGTTAATTTTAACATCCACTATAAATTGGTGTTGATTTATAGCGCCTTATTTATTTTTTATTAATATTTAAATTTCTTCTACACCTACGCGACGTTGCGCGTTCCATACAATCGTCGTTTCCGAGCGGCTCGCCGTTTACTTCAGAAGAAATTCCACTTGAACGCAACCATCAAATAACTCTTCCTCAACGCCAATAAAAATTTCACGCTTAATTTTGCAGTCTAGCAATTCCTAATACCAACGCAAACCGGGCGGACCGGCACGTATTCCAGTAAATCAACTCTGCAACGCTCCATAATTGCAAAAACAATAAATACACTCTCCCTAATCGTTATTTATGGGCAATGCGGTAGTGGTTACAACGCATACTTATAATGCATCATATAACATACAATCCAGGGCCACACACATGAACCGCAAATACGTAAATCGGTCTGTTATTTATAATATTATAGTGAATCTTGGCCACGTCAAGGTATTTCAAATAAAGCAAAAAAACAATCTAGAGAAGTGGTTGTTAATCAGTCAGCACGAACTGTCAACTGACCGTATAATATTTCTTGGCGCTAAAACTTGTACAAAATTTGAAAAGTTTTTCATGTTGCACAGAAAATTCATAAATTTGTTGCTTGAGAAGTCGCAACCTCTGATCTAGAGACTATTTGTTCCTATTCAATTCAAAATGCAATGCAAAAGCTGGACGGAAAATCGCATCGAAGCATTCGAAATGCACTTGTACAAAAGGATACTTAGGTTATCAAGGAAACAAAGAGTAGCAAACATCGAAGTTTTAAATCGCATGCAAAGAGGGCCTTAGTATAGTCATCCCGACGAGACGTGGTAATGACTCGGTCTTTTTCGAACAGAGAATCGCGTTTTCTAAGCCCGTTTGCATGTTTAAAGCTGTTGGGACCCCCTCAAATTTCAGTTTCCTAAATTTCTTCAATTAAAAATTAACTTTAAGATACCAAATTTTGCGCAGCTTTCCAAAATTTGATTGTCTACAATGTGACAAAGCATTTTTTTAAATAAAAATTATTGTTAATCAAATATATTAATCAATGTGACATATTGGAAAAATTTTTTTGTGAAGCTGTCAGCAATTAAATTTTCAACCTTATTTCTTTTTTGAGTTTTTTTATATCTTCTTTGTCTTCTTTGTCGTCTTCTTTGGGATCCGCTCACCCTTCTGATTTTCACGTGTAGGACGTGAGGTACGTCCTACCCCTGGACCCCTGAGAAACTCCGCTTGGCCCTCCCGAACACCATTAAGATAAATGTAATAGAGTGAAATTAAATATGAAACGTACGTAGGATTCCGGCAATATGGAGCGATGAGTCATTATCAGCTTTCAACGGGTTACTCTACCACCAAAAAAAAGCAAAACACTGTTTCGTGCGAGGCAGAAGATATGAAATTCTGAGACTACACCTTTTCAACTTCAACTTGGCACAAATCAACTTGACTGTGATTAATCATTATCAGATTGGCATTAATCATTATCAGTTTGTCACTAATCAAAACCATGTTGGCATTAAACAATGACAACATGAATTTGTTTAATGCCAACTTGGATTTGATTAATGCCAAATTGATAATCATCATTGCCAACCCGATTAGTGCCAAGTTGAAGTTGAAATGGTATAGTAATGGAAGAAAAATTTGAGAGTGACATCTATTGACTGTCACTACTGTCTGTCTACTGTTTCTACTGTCAATTTTTCAGGCGTCAGTACTTCTGATTGAAAAATCTATGCCGATGGTTCAACAGTACATCGCTGGGAATATGTCCAGCGATGTACTGTTGAACCATCGGCTACAAGCAGCAGCTACCAAAATTTAAATACCCATTTGGATCGTCAACCTTCGTTAGAAAAGGGCGGATCAAAAAAAAGAGCATGAAATGCTTTAAAATGTTCTAAAGTATCTCAATTGTTCATGTCACCCCCGGAGATGTTTTTAACCGACCTATTGCACTGGGTGATTCAAGTTTTATTACCATGGGTGTTTTAGGCATCTGGAGTTGCCCAAAAAATATGAAAATTTGGATTTATATATGTCTGATACTAATCTACGGAAAGGTAGTTTGACTTTTTCGATATAATTATATAGACGGTTATAAAGTTAAAAAAACTCTCTTCGGGCAAAATTCTCTATCGTTATTTTTGCTATAATCAGTTTTATTTTATTCATAGAACCCATTTATGAAATCAAAGATTATCGAAAATGATTAGCTTGCAAATTAAAGCATTTTTTTACATTACTGACCAAGTTTCCTCGTATGATTTATGATTTTGTAAGTCAAGAGTGCGGTTGGAACGTTTTATGGCTTTTTATGATTCAGCCAGTCGCCCGTCGGTTGAACGGGTCTTGCAGGACCGTAATCCCTATCATAAATATTATATCCCTATCAGGCCCTATCATAAAACCCATAAAATCTATTATAGGGACTATTACTGGAAGCAGCCGCCATATTTTACTATTTAGTAATAAATCTTACTGTTGCAATATCAAAATTCATTTAATTCAATAATTGGTGCCATTTTTTTGACTTGGATTACACTGGAATGTTTGGAATAGCATTAATGTATGTTCTGACAAAAACTATATAAATAAAATTACGAATTCTTTGTGAAATAACGTATAAACTACCGGATGGTTAAACTTTATTGTTTTATCGTCAGATTGGGCTTCATCAATATCTAAACATGTGTACTTATTTTAGATTTTTTATTTCAATTAGAAGTTGCCATTTTTGGCCTGCTAATAAAACTTGAATCGCCCGGTATAAGAACGAAGTCGATTTCCTATACCTTATGTACAGGGTGGTACATAAGTTGGTTTACTTTTTAAAACATTAATGATTATTACTATTACATGTTTAATAATATGGTTCAAAATAATTTGTTATTTTTTAATACTTACTGGCATCAGGGCATTCTGGCGTTTCATGTAGCTAATTTGCATCTAAATAATCTACTAAATAGTTTTGCACTGTTTCTGCTCATTGCTCCAATAAATCCAAACTTATTTTACTATACAATTTACTATATTGAGTGATTGTGAGTGAGAAATAATCTACTAAATAGATTTGCACTATTTCTGCTCATTGTCCCAATGAATCCAAACTTTTTGTACTATATCATTTAAAACATTGAGTTAGTGTGAGTGTGAAATAATCTACTATAGAGATTTGCACTACTTCTGCTTATTGTCCTAATGAATCCAAACTGTTTGTACTATATCATTTAAAAGATTGAGTTAGTGTGAGTGTGAAATAATCTACTATAAAGATTTGCACTATTTTTACTCATTGTCCCAATAAATCCAAACTTTTTGTACTGTACCATTTACTATATTGAGGAAGTTTTGCTTATTAAAATCTACATTTATGTTTTAAATATTTAAGATAAACATTTATTTTGCATGTGGTTTATTATTTGAACCAATTTTAAGTTGTTTTTGCATTAAAAAACAATCGAAAAATATTGGTTGATTAGGTCTCTAAATAATCTACTAAATATATTTGTACTATTTCTGTTCATTGCCCCAATGAATCCAAACTTTTTGTACTATACAATTTACTATATTGAGTGAGTGTGAGTAAGAAATAATCTACTAAATAGATTTGCACTATTTCTGCTTATTGTCCCAATGAATCCAAACTTTTTGTACTATATCATTTAAAAGATTAAGTTAGTGTGAGTGTGAAATAATCTACTATATAGATTCGCACTACTTCTGCTCATTGTCTCAATGAATCCAAACTTTTTGTACTATACAATTTACTATATTGAGGAAGTTTTGCTTATTAAAATCTACATTTACGTTTTAAATATTAAAGATAAACGTTTATTTTGCATGTGGTTTATTATTTGAACCAATTTTAAGTTGTTTTTGCATTAAAAAACAATCGAAAAATGTTGGTTGATTAGGTCTCTAAATAACCTATTAAATATATTTGTACTCTTTCTGCTCATTGCCCATCAATGAATTCAAACTTTTCGAACTGTACCATTGGATATATTGAGGAAGTTTTGCTCATTTAAATCTACATTTATGTTTTAAATATTTAAGATGAACATTTTTTTGCATGTGGTTTATTATTTGAACCAATTTTAAGTTGTTTTTGCATTAAAAAACAATCGAAAATATTTGTTGGCATGTAGTTAGGTCAGGTTAGGTTAGGTTAGATTAGGTTAGGTTAGGTTAGGTTAGGTTATAAAAATATTTTACATGTGGCTAATAGTTGCATCCATTTTAACTTGTTTAAAAATGATTTTTTTGCAAGTAGTTTATTTGTAATCATTTTGAGAGGTTTAAATTGTTTCAATTTTTTTTAGGGAAACATAGGTTTGCATGATGTTTATATGTGGAAGAAAAAAATGATTCTGGTTTGAAGGGCTTAAGACACATATCACTTATTTGGACACTCTGTATATTTTCTCGCAAATTCGACTACTATAATAATTATAATAAATTTATTATCAAAAATGATAACATATACGGTAATATTTCCACAAATACAGGGCTTGCATGTGTACTTCAAAAATCTCAGAGGTAGAATCTAGACACTAAACACCAAACACTTAAAGTTACATTAAGGTAAATCAAACACTTGGTTGAAGTTTCACTATATTACACTAATATAGTGAAACTTCATTATCATGTTTCACCAAGTGGTATCCACACATATTTTCAACTTACTTAAAGTTACAATTTGTTTTTACGTACATTATATATATAACAAGACATGAGGTTAATATCCTAAGACCCATTCATACCTATGATAATTATCTTATAGTATATTACATTCTTATACAGGGTCTTTCATAAATATGGAACGAAAGCAGAGAAAGTTCGAAACATTGAAAAATCCTCAAACAGGTCGATTATTTTTGTTATTTATTACACATTTTATGACGCACTAAGAAAAAATATAAACTTTTGTAATTTTTCTTATATGACGTCATTGAGATTATTTTTTAATGGAATTTAATATTTTTATTTCACCGTTAGTACAGCTCTGAATTCTCTTTATAGTCACATAATTTTATATACAAAAATACGTATCCTTTCCTTAAAAAAGTGGAGATATTCTCAATAATTATTAATGATTCCCATAGATTTCTCATTAATTATCAAGATTTCGCCAGATTTTTCAATAAATTCGATATAATTAAAATCAGCAAATGCAATTTGGTTGGCATTATTGACACGATTATGACAAACATTATACATTCTCCAAATTCTCAATAATTCTTAAAATATCTACTAATTTTTAAGTATTATCAAGATTTCGAGAGATTTTCCAACAATTTCCACGATTTTTCAACTTTTCATTACAGTGATTTCTTGAGATTTCCCAATTATTTCCAAGATTGTACAAGATTGTTCGAGATTTTTACAGATTTCTCAATACTTATCGAGATTTCTATAGATTTTCGAATAATTTCCAGGATTTCTCAATAATTTTCGAGATTTCTAGCGATTTCCCATTAATTTCCATGATTTACAACATTGTTCGAGATTTCTAGAGACATCTCAATAATTCTTACTATTTTGGGAGATTACTCAATCATTTCGAGATCATAAAAATCAGAAATGATTTGACATGATCATAACTCACATGTTTTTGTCCATAAATTGAAAAATATGCCTTTTCTAAATATTGTCAAATTTCGAGAGATTTTTCAGAATCATTTCCCAGATTTCTCTATTATTTTTTGAGATTTTTGAGAAATCCAAAGATTTTAGAATTCAACTATGCATAGTCACGTACAGAAGAGTAACAATAGCGCAAAAAATATGGGATTATTGAATCAATTGTAATGAAACCAATGCAACGATTTATCATGTTGAAACACGACCGGGAAATATGTGTTTGGTGTTAGCAGAACACAATAAAAAACGTATAGACCGTGTGCAAACAACAAATTTAAACCTACAAATACTACAGAATATTCACACACAAAAGTTTATTCGCGCACCCAGTTTCATTTGTAGCATTTAACCGGTAGTAACATACAAAATCAGAACTGTTTTATATCACCTTGCGGTGGGATGAAAGAGGCAATGGCGTTCTGCGGTCGTATTGAAGCCGTGTAATGGAGAAACCTGCAATTACATTCGCACCGTGGCTACGTTTACTGCTTGGTGTGGCCGTCTATTTTCCTCATTTGGCGTTTTCAGCAATTAACCAAATACACTGGAATATATTCGCCGGCGTGAACCGGCGCCCATAATTTGAATGCGGCCATAGAGGAAAATGCAGAACTGCCCATAGACAGCTTCAATTTGTACGTGCAATTTAATGTATAATGAGCAGATGAAATTATATTCGCCCACAAACTGTGTCTAGGTATTTTGAAACTTTCCCAAACTGAGGTTAGCTGCAATTATATAACGTATTTTAACAATAAAGAACATAACTAAAGATTTCATAACAATGGCAAACTTTGTTTTACAACAATCTCGATGCCACGAACGTGTGAAAAAGTGACTAAGCATTCAATAGAGCAAGTGGTTCCCAACCTTTGTTTGGCCACCAGCTTGGATCTAATTCACATTGGCATAATTGATAATTATCATTGACCCGATTTTAAGGAAGAAATCCTCTGTAACTAGACAACGGTTGTAAATAAGACATAGGTTTATTAACATTTGCTTCGTATAACATCCCACATCACACCCTTAAGTTTGGACCATACATTTTGAACACCCTGTATATTCATCATCATAATCCTCCTCCTCCTCCTCCTCCTCCTCCTCCTCGACCACCTCCTCCTTCTCCTTCTTTTCTTCTTCTTCTTCTTCTTCTTCCGCCTTCCATGCCTTTCAATCACATATGTGGTTCATTTCGTACCATTTTGGTGCGTAGATTATATTTACTATTGATTAATCAATTTATGCCTTTCTAGGGATGCGATCTATTATACGAATAAACGCATTTTAAATTGAAACAAATAAGATAAAATTGCCATCTAAACTTATACCAAAATGAAACAAATAAGTTAAAATTACAAACAATATTTCACATTGCAGAAATTTATGGGGCGATATTATTCATTTTTAGTATATTGTTTTATTTTTAAGTTGCCAAATGCCATAATAATAATAAGATAAATGCTTTTTGGAAGCAAATAAACCCCACATTCAATTTGTACTCCCCGTTTTGTCGCATTTGCATGCGGACTTTAAATTAATGGGTTTCCAATGCAAATCCTATTTACATTTTCCCGAATTAATGCAGAAACTTTCAATTCATAGGGAAATAGCGCACTTCAAGAAACCCCCTAGCGATTGAAATCGCGTAAGACCCCACAAGCCAAAACATAATTTGATGAAATAAGTCGAGCGATTTAAAGTTCGTTTATCACTCTCCAAGTAAAAATGGAGTCTGCAATACAATAAATTTAAATATACACGTATCAATTAAACGGGACCAGTTAAATGAGATAGTCGTTATTATTGCGTACTTGATACAATTAGTGTACATTGCAAGATACAGTTTAAATGGATATGAACTTACACTTAGACTAAATGCAAGACTTTATACAAGAGATGCCACGAAGACCTTTCAGTAGGAGTAAATATTTGTACTGAGAAATGCACTATTCGTGTTGGGGCTGCTTGGTGGTTTTCTATACTGCGTAATATATTGAAAATTCATTACAGAGATAAAGGAATGTAAACCTTACGAGACTTATCTCCTATTCTCTTATCCGTATCGCAACCAATTCCATTTCACCGAAATCATGTCAAATTGTCATGTGAATGTCGTGTCAAAATACGACGATATTACTGTATCAAGGTTTTCTACCACTGATGTCATCTTAATAGAATTGCTTCAATTCATAAAATAAAACTAAAATACGAATTGCAGAGGTACATATTTTCTAAGAGTAGATATATTTAATAAAGAACGTTTGTTTGTAGCTCATACGTGTCAACGCCATACGCTAAATAAAATCTAATAAAGTCATGATACAATAATATGCATTAAGCATAAGAGACAACTATGTAGTAAGAACATATTAATGATCGTACACAAGAAATTAATGATGTTGTCATATAAATTATTCTTAACCTGTGCACATTCAAAGTAAAAATCATTGTGATCTGTAATCTAATTTATACCTGATTTTGTTTCGAATAGTGAATGTTTTATGTGAGCGTAGGTAGATTGAAATACGAACGATTTGGTGCATAAAAACTGATCCCTCTAAAAAGTATGTGATACAATCTATAAACTTGGAGGCTGGACGTTTATTGTTGGCCACAATTAATTAAGTCAGCACTCGCTTTAAAATTAAACACCATTTGTTATTGCGCTATTAACACTTACCTGTCTGACAGGTGTCGGTTGTGTAAGCGCTGGCCACTTTGACTGCAGCACTGTTTGTAAACCGCGTGTCAACAATCAATTCGAGTGATAAAACCTAACATATATTTACAAGTGTACACTAAATCTTGTGTTTTATTAGATTGAAGGTATTCTTGCTGTCCGACTTGATAGTATAAATTTAACGTTAATGGTATTTTGGGGAAAATTTCATTAATAATGTTGACACATAAATGGCCGCTTTGTATTTCATTCTGCGTCGTTACCTCTTTATTGCGTTTTCGGAATGGGATGTTATTTTTATTGATGTTTTATTACCAAAAATCAATCAAATCACAAACGTCTAGGAGAATCGTACGGAAATCTCTGCGGACGTTCCCAGCGATTGAGTATGCTGTGTACGGAGTGTTGTGTCCCAAATAAATTGAACGGCAACTGTTGTAGAAGGCTAATGTAATGTAATGCACATTAAATTAGATAAGTGCGATACATTTAGGGTAATAACACTATAGTATAATGGCAATCACTCCTTTGTCGCTTTTGCATTACCTCACGCGTAAATTGTCGTAATAATATCATTAAAGCTGTACGTGTATGTAATACGAAGTGAAACATTTTATGTTCACATGGATATGATTGATTTCTTACTTTATACCATAGAGGTCATCAACACAAGCAGCGGCATAATTTTATAAGCTATTTTCCAAATTACACGATACAATTTAGTTAATTAAATTTAGTACAAAAGTTTTTCAAAATATAGGCTAAATAACTACAAAAAATCGCAATTAATTATACATAACTACTATAAATATACATTAGAAATAAACTATACATGGTATGTTTTTTTTTAATTCCACCAACATCGCATTTCTCTTGTAAGTGTGTGGCAACTATGTCAGTATCATAAGTGTTTCTCGAAAACAGGTTATGGTTCAATATTAAGTGATTCTTGTAGTGATTGTTGTTTTGGCCAACATAAAGCAACAAGTGGTTTTAACCATCACATTTTTTTTTTATAAATGCATTCCCCTATTTACCCCATGAATGGGGCGAATGTGCCCGATTCATAGCCCTCTTTATATCATAGGCGTACCAGAAAAAGTGTCAAAAGTCAAAATTTGACAAAAATGAGTTGAAATTACCAGCTACAATAAAAGTTCGTTGTATTTCTCAGGAAAAAGTTTGGAAAAAATTAGGAAAAATAATGTTGAATCATGGCTCACTGGAATGTTAATAAAAACTTTGCAAAAATAATAAATATTAAAAAATAGATTTGAAAATAAATTCAGAAAGGGTTGAATTTTCAAATGGAATCTCGAAACTATATTTTTTCGCTTTTTCTTGTAAGCCCACAATATGTGTGAGTTAGAAAGATCCGTTTATATATAATTTGAAAATTATGAATCTATGAAAATGTATGAAAAATATGAAATGTATAAAATATGTATAATATGTATACATATGAAAATTTTCACTGATTGTTGGTTCATATTTTTGTAGTCTTTGATGTTAGAAGTTTCACATTTGATCGTTAATAATATATTGCCGAGGAAAGCTTGTATTAAAGTTACGTAAGTGCAGTTTAAGAGCAGGTAATTCTCATTAAAATTCAGTGCAGAACATTAAAACTATCGTCAGTAATTTAGTTAATGTGTTCCGAGAGGACTAATTCCACTTAAGCGCATACTTCAGGGTTGCCATATTTTAGTGATGTAAACATTTGTACCTAATAACATTAATATTTACACAAGTAAGTGTAACATTCAAGTGTTTTTTCTCTCATTAACTTCTATCTCTTTTCTTTAACTCTCATAAAGCACAGACATTGACAAAATATTAACAGCACGAAAGAACGAAAGAAATAAAGAAGGAATGAAATAAAGAAAGAAAGATAGAAGTAAGTAAAATATCACGAGTTGTTATGAATCGAATTAGAATTTCAGTATTTTGCAGTGGCGTTTACGTTGTACTCGTTGGGATGTTTGGATTGCACAGACGTGTTAGTTGGAGTGTCTCTTCATGTTAGTTTCAGTCACGAATATTTAACCATAGCAATGTAGCCAACCTTACCTAACCTAACATAACCAAATTTAGCCTAACCATAGCACCCGTATTTGTGTCACCAAATATCTGTTTTTTTTAACATTTATTTGAATACGTTTAATAAAATTTACTCCATATTTGTGCACGGGGTACAAATAATTGTAACATCAATAGGTACGACACTCGAAATGCAAACAAGTATGTAACAGAAAAACGTAATCTTAAAATTAAAAACATTTTAATAAAATTTAACGAAAAATCATGGACCTGGAAAAAATTCAACAAAACCTTATTATAAGAGATCAATGAACGAAGTTGGGTATGCAAGTACCCAAGCAATGTAAATCGAATTTTGCTATTTTCAATTGGCTCAAATCGAGATTGATCGTTATTTACCTATTAAAGAGTATTATTAGATTATAGTCCATATGCTACCATTGAATAGCTCATTAGATGAGCACTCAGAATATGATGCTATATATAGGGCGTTCTATTTAAAAAAAAATAGTTTTAGCCATTTGAAAATAGCAAAATTGTATATGATGATATTAAATAGAAACAGAAAGGAATACATAAAATAACTCTAATTTCTAGCTACCTTTTTCACAGAAAAACATGTTTAAATGATTTTTTTGTGAAAATTAAAAATTTTGCTTTACTTAAATTAAATTGGTATACAGTTACATTAATCATGATTTATATTTTACTGGATTTACATTCAATCAGAATGTGTAAATAATTATTTATGACTCATTATATTGAACATCTCCAGTGTGGGGATTTTCAAGTTTCCTTTACACAAAATAACATTCTTAAACGTTTTCTTTAAAAAAAAAATAGAATTGTGATTTACTTAAATTGGGACATACATATAAATCAACAAATTCAAATCAAAATAGTTAGCAAATAATTATTCAGGGTTCACGTGGGGATGTATGCATTTAGATTTTTTTTTTAAATTATTGGAATTGGTAACTGATATGACAGTTCTAGCAACCGAGTCCAATAAAGTAATTTGTCCGAAAACAAAAGCTGGAGGTAAAATTATGTAATAAATATCGATGATAACGCCGTCTCCCTTAGAGACTATAAAAATTTCTAACAGTAATAAAATATGAAAAATTGATGTAAACAAGTAACCCTCTCAACTTGATAAAAAATATTATCTTGTGATTCATTGGAAGATGAATTTATAGATTTTTCTTTATCTTTATTATTTATGTTGATGCAAACGTATCCCACATACTTCATGAACTCTTGTATTCTGTATGTCATTTAAAGGAACTATTAAATATCTTAGTTTGGTATTCCATTGATTTTTGATTATGGTACTAAGATGAATATACAGCTAACAGGTGAAATTATTGCCACTGTAATTTTTTGTTTTACGTTTGGATTAACTCAACGTAGTGTTCATTTGGTTTTAAATTTATTTTTGTTAGAATATCCTTCATTTTTAAGATAGTCTATTTGTTGATTCCTAACCTAACTTAACATATAAATACAATATACTATCTTTGATTTTATATTAAAATATAATATCATTTATTCGTCAACAAAAACAAGTGATAATTAAGTAAATTTGTAAGTATAACAATGATCAGTTTGAAGTTAATGTTTATTGTACAGTTGTGTTTGTAATTTAGAAATGCACTTGTTTTTTACGCACGTGTTCACTTATAATGATTAATTACATATACTAAAAACTTAAAAAGATAAGCTCATAAAGTAATTACACGACAAAATATTACATTTATTTATTTGTCCAATATAAAGTATGGATTTTTAGATTATCTTTAACTTTGATTAAATTATTTGTCATGCGTTTAGAAAAAATAAAAATATTGTACCTACGACAAATAATCGCTCAGTTTTTCTCTCATTAACTTCTATCTCTTCTCTTTAACTCTCATAAAGCACAGACATTGACAAAATATTAACAGAACGAAAGAAAGAAAGAAATAAAGAAAGAATGAAATAAAGAAAGAAAGATAGAAGTGAGTAAAATATCATGAGATATAAAATATCTCATAAAGTAATTACATGACAAAATATTAAATTTATTAGTTATTTTAGAGGGATGTAAATATTTGTCCAATATAAAGTATGGATTTTAAGATTATCTTTAACTTTGATTAAATTATTTGTCATACGTTTAGAAAAAATAAAAATATTGTACCTACGACAAATAATCGCTCAGTTTTTAATTTTTCCGAAAACTTTTTGTCCAGATTTTGCTTTGCAGTTTACTTTTTTATGTTTTCTTTTTATTGTATATTCTCCAAAATAAGATAGATGGTGAAAAATAATTTCATAAAAATTGTACATAATTCAGAACTGTTACATTCTTGTAGGAAGCAATCATTTTTAAACTCATTTGCTTAAAAAAACTTGAAATTTAATATTTTGTGTTAATCAACAGCTATCAAGGTTATTAAAGTATGGATTTTAAGATTATCTTTAAGCCTTATTAAGTTATATGCCATATTTATGAACAATGTTTAGAAAAAATCAAAATTTTATATAACAATCCATATCGGATGTCAATTGTTCATAACACCTTTTTATCCTGAGTTGCATTACAATAAAACAAGGAGAATAACCTTTTTCACAATATACATTTACTTTCCATTTCATTACTTGTAAGTCTACTGAAGATGCCTGCCTTGCAGTTGAAATTTAAATTTAGTATAAATAAATGTGTATTGTGAAAAAGGTTATTCTCCTTGTTTTATTTAAAAACTTTCACAAGCTTGATTGCATTTAAATGTGAGTTCTCTTGTACATTTTCCTACTCTTGTACATTTTGTTGGTGTTTTTTAAAAATATTTTCCAAAATAAGATATACAGTGAAAAATATTTCCATAAAAATTATAACAAAACCAATATTGCACCATTTTTGTAAGAAGCAATCATCTGTAAATTCATTTGCAGAATAAACTTTTTGAAATTTAAATATTAGCGTTAGCCAAAACTAATACTGATTATTAAATAAAACCCAAATGTGGAAGAGCATTGAAATATGTCCCCGGAATAAAATTCAGTCCTGCTGTATTAAATGATATTAAAGTTTCCAGTTGTAATTTTTTTCTAAAAAAAAAAGTTTACAGAAGAAGGGTAAAATATTCTAAGAGCCTTCAGGGCAATCAAGAGTAAGGTGAAGAGTCTTTAGTACATTTTTTGTTTCCAAAATAAGATATATAGTGAACAATATTTCCATAAAAATTATAACTAAACCAAAACTGCACCATTTTTGTAAAAAGCAATCATCTTTAAACTCATTTGCAGAATAAACGTTTTGAAATTTAATAATTTTCGTTAGCCAAAACTAATACTGATTATTAAATAAAACCCAAATGTGGAAGAGCATTGAAATATGTTGCTCGGAGTAAAATTTAGTCCTGCTCTATTAAATGCTGTTAAAGTTTCATGTTACCATTTTTTTCTAAAAAAAAAAGTTTACAGAAGAAGGGTAAAATATTCTAAGAACCTTCAGGATAATCAAGAATAAGGTGAAGAATCTTGATCCACAAATGAACCGTTCCCAAAATATTTCCAATATTGTCTGTAATAGCCAATAAGCAAAAAGTTCCTTTTTGGCCATTATTCGCAATGAAAGTAAAAAAAAATGGTGTAGAATTTTTGGTTTTTTATTCACTTTATTCTACTACAGAGGATACTCAAAAATTATAGCATTTTAAACATCTTCTCTAACAAAATAAACCAAAAGCAAAACCAAAAACTTCAGTATTTTTCTTTCACTTCGAATGTGATTACCAAGCCGACATATCCACTAAGCAAAAATTCAAAAGTATGCAGTGAATAATGAATTAAAATAATCTTATTATTTTAATGATAAGATTGTGCGATTTATTAGAAATAAGAGAAAAGAAGTACAAAATTCGATTTGAAGAAAACACATTTTCTAGTTAGACTGGTGTAATTTAGGTGTAATAATATTGGAAATTATTAACAATTTAGTTGTACATAGTTATAGCAAAGAATTTTTATAACTGGAACTTATAATTGTTTATTGTAATATCATTTACTGGCTGCTACTACAAACTTCAAGTTTATAAGTTTGGCCTAATTTTAAGTAATATTAAAAAATATATCGCTTGTAATAGCATTTTCCTGCAAGGATTAAATTACACCTCGGCATATCTTGAGAATTATTGGAGATATGATTTGTTGTTTGCACACTTAACATTAGCTAGGTAACTCCTTCTGAGGCAAGTATGGCATTTCTAGACTTTGAATCGTGCTTATTATTTTTGTACTCATCAAGTCATTTTTGGGCGATATTTAGAAAATTATTGTCCATAACTTTGTACAACTTTTAAACATTCTTGGCACTCTTAATGTGCGCAAAACTACATGAAAATTATGTTGAATACATATTAATATGAAGAAAGTCATGTGCACCAATGCTCCTTAGGTTTTGATTTTCGGAGCAAAGTAGGGTAAATTGTACGTTACCAATTTTGAGATTTTCTATAGGTAGATAGATATATTCGAATTATAATGTTGTATTTATGAAACTCTTCCTCATTCGCTTCCTGGAAGTAATATTCCACGTGTCATTGCGCACGGGAAACAGTTACAGCTGAATTATTTGTAGCCCTGTTTCCTCCATGAATTCCAGAATTCGGCATTGAATATAAAACCCGGCTAGGGTGGTGCTCAGGTTGCTCGCACGAAATTTGAATTACGGCGATATAAAATTTTAATCTTGACAGCCCCATAAATAAAGCGCGCCCGCATTTATCGCTCTCGGTGCCCGAATTTATATTGTTCGCGGGGCCGAGTCCGCGTGAGGTGCACGGACGTTTAATTTGGCCATGGGGACGGCCGAAAATTCCGAAACGAACGGCGGCGACGCGTCGTCTGCGGGGGCGAAGTGCGCGGCAGCGGGCGGGTGCCTTCTGCCGGGGCAGAAGTTAAATTAAATAAGTATTTGAGCGTGATGTGAGGGGCGCGGACGTGACAGACGTCGCGACGCTTCTCTGGGAAAACTAGGGGCTGTCCGTGTTTTCGCTATTTTCGGCGACAATCTGGCCGCCCTTCCGCCTGGAAATCTTTCCGCACGAAATTACGGAACGTGTCGACATACTTTAAATTGCAACTGGAAATTACTTGGGATAAATGCTAGCAGGAATGCGGCACACTGTCAGTTACTCCCGGAAAATGACGCGCTTACACACTGCGAAAAAAAACGCAATCATGCACCAACTTTCAACGAGAGTGACAAGTGAAACAGTGGCGAAGTTTCCTAATATATTTCTACAGATATTGCCATGAAGGCGGCTCTGCATATTAAAATAATTTGCAGCTACATTCAAATTCTTAAGCGTCCCCATCTTTACGGCTGCATTTCTTCATAATTCACTTTCACGTGTAAATATGGGACTTCATTAATTTTCAGCACGATCTTAGCGATATTTACGGCCGACAACGTTGAAAATATTAAGCGCTGCCAACAAATCAAATATTCAATTCGTCCCGCTGACACGATGATCTAACGCCGCACAAAAAGAAGGTTCCTTCAGGTAGAAAAGTAGGTAGAGAGAGGTCTTTATTTGGCGCGGCTGTGGCACTCACAATGCCCCAGAAAACACAATGGAATAGGAATAATCTGATAAAATTATCGTCACCATTAAGGCACGGCCCGGTCCTCGGATCCCTGACTTGCTTCAAATCTCCAAATTATCTTAATTTCAAAGATTTAGAATCATGTAACTTAATAGGTGTCTTCGTAATCTCGCGCCGCTCACAATACCTTGACGCGGCTCCGCATTATCGCATCGCCGTTGTAATTGTCTTTTTTTCGGAGTTCAGTGCGAAGATCGAAATTGAATTCCGTGCGATAAGGGAGGCCCGATATTGGGTGCGTTCTTGTCCGTGAAGATTACATTTGTACATGGGGATTAAAGGTTTTTAAGCTTCACACTTCCAATCGACGTGAATGTTTTCGAAAAACATTTTAGACCTTACAGCTTAACACCCAGATATGGTCGGCATCGCATGCTAATCTTCCATCGTCCAGTCCATCGTGATCCAGTCAGTTCAAAAGGACCAGGTTCGAGAACCATTGGATAACATGTCGCCCTTAAAGCACAAAATGCAATTACATATCACTGGCTAATGTTTAACGCCAAATAGCCCCAAAACACGAGAAGTACTTGGAAAAGTTCTCGAGAACACCAACCAAGAAAAGATAAATTGCGGTCTCTCATCCGTGGATTGAATTGGGACATAAGCCCAAATTATAGGTATTTAATTTTTTTTTTCTAATGCTTATTTGTTAATAAATTTTCAAAATGTTGCTTTACAAAATGAGTTAACACTTCCTTTTTAGTGACTTGGGCTGACATTATAAACACACAAAAATCGGTATTTGGGTCTTTCTACCTGAATTTCAAATATGCGGTAGGTATGTACTAAGGCAAAACCTTAGTATGTCCATAACAAGATGGACGTGAGCGAGTCCGTTGTTGGGACTTTCTTCGACCTGTCCATAGCTTTTGACATCCTTGATGCTGCTATTCTGGCGAAGAAGTTGGATCATCTGGGGATCAGGAGCATTGTCAATGACAGGATAGTTTCAATGACGAAATAACAAATGACATACATTGACAAAACTTACAAATAACAGACATAAATGATACAAGCACAAAAGATCAAAGGAGATGGTTAGGGTATGTTTGCCGAATGAACGATAACAGACAGACAAAAAATAATGTACGAGACAAGACTTACGGGGAAATCATATAAGGGAAGACCAAACAAAACCTGGAACAACAGAATCAGAGAGCAGGCAGAGAAAAGAGGATTAACATGGGAAAAAATAAGGTACTTAGAAGTCTAAAAAGAGAAACTACTGGAAGCGGGGAAACCACTGGAAGAAAAAATGGGAGAAGCAGAATAAGAAGAGTAGAACAGGCAAGGAAAGGACGAGCAAGAAATGATAACAATGGATGAGTTAAGGAAAGCAATTAGCAAGATAAAAGTTGGAAAAGCGGCGGGACACTGCGGAATTACACCAGAAGAAATCAAGTACATGGGACCATACGGCGAGTAGTACCTATTAGATATATCCAATAGGGTGTGGAATCAGAAAAGAGTACCAAAGGACTGGGAAATAGCTGTAATAATACCATTATGTAAGAAAGGAGATAGCAGGCAGTGCAAGAACTACATGGGGATATCACTCCTAAGCGTACCGGGAAAAATATATGAAAGAATCATTGAAATGATGAAGGAGAGGAAATATAGAAAGAAAACTAGACGACACACAGAGTGGCTTTAGGCCAGGGCACAGTGTACAGGATCAAATATTCACACTCAAACAAATAGAGGAGAAAACAAGAACATACAATAAAGAAGGATATACATATGTGCTTCATAGACCTACAAAAAGCGTACGACAGCGTCCCAAGAGAGGAAGTGTGGAAAAGTCTACAATAGAAAGGAGTAGGAGGACAACTGCCAGAGGCAACAAAATCCATGTACAAGAAAACCAGGAATTACATTAGAACCGCCAACAATAAGTCAGAAGAATTTATAACTAACCTGGGAGTAAGACAAGGAGGGATACTGAGCCCATTACTCTTTGTGACGTGCCTGAAGGGCTATCAACGCGTTAGGCCGCAGAGCGAGTAGAGGGTCCCTTCGAAGCAGCGACGAGGGCCAGGCTCTCGGTGTCGGAGAGTGGGGGGGGTTAAAAAAGGCTCCACGTAATTTTAACCTCGCCACTACTACGTCACAAAGGGGGCTTCGCCCTATCTGCGTGGGTTGACGGCAGACAGTCAACGAAGTTCAGAAATCACGAACTGTCGCAACGACTGACCATCGCAGTAATTGATGAGGTCATCAAAGAGGCCAGATTAAGAACAACCGGAATTACAGTGGGGTACAAAAACATGAAGAAAGTCGAGATAAAGGAGTGCGCTTTTGCAGACGACATAGTTATCTTTGGAAAAACAGATAAAGCTCTGAACAAGAACGTCGAGATATGTAAGGAGGCACTAAGCAAAAATAATTTAAAAATAAACAAAGGCAAAACAAAAACAATGGTAATATCAAAGATGGAGAAGAAAATAAATTGCCAGCTAGAAGGGGAAACACTGGCACAAGTAGACGAGTTTAAATATCTGGGGACTATATTCGACAGTCAGGGAAAACAAGACAGAGACATTAATAACATGGTAAAGCAAGCAGGAAGACTGTACAGTGCAATCAGAAGTTCGTTCATAAACAAGAGAGAGATAATAAAAATAACGAAACTAACGATTTTTAAAACAATATATACGGCAATTTTAACATACGGGAGTGAAACCTGGGTGATGAATAAAAGGCAAAAATCAAGGATTCAGGCGTCCGAAATGAAATTCCTAAGAAGAGTAGAAGGCATCACTAAAAGAGACAAAATCAAGAATGTAGACATAAGAGAAAGGCTTGGAGTAAAAGCAACACAGAAGAAAATAGAAGAAGGACAACTAAGGTGGTTTGGACATTTAAACAGAATGGGCAGCGATAGACAAATAAAGAAAGCACAGGAAGCAAAATCAGAAGGAAACTAGTCAAAAGGAAGGCCGAGAGACACGTGGAATGACATGAAAACCCTAAAGAGCAGAGGTAAAACTTGGAAACAAGCAAAGGACCTAACAAAAGAGAGAAAACAGTGGATAGAGTTCTACAAACTGTAGAACTAAAACCCCGATACCCAAGAGGGTACAAGGGGTCAATGATTAAGAAAGAGAGAAAGAGAAAGAATCAAACAACTCACACAAGATAGAAGGAAATGGAGAGAAATCTACATGAAGAAACAATAAACTGAAAAACCCTACACCAACAATGGTAGAAAGGGAAATGATTAAATAAAATAAATTAATAAAATTATTAAATTCTCAAACACAGAACCGTGGACTTCAATAAATTTGTCAATTCATGAAACAACTAATAACAATGAGAATTATATTGAAAAGTGCTTTAGAGCTGCAACCCCACCGAGAGGCTGCCTTATGAAGATGTGGCCCAAAAATGAAAACCGAAAAACTCTCAGGGGAGTTTATCATTGCGCCACTGAAATAATCAGACAGGGCACTAAAAATTTCGATTTTAATATAAACGCTCTAAAAATATAATCGCGAAATCGTACAAATTTCAAGATGCTTATAGAGGTACATACATTTCTAAGTGCCAATGGAAATATACTTTTTTGAATTAGGGTAGCCAATTCAAAAAAAGTATAAGTATTCCTAACCCTTTGTCTTAAGATATTCGGTTTCAATTTTTGAAATTTAAAAATATTCAGACCATTTGAACATACTATTTGAACATATTAAACATTGATGTGGATAGTCGAATTAATATTTTTTTAAATTGGCAATATTTTCGATTTTTCTTTCAATTTTTATTATGTGACTACAGACAGCCTTCTATTACCACAGTTAAAAATTTGGTTTTATTTTGTTATTGCTCATTTATAATAAGTATAACTCTGCCTCATGAGTTAAAGCCATTTGATTTCCTGCGAGGAAGCTTTTACTTCTCAAAAAGTCCATCAGGGGCGGCTGTGGAAATTCATACGTATGTCTGTGACTTGTGTATCAGATTTTCAATTTTCTGACAAGTGCCAAGTAATAAACTAACCTTTTGTCTAAGTCGCAATGACTTTGTTGGTTCGTTTACATGAGTTAGAGACATTTGATTTACTGCGAGGAAGCTTTTACTTCTCAGAAAGTCCATCAGGGGCGGCTGTGGAAATTCATACGTATGTCCGTGACTTGTTTCAGATTTTCAATTGTCTGACAAGTGCCAAGTGATAGACTTTGTTGGTTCGTTTAACATGAGTTGTGCTATCATGCCTCATAAGTTAGAGCCATTTGATTTCGTGTGAGGAAGCTTTTATTTCTCAAAAAGTCGGTCAGGGGCGGCTGTGGAAATTCATACGTATGTCCGTGACTTGTTTAAGATTTTCAATTGTCTGTAAAGTGCCAAGTGATAAACTTACCTTTTGTCTAAGTCGCAATGACTTTGTTGTTTCGTTTTTTTTTCGAGATATATATTTATTGCAAATATAAGATAACATAAGTCAAACATTTACTAATAAATACGTCTTCGGGACTGCTGTCTCCTGCTGTCTTGGGTCACCCTCTACTTCGTCATGGCGTGTTGCACGGCTGCTAATTCCAGACTATTGGTATAGGGGTGTCTCTCTGGGTGTCAGTTTTCTATTGTTTTTGGGTTGTTTTTAATCTTCTTTTTGAATAATTTAATGTTTTACATTTTTGTCGATTCTGGTAGTCTGTTATATTATTGAATAGCTTGCTCGGTTATTTGTAGTGTTAGTTTTTTCGGCTTGTGTTTGTTCATTTTAATTGTGTTCTGTTTTCTTGTGTTGTGTTTATGTATGTCTTTGTTCGTTGTTAGATGTATGTTACATTTGGATATGTTTGTTTTGATTTTGTGTATTTGTATTAGATTCTGCATCTTTATTTGTTGCTGGACATTTATTTGTTTTGTCTGCTCGAGGACTGTTTCTGTTGGTGTTCGATGTGGTATGTTATGATCTTTAGCATCTTTTATGATCTTTAGCAGTTTGTTTTGTTGTCTGTTTAGATTATTTATGTTTTTGGGTAGTATTGCCCCATATGTTTATGGGTGGGTTGTGGGTTGCACTGAACTGGGAGTGATAAATGATTTTCTCAAGATGTGTTGGTATTATCTTATTTTTCTTAGTTTAACAAACGTTTTTGCACATCCATTGCTGATGTGCAATAACGCTTGCTAACTTCTTGCGTACGCATTGTGGGGCGCCGGCGGCTTTCCTTTTTTGATCTACGCTGCCAGTATCTCGGAACAAGTCGACAGTTTTGCCATATTTTTGGCATTCACAAACAGCTTAATGAGATTCGATTCGAAGTCACGGATATACGGTTAAGTTTCCACAGCTACCCCTGATGGGCTTTTTTATGAACATACGGTATAATTATGCGTTACATTAAAAGTACGTGGTTACATTTAATATTAGCGAGTATGTAATGCGCGTTCTCTTTTTGTACTTTAATTTACAGCCCAGTATTTTTATCATATATTGCCATTTTAGTATGCTTATAAATCACGTCGAGAATCGCCGAGATGCGATTCCAAAGATTTACGTGCAGCGTGGAACACACGCACGAAATTGCGCTGACAAAGCAAGGCCCATCCCGGGAGCGTTGTAAAATTTAATTATTAATAAATATTTCGCGGGTGTATTAAAATTAATTACGATCCGGGGCGACAGTAAAGCGCGCGAATTTATAATTGCCGTTGAAGGGGGGCCCGGGATAATATATATTTAATTTTGTGACTCACTTTTATGCGGCCGATAAATCAGGCGGGGAATAAAAATAAATTCCGAGAGCGCGGGAGAGACAAAACGATGCAAATCGGCGGACACAACGAGGAACGGGGCCATAAATTTCAAAAATCATGCCCGCCCGTTTTATGCACCGGCTCGTGTGAGCGGGACACACTTACGACGATATTTAACCACAACTATAACTGTAAAGTGCCCACGCCCGCCGAGGAAAGTCCGGGCGGCCTCGAATGGGAACTAAAAATTATTAAAAAATTGATATTCAACGGCCGCAGGAAAGGATCATAAATTATTATCGAGCGGCGATTACTCAATCGCGGGCGGCAGGTGGATGCATTTTCCGGATTCGACGCGTCGCGACAGGTGCGCACGAATTCCCAAAAAATTATTTAAAAAAAACGGCAACCCTTAGAAGTCATTAATTTAATTTTTTGTGGTGCTACCGAAATATCCCAAATTGGATGGGAGGGTTGGCAGGCACCTTTCGCTCCCCCAGTTTTACATCGGCGCCGTCTCGATATATAATTTTTTTGTAAAAATCGTGCAACGCCATGTACTTAACGACTTGGGCCGGTACGACACGGCACACACGGTGTACGTACACGTCCATTAAAAAGCAATTATTAAGGCCGAAGATTCGCATTTGCATCCCTATTAAAAGCTAGTTAAAGTGAATGAACACAATCGGTTCGGGATCGCCGTCGTCCGACCCACGAATATATGTAGTTTATATGCGCGACGGGCTTTTAATTGCCGGGTAGGTTATTACCGGCCCTAACGAGTAGTAATGTGAAAATGCACGATGCTAATGAGAGTGGCGTTTGTGGGATCTCTATCCGGGCCCGTGCACTTAACGTCACAATATTTTCGAAAAATTACGGCGCGTTCCACGTGGGAGACCACGCACGGACATAAATTACGGCGGCGTTTAATTAATACGGGGTAATTTATGTGGCCGACCGAAGATTCTGTTGGAAGTGATGTGTCATTTAACTGCGACTCTTTTAATAGCGACCCCTGATGCTGTAGCCCAGAATTTTAACTGTGGGCCATAAAATAACCCGCCGGAATATGTGAGATTTTCCCCCTTTTGTTGACTTTAATGTTTGACACGCTATTGTCAGTAAACATGGCAAATGGGTCAACAAGATATTTATCACCGATTACAGTTTCAAACACTTTTTTTTATCTTGCTAGGCTTACTTATAATCTTCCTAGAAAATCATAAGTAAACCACTAGTTGTTGGTTGTTTATTTATGAATAATGTGATACACGTTTAGACGTACGACTAATTGCATTGATTAAAGCACTAAAACGTATATGGAATGAAACTGTTATGATAGTTATGCAATATTTACCTAGGATTTATGGCTGTGAGCGCATCCCGAAAATACCGCCAATTAAAAACCACTACGTGACGCTTAATAAGTCCATTTCCCATCGCGATCGGCGATTAATCATCCGAGGTGTGTGTATTTTTCGAGATTATCGTTGTCGCCGTTGGCGGAGTGCGCCGTGCGTGTGCTTTTTTCTTCTCCTTCCTCGCGCTTACCTGTCCGGCTCAATGTCGTGAATGCGACATAATCTCCAGGACAGATCGCGAAAACTGAAGATGCACTAAGTCCCGGCTCGCCGTTGTCATCGGACAATGGGGGATCGAGTTAGACGGCGATCTCCGAGGAGCACCCGACTACCTGAAGTGCACTCGAAATCCCCCCATTAAGCCGGGCGCAATCAAAATTCCCCGATAATTCCGCTATCTGTCCGGTTAATTTCGAATTACGGATTCGATATTTTACGAGGCACGAATATTCTAAATACCCGACGTAAAACTAGTTATAGGACTTATAGGAATAGTCGTTTGTGTAGGGAATGGCTCCATAAATATAATAATAAAAGTAAAACGAAGCACGTCTTCATTCCTTCCGGACAATTCCCCGACGGATCCACGGATTTTTCCGCCTCCAATTAGCATAATTACAATGATCGTGGAGATAAGTACGAAATTATTAGGGGCACGATCGCATCAGTAATTAATAATTAAGGCTGCCCTTTTAGGGGGCCGAAGGCCTTTTTTTATCTAATTGAGATCCCAATTTATCATTATCAAGCGCTTATAACGAATGCCCTGGCAGCCTATTTATTGAAATTAACATGTTCCTATCTCTTATTGAATTAAATTAGAAAAACATGGGACGCGCACGAGTAACCGTCCTGCCAGTGCCGTTTGTTGCTACGGTTTGAGGTATATCATACAACTAACGCAATAATTTACCAAAACCACCGAGCGCTTGCAAGTTTAATCTGTTGGCCTCATGTTGGATATAATATGAATCTTGAATAACACAACTTGCAGCTTCATCCGTTAAAATGTTTAAATATAAAAAATAAATGTTAATAACATATAAATAAAATGTACTTTAATAATTAGTTTTTCCAGCATAGTCCACTATGCTTAGCATAGCCAGATGACTAGCATCCAGCTAGTTATAGGGGGTGTAAAGTTGCTATAGAACTACAAAACATTAAAAATAAAGCTATGAACAAAAACCAATCAACCTGCCAGGAAGACAACAAGAAACAGGAAACAATAGGCAGCCAAATGAATTCGAAGATAGTGAAAGCCACATCAAGCCACAAACGAGCAATAAGAAATTATACTCACAGTGAGTTGTAAATAACAACATTAATGAACAACAGACCGAACATCTAGCATCCATATGACTAGCATCCAGCTAGTTATAGAGGGTGTAAAGTTGCTATATAACTACAAAACATTAAAAATAAAGCTATGAGCAAAAACAAATCAAATCTGCCAGGAAGACAACAAGAAACAGGAAACAATAGGCAGCCAAATGGAATCGAAGATAGTGAAAGCCACATCAAGTCACAAACGAGCAATAAGAATTTATAATCACAGTGAGTGTAAATAACAACATTAATGAACAACAGACCGAACATCAGAACAGCACCATTGAAGAACCATTATAGAACTACAAAACATTTATAATAAAGCTATGAACAAAAACAAATCAAACCTGCCAGGAAGACAACAAGAAACAGGAAACAATAGGCAGCCAAATGGAATCGAAGACAGTGAAAGCCACACAAACGAGCAATAAGAAATTATACTCACAGTCAGTTGTAAATAACAACATTAATGAACAACAGACCGAACATCAGACCAGCACCATTGAAGAACCATTATAGAACTACAAAACATTAAAAATAAAGCTATGAGCAAAAACAAATCAAACCTGCCAGGAAGACAACAAGAAACAGGAAACAATAGGCAGCCAAATGAAATCGAAGATACTGAAAGCCACATCAAGTCACAAACGAGCAATAAGAAATTACACTCTCAATCAGATGTAAATAACAACATTAATGAACAACAGACCGAACATCAGACCAGCACCATTGAAGACACCTTGTAACTAATCTTAGCCAAACTTGACAAAGAAGAAACCTTTATCTCCACAATAGATGAACGTTTGAAAAGATTAGAATACAGCGCAAAAAGGGCTGCACCTAAAACCAAGCGTAATGAACACTAATAGTCTTAAGATACTTGCATGGAATTCCAACGGGCTTCTCAACCATCAACAAGTGTTGCAGTTAGTCCTAGATACAGAAAGCATTGATGTGTGCCTCATTTCCGAGACTCACTTCACTAAACAATCATTTATTAAATTTCGAGGATATAAAACTTACCACACGATTCATCCGGACAATTACGCGAAAAGGTGGCAGTGCGATAATAATCAAGGAAAACATTCAACATTGTGAAGAACCCAAGTATGCAACAGAAAAAACAATTCAAACAACAGTTGTAAATATAAAAACGAAAAGATACTCTTTACCAGTGTCGGGAATATACTGTCCGCCTAGGCACTCGAAACAAAAGATGAATTTCTCTAAATGTTTAAATGTTTAGGCAATAGATTCATAATAGGAGGAGACTTTAATGCAAAGAACACCCACTGGGGATCTCGACTAAACAGTACTAAAGGCAGAGAACTCCTCAGTGCAACAAATGAACGCGCTTGTGAAGTTGTGTTCTTCAGGCAATTCAATCAGTTCTTCAGGATTAAAAGTACGTACAATCAATAAATTGGAGGCTTTTGAAATGTGGACATTCAGACGCATGCTGCGCATATCATGGACAGAGCACTTAACAAACAAAGAAGTGCTCATAGGAACTCAAAGAGAAGTTCTAAAGATAGTAAAGACAAGAAAAATATGGACATGTCATGAAAACAAAAATAATAGGAGGCGATTTTAATGCAAAGACTGGCACTGGGCATCTCGACTAAACAGTACTAAAGGCAGAGGACTCCTCAGTGCAACAAATGGACACGATTGTGAAGTTGTGTTTACAGGTAAGCCAATGTATTGGTCAATGGACCCTAGCAAGATACCAGACCTGATCGACTTCTTTATTATCAAGAACGTCTCGGTAAGCTCTCTTCAAATAGATGAATGTCAAGACTTATGTTCTGATCACTCAGCAATACTTCTAACTCTGAGTGTAAGAGTTATTCAAAAAGAAATTTATCCAATGCTGGTGAATAGGAGCATTGATTGGAAAAGCTTTAAAGAATCTCTCGAAGAAAAAATAAAATTAGATGTTCCACTTGAAACAAAAGAACAATTGGATTCAGAAGTGGAGACATTTATTTATGATACTCAACGAGTTGTAACGGTCCGAAAACGGCTTTGGCCGAAACTGCACTGTAATAATTACCGGACGTATGGACCTGCACGGTAGGCAACCATGCTTGCATTTTTTTGTTGTGGTGACGCGTCTCCCCGGTGAGCGATTTTTAAATTCACCGGCGTAAGCGCCACCACGAGGCAGAACTACATTGACTCGTGCTCAAGATAGATCGTGCCAGAAGAACCGTTGCAGATAAGGTATTTCACCATCCGTTTTACGGGAATAATCAACGGTTCTCAACTAACCACCCTTGAGGGGGATTGAGGCATCGACTGGAGGGCAGAGAACACGCTCATAACACCGGAGTAAGTAGTTATCTCCTCTCCTCTTCGTGAAGCCACGTGTCCGGCCATTTTGATTAAGGCCATGCGTTTCTAGGCGTTTAGCTGCGGGGTAGGCAGCTCGGCCGGAACATTCCTGGCTGGAGGCCGCGAGCGAGCTCCAGGTCTACGACGCGAGCCGTCGCCCTTCTGGAGCTGTAGCAGTCACCAGCGACGACCACCCGGAACTCAGGCCAGATACAAATTCCAATAATATAATTCTTTTTGTGTGCTCGATTGAGCCATTTTTGCTGATTATTGTTTTGTGTGTAAATTGCGTCGACGTGTTTCGTATCGTATGTGTTTTGCGCTAGTGTACGAGAAAGGTCGCTCCCTCTGCCCTTTCAATCGCGCGATTAGGAGCTTGTTTTATTCGGCCGAATGGAATAAACCCTGCGCGAAAGGGTGGCGCTCGGAGGTATTTGTTTTCAGGAGCGCAGGACACGGTGTCCGTCTTGATTTGTGTGAATAAACGCCATCTTACCATACCAAACTCACACCTGTTATTTTTTGCTCCCCCCACGTTTTCTCTTTACAGTTTTCTATTTCATTCATTTCAGTTACAGTTTTACAGTTTTCTATTCTCACTACGAGATTTAAACCTGGTGGTGTTGACGCCAAACGGTCAGCGTTGTGACAGTTCGTGATTTCTGAACTTCGCTGACTGTCTGCCGTCCACCCACACAGGTAGGGTGGAGCCTCCCTTGCGACGAAGTAGCAACGAGGTAAAATTACGTGGAGCCTTTTTTTAACCCCCCCCACTCTCTGACACCGAGAGCCTGGCCCTCGTCACTACTTCAAAGGGACCCTCCACTCGCTCCACGGCCTAACGCGCCGACTGCCCTTCAGGTACGTCACACGTTTTTGGAACCCAACGTATGGGGCAATAGCAACAATAGCTATCGTTGGTATCTTTATTTATTTAGCTCATTAACATCTTTTGAGGCTTAAGGGTTTTGTCAGCCCTTTGTAAATTTTTCTAGCCCTTCAGGATTTTGTTTTTCATTTTAAATAGACCTCATTTAATTAATTTTGCAGCCCTTTTTCAATTTTCATTTTGGCCCTTTTTGCCCTTTAGAAAATTTTTGTGCCCTTTTTCAATTTTATGCGTTTTAGTAGTTTTGGCACTAATTTTCACTTTGACCCTTCAGCCCTTCGCGAAAACTTTTTGGCCCTTTGGTTTATTTTTGTGCCCTTTTTGATTGGGAATATATTTTTGTGGTAGGCCTTAAGTTTACGCCAAGGAAACTGAACTGGGAGTTGGAAAATTTGACAGTATTTCAAATTTTTAATCAGCCTTCAGCATTTAGCATATTGAGAAAATTTGGGGTGGTTGTTTTGTCAGTTGTTGAGAATTTCTGTGAGTTTTGTGGGTAATATAGAATACACACAAGACAATATTTTGACTTTAACGTTAACTTTAAATTTAAATATTTTTAATTTAGGGAATTTTCTGGCCTGTTTTCAGTGTTTGTTGGTATAATTTCTACTATAGTGTAGAAATTAGTTTATTATTCGTTGGTTATAGATTTATTGTTGTTTTTTTATGGAAACTAGTGAGATAGTGAACGGGCGACCACGGATCATACATATTTGGTTGATTGGTAGTTAGATTTTTGGGTATGATTTTGTGGGTTCGAGCTTACTACGGCTAGTATTTCTATTTTTGGTGCTATTAGTAGCTGTTTTTTGATAATTAAATTGAATATTACCAACGCATTTCGAAATGCTTTATAATCTTCGTATTCTGGTGGGAACTCCGTACTCTGGCGAGAATTGGCGTATCGCGTCGTGACGTAGCGATGACGCGATTTTAATGTGTTCCTTCTGGTTTTGTTCGGTTGCGTCTAAGGGAAATTTTGCAGCTGTGTTCGATTATTTTCCTAGGTAACCATCTTTTTACTTTTCTTTTGTTGACTATCTAGTCATGTCCTTGGTGTCGATTCGTTCCAAACCACCCGAGCTTTGCGATTGCTCGTGGGTGCGGGAATCGATTGTTGTTAGTCGTAGACTATCCGTCCAGTTGCGGGATTTTTTGATGACGATTCCTTAGAGACCACGACCATTAGTATGTTCATGGTGCGTTGCGTTTCGATATCTTTCCTTCTTCTTCATTTCGTTAGAGAGCTCGCAGTAGCGCGTGGGTGATTTAATTTTTTCGTAGTTTGTGTGGATTCGGATCCAATGATTCCGAGATCCTGACGACGGCCATTATTTGTTCGCACTCGGCTCGTCTTTTTATACAGTATGTTTGTAGGTTTTGTAATTTGTTAGTTATCGCGTACTGTTTTGTTTTGCGTATTTGTATAACGTGAGTTAGTTATTTTTGTTCCGGCAAACCCATAGCGGTGAGTCGATGATTTTACTTTACTATAGTTGGCGCGTATGCCGTTTTGACTTATTGTTTGTTCAACGAGTTAGTAAGTTAGTTTGTCTTGCGGATACGTTGCTTAAACTTTTTTGTAGCAATTTTCGTGTCGCGTCCAGCCCTTCTGGCGTTAATATTGTAACTTTTTCTAATTAATTGTAATAGTAATTTTGAATTCATGTCCTTATGACTTTTTTTTGGTAATTTGCTAACGCTCATAAGCTGTCACAAATTTTGTAGCACAATCTTGTAGCCCATACTTTGTTATTTGGTAGTGATAGTTTCGATGCTAGAACCTGTGGGATCGTGCATCGGGAGATCTGTTGTGTTGGTTCTATGTAACCATCCGCTTGCGGGATTTTTGCGACAATCTTCTGAGGCACACCAACAGAGTTCAAAGTGCACCGGACTTTCAAAATTTTTCATCGCTTCTCGATTGGGTTTTTGTGATTTTGGTTTTTGGTAAACTTTTTTTGATTTGTGGATCAATGGTTGTTGGACCTAGTTTCTGCTTGTATCAGGGGATTCGCCATTTGTTGGGTCATAGTGGTTAGTTTTTGGGGCCAGCCGCATAGCGGGATTATAATGGCAATCTCGAAGCCTTTGGGTATTTATTTTTTTGGTACATGACTATAGGGTGCCATACATGTTGACCAGTCAATTAATAGTTGTTGTTGGAATAGAGGTAGTTAGTTGAGTCGACGCTCGAACACCTACGGTTAAGTGTGTTTTGGGTGTTGTCGTCGTATGTTCGGATAGGTCCTGCCACCGAAATGGGGGTGGTATTATGGCGACAACCATATCTCGTTAGGAGGCTTATGTCCACTACGTATTGTGTGTTTTGAGTAGGTCGAATTTTTGGTTGATAATTCTTATTGTTATTCAGTTTAGTATTAGGATAGTTGTGACAAGCTATGAGTTGTGTTAGTTTTGTTAGTTTGATTGATTGTAATTAGTGGCTGTCACATGTCTAAAACCATACGGTGTAAGTAAACTTTCATATTCTATGGGATCGTTCGTGTTTTGTCCTTGAGTGACATGCCGCCTTGCGGAATTTTTCGACGACTCCCTAGTTTAGCTATTTAGCTTAGCCCTTTGGGGGATTTAATGAATATGATTGAGGTTACGCATCGAGTGTGTCGGTACATTGTTACTCCCACTAGTACTATCTTTCTTTCGTCATTTGTATGAGTTTATTTTTCTTTTGGGGGTTTGGAAAAAACATCCGCTTCCCGGAGTTTTTAATTTTGTTGGGGGGGAATTTGTAACGGTCCGAAAACGGCTTTGGCCGAAACTGCACTGTAATAATTACCGGACGTATGGACCTGCACGGTAGGCAACCATGCTTGCATTTTTTTGTTGTGGTGACGCGTCTCCCCGGTGAGCAATTTTTAAATTCACCGGCGTAAGCACCACCACGAGGCAGAACTACATTGACTCGTGCCCAAGATAGATCGTGCCAGAAGAACCGTTGCAGATAAGGTATTTCACCATCCGTTTTACGGGAATAATCAACGGTTCTCAACTAACCACCCTTGAGGGGGATTGAGGCATCGACTGGAGGGCAGAGAACACGCTCATAACACCGGAGTAAGTAGTTATCTCCTCTCCTCTTCGTGAAGCCACGTGTCCGGCCATTTTGATTAAGGCCATGCGTTTATAGGCGTTTAGCTGCGGGGTAGGCAGCTCGGCCGGAACATTCCTGGCTGGAGGCCGCGAGCGAGCTCCAGGTCTACGACGCGAGCCGTCGCCCTTCTGGAGCTGTAGCAGTCACCAGCGACGACCACCCGGAACTCAGGCCAGATACAAATTCCAATAATATAATTCTTTTTGTGTGCTCGATTGAGCCATTTTTGCTGATTATTGTTTTGTGTGTAAATTGCGTCGACGTGTTTCGTATCGTACGTGTTTTGCGCTAGTGTACGAGAAAGGTCGCTCCCTCTGCCCTTTCAATCGCGCAATTAGGAGCTTGTTTTATTCGGCCGAAAGGAATAAACCCTGCGCGAAAGGGTGGCGCTCGGAGGTATTTGTTTTCAGGAGCGCAGGACACGGTGTCCGTCTTGATTTGTGTGAATAAACGCCATCTTACCATACCAAACTCACACCTGTTATTTTTTGCTCCCCCCACGTTTTCTCTTTACAGTTTTCTATTTCATTCATTTCAGTTACAGTTTTACAGTTTTCTATTCTCACTACGAGATTTAAACCTGGTGGTGTTGACGCCAAACGGTCAGCGTTGTGACAGTTCGTGATTTCTGAACTTCGCTGACTGTCTGCCGTCCACCCACACAGGTAGGGTGGAGCCTCCCTTGCGACGAAGTAGCAACGAGGTAAAATTACGTGGAGCCTTTTTTTAACCCCCCCCACTCTCTGACACCGAGAGCCTGGCCCTCGTCACTACTTCAAAGGGACCCTCCACTCGCTCCACGGCCTAACGCGCCGACTGCCCTTCAGGTACGTCACAGAGTGCCTGGGAGAATACTACAGAAATTAAAAAGCAAATGAAAGGTAGTAACTATCCGAAAGAGATAAAAAAAACGTGCTAACTGAAAAAAGAAAAGCAAGAAGGCAATGGTTTCAAACCAGAGCCCCACGAGACAAGACTAAATTAAATAACCTCACACCTCACTCAATTACTGAAAAGAGAGATGAATGAACTGAAAGATGAATGTATTAACAGCTACCTGAGAGAAATGACTAATAACAACAGCAAAGATTATTCTCTCTAAAAGACAACTAAAAGAATAAAGAAACCAATCATGCAGATACCGTCAATTAAGAACGAGGACGGAAGCTGCACCAGAAGTAAAAGACAAAAAGCACAACGATTTGCCGAACACCTTGAAAACATCTTCAAACCGCATGATGTACAGGAAAAGGGAAACATTCACTGATGACATTATACAAGAAAACAAAATAATTACACCTGTATCTCCTGAAGAAGTTATGAATGAAATCAATAATAATATTAATCCGAAAAAAGCTCCTCGTTTTGAACTGATAACCGGTGAAATATTGAAACAGCTCCCAAGAAAAGCACTGGTCAAACTCACTAACCTCATCAATGCTGCATTTGACTCAAGTACGTACCTACACTATGGAAAGTGGCGGAGATAGTCACGATACCAAAACCAGGTAAACTCCCACATGAAGTCACATCATATAGGCCAATTTCACTGCTACCTGTCATGTCTAAACTCTTTGAGAAACTACTTCTCAAGAGAATTCAACAGCTTATCGAAAAAAAAACCTAATCCCAAATTACCAGTTTGGATTTAGGCATAAACCCTCTACAGTTGCCCAATTCCACAGAATAACTGGTGTTATTGAAAAAGCATCAGAAGAAAAAAGTATTTGTTCTGCAATATTCTTGGATGTTGCGCAAGCATTTGATGAGGTTTGGCACGAAGAGCTGCACCACAAACTAAAGTACACTCTTCCCAAACAATACAGAATTTTGATGTCATACTTATCAGAAATATAGTTTAGGATCAAGCAGGAAGATTCCTACTCTGATCTTAAAGAAATTAAAGCTGGAGTGCGGCAGGGTAGTGTCCTAGGTCCGGTGCTCTATCTACTCTTTACATGTGATCTCCCAGAACTTGAAAATAACACAATTGCTACTTTCGCTGACGATACTGCCATTCTAGCTGTCAGCAAAACCAACGGAAAAACAGCAAACAATCTTCAAATGGCCGTCAATAAAATACAAAGCTGGACGATAAAGTGGAGAATTAAGCTTAACGAAACTAAGTCAGTCCACATAGATTTTACTAACAAACGCATAGAGCACTTCCCGGTAACCATGAATGGTCACATAATACCATACGCAAACACGTCAAAAATTTGATGTGCCATACTGGCAAGATCATGTAAAGATGTGTGTTGTGATGAAAAATACATCCAGATAATTATTCAGCGTGATGATAAAGTTTCGAACAATAGCAGAGTGTTTAATAAGTGCAGAAAAGTGGTAGTTTTCCGGTGAATGTAAATGAATCGTTCATTTCATAAACCAGTTAACAGGATTTTTTATAGATTTTTCTTTTATTATGGAATCAGTCTATCAATAATCAGATCGCATATATTTCTGCATTTATCACTTCCACTGACATTCCCTATTATGAGATATTAAATTACTATATAAACTAGTGAAATATATAGAATTTTTCTTTGTTTTCCGGAAATTTGAAAAAGTACTCTTAGCGGGTTTCTGAAATTAACGGTTAAAATGTTTAATTCACGAGCGAGTGCAGCGAAAGAGTGCATTACATTAATCGAACATTAATCTTTATTTTTTCGTGTACTTTATAGAAAAAATAAAAAAATAAAATACAAATTTGCCCTATACAGGGTGTCCATAAGGATCAACAGCATGGTGATTTCGGAAACAAACGCCTTTTTCAAACCTTATACCTTCATAATTACCTCATTCAATATTACCTTATTACATTCATGCAAGAATTATATTATAGAAATAATGATTAAAATGTTATTGACTACTTATTTCAATCTAGCTGTACCGCATAACGCAGAATATAATATAATTTACTGACAAGTTGTTATACGATATTCTGTGTAATGCTATTATGGAGAGTAATCTTGTTGTTTTGATGTGTTAATTTGTTCGCAGTCTGTAGTTATTATACAACAAAGAGTTTACAGTTACTCCAAGTTGCCGTGTAAGAATTAATCCACGTACAACACCCGGCCATTATTTAATTAGCATAATTCAGTTTCCATAACTTTGTTTCGCAAATTTAAGCTGCCTGCACCGAGTCCGGCCCGAAGGAGGTCGCAGTTTACGACCTCGCCTGAAAATATATTTTCATGAGACGCCGGCACACACGGAGGCCACGGGGGATATTTAATTTGTCCCCGATTTCGCATTAAGACAAATCCCGGTTTGAGTGCAACGACGGCGGAATGCGGTAAATTGTGGCGCTCGAGTGGAAAAAAGCGCCGGTTTAATTGCGCACTTGGACGTTTTTACCCCGAAAACGGCGAGCGTATAAATCACGTCGATCGCACCGCTAGATAGGGACGGTGAATTATCGGTGATTATCGGACGACGGAGTTTTTTTTTTGCCGGCCTGTGTGTGTGTAAATATGCGTCCGCGGGAAATGCACACGCCGTTGGTAATCGCGGACCGTGAAAAATTGCACGCGAAACGGCCGTTTTAATACATGTAATACCGGAGCGGATTCTCGGCAGCTCAACACCATGCCCGGAGGCGAGGGTACGACGGGACTTAATTTATAACTCAATCTAGATATCGGTAATAATAAGGAATTCAATAACCCATGCCGCGGCGTTAATGCCGGTAATTCAGATACCCGCAAAGTGTTCGAGCAAATTGTAACGACTGATCTGGAAGAAATGGCGCTTATACTTACAACATAAACAAATAGTCCATAATTTAAGCCTCACAAAGAATTATTTCATATTATTTCATAAAAAAAAACAACAATAAACATCCATGAATACTTTCATAATCTCGTTTATATTTTCACGTTTTTGCTCTAGTAGTTTAGGTAAAGCAAATTTGTTTTAACTTTGAAATGAAACAAATGTATTGTCAAGTGCTGGAAGGGCCTGCGCACAACTGGCAGAAATATTGCCGTTTAGGGGTTTTTCTGAGTGGATCAAAGCGGTACATCCGCAACGCGATATAATGAATTAGTTTATCGGAAAATAACATATGGTTGCCAGGAAGAACTGATTAGGTTAAGTTATGTTAGGTTATGGTAGTAGTTTAGAGTATGGCAAAACAGTTCTTACTGGCAGTCGATTTTGTCATATCTTGTTTGGCCCAGGACCAGTGCAGGATTTACGTATAAGCTACACAAGCTATAGTTTAGGGCCCCCACTTTCTTGGGAGCCCCCCAAAAAATTGTCCGAGTGAGCAATTGTCATTTATACTTAAATATACTGCACGTCCGGACCTTACAAATGAGTGCAAAATAGATTTTAGTAAGTGTCGACGCCAGTCATATAATAATGCTGCCAATATGTCTGGCAAATACATATGGGTATGCAAGAAATACTATTGAAGATTAACAAGAATGCTATGTATATTCCATGTGCTGGTCATTCCCTGAATCGTGTTGGTAGAGCAGCAGTTGACAAGAAATATATAATTTATTTTCTTCATCTACACATGGATGGGCAGTACTGTTACCATTCTTCCAAGATGATTCAAAAATTGCAAACTCTTTGTCAAAGACTAGATGGGAAGCATAGTCAATGGCCACAAGTGCAATACTTGATAGTTATGATGGAATAATTTCTGCATTGCATCAGCTGCATATTGATACTACAGAGAAAGGCAAAACAAGAAATCAAGCCATAAACATTTTGAATAAAATGGAGGAGTTTGAATTTATGATAATGTTATATTTGTGGAGTTTCTTGCTGGACGAATTTCACAAGACTAGTCAATCACTGCAAGACTCCTGTTCTTGCTCCTGACTTTCCAGTATGTAGGAAATTGTATGCTTCACATATTGCCTGATGTTGATTACAATAATACAATAGCAGATATAGAATAAGGCATATCAATGATGATGAAAATGATGCTTTAAAGAACCTTGAGCCAAGACACAAGTTCAGGAGCAAAACAGTTATACCTGTGATGGATGCATTATAGTAAAGTCTGGCATAGAGGGCCTCAGTATACAATGATGCTGCAAAAAAGTTTTTATTCTTAACAAAATTTGAACCTTCAGAAGAAGCAATTCGTGAAGGAGTTAGTGCTTTGTGGCAAACATATCCTGAAGATGTGGACATGAATCTTGTAGGAGAATCAAGTAGTAGTACTGACTAATGGTAAAGGATACTGAAAAGCTAGTTACAAATTATATCATTTTGTTCGATCAACAGATTAAAGAGACGATTATCGGTCTGTTCATGAATTTCGATGGCCGCCGAAAAGTTAAACTTGCAGTCTTTGGTACACTTAAAAACTTCAACTTTTCAATTATACCAAACGAACATTCACTTTCTAAAATGGAACAATTTTTCTTACACCAGCAACATAATGGTTGAATCTTATATGAACAACTGTAATAGGATTTCTTTGATACTCAGTGAGAAGAAAACGTAATAATCCTAAGGTACTGGAAATTACCAAGCCAGATAATTTTCATTATTTTTGACTATGTAGGTTGTTTTGTAAGCTACTATGACCAGGATCACCAAACTTCTGTTCTATTTCCTGAATAGTGAGATGCCTCTCTATAAATTTCATTAGTGCCAAACTCATAATGGAATTTTGGTTCTGTGGGATGCAGGAATTAGATCAAAGCATGATTTTTTTTTCATACAAGGAGCATCCGCCATAACCCTGTATAATATTTTTATTAAACATGAAGCGGTGTCATGGCGTCGCCTTCCGTGGGTACCTTTACTCAAAATTCAACAGTTTGCTTGCTTTTGTAGATTGCAATAAGCTGTTAGGCTTTAGGTGTTTACTTTGTACTGTGCAAAAGAACACAAAATATTTGATCGCGTAAATGCAAAAACATTTTCGACGTCAAAACATAAAATGGCTGTGTGGTCATCTTCAATTTTTCTGTCTATGTTACGGTTCAACTTTGCAGCTTTTTAGCCATGGACATGTTTTTCAAAAATATTTCATTCATTTCTGTCTATACAAGTCTTCCCATTTAACCTGTACTCTTCAAAAACATGACAAGGATTTTTAGGTTTCAAGAAATCTTAAACTGTTAATTGAAAATAGATCTATATAGATATAGTAGTTCTGTTGGGAGCTGTCAATGACTCATCGCTTCATATTGCCGGAATTCGATATACGTTTCATATTTCATTTCACAAAGAGTCATTGTCAGCTCATGTTGGGATGACTGTAGCCATGTTTTTTTTACTAATTCTCTTTGTTTCTCAGGGTGTTTACTAAATATGGGGCAAAAATTCAAAAGGTTATTATTCTTTTTCTTCTTTTAAGAAACTTTTGTCTTTTAATGATTCTTGGAATCTTTTCTCTTTTGATGATTTTTGGAATGTTTCAGAAAGAGGAAAGAGAAGGCAATACAGGTTTTTCTACAAAAGCATTTTTTGTTTTATTGCTTAGTGAAGATGTTGAAAATCAATTTACTAGTAGCTTCTATTCATTGTTGAATACGTCTCGCGACTTGCCATGTTCTTGCTTTGAAAGTTGATTTCATTTTTATGGTCTTTGATGGTTAAAGGTTGGCCAGAGAAGGTCTCTATTATGAATTATGCGAACGCCGAGATAACTGATATACATTTCATGTATGGTCTGCCTAATGGAAATTTGTTAAGGGCTAGGCGGTTATGAACAGTGAACGATTTCCCAACCATCACGTTCCTGATAAAAAATAAAGATAAATAAGTAAGGATCCAGCTATTTCTAATAGAAAAATTGCAAACGTTTTGCATATAAGTAATAGGATTGTATGGAAAATTTATAAATATCAGTTGTTGTACATACCTAGATCACATTGAACGCATTCAGGCATTTATTCCAGCTGATTTTTATCAACGTATTGCATTTTGTGAGTAGCTTCTGCAAACATTGGTTCAGATTCTTCAACTACTCGCGCGGATTATTTATACCGACGAAGCAAAGAACGAATTTCTAAAGAAAAATCAATAATGAATTTTGACAATAATCATGAATAAGCTGAACAAAATCCACATGGAGTACCTACAAGAAAACTGTTTTCAATATCAGTTTTTTTTAATTTAAATTAATTTTTCTGACAGATAGGCCTACCGGTAAGGTGTTTCGATTTTTTTTTGACTACACGGTTCCTGACTTACTAGATCTAAGAGGCATTAGTTGGTAAAAGTTCGTTTTTGTCGAAAAACTTTTATCGCCTTCTGCGTGCAAAACAAAGCGACATTCCGGAAATCATCAAACGACAAAAGATTCCCAAAATAAGCCAAAGCATAACTGTTTTAATTATTTGTCCATGTTCCTTCCTGCTAGGAAGGCTTACCGGTAAGGTGTATCAAATTATTTTGGAATACACGGTTCCTGACTTACTAGATATAAGAGGCATTAGTTAATAAAATATCGTTTTTGTCGAAAAACTTTTATAGCCTTCTGCTTGCAAAACAAGGCTACATTCCGGAAATCATCATACGACAAAAGATTCCTAAAATAAGCCAAAAAATAACTCTTGTAATTTTTGATTCATGTTTAATAAATACGCTGTTACTACTCAACACACGATATGTAAGATATTTATAACTAAATAATGGCGTTATGTTACGGGTAAACCGGCATTGATTGAAAATTACACCTAGATATTGGTAATTGCAAACGGCGGTCAGTTAGCGATTCTAAGTTGATTACTTCTACCTAGAATACGTCTTTGTATTTTTTATTGCACTGTAGCACTATTTGTTAGGACATTTATTCACTTTCATAGTCTGTTTGGAGTATTAATAGAACCATTTGTGTTGGTAAACATTTTCAAGTATGTAATATATTGAACTCGCTGACTGCTCAAACAAAGTAATTTAAATTTTATTACATTTGGTGTTGATAAAAAAGGGATGAATTGCGCCTGGCTTTTGCCAGTGTAAACAAATTGAAACTAAACTGTAATCACGCGCCATTTTCACACATCAGTCGGGCGATTTCGTCGATTCATGAATATGTCGCCGCGATGAAATATTAATTCAATTAAAAATTCATGCGTACATGTTGCCATTTTTAATTGACAAATTCAGCGACAAAACGCGATCGCTGAAAGTGCCACGGCTGGTATCCAGCGGATTAATAGCCCGGAGTGCGACACGATTTTTCCATTTTAACGCCCGAAAAGGGGTCGTTATTGCAAAACGCAATTAATCGCGCGATAGAGGCACAAACGATCGTCGTTAATTTGTATTATTAGGATTTAAGCGCGACAAAACGGGATGTATTGCCCGCGGCTGAAGTCTCGGACGGGATTAGCATTTAAATTAACGGTCTAATTAATAATTATTGTCAATTCGCTGGGCATTTGTGCATTCCGACCGGCGCACAATATTTCTTCATTTTGTTGAATTATATCATATTAAACAGATATATAAATATATAGAAAATTAATAACGGTTGTTTGGGACGCGGCGACCGCTGCGCATAATGAATGAATTTCCAGTTGATTAAAAGTTATGCCCGCAAAGGAATTATTTATCGATGCGGCGGAATCGTTGATCGCGGGCGGCTCGGATTATAATTTTTCCTCTCGTTTTGACGGCGAGGCGTGCATGGGACGACGATTAAAAATTATGCGAGCACTCGTCGATAAATCCTCGAGAGTAATTGTGACGTTACAGGCGAAAACGGGAGTGAACCGGATCGGGAATATCCTCTGGAATACATTAAAACTGCACTGAGCATGCTATAAATGCAATACGGCCAGGGGACTGCACGGATTTCACGAGCATCGCCGTGCCCTCTCGTATAAAAACTAATGAAAGATAATGGCAATTATGTCGTTTTATGTCCGTTTTAATTGCATGAAGGCATTGTGATGTTAATTGCCTTATTCCTAGTTTATCTGGTGTCTCAGATTTACAGCGGAGAGCCGCGCGTAAACTTTAAACGTCGATTAGAACAACTGTTAAGCAGATCAAGGAAACAGGGCAGAAGACTTTTTTCTCAGTAAAACGTGTTTTTGTTAAATTAATGGCTCGTGAGTAATACGCTCAGTTAGTTACACGATTTACGTTTTGTTGGGGAACAGCCGACTCTAATTTTCATTGGGTGACAATACCATCTACTTTAAAAACAGGTTCTACATGCGTAGACAAGCTAAATGTTTAGAAATAACCGTTTACCAGACAACAAGACACTTTTCAAGCCGGGCTAATTCCAATTTCCTCTGAATTATCGCAGTCCATCCATCATATGTGTAGTGTATGGAAAGTATAAAGTTCCTCGAGCCTCTTCTCGTTCCAAGACGATGCGATAGCGATCAGGCCGAACTTAACGAAGCTCGAAGGGCAGATAGGAAACTTTACCGGTTCGAAAATTTCGACACCTTAGTTCAAATGCAATTTCAAGCACGGCGACTTACCTCCTTGGTCGGTAACTTGAGCAACTTGAGCATGATATGCATCGCGCCATGAGATCAAAGTTGTAGGTAAATTTACCGTACTGACCATACAATCTACATTATCTCTTATCTCTTACCAAACTTAATTTTTAGATTAAACCTGATTTCAGCCCAGGCGACTTTCCTATTTAAACTAATGGTGTGTGTTGTGACATTTCAGAACGAAGAATATGCATGATATTTGTATGAAAATAGCAGACTTATTCTTAAATATTTTGGACACAATACACAAAAAGACAACAACATTCGGGTCCCCTGTACGCTAACTGACCATAATTAAAGACATCGCATGTTAACCGCTACACACCAATATCCAAGAAGCAGTAGATCGAATTAGATGTAAAATCCAGGACTCGCTAATTTCAGTTAATTTCTTATTTTCAGATGTTTCAATATTTCAGATTTCTTCTCTGTATTCTGTTAGAAATATATTTATTTATCAAATATCCTTTTTACCGTTAGGTGTTACGTTAGGTTACGTTAGGTTAGGTTATGTTAGCCTATCCTCTTTGCCGTAGGTGTTAGGTATGCATAAAACATATTAATATATTTGCAGTAGCTCACATCAAGATTGATTGTGGATAAAATTAGGCCATTCTTTGTTGTTCGCCAACATTGCTTACCTCCATTCCGCTTTTTGTTCCTTTATGTTTTTTGCGGTCTACCGTTTGTCTTTTCTGCATTGTTCTTGATTCCCTATTACCTTTGCTTGTTGTTTTTTGTTCATTATGGACAAATGTCCAAGTCATCTAAGTTGATTCCTTTTTATAGTTGACAATAGTGGTTCCACTTGAAGTTGCTTGCTCACTTCCGTATTTCGGACTGTTTCTGCCTGTAATGCGCACCACGGCTCTGAGATACTTCATCTCAACTGCTTGAAGTTTGCTAATTTTCCATTTGTCGAGTACCCAACATTCACTGCCATATAATAGTATAAGTCTTACTATGGTTTTATATGCAGTCATTTTTGTATTTCTCCAACCTTCTTTTTTGCATAGAAAAGAGTTATTTAACTTGTGGAACTTTTGTGTACTTTCAATTGTTTCATTTATTTCCGCTTCAAAATTTCCTGCTTTGTATATTTTCATTGCTAAATATTTAAATATTTCTACTTGCTGTAATGTTTTGCCTTCTAATGTTATTGTTGTGTTTTCATCTTCCTCATTAATTATCATTACTGTAGTCTTATCAATGTTTATTTTCTATTTTCCATGTATAGATTTGCATTGTAGCTCATTTTCGTTCTTATCGTAGATTACAAGATCATCAGCACATGCACTTTCAGAGATTTCTGTTAGTACCATGTTTCTGTAGCCTGCCTTGTATTATTTTACAAATTCCTTTATCTCTTTTATTACATCGTCCATATTATGTTCAATAGGGTTGCTTTCAGAACGTCTTCTTGCTTTTGTTGAGTCCTTCGTTGGTGGTAAACTCCTCGGAACCATTTTTTTTTTAAAGCTTTTGATTGCTTTACAGCTCAATTTTTTGTTGGTGCGGTTTTTCGATTTTCCCATTCCCATTTTTTAAGGAAACGCTACTATCTTTTATTTTTTTGTAGGATGTTTTTCCAATTTTTTTAATGATTAATTTTTACAATTTCTCCATCATTATTTTAAAATTTCCATGCAATTCAATGATTCAATGGTTTTGAGCTTATTGAAATATCTCAAATTACCATCACCACAGCAAGGAATAATCCTCTTTTTTTTTATCATTCTTCTACAATTTCTCAATCTCCCTTGAGTTCTTTACAAATTTTCCAATTCAATTCAAATGTCCTATATCTCTAAATGACCACTTAATCCATCTAAATGACTATAGTCACTTTATTCAAATAAACGGTGATACCTACAAAGTAAAAAATTGCAATATTTATTTATACATAATGTATCACGAAGTAAAAGCCTCCAGTGTTAATAACACATCTCAAATGTTTTCAATGATTCGTTCACAAAATTTGCAAATTCTCAATAGTGTTTGAGAAACTGCAAATTTGTGGACGTTTACACTGTTTCAATTTTTAATCATTATTCTACAACTTGTCAATCATTTATCTACACTTTCACATTTCATTTAATGATTTGTCTACGTATTTGGCATTTCTCAATCATTCTTTGATAATTTTTCAATATTTGGTAATTATTCTGTAAGTTTTCAATTATTCGTCTACAAATTCCCAGTTTCGGTGATTTGTTTACTAATTCTTCTACAATTCATCAATATTTATTCATTATTGTACAAATTTGCAATCACATATCTACAAACTTTCCAATCAAACTAAAAAGTTGGTTGATGATTTGAGCAGTTTTTAGCGTAATGAAATAACTCAGATTACTATCACAGCAGCATTAAATAATCCTTCATTTTTTATCGATCTTCTACAATTTCTCAATTTTCCCAGAGTTCTTCACAAATTTTCCACAATTCTTCTTAAAATTCAAATTGTTGCGTTTAACGTGTTTAAATTTTTATGCATTATTTTTGAATTATTCAATAACTCTTCTACACTTTCACATTTATTTTAATGATTCGTCTACATTTTTTTCATTTCTCAATCAGTCTTTCGAATTTTTCAATATTTAATCATTATTCTGCAAATTTTCAATCATTCTTCTATAAATTCCCATTTTTCAGTGATATGCTTACAAATTATTCTACAATTCATCTTTTTTTTTTCATTATTGTACAAATTTGCCATCACGTACCTACAATTTTCCCAATCAAACTAAAAAGTTGGTTGATGTTTTAAGCGGTTTTGAGCGTATTACAAAAATGGCGTACATTACTTGAGTTGTAAGACGATTACGCACTCGTAAAATTTCTCTTCGTGCGTAATATGCGTCTTTCAACTTTCGTTATATAATATATTCTTATTGTATTTTAGTTGGACTCTATTACCTTTTTGTCTTGCTTCTTTTAATTTACGAGTAGGTAATAATGCCCTGCGTTAATTTCTAATTTCACTGGAGAAGTCTTCATCTATCCAGATGTTTAATCCTTTTAGTGTTTTTGTTTGTTTCAAAATTTCAAATTTCTTAGTATATCTAATTATCTTAATTAATACTGGTCATGCAATCTCTCTGCGAGATTTGCCCATTCTTTTTATTTCATCCAGATCCAGTTCTATATCGATCTTCACTTCCATTTTTTCTACTTCACTTCAACTCATTTTATTACTAAGTTATTTCTTCTTGTTTCTCGTTCTATATATTCTTTCATCTTGCTTTGAGAGCTTTTCTCTCAAGTTTTGTATTTTCTAGTTTAATTACTTCAGCTTCCTTAATCACGTATTCGATAATATTATCCATTTTGTCTAATTTTTCTGTAGTTATCCTAAACTTTCCTTTTACTGTTAGAAATCATGAAAAGAATATACTGAAAGATACACTTGATTTTTGTTGTGAAACAATTATCCTTCCCAAGTAATTATTTAAATGTATTTTGTTTTGTTCTAACTTTATAATTGCTTTATTATAAGTCATTGTAATAAAGCAATCATGAAGTAAGACCAAGACGAAATACATTTAAATTATTATTTGAGTTGTCTTCCAATTCATTAGAAGAAAGGTGATGGACAGGTAAAAAAATGCAGGATTGTCATTAAGTTTCAATGAATATCTTAACGAGTGTCCGATGGAGTTCCAATAAAAGTTGCAACTTTCTTGGGGAATTAATTCTGACAATACAAGATATAAATAGCGCTGCAGCAACAAAAAGAATATCCCGAATCGACACCTGCGATGGAAACTGATCAATTATTTCCACCCGACCCTTTGCTAGAGCCGAAATAAATTAGCACCCGTGACTAAATAAGAAACCCGAGCGAACTTTTATCCTCCTGCACTCGCACCCCCGGCGTCGGATGCGCGCCCGGTCATTAATAACAGGACGGGTTCGAAGTCCGGCTTTTTTCCATCCCCCAGCTCGCACCGGGAACGGCGTTAATATTACACCTGCGAAATTGCGCCCTCGCGCGGCCAACGCGAAGCCGCTCGCAAAAAGGACGGGGCCGAAGGAGAAAAATGCCGCCCCGGGGATAATTAATAACGGGATCGCAGACGAGGGCCAGTTCTGCGAGGTTTTAAAGGGAGCCTGTAATTAATTTCGCCCGCGTCAACTCCCCCGCCGAAAAACGCCACCTTTAATGAAACCAGGCGACACGCGGAAACAACGAAAAAAAATTATATAAAATCGCACGGACCGACGCGTGTAGGAAGTTTTGCTGTTTAATTGGGTTTAATTGATGTATTATTTGGCCGGCGGGAATCGGATACTTTTTGATGCGGCGGATGATTTATTTATCAATTCCTGCCTGATGGACTTGCCTTTATTTCAAATTAGCACGATGAGCCTGTGGTAACTAACGCAATTAATCAAAAATGTAACATATCATACAGTATAAAAGTTCACGCTTCTATTTTTTTGCGGCCACTGTTCGTTATTATTCCACCTACGCATTACTTTCAGCGAGCGACTACATAAATATTAATTTAAAAACATGTGCCATTTTGCATTAACGTGTAACCTGCATATCCTAATTACCGATTCTAGGACTCTTCCAATTTTCGACTTAACTTCCATTCCAATAAATTCCTGAGTTATAAATTATAATCCGAATAAATTAAGTACAGAAGTACAGAAGAAAAGGGAATGAAACAAAGAAGATAATAAAATAGTCCAAACAAAAATCATGGATAAGTTTTGGACGACGATGGAACAACTACAAAGAAAACCAGAAACTGACTTATAAGATTATCAAAGCCAGCAACAAAGACAAAACAGTAGAACTAAAACAGGTATAAGACAAATATGGCAAAATATTAACAAATGATGACGTTACCATAAATAGGTGGAACCAACATTTTGAAGACTTGCATAATGAAACTGGGCATGACAATAAGTTGACAAGTGCAAAACATGCAGGAAAGTTACCATACGATGAACACACCAGAATTTAATATAAATGGAAGAACTTAACAAAGCGTTGGACAGAATGAAACTCGACAAGGCTCCAGGACTTGACAAAATACGTGCAGCACAATTCTGATATATGGGAGAAGATGGAAAAGAACTAATGAACGAAATTTATAATGAAGTGTGAAAACAAGGCACAATACAGGCTGGGAGAAAGCTGTAAATTTTCCAATTTACGAAAAAGGAGATAAAAGGGCATGCGGAAACTACCGAGGAATTTAATTGTTATGTACGGCCTTAAAGGTAGCATTTAGTACCTCCCGCTTCTAAATGCAAAATTCCTAAACTAATGACAACATTTAAAAAAAAAGAAAACTACATAATTCATTATTCCGCACTAAAACAAGTTGTTAAATTAGGTATAAAAATCGATAAGATACATTTTAAAATTCAAACACTCTTGCTATTGAAAACTATTCTACAGAATACTGAAAAGCTGCAGAAAGGATAACGAAACAAACCTAAAGCTACTCAAAAATAAACATAGTGTACTAATGAAAGAGGATACAGAAATCACGAACAGATGGAAAGAGCACTTCCAAGAGTATGGAAAAGAGACAACCAATGAAGGAAATGAAAACGAAGAGGAACAAGAAATAGTAACGAAACAGAAGAAGAAGAAGAGGGATCTATAACAGAAGAAGAGTTAGAAAACGCACTAAAGAAAATAAGGAGCGGAAAACCCCCAGGTCACAACAAAATCAAATCTGAACAGCTGAAATACGATACATAGGAAAGGATGAGAAACAACTACTATAGTTAACAAATAGAATATGGGAAACAGGAAAAATACCAGCAGAATGGCAAGAAGCAGTGATCTTCCCAATACATAAAAAAGGAGACAGTAGAAATTTCAACAACTTTGGGAGAATATCCCTGCTGTGCACAGCGACAAAACTGTATGAATGAATACTAGAGAACAATCTAAGAAAGGAAATTGAAAAAACAATGGAAAAGTCCCAAAGTGGATTCATGAAAGGACATTCAACACAAGACCATATCTTCACAATTAAAAAGATGACAGAAACAATATTAAGAGAAAACAACAAACTATACATGATATTCGTGGACTTGGTCCATGAATCACGTGGAATAACGTTGGAGCAAGTTTTCAAAATTTTATACATTAAGAATTACCGAATATGTGCAGTAGCACTGGCACATTGTGTATATCTGATATAAGTTCCAAAAGCTTCGATCTCTTGGTTAAATTGCTTCGCGATTATTTAGACATCTGTGGGGTGAATTGTAGCAATTAAAACTTTCGGATTCGGATTTTCCGAGATCCTAGAGCTCATTACAGGCTCGTCGCCTGAAGCCGTCATAAACAAACGTGTAATTACATCGTTACAAGCGCAAGCACCTTGTAATCGGCTTGGGCATTTGCAATTTTTTGCCCTCTGTTTATGAGTGTGTTTAAACAATCGCACGCAAAAGTATGCCCGTTTTTATGCGGAAATTTTAACCGCGCGATTGTGATATAACTAACAGGAGGCGGCGCAAAAAGTATCCCCTTTATCTCCGGCGATTCCGCGTCCACGTTTTTGCGTAATAAAATTTACTGCAGTTTATGATGTGAGTCGTCGCGCTCTCCTCTGGACGTTTTTTCTCGTTCCGCGGTGCGATTAAAATCTGCGGAATGCCAGCGGAAAAATGCACGAAGCCGCGGAAATGGAAGTAATTAGTGCAGCTGGAGCGTCTGCGCATGAGAACGTCGAGGTAAATAAAGAGATTACGTCAATGTGCAAGTCGGATACGCAGACCCGTCTTAAGGTATTATTTCAACCGTTCAACTTTATGATCTAACTGCAGACGGATCAGTTATCAGCACAAAGTTGATAGCATTTTGATATACTCATGTATCGATTAGTGTCGGGATGTAGTATTGAAGAAGTATTCGAGTTTTTATCTGTAATGTTTTGTGTGGTCAGCCAGCAGTGTTCGCACTGAATGTGCGCCAGTCCGCACCACGCAGTATGCAAATGCACAGTGCCTTAGCCTTATTAATAAATAACGTGGTTTAACGAGTGTTAACCACGTGTGTTAACGAGTTATTACCCGAATTATTACAATTAGAAAATAGTAAGTTAGGTTGGGTAGGGTTAGGTTAGGTTATGTTATGCAAAGCCTAACCTTTACACACCATTCCGAAACAGGACACATTTTTAATTTAGAGGATGTTAAATATTGAAACTCGGTCTAAACAAGAATCTAAACATTTTTGAAGTAATTTATATGAAAAAATTCCAGCGTTGGTTCATTAGCGCGATGATTTGTCAATCAAATTTAAATTTTATACCGTGCGAGCAAAAATTATTATAATTATCATCAATGTTTGCTTTGTATCTAAGGCCATACAGCTCAATGCTCTCTTGGATGAAAATAAGTTTTGCGCGAAAGGTAAAAGAAACAACACTCTTCCAAATAAATGTTTCAAATTATAATTTCATATAATTAATTTGAAATGAATTTGGCAACACACTTGAGGAGAACGCTTTGCGATTTAAATGTATTTAGGTACAAAAAATAAACCCCATGGGCTGAAAATAGTTTGATTGAAAGAAATTGCTATCGTGTACCAATTATCAAAGTAGTAGGTATTCGAAATTTTGAAACGAGGCATACATTTTATGTGGGTTTTCGACTACGCCATCAAAATTTAAGAAAATCGTGATAATTGCGGCCTGCAACACTCAGATCTATTAATTTTTTGAATTCTAGCGTAAAATACCATTTAAAATTAAAAAAGAACTTGAGGTACCTAGTTACAGAGATGGGCGTCTCCGTGGCATGTTTTCACCAGAGTTTTTTTTTTTGCTGTTACTGAACCATCTACTGAAAACTACCGTTTTGTTTTTAAATTCATAATCTATGCTAAGAAACGAGATTTCAGAAAAGGACATTCGTGCATCTGCTCTGGTTAACAATTTTTTTTTTTTAAACTCTATAGCCGCTTTTGTAAATCAACTCTGGATACGTCCGGGTTTGTAATTAACGTAATATTGAAAGTCATTTTCTGTAACTAAAAAAATCAGATGGACGGTTTTTCTACTGTTTAAACTTTTTTACTTTATTAAACTTACAGTAGTGAACACAAAAATTATAAAACATTAGTTGAGGTACAATAGATTTCTTGATCCACCAGGGAGTCGGCAGCTAAGCACTCGCATTCTTCCTCTCCCTCTTCTTCAATGGTGTTGTTGCCTTGAATCACCTTCTTGTACCAGAGAAGAACATCCAACGATTCCCAATCTTCCCCGAAATTTTTTTCGCAGATTTGCGACATCCTTTATTTTGAGATCATGTACTGTTACTCCTACTCTGATAGGTTTTGGATCCACCATTGCTACGGAGTTTTGTTCCATTGTATCAGCTTAGGAACGCCTGTGTCTAAATTATAACCTGCTTTGCCTTTGACAAGGATTTTGTTGCTTTTCAATGTATTCGTAAGAATTACTCGTTTTGCTTTGCTGATCTGGAAGTATAACTGAGCTGCTGTTTTGATGTAAAGCATGGTCTAATCTTTCCAATCATATGGTACTCAATCTTCCTCGATAATTTTAATAGTTCGTACTTCTGAAAGATATTGTGGTAATCACTAATCATACAAATTTAATATTCAATGTCCTCAGTTCTTTTTCACTCAGCCCAAATACACGACTCGCGGGCATACATACATATGAATGTCCAGTGACTGGATAAACTATTTCTACACTTTTAATGTCAGCAGACGCAAATTTTATTTAATAGCCTTGTGGCGCACATTTTTTGAATGTTGATGTTCTTGTTCTGACCTGCACAACCATCTGCCACACGTCGAATACTTTTGTAACCTGTCAAGTCTTTTGTTTTTAGTTCATTGAAAATGATAGATGCTACTTAGTTTGAGGACTTTTTTGATTTTCACTCCATGTATAGATTGAAACATTAATAGGATTTAATTTATCAGCCGATAAACCTGTTACAACTGTAAGATTGTAACAATAAAGTTGTCTTGAGTAGTATGCTGCTTGATCACTTACATTCGGCAGAACTAAGTTCTTCTGATAGTCAAAAGAAAGCAGCAGACAATCCTTTGGTTTCTTTTGAAGATGCTCGAAAAATAATTTTGCCTTTTTTATATGCATAGCTTTCTTCAATTTCAAATCTGTAATATCTTTATCTTATGATACTTTTAATTTGCTATTCAGTTCAAAGCAATTGCTGCATTCGTTAGTGGCTGGTGGCTGGTATGAAACGCTGAATCTCGTATTAAATATAGTGCGGAAATACGATTTCTCGACTGTCAAAGTAGGTTCCACACTCTTGTTGTACACACGCCTCAGCTCTACGATGTTGAGCTCACTAGGAAGGTATAGTCTGTGCCTTGGCCCCGTGAATAGTGCGATTCAACGCCCTTCATTTTTTTATAAAATCAATGAAAATGACTGACCCTTTTTTCGGCGTACTTTCCTTCCTTTCGTCATCCACCCCTAATTTCAATCGGAGCCATACTTCCGCCGTTTTCCCTAAATTTATGGAAGATATCTTACACTCTGTGTTTCGTTATTAGTGTTCAGGAATGTTTCACGGCCAACCCTTATCAAATTTCCCAACTGGTTTTCAACAAAAAATTCCAAACTTTCCAACTTCTTCGGTTTCACAGATAAGCCACGTTTTCTTTTTGGAAGTGTATTCTTAAAATATTTACAAAGGAAGGTATTCTGTTGTTGTTTTGTTGGAGTTGCGTAGAATCCTTGGTGAAATATTTGTAGGGCTCTCATTCTCAAAAGACCACATGATAGTTTGTGCTTACATTTCGGCATTTCAGGCAATCCTTTCGTTGAATATCGAAAAGATGAAATGAAAAATCTGAACTAAAATACCGGCATTTACGGATAGGTATGGAAGTTCGGTTTCGCTTAAGGAAGAAGCCATTGCTTACGTGACGCGAATTGAGCACTTCCACTTCTCCGGTTGTCTTTTCCTCTTTCTTGAAGCTTCCGGAGTAGTTTCTTCAAGGTTTTTCTCCATTTAAATTTGAAAATTGTAGGAGATTACATACACTGCTTGCCTTAGATAAGATTCACGACCGTATTTGTTTTGAATGAAATTCGCCTCTCGGATATGTTAATGTGGAGACGTCCGATATTGTAATTAATCGCGCGTGGATACGTCCGCTTTTGTAAAAAGGAGTACTTTTCAAACTGACTTTTATATGGTTTAGTGTCGCTCTTGTAGCTAATGCCTGTTTTATTCTTTGTGCGTTACCATAAAAAATACAAAGATGATCAAACTCAAATTGTGTGAAATATGGAGATGTCCGCTTTTGTAACTAGGCACCTCACTTAAGATAATATTTTGATCAATTCCCTCTTTTGCACAACGCATCATACGATATTGGTTTCTGCCTCGCTATATTTATTACCGTCCTACTTTTACCTATCTGTGATATAACAAGAAAAATATATTGACTTGAACTTGTGAGTAAAATTGTTATACTTCTGTGTCCACTTTCTGGTGGTGGCTCCCTTGAGACGGCACTGTGGTTCCTCGCTGGCATTTACGCGGTGCAATTTTTTGTTCGCGAGTTAATGATGGGCGAGGGTGGTCGCGACCCGCGACGATGCGATAATAATTTTCAGTCACGCATCCACGACTTCCCGACTTGTAAAGTACACGAGCAAGCGGCGCGCTTCGGCTCCATTTTCACCCACACCGTATCCGTGCATGCATTAATTATTGTCGCTACACATGTGTTCATTACGCCGTGTATAGTGCACAGGTGGCATTATGCAAACTTCCAATCCGCCATGGCACAAGACTGTTCTGCAAAGTCAAGAGTATTTATGACGTTGGCCATTAGCAATCAGTGTCCATTCCAGGATTCTGCAGTGGAGGCTATTTTGTAATTAATTCGTTCGTAATAACTTGGCCTAAACATTATGTACCCACCATGTAACCTAAATAGCTTGCTCAAATTATCCTAACAACTACTCAAAAAATCCGCAAAAAAACTGCAACTGTAATTCGGAATTTTAAGTTATGTAATGTGCCAGTAAAAGTACAAGCTTGTAATTGTTGCACGTAAAGTTGCAAGAGCAATCGATATATGCTATTTAACGAAGGCGTTTGTAGGTATGAGTGACGGTATAATGCTATTATTATAATAAGAATTTCTTCATAAATATGACGAGAAAAACTATCTCCATTCTGTAAAAATATAGCCTAGAAGGGGAGGCGGAAAGACCCCATATGGGGTCGATAGCCCAATAAAGATCGATTATATATATAGCCTAGAATATTAATAATATGTAAAGGCAAAAATTTATTCACCTCAAACATTTTTCCACCTCAGACGTAATTGATATCCACATTATTGTATGAAAACAATTGCCTACAATGAATACATCTAAGAAGTCATCTAAGAAGTATTGACCCATACAGGGTCAAGACTTTCTTGTAAATCACACTCCTGTTATATCACATCCCGCGCCCATGAGGTGTTATGAGGTTCTTTCTCGCCTGCCGTGCTGGCAACTTACACTGCAGGAGCTAACCGGGGAAGTATTTTAGATCGAAGTGACAAATCCCAAAATGTTTGGCAAAGCGGTAGAATACCTAGTCTACTACGCCTTGCTCCCACAGTACAAAATAATCAATTTGTGAAGTTTCTTGAGGAAGCTGAAGAAGTACTCACTTAGTACAAAATCGGAAAACACTGTGTTAATGTTCAATAGTTGAGGCATCAATGAAACAAATTAGATTTATTATTTGTGACAAATGACAAATTATTTTCCTTTTCATAATCAATTTGCGAAGTTTCTAGAGGAACCTGAAGAAATACTTACATAGTACAAAATCCGAAAACACTTTAGTGTTAATGTTCAATATTTGGGGCATCAATGAAACAAATTAGATTTATTATATGATACTCTAAAATCGATAAAATATAATGACAAATTATTTTCCCTTTCATAATCAATTTGTTAAATTTGTGAAATTTCGAACCTGAAGAAATACTAAGTACAAAATCCGAAAACACTTAAGTGTTAATGTTCAATATTTGAGGCATCAATGAAACAAATTTAGATTTATTATTTGATGCTCTAAAATCAAAATGACAAATTACTTTTCCTTTCAGACAAATTTTTATCTACATCATTTTGTATAGATTAATAAAAAAATGAAACAAACAAATATTACATTTTGTATGTTTTTTTTTTAATTTGGTTAATTTAGTTTAATTTTATAACTGGGTTGCTTTTTTTCGTTTATTTTAGTTAAAATAAATATTAAATAAACAGGAAAACCATAATGCAGTATTTTATATTTGCCTACCAACTGATATACTTTTTTGGTAATAATTCGAAAATCGGTTGTTGGAATTATGTACCGCAATTCAAAAACAGACTGTACATAAATTACTACATAAATGATTTAATAATGATGTATTGTATTTAAGCCATGAGATGATATTTTTATATCAAGAAAGTAGTCTAAAACTTCTTATTTCTTTCACTGATAAATCTAATGCCACGTGATCTAATGAAGCTGCAAATGGATTTCGAACCCAATCAAATTTATTTGTCTTCGTTAATTCAAAGTAGTGATGAAGCTTTCTCTCAAACCTGCATTTTAAAATAAAAGTATAAAATAATAATTACATTTGAATGCTATCAAAATTTCAATTATTCTGTCAATGTGTCAATTATTCAAGTATCACTTTTATTCAGTATTTTTGTCAAAGCTAGAATTCAAATGTCGTATTTTAACGATGACTGTCAAATTTTCAATTATTTGTATTAAGATTCGGATTATTTTTATCAACATATGTAGTTTTAATATGTTTTTCCTTAGGACTACCACTCACAATCTTAATTCGGCGCCGCCAATCATGCCGTACTGTCTTCCGTGAAAGAGGTATCCTAACGGTTGCCTCAATTTACGTATACAAATGTGCGCTGTATACACGACGGAATATAGAATCCCTCGTGAAGGGCAGAGACCTTCATACTCATGGCACAAGGCATGGGGAGGCTCTTAGAATACCGCAACACCACACATCACTATACAAAAAATCCCCTCTGTATAATTGTATATCGATATATAACGCACTCCCCATGCAACTAAGATCAGAAACGAGCATGAGCCTATTTAGGACAGACCTAAAATTGTACCTTATAAATGGAGGTTTCTATACAGTAAAGGAGTTTCTGTCTAATGACTGTAATTAATGTTTATTGAGTGTATTGACAGTATTGCCTATTTTAATATCCTGACGACCACATCCACAACGATTTGTGCGGTGCAATGTAATTGTCTTTGTATATATTATGTATGTATTGTATATTTTGTATTTTGTGGCTAGGTGGAAATAAATGAATATAAAAATGAATATGAATATGAATAATAATGTTTAGTCTCGTTTAACATGAATTTTGACAATGTAATACTCCGTAAGGAGTCATAATACTGAATATTATGCTGAATACTGAATATGTTAATTTAGTCATATTTTTAAATATTTTTATTAATTTACCTAATGCTGTCATATTTCTGAAAATGTATTAATTGAATATTTATTATAATATAAAATATAATTAAATAAATAAATCAATAAATAAACAAATAAATAAATATTGGATTTGTATTTATTGTACCTGAAGCTTATTCTCCTGAAAATTTGATGAAGTTTCAATGATAACTGTCAAAATTGTAATAATTCCTGTAAAAAATCAATTATTTGTACTAAAACTTTAATTATTATATCAAAATTTTAATCATCGCGGTTCAACGGCTAATAATTCAACGGCTCTGTCAAAATTTCAATAATTTGTACAAACATTTAATTATTTTCATTAATATTTCAATAATTTCCAAATTTTTAATTAGTTCTGTCAGAACTCTAATTATTCTGTGATATTTCAACGATAACTATAAAGTTTTTAATTATTCCTGTCAAGATTTCAATAGTTAGTCTCAATTTTTCAGTTGTTTCTGTAAAAAAATCGGTAGTTAATGAATCAATTAATGTCGAATTGTAAAATATTCTGTCACAATTACATTGATTTCCGCTAAAACTTAAATTATGTGTGCTTATTTAATTATTTTTATCAATATTTCAATAATTGCTGTGAAACATTCTATTAATTCTATCAAAACTGCAATAATTCTATTATATTTCAATGATAATTATAAACTTATTTAATTATTTTTATCAATATTTCAATAATTGCTCTCTAATATTCAATTAATTCTATCAAAACTGGAATTATTCTAGTATATTTCAACGATAACTATAAAATGTTCAATTATTACAGTCAATATTTCATTGGTAACTGACCAGTTTTCAGTCATTTCTGTCATAATTTTGGTAGTTAATGGATCAAATATTTTTGGATCGAATGGATCGAAAATAACTGCCAATAATCGTCGAATTGTGAAATATTCTCTTTGCATAAAAAAATCAATGATTACTGACAAATTTTCAGTGATTTCTATCAAAAATTCAATGATCGGTCCCGAATTACCGTCAGTTTTTCAAACATTTCTGTCAATACTTTTGTAGTTAATAATTCCTTTTACAAAATAATTGAAATTTTGGCAGAAATCAATGATATTTCGACTGATATAGTTTGCAATTGTGACAGAATATTTCGAAAAGAACAGCCAGTCATAAAACAATTGCAGATTGAATACAACAGCTAAAGTCTGAAAACATATTACAGTTTATAACTGTATTATAAATTTACATAATCCTGTCATATTTCTGAATAATTATTACTTGCATATTTAATATTAGATTTGTGTTTAGTACACCTGAAGCTAATTCTCCTGAAAATTTGAGACCGTTTCAACGATAACTGGTCATATCATTCCTGTAAAAAAATACTGTCAAAAATGTATTGATTTCTGTTGACATATCAATTATTTGTACCGAAATTTAATTAATTTTATCAAGATTTCATTTTACTATTAAAATTTTCAATTAAGTTTGTCAGTATTAAATATTTTGGAAAAGGAATTATTAACTACAAAAATACATACAGCCTTATTTGACAAAAGTGACAGTAAACATTGAATTTTTGATAGACATCACTGAAAATTTTACAGTAATCATCGAAATTTTCATACAAATCATTGAAATGTTGACATATAGTATAGTATATCTTAATCATCACTTTAAGTCCCTTGCAACTTTAATATTGACAATGTAATACTCTGTAAAGAGTCGTAATATTAATTTAGTCATATTATGAAATATTTTTATAAATCTACATAATCTTGTCATATTGCAATGACAACTATCAACATTTCAATAATTCCTCTAAAAATGTGTTCCTGTGTAATAATTTTATGTTGGTGTTTATGTCGAAGGTGTGGTTGTTGAAATGTATGTCTTCCAACATTTGATATGGTTTTGTCTCTGATATGTTCTTTAATGATGACTCTTTCCGTTTCTCCAATGTATTTTGCACCGCAATCTTTGCAGTTTAGTGCTTGTATGTTTTTGATTCTAAACTTAATTTTAATATTATATTTTTTATGTTTGATTAACTATGTCGCAAATGTGTCCTTGGTAAGTAAATGATCTGTATTGTATATTGTTAGTGTTGTTTAGTGATTGTTTAATATGTTTTGATACATTATTATTAATATTATGTTTCTTTTGAAATATTTATATGTTGTATTAATTGTTTTTAATTTAAAGTTGTTATTAATTGCTGTTTGTTTAATTTTGTTTATTTCATTTATTGTATCAGTTTTCTTCAGTGGTGTATTGAGCATTCTGTTTACTGAGTAGTTACTGAGTATAGTGAAGAGTATATGTGTGTACTATGATGGAATGAGTCTGCTGGGATAGTTATGTTGTTGTTTGTAGGTTTTCTGTATATTTTAAACTTTAGTTTGTTATTTGTTTTATACATGTTAATGTCGAGGAAGTTTATGTTATTATTTTGTTCTATTTCAGTGTGAATTTTATGTTTATGTGTAAAGTGTTAATGTAATTGTGTAAATCTGTAATGTTATATGATAACAGTATGTGATTAACTACATATGTTATGTGTGTCGTTGTTTTTCCGTACAATTAAAATATCGTCAACGTATCTTTTCGAAAATAGTATGTAATTGTTTGCTGATAATCATGTTTTCTAAGTTATCTAAAAAAATATTTGATAATATTCCACTTGTTGGTGAACCCATTGGAAGTCCTTCAGTCATTTTGTAATAATTGTTATTGAAAAGGCAAACATGTTGTTCTATTGTTAATTTAAATAAATTTATTATGTATGTATATTCCGTCATGTCGTGTATGTGTTCTTTGATTATATTTTCCGTATAGTTTAATGTTTCTGTTATAGGTATATTGGTGTATAAGTTAGTTATGTGAAAAGAAGCTAATGTGTATTCTTGTGGTAATTTTAGTAGTAGCAGTGACTGTATTTGTTAGGGATATTATCTCTAACTGGCGTGGACTAACGTGGGTCCTTCTGCCGTGTGATTTGTATAAGTGTGTGTATTGAGTCAGGGCTTGTTACTCTAGAAACTCGCCCCCGATCTCTAGAGCGCCGTTAATGAGCTCCCAACGGCGAATGGCACTAGTTTCTCAGTACAAATGTACTACCTGAACTGGGGCTCGAACCCAGGTCTTCCTGCATGCTAAGCAAGCATTCTAACCTGTCAGCCCGACTAGCGGTTTCGTAATTTTATTTTATTGATTTGTTTGATTAATTTTAATCTGTTATTTATTGCATGTTTTGGAATGAATTTTATTGTGTTGTTCAGGAGGTTATTTAAAAATGTTCAAATCTTGTTTGTAGGTGAGTTTGTAGATGTTATTATGGGTCTAATTGGGATGTCTGATATATGTAATTTTGGTTGTCAATATGATTTTGGTGAAGTTTGGTTCATTGGAATTAATTTAAACACAACAAAACTTCTTTAAGTTTAAATACTACCAGTAAGTACAACAATAAAGAAGAAAAAAAACATAAATTTTTTATACGATGTTTCGATTTTTCAAGAATTTCATATTTCAATGATTGCTTTACACAGTCGGAATAATAAAAAACCGTATATCTGGAAATGCGAGAATCAATAATTTGTATGATCTCTGGAGAAACCTGAACAATAGTTTGTAGATGTTATTATGGGTCTAATTGGAATTATTGGTTTATGTAATTTTGGTTGTCCATATAATTTTGGTGAAGTTGGGCTCATTGAAATTAATTTAAAAACAACAAAACATCTTTATATTTAATAAATACTACAAGTAAGTACTTCGATAAGTAAGAAAGGAAACAATAAAAAATGTATACGTTGTTTCGATTTTTCAAGAATTTCATATATGAATTATTTCTTTACATAGTCAAAATATCAAAAAATCGTATATCTGGAAGTGCGTGAATCAATAATTTGTATGGTCTCTAGAGAAACCTGAACAATTATTTGTTGGATATGGGCCCTCAAGATCTCGATCCGGTTCTGCATGTAGTAGATAGTGAAGGACTGAGGGTATGAAACCTCGTGGGTAAGTTAGTCTGTGAGGAAGGATTAAATTATATACATGCTTCAGTAATATCATAGTTTCTTTGTGTCATTAAATTGCGATTAACGGTTAAATTAATCATCGCCATTCACAAGAATTACTATGAAGACATATTGTGCGAGAGCCGCATCCGTCATTAGTAGGTAGTTGTCATCATTAGAGTATGGCATTTATATAAGATTGATGAACAGAGAGCGTTAAGAAAGAAGCAACGCCCGATATTTGCAGGTTATCGAGTTTCAAGTTCCCAAACATGCGTATTCCAAAAGTAGATCTCTTAATTTAGACCGGTGAGCGTAATTGTGTTGTAGTTGTGTTGCTGGGGAAAAATGTGAATGGATAAAGGAGCGTCGCAGAAATAGCGGACGTCAGAGGAGCGAGTCGCGCGTGCATCCCCATTTATATTTATTTTCGTAGCCGTACATGAATGCGACTGTCCGTGGATCGTGCCAATTGACGTTTTATTGTGTTCGGCCGCATTTATTTTCGGGTTCATTGAATGTCCCATTCATTCTATTTTAGAGCAGTTCCTTTGATGCGCGCGGGCTAGGAATCCGCGCCTCCGGAGCATAATTCGATAAGGTATGAATTTCAAGACGGTCCTCCGGGCCCCGGAATCCCGATTATGATAATCGAATCTGCCTCCAGCAATCGGATTATTCGGAATTTGATCAGCTCGTCCGCTACACCAGGAACTGCATTCGCGCTTCGAACGTGCGTCAGGTTGGGCACGTAACGTACGCAATTCTGCTAATCCCATTAATTCCCGCCGGGATTACACGAATTTATGCATATCGCGACGAGGCCGGGATTGTTTAACTACATGATTAGACCGAAAGGTTCGTTACGGATTCGATCGTGACGTCGAGTCTCTAATTATAAACACAAAACGTTTATAAATTGCACAGAATTAAACGGCTTTAAATAATTGATTACCCGCTGAAATTCAATTACTAATTTTAACCGTGCTTCGTGACTTTATTCGGATCGCAGATTTAAACAACACATCACTCGAATTTTTAGAATTTAACCCCAAATATTAATAATAATAATAATAATAATAATAATGTATACCTATTTACACTTATTGGTACATCATTCCAATTTCTTCACATTTCTACATACTTATTTATTGCTACATATCTAATGCCATGTTTGCAAATACTTGCAGTTTCATGTCACTTGAAGTATTTGCTAATTAATTTATGGGCAGTACCTTAAAACATTATTTATAACCATAACATACCGCAATATTCACTTGTTAAATAGCCAGTTATTTCCTGCTGGAACACCTGGCACGATCCACTTGGACGCTCAACATCAGCCAGCTAATGCAATTTAACATCACAGAGATTCTCGTATTCTATTTTAACATAATTAATGCTTTACCGGTCACATTATTCCTTATTGTAAAACCAATTTATTATCGTGACACCGAAACGTGTGCTGCTGTTATAATTAAGATTTAAAAAAATAGCAATTTTTTTAATATTTAGGATTATGACATCAATTTGCAGTGAACATTGGCACTAGCGAGGTCAATTTTTGAAGATATAGCCCCGAAAAGATAAATTTAAAATTGAAGGGCAATTGGAAGTAAACACTTTTATTTTTGGCTGAGTAAACACGATTACGTGACTATTGCTTGGAGATCTGACCCTTTCACTTGAACTTTTAAAAATATTTTTGATCCAATATTTAATTATAGGTGTTTAGTAAGCTCACGATTAGATGACTATTCATAGGCGCCGACTACAGGGGGCAGCGGGGCAGATGCCCCCCTTGAGAAGTTCCAAGGGGGACACCGCCCCCCTTGGTAATTTTGGCAGGGCACAATTTTTGTGGGTGAATTTTAACGTGAACGGCGCACAGTGGCAGAAAGAGGAAATTTCAGACGGTTCTGAAAATGTACTAGCAGGGGAAGAATACCCAATGACATCAAATGATCTAGACACTACAGCCGAGTGTCCATCGAGCAGTCATGGAAAAATAAAGTTTATCTCTAATTGTGAAAATAAAGATAAGTGGATCGAATATAATCCAGGAAGAGACAAGGTATTTTGCAAAATTTGTAAATCCTGTGATGAAATGGACATTCTACGTAATACCATGAATAGACATGATAAAGCATCATTAAATGCGCGTGTGAATGACGGATTTTCTAATTGGAAAAAGGCTTAGGAAAAATTTCAAATACATGAAAACTCTTCTTTACACAAATCCGCTGTGGAAAGGTACAATTCATTTTCTACAGTGAAAAATATTCCCGAAAAAATATCGCTGACGAACCGTAAAGATGTGATTCAATCACGAGTTGCTTTAAAAAAAAAATTCTCCCTTGCAATTTTTGGCAGTTCAGGGGTTAACAATTAGAGGCCATATCGATGAAACTTCCAATTTCAAAGTTTTACTATAACTCCGTTCTAAAGATGTTCTTAAATTGAATAGTTGGTTTAATTATAAATTATAAATGGTGCTCTCACGATGTTTTAAATGAAATATTATCTATAATGGCTTGTAATAGTTATTTACGTGACAAGCTTTGTAAAGTAATCTTTACGGGCGAGCTGGAAGTTTGTGGGGCGAGCGACGCAGGAACGAGCCCCATAATTCAGTGAGCCTTGTAAAGATTAATTACAAAGCGTGTCACGCACAAACTTTTATTTCCACCTTCATTTGACTATTTTTAAATAAATTGCTTGACATTTATTATGCGGAGGCGTTGAGTAATTTGTAGCTAAACGTAGTTATGGTAATGTAAATTATATTGCTGAATCTATCTGTAACAAAAGACAAATTGCATAAATGGTTCAATCTGGTAATCAGAAGGGTTCTAATAAAGAAAACGAAGCACCATCGACTGCAGGCACGACTTCAGCTTTATCTGTTTCTAACAAAAACGTGAATATGGAAATTGAAAGTAACAACCTCAAAATGGTTGCTGAAAATGTACAAATGAATTTCGAAAATGAACAAATGTGTATAATTATAAGCCCGATCCATTATAGTTTTAAGGTGTTTGTAATAAAATTTGAATTAGATTTCAATCTGTCTGCTTTTCTACAGGCCTGTAATATATTACAAGTCTTTTATACAAGCACGTAAAATATTACAGGTCAGTTCCAATAATTTATCGTTTACTTGGTTACCATAAACAACAAAATAATCCTATAAAATATCATTAACTAAGAAGGTGGAAATAAAGTTATTTCCATGATAGTTCATTTTATAAAGGAAGCAACTTATTTTGCTATTCTAGGTGACGAGACAACAGATATTTCATCAAAAGAATAACTGTCAATATGCTTGAGAATTGTAGATAGCAATTTAGAAATCTTTGAATATTTCATTGGATTTTATGAGACACCTTTCACGAATTCAGAAACGTTTGTTTCAGTTATAAATGATGTAATGATAAGGCTAGAATTACCAATTGCAAACTGCAGAGGACAGTGTTATGATGGTGCAAGGTAAATGGAATTAAAAGTGTATTGCAAGCTAGAATTCGACAGTCCGAAAATAGAGCCGTTTTTGTCCACTGCATGCATTAAATTTGGTAGTGCAAGATGGTATGCAAGAAATTTTGGAAATACGAAATTTCTTAAGCATTATGAAAGACCTCACACATTTTGTTAAAAAATCGCCAAAAGGAATCGAAATATTTAAGAGATTAAAATTAAATACAGAATAGGAGTCAAGTTCCCTGCGTCCATTTTGTCCGACTAGATGGTGCATGCGGGTATCTTCACTATAAAGCATTGTTGATAATTATCAAACATTAATCGACTTTCGACAAAATGTCTCTGATAGTCTGGTGCAAAGGCCAATCAATATTTAAAAAATCTACTGCAACAAAAAACTTTATTTAATTTAAAAATGGTTATCAAGATATTGTGTGAAATTATTAAAATTAATGGAGATCAAGTTACAAAGACAACGAGTTTCACCTAAGCCATTAAATGATGGTTCCTTAGGGCATTTATTTTTAAATGCGTTTGATTTTTATAAACAAATTTCCTATGAAGTTGTTGATAAGGTCATTGTAAGTCTGGATGAAAGCGTCGAAACTGCGTCTATACAACATTTGATAAACATGGTACAGTTTATTTTGAAAAAGGCGGATAATAAGATTTGCGCATTTTATGGAGAAGATTTAAATGTAGAGCGATTAAAGCTTCACAGGGACATGCCTCTAGATTTGGCTTCGACTGAAGCAGTGAAATTAAATTCAATTACTGATGTCTGTACATTTCTAAAAAGTCGTCAACATATCATGGAAATGTCGCCGGAAATTCATAAATTTGTTAAGATATTTTTAACTATACCTGCAACATGTACAACTGAAAGATCATTCTGTAGTCTGCGACGTTTAAAATCTTATTTAAGATCGACAATGGGACAGGAGAAGTTAAATCACATTTCACATTTAAATATTCTCCGAGATCTGTCGCACTCAATAAATATTGACGACATTGCCAACGAGTTTATTTCGCGGGCAACTGTGAGACAAAACACATTTTCTCGGGAATGATAAATTTTATTATATTTTATATAATATTATTTATATTTTATTTAATTTTTTTTGTTTATTATTAGTTTTAAGAATTTTTATTTTTCATTATTAGTTTTAAGAAATACCACTTTATTTGCCAAATAAATCAACTTACTTTTCTAAATGACCAAATAACTGACTCTTCTTTTTGCCCCCCTCGAGATTCTGAAAAGTCGGCGCCTATGTGACTATTGATTGGAAATCAGAGCCTTAACCTTTTTTTACATTTTTGATCTAATATTTAATGACATTGTATAGTAAATTTATTATCATAAGATCACAACAACAAAAATGTTCACGTTAATTATATGTATAACCCGAAAATAACCAATTAATTCTATGGCATTTATAGTCATACTAATATACAATAATATTGTTAAAATTAATTATCTGCACAATATTATGCAATTGCTCAATATTGAAAAATGTTATAGCCGCAATGAATGCAACTATTACCTACGTATGGAAATATATATTTTATTGTATGTGCGTTATGTCACCTTTAAACTACCCACGATGATGTAACAATATTCATGTCTTAATTATATTTATATGTAATTCTCGAAATTATTACCATATTTGATTGCGTATCGCGTACATTACACCTACTAAGTACATTAATAATCAATCAATCAGTTAACATGAGCCGATCGGTTATCAAGGTAACAAGAACCGCTCCGATAGAATTCGCATTGTTTGCGGGTGCACAGCATTACACAATTAGTTAATTATTAATTATGGCCATTGTGTTTGATACACGAATGTCTGTTGACCCGAGCGTTAGCGCTGATTTATGGAATCGTATTCGTAATTTATTAGTACGAATACGCGGAATATTAATTTCTTCACTTACACTTAATTATCCGCGGCCGATTAATACACGTCGTTTACAAATAAGTTATTGATATTTGCAGCAATAAACCGGTACCGGCAGCCGCTCAAACATTTAAACGCACGATATCGACTCGAGCTGAATTATCAAAAGGTTAGTAATTGAGAAAAATGTAGACTGTCTGTGCGGAGAAACGGAATTGAAAAGACAACGTAGCAAATTAGCGATGTCGTGGTTTGTTTTTTGCATGCAGCACATTATTTTCTTTCAGGTCGAGATTAATCATTATCAAACCGACAAGAAAAATGTGTACAAACACTCAGTAGTAAATTGGATGCTATTTCTCAAATTTCACGGACTATTTTTAATATATTAGTAACTACACATCTATGCGTTAAAAATTGTGTACACTTAGTTCAAACTGTAGGCCGTCAATTAAAATCCCACACGCAAGTCATGTGAGTTATTGCGCCAATAACGTTTATTAAATATGTACTTTAGTTTAATTACATAAAATAATATAATGCTTAAGATTAATTGAGAAGTGGTTATTACATTTTCTGTAATATCTTCAATTTATTAACACCGACATATGTATTACGAATTTAATGCGTATCACTAAAATCATAGGTGTGTACGATAACAATCCATGCCCAAATAAAAAATGTCAAATGCGCAAATGTCAGAGTAACAAATTAATATTTTTCTAGCTTGAAATCCACTTGTTAATTCGTTACCCAAATTAGTATTTGATTATGTTTTCATCAAAGCGTGTTCACCGAAAACCAACACCATCTAATATCATTACCTGCCCGAGTTAATAAGTACGCCATGTTAACTGCCAGCCAAAGCCGTAATCACAAGCGGGTTAATTAATGAGTAAATTGGGAGAGACCGATAATGTAATCGCAGCGTTCTGCGCGTTTGATCGGCCCCGAGATTGCCATAATTCTAGGTAAAATGAAGTTGTAAGTAACTTCGATTGGTATTTCACGCTCTCGAAGTTTATGTTTACAGCCATCCGCCGATAGTCTTATTAGGTCTCAATGGCAGTCACGGATAATACATAAATAAATATGTTTTATGACAATGTAATTAAGTGACTTGTTATTCAATTTGTTCAGGGTTATTAACATAATGCATTTGCAATCCAATCACATTGTGATTGGAATTAGTTTACACCCCATAAAAATGATACATAATCTATATGTTAATAAACAATTCACATATGAAGAATATATGCGTGGATACTGAACAAACTTGAAATTTTGTACTTATACACTTAAAATACTTATGATCCAGAATATCTGCAAAATTTGAAATTTTGTACACGAAGTCCAAATATTTATCATTTATTTGAAACTTTAAAAAATCCGTGTGCAAAAATCAAAATTTCTTTATGTTTGAGTCAAAATGATTTGTTTATGTAAAAGAATCAACATTTGCATATCTGTTTTGTCAAAAATTATTAGTTCTATATTACATGCAAGATGCAAGATTCTATATACATACATAATTCCATGAGCTATTTTAATTATAATATATACTCATATGTGTGTTCAATTCGAAAGGAATGAATAGATACAACTTATGTAAACTTACACAAGCAAGATATTTTATGAGGGAGATGATAAATTTATAGCCGCCGATAAATACACTTTTACTATTCAGGCCTGAATTGTAACGCTTAGATTTACTGCATTCTAATGCCGCAGCATTTATTATCGGCAGGTATTTCTACAACTAATGCGGCAAATCGACATTTTCCTGACTTTTATAGTGACCTTTATGCAGAGCGAAGTATTTCCACTCTCGCCGAGAGTTTATATATTCGATTGATTGTGCAACCTGCACTAAAATGTATCCAATCAATTAGCAAATGGAAAGCCATTGGAAGTTTGTGTCTCCTCAAGAAAACTTTGACGCTGGAAACTGTGTCGTACTTGGAAAACAAGTTTAGTTTACTCTACATTATTGATTTATGTGGTTTAATTAATTACAATAATAAATTCTAAATTGTAACGCTGAACCCACGTGAAGTTTAGAGCAGTCAAGCAATATTAATTGAACACCTCGATGTTAAGTCACTTTTCAACTATATATAGATATAAAAATAAATAAATTATTCCATTATATTAATATAAATAGGGCGGAAAGGCCCGTTCTGGGGTTGATAGCCTTAATAAAGATCGTTATATATAATATAAATATAAACTAAATTTTATTTATTTCTATATCTCTACCTTTACCCCTTCAGACAATTGCAAAAAAAATAAACTAAAGTGTTTTTATGAGATTTTATACAAATCAATTTGTTGGAATTAAATATTTTCCCAATCAGAACTAGGTACAGTGAAAGATTTACAATTTGTATACAGAAATATTCTCCATTCCACGCATAGCATAGTTTTCTGAATTTGCAAGTTGCGAGTTTTCTTTGAAATAAGAAAACAGCTGGTCTCGGTTTTATCCAATGAGAGAAAAAGAGAAATGGATCTTAATTCGCGTCTAGGATATATATGGTATCGGAATATAAATCTCTCCAAACGAGCTATAAGCTACCTGAAGATTAATCTATTACATATTTCTGTACAAAAATAGGCATGCTAGGCAATTAAACAACTGATCTCTGGAGCTCGTCGTTTGGGAGCTTGTTTCGATTCGTAGTGATTTACGGTACATCGTGTTTCCTTTTCGAGATTTTAAAATAATTCCTTCCATGTTCCATATTAATGTTATTATTAATTTGGATCGGGCACAGTTCCAGTTTGGTTTGATTTAATAAATAACTAGACTTGTTAAACTGTTTTGAAATAAATCAAGCGTTGTATAGATACATACGATTGATTGATTTACAATTTATTAATATGAAAAATTATTTGGTTGAAATGTGCACCGTCTGCTGTAGGCATATTATTATTTTTACTTAAATTATCGATATTATATAGGTAATTTAGATAAAATTATAACTGTATTTATCTTTATATATACACAGGGAGTTTCAAATGTAACGGATGGAATCAATAAAAACGCTAAGAATTTTTTTTTAAATATGTTTTGACATGTCGAATTTTAGATTTAATTGTCATTTAGAGATGTAATTTTCAACCCCCTACGTTTCAAGGCCTAAGAGTTAGCAACCCCAACTTTAAAAATTAAAATAGCAAAGTACCCCTTCTAACCTAATTTGATAGTTCTCCCCTCAAATAATGGCACTTTCATTTGAATACATTTCGGTACATATCTCCTTTATTCGTCAACCGATTTAGAAAAACTTTTTTTATTGTATCCAACATAAAAAAAATATTCAGGAATCTTAAAAGTTCAGAAGAGGCACTTTGCTAATTGATATTTAAAAGTTGGGGTTGCTAGCGATTAAGGGTTGAGGGGTAGGGGATTGAAAATTCCATCTCTAAATGACAATTTAAATATAAAAATCGACCTCCGAGCAGGTCTTTCAAATATGTTTCTCAACGATTTTATTGATATTATCCGTTACATTCGAAACTCCCTGTAAATATTATAATACAGAGCGTTCAAGAAAATGGTGTCAACTTTTCCAACAAGTTCCCATGAAATGTAAAATAAAGACATTTAAAAAAATCTAGTTATATTATTTGCCTCTGTCCTAGGAAACATTTCAGAAACATTGCAAAACATATTTGATTTGCATCTCGAACAGTGCCAGCTAGTAGTATCCAGTTTATAAGTTGACACATTCTTAAACGGTCTGTATAATACATAATATTTTAATATAATATATATAAACTTTTCAAATTTGATCATTTTGAAAAATGGGGTTTGTTGAGTTTTGGTATCAATAAATGGAGCGGAAAAAATGGAAAGATTGAAAAACAACATCACGATGTTGAAAATTTTCGTCCATTACGCGAAATCCTGAAACTTTGGTCTGGAATCAATAATCTTAATGTTTACGATAAATATTTCTTATGGTTTAAGCATTATTTGTTGAAAAATATTTTATCGTTCACTAAATAACACTCGTACCATAAAAGATCCTTTAAGTCGGAAGATAAACAACATTTTTCTAATAATCCAGCAATAAAAAATTATTCAGACATCCCTTCTATTTCAAACGTGTAATATCTGCGGTATGCTGACATGGTGACTTATTGTCAAATTATATATATTTGTTCAGTGTCCGTAAAATGCTGTTCGTATTCTCAATATTTTCAAGCTACAAACTGTTTACTGTTAAAGTTTATGAAAATAATTCATTTACAGTATCACTCAAGTATTTTAAAGTTTTGAAAATCATATATAAACTTATCAGTTTTCAAGTATAGTCTTTTTTTGTTTATTAACGTTATAAAACTCCTTTTTATATTAAAGTCATTAAGTATTTTGATAAGTTAAGTGGTCCGTATAAAGTAATTTGTACTAATCCATAACATAAAACTAAATTGATTTATGTCAGAACATTTATATAACGCCTGAAGTTTTATGTGGTTTTATAATTTAATTGCTAATTTAGAAAAGGGCTTATCTCCGCAAATTAAAATTTTTCGGGTTACTAAAAAAAGTTAATTTTTGATGAACCATCTGACTTATTTGAGCAGTTTCTTTCTTCTAAAATTATTTCGCCACTATGAAAACCACAATGAGCCATTTTCGAAATTCGAAATTCATTTGTAGTGATAAAAACATTCACTGCAATTGAATTACAAATTTCGAAGAGGGCTCATAGTGGCATTGACTTCACGCCTAAAACTTTAACCTACACACCTATGATGGGTGTGAGTGCAGTGTATTTGAAGGTCCTTCCAAATCCTGGTTAAAACTATATTTAAATTAATGCAATTTGTATATATTAACAGTTAGACTAAAAGTAGTCTAACTAGTCATACTAGACTTGCCGTTAGTAAACGGCGAGACTACAGCGAAACTTGTTTCTTAATAGTTCCGTCTGCATGGGAAGAAAATGGGATATTAAGAAGACCCAATAAGCTGAAACTTGCTACTAAATTAAGTCTTATCTAAAGAACTTTCTTGATTGAATGAGCTTAATTGAATGGAAAACGAAAAAGATACTAATTGTGAATCTTTACCAAATAAGAAATCATGCAGATTAAACCTGTAAAATTCTACAAAGTATATATTTTTAAAAATGACCACTATTTAAAAAAAACAGTTATAAATTGGAGTTGATTTTGATATGTTTCACTTGAGCTTTTATACTGTTCAAAAATCTAAACATATGATACCTTCAATTTTTAAAAAGAATTAGTTTTATTAAAGTGTAATAGAGTTAATATTATTTGTAAAAGCAACCTTCAGGAGTATTTTGTGAAGCAATTTTAAAACCACTTTAGGACTGTATAGTTTTATACATGCTTGATTAAATGAAAATTTGTCTTTGAAGGTTCTTCAAACCTACAACGTTTTATTAAGTACTGTAAACAGTTTTAATAAAACTCTTACAAAATTAGAGCTAATAGAAGTCAGAGGAGTTTTATTATAGGAAACTATACAGGTTTTAAACAAATCATTTTACTCATATCTCAGTCCACTAGTCCTATGGTGTAGTTGTGTTATTTTTTTTTCTCCGTTTCTTCTTCTGTTACTGTTTTTCGTTCATGAAGTTCTTTCATTTAGTCCTGTGCTTCGCTAGTTCTTTCGCTTCTTTCCATGTTTTCCCTCTTTCTTCTATAATTGTTTACATTCTGTCATTCCATGTCTTTATCGGTCTTCCTTTCCTTTTCTTTTTGTTTGGCTTTGCTTCCCACACTTTTTTCACTATTATTTAGTTGTCCATATACAGATCTGTTTTCCTGTTCCTTTGTTTTTCTAGAATTTGTTTTATAATAAAAATGTTGTCCTGGATACTGTGTCCCTTCCTGAAGCCACTCTGTTGTTCATTCAGATGTACTTCTACGATGTTCCTTAGGCGTTTCTCCAATATGCGTTCATATACTTTAGCTACCACGCTTAAGAGTGTAATTCCCCGGTAGTTGGTGCATTCCCTACTTCTCCCTTCTTAAAAACTAGAAGTATATTGCCTGTTCTGCAATCTTCTGGGACTTTTCTTATTTGCCATGCTTTGTTGAAGATCCTTGTTATGGTGTATATGCCTTTTTCTCCCAGGTTTTTCAACATATCTGCATTTATTCTATCGTGGCCTGTTGCTTTCCCCCGTTTCAGTTGTTTAATTGCTTCTGTGACTTCTTCTATTTGTATAGCGTGTTCTATATCAACATCTTGCCTGGGTATGAGCTCCTCCTGAGTCTCTTCATTACTGGGTACAGCGTTAACTTCTTACTTCTCCGTTGTTAGTAACTCTTGGAAATATTCCCTCCACCGTGCCATGATCTCCTTACTTTCCTTCATGTTTCTGCCGTCTTTGGATTTTACTTGCTTTATTTGATGTTGTTTCTTTTCTTTTATGTTCTTCAGCGTTTTGTAGAGCAGCTTCTGGTTTGTGAGGCTGTCTTCCTCCATTTTCCTGCCGAATTCCTCCCAGGTTTGTTGTTTGGCTTGTTATTCGAGCTCTTTTACCTTTATTCTTTGTTGCTTGTATTCTGCGTAGCACTCATCTGTTTTCTTATTCAGGTAAGCCTTCCATTTATCTTTTTTTATTTTCACTTGCTCTTTAATATCCTGGTTCCGCCATCTTGTTTGTTTCTTACTTTTAATGTTCATTATTGTACAACACTTTTCTTTAGCTGTTTCTATAATGATTTCCTTAAACTTTTGCCACATATTTTGTAGATTGCTGTCATCTTCTTCTCTCAGGTTTGCTTCTAGCTTCCTTTCGGTGTCTTCTCTGAATTTGCTTGCTGTTACCATATCCTGCAATTTATAGGTCTTGATTGATTCTATGGGCATCGGATTCTTACATTGTTTGTTGTGGTCTTGTGCTCTTTCCATTACGAATTTCACTTTTGTGAGTAATAGATAATAGTCACTATAGATTTCAGGGCCTCCTCTCACTTTTACGTCGAACGCCTCTTTTCTAAATTTTCTGTTGATTAGTACATAATCTATAATCGATCTTTCTTTCCTGCTCTTTACTTCTCTTGTAAACTTGTGTGTATCTCTGTGGGCGTAGAATGTGTTAGTTACTATTAGGTTATTTTCTTCACAGATATTTATTATTTTCTGTCTCCGTTGTTGTTTCGGTGGCTCTCTCCCTCTGTTCCTATTACGCCGACTGCGTCATTTCTCCTTTTACCTACTCTACCATTTAGATAGCCAATGACCACTAATCTATCACTCACATTTTCTGTTATTTCGGTTAGATTCTCCCAGAATTCGTCTTTCTTCTTGGCTGTGGCGTCCTCGTTCGGTCCATAAGCTATTATTATCGTTACTTTTGTGTTTTTTCCCATCTCTAGGCAAACTGTTAGAACTCTCTTCGATACAAAGTCCCACATAATGATGTTTTCGGCAAGACCTTCATTTATTATGCAAGCTATCCCTTCTGTTGCTCTTTCGCCTAACAATGCCCCACTGTATATCATAATGTGACGTTTGTTCATATCGATCATCCCTTGTCCTGTTTTCTTTGTTTCAGTGATGCCTAAAATGTCTATTTTCAGTTTCTCTACTTCTTCTATCAGTTCATGTTCTATGCCGTTCAGACTTCTTATATTCCACGTCCCAATTCTGTATGTTTTATTTTTGTTTCGTACTTCGTCTTTGTTCATCCTTTCTATGCTTGGTGAATATTTGTCCTTGCTCATGTTATTTTTCCTCCATGTGTCTTTTTTAGTTGCATCCAGTTCCATATCCTTTTCCTTTGCTTTACGTGTTACCTGGTGTACATCATTTTTATTTGTTTTTAGTTTTTTGAATTATTGTCCCACAGTGTTCTCTTCTCTTCATCCCATCTTAGGACCTTATTGTTTAAGATTAGTTTTTTGTAGCCTACTATAGCATGGTTTCCCTTATTTCTTTCCTCTTTAGCTATTTTACTGATTTCCTTCTGCACTTCTATTTCTTTCTTGGTCATATCTGGGTCGATATAAATTCTTTCCTTCATTATTTTCAGTGTGCTCTTGTTTTTTAGTATATTTATTATGTCCGAGACACTCGGTGTTTCCATAATGTACTTGTTTTCTCCTATTTTCTCTGCGTTGTTCAGTTTTAACTTTATTCCCAATTTTTCGTCTATGAACTTTTCTAATTGTTTCTTCGGCTCTTCCCTGTTTACATCAACATTTACACCAGTGATTACTAGGTTCTTTTTTCTGCTTGTTTTCTCCAGTTGCTCTATTTTCGTGTTTAACAGCTTCATTTCTTTCTTCATATGCTCATTTTCTTCCTTCATCTTTCTTATGTATTTGTGATTTTCCCTTTGTTCCTTCCTTATGTTTTTCATCTCTTTACCCAACCCTTTCATTTCTTCCATCATTTCCTCATTTTTTAACTCTTTCATCATGCTGACCAATACGTTCTCTATGGTTTGTTCTGTGACATGTTTGGGTGGTGACTTTTTTGTTTTCTTATGCTTGCTAAAGAGGTCCGCGAGGTCTTCCCTCTTTCTCTTGTTGTCATCATCTGTGCTGTCAAACTCTGTTGTAGGCATTTTGTATGTTTTCTTGACAAAACTCTTATGTTCTATACTGTCCGCTCTACTTATGTGCTAGCCTGGTTATGTCCTCTGAGTATTATGGGCGTTTTTTAATGATAGGCTTCTCTTGATAATTTGGTTGCCTACCGGTGGCGCGGAAAGAACCACGTCCGAATTGCCTTCTCGGAGGTTATGTTTCCTATCCATACTTTGATCTTTATTTATTTTATTTACCTTGCCTTTCACTGCCGCTTCCTTGTGTTATTTCTGATTCTCTGTGTCTTACTCTATATCCTTGTGCTTTGTGGTGCTTCTTTTGCTCAATATGCTCAATGATTGAGTTTAATATTGGAGCTGCACTACCACACTCTCCTGTCAAAACTCCAAACCATTATTTAATTAAAAAAATAATAATAAATAAAACTCATTGAATCATTTTGGCGCGTACACCGTTTGCGCGTGGAAATTTGCCAAAGTCAGTTCCTAGCACCCTATTAATTTTAAACGCACGAACGTAGGTGTACCCAAACTAGCTCTACTCAGGAGGTACAATAGGTACCATGAGTTTTCCATGAAAATCCATAGTGTACTTTAGTGGCCCCCTTTTCCTTGATGTTTATGAACCTTGATTGCCTGAGGGTTTAACTCATGCACGTTCGTGTGCGCAAACTTGCTCTACTCAGTACCCAGCTTTTCGGCTCTTCTCGAATTGGTGCCACGTCCTTTTCACACGCAACTACGTTGAGACCGTGAAAACACATATTATGATTCCAATTGTTTTTATTTGATTAGGTTTTGTAAACGATATGGTCACTGTATCATAAGCTGAGAGATTTATATTTGTTGAGGACTTTTAGTGCCTGGCAATGAGGGCAAAGATTTCTGTATGTATATGGTATTGTGTAAATACCTGTACAGAAGCTTCATCAGCATGAAGGATGGTTGTTTGCCGGAGCCGAGGGCCGTTAATAAATTGTTATATAAATGCGTTTTCTCGCCATCTAGATGGGAGAATTTATCGGATTTCAATTAGACGCTTCCTCACATGCCAAATCATTTTGACCTATGGGTTAACAAGTAAAAGTTCGACAGAATTCCCCGATGGCCGGACGTCGGCCCGTCACTTTCGCCTCGAACATACACAGTTACAGATCCGTACACGAGCAATTACGCAACTCGGCCGCGGATCGATCATAATCCGCTCTTCTGATCGCATCTTCGCGGCAACCAACGGCAAAAACGAAAGGGGAGCCACGGAGGACATCGCGTAATGAATAAAATAACTGTTCGTTGACCCGCTCTGCGCGCGGCACATATGCACATACCGAAAATAAATACGGCCGGACAATGATGAATCAGGTACGCAACGGATGCGTTTGTGCCCGATACACGGTCACGTATTTATCTTATTACATTTCGGTACGTGCTCACGTTGGCGAACTAGTAGAGAAATATTCTAGCGCACGGGGGAGCGCGGCAGCAGCAGTGATGAATGGTCGGGAGAGTTTACACGGGAAGAGCTGGTGTTGATGCTGGTGGGCCCTGCGCTGCCACCAAATTGACACCGGCGCTGGCGAAATGGATGCGGCTATTTATAATCCAATTGCCGGCGTTTGATTTGACTGCATAAAAGCAATTAATTTGCAAATAACTAATATTGATTCAAAAACCGACGCATAACAGATTTTCTGTTTTCGAAGTTTGGCATGTAAATTATCCACGCTACATGAACATATGCATGTTAATATTCGTGCATTTACTATGCATCAACTATCAATAATAACTACACGTAAATGTTCAAGCAAGTCCAAATAAACATATCGTTTAACATTACCAAACATACCGAACACTCATTAATCATTCAATAGTTTTATGATTATTTATCGATTTGCGCAAAACAATATTTCGTCGGAGCATCTATAATCCGGCGTCATTGCTTTAAATTTCCATATTTAAATATGTATTTTTTGTGGTTGCAGTGAAATCGATGCATTACGAAATGCGACCAATTCGTCTGGCGTGCGCTCAGGTGGTGGCCGCTCAAAAAATTTTAATAATTGATCCGGTCCGGTGGCCACGTTTGTAAAAAAGGCACTCATAATGTCCGCGTCGGGCGATTTCGTCGGTGAAATATACGATCGATACGCGTTCGAAATCGAATTAATTGCTCGCGGTTGGGAGCGGTGCTGCGCGGGGAGGCGGGAGGCGCGCGCGAGGAATTCGTTGTTTTTCGGTGGATTTATGGGCGCATTCATATTTCGTTAATCGACGGTAATTACCGGGCCCAGGCCGGGAGGCCCCGATCAAAGGGGATCCTCCGGATAAATGTCTTAATAACAGCGGCCAGGTTATTAATTAGATTCGTTTATATAGGAGAGGAACTTCCATATCTGATCCTGATCCTTATCTCTAATGGGTAGACAACTATTAAGAGTCGAAAATATTGGATAATAAATATTATTGATACCAACATCGTGAGTGGCTACCTGTGCTTATCTACGGATCTGCCGGTTTTTTTTTGGGGCCGTTTCGTCCACTAATTCCCCTACAAGCGACAACTGCCCGCCACTAATTACACACAATAGCCTCAAAAACTGCTGATGGATTAAGCCGCGCGCCCGGTTCCGTTTTAGGCCGGGGCTCGTTATTTGCCATTATGTGTAAGCACTTAAATCAATAGAACAAACGGCCCCGTTGAATATGCAAACGGGGCGCGTTTGAATTCGCAGCATCTGCGGTGACAATCCTTCCGCCGCCCCCGCCGCCCCTCGCAGCCCCGCAGCCCTCCGCCGCCCCGTTTTGGATATTCTGTTTCAGCTAACTTGTATTATTCCGGCGCGATTATTTGTCTGTTCTTGCGGATTAGTTGCGACGCAGATCCGATTTCCGCTCATGTTTCATTTATCGCGTCTGGAATGCGCCCGTTACTGCCGCCCCTTCGCCCGCCGCCCCCGCACGGGAGCCGTCATCCGGTCGCAATGTGTTGCCCATCCACGGCGATGCCCCCCTCCCCCTCTCAACGCGCACCGGCGCCGGATCATAATTATTTTTGTGTTTAAAGCGAAATGCGCGGGGGCGCCATATGGCGAAATTAAATTGGATACGGCGGTGGTGGCGGATGTGGAGGCGCAGTGGCGCTATACTGTCGCCACGATCCAATCACATTCCATTTACTCCATAATTTTTAGCATGTGTGATTCAGCATCAATGCCCAATTATTCAGATTTCTTTTTTAATAATCTACATCAAAACACCAGACCCTGAAAACCGAACCTAAACAAGAGCCATGGATCGACGAGAACCCCATTGAAATTACATAACTGGAATCAGAATCAGAATCCTAACACAAAAATTACAGTACCAACATTCACACTTCCAAAAAAAAAAAAGATTTGTTATAGTTATACTCATATTAATCCAAAAACTTCGGACACCAAATCATGAGCACGTATTTCAAAGGACAACCGAAGAAGAAAATGACATGGCAATCTCCGGGGAATAAAATGGAAGAGAAATAAATCATGTCGCAATAACAAAATCGCAGACAAGAGAAATACAAAATGTCAAAGTCATAAGGTCGGCAAACATAGACTCGGACCACTATCTAAGCAGAATCAAAATCAAACTAATTCTTAACAAGGACAAAACAGAAAGAAACCATAACAGAACATTTAGAGTAGACAATGAACTTCTAGATACCAACAAGGAAAAATATCAGGAAATGACGAATGTAGAAACAACAAATTGGAAAACATAAAAAGCACAATTCTAGACAGAGCAAAGGTGGTGGCACACCGTAAGAAGACCAAAAGACACTAGTGGGGGAGCTTGAACCAAAGGCCAAACACTGGAGGACATAGCAAAAGACGAAACTAGATATAGACTATGAAAACTTCCGAGAAACCACGAAAAACACGAGTAAAATAATGAGAAGAACCAAAAGAAATTATGACCAAGACACAACAGGGAGGATAGAAGAACACTTTAGGAAAAATAAAACCAGATACTACTACAGCACATTTAAGGACGCAATCCAAAAATACCAGACCCCGCACGTCTGTTTTCGGCAACAGGACTGCAAAATAGCAGTTAATAACATAGAAAATGCGAGCTTCTAGCAAAACACTTCTAGCAAACACAAAACACGAGGAAATACTCAACTGCGAAGCAGCTGAAGGGTTCCCGCCAAGCTGGATAACAACCAACACAGGTGTTGACTCTAGCCACCAGATATAAATGAAATCAAACAAACAATTGCAAACCTCAAAAACAACAAAGCACCAGGGGAAGACTCCATCACAGCGGAGATACTAAAAACATTCCACCCCCTGGTGGAAAACATATGTAACATGATTAAGAAGATTTGGGAGGATGAAGAGATCCCAGGACAGTGGACAGAAGCCATAATTCAACCGATACACAAAATAGGAGACAAAAAGACTTTAATAACTACCGAGGAATCTCACTAATACAGGTGGTGTATAAGATATTATCCAAACAATATTAAAAAGAGCTGAAGCATAACTAGATGGCCAAATCGGGGAATATCAAGGGGGTTTTAGAAAAGGAAGATCATGCATTGAACAAATAATGTCTCTCAAAATGATACAAAAATACTACATATCAAGGACACACCTAATATTGTACCTTATAAATGGAGGTTTCTAGACGGAACAGGAGTTTCTGTCTAATGACTGCAATTAATGTTTATTGACTGTAGTGCCTATTTTAATATCCTGACGACCACATCCACAACGATTTGTGCGGTGCAATGTAATTGTCTTTGTATATATTATGTATATATTGTATATTTTGTATATTGTGGCTAGGTGGAAATAAATGAATATGAATAGGTGGAAAACAATTGGTAACAATGTTCGTAGACTTCCAAAAGCCTACGACTCAATTGATAGAAACGCGTTATTCAAGGTACTAAGAGATATGGGATTGGACAACAAAACACATAAACTAATAGATGAAATCCTTACCGACACATACGCCAAAGTAATATTTATAAGACTGTAATTGAGTCTAATAAAAATTAAAACGGAAGTCAGGCAAGGAGACGGAATCTCGCCACTGTTGTTCAACTGTGCGCTAGAAAAAGTAATAAGAAAATGGAGAAGGAAGATAGGGGAGAAAAATTTCCGAGCTATAAAGCTGACCAAAGATAAATACATTGGAAAACCTATTACAGTGGACTACCTAGCCTTTGCGGACGATATAGTAATTTTCGCAAACACGGAGGAGGAAGCCAAGGTGAAAATTGAAATTTTCATGGAAATCGCGAAGAAAATTGGTCTACAGATATCTTTTGAAAAGACAAAATATTTCACTACAGAAAAAAAGTCGACTCAGAAAATTTAAGTATTTAGGAGAAATAATGGAAACGACAAAGAAGTATACGAAAATAGGGTCTCAAAGTTAAACAAAGCATAATTTTACACCAGAAGTGCTATATTTCTCAGAATGCTTAACGCTAGATCAGGTAGGCTGGATAGAAAAGATAGAAAACCGAGAAAGAAGAATCTTAAGGAAAATTCTAGGACCAGTAAAAGTGAGTGAGTCGTGGAGACTCAGAAGCAACGAGGATCTGCATAGAAGTAAACAAACAGAACGCTTGTCAACGACCATGAGAAAACGCAGAGCATCCTTTTATACACACATAATCGGAATGGGTAACGACAGGGTCCTCAAAAGAATTATAATGGCCCAGAAAATCCTAATAGACCAAGGGAAATAGATCACAGAGTAGAAAAAGATCTGGCTAATTGATGGATATAAAAGAGAAGGACGAGAGAAACGCGATAATGGAGAAAATAAAAACATATAGTGACTTCCCGGCAAGAGAGGTAAGGACAAGCAGCACGAAATGGGACCCAGAAAGAAGAAAAGACAAAGCGAAAAAATGAAAAGTTCTGTGAGAAAAGGAAGAAAGAAACTACAAAGAAGAAATAATATAATAATAAACATTATAAATACACTGTTGTTGTTGTTAAACGTGGTCCAAAGTGGCCCTTTTCGAATAAAAAAAAAATTAATCCAAAGAATCCTAACACACAAATTAAAATGCTAAGGTTCACACATCTAAAAGGAAATTGATTTGTTATACTGACTATTCATTCAAAGAATCCCAACACAAAATTGAAAATCTCAGGTTCATACTTCAGAAAAGAATTGATTTGTTGTATAAATCTAAGGACATGAGTGTTATCAAATAGAAAAATATTGAAACACTAAAAATACACCAGCTGTATCTATTAATTGAGTAAGGCTTTCATTGGTTTTAAAAAAATTAAAGAGTCTGGATTTCTCTTATAATATACTATAAAATAATTGATTCAAATTTAGAGACATTTAAAGATTATCATTATTTTACATAGATTGAGATAGCGAAATACTTATTTGAGATAGATAGATTGTTATTATACATAGAGAACATCTCAGATGTAATAAAACCTATAATATCAATTGAGGACAAATTCAGCAATAACAACGGATAATGGCTGTAATGTGCTGAAAAACACAACATAATTATCAAACATGCAAATTGAAAACTTAAAAATAATCATAGTAGAAGATCAAGGACAGTTCTACACCAAATTGCATGAAGAATTGACATATATTTTAAAATTCACAGTTTATGTCCTCCATTTCCATTTTGAGTTAATGGAGGATGAGAAGCAGGAAAAGAAGAAGAAAATTAAAAGGAATGAGCAGCTCTTCCTACTCCTTCTCTTGCCCATCCTCATGAAATATGAATTTGGAGCCTATGTCCTTATGGGAAATCGGTCAGAACTGTCCTAGCTCTTCTACTAATCATACACTTCCGGACAAAATTCAGGGACCACCAAATAAACTTGAAATAACTTTTTCAATTTACAAGTTGTTTTGAATAGACTTTTCACATATCATAAATTGACGTTTATTAAGCACTATTCAAATAGTGTGTCATGAAACAATAAACAATATCAGGACATTATCTGCTAGGAAACGAAATGTCAACGAAAAAATCTAATTGTTGACTCACATTTTTAACTCATTTAATTAATAAAGCGTGCTTTAGGTATCAAAAATTACTGAATTTGTTTGCATTAAGTTAATTAAATATACCTAGACATCATTGCAGACCAGAAGAAGTATCCCAAATGAGTATTCTTCTTCGTGTAAGATATTCACGAAGAGAAGTTGCTGGAATTCTAAATACCAACAAATATGTGGTACAGAGGGCCGCACCACGGTTCGGAGGGACTACTAGTTTCAAAACAAGATGTGAACAAGGTGCCAAACCTCATACAGCTAATATTGTCACAATTGCGTTGAAAGATGCAAATATCCAATGTTTGGAGTGGCCTTACAAATGCTCTGACCTCAATCCTATTGAGCATCTCTGGGATTAATTCTGTATCTATTCCAGAAGTTTATTTTCGTCTTCATGGAGATGTTGTTAAATATGATTGTTTCTAGTTTATTTAGAAAGATATATCCTTGTGTGGCTGATATAGGTGAGTCCGTTGGTAGTTCGTCTGTCATGTTGTATGTGGTGTCATTGCAATTGCAGTAGTTTTGGTTTGTCGTTAGTTTGTAGTTTATTTAAAAATATATTTCCTAGTCTGCCTGATATAGATGAGCCCATTGGTAGTTCGTCTGTCATATTGTATGTGATGTCGTTGAAATTGCAGTAGTTTTGGTTTGTCGTTAGTTTTAGGAGTAGTTTGATATGTTCGATATCTGTATCTGGTTTTGTCTGTCTGAGTGTCTGTGTAATGTAGTCTGTGTAATGTGTAATTATTTGAATAAAGAAAGTTTTAACTTCTTTGATATCACACATGTGATGTCAAATTTTTCTTTATTAAAAAATTAACCATGTATCACTAAGTGAAAGCTACTAACATTAATTTGATAAACAATGACAGCATATTTTGTAACTTTGTTTTTTTGATTTGCTTACTAACGCCGGGCTGTTTCTGCTGCTATGGCTAATTATGACACTACACGACAAAATGAAGTCAAAAAGGTAAACACAAGTGAATCACATAACAAAAAGAAGTCCTACCGTGAAATAACAAGCACTCAGGTACTCATTATAAAACCAAAAAACAATGCGGAAGAAGGAACAGAAACGCGTAAGAATATAATTACAAATCTAAATACAAATCTATTCAATAACGTAAAGGTCAAAAACTCGAACAATAAAATCATCATGGAATGCAAAAACAAATAAGAACTCGAAAATATCCAAGAACATATTCAAGAAAAACTAGTTGATGAATACGACTGTCTACTCCCTAATAAATGGCTACTGCGCTATAAATTACTGGGAATACGTAATGAAGCTGAATGGACAGATGCAGAACTCACCCAAGCAATAATTAAGCAGAATATCAACGACACCCAGGTAAACAACTTCCACTTCTCAATAATCTACAAATTTAAGGCTACTGCCAATGGCAGATTCGATATGATATTAGAAAGTGACTCCACAAGCTATGCAAAACTACATACGAGAGAACATGTTAACGTGGGCTTCAATAGAGTCAAGCTAGTCGATCATTTTAGTGTAACCAGGTGCTATAAATGCTGTGAATATGGACATAAGTCAACTACTTGTAACAATGATGAAATCTGTGGCAAATGTTCAAATAAACTCCCAACTAACAATTGTAAAATAAATCATTTTAAATGTATAAACTGTACCAGAGCTAACTCAAAATATAACCTAAATGTAGATGTAAATCACAGCTCCTTCGATGCAAATGGTTCATGTTATAGAAAAATAGTAGAAAAAATAAAACAAAAGACCGACTATGGTAATGCAATATACCAAGTAAAAAATAACAAAAAAAATATTCAAGTAAACAAATTTAATATCCTATTCTTGAATATACAATCGGTAAGAAACAAAATTTATGAAATGGAAGCATTCCTCTTAAAAGAAAATAATAAATATGATACTATCTAACACAAAGGTACCGAACACAAAGGGAGACGGCTGGATTTACTCGAAATCCTAGAAATTCGAAAAGCGGTCACTAATGGGGATAACATTGTGAATGAACAGTTAATCTTTGATAATACGCCTTTGTTATGCGGCATCCGTTCGGAAAAACCAAGACCGTAATTCATTTATTGCCATGTTGTAAAAATTTTTTTTTTCTAGCTTAGTATATATAGCACATTTGTTAAATTTTAATTTTAGTATCTCTGTACTCTTGATAATGGTCGGGAGGCCGAAACAATTGTAGAGGTTTATTCTTCCAATACAGTGAAACTTTAACCAAGTGTTTGATTTAACCTAAAGATACTATCTGCCTATGTGAACATTGGCTAACTAAACAAGAATCTGAGATATTAAAAATCAATGATTTCAAAACGGCATCCAATTTTTCAAGGGAAAACTCCAAACACGGTGGGGTCATACAATTAACGAGTGGTCTTCCGTATACTATTCTGCACAATATTAACAATATGTCCATTGAACTCTTCTGTGAAATATCTGTGGTATACATTCCTCAGTACAAACTAGTCATAGCTGTGATATACCGTACACCAAACTCTGATTTTAATGTGTTTATAGATCTTCTAGAACAAATGCTAGAAAATATAAACTGTTTAAATAATTATGTAATCCTAGGAGGCGACTTTAACTTCCACTTTGAAAAGCCAAAGGACAACAATGAAAATACAGCCGACTAGATAACGTATTCACTAATTGCATAAAATCAAACATCACAATATGTCTTCAATACACTGCACTGTCGGACCATGAAGGTATTGACATAGGGGTTCAATTCAGTACTGCCAAGAGATCATCAGAGGTCAAATTATATAAACCAATTACTAACAAAGGCAAACACACCTTCTACTCTTTGCTCGGTGGCATTGACTGGAGCTTCCTAGAATATATAACAAATGTTGATAATGAATTTATGAAATATCAATTAATAGTTCTACAAACTTTCGAAAAGTCTGTTCCTATAAGATCTGCAAAGAGTAAAGATAGCTTAAGTTCTGGATCTGATTGGTTCTCTGAAGACCTCAGGTGGCTGCGCGAGTCACTGGGGCTTGTTAGGGATGCTTTGCAAAGGATAAACTCTCCTGAATTACAAAATGAGTACAAAAAACTTAGAGCACGATATAGAACCAATATAAAACTGACAAAACAAAATTTTAATGACAAACGAGTAAACAACTCAAATAATGTTAAGACTTCGTGGATTTATCATAAACTCCTTCAGAAAAATCAACCAGAGTCAGTTTTCTGAAAATATCGATCCTCTCCCTGAATGACTATTTTTCAAAAATAACAACCCATATAAATTTCAAACTTCCTGAAGCCACATACGACCCTATTACGTACCTACACAATGTAAATATCCCCAGCAATAACTATTTCCACTTCAAACCAGTATCCCAAGCGAATGTGCGCGAAGTATATGGAGCACTCAGGAATGGCCCCAGTAAGGACATCTATGGTTTAAGCACACATGTGGTTAAATCCACCACTGACCAACTAAATGCACCATTAACTTACTAAATTAATAGATGTCTCACAACTCATTGCTTTCCAGACTATTTGAAAAAGGCAAAGGTAATACCGATCTATAAAAACAAAGGCTCCAGAACAGACATGAATAACCAAAGACCCATATCAATTCTCCCAGTCTTCCCAAAGATACTTGAGAAGATTATAGCCACCCAAATGATTGATTTTCTGGAAATAAATGATTACCTCTCAGATAGCCAATTTGGCTTTAGAAAAAATAAATCCACAGTAGATGCTGTCTTATCGTTCATGGGGGAAATTCTTGAGTGTTTTGAGAGTAAATCCTTTTGCAGTGGCATCCTTCCTTGACCTAAGCAAGGCGTTTAACTGTGTTTCCCATGACATACTGATCCGAAAATTATACTATTATAACTTCAGTCCAAATGCATGTCGCTTAATCTCAGACTATCTAAAAACATTGAACCCAGTCAGTGAGCCAAAATGATACTCTAAGAACTGATTTACTTAAGCTCTTTGGTGTTTCGCAGGGGTCAATACTAGGTCCTCTACTATTTCTAATATTCATTAACGATTTAGCCCAAAATATAAACGGGAAAACCATTTTATATGTAGACGACTCAAATATAATAAATAAAGATGCAACTATTGTATCTGCCTTGGAAAAGAACTGCATGCCACAAGATCAGCATATAACTGGTTCACTGATAATCGGTTAAGCCGTAATAAAGATAAGTCAGTACATATGATTTTTACTCTAAGGCTCTACGACAAGAACACTTGTGCATATGCAGATTTAGTCAGATTTATTGGGTTACATCTGGACAGCAAACTAAATTGGCACAGTCATGGTGAAGCTCTATCCCATAAAGCTGCAAAGAATATCTTCCTCTTGAAGAATTTATCTCAAAACATCTCGCAAAATGTTCCGCGCACGGCTTACTTTGCACTGTGCCAATCGATGTTTGCATATGGCTTAAAATATGGGGCAATTCTCCAATTGTAGGTCGCACATTTGGCCTACAACGAAAATGTATCAGAATTATTGCTGGGATAGGATACAGAGATGACTGCAGGAAATGCTTCATCGACTTAAGTATACTAACAGTGCTATCACTATTCATCCTGGAGAGCCTTAATCACATAAATCTTAACATCAATACATATGCAAGCCACTCGGAGATTCATGACCACTATACGAGGTACAGAGACAATTTAGTCCTGGATCCACTCCGGTTAAATAGGTCTCGCACTAGTGTGAATTATTATGGGGTAAGTTTCTTCAATGCACTCCCTCGGAGTATAATATATCTACCATCAAAGCAGTCTAAAAGTAAAATCAAGCAATACCTTCTAAACAAAGCGTTCTATAGCTATTCAGACTATTTAAATATGATTTCATTGAACTACTGTGACTAGATTTCTATGATACATATACTATCTGTGGTAACTATACTGAGTATTGTCCGATAGACTACTCGATCTATAGTCATATCTATACATTATATTATTTTCAGTTTTTTTTTTTGATATTTCTGTAATGTACTGTATGTGTGTTTATCTATTGTTTTTTTATGCTAAAACAGTTTTCGTATGTTACTATATTAGTGTTTCCAGATGTCAAAACTGTGATATTTTTCTTCACTAACATACTTTACAAACTCTGTACCTACTTTGACTTGTGTATGCTGTATAGTTCTAAACACAATAAATATTATTATTATTATTATTATTATTGAGCGATTTGTTTTACTTCGAAATTTGGTGCAGTCCCTGATATCCTGCTCTTCTAAATAGTTGGTTGTTACACTAGACTGAATTTTCATGACACGTAGGTATTGCAAAGTTGTTCATTCCTAGACTTTCGAGCACCATTCTTGCGCCTTTTCATTTGATAAACTGGGAGAAGACTTGATCGGAACTCGCCCCGGCCGAAACTTACAAATAACATCAAATTCCGGGGAGCAATTCGAGCAATTCGTGATCCGATAGTTGAGCGAAGTTTACAGGCTGACTGGCGGATGCTTACTCATTTCACCGGCCCATTTCACTCCCAACAAGTGGTTAAAGAAGGTCACGCGCGAATAAAAGTAATTAAGCACAAGTATAAAGGGTAATTATTCCACTGTTCGCATTCGAAACGGGTATAAAATATAATAAACCGCGCGGGGAATTTAATTAACGCTTGTTAATTATGCAATAAAATAGTAAAGTAAAACGTACGCCGGGTGAAGGGTACCTGGGGGGCTTTCCGGGGGGCGTTTTAACGCCCGCAGTAAATCGTAAAACGGCCTCCCACCCTCTGGTAGGTTTGTTTACACGGATTCTGCAACTAACAAAGATACACATACATAAAACGCCACGGCCAGTTCGCACTTTAGCTGCACAATGGTCCGCGACGTTCTTCACAGGCGATTTATGAATCCGCCGCCGCCGCAGCAGCCGACGACTTTGGAAAACATCGAAGCCCATAAATATTTATGTTTGCACTAGGGCTCCCATTTTCTTAGCGCAAAAAAGGAGCTGGGAAACTCTCTCAATGTAAATATTTCCCGCGCTGTTTGGCTTGCGTCCTGGGAGAAAGGAGGAAGAAGCGCTGGCAATCCGGCCTCATTGTTGTATTAGTGCGAGGGATGCGGCGGAATACTTGACATACACGGGGAATGTAAAATCGAGCGTGTTTTCGCAGGGCCGCCGCCGCCCCACGTGCGCCCCCGGTTTGGAGAAAAAAGTCGTATATACGAGTTCGAATCTCTCTTGGAGAGCAGATCCAGGTTTTTACTGCCCCGTTTTTATGGGAGCGACCCTGGACATTTGCACGCATTTTGCTTTAGTGCTGAGCCAGCGGGCACGTGGTCCATTTCTCAAAACAACAAAAAACATCGGCGACGCTACGTGAAAAATTATAACCCTATTAAGGGCACCGGCACACCCCTGACGTAAAAAAAAACTGAAGCGGGCCCCATAAATTAGCAACCATCAAAGGTCCCTCCTCCTGGCCTTGCAGCGAGTTCGTGAGCCGAATTGAATTGTATATTTGATAAAAACGCAACGATACGTGATATAGGTAATTCATCCCGGTCATAAGTAATTTATTTCGCGATTAATGAGTCCGCCGGCTATCTGGCTCGCCCTCTCACTCTGCTCTGCGCCCGTGCTGCGCCCCAAAATAATAATGGACCCTGCGTCGTGTATCGTAGCCATGTCGATATATTTCATTCAGAGCTTTCAGGCATTATTTCTCCGATGTCAATTCTGACTAATGGTTAACGCTGCCGTGGAGCCACCGTTATTAAGTGCGACTGAAATCTATTAGACAACTGTCGCCGTAATCCGGCCCTCTCCACTCCGAGGAGGTCCATTTTTATTTCGGCGGCGCGGGCCTAATTCAATCTTCCCGACGTTTCCTGGGGAGGAAAAAAACGCTCCGAGGAGGCCTCCTTTGATGCCGTCCCTTATTTCAGCCCCCATTTAATATGAAGTAAATAGTTTTCTATTCGATTAGGCGGGCCCTATCGGATCGCCTGCCGCATGATAACGTCACTTCAAAGGGCGCCCCGGGGAGCCGCGCGAATTTATCTCTATTTACCTTCGGAGGTGGCGTGAAATATCCAAAATTGGAAGGCTTCGGGGGCGGATAGTGATGATAACCCTCATTTGAATGGCGGAAGCATCCTTGGGCCGTAAAAATAATACCCTCGGCAACACAAAGGCGACCATTATTTCACACCCACTATCTAGCTATATCCACAAAGCCCCAACCAGCAATGTTAAAATATTTTAGATTGTGTCGTAAATTACTCAAAAAATATAACACCTTTATGATGAATGCATATATAATTATAGTAACCTAATTCTTACAACATAGTCTATAAACAAGAGAAACTCAGACAAGAAGACATAAGAGAGGAAGTTAAGACTGACATCAACTTAAAAATGGAGACCAATATACCAAAAAACATACAAGAAGAAGACTAACCGGTATAAGGGACAAAATGACGGATTTTATGCACAAAGAACAAAGTAAGCCTTAAAAAGAAGGAGAGAAAACAAACATGGATGTCGGAATGCTCCTACTAATGGAAAAAAGGCGCAAACTTAAGAACAAAGGCGATGGAACTAAATACAAAGACGCACAGAAGGTATTTAGAAGTAAGATTAGAATAGCGAAAATGAGTAGCTCGCTAGCAAACGCAAAGAAATCAATCGAACAATTACAGATATTGCATGACGACTTCAACCTGCACAAGAAACTAAAAGAAACAGCAGGCGTTTTTAGAAAATCCAACCTCGCCATGCTAGTTAATCAAAACAACGAGATAATACTATATGCAGAAGAGAAAAAGAAAGTTTGGTGGCAATTTATTAACAGTCTTTTCGTAGACGAAGGACCAAACAATAACAATAATAACTTCGAGATCAATAACAAACAAACGGGTCTGTCAATTAGTAAAGATGAAATTAAGGGAGCTTTGGGTAAAGCCCAAAGCCAATAACCCAATAACCCAATAACCCAATAAACCCTATAACATTGCTGGGTAAAAACGTAGGTAAGACCGGTCCTAAAATCTCAAAAGATGAGGTATCAAAAGCACTGTCATCAATGAAGATCGGCAAAGCCTCAGGGCCAGATAATGTTAACTCGACAATCTCAAAGCTACTCTGCGATACGAATAACGATTTCTTTGACACCGTTACAGCCCTATTCAACTAAATTTACAATACAGGAGATATTCGCCAGGACAGGCTTAAACTCGACAATCTTAAAGCTACTCTGCGATACGAATAACGATATCTTTGACACCGTTACAGCCCTGTTCAACCAAATTTACAATACAGGAGATATTCGCCAGGACAGGCTTACTTCAGAATTTATCGCAATACCCAAAAAATCATCGGTAAAGTCATGCGACGAAAATAGACTAATAAGCCTAATAAATCATATCCTCAAGATATTCTTAAAAATCATACATGGTAGGATATATAACAAATGCGAAGAGCAGGTGGGGGAGACGCAATTAGGATTTTGGAGTGCCCTGGGAACCCGAGAGGTCATTTTTGCAATTCAAGTGCTTATCCAAAGATGTCGAGATGTGGGTACCGACGTACAGATATGCTTTACTGATTTTTCAAAAGCCTTCGATATGATACAACATGAAACCATGATCCCAACTCTAAAAGATACAGGAGCTGATGACAAAGACCTAAGAATAATTGCAAATATGTATTGGAATCAGAAAGCAGTAGTAAAAATCTGAAAAAGACTGACGATATTAACATCAAAAGGGGAGTTCGACATGGCTGTGTTACATGCTCTCTCCTACTCTATTTAATTTATACTCTGAGCGAATTTTTAATGAAACACTGGAAAATCTAAACGAGGGAGTCAAAATGAACGGGGAAAATATCAATAATTTCAGATATGCCGATGACAGTGCAATACTAGCCAGTAGCTTAGAGGGTCTACAGATACTGATGAATCGCATCCATGATGTAAGCAGTAAATATAATCTACATCTAAATACCAGTATGACGAAATATATGATCATCACCAAAAATCTAACTCAGCTAGTGCCGCGCACACGTCGTATCAACGTAATCAAAAGAATTCGTACTTAGGTACAGTCATACACGAAAACTGGGACCAAGGTCTTCAAATCTGTTGCAGAATTGCGAAATCAAGAGATGCTTTCAACAAAATGAGAAGTTTCTTTTGTGGTGGGGATACAAGCTTGGAATTGAAAATCAGAATGATTCGATGCTATGTATTTCCTGTACTACTGCACGGAGCGGAGGCATGGACTTTAACAGACGCCAGCATGGAAAAATTCGAGGTCTTTGAAATGTGGATCTGCCGACGATATCCACCCAATATCGTGGACAGAACACGTTACAAACTTGGAAGTCCTCAGACGAATGAGAAAAGAGAAGGAAGTGCAAAACACCGTCAAACAGCGTAAACTGGAATACTTGGGCCATGTGATGAGAAGCAGCAAGTACCGTATTCTCCAGCTCATAATACAGGGTAATGGCAGGAGGGGCCCAGGCCGAAGAAGGCATTCTTGGCTTAAGAACTTGCGAGAACGGTTCGGACTCACATCAATACAACTATTCCGACAAGCGACAGATAAAGTCCGCATATCTATATTGATAGCCAACGTCCGTAACGGATAAGGCACGCTAAGGAGAAGATTAACACTGCAACAGACAACAAAACTGCAGGCCTAGACAAAATTACGTCGGAAATACTTAAACTCCTCGATGAAAAAGGCATAGACGTGATGCACAAAATCTTTAACAAAACTATGACACTGATCAATATCCCACCCAATGGCTGACATCAACGTTAATTCCTTTGCCTAAGAAAATAAATGCCAAATAAATGCGAACACAGACTTATTATCATATTTCTTAAAATCATACATCAAAGAATATACACAAAATGCGAAAACGCAATCAGCGTTACACAGTTTGGCTTCCGGCAGGGACTGGGCACAAGATGAGCTTTAGTTGCAACATGGGTTCTTGTGCAAAATTGCCAAGACCAAAGAAAAAATGTATGTCTATGCCTCATAGACTATGAGAAACAGTTCGACAGAGTACAACATCGCAAACTCTTCGTAATCATTGACCAGAAAGACATATGATGTCTGTATGTATTTTTTTGAAAAAACAATTTTTATGTTTGTTAAATTATGAGAATCATTAACTCGTGTATGCAAAAAACGAATCAAGAATCCGTTTTTCAATACGATGCGTGGTTTGTGAGAAAACTGAGCAGATCCAGAAATAATTCACGCTACATTATATGCATTCGTACCCGATAATGGAGCCGTATTTCCAAGACATTTGCCGGTAAAATAAAGTAACTTTTAATTGCGCACATTGACAAATTTTACATGAGGATTCACTATAATGAATATGCTAAGCACGAATATTAAGTTTTTTTCAAATTTAAAAATTGGTTCTCGAATTTTTTTTGCAAAAACTATTTTATTTTTGTTAAATATTGAGAACTTGTTAAATATTGAGAATTAATTCGTGTATGCTGAAAATGAATCAGGAATCCGTTTTTAAATACGATGCGTAGTTTCCCAGAAAACTGAGCAGATCCAGAAATAAATCACGCTAAATTATATGCATTCGCACCTGACGATGAACCCGTATATGCACGATATTTGCCCGTAAAATAAATATTGTTTAAATTGCACTTATGTACATATTTTCTATGGGGATTCATTATAATGTGTATGCTTAACACGAATATTAAGTTATTTTTGAATTTCAAAAATTGGTTCTCAAATTTTTTTTGCAAAAATAATTTTTATGTTTGTTAAATATTGAGAATCATTAATTCATGTATGCTGAAAACGGGAACTGTGTTCTAGAAATTTTTTTGCAAAAAGAATTTTTTGTTAATTATTGAGAACCATTAATTCGTGTGTACTGAAAATGAAGCTAATAATCCGTTTTTCAGTACGATGCGTGGTTTGCGAGAAAACTGAGCAGATCCAGAAATAATTCACGCTAAATTGTATGCATTCGCATCCGACGATGAAGCCGTATTTAGAAAACATTTGCCCGTAAAATAAAATAATTTTTAATTGCGCAATTTGACAAATTTTATATGAGGATTGTCCATAATCAATGCATTCGCATTTAACGACCTCCATAAAAAAAATAAAAAAATACAAAGCCAAGGACACGCTGTGTTATTGAGATCCCACCGGCTATTTTTTTATATAGGCTGCTCGCTTCCTCACTTTTTGTGGTTTTTAAATATGTTTGTTTAGCGGCACGTGCGATATATTGTGCCGAGCTCCAGTATTTTTACGACTTCCTAGAAGTCAGTCAACGTGGACTGTGAATGAGAAATCAGTCAAGCGTGAATGAGACACATCGAATAACAGGGCTGGTTATTTTGCCGGCATGTTAAAATCATATATGCAGCGTTTGCGTTTACGCCGTTTTGACGAAATTACATAATTTCTTCGACCTAAGGCGGCGATTAATAAAAATTTGTATTTATCAATTTATATCCAACCCTCCCCACAAAGAAATTCCGATAGAATATAACTTTTATTTGCCCACAAATAAATTAACTTTTAATTGCACTCGCTGACAAATTTCATATGAGGATTCACTATAATGCGTATGCTATGCACGAATATTAAGTTATTTTTCAAATTAAAAAATTGGTACTCGATTTTTTCTTTGCAAAAACAATGTCTTTGTTTGTTAAATTATGAGATTCATTAATTCGTGTATGCTGAAAACGAATCAAGAATCCGTGTTTCAATACGATGCGTGGTTTGTGAGAAAACTGAGCAGATCCAGAAATAATTCACGCTACTTATATGCATTCGTACCCGACAATGAAGCCGTGTTTCCTAGACATTTGCCGGTAAAATAAAATAACTTTTAATTGCGCACATTGAAAAATTTTACATGAGGATTCATTATAATGTGTATGCTAAGCACCAATATTAAGTTTTGTTTTAAAATTAAAAATTTGTTCTCGATTTTTTTTTTGCAAAAACAATTTTTTGTTTGTTAAACATTGAGAAAAATTAATTCATGTATGCTGAAAACGAATCAATAATCCGCTCTTCAGTACGATGCGTGGTTTTCGTGAAAACTGGGCAGATCCAGAAATAATTCACGCTACTTATATGCATTCGTACCCGACAACGAAGCCGTATTTCCAAGACATTTGCCCGTAAAATAAAGTAACTTTTAATTGCGCACATTGACAAATTTTACATGAGGATTCCCTATAATGTGTATGCTAAGCACGAATATTAAGTTTTTTATTCAAATTTAAAAATTGGATCTCGATTTTGTTTTGCAAAAACATTTTTTTGTTTGTTAAATATTGAGTATCATTTATCACAGCACACTCATGGGGCTAAACATGAATATTGCAAAAACACAATTTATGATTATTTCCCGAGATCAGAATATCAGGAGGGACGCTGTGTTGACATTCAACGACTTACCAATTGAAAGAGAACAAACATTCAAATACCTAGGAACATGGCTCACAGAAAACTGGACATCGGACACCGAAATTAGATGTCTAATCGAAAATGCTCGAAGTGCATTCATAAAGTTTAGAAAAGTTTTTGCCAATACTGAATTTGATTTCAATCTTACCGTACGGATTTTTAAATGTTATGTATGGTCGATACTCCTCTATGGCATGGAAGGTTGGACGCTTAAAACAACAGCTACGAATAAGATTGAAGCGTTTGAAATGTGGCTTTACCGAAGAATACTGAAGATTCCTTGGACAGCACGAGTTACCAATGAAGAAGTGCTGCGGCGAGTAGGTAAAGATCGCGAACTTTTGACCACAATAAAACGAAGAAAGTTGCATACATAGGACATCCCAAACCAGAAGTATGATATCCTTCGACTCATCATAGAAGGCGAGATTGAAGGAAAACGAGGAATAGGAAGGAAGAAGATGCCGTGGCTCAGAAACATAAGGCAATGGACTGGACTAAATACTATCGGTAGTTTGGTATATTTTATACATACCCTCAGAAACCGTCAAGAAATGCACCACATTGTCGCAAACATCCATTAATGGATAAATACACCAAAAGAAGAAGAAGAATCTATCAAATAAGGGAAGGATGGTACAAAATTATAAGTATTCGATTCATCACTACATATAGTTAAGTTTGACCCACAAGTTGTTATACAAATCAAGTTTTCAGTACAACAGTTGTACGGAATCAATACATATTAAAGCTGGATATCATATGAATAGATAAAGGTCTGGAAAGGGGAATAGGTAAATGAGCAACGTTTGTTGGTGAGTACTGATATCAGGCGATCATAGGGAAAACTTATATAATATTTATTTCAATGTCAGATAAGGTAAGAATAGCCCTGGGAATGCACTCCAAGGGCTGATAATCGGGAAAACAAAACTTAAATATTTATACGACGTGATCAAGATTGCGGGGGAATGCAGGTCTGCGTTAAATCATTCATAAAAAAACAATCGCGAGTAGGTGAGGGGAATGCATTAGAGAATCTTATAAATACATGAGCTCGTGGATGTAAACAGGCAGATCGACAAACTGCGCATTCCTACCCGCCCTAATCACCACGATCAAGTCGATAATTCTAACGTATATAAGATTCACAAGTGAAAATTAACATATTCGTAACTTCCACTGGAATAAAATTGTTAACTTTGAATATAACTTATATCTTAATGAAAATTGATTCCCCATTGCTGATTCCAACTACATATAATTATTTTCTTTAGTTTATGAGCTGGAACAACTTAGGAAGCCGTTTTTTTTCTGAAATTTCAATATTGAAAACAAATGTTTGAAATATACCATAGTTCCATTATACAGGGTAGGTCATTTAAATCAATCAACGCAAATCACTCCGAAGGTATGTGCGATGGCGAAAATTGACCACAACAAAAGTTGTATCGCTACAAGGGGGGCATCTGATGATGTTCTTTAACTTGACCTTAAAGTTGACTTTCAAGGTCATTTCAAGGCCAACGTAAAAATTTTAAACGGCAATCGTACTCTTGCAATTTTTATTTTTAAAAGGGTTCATCATATTAGTATGGCTTCCTAAAAATACCTTACAATTTCGGAGAAAAAAGTTAAAGAAGAGTTAAGCAATAATAAGCTATAAACAATAAAGGAATTTACAAGATTTTTGAACTATTATTAAAATTTAAAAAAAAATGCTTAAGATGGTTCGGATTCCATCAAGCATATTTTTTCTAGTATTTTATATTGATTCAACCTTACAATTTTTTCTTAATAATAGTTCAAAACCCGTTTTTCAGAAAAAAACTAGTTTATCTATATCGTTTATTGTTTATTATTATCCACGGCTTGCCATGTACGACTTTATTATGTTGGTAGCCGGAAATATCGTTTAGTTTCCTTTGAAAGTGAACGTTTGAAGTTTTTAATTAGTCTTTTAGTAAATTTTTCATTTATTATTTTTTTGAAAATTATCTCGTGTAAGGTAATGGTAATTTAGGTAAGGTAATTTAGGTAAGGTAATTTCAAAATAAAAATTCAAAAGTAGGGTTACCAACTTCATGGTTAACTTAAAGAACATCATCAGATGTCTCTCTTGTAGCCATAGAACTTTTGTTAGGGGTCAATTTTCCCTATTGAACCCATGCCCGAGTAATGTGATAACGGAATTTCGGTACTGATAACAGTGGTCTCAAGTGGAAATTTGTTGAGCAAGTAGAAGAACAAGTTGCAAGAAGCAAGAGTATTTAGCCTAACCAAGAAAACGAGTGCAGCTTGCAACGAATATTGTATTATTAAATTTAACACTTTCAATGCCATACACTTCACGAAACATAATCACAATATTAGTTATATTTGAGATTCTTGTCATGCTTGTATTAATTGATGAAATAGCTTACGTTAACTGTCATATGTGATATCTTCAATTAATTCTTTGAAAATGGTTTTAATTCACCTACCGAAACACATGTCAGGAAACAACATGATAATACAACGTGAAACATAACAAGACTTCAATTGTACGTAATATCGTATTATTACACTTCAATGGTTAATTGAATATTACCATTGATTAATATATAAGGATATTATAATCAATGATATTACACAGGAGTATGGTGTATGGCTTGAACTACAAATTTCAAAATTTTCTTCGCAACAAAATATCTGATTTTATTTAAAATACCAAATTTTATAAATGCTACAGGGCTTTTCGTTGATTTTCCTCTTTTATCAAATGAGATTTACAATATTTCAAATAACTTTACCTTCAATCAGCACCTTTCAAATATGTTTCAAATGAAAGTACCCTTTGTCAAATGATTTTCATTAATTATCAAATGTCTTTCCCTTCAACGTTTAAACTTAAAATAATCTACTTATAAAAATAATTTAAAAGGAGCAGAAAAATAAACAGATTAAATAATAATCTGGCCAAAGAAATGAGGATACAAATGTTCATGCAGCATCTGGCCATATAAAGGCGAATCATTGTCAAAATTACACCTTGCACATGGAATCCTATTTAAGCGATTGTCTTCAAAGAAATTGTATTCGTTCATAACTTTCGACATAACTATTTTTGTCTGTCGTTGCGTTTGTACATTGCTTGTTATGTATTTGTCTTATTTTGTAATGTTACATGTGTATCTGAACACAATAATTAATGTACTTAGTTATTTTGCATTAAAAGAAATATACGTGTACATTTATTTTATGCGTAAAGTAAATTATTTTAACTGCACTCGTTGAAGGGAAATCTATTTGATAAATAGTGAAAACCATTTGACAGAAGAGACTCCTTTGAAATATTTAAAAAGTGCTGAAAGTTACTTGAAACATTTTGAATCTCAATTGATAAAAGGGGAAAATTAATCGGAAAATCATGTATTGATTGTCAACTTAAGTGTCAGTCCCTTCTCCCTTGCCACCCCCACTTTGATATTTATCATGGCACCCCTCACCTTGCTATACCTCTTTTTAAGGCATAAAAAAACCTCAACCTAATCTAGGGGCGCAATGAAAAAAAAGTACAGGGACGAAATTTACTAAATTTTAATTTTCAACCCAGATTTTAAATATTTTGAAATTGTATGATTATTCCAACTAATGTCGCAAATTCATATTTTCATTATTTCTGGTATAGTCAATGTTCCTAAGTAATTGTGTAAAATTTTAATTAATTGGTTGTGGAAATATTATAAAATATGAACCAAAATAGCGAAGCGAAGCAAAAGTCAAATAAACTTAAATTTTAATTGAAAATTCTACAAAAAGAAGGAATATAAACATCTTTAATAATTCTGTGCAGTTTTAACTTCATTGCACTGTAAAAATTACTACTCGAAAATTCTTATAGAATTGAAAATGTTCACTAGTATTCCGAATTTTTGCATAGAAATTAAAATTTATTACTGACAATTAAATGAGTAATACTTTGTGAGTTATTTTGTTTGCTGCACATTTATACATTTTGTTACTCACATATTTGCATGAAAAACTTTATACATATAATGATAATCATCTGTAATTCCTTTGTCATTAAACTACTTTGTTTCTATTGTAATTAATACGAAAAAATCAAACGCATAATATTTTGTTTCGATGTTTTCATTTTTCATTCAGATCAAACGTTTTTAGAACTACTTGATTTATGGTCAAATTGGCGTAAAATTGTCATATATATTATTATTTTAATCATTATTTTTTAGTTTTCATGTACTTTACTGTATTTTACTGTAGACATTTTGCTTGTAATGCTATGCTTCTATTATACTATGCTAATACATATAATGCCCATTATGATTAATAGAATTCAATAGAATTGTAAATTTTACACTTACATTGCATAAAATAATATTGTCATTTTTTTCAATAAATCTTTATACATATGAAAGTTTTCACTATATTTGGACTTTTTGGACGCTGAAGAAATAAACATCGGTCATTATGTGCTTCCTAGATGAAACTAACGCCTGTATGCAATTCTCAAGGTGGATTGGGCTGCTTACTAAATATTGTTGTTAATGATTGATAGGTAAATGTTGCAATTATTTTGATCTCTCTGATCTCTTATGATTTGGATACGACGGCACAGTTTTTGAATACTGTGCTAAATCGTGCGACTAGCTTTGGGGCAACACAGTAGTTTTACATGTACATTAACTTCGTACTTTCATACTAACGGGTAATTATTGTAGACCACATCAATAAGTCACGTTAAAATTATTCTTTTGACCGAGTGAATCAGAAAGTATATATTTACTTCGTGCAATTCAATACTACTTAGCGATGCATTAGCAATGACATGGCCGTTCCAAGCGACGTGGTCTAATTTGCATACAATACTGATTATGTATAATACTCGTATATTAACCTTATTTAAACGACTGATGAGATATAAAAACATGTTTACAACTGCATATAAATAACAATGCAAATATGGATTAACTGTGGACGTTTTGTGTGGAGATTTGACTTTCAAATTCGCCGGGTCGCCGAAATTTCAGTATTAAATATTGAATTTATAAGAAGCCCGCCTGATTTACATGGAGAAACGTCATCAATCTCACTTTGCGCACATAAAATTACGATGGGGAATAAATTTATACGCTGGAAACAAATAAGGTTTCGACACGCCGTCCATAAAACGGGCATAATCCGGCAATAAGAAACACTCTGTATATCCTAGCTCAATAAATTATTCAAATCTCGTGTAATAATTGAATACAAATTGTCACCTGCAGGATATTTTGTCGTTTCTTCATTGTTGAATAATTCAGTCGTCCGGATTTGGATAATTTATGGACGTTTGATGCACGCGCAGAGCGGATACATCTGAAGGCACAAGCGGCGTCTTCAGAGGGACGCGAGGCGTCGCGATCCCCGGGAGGTCGCGTCCATCGACAGGTGGGATGATGTAATCGTATGCCAGTGTTCCCGTAATGGCAGGTTGGAGCAGCCGTTCCCAAAGCCAATTAAAGTTTGGCAATTTTCTAGCCCGGCAAACAAAGGGTGTGCCCCCACGTCCCTGGCGTCATCGAAGAGCTCCAGTGTCAGAGGAGAGCGTTAACTCATAACAAGAGATATACCCGACACTCGAAATCTGCTGGCTCGCCGGAGATGTCAATAAAATATATCTAATTGCCACTTGAAACTTGCAGCGATGCTGTTCACCACTCCAGCCGGTGCAAAATACAGTGAATAATGCGATACTGTTGCCACTGACTGCATCATTTCTTGCAGCCAGACGGAGGTCTGGTGCTCAAATTGATATGAAATTGCGCTCCGAAACTATCGTTATCACATGTAGAGATCTCGTCGAATGTAACCGACTCCTTGGAAGGGACGGGGGCATGGGATCGATCTCGGCCGTAGGTGGATGAGAACCCAAGTCCGCCTCGGGGCAAGAGACAAGTTGGGCAAACACGACGCGCGGTCACGTCAGGTAGCAACTTTAGTAATTAACTGGCATTGTTCAGATAAGCGGGACCAGGCAGATGCGAGGGAAGATACCACGCCGCTCCTCGGGCCCATAACGTCTTGTCCTCTCCCGGCGGTTAATCAATCTTAAAAGCTTCTGTTCCGTCATCAAACTTTATTGCGAGGAATTTTTCCTCTCCGCCGAAATATTCCCCCGGACCTTTCACTGGCTTTTAATTAGAACATGAGTTTTAACTTTGTTCGGGCATCTCGGAGATAAAGGGGGATACTTAGATTCGAGCAGATAAAATAAATCATTTTGATTTCCATCTAAAAGTTTACGAACGAGGGGATTGCAGTGCGTAACTTCTTCAAATCGACATGTCAATCTAAAAATTAATTGACTTTGTACACACACATTCACTTTTTCGAACAAATTATCTTAATTCACATCTCCACACCAATTGCTAAATAGCAAGCCAATGCAGAGCAATTATAAATTATTATAAAAAAAGTATACAACAATACATGGGACATCATCGGACTGGCCTAAATTAAAAGAAACTACTCTACCATAACCCAGCGAACATGGAACCATCTATTATGCCATCTATTTCTGATAAGAAATACGTGGAAGGAAATAGTTATCGAATTTGTTCCTGTTAGCGAAATAATAGCAATTATAACAATAAAAACAAATGGAAAGAACAAAATGAAAATAATTCAAGTCCATCTCCCACTTGCAGCTCAACAAACTAAGCTATCACCGAATTCTATGACCATGTAGAACATATAATCAACAACACAAAGGAGAGTTACATGATACTGGGAGACTTCAACGGGAAAATCGCGCACCGCCAGGACATGGAACAGAACACAATGAGACCAAACATATCTGGCGACAGAAACGAAAGAGGCCAGCTGCTGATAAATTTTGCTACTCAAAACCAACTAAAAATTGCAAATACATATTTCGCAAAATGCAAAGAAATGAAATGGACCTGGAAATCCCCATCAGAACATAAGAACGAAATAGATTTCATACTAACTCAAAACCTAAGAGAATCTCATGTACAAGTTATAAGTGCCTTTAACTTCGTCAGCGACCACAGGATAATCAGAGCAACAGTAAAAACAGAACATAAAAGAAGAAACCACAGGAAGGCAACTAGACCAATACATAGGGAAAGCATAATAAGAAACAACACAAACTATACAGAGTTACTGTGTCCAACCATCTACAACATCTCGAGCAAGAAACCAATACAGCAACCACCCAAGAAACATACAACTGCTCAGAAAGGGCAATATTGGAATCCGCACGATCAAAAACAGAGCAAAGAAACAAGAAAAGAAAAGAGCAAACCTTAGACAAAGAGATAATGGAAACAATCAAGCAAAGAACAAACCTCGAAAAAAAGAAGAATAAGTCAACCCAAGAAAAAGTCCAAGTATCAGAACTAAGAAAACTAGCAAAAAAGAAGATACGAGAAAATAACCAAAGAAGGGAAGAAGAAATAACTAAAGAAATAACAGAAGCTTCTGGCTCAACAAAAAAACTAAGGAAAACAACGCAAACAGGTAAACAATGGATGGAAGGCCTAAAAGATGAATCCGGTAAAGCCAACACACTAGATCAAACATTATCAACACCGAAACGCAGTTCTATGAAAAACTCTACGAAGAAAAGAACGATAAAGACGTCCAAATCAACGAGACAGATGGAGACGAAGAAATACCAGAATTCTGAAGTAAGAAAAGCAATAGACAACCTAAAAAATGAAAAAAGTCCAGGATATGATTAAATCTTCAATGAACTACTAAAATAGGAAAAGAAGAACTAATCACACCCATAAGAGTCCTCTTCAACAAAATCCTTAATAGAGGCGTAGCACCGCAGCAGTGGAGGAACTCGAAAATTATACTAATTCACAAGAAGGGGAGACGCAATGGCATAAGCAATTACAAACCTACAAGCTTACAATCCGCCTTGTGCAAATTATTCTCCAAATTAATACAAGAAAGAATAAGAAACCTACTGAACGAATTCCGAGAAGAGAACCAAGCGGGCTTCAGGAAGAACTACAGCACCACCGATAATCTGTACACAATTAATCAACTAATAGTAAAAAAAACGAGTATAACGTTAACTTATACTTAGTATTTATTGACAATACTAAGGCCTTCGACTCAATAAAACACTCGTCAATATGATCAGCTTTAAAACAAGCTGGTATAAATAAAAATATATACGAATAATTGAAGGCATGTACAACAACAACACAGCCCAAATACAACTAGAAACGGATGGACCAAAATTTAAAATAAGCAGAGGCGTGAAACAAGGCGACCTTATATCCCCAGACCTATTCAACTGTGTACTAGAAAAAATATTTAAAGATCTCAACTGGGATGAAAGGCAGCTTGGTTTTAACATAAACGGAACCTATCTAAATAATTTACGATTTGCCGACTATATTGTCATTATTGCCAAAACCGAAGAAGAACTAAGGCTAATGCTGATAGAGCTTGATATAAGAAGCAAGACAGTAGGCCTGACAATGAATCATGCAAAACAAAGCCAGTAACTAATGAAAATATAAAAATCGAAGTAAACAATTGCACAAGAAATTGCAAAAGTAGACAAATATATCTGTCTCGGACCAACTATATCATTAAATAATTGGACATACTGTGATCCAAAGAAGAATCCAATCTGCATGGGCAAAAATCTGGTCACCGAAGAACATCATGAAGGGAAAATTTTCAATGGAAATGAAAAGGGATTTTTTTTCTGCATCTCACCTGTACTTACCTATGGTAGCCAAACATAGGCCATGGCAAAGACTCAAAAAAAAAACAAATAAAGGTATGTCAAAACAAAATGGAGAGAAGTATACTGGGACTGAGATTAAACCAAAAAGTAACCATCCAAGAAATAAATCAAAGAACAAAAATAGCAAACATAGTACAAACCATAAAAACATTAAAATGGTCATGGGCGGACTAAGATTAATCCAAAGAGTAACCATCCAAGAAATAAATCGAAGAACAAAAATAGCAAACATAGTTACAAACCATAAAAACATAAAAATGGTCATAGGCGGGCCCAGGAAACATCAACAAAGCTGGAGCAAACGTATAACTGATTGGACACCAAGATATAACACAAGAAGCAGAGGAAGACAACACAAAATATGGAGTGACGACATCACCTCTGTGGCAGGAAACCTTTGGGTACGAAGAGCAAACAGTCATGGTTTTCCATAATTAACAATACCATAAGAAGAATCAACCTATATTTTCGTTATTATCGTTATCGTCTCAATCTTTTAAACTTAACGAAGACCCTGCAAAATGGATTGTTAATGATGAACTTATAGATTTTGTTGCCCGAAATGAATACTCTCAAATGCAGATTCTGATTTCCAGAATTCAAGATGAGTCAACAAAGATCAAACTCTTGTTTTGAGTTCATTTTTCAACAATTTTCTAAAGGGAGCTTCAGAATGGCGAAGTTTCAAGCCGACAGTGGGTAACCTATTCTGAAACAAATGATAGTAGTTACTGTGGGCCTTATCGTTTATTATCTACAGCGGGTACATCCTTATCCACAGATAAAGAATTCAATGATTTCATGATTTACAAAATATGTCCGAAACCTATGCAAACTGTGTAATTTGAATCCGAAACTATGTAGTTAAAAAAAATTCTAAACCATAGATCGAAAGGTAATTATATCTACTATGCACCATTTCAATTTCGGGCCTCCATGTCAAAGCGTTTAGAAAATAACATTTGTTTAACATCCAGACCTCCGGTATAATCCTCTTAAGATCGATCCTGATGATATGTTTTCTTATGTGGGATTTAAGCACTTCTAAATTTAATCCTGAAAGTGTTTATATCACACACAAGAAAAAAAAACATTGAAACGTAAAGAAAATATGCAAAAAATTAACCACATGCATTTTCAGATTGTCAATGAGTAGTTGAAGTCTAGTCAAAAATATCTTTATGAATTTTCTTAGTCTGTGAAAGATCTGAATGACTTTTATGCCTCTGTCAAATTACCTTCATAATTTTTTATTGATTCACATTCTAAGTTTCAATGAAAGACAGCGATAATGAATTATACTTCTTAATACACTTCCGGACAAAATTAAGGGACCACTAAATAAACTATAAATAACTTTTCCAATTTACAAGTTGTTGTGAATAGACTTTCACATGTCATAAATTGATGTTTATTAAGCACTATTTAAATAGTTTGCCATGAAACAATTAACAATATCAGGACATTATCTGCTAGGAAACGAAAAGTTAACAAAAAGCTCTACTTATTGACTCACCGTTTTAACGCATTTAATTAATAAAGCGTGCTTTGTGTTTCAAAAATTAGTGAATTTGTCTGCATTACATTAATTAAATAAGCCTAGACGCCATTGCAGACCAAAAGAAGTATCCCAAATGATTATTCTTCTTCGTGAAGGATATTCACGAAGAAAAGTTCTAAAGGAATTCTAAATACCAACAAATCTGTGGTACAGATGGCGGCAGCACGGTTCAGAGGGACTGGTAGTTTCAAAAGAAGATGCTGACAAGGTGCTAAAAGAAAAAAAAACAACATGCAGAGAATATCGTTTTATCGAACTTCAGGGTTTAACAAAGCGGTTTGTAACACCTTGCCTATTCTAGCCTAGTTTATTCACCTAGTAAATTAAAAAATGATCTTCGATTAGCCACTGGAACAGAAATTTTAACCAAAACAGTAAGAAGAAGACTGAAGAAGAATCTCACAGCTACGCACAAAATAAATCGCTTAAGCTTTTGTCAAAATCAACAAGGTTTAGACGACGAGCAGTGGGACTCCGTTTTGTTTTGGATAAGTCCAGATTCCTTCTAAACAAGAATGATCGCCGTGTTCTTGTCCTACGAAGACAACCTGAGCGATTTGCAGGATGTACCATTCGAGAATTTGCCAAATTTGGTGGGTCTGTAATGGTTTGGGGTGGAATATAATTTAATGGTCGTACAGAATTGGTTTTCATACGAAGTGGGTCGTTAACAGTAAGAAGATATAGAGACGAAATTATTGTACCCCATGTTCAACAATTTGCCGAAAATTTCGGCAATGGATTAATTTTTATGCAAGACAATGACAGACCTCATACAGCTAACATTGTCACAACTGGGTTGAGAGATGCAAATATCCAATGTTTGAAGTGGCCTTCCAAAATCCCTGACCTCAATTCAATTGAGCATCTCTGGGATCAATTGGCCCAAAAAATTAAAAACGCACCGAGACCGTCTGTAACTCTTGATGAGTTCTCTAACATGCTTGTTCAAGAATGAGAACAGATACCCCAAGAAAGAATGTGAACCTTAATCTCAAGCATGCCGAGAAGATTAGAAGCTTGTAGTGCTGCAAGACGAGGGCATACACACTACTAATAATGTTACTTTTTATTACAAATTAGGATTTCAGTTCATAAGAAGACCATCGGTATTTTTGGCTAATTTTTAACTTTATTTCTTCAAGTTAATAAAAGTAAAGTTTATTAATTTTAATAGCTCTTAAGTCAACTAAACTGTAAGGAAACACTTGGATTTATATATTTATTCATTTCATTAAGTTTCGTTATCTGGTTTTAAATTTATTTTGAATTTTACTAGTGGTGCCTTAATTTTGTCCGGAAGTGTATCTTTATATCGTTTCTGAATTTAGGTGGTTCCTGCACTAAACCCCTAAATTATTAAACCGTTGAATGGAGTGCTGTGTCATAGGCGTGCGCAGACTATTTCTTTAAATAGGGCCACTAACGTAACCTAACCTAACCTAACCAAACCATATTTTAAAAACTGAAACTGTATTTGACATAAAAAAACCTGACAGTATTTTTGTAAACATTGACATATTATTATTACATCTCATTCTTCGTGTTCCCGATGTAAGTGTTTTACCTGATTAACTTTAACTGTTACCTGATCTATAACTAAATCTAACTAAAACTATCTTGCTCAATAAATAGAAAAATCAATTAAAAGGGCGACTTCAAGTTTGATTACTAATCTATACAACAGATGGCTCATGAAGTACTGGAATAATAAATTAATTCTTAGTATCTGAAAACATCCGCTAGAGCAGATTTGGTTAATTCTGCATTTGCCAGGTAGGTCGCGCTGCTTTACGCAGAACGGTAACGATATACAGTCGATGTATTTCGTTAGTACTCGTTACATGGTTGCATGGTTACAGTGTTGTAGTTGTTGATACGGCCTTGTTTTTTTGTTGGCGTATCAAGTTTCCACCTGTAGTCAAACCACCCAAAAAGAGGCCAAAAATCAGTATTCATATATTATATACCTATATATATATATATATATATATATATACCGGGCTTTTTTTTCGGTTTTACACATATGATTGACAATGTATAACTGGTTGCCTGCATCTACCCGCAAGGAATTTCCTGTGTAATTCTAAAAAAAAAAAAAAAACAACTCATTAGCGGCGTCGGTGCAAGCAACCTGTCAATTTTGGCATATGTTACACAGAGAGGTTAGGTTTTTATTCAAGACAATACAAGAGAGTATTCCTAATGTATCAAGATCAGCTGATTTGTCAACAAATCATTATTTTCTTTGGGGTTACCTGAAAATGAAAATGTTTAATGACGTACAAATACATAACGTAGATGAATTGAAAGGCCGTATACGTACTGCATGTAATGGCATAAATCCACAATACATTAGGAATACTCTGCGTATTTTCAAAGACCCCGTCATGTATTGCCTTGAATAAAAACATAACCTCTCTGTGTAACATATGCCAAAATTGACAGGTTGCTTGCACCGACGCCGTTAATGAGTTGTGCCCGGTATATATATATATCAACTTTTGATATAATCGTTACATTTTTTCTTACGACAGTCCGTAAACTAAGTTTTTACGTACTGTTCACAGTGCGTAAAGTGATACGTTTTAGAACAAGCTTCTGATATTTTAAATACATTCTGGACGCTTTGTTGCTTTGATTGTATGTTTTGAAAATTTTCAATCTCCACAAAACTTTTTGGCAGTTTCTTGAACCCCATTGAAACTTATCATACACTTCCTGACAAAATTAAGGGACCACTAGTAAAATATAAAATAAATTTAAAACATGATAACGAAATTTAATGAATCAAATAAATATATAAATCCAAGTGTTTCCTCACAGTTTAGTTGACTTAAGAGCTATTAAAATTAACAAACTATACTTTTACTTACTTGTAGAAGTAAATATGTTAAAAAGGTGAGTCAACAATTATAGCTTTTTGTTGATTTTTCGTTTCCTAGCAGATACTGTCCTGATATTGTTAATTGTTTCATGGCATACTATTTGAATAGTGCTTAATAAACGTCAATTTATGACAAGTGCAAAGTCTATTCAAAACAACTTGTAATTTGGAAAAGTTATTTCAAGTTTATTTGGTGGTCCCTTAATTTTGTCCGGAAGTGTATTTTATTGAAAATGCTGAAATTTTTGCTTATTTATTTATATGTTGTGATCATTATTTTGATAATATGATTAAGTTTTCTGGAACTATAAAATTTTCCGGTTATCCATTAAGTTTATGATATTTACTATAATGTTCACAATTTCAAAACCTTCTCATTCTTTTGATATTTTTATTATTTTTTGAATATGTATTAAATCTATCTAAATATTCAGGTTTATTTATATTACAATACCATTACAATTACAATTTGCTAAAAATAGTTGAAATATTTTTTAATTTAATATTGCCAAATATAAAAATAAACTGTTTCGATTTTAGTTTTTTTTTAATTTTGATTATCATTTAATAACTGTATCAGATTTTCGTGTGCGTTGTGCCCATTTTTGAAAATTTACTGAATTTCAGAAATTAATCTTTTAGAGCTTTTATAGAATTTTTAAAAACATTTAAACAATTAAATTCTCGTCAATTTTCATAAATTGACACATTTGTTAGTTTCAATAAGCTTCTGATATTTTGAATAACATTCTGGACGTTTTGTTGCTCTAATTGCATGTTTTGAAAATTTTCAATCTCCACAAAACTTTTTTTCAGGTTCTTCAACCCCATTGAAACTCATCATATTTAATAATAATAATTATTATTATAATAATAATAATTTATTAGTGCTAGTACAGAAATGTTTACATAGGTCAAAAAAATACACTTAAACACATACAAACTGTAAAATATGAAATATATAATATAAAGCAAGGACTGATGCTAACAAACAGCAATATACAAATATCGAACCGTAAAAAACCAGCATACATTTGATTGAAAATTTTGAATATATATAATATATGATATGAACATATTATATATATATATATTATAATTATTTTTTGAATCAGTATTAAGAAATTAGGAACAACGTAATAACAACGTAACAACATCCAATGAATTAAAAAAAAAAACTTTCGGCGGCTTTCATAAACTATCACCACTCCTGCTTGATTACGAGTTATATATGTCATCGTGGGTAATAAAACGGCAACATCGGCGTTTTTTCAGTGAATACACACGACGTCTTTTGTGGTGAAGTGGTGAACTAATGGCAATTATATATTTGCAGCAATCTGTAAGTTTACTAGTTTGTCATCAGAAATAAGACGTCTTGAAAAAGATACTTTTTTGGGATTGATGTACAAGAAAATAATGCAGTTTTCAAGTAAGTTTCATATTCCCAGTCATTAAAAATATATTCCTTTAGTACCTAATACCATTTTTAAAACAATACTGTATGTCTACAGCAAGTATTTTATGATGATCCACATTGCCAATTTCGAAATTAAATTCATAAAGACATTTATTTCATCAAATAAATTTATGTTAAAAACTACGTAATAATAAACCATTTAACATTCCCGAAACTAAATTCTTAATATTTTACCGAATTCCATGAACATCAATCCCAAACATTTACCTGTTGGCGCCATCTATTGGTTGTTAACTATGTAGTCGCCCTTTTAATCTAATTTCTCCTGTGACATGCTGCTTCTTAATTTTGAGCATGCTTGATCCATCTTAGGAATTGAACGCTCACTGAAGCAGCTTGTGAGAGGTATAACAGAAAAAGACTTCCCCTGCGTGAAATGGTATTTCAGTAGAGGGTCATACCCTGAAAGAACATCAACGTGTTAAAAAAAACACACGCTCAGAACTTTCTTTTGTTTCATCATGTCCTCGAATAGATTTTCGTCCTTTTGCTAAGCATCATGTTCATGAGTCTTCTCAGTATTTCCCGGTTGCGTAGACGTTCCTGCTCTTGCTTTTTTTAATAAAGCCGCTTTTGATTTATCAAGTGCAGTGTCAATACTCTTAGATTTGTAAAAATTTTCCTCACATTAAATCATTTTTCCTCACATGTTTCCTCATTCCTACAACTGTGTAGGCACTATAGGCACTGAGGCATATGGTGATTTTAGAACTTTTAAAACTTTGAACTCTGTAGCACGCAGCCAGTTTTTAAAACCATTTTCTATCAAATATTTGTCAATATGACATTTGAAGCGGCATTTTCCATTCCAAAACAACTAGACGAAAAGCAGAATGCGGCATATTTTGCTGGAGTGTACTCAAGCCAAGTGTGCACTTTTCAGCAGGTAGCTTGAAAACAACGAGCCCTCTCGCCACATTTATATTTTGGAAAATCTTTCAGAATTGCCTCGAAAACATCTTTATCAATACGAACTTCACTTTCTATGCGATCTAGTAGAGACAATACAACTGGGTTGTCATTATGAATACTTTCTTGTTTTGGTCCTTAAAAGTTGAATTGGTGTTTTGAGTTGGTACTTTAGAGGGGGGCATGGGCCACCCAGCCCACCCCGTGTGCACGCCTATATGCTGTGTATGTACGTGTATGCACTACGTATTCAACCACATGCATGTGCTAGGTGTATTGTGAGATAAGCAATTTGCTCTAGAAATAAATGAACATTTTATAAACTGATGGATGACTGCTGTAAAATTTCACTTTTCTTAATTTGTTGCACCAAACTCCTCGATTGCAAATGTTATTAAAGCATGTAATTGTGTGCTAGTATGTGCGTGTATTTACTACGTACACACATAGATGCATGTACTAGGTATCTTGTGAGGTAAGCAATTTGCTCTAGAGCTAATGAATATTTAATTTATCATTTGCTACTCCACTGCCACCTATTGGTAGAAGCGCAGACTAATCCAGCCAATTTGGAAGCCTGTTTACAATCAAAACATAAATAACACAATTTCTGCGAGATATAATTATTTCCACCGGTGCCGTAGCTTCTGAACGCGGACGAAGTCGCGATCGGCGCCCCACCGGCGTATCCGTTTCTCGTTAAAGTTGCGATTTTTCGCCCCGCCCGACAATGAGCAATTTGCGAACTTTGATTACTTCGCGAACTTTTTTGCGAGCATTCATCAGAGCACGCGGACGTTGATGCATACCGTCCATTATTATAACCCCCCGGATCTGCGAGGCCCCATTGCGGGGGCGTCGCGTCCTCCCGGCCCCTGCAGAAATTAAAAACTGCCGTCGAAGCCCCGGCGAGCTCCTCAATCGATAATTAACGACGGTTGCGTGCGATCCAGCCGCTCCCGTTATTATAATAAAGCACCGCGATACGTAGGTGTTGTAATCGCAGCGGGGTGGGGGTGGGCCACCCACGACCTCCTCCGGGACGGCTCCAATTTACTCGAGACACACTGTTTTGCCTCGGCTTATTTATCGCGCCCCATACGTTAAACTTGATTGCGACTTGTCCGAAGTAATATAATGAAACGGCGACTGATTTTCACGCGCGTCTCCCGCGCAGCCCGTTGGGATACACACGAAAATTTCTAATCCGGGCCCCATTCAACTTATTGACTGCGAGGATTCGGATTGGGGACCCGCTCGCGCCCGCCACAAAGGCCGGATAATTATAACGAGCTCCAGAATCTGTAATTGCTGATGTCGGCTCGAGGGCTTGGATTTCGGCAACACGTGGCATTGATAACGTTCCTGATTTTATTCCAGAAGTGCTTACATTCGGGATCCTCTTATGTCACAACAGCTGTGCACCCCATACACAAACTACAGAACTATTCAATGCCTACTAGATTAGGATCACTAACTCCTTGTAAATTATCCAAACTCGTAAAATACTGTCTGCGAATAGCGAAGTTCATTCGAATTACTGCCGATTGTTACACATTCAATAGCATTAGTACGAATCATCGGTAACGAACTCGCTATTCATAATCAGCACCAGCTTTAGTGAGATAGAAGAGTAGTGGATAATAACTTCCTGCAAAATTTTAATTAATTGCGTTGCTGGCACAATCTTCAAGACAGTAGCAGCCATATACACAGTGAACTTAGTAGCTTCTAAGCCTTAGTAGGTACCAAAAACTGTTAGAAAATGCAGCACAGCATGTCATTTGTACAAGATAAATACCACCACAAACATCTTGCAAATCTCAAACGAAATAGATATAACAGAAAGCATCACGTTACAAAACCTGACACTAGATAATACACAAGATTAAAATCGAACTCATATGATTCAACATTAGCAAGCTAAAAACCAGTAAGGACACCCACATATACACAACATCAGAAATAGCAACCATATAAGAACACAAAAGAACCAGACAAGGAAATACAAATTAGAAATCACAGGCAAAGGCATCAACATGTACAACATACTATCATATCAACATCAACAATATTGCAATATTCACAAATTCCACAAATTCAAGAGAGAAGTTAAATACTACTACGCTCAAACAAACTATAATCCACCAAGCTCCAATGGTGGAGCAAACCTATACCCATATTTCTGACAATACGTCAGACTATATACTGATACTTATTTCCCCTTAACTGTTTGTATACCTGTGGAACTGTGCCCAATAAGCCAATAAATGTAGAAAAAACATACTATGCATAGCTGACATAGTAGAGACTATTAACGATTAAAAAATATTATAAATAAACCAAGTTACTTTGTGAGTAGTGATCACATAAATTTATATGATACTCACAAAGTAACTTGTTTCATTTTTAATTGATAAAATGTATTATGAAGTAAACGCCACCACAAATCAAAAATATTAAAAAATACATTACAGCATATCATTTCTGCAAGATAAATCATATACTATGCATAATCGACCTTCGTAGTAGCTACGAAAGCTTAGTAGGTATTAAAAATATTTAGAAAGTACATTACTAAATATAATTTCTTCAAGATAATTTACATTCCTCCTAAGTCTTAGTAGCTACTAGGGTCGACTACGCATATGGCTGATATTGATTTACATTAGTATACTAAGCTTTAGTAGCTACCAGGCTCGACTTTGCATATGGACGTTGATATTCATTATCACGAGATACATCATACATGTGCCCAGGCAATGCATAAATAAATTCCAGGAAATCTACAGGACGTAGAAAAAATAAGTCAAAAAATTGCAAGGGTTCAGTACAAAAACATATTCAAAACGTTTTTGTAGGCAACACAATGAACCGTTTCTAAATTATTTTCAGTTTTGAGCACAACAGCAGTAGTTAATTTTCACCCATTAATTACATACAACTAAAAGAAAAACCCTGATGATTATTTATTCTTGTTTTATATTGTTACAAAATCCATTTAAATCAGAAGAAAAACCTCACGAAGGTTTTGGTTTTGTTATAGATATTTCATAACATAATAAAGCAATAATAAAAAACCAACAGTGTACTCTTTTTTGCAACAAAGCAAAAAAAGTTGAAGAAAACTAAAACTGCATTAGCGTTTTTTTACTTGGAAGACACAGTTTATGTTTTTATTTTTACCTTACGTTACTTACGATATAAAACAGAAACAAAAACTTAATCAGTGTTTTTCTTTTGTAACAAAATAAAGCAAAAAAGAAACAAAATATTATCAGCATTTTTGTTTTAGACGATCTTCTGATTTAGATTCTTTAGATCAGTAAATACGGTATGGTATGTATGTATGTATTTTTGTTTTATTTTGTAACAAAATCCCTTCATCAGCATTTTTGTTTTAGACGATCTTCTGATTTAGATTCATTAGATTAGTAAATATGGTATGGTATGTATGTATGTATGTATTTTTGTTTTACTTTGTAAGAAAATCCCTTCAAAACAAAAGAAAAGCAATCATGAAGGTTTTGTTTTTATTATAGGAATTTCTTAACATAATAAAGCAATAATAAAGAACAAAAATGCTAATGTGTTCGGTTTTTTTGCTTTGTTGCGAAATAGAACAAAACTAAAACTTCAACAGCGTTTTTTTTATACTTTGAAAACGTTTTTTTACTTGGAAGACACAGTTTTTGTTTCTATTTTTACTTTACGTTATTTACAATATATAACAAAAACAAAAACTTAATCAGTGTTTTTCTTTTGTAACACAATAGTGTAAAAATAAAACAAAATTTTATCAACGTTGTTCATTTAGATGATCTTCAGATTTAGATTCTTTAGATTAGTAAATATGGTATGGTATGTATGTGAAAAATAAATAAGACAATTTTAGGAACTATTAAAACAAATTTAAGTTAGAATAAATACTTGCAAAGTGTTTAGAATTGTTGATTTTTTTATTCATAATTTGATAAAAATCTGAGTTAAAATAGTCATGAATATTTTGATACATTAGTTGAAATAAGAAACCTCTAAGAACAATTCTGTAAATTCTTTCATCGAATTCTTTTCATTGAGCACTTTTGAAATTTTCTTTTATAATAGTGCGAAACATGGGGCAAAAAAATAATAAAAAAGATAATAAAATATTTTTATGCATAAATTGGCCAAAATTTTGTACATTGTAATTTTGAACATAAAGTTCAATGAAGGGCTAGTGCAAAAAAAAAGTGAAATATTTTGGGACTTTTTAAGAGTTTTTGATACTACTAAATATTGTCAATCGATCAGAGCAAGAATCGATTGATTCTAGATACTAAAGATACTATGTACTACTAAAAACAATATAGAAATAAGATTTTAATCTCTCCTGAGCATTTTAAGATAACTGAGATAACAGATGTTTTAATGAACCCTTCAATTACAATTGTTATTTTTTTAATGCATAAGTTAAAATATTAAAATCTTGATCAAAGTTTTGAAAAGTATTTGAGTACTATATATTTTTTAATGTAAAATTTGATCAAAATTATAGTTACAATTAGAATATCTTGCAAACATAATTTAATTTAATGAAATCATGCACTTTTTTGAAACATAAGTTTAAATATTAAACGTCTAAGAACAATTTTGAGAATATCTTAATAGTGTGATATTTATTTAATGTATCATTTGAACAAAATTTGAGATAAAATAAGAAAATTATGCATTTTTTTACACCATAAGTTTAAATATGAAACCTGTAAGAACAATTTTGAGAATTTTTGTTTTTTTTTGTAATAGTGTGAAAGTAGGGGTGAAAAATTTAAAGAAAGACAATAAGATACATATATTTATGCATAGATAGGTCAAAATTTGAGTAAAAATTAGAAAAGATTGAGTACAAGGAGCGGAAAGAATTTTTTTGTGATGTTCATTACTTTTTTTACAGTTCGATACAACTAAACATTCGCGGACATCGATCGGACCAAGAATCGAAAGATTCCAGATACTAAATATACTAAAGACTACTACGACTAGTAGTAGTACCACTACTACTAAAGATAATCAAGATATTGCGTTTTCATCTCATCTGAAATTTCGAGATAAGTAAAATAACCGATTTTTGCAACGAGTCCTTTAGTTAGATTTATTCAGTTTTAAATGGATAAGTTAAAATAATAATATTATGACGACAGTTTTGAGAATTCATAATGCTTTAATGCATAATTTGCTCGAAATTTGAGTTAATATATGAAACTGTTCAGAGTAGTTTTAGAATTTTCTATTTTTTTTTTGTGGAAGAGACAACTTTCAAATTTAAAAAAACAAAGTTATTCAGGTTAAAAATAATTCAATAAGACAATTTTTGATGCATAAGTTAAATTAAATTGAAACTATGGTGTGGATACTACTTGGTGAAACATTATGATTAGGTTAAATCAAACACTTGGTTAAAGTTTCACTGTATTGCATAAGTTAAAATTTAAAAAAAATGAGGACAGTTTGGACAATTGATACTTTTTTAATGCATAATTTATACGAAGTTGATTTAAAATATGAAAATCTTTAGATCAGTTTTAGGTTTTGATTTTTGTTTTGCAAGAGTGATCAATTTGAGAAAACAAAATTAAAAACGATTACAATGAGACAATTTTTATGCATAATTTAATCAAATTTTGAGTTAATATGTTAAGGCAACCTTGTGGCAAGAGTAAGAAGTATATTTTTAAATAAATTAATCATTGGTTTTACATTGTATGTGCATTCCAATAGGGGAGCAATGATAAATATAATGCAATTAAAGAGTTAGCATGCTTTAAAGTAGATAATTGTAAGTAAGTAAAACATTTTTCTTTTTTTTCAGATAGATACATTTGTTTTAATCATCAATTCTTGTTCAAATTCACGAATTTAATTAAAGAAAAATCGTCTGATTAAAATCGTGATGTAAATCAATTGATACAAATTACATCTACCCTGACAAAAAGTGATCAGAAATATAAAAACAATAAATAAATTTAAAAAAAACATGATTTATTTGTTTTTTTTTTAAATCGTGATATATTCCAACTATGTTGCATAGTAGGTATTTATATTTGTATTAAAATTTCTAATTTGCCATACAGTTGTCTCAGTTTAAGGTACTCCTATTTTGCACATGGAGCAACTAGGACAATGTAGTAAAATGAAATGAACAGGTTTGTGAAATATAAACAATTGCAGAGAGACATTTTTGAAAATTGCCATTTTCAGTTTTTCTCTGTAAATTCCAAATTTCCAATACCATCGTATGACGGGGTCAATCAGTATACATATTACTAATGGGGTATTTTGCCCATGGATCAACTAGTAAAATGTAGTAAGGTGAGGCGAATAGGGCTATGGAATATAAACAGTTGGGGAAACAGTTTTTTTTTTAGTTCTAATACCCATGGAAATACATTTACCCTACACAAAGAGTTGGTGTTTGCCTAATTACCAAGTTCCTATATGAATCAACTTGGGTCACTCAGTATACATATGGTTAATAGGATATTTTAAGATTAACTAGGAAAATGTAATAGGAGTCATCAAAAATGACATATTATCATTTTATTTTTTGCAGTTTCAGTAGCAGAATAACGCAAACAGAATGCAAAAAATGTTTTTGTCCGTCCGCTATTTCACTCCTCTGGCGTAACTGATGTTCTCTTATTAGCACAAGCAATTGCCTGTATCACCCGGTACTTTTTTTCATATAATAGATAAATAATACACGGAAGGTTCGCGAAATAAACAATGGTGACAATGCGGTAAAAAATATCGCAATATTTTTCAATTATTCGTCAACAAACAAAAAAAAAACGAGTCACCGGCTTATGAATAATCTGCCGACAATCAAATTTATCATCACAGCACATTTCCGCAGAAAATTATGCAAAACCGAACCCGAAACGCCGGCAATCAAATCCGCCGGTGCATCAATTTAAAACCGCAGCAGTAATTGCGTGTGCGGTGACACCGCCGGATTTCCGCGATCGGCCATCATCGCAGCCGATGAAAGTTTAATTCCGGCTGCATCGATCACGTATCCGCGGGGGATGCAGGGGACGAATTAATTACACCGAGGACTTACCAGCTGCCCCGGAGGTCGCCCGATGATTGATATTCAGATGACTCTCGCCAGAAACAAACGAACTCTCCTCGTGGCGGGGGGAATCGCGGGGGAGCGATGAAAGGGAGCGTTCCGCGCTATAAATATTCTATTAATATTAATTGGGCATTTCGGCCGCGTCGCGGTGAATGGAGGAGAGGACGTCGCCGGGGTCCACTGTAATTAAGTTGCGATGCATTCGTCAGGATAAAAATAGTTTCTGCTGGAAGACAATGCACTATTCTTCGGGGTTTCGTAGGAATGTGAGGTCGCGTGTGGGGAGGAGAGTGTTCCACGGAGCGCTCTCGATTCACAAGAAGAATGGGGGGCGTATATCAGGTTAATTAATTAATTCTTGCATAATCAGTAGATGGTAATCGAAAAGAAGACTCATTCGTTTTAATCCATTCATTCGATGCAGCAATCAAATCATGCCCTGGATCAGAAAAATTAACTAATAATTCAAAACGTTTAGACGCTCTTCAATAGTAATAATGAAAATATTATGATGGCAGCAGATAACTTTCACCATATATGAGTTAATATGAAAAGTTAGGGGGGTATTTAATAATGGGTATTCGATAATACCCATATATCTATTATTTATACGAATGGTTGAGGGCTCTGAACATTATATTTTATTAATATATACTGCTAGTAAAACTCCAAAAATGTATCATATATACAGACTGGTTACGAGGAAAGGTAAATATGTAGTGTTAGTATAGGTCAAAATAAAAAAAAATCATATGAACATTGATATAATTTTGATTATTAATTTGTTTTTCTTCCTTCAATTTTTGAGAATTTTCGTAATAATAATTTTAAAATATATCATAAAACCCTGCAAAATTCACAGCTGAAGCTGAAGCTGAACAGCTAATGCTCGGAAACTATTGAGAATTATACATGTTCGTATGATTTTTTTTCAAATTTCAACCCATACTTGTGAATTTGCGTAATATAATAATAATAGACAATAAAACCCTGCAAAATTCACAGCTGAAGCTGAAGCTTTACAGATGAAGCTCCGAAACTATTGAGAATTATACCTGTGCGTTTGATTTTTATTTTATTTCATCCCATACTACTCATTATAATATTCACACTTCCTCGTGACTCACTCTGTAAATTTGTACGGTAAATACGTCATTTATAGATGACTGTTGATGATAGTTTAGGCTAGAACTTCAGCGGGTAATATTTACCAACTGGTAAAAATTAAGCGACATACTCATAGCATTTTTAGTAGAAATACTACGAGCCCCAACAACTATATGTTCGGCTATTTCATAATTTCTATCTAAAAATTATTTTAACATAAGCTGTTACCAGCAAATTTTATTATATATTTTTTTTTTCGTAAATTTTGGATCAGCAGTGTTCTGGCTGCACTTTGGTAATAAATTATCATAGGAATCACAATTTATGTTTGTCAAAAACATATTTGTTGTGCTAAAACCGACAATTAAATGTTCGGCCAAAATATTATGCATTTTAGATACATCACGAAATTAAAATCTAGATAGCTTTGGATGCTGTTTTCACGTTTAAGCAAACAAGGCGTCTTGTTAACCCATGCTTAGTGTGTTTGTCAACTTTAAGTGAACAGTTTGCTTAAAAATAGCTCGAGGTGTCCCAACTCCCAAAAAAGTGAGAGATTTAACAATTAGCGTGTTTGGAAGGGGGCAAAAATTAGACAAATTGCCAGAGACTTGCAATTATAAAAATCTATGGTAACTTACATCGTAAAATTATATGATGAAAACGGTAACACCGATATTAAGGTAAAATTCTCAACACGTCCCTGTTTAGTTTCGGATCGACACAGAAGAAAGTTAGTTAAGGCCTGCAAATATAACAGAAGAGGCACTTAAGAGAAATAACGGCCTAGTGGAATGAGGCTGCAGGATTATCTCTTTCCAGGAAAACTTGCAGAAAGGGGTTCATAAGAGTGGCCTCGCCTAATTTTATCAATGTCAAATATTTTAATATGATAGGTATAAAACTATCTAACATTTTAGGCCAAAGAAAAACTATTATAGGCCCAACGTCAGAAAAAAAACCAGTAGATTGGTGTACAGAACATCGACAATAAACACGTGAGCAGTGGAATTCGATTATTTTTAGTGATGAATCGAAATTTGATGTGTATACAGAAGATAATCGAAACAAACTAATTAATAACAATAAAGAGGTGTTTAATAAGGGCGTTCGTTGCTTAAAACATACTGTCTCAAGTTTCTTTCTAGGCTTATGATATGGGGTTGTATGTACGCAAAGAGCGTAGAAAATATCTAGTTCATCAACGTAACTGTTATGTAAAATACCAAGAGATACTCGAAAATAACTTTATTCCCAGTATTGAAAATTTGTAAGTTGCGGTGCCATTTATCTTCCAATAAGGTGGAGCATCACGCCATACAGCCATAACAGACGAAAATAGTAGTATTGCATTCGCCTTGCAGTAGCCCAGGCTTATACATCATCGAAATCCTTGGCACAAAATTAAACTGAAACTGAGAAACAATCCACAAAGAACTCAGGAACGTTTGAGTGCTAAACTTCAAGAAGTGTGGGGCTTTGTGACAGTAGAAGAGTGTCAATCTCTTGTAAATTCCATGCCTAGAGGATTTCGAGCAGTAATTGCAGCAAAATGCGATGTTACGCCGTATCAAATTGTTAAATTGTTATTTCTTATTATAAGGTTTTATTATGGCCGAACATTTAATTATCGGTTTTTGGCCAATAAAATATTTTTTTACAAACGAAAAATGTAATGTTTTGTTACTTATTACCAACATAAAGTAGCCAGAATTATAATGATTCTAAAATTTAAAACAAATGCATTAATAAATATATTTTACTAGTAACAGTACATTATGAAAAACAAATTTAGGTAGGAATAATGAAGTGGCCGAACATATAGTTGTTAGGGCTCGAATACATACTTGTATTTATCGTTTATCATTATTGTTGAACAGAACAGTCTTTATAAACCACTGCTACATTAAAATACATTTGTTAACGAAGTCCGCACACGAGCACAATTAATAGACCGCTTAATTAATCTGCAGTATTAATTTTCTGATTTTGCACAATCTGCAATCGCAGCAATTGAACCGTAAAATTATTAATAGATTTCGAGACTAGAAACGTAATCGCTAGTAATTATCTAAAAACTGGCGTAAATTATTCGTTATTGTTTATTGTCTAAGCAAGCAAAAAAAAACTGTATTGCAACAGTTACCGCGGAGAAAAGGTGCAGCGTAAATTACGACCATGGGAAACTAATACAAATACTATGCAATGAATTAGAATACGGGAATTGACAATGCAGAAGGATATTAATATGTTTAATTTAACAAGGGGAAAAATATTGCGGGACAATGGTAGCAAGTATTTGATTGGTATGTGTAGGTGGGACCGATAGTTTACTACATAGTTCAGGGACTTCAGGGGTTCCCAATATTTCTGGTTGTTTAGCTATAACCGTGCGATTTACAATTATTTATACTCTGCAATGCTGCCAGTAGTTCGTCACCGATGTTTTTCTTTACCTTCTTTTTTTTCTGTCTTCCATATCTCCTTTCTACTTATTCTATCAAATGCCTTTTCTAAGTCGATAAAGCACATATATATTTCCTTGTTGTACGCTTTGCATTTCTCAGATATCTGTCTTATAGTGAATACATATTCACTATAAGACTCCAGTGTACTCCGCTCTCTCCTTAATCCACTCTGATTTTCTACAAGCTGGTTGTCTATTTTTTCTCTCAGTCTCGCTTCTAGAATTGATTCGTATGTTTTTCCCGGTATGGAAAGTAGGGTTATGCCTCTGTAATTACTACAATTCCTCTTATCTCCATTTTTGAATAGGACGACTATAATTCCATACTCCCAGTTTTTCGGAATCATCTTGAGTTGATATGCCAGGTTGAATATGCTGTGAAGTTTCCTAAATCTAAGTTCTTCTAGATATTTAATCATCTCACCCGATATCTGGTCCTCTCCTGTGGCTTTTCCTAGTTTTATTCGTTTGATGGCCGCTCTCACTTCTTGTTCTGTTATTGTATCTTCGGTTTCCTTGCATATAGTTTTGAGTCGCATAAGGTCTTCATGATTACATGTTTCCTCAACTCCCTCCACTAGTAATTCTTGGAAATGTTCCCTCCATCTGTTGACAATATCTCAATCGTTCATTAACACCTTCTTTGGTCAGAAGTTGTTGTAGCGTGGAAGATTTTTCTGTCCTAAATCTTTTAATTATTCTAAAAACAGCTTTTGATTCGCACCTTTGCTTTCTTCTATTTTTCTTTCAAAATCCTCCCAACTGTTTTTCTTTGCTTCAGTTACCGTTTCCTTAGCTTTGTACTCTAAATACAAATCTAAATCTTCTCTTGTGTGTGTTTGCAAATATTTTTTCCACATCTTCTTTATTTTTACTTCCTCTTTCACTCTTCTCGTCCACCAAACTGTGTGGTTTCTTCTTATATCCCAATTTTGTAGTTCCGCATGCACCCTATGCTGCTACCATCCCGACGTGTTTGAACCTTGTCCACTCTTATTCGATATTGTATGACTCGTTTATATCCATATTGAATTCCCTTGCTAAATTTTCTCTGTATTTGTGTCGACAGCCCTCCTCTTGCAATTTGTAGACTTTTATTTTATCTTGCTCTGGTTAGGTTCTTCGTGCCTTTGGATATAGTTCTGGTGCTCTTGCTTGATTTACGTATATTACCAATAAATAGTGATCGCTTCCTATTTCTGCACTTCTGTGGACTTTTATTTTCTCTTGCTCTGGTTAGGTTCTTCGTGGCTTTGGATATAGTTCTGGTGCTCTTGCTTGTGTTACGTATATTACCAATAAATAGTGATCGCTTCCTATTTCTGCACTTCTGTGGACTCTTACATCTGCAATTTTGCTCTTGTTTGTTCTCTCCGTGATGAGATAGTCGATTATAGACTTTTCGTTCCTGGTAGGCATTACTCTTGTATACTTGTGGATGCTTTTGTGTTGATAGAATATATTTGCTACTAGCAAGTTGTTATTCATGCAGAACTCAATTATTTTCTTGCCATTCCTATTTAATTCCTTTTCCCCAAACTTTCCGATAACTCCATCGTATTGCTCTGCCATGTTGCCGACCCGTCCATTTAAATCCCCTACAATGAAACTGACTATATCTGATTCTTCATATGTGTTTTGCATTTGTTCCCAGAACTCCTCGTTTGCTTCAACCTTTTCGTCTTCGTTAGGACCATATGTTACAATTATAAATATTTTCATACATACATTAATTTATTTATTATTTCATATATTTTTTAATATATAATGGAAATCTTTGTTTTTCAGGCATTTTCATAATAGGTAATTTTGATTTTATGCTTAAAAATTTACTTTTACGCAAAAAGCTACAATGCGTCAGTACATTTTGACTTTCAATTACGTAGAAAAAGAAAGTATTGCTATCATGAAAATTTAGAAAATCGAGATGTTTTCGGATAAGCTGGTTTTCAATATTCATATTGACAAAACAATGATTTCGAAAATATTACAGACATTGCAGATATTTTAAAAAACTATCTCAATAAAGATATTTATACTGACCATTTTATTTAAGGAAGCGATGAATAATTAAACCCTTTACGAAGCAAATCCAACACAAATTATAATTTCGTCATTAGAGATTTTAAAGGTTTGAGTTGCCTGAAACTGTTATACGTAAATAGTTTTTTGACCTGTCTCACTCTGTGATGTAGGTGGTTTCATTGAGGGGTAATAAAAGATATTTGTTTAAATATTGTATTCACGTAGCATTTGCTCGTCGGCTTTATGAAAATTAATAATCAACGGCCACGTTATCACCCCGAGCCGATGTTAAATAATTCAACGATCCCACACACAGAGTACTCCATAAGTCTCTCCTCTCCAAATGTTCAGTCATCGACTTAAAGAACAAATAGAACCACGCACCAGTAATCCCCCGAAATACTTTGTATTTTAATTACGCCAGTGTTTGCATTTGATGTGGCCGAACATTCCGAGGTGCTCGCGAGGCCGCGGTTCAAGAGCCCCGCCACTCACTCCCACAGGGGATAAACATATTCAAATGGCCCATTGTGTGAAGGTTTCCACCTACCACCAGAACAGGAAAAGGAGCCGGCCGCTCTTTCCCATCGCACATGGCCGGCAGTGTGTGACCGGAGGGCGGCCATTTTCGCCCAATTAGGTCGCCCCCGAGCGCATTTTCGGGGGCCCCAATAAATTAAGCCGCGCTATCTTTTCCCTTTTATTAAGGAAAGCGAAGACAATGAGCGCGGCCAATTTAGATTAGGCCGGGGGGCGCTGCGGTGGAGCGCCTCTTTGTCCGTGCTTTTAGACGAATTTACATTCGGGATGTCATCGCTAACGACCACGCGACCCTCTTTAGGCCCTCGCTGGTTATTTAAATGACAGGAACGGGGCGTACAGTGTGCATTGTAATCGTCACACGTCATGTTTGTATTTGGGCAAGTCCTCGAGCTCTCGAGTGTATTAAGGCTTGATTCTTCAGGCAAAATCAATAACAACAGCGTTGATTGGGGCCCAACTGTTGTACAGGTCTCTTGACTGGTGTTTATTTATTAAAATTCCTACTATACCAACTGCTTTCATATTAATTGAATATATGAATATTCTGAACGTTCAAATTTTAAATAAACAATTAATAATTACCTACCCAACTGGTTTCAACGTAGACATTTTGCCACGTATCACAAGTAATAAGAACAATCATTTGTTGGGTGGTGTTTCAGGAAGCAACCTAGAGCACACCTAGTAAATACTTAAAAAATAAATTCTTGAAAACGAATTCTTCGAAACTTAATTTTTCTTCAAACGAAATTTTCAGCAATAAATGGTTCGAGTGTTCTCTTCTTCGATTTTCATTTTTTAACCATTAAAATTTTAAATAAAAGAGGTTAGGTCACCACATGATTTTCAGTTACATATTCATATTTGTCATTTACATAATCACATTTAGAGTCAGAATCAGAATCAGCCTGACCAGAATATAAACGACTATTTCCCTCCAAAAATTTCAACGAGATTGCAACCAATCATATTAATGAGTATTCCAGAAATCACCTAGCAACTAACGAATACCACCGAGTATTTGATGCACCATGAAAATACCCGGGTATTTTCATGGTTTCATTTTTCGCATTTATATCTTGTAGGTTGTAAAACTCGGTAAGTACGCATTTTCTGTCGTCTAGGCTACATTTTTGATTGTATTTTAGTCTACATTTTTCACCACAAAGATCAGTTAAAATTATATTTTTCGCATGTTCTTCCACTATTACAGTTGAAACTTTTTACAGCTAAGGAGTGGAATTACGTGTTATCTACATCTACATGAACATAGCATATTCATCCATTTACAGTTTACAAAATGTTGGAACATAACATCTTCTTCCACTCCATAATTCCAAGAAATCATTTATTTTTAAGCATAAAAGTCCGTGACATGATAGAGTAGCACATAACAGGTTCTTGCACAAAAAAATCGCAATTTTCTTCAATTTTCAAAAATGTAAGTAACACATTCATCCACCCGCCCTTTCAATTATAGTTATTATTGAAAGTGCATTTGCTACAAGTGCTGGCTCCACTGAAACCAACGTTTCTTTTAACATCGTCATATTCGGATTCTCCTCTCATCTTTGAAATTAACTTCTCGTGATGACTTCCATCGACTTTCAAATATGAGTTTATGGAAGAGACATTTGAATGGCCTGTAATAATTTCATGTTCTCCTACACCATGTTGCGCAAGATTAGTTACAGCTGTAGATCGATTAGAATGATGTGTTATTTTATTTCGTTTTACATTAATTCCAATCTTTTCAGCGGCAGTTGTAGAAATGGAAATCACATTTCTTCCAATAGGTGAATTCTTAAAAGAAACCAACATAAGCCTTTTGTTTTGAAGTTTCGCGATTCGGTTTCACTGAGTCTTTACTATACCTTCTTTATAGCCGGGTCCGTTTTGCTTTATGATATTAACAGCAAAATCTTTAAGAATTTCTGCTACCGTAAGACGAGGTTACTTTGCTCCTGTGGGACATACTTTGCTCCAATTTCTGACTTGACACTTTTTGCTACATTGTGGTAGTTGAACAGAATATAAACTAGTACGTGGTCTGTTTTCCAGTAGAAGGCACTCCGATATGCATCTATAATAACGCAGTTATACTTTTCCCCACTTCCTGACCGTCAAACACTTGCTTGTTTGAAACCACCCATTTAGACAACAATTGTGGCCGGTAAAAATCATTGTGTATAAGAATCACTATATCAATAATAAGGTACGTTGTATTTTGATTTAATGTATTATCATGTTAGCTCTAGAAAGTCGTGCGAGTTGAACAATCTTAAAACGTATTTCGATTTTTTTCGTAATGTTTACCGTTTTGAGGTTATATTGCGCCGAATAAGGGGATACTTTGCCCCACAATTTTTTTGGAGCAATGTTACCCCAAACGATACTTGTTTATTTTATTTAGTTATAAATTTGGTTGCAAGAGTGCAACCAAGAGTGTATAAAAGAAAACTAGGCTCTCGAGCTAATCAATATTATACCCAAGAAACTTTGCAACAATGTTTAGAAACAGTTAGAAGTAAACGAATGACGCAAAGAAAAGCCGCACAAGAGTGTAAAATTCCGCGGCGAACTATCATTAATAAACTTAAAGGCAATCTACTTGAAAAGCATGGCTGACCCACGATATTTTCCGAGGAAGAAGAAACTGGTTTTGTAACCTGTATATTAGCCTTCAACGCATTTGGTTTCCCACTAGACTCTTTTGATTTGTGCATGATCATGATATCATTCTTGAGCCGAGTTGGTAAAATTGTGAGAACATTTCAAAACAAATACCTGGTCATGAGTGTGTCTTAAATTTTCCGAAACGCCATCCAGAGCTCACTGTACGATTTGCTAGTAATATAAAACGCAGTAGAACATCTATAAATGCTGAAATATTAACGGATTACATCTCAAATTTGGGCGAAGTTGTGAAAGACGTGCCGCCAGAGAATATTTGGAACTGTGATGAGTCGAATCTGACAGATAACCCTGGCCAAAAAAAGGTGATAACCAAACGTGGTTGTAAATATCCTGAAAAGATTCGCAATTCATCCAAAACTAGAATTTCTATTATGTTTGCAGGTAGTGCTGCCGGAGAACTCTTGCCTCCATATGTAGTTTACAAATCTTCTAGCATGTGGACAACCTGGACCGAGAATGGGCCCAAAGGCTGCTGTTATAGCAATAGTGCTAGTGGCTGGTTCGATGCCAATAGCTTTTCAGGCTGGTTTGAAAGCCTAATGTTACCAAAGTTAAAACTTCAAGGCAAGAAAGTTTTACTTTGCGACAACTTATCCTCGCATATATCAGTACACGTGCTAAGTCTATGCAGAGATAATGATATATCCTTTGTATGCTTGCCACCAAACAGCACTCATTTAACACAACCGCTGGATGTGGCTTTTTTTTCTGCCAATGAAAATTGCGTGGCGGAAAATACTAGCAAACTGGAAGGAGACTGCAGATGGTGCCAAAAACACAGTTCTACAAAAACAACATTTTCCATTTCTCCTAAAACAACTTATGACTGCCTTAGATCCCAATGCTGCTGCAAATTTAATTTCGGGTGTCAGAAAATGTGGTGTTTATCCAGTTAATGTTCAAGAACTATTGGCAATGATTCCACGACCTTCAGGTGACAATAATGCTGAAGAATATTCATTTCTACAATCTTTGGAATCAAAAAGACTAGAATTAACCGAAACAAAAACCAGGAGGAGAAAGAAAATTACTGTTGCTGCTGGTAAGAGTATCGCGCTTGAAGTCCTTGATGATGATCAAGCTGGCGAAGAACCACAGGCATCAGTGAAGAAATGTCGCAAATCAATAAATGTGGATAGTGACTTGTCAAATGATGAAATATCTTTGCGGGATTCTTCTGAAGACGAGGATTTTGTGGGAAGTATATTAGAAGAAACCGCGGAGGATGATGTAACTGAAAAGGACGGTTCTGGACAAAAGAGCATTAAAGACCTTCTTTCATTGCCGGATTTTGTCAAAGAAATAGAGGAATATGTTCTCTTCCAATATGAAGGTGAAATTTTTCCGTGTAAAATATTCATTTGCAAAATGAATCTCTAGTGTCCATTATCCTACGTTGTTCTTGCTTTACCGGTTGTTCATCATATTTGGATTCTCCTCGCATATTTGCAATTAACTTCTCGTGATGACTTCCATCGACTTTCAAACATGGGTTTATGGAAGAGACACTTGAATGGCCTGTCATTTTAATAATTTCATCTTCTCCTACACCATTTTTCGCAAGATTAGTTACAGCTGCAGATCGATTAGAATGATTTGTTATTTTATTTCGTTTTACATTAATTCCAATCTTTTCAGCGGCAGTTGTAGAAACGGAAATCATATTTCTTCCAATAGGCGAATTCTTAAAAGAATTCATACGTTGTTCTAGCAGTTTTTATATTATCAACATTTATGAAAATGAAAAGGTAAGTACTATTTAAAATTTCAGTTAAAAATTTGTTACATTTTTAATTTTTGTAAAACGAGTAACCTCGTTTTACGGTAACTGAGTTATAGAAATATCTTCATTAAGGGAGTAATCCCCTTCCATGCAGAATGCTTGAAACTGCTTCCACACACATGTATTGGCTTTGGTTGTATTTACAGGCGTTAATATACTAATTTCTTCATCTATTTGACTAGAGCTTGATTGACCAACGAGAATTGACACATTTTTAAATAATTGAAATTAATTTTCAATTTATTTATTTTATGACGTTTGAGATATCATATTTACAGTACTTCTACATTCTTGATTTGTTATCGTAATTAAGTAATTAATTTTGTCAATTCATTATTTATATCATGAAATTCCTTCTTCGCATGAAATTTTTGTCGGGAAATAGTCCCCGATGTATCGCTCTAGCATGCCATCCTTAATATTTTGCATGCACTCGGGAATATAACTACTGAATATTTCTGCCAGAATATACCAATTTCTTCATCTATTTGACTCGAGCTTGATTGACCAACGCGAATAGACACATTTTAAAATAATTGACATTAATTTTCAACATATTTACTTTTTGACGTTCGAGATGTCATAGTTACAGTACTTCTACATTCTTGATTTTTTATCGTAATTAAGTAATTAATTTTGGTAATTCATTATTTATATCAAGAAATTCCTACTTCGCATGAAATTTTTGTCGGGAAATAGTCCTCGATGTATCGCTCTAACATGCCATCCTTAATATTTTGCATGCACTCGGAATATAACTACTGAATATTTCTGCCAGAAAAACTGTAAACTGTTAGAAACATAAGAAAACTATAGTTTCCCATATAAGTCGATGACGCATGTAAACAGAAATCAAGAACATGATTACAAACATTAATATTAGCTTGATTGCTCCGAATCATGAGTGCTTGTGTAGAAAATTCCGTTCATTTGGAATGCTATCAACAATCACTGTCACAAACGCTAATATTTTATAAATACTCGGCGCAACGTAATAAATTTCGGTTGTTTTGAAACCTGACGTCGACGAAGATTTAAACCGCTTTAGTCACCTTGACCATTCCTAATGCCCCCCCGAAAACATTATTATAATATCTTAATAATCCCCGGAGCTTTCGATAATGGCGCTCAATAAATCTAAATTTTTGATGGACCTGAGTGCGTTGGAATGTTAATATTTTCGTGTAGATTAATCCCGTTTAGAGGACGCGAGAGAAGGAGGCGTGCGGCGCGACATAAATTACAATATTAAGCGTGCGCTCCTCGGCTTTCTTTTTCTGGCACAACCGGAGGATTTCTGTGTGTGTTGTTACTTGTGAGGTGGATTTTCTAATTCCAATCGGCGGCGAAGGCGAGGGGGGCGACGTCGCTTAATTGCCCTGTCGTGTACACCTTATCCGCATTAGATAGTCCGATGTGTACCGGGGGCAGCGCACTAAATGAAATTCATTTAAGTAAGACATCAGCATTAAAATTTATAACTCACGACCGCTTTATCGTAAATTATGCGGGGTCCTCTTGTAGGGACACTTAGCTACTGTCCGATGAGATATCTCCACTGTTAAAACTCCATAAATATTCAACAGGGGTCAAAACCGGAGAAATGAGAGCGATGAGTATTCGCGTCCATTTGGTGCTTCATTCATTGGAAATTTGTGAATGGGCTTAAGATAAGGATGCGTCGTTTGGGGGCATAAAAAGGCGTGCTTTAGACGGGAAAAGTCGAATTTGCATGACAAAGGAATTCCGCGTTGCGCCGTTTAAAATTGTCAACGCGGAGTAATTCCAATCACGACACTTCTTGCATCAGGAGCGGCGTCCTCCGGTCTCTTAACAATGCATGCCTGCAATCTGGCAGGCGCGAACGGGCCGATGAAATGCGATAAATTAGCAAGCGAATGTGAGATTTCTGAATGGCACAGCCCGAGGCTCGAGGATTTCATTCCTGAGCCTCTGGAAAAAACAACGACAAAAGGGACGCTGTCGAGCAGGCTAATTTCTTAATTATTTACAGGCGCTTATTTCTGTGTGCTATAAATCAGCGGACATTCTGAATATTAATTTCGATGTTCCGCGACATTTGGCGGGGACATTAATTCGTTGGCACAGGAAAGGAGGATGGGGGACTATTAATAAACGCGAGCGGCCGCGATGTGTGGTCCCAGGGACCGATCTAATCACCTGTGACTAGCGCACACACATGCAGGTTATTATACATGTCAAAATAGCGCACTGAAAGGTTCCGTTTGTCCTGCCATGTTTGCTTTCGTTATCTGTCAATTTGTGGAAGTGCGCTAAAAGACGCAGCCAGTTGGTCGCGCGCATTCCCCGGGCCCCGGCGTAAATAGAACCGGGATTCGTCTAATAACGAGATGTTTGACTAGGAAACTGCAAATATTTGATGTTTAAGCATTCTATTTAATTTACAATTTGAGCCCACATTTAAAACGGGGCATGTGGGCGTCGCGGGCTTGCACATTCAATTATGAGGCTCACGGAATTACAAGAAACTCCAAACACTGCGCTGGAAATTTCTCGGAGATCCTTAAACAAATTCCGTTAATAGATACGTGCCATTTGGTGAGTGTCCCAAGGATATCCCACCAGGGACTCTATGAACTAATTTCGTTACCAGAGATCTAATAGTAGATAATAAGAACATGTTTACTAAATGTATATACGTGGCCCAACCACTAAATATAACTGCATTAAGAGCAGATGTGAGAAGTTTGGGTATCGGACCCACTGAGATAATGGGGACATTTACAAAACCAATCTCACATGGGCAGCAGGTGATTATGGACAAAACAATAAATTTCAGCATAATTTTCACCACAGAGCAAGATAGCATGAGTGGTATCATTTTTTCCTACAAAAAAATATACGGTTATACAGGGTTGCCCAAAAGTACAAAGAAGTTTCGATAATTTAAACTTATAATATTTTTAAAAATTGTTACAGATTTTGTAAAGAAGCCATTGGAGATTAACCATGGAAAGTACTCAACTGATTATCGAACGCCAATAGTGAAATTTGATTATTAAAATCATCAATCCTAAAGTTTTGAGACACAGGCCTTCCACGGCCTTCCACGTATTGGTATACTTCGTCCCGTTAGGAACGAAGCCCGAGCGGAGCTTGTACGGGATTGTGTTGAAGAAGACCTGACCAACACGAAAACGATTTGAACACGTTGACGTCTCCCTGATGCTCCAGCGTATCAAGAAATACTTAAATCTGTTTTAATACTGTTAGTGCAACATCGAAAGCCCTTAGATTATACTCAGAGGTTGGAATATGTAGTCAGATTTCAATAATTCTTCTTCTTAGCGGTAGGCTCTCCATTACTGGAGGTTAGCCACAATTTTGTCAAATTCTTCTCTGCCCTGGGCATTGTGGAATAATTGGGAAGTTGCCTATGTCGTATAATTTCTGATGTTCCGCAAGCAGGAAAGTTGTCTCCTTCAACTCCTCTTTTCCGATCTATTCTTCCTTGCATTATTAGTTGTAGTATATGTCCTGTTTCTCATGACATGTCCCAGGTATGATGTTTGTCTTGTCTTTATTGTCTTTACAAATTCTCTTCGACTTCCTATTCGTCTGAGCACTTCTTCGTACGTTAAGTGCTCTGTCCATGATATGCGCAGCATACGTCGCAATGCCCACATTTGAAAGGCCTCCAGTTTATCGATTGTGCGTATTTTTAGAGTCCATACTTCAGTGCCATATAGTAGTATTGAGTAAAGGGTGTCCCAATAGGAACGATATGTTTTTAAGACATCATAGCAACCATATCTAAAATTGTAGAAATATCACTAGCGGTCATTTGTTTTTAGTATAGTTTGACAATTCCTCGTGGCAAAATGCACGCTTCAACAACGTTTGGTTATTTTCCAAAAAAATAAAAAAAATAATCGTTCTTTTATTCAAACTCTACGCGATCTTCGTGAAGATTTTGGTCCACGTAATCGCCCTTCTGTGTTTGCTATTTGTCAAACCGTTAAGAAGATCGAAACAAATATCACTTTACACGATTCCAGAACATCACTAAGCCAACGAAACGCAAGAAACCAAGAGAATATTGACACTGTAAGTGCCAGTGATACAGCAGATTCATATCAGTCGATTAATCGACGTTATCAAGAACTTGAACTTTCAAGATTGACAACTTGGCGAAATTTGAGAAAATATTTGGATTTACAAGAACTGAAACCACTTGACCATCATAAGCGCCGTCTATTTGCTGGTTGGGCTCTAGAGCAACTTGAAACTGATCCTGATTTATAAAATAAAATCTTTTCAGATGAAGCCCATTTGTATTTAAACGGCTTTGTTAACAAACACTTCATCTATCATTGCTATTGTAGTCTGTTGTTTTTGTGTGCCAGCGAACATGTTTTTCTTGATGGAACTCGATCTCGCGGCAGTTAGATTTTATCCATTTGGAATTTGCTATTCTTATTTTCCTACGTATAGTTGTTAGGGTGTCCTTATATTTCAGGCGATCTCATCCTTTGTATTTAAATCTCTATTCTATTAGGTTCAAGATTTTTCTTGTCATCAATTTATTTTTGCTTCATATTTCGTTGTCCGTTAGATAATCAACACTTGTTCCTACGATAATTTTTGTAAGCTCTTCATATGCTTCGTTAATTGACCATTCTTTGTCTTGTATATAATGGATGTGTTCTGTCTGTTAAGTTTCTCATTTAGATTTTCGGCTACTCTGGATTTCATGTTTTGCTTTATGTATCTTCCTTAGTTGAATTTCTATATTTGTCACAAGTGGGTTATGGTCTGATCCTATATCCGCCACGGGATATGTATTTGCCCATTTTACTGCGTTTTTGAACATGTTGGGCATTAAAATGTAGTCGATCTGGTTCCTGACTATATTTGTTGAGTTGTCCCTTGGTGATTTCCATGTATATAATCTGCGTGTTGGTAGTTTGCACCAGGTATTATATATTCTTGGCAGAATTGGATCAGTCTGTCTCCTCTCTGGTTTCTGATCCCTAAGCCGTGATCGCCTGCAATGTTACCTATGATTGCTTGGCCGACTTCGTAGTTAAAATCTCCTATAATCTTGGTAACTTCCTGGGGGTCTTGTGATCGTCACTAGATTTAGTAGAGTAGTTCGATCGCCATGTGCATATGTTCTACAGAAATAATAAGACTGAAATGATCGCTTTTGATGTCGCTGACACGATATCTCTTTGGATTTAATCCATGCCAGATAAGATGTCACATTTTACATAAAACCGAAGTCTCTCCTCTGTCTTGTCGGACTAGTCAACAGATATGAAAATGCATTTCTAATAGCATCCTAGTTTATTGAGGTAGTGAGCTTAAAATCCCTGAGTAATGCGGTTGCTTATTCCAAAGCACTTAATTTCTTAGGGATCAGATGAATATATTTATGGTTTATGGCTTTGTGGCTAAAAACACTTCCCGCGGTTTTGGGATGCATTCTCATTGGTCCAATTCCACCAGTGGATAGGATTTCTGTTTTATTTGAACAGTGACATCTTATCTCGCATCGACTTAAATATCACTAAATGCTGATTAATCAGAAATGAGCTAATTAGCAGAAGATGACAATCAGAAAGAAGGTAATGGATTCGCCCTGAAATTTTGACTCTATTCCGGTTATAATGATATTGGCTATCAGGAGCTTATGATCTAAAAATAATAATTAGTGCTGCATTATCACTTATTATAAGGTGTGAAACTGACTGATTGCCAGGTCAAGGTACAAGATTTATATGTAAATGTAATTATTATTTGAATTTTGAGTAATAAGCATACGTAAATTAAAATCATCTTTGATTTCAATTTAAAAAAATTGCAATTAGTGATACATCGAAAACTAACAGGTCTGATGTCACTCATGCCATATCTGTTTGTCACATTACCCACGTTTTCTGTAGGAATTGTATTTACTATCAGAAACTGATTCACCAGACGTGTTACATGTTTGACTTACTAACAGATCGATCGACAATTATAAGGTTTGACTCAAATAGTTTGACTTGAAATAGTGGGCAATCAGTAAATTATTGATCAGATCAGATGTTTCTGACGTTATGACGTCAGAAATATAATGACAATTATAATTTTAAGAATTTAACTTACATAAAGTGAAAATATGATCAATAATAATCAGTATTCATACATAGAAATTTTTCAGATCTGATGCTACTTACTCGATTATCTTTAAAATGACGAATCTTCTATAGAAACCCTTAAATCCTTAAAAAATAATGAAATACAAAAATACGGATAATCAGAACTCTGATGTTTAGAAATTAATAATCAACAAAACATAAAGTTATATGTGAAGTATCATAAATTCACAACAATATCTAAATCTAATTCAATTCTGTAAAATTTCTCAAATTAAGGTCAATTATTTTAATAATCTTGTACGTCCTTAATCTCGATAAATCCCCCCGCCCCCCGGGCATCATGTATTCAGCTGAAATATTTTTAAATTGAATTTTATTATTAGTATATTAGTTTGTTATTAGGAGTTAGTAAACATTGTGGCAAAACTACAGATCGATCATCTTAGATATTGATATTTTCTTCACGACTGTTATCTATTTAAGCAGATTGTAAAATTTTATTAAAATTTCGCATGTAGTGTCTATGAAAAAAAAATATTTTTTTCCAAAAATATATATAAAAATAATTATTTGCACTATTTTTACAGATGTTCAACTGAAAATTCTAACTATGCAAAAATTATTTTTACTTTTATAAATTTTGTCCAGGAATAATATTCTTATCTTTGTTAATAATGATTTTTGAAAAATATATATACAAATAATTATTTGCATTATTATAACAGACTCTGAAATTCTGATTATTCAAGAGGTATTTTTAGTTTTATTAATTTTCGACCAAGAATAATATTTCTTATGCAAGTCGTATGTACAAAAACAAGTCTGATGTTCTTTAAGAGTAGTTTATGGTTGATTTAAAATAATAGTTCTTCCTTTCGTACTAAAAGTTCTTGTTTAGCAATTGAAAGATTTCATAATTTAATTGACACATTGCAAATCTATTTTAAATCTTTTTATACAATAAGTAGAAATTTGTTCTTAAAACGACATTTCGATGATATTTCGTAATTAATATGCGATTTTTTTAAAATGTTGCTGTTGTAGTCATCGTGCCCGAATCAAGTGATTGCAGATGTTTTTCTGCAGGTGGAGGAGCAGTTGGATTATTATTACATAATCGTGTACTCATTAAATTATGATATATGTAAATATCTGAATTCCAACATAATAATTATTACTGAATACATACGTTACTGACATATGCATGAATTTTCCGACAGTGTGTTTTAAAAAGCAGAGTATAAAATATTTACAGAAGTAGATTAAATTTAACTAATTAAAGCCCATAATAAATTCCGTGCTTTCTCTCGCAGAGCAACGATTTGAGATGCAAATTCGTTTAGTTATCTTGAAGACATTAAAACATTAAAATATTTAGTAAATTATTGGATTACTCCCTTATCGCAGGGTCGCGGGGGCATCACGGCGTAAAAATTCCACCCACTTTATTAACGTTTGAATACGGTTCAGAATTATTTCGAGCCGTGCAGGAGAGCGACGCTCTCCCGCGAAATTTATGCAAATCGACAACACAATTTCAACTCCTGTCTGTGTACGTCTGTGTTTTATTCCGCGGGCTAATTGCCACTTATGCGATAATTAAATTCAACTTTAAAACGCGCGAGCCGGGGAGGAACGTCCGCGCCCCGACACTAATTAGATTTATTCTAGAGGCGCGAGCGCGAAGCAAAAACCGCCGATGATTAGCATAATCTTCGCCACTAGTCGCCAAGGAATTACGAAGGCGCAGGTAATTCCCATTATTCTGGGCTTGTTATTTTCCGGAGGCACCCTCGCGCACACGTAAATTATTAATCGCTAATTAAATGTCACGACTGATCATAATTGCAGTAATGTATGGGGCCCGCATGGCTCTCCCCCCATTGTTTACTTTTAATGGGGAAAAGGGGTAGACGCCTGAAAGGATAATGTCAGCCTGAAAAATGGGCAATTACTAGCGCCCCATTACATCCCCTAAACTGATACTTTTATTATGTTAATGCGCATATTTCGGCTAGCACCATGTATGCCTAATGTAATTTAGTTTCAAGAGCGCTTTACATTTATCTGCGTATTAAGCAGATGCGTAGAAGACTTCGGCGAACAAAATCATTCTTACGTTAAGTTTATACCGCAAATACTTGTAAGAGATAAAGACTAATGTGGTAGTAAATAAGTGTAGTGTAATTTGTTGGTTGCTTCAGGTTTTTGTAGCATAGATTGATGTTATTAGTATGCGTCGCCAGTTACGCTACTCGATGCAACTATTTGGGTTGTTAAATGTGTTGGGGTGAGCCTTAGGGTCCTAAATTCAATTATACATGAGTGCAATGGTGGAAAATAAACTAGCGCTTGTGTGAATTAATCGCATCTTTAAACTGGGAATTGATCCTGCACTCCGTACCCTCGCGTTGGGCTCATAGGCGGATTTGGAAGAAGGGGTGGGCTAGACAGAGACGCCGCGCTCGAGGATCGGAGACACGATCTGTTTACGACAGTGTTCAATCCTCAGATCCTGCTCCTGAATTACATGTCCTACTTCTAGTGTGAAGTTCGGGGTCCTTTGTCATCTGCATACGACACTCTACAGGGATTTTACTTCAAACTTCTAAGCCGTACCTACAATATAAGCCCCGACAAATCCGATTGTAACTTTAAATTAAAGCTCCGAAATAAAATATACATGCCGGCCGTCGGTCGTGGGGAAAAAAATCGCCCCCCAAACCCGCTCCGTTGCCCCGCCGAGGGGATTAATCCGCGAAGCGCCGCAAAAGGGGTGGACTGCCAAAACTTCTTCCGGGATTAACGCGCCGACATAAATCAAAAGCGCCCTGATGAATTGTGCCAAATGGCTCCTATGATTAAAGTAATAAGGGAAAAACCGGTCCCCCGGATCCCGTGCGCACAAAAGGGATAAACCTCGTAAAAAATACTATCTATAATTCATAAAGGATTGAAGGACCGGATCTCGCGGATTACGCCCGGACCGAACATAAAAAAGGACACGGCCCGGAATTCAGGACAGATCAGCAGAAAGAGGGACGAGAAGTTCACGGGGATTAAAACTCATCATCGTCGCTCGTAAAGGGAAAAAGGCTAAAAAGACACTCGGCCCGTCTAGCAGCCAGAAGTTCTAAGTTTCCAAAGTGTTTACCACATTTATGAAAAGAAACCATAAAACGGTGGATTAACCGAGCTTTACAAATTCGGGCTGTGTTTCGCAATTTGTGGTACATATTAACAATAAATTAAGTGAAAACTCAATAAGACGTAGAACGGGACAAATCTAACCCTTATTAAAATTATATTGCCAATACGAGATAATGTCTGGTTGAAGAGCTCTGGTCAATAAGGTCCGCATACCTATGTAAATAGGAACCTCCGCTGGGAGATGCACTTAAAGAAAAACTGTAATGCAGTAATACAGACATTACAATGCCCTAAACAGTTTATAGTACTAGTTATTTAAACGTTTACTTTCTAACACAATTTTCACTGTTAAAAGTGATTACTTTTTGATTGATTGCAGATAATAGTATATTGTTTTATTAGGAGTAGAAGTGACACTTTTTGTGGCGAGTCTGTAGGTATTGGCTGCCGAGCGGAGCGAGGCAGGCAACTACAGACGAGCCACAAAAAGTTACTTCTACTCCGAATAAAACATGTAATTTTTTCTTCAAACGTCGAAAATAGTTAAAAAGATAATGGAATTAATATTTTTAATTGTCCGAATACGTATAGTTTTAATTCCCAAAGAAGCATGCTATGCAGAGCGTTGCTATGGTTTTGTTTAATTCATTATTTGACATTAAAGTGTATAAAATGGACGAAGACATGTTTCAATGTACACCGCCAGATATTTTAGAATCGGCAAGGGCTGCAACAGAGAAATTATTGCCCACTAAGTCCAGTACCATCTATGAAGTGGCCTACAAAAAATTTATTAAGTGGTGCGCCGAGAAAAATGTAAGCAATTATAGTGAAAATGTTTTACTCGCATATTTTTCGGAAATGGCTAAGAAGAAAGTAAAAAGTTCCACTATGTGGTCTCAGTATTCCATGGTAAAATCGTTATTAAATATTAGAAATGGTGTAGATATTACCAAATATTTAAAACTACGTGCATATTTAAAAAAACAAAATGAGGGTTATACACCCAAAAAGGCAAGAGTGCTGACAAAGGAACAGTTCGACAAGTTCTTATCCGATGCTCCTAACGAGAAATACTTGGCGACAAAGGTGAGTTCTTAGAATAATAAACAAATACAAAATTAAACCCTAAATCGTATTTTCAGATTATTTTGATATTTGGCATATCAGGGGCATGCCGTTGCGATGAACTCGTAAAAATGAACACGACAGATATTCAAGACTTGGGATCTTTGCTACACGTAAAAATACCAGATAGTAAGACATCAAAAGTAGAAAATATCTGTGGTAGCAGCAAAATGGTTGGCGACAGCGGTGCTGTAAGTGCTGCTGTTGCTGCCAGCGCAATCAGTTTTCAAGGGGCTAAAATATCAAATTGTACCTTTAATTTACATTTTAACAATAAATAAATTTGTGTTTTGTTTGAATTTTTTGTTTTGTTCATCATGTATGCGCACCATATGTATGTGCAATATTAAACCCGCCCTCGTAGGGCGTTCTTATTACAAATTATCCAATCATGTTGTCAAATTTACTTTTACTGCCTAGTCAGTAAAAGTGAAACTTTTACTGACTAGGAGACGAAGTAAAACTTTAAGATTGTGAATCGAGTCACTAAAGGTGTCACTTTTATGACGTTTGAAGAAAAAGATATTTTATGGTGATTATCATACAAATATACGTTATATCAATATGCATTATTTATTGTGACTTTTGAAAAAACTCTTGTGATAGTTCATAGATTTTACATTAAATTATCTAGCTATATTCAAAATAATAAACTCCACGTATATTGTGAACGTGCTATACCTAAAAAGGTCGATCCTTTTCTATAAACTTAATGTGTCTGTACTTTCGCCTTGCTTGCATGTGATGTGGCCATCATATGTGTTCTATCATGCGAAACAGTAAAGTATTCAATCTATCTGGCAAATTGTAAAATAACTACCAAGTACGAAAGTGTCAGATTCATTAACGTGAACAAAGTAGTATGGTCGATTGTGAAAAATCCAGCTGCCGATATATGTACATTTCTCATGTGCAACTGTCCAGCTAGCAAATATAACTGTTCTTGAATAGCCGAATTGGCATGTATATGTATGCCTTCATAACACAGTCTGTAGGAATGTTGAACAGCATTATTCGCCTTTTGTCCTTGATGTGACAGCATTATAGCCACAGCCTAAAACAAATCTTTCAGGAACCAGTATATGTATTGTTAATGGCAGTAAACTTACAATTGAAAACAATGCTTTAATAGCAATGTGCATTATGAGATCACATAATAGTCCATTTGATTCTGCATACAGAACGATAAGAGATAAACAACATAATATCGAAATTAAGACCTTTACAACCACTATAAATATGACAAATCCGAATACATGATTAAAATAATCATTCACATTACATATCAGATTAAATGAATTACAAATTTCTTCAAAATTAACTTTTGGTATTACTTCGACTCCAAATCCATTTTTATTACGTTTTATATAGCCTGGACATATTACTTTTTTAAGCTTCTTATTAGTTTGAATCCAGCACTCTGTTCTATATTCTATTAGTAAATATAGCAATAAAGAAAACATGTTAACGTAAAAGTACTGAATATAGAATAACAACTGCATATATACATATTTCAGACCATAATATTTAATGCTCAATAATGCAGTCAAAATAAATATACTTAAATTATATACCAAGAAAAGCACGATTTTTAGTTTTCGTAGTATTGTAGTATTATGTTTGATAAATTTACAAAGTTTTGACTGAATTACCAGATACTTCCAAAATTGTTTATGACTGAACATTGCGGCGTACAATGCAGATATGCAGGTTATCGAAGTTGAAATTGACTTAAAACTCCAAATTATCTTCGATGAAATAGGTACAATAGCATTGGTGTCAATGTCGTAATATGCACTCATAGTAGAAAGTATTGAAATAGTAAATATTAGTAACGCGTTTCTTACTTGATCGGATTTTATATTTACAAATTGCATTTTATGAGTGTCAAACCTCGGCACCATAGATAAATAAGAAGCGATCCGAAGAAATCGGCAATATATACAGCGGCACTTCATTTTAATATCGTAACAGTATTTTTTGGTTTACTATCAAATGCGTCCAGCGCAGATTAGTATATCGTAGTAACTGCTTAAAATTTTAATTAACCCAACATGCACGATTACATGTTTCACAAACAGTGTTATTTTCATTTATTTAGAGTGCTACAATTTGAAATTGTAAATATTATTGCGATACAAACATGTCGGAGTGATTGGTGTCTTGAAAAAATAAATTAAATTTACTTGAAGATATTAAAAACTTGATTTATTCACATAATTATGTATATATTGAATATTTATAATTTCTGAGCATGTAGGTACAATCAATTGTCTGCATAAATTGTAAAGAATATAAATTTGATCAATCTGGAAAAAGTCAGGTTTGGTTTCGGTATAGGTTTAATGATGTGAACATTGATATCAAAAAATGCGAGATATATGAAAATTTTGAAATTTAAAACTTAATCGTAGGTATGTAGAGTGTGGTCTTGTACGAACCGTTGTAGTCCCCGAACCGAATGAGACCATATCCATCGAGATTCGACCATACGTTAAGAAGTTTAATTTTATCAGCCCTTTTTTGCTATTTATTTAATTTCCTAATTTTGGAGTCGGATATCTCGAGAACCGCTGGGGCTAGGAGTCTGAAAGTGTGCTCATTGGAATGGGGAGGGTTCAATTGGTCTAGGCGTGTGCCTCTAAGGACAAATGGAGTAACCTGAAAAATCGCGATTTTTCGGATTTTCGATTTTGTTCTTTTAATCGAAAAATCATCGAATTCAGGACAGATTAGCAGAAAGAGGGACGAGAAGTTCACGGGGAATAATATTCATCATCGTCGCTTGTATGGGAAAAAAAGGCTAAAAAGACACTTGGCCCGTCTAGCTGGCACAAGTTCTAAGTTTCCAAAGTGTTAACTGCATTTATGAAAAGAAACAATAACACTGTGGATTGAACGAGCTTTACAAATTCGCGCTCTTTATCGCAATTTGAGGTACATTTTAACAATCAATTAAGTGAAAATTCAATAAGACGTAGAGCGGGACATATCTAACGCTCATTAAAATTACTTTGCCAATACGAGATAATGTCTGGTTGAAGAGGTCTGGTCAATAAGGTCATCATAGTTATGTTGATAGGAACCTCCTATGGGAGATGCACTTAAAGACGAACTATAATGTAGTAATACAGACATGAGCATGCCCTAAACAGTTTATAATACTAGTTATTTAAAAGATTACTTTCTACACAATTTTCATTGTCAAAAGTGATTACTTTTTGAAATTGTTGATAAAGGTATTTTATAGTGATTTTCAATAAAATATACGTTAAATCAATATGCATTATTTATTGTGACCTCTGAAAAAAACTCTTGTGATAGTTCATAGATTTTACATTAAATTATCTAACTATATTCAAAATAATAAACTCCAAGTATACTGTAAACGTGCTGTACCAAAAAAGGTCGATCCTTTTCTATAAACTTAATGTGTCTGTATTTACGCCTTGCTTGCATGTGATGTGGCCATAATATGTGTTCTAACATGCGATACAGTTAAATATTCAATCTATTTGGCAAATTGTAAAATAACTACCAAGTACGAAAGTGTCAGATTCATTAACGTGAACAAAGTAGTATGGTCGATTGAGAAAAATCCAGCTGCCGATATATGTACTTTTCTCATCTGCAACTGTCCGGCTAATAAATATAACTGTTCTTGAATAGGCGAATTGGCATGTATATGTATGCCTTCATAACACAGTCTGTAGGAATGTTGAACAGCATTATTCGCCTTTTGTCCTTGATGTGACAGCATAATAGCTACAACCTGAAACAAATCTTTTCAGAAACCAGTATATGTATTGTTAATGGGAGTGAACTTACAATTGAAAACAATGCTTCAAGGACATTGTGCATCATGTGATCAAATGATAGTCCTTTTGATTCTGCGTACAGAGTGATAAGAGATATACAACATAATATCGAAATTAAGACCTTTATAACCAGTATAAATATGACAAATCCAAATACATGATTAAAATAATCATTCACATTACATAGCAGATTAAATGAATTACAAATTTCTTCAAAATTACCCTTTGGTATTATGTCGAATCTAAGTCCATTTTTATTACGTTTTATATAACCTGGACATATTACTTCTTTAAGCTTCTTATTAGTTTGAATCCAGCACTCTGTTCTATATTCTATTAGTAAATATAGCAATAAAGTAAACATGTTAACGTAAAAGTACTGTACATAGAATAACAACTGAAAATAAACATATTTCAGACCATCATATTTAATGATTAATAATGCAATGAAAATAAATAAACTTAAATTATATACCAAGAAAAGCACGATTTTTATTTTTCGTAGTATTGTAGTATTATCTTTGATTAATTTACAAAGTTTTGACTGAATTACCAGATATTTCCAAAATTGTTTATGACTGAACATTGCGGCGTACAATGCAGATGTGCAGGTTATCGAAGTTGAAATTGACTTAAAACTCCAAATTATCTTCGATGAAATAGGTACAATAGCATTAGTGACAATGTCGTAATATGCACTCATAGTAGAAAGTATTGAAATGGTAAATATTAGTAACGCGTTTCTTACTTGATCGTATTTTATATTTACAAATTGCATTTTATGAGTGTCAAACCTCGGCACCATAGATAAATAAGAAGCGATCCGAAGAAATCGGCAATATATACAGCGGCACTTCATTTTAATATCGTAACAGTATTTTTTTTGTTTGCTATCAAATGCGTGCAGCGCAGATCAGTATATCTTAGTAACTGCTTAAAATTTTAATAAACCTATCATGCCGATTATATGTTTCACAAACAATGTTATTTCCATTTATTTAGAGTGCAACAATTTAAAATTGTAAATATTATTGCAATACAAACAATTCGGAGTGATTGGTGTCTTAATAAAATTAAATAAAATTTACTTAAAGATATTAAAAACTTGATTTATTCACATCGTTATTTACATATTGAATATTTATAAATTCTCAGTATGTACAATCAATTGTCAAGATGAATTGTAAAGAATATTAATTTGATCAATCTGGAAAAAGTCAGGTTTGGTTTCGGTATAGGTTTAATAATGTGAATATTGATGGCAAAAATGCGAGATTTTCAAAAAATTTGAAAATTAAAACTTAATCGTAGGTATGTGAAGGGTGGTCTTGTATGAACCGTTTTAGTCCCTGAATCGAATGAGACCATAGTCATCGAGATTCGACCATACGTTAAGAAGTTTAATTTTACCAGCCCTTTTTTGCTGTTTTTTAATTTCCTAACTTTGGAGTCGGATATCTCGAGAACCGCTGGGGCTAGGAGGCTGAAAGTGTGCTCATTGGAATAGGGAGGGTTCAAATGATCTAGGCATGTGCCTCTAAGGACAAATGGAGCAACTCGAAAAATCGCGATTTTTCGGTTTTTCGTTTTTGTCCATTTAATCGGAAAATCTTCGAATTCAGGACAGATCAGCAGAAAGACGGACGAGCAACTCACGGGGATTAAAATTCATCATCGTCGCTCGTATGGGGAAAAAAGGCTAAAAAGATACTCGGCCCGTCTAGCTGGCACAAGTTCTAAGTTTTCAAAGTGTTAACAGCATTTATGAAAAGAAATCATAACACTGTGGATTGAACGAGCTTTACAAATTCGCGCTGATTATCGCAATTTGTGGTACATTTTAACAATCAATTAAGTGAACATTCAATAAGACGTAGAACGGGACAAATCTAACGCTCATTAATATTATTTTGCCAATACGAGATAATGTCTGGTTGAACAGGTCTGGTCAATAAGGTCATCATAGCTATGTTGATAGGAACCTCCGGTGGGAGATGCACTTAAGGACGAACTGTAATAAAGTAATACAGACATTAGCATGCCATAAACAGTTTATAGTACTAGTTATTTAAAAGATAACTTTCTACACAATTTTCACTGTCAAAAGTGATTACTTTTTGAAATTGTTGATAAAGGTATTTTATAGTGATTATCAATAAAATATACGTTAAATCAATATGCATTATTTATTGTGACTTTTGAAAAAAACTCTTATGATAGTTCATAAATTTTACATTAAATTATCTAACTATATTCAAAATAATAAACTCCAAGTATATTGTGAACGTGCTATACCCATCTGATCTTTTTCTATAAACTTAATGTGTCTGTATTTTCGACTTGATTGCATGTGATGTGGCCATAATATGTGTTCTAACATGCAAAACAGTTAAATATTCAATCTATTTGGCAAATTGTAAAATAACTACCAAGTACGAAAGTGTCAGATTCATTAACGTGAACAAAGTAGTATGGTCGATTGAGAAAAATCCAGCTGCCGATATATGTACATTTCTCATGTGCAACTGTCCAGCTAGCAAATATAACTGTTTTTGAATAGCCGAATTGGCATGTATATGTATGCCTTCATAACACAGTCTGTAGGAATGCAGAACAGCATTATTCGCCTTTTGTCCTTGATGTGACAGCATTATAGCCATAGCCTAAAACAAATCTTTTTAGGAACCAGTATATGTATTGTTAATGGCAGTAAACGTACAATTGAAAACAATGCTTCAATAGCAATGTGCATTATGAGATCACATAATAGTTCATTTGATTCTGCATACAGAACGATAAGAGATAAACAACATAATGTCGAAATTAAGACCTTTACAACCACTATAAATATGACAAATCCGAATACATGATTAAAATAATCATTCACATTACATAACAGATTAAACGAATTAAAAATTTCTTCAAAATTACCTTTTGGTATTACTTCGACTCCAAGTCCATTTTTATTACGTTTCATATAACCTGGACATATTACTTTTTTAAGCTTCTTATTAGTTTGAATCCAGCACTCTGTTCTATATTCTATTAGTAAAAATAGCAATAAAGAAAACATGTTAACGTAAAAGTACTGAATATAGAATAACAACTGCAAATATACATATTTCAGACCATAATATTTAATGCTCAATAATGCAGTCAAAATAAATATACTTAAATTATATACCAAGAAAAGCACGATTTTTAGTTTTCGTAGTATTGTAGTATTATGTTTGATTAATTTACAAAGTTTTGACTGAATTACCAGATACTTCAAAAATTGTTTATGACTGAACATTGCGACGCACAATGCAGATATGCAGGTTATCGAAGTTGAAATTGACTTAAAACTCCAAATTATCTTCGATGAAATAGGTACAATAGCATTAGTGTCAATGCCGTAATATGCACTCATAGTAGAAAGTATTGAAATGGTAAATATTAGTAACGCGTTTCTTACTTGATCGTATTTTATATTTACAAATTGCATTTTATGAGTGTCAAACCTCGGCACCATAGATAAATAAGAAGCGATCTGAAGAAAACGGTAATATATACAGCGGCAGTTCATTTTAATATCGTAACAGTATTTTTTTGGTTTGCTATCAAATGCGTGCAGCGCAGATCAGTATATCGTAGTAACTGCTTAAAATTTTAATAAACCCAACATATACGATTATATGTTTCACAAACAATGTTATTTTCATTTATTTAGAGTGCTACAATTTGAAATTGTAAATATTATTGCGATACAAACATGTCGGAGTGATTGGTGTCTTGAAAAAATAAATTAAATTTACTTGAAGATATTAAAAACTTGATTTATTCACATAATTATGTATATATTGAATATTTATAATTTCTGAGCATGTAGGTACAGTCAATTCTGTGCATGAATGGTAAAGAATATAAATTTGATCAATCTGGAAAACGTCAGGTTTGGTTTCGGTATAGGTTTAATGATGTGAACATTGATGGCAAAAAATGCGAGATACTTGAAAATTTTGAAATTTAAAACTTAATCGTAGGAATGTAGAGTGTGGTCTTGTACGAACCGTTGGAGTCCCCGAATGGAATGAGACCATATCCATCGAGATTCGACCATACGTTAAGAAGTTTAATTTTATCAGCCCTTTTTTGCTATGTTTTTTAATTTCCTAACTTTGGAGTCGGATATCTCGAGAACCGCTGGGGCTTGGAGGATGAAAGTGTGCTCATTGGAATGGGGAGGGTTCAAATGGTCTAGGCATGTGCTTCTAAGGACAAATGGATCAACACGAAAAATCGCGATTTTTCGGATTTTCGTTTTTGTCAATTTCATCGGAAAATCATAGAATTCAGGACAGATCAGCAAAAAGAGGGACGAGAAGTTCGCGGGGATTAAAATTCATCATCAACGCCCGCATGGGGGAAAAAAGGCTAAAAGATACTCGGCCCGTCTAGCTGGCACAAGTTCTAAGTTTTCAAAGTGTTAACAGCATTTATGAAAAGAAATCATAACACTGTGGATTGAACGAGCTTTACAAATTCGCGCTGATTATCGCAATTTGTGGTACATTTTAACAATCAATTAAGTGAACATTCAATAAGACGTAGAACGGGACAAATCTAACGCTCATTAATATTATTTTGCCAATACGAGATAATGTCTGGTTGAACAGGTCTGGTCAATAAGGTCATCATAGCTATGTTGATAGGAACCTCCGGTGGGAGATGCACTTAAAGACGAACTGTAATAAAGCAATACAGACATTAGCATGCCCTAAACAGTTTACAGTACTGGTTATTTAAAAGATTACTTTCTACACAATTTTCACTGTCAAAAATGATTACTTTTTGAATGATTGTTGATAAAGGTATTTTATAGTGATTATCAATAAAATATACGTTAAATCAATATGCATTATTTATTGTGACTTTTGAAAAAACTCTTGTGATAGTTCATAAATTTTACATTAAATTATCTAACTGTATTCAAAATAATAAACTCCACGTATATTGTGAACGTGCTATACCCAAAAAGGTCGATCTTTTTCTATAAACTTAATGTGTCTGTATTTTCGCCTTGATTGCATGTGATGTGGCCATAATATGTGTTCTAACATGCAAAACAGTTAAATATTCAATCTATTTGGCAAATTGTAAAATAACTACCAAGTACGAAAGTGTCAGATTCATTAACGTGAACAAAGTAGTATGGTCGATTGAGAAAAATTCAGCTGCCGATATATGTACATTTCTCATCTGCAACTGTCCGGCTAATAAATATAACTGTTCTTGAATAGCCGAATTGGCATGTATATGTATGCCTTCATAACACAGTCTGTAGGAATGTTGAACAGCATTATTCGCCTTTTGTCCTTGATGTGACAGTATAATAGCCACGGCCTGAAACAAATCTTTTCAGAAACCAGTATATGTATTGTTAATGGCAGTAAACTTACAATTAAATACAATGCTTCAAGAGCACTGTGCATTATGTGATCAAAAAATAGTTCATTTGATTCTGCATACAAAACGATAAGAGATAAACAACATAATGTCGAAATTAAGACCTTTACAACCTCTATAAATATGACAAATCCGAATACATGATTAAAATAATCATTCACATTACATAACAGATTAAACGAATTACAAATTTCTTCAAAATTACCTTTTGGTATTACTTCGAATCCAAGTGCATTTTTATTACGTTTTATATAACCTGGACATATTACTTTTTTAAGCTTCTTATTAGTTTGAATCCAGCACTCTGTTCTATATTCTATTAGTAAAAATAGCAATAAAGAAAACATGTTAACGAAAAAGTCCTGTATATAGAATAGCATCTGCAAATATACATGTTTCAGACCATAATATTTAATGCCCAATAATGCAGTGGAAATAAATAAACCTAAATTATATACGAAGAAAAGCACGATTTGTAGTTTTCGTAGTATTGTAGTATTATGTTTGAGTAATTTACAAAGTTTCGACTGAATTACCAGGTACTTCCAAAATTGTTTATGACTGAACATTGCGGAGCACAATGCAGATATACAGGTGATCGCAGTTGAAATTGATTTAAAATTCCAAATTATCTTCCATGAAATAGGTATAATAAGATTAGTGTTAACGTGGTAATATGTACTCATAATACAATGTAATGAGATGGTAAATATTAGTAAGGCGTTTCTTACTTGATCGTATTTTATATTTACAAATTGCATTTTATGAGTGTCAAACCTCGGCACCATAGATAAATAAGAAGAGATCCGAAGAAATCGGCAATATATACAGCGGCACTGCATTTTAATATCGTAACAGTATTTTTTTTGGTTTGCTATCAAATGCGTCCAGCGCAGATCAGTATATCTTAGTAACTGCTAAAAAATTTAATAAACTCAACATACACGATTATTTGTTTCACAAATAATGTTATTTCCATTTATTTAGAGTGCTACAATGTAAAATTGTAAATATTATTGCAATACAAACAAGTCGGAGTGATTGGTGTCTTGAAAAGTTATGTAAAATTTACTTGAAGATATTAAAAACTTGATTTATTCGCATAATTATTTACATATTGAATATTTATAATTTCTGAGCATGTAGGTACAATCAATTCTCTGCATGAATTGTAGTGAATATAAATTTGGTCAATCAGGAAAAAGTTTTGAAAAAAAGTCGAAAAGAGATTTTCGAAAATTTGGAAATTAAAACTTTGTCGTAGGTATGTCGAGTGTGGTCTCGTATGAACCGTTGGAGTCCCTGAATCGAATGAGGCCATTGTCATCGAGATTCGACCGACTGTTTAGAAGTGTAATTTTATCAGCCCTATTTTTTATTTCCCTATATTTGAGGGTGGATATCTCGAGAACCGCTGGGGATAGGAGTCTAAAAGTATGCTTATTGAATTGCGGGGGATCCAATAGGTCTAGGCATATGCCGCTAAGATCAATTGGAGCAAGTCGAAAAATCGCGATTTTTCGGATTTTCCATTTGGTTGATTTGATCCGAAAATCATTATTTGATCAACTTTTATATCAACCTGGGCGGGAACTGAACCTGTTTTCATAGAGTATGCGTCGGAGCCTTAACTCACTAAGTCATACCGTTGCACTGCAAAATATAGGTTCATTATCATTGCACTAACCAAATCGCTGGAATACGTTAGTCCACCGGATAAGAATCTATTGTGCATGTAACGTGGAATGCAAATGCAACTGATTGCAAGCTAGCAACGTGAGATTACGTGCCGGACTCCATCCATAACTATCAGCTATACAAATTGTTTGCGTTGTTAGGAATCGCTGCAATCTTTTATTCATTTATTAATTATTTATCGCGCACTGCTGATTAATTGTGATTACATGGTAGCTCGGTATTTATGCGGATCATTTCGGGGTTTAATCGGGCCCCGGCTGCGTGCGCAACATCCATCACACTCGTGTTATCCTGCGGAATAAGAATCCTCGCGTGCGGCGCAGCCCCTATTGTTCATTTCGTGCATTAACGACACAATAAACATACGGAACGTTTGGCCCGCTTAGCGGAAATTGCCGTAATTTCCAAGATAAAGAAGATGCACACGCTCAGACACAGGCACACGAGCGCGCGCGGAAGCGCACACCTAATTAACCGACACCCTCGCGCACAACCCCTACTCGCCATTAATTAATCCCCTCGCGCGGGAGGTTCTCCCCCATCGCGAACTTGCTCCGTCCTCGGCGGCCAGCGGCCTCCGCCCACGCGACGCTCGACCGACGCGCGTGGGATTAATATTTGTTTAAAGCCAGCAATTAATCAAGCCCCGATGATAATTGGCTATGCAAATACGGGGATCGCTCTTTTTTTGCGTTCCGGGCGTGTTGTTTGGTCGTTTTGCGGGCGGCCTGAACGGCGCCGATTGAGACGCCCGAGCGGAACAGAAACTGGACCTAATTAGTGGAAATATTCCGGATCGTTTCGGTAATTAATTGTCCGTGGGTTTCGTTGAATGTTTTCTTTTTCCCGGCGGAATGGGCGCCATAAATTGCCGTGACAATGATTGGTGGATTTGAAAGTTCATGTAAATATAATTAATAAAGATAATTATTAATTTATAATGTGGGCATTTTGGTCACGCACTTATTACAAATCAATAATAAATAATCGAGCAAATTTGTAATTAACTTCATCCAGCAACATTCATCCAGCAACAGTAATTTTAAATGAATAATAATTATAACATAATGTTTAATAAATATATATTAGGGCTACCTAAACTGAAATAAATCCGTAAGAAAATACTAACAACATAACATCCAAGCAACGAAGAGCTTGTGTCATGAACACAATAATTTTGGAATTCGAGTGGACATATGAGTAGTATAGCTACCGGCCTGACAGGACACTACGATGGTGTGACCATCAAGAGAGACCAATTTAGTGAAAATTCTTGGCTGAAGAAGTATTGTCGACAATGACCAGAATGTTCTTTCAAGATCATTTGCAGAAGAAGTCGTCATTAACCAGAAGGTTCTTTCAGGGTAATTTGCTGAAGAAGTTGACGACAATGTCCCGAAGCTCTTCGGCGAAGAAGACTTTTTTTTAGACTAGCCCGGTAGCTATACTACTCATATGTATAGGGTTATCATTTTTTCTCGCAGCATGGACTACCTTTAGGTGCACCATCTCTCCAAGAGTCCCATAAATTGACCACCTTATAGACGGCATTAGGTGATAATCTCGCCAGAGGTTGAGACACAACAAAATTGTCACAATGTTTCGTAAAATTAATTACATTGTCTGATTTGTACAGTAATTATTTTAAAAGTGATATTCTAGAACTCTTATATAAAGCAGTTTGCAAACTAAATTTTGACCACCTATTTTTATGCGTGTTTTGAGCAAAATGCTGAAGGCATCCAGTGGTACAGATATACAGATTTTTTTTACATCATCAATTCTTGTTCAGGAGATGTCAAAATATAAATTCTTTGAAATCTGATATTTTTCTGCACGATTACAAAACCATGCATCAGCGTGAAATCTTATAAAATTCTCAAAGATGTGTAATGAATATTTCAGAATGAATTAAAATTCTTCAGTAATCGATAATTTTTTATGAACGACAGTGACAAATAGCATTTGAAAAACAAAGTTATGTATGAATTATTAATTAATGCTAAATTTCATTAACATTATTCAGAAATGTATGGAAATTTCATAATATTGAATATATATTTCTATTTTAAGATTATTTAGTCGTCTAAATATTTTGTACCTTCAATATTTGAAGCATTCTAAAAAAAACATTAAAATATTAATTTAAATCTATTGAAATATCAAAGAATTTTTATGAGAGGCAACAATTCCTCCAACATTATCAACAATTATGAGGAAATCTTATAAAAATCGCAATGAATAATTTTTTCATTAATTATTTTGAATATTTCGGAATAAATAATTAAAATTTCTTTAATAATCGATAAATGTTACGAAGGGCAATATGAAATTATCATCGAAAATCGTGGTCGTGTAAGAATTATTAATGTAAATTAATAATGCAAAAAACTCATTAAAATTATTTAGAAATGTATGAAGCTTTAGTAATATCGAAGCCACTTTATATGTTTAAATTATTAATACAATATAAATATGTTTCAAATGAAAGAGCCTTACAGACAATTACTAACTGGAAAAACCTGGATTAAAAATAAATATATCAGAAACAAAGGTAATTAAGGTAGGAGAAACTAAAGAAGCAATAAACATTACAATCAATAACGAGAAAGTAGTACAAGTAGACGCATAAAATACTTAGGACAAATTATTAAAAGGAAAGGGAATATGGAAACAGAAATAAACTACAGAATACATGCAACGAAAAGAACCTTTCACACGATTAACAAAATTATACCAAACCACAAAAAAATATCCCAAAAAACAAAACTTATAATGTACAAAGTACTATTTGTACCTACAGTACTATACGGCTCTAAAACGTGAATAATCAACAAGAGACACAAATGCAAAATCCAAGCCTTTGAAATGAAATACCTGAAGAAAATTTAGGAGTAATAAAAGACTAGACAGAGTGAGAAATGTGGACATCAGAAATGATCCAGAAATTATAGAACTCAATAAAGAGATAAATAGAAAATTACAATGGCTGGGATACCTAATCAGGAGAGAAGACAACATCCAAACAAAGAAGATATGGGAAACAAAGATAACAGAAAAGAGAAGAATCGGAAGACCAAATAAGAAATGGGACAAACATATTGTCCCATACTAAGAGGGGGATAACCAATGCACAAGTGAAGGAAATAGCAACAAATAAGAAACTGTGGAACCAAACGATAAAAGATAATACATGAAGTAAAGATAACACCACTTCGACCCAAAAGGGTAAAAGAAGAAAGATTATACATATATATATATATATACTCGACCCACGTATATTGTGACATCCGGCAAAAATTTTAACTTTCTGCATCCACTGTTCAGAAAACAGATACGTGTAAAAGAAAAATATGACTTTATAAAATCGATGTAAGAATGCTCATAGGAACAAAAAATTTAGACCATACACAAAATAAAATAATTAAAATTACCATCTCTTTGACATCCGGTATACATTTTTATTTCACTCATCTTATGACATCCATAAAAAATATTGTATCTTGTGACATCCTTGCAGCGTTGCCAATTTTACAAATCATTTAGAGTGCTCCATTGCTTCACATTTTAGTTAAGAAAAATAAGTGTTGTGAATATAACATTAATGTTTATTTAACATTTAAATTCTTAAATAATAAAATAATAAAAAATACAAATAGTTCATGACATTTTACTTCTTGCTGTACTTGTTGACAATGAATATTTTTATTTGGGTCCAAGTTTTGTTATAAAATGTTGTTGAATGCTTCTTCATTAAATCGAGACACTCATGTTTCCTTGGAGCTTTTTTAGATGCCAAATGTTTTTGGAAGTATATTTGGGCAAATTTCTTTTGTTCGCTTGCCCATGGTATCAGGACACGACATTTTTTCTTCTGCAAACAAGTGTTAGAACATTAGTAAATAACATATAACGGAATAAGGACTGTAAGAACATTTTTGTGTCAGAGTAAAGGGAATGCAAAATATATGGAAATTGTAAATGTCATCCTAAAAAATACAGGTAAGTATTCCTCCTCTAGTGCATGTGAATGTAAGTAACTTTTTAACAGTTTTATTAAAATTATTTACGTGTATCTGTGATATTCTTACCTGATTCTCATCAGTAAGATTTGGAGATTATGTTTGTTCTTTTATAGTACGTAAGGTGTGCTTGTTTTCTGCCAACTAAAATGATTTTTTTTCCATCAGAAGTAAAAGTTTAGATACTTTAGCAATTTGCAATTTATCGTCAGTTTTTCTATAGTAGTTTAAGTGTGTTGCTTTCTCATGTCCAAGATGAGTCGAAAGTTGTTCCAAATCACTGTCTTCCATTGAAATTATTTGTGCAATAGTCGCAATATGTTTTCTTAGACAAGTCACCGTTATAGATTCAATATTTATGACCGCACAATCATCAGCAACTTTCTTCAATACCTTGTAAGACCACAAAAAACTATTGTTAGTGCTTGGGTTTCCAAAAAGGTAAGGATTTGAGGAGGCTACAAGTTTTCTGAACTTCAATAATATGTCGGTATATCTTTGCATATCTTTTGTAAATATTACTGGTACCGCTCTACCTTTTTTCCGCGAATTGTAATTCGTTTTATGTTTCTAATTAAAACCAGCTCTGTGGCCGTCAGTGACTGATAAATATCTTCAATTGCTGATTCATCTTCTTCTCTTAAATAATCCTCTATTTTAATTCGTTGCGCCTCACCGGATCGTTTTCTGTTCAAAAGAATGACATGGGCTAGAAGGGCTTCAGTCAGATTTCTAACATATAATGAGCTATATGGATCGTTCAGCAATTTTGTACACCACTTTTCTTCTTCTCTAACAACGAACTTATTCATTTTTATAACGTCCTCTGTTAATGGTATCATGCTGCCTTTCTTCCAACTCTTAGCAGATAAATCTTTGTTTGCATTAGTAGAAACGTGGAAGCGAAATTGGATTTCTATCATTTGTCTTAATATTTTAATTTCTTTATTTTTAACCATATTATTTTCCTTCGCAGCAACAAACATGGCAGTATCGCAAATCTGTTTGAGAACAGTCGCCCATCTTAAAGCAAGTGAGGGGCTTCTAAATGTGTCTCTATCTGGGTCATAACCGGAGAGTTCATTAGTAGCATCAACTAATTGGTCAAAATAAGAGGGTTTCAGGTAATCAATCAGTTGACGTTCGTTAGGTTCTTTATTTTGCAATACTTTTAAAAATCTGGCCAGTTCTCGCATACGCTGGGATACCGTATTAATTAGATGTTTTTCTTTGTGGCATCTATAATACCTCTGTCCGTACAATTTAATAAGAAAATCATTCATGACACTTTTTGTGATTTCATCAGCTGCCATATGAGGAAAAACTTTTAATTTCAAATCTTCAAAATTATTTTTACTCGACATATAAAGAAGTGTTAATCCATTTGCCTGAGCATGCTTTGACTCTGTTTCTTGAGTTTTCTTGAAATATTTCTTCATGTGGCGATGAAGATAAGTTCGTGTGAAAAAGCCTTTACATCCGGAACAAGGCAAATAGTCAGATGAGGTTTTCGGACATACAGATTTAGGTCTCCTTACTGGATTAATAAATCCTTCGTTCCCAAATGAATTTATAAAGTTTCCTGAAATAAAAACCACCCACAATTTTTAATGAATACGCATGTTAATTAGATTAAATGTGTGCACAAAAATGAGTAATAAGAAGAGCAATTTCATCTCGGTATTGAGAAACACGCAACATTATAAATAAATTGATAAATTGATCGTATTATACGTGCGATCAATTTGAAATTATTCGGATATTTTTTAACTCTTGTTAAAAAATTCTACTTAAAAATCTTGACAATTTTTTTTTAATTGAAGTTGAAGTAAACACTTTTATTTCTACCACGCATTTTTTCACAATTTCTCCCTTAATTGTGTACGTACGTACGTAGTTGCATATATTTCCTATGTAAATTAGAAAGTTTGCTCTACATTAGTAGATTTAGCCGAAATTATGTATATAACATAATATATGCGGTAATAATTTAAAAGTTTTAAATTTAGTTATACGTATTTTTTCGGAATTCAATTTGTTAGAACATATCAAACTTTGTGTTGAAGTGCGATTTTTGAACTTGAAACAAGAAAGCATTGTAAAAAACAGCCCAAATAATTTCATCTAAATCCAACGCAATAAAATATGATATTTAGTTTTAAAAATGAAATGTTGGGCCTGTATTCATAATTGTGAGATGTAGATTCTGGTTTTGCAAATCTACATTCCAACTGCCAACTATATGCAACTTATATAAGCTAAATATATAAGTTAACTTCCAAATATAAATACCTCTTTTACGAATATCGTCAAACAAACATTTTCTCTGTTTCGAAGATTTTGGTAGTGACATTATTTTAATAACTTCAATTTCGGTTTCATGCTTACGAAACAAGTGTCGTGAAAAATTGGTTATATTCTTCTCACAAAAAATACAATGTTCTTTTTTGTATCTTTTAAGCGTTCCTTTTATATTTCTACTGGAACTTTTAACTACTCCGAATTGATTAAATTGAGTAAAGTTCTCTTTATTTCTTCCACTCTGTTCATGTTGTTTCTGTGAATTTGCATTTGTACCGTCTTCTTCAATTTCGTTTAATTGTGTTCGCTTATCTGGCATTGACTTACTAATATCTACTTTGGAATGAAGTGATAAAGGAAGCTCAACACTCTCATTTGAGTCACTTGATAAACCTGAAGAAATAAAACCTTTATAAAAGAATTATTCCAACACCAGATTACAAGTTTACCTAAATCACTGGCACACGAAGCAGTGGATGGAACATATTCTGTTCCAGAATCTGAAAATGGGCTGTGTTCCTGACCAAAAAAGTTCAACTCGGCATCAGCTGTAGGAAATACGTTCGTCAACCGAGTAAATGTAATCTCTTCGGACTTGTCATTGGTCTGTTCATTAGAATGCATTTCTGTTAGTGAAGGTTCTACCATTGTTATTTCTTTATCGGCCGATTCGAAAACTTCGAATCTGTTATCTCCTTCTTGGACGTTCAAAGGTATCTCTGTATATTGCAAATCTGTAGGCTTTATAGTAAAATTCGATAATACCTTTATATTCTCAGTAATACTTTTGCTACATAGAATATCTATTGATGATGTATTTTCTTTATTTCTGTTGTTTTCGCCATTCACATCCATTTGTAAATTTACTGTTTCAGTAAGTTTTACAGATTTTGGAGACAAAGGTCCTAAAAAAATAAATCAATCGAATAAAATGAACAATATTTTTCAAGAGGGTCATTCCCGGGAATTTTTAAAGATTTTTCTTACCCACTTCCCGGGAAAAAAAATCCCGGGAAATGATAGATGAAAAATACAAAAATGTTGCATTTTAATATATTATATCATGGCATGATTACTGAACAAATTTATGTTATTACTGTTATTATTCGCGCCAAATGCGCTGTTTTATGGAGCGGAAGTGCGAACTCACGAAAGACACTTTTAGATTTTCAGGGTTTATTGTAAATGATGACTGATTTATGAGCGAAATCGTCTATTCTTCGATACTGATATGAACGTTTCGACCACTCATTCCCTCTCCTTTTAATGTACACATTTCATGTCTTTCTTCCCGTAAATGCGTGAATGGAGAAAGATGCCCGCACATAATTATAGTTTTTAGAGTTAGTATACATTGGGGTGTCCGTAAGCTATAGCTATAAGGTACCCCCTCCCCATCGCCAACAAAATTACAAAAAATAAATGTGACTGTTTGAATTACAAAGAATTTAGATAAATTATTGAATGCTCTGATGACGATAGTGCCTACATCACATGAAAGTAAAAGATTTTTCTTAGCATCGTCAAATTTTTGCAGACAAAAACATCATATTTGAGCGATTCTCACTGGGCTTTTTCAACGTCTTTTTTTAAACCAATAAAATAGTATAATGTTACCTGATTTTAATGTTAATTAGTCTATTTTTATTTTTATAATTTAACCAGGTTTTTTTAAATATATCTTTATTTGATTATTTTCATCTTTATTTTATTTTTCTATTTTCAGGGATTCCCGGGAAATATATTATAAATTTTTTATTCCCGTTTCCCGGGAACAAAAAATGTCAAAATGATCCTGATATTCCTCTATGAACAATATTCAGGCATTCCTTTAATAAATCACTGTAGCAGTATTAACATAAATATAAATAAGTTGCAAATGTTTAAAATACCTATTGTACGAATATGATGAGTATAACATTTTCCACAATGTCTATTTCCCCTTAGGAAAAACAGTGAATATCCTCCTCGGGACCGAAATTATTACTTCGGCACGATTTTTAATAAAATAAGTACGCCATTTGTCAACCTCGTATCTCTTGTAAGAAGTAATGATTCGAATCTCATTTTTATCTCAAATTTAACTTTAACTTTCTCAAATTTATAGTTTTTTTTTCAAAAACAGTTTTAGAAATAATAGGTAACTCACCGAGGATTTTCTATTTTAATACATTTACATCAATTTCTCTCAAATTTACACCTTGGGTAGTATGGCACGTTGGTTGTTTTAGCTCTAGTTCTCCTAGTCGTATAGTGTCTTTATGAGAAAGCATAGCTAAAATACGCTTTCCTTGTGATGACATGGTGATATCTGGTTGGATATTGTACCTATTAATCACAAAATAATGCTTAAAATTGGTCGATTATTTGTCACAATCGTTAGTTACAGGACAAACCGGTAACAATATAATACAACAATCACGATAATGTAAAACTGCGCGGTCGAACAAAAAAACGAGTCTGAGTTTAAGTTTTCAAATTTAAAATATGTGTTCTGTTAAAATAGAAATAAAATTGTGATTGCCAAATCTATGTTAGACCCTTACGGAAATATGTCTTAAATTGCATCGATACTTAGGCACTACGTCAGCCGGGTAATTCGCCAATTCTAGTCAAATATAACAAGAATGAGTCTCTGCTTGAGCTTTCACATTAATATTTGAATGGAATTAAAATAATTCTAACCCGACACGAAATTCAAAACGCTACTATTATTATGTTAGCGTCATCAATTTGGAGTTCCGTCATCCGGGGAAGTCCACTCCACGAGATTGCAAATGGGGACAATGCCGGGGAAGTCCCTTATTAACGGACTTTTCAAGCTGTGACCACATACCATCTGAGGGGAACAGGTTCCGACTCTATGGATTGGGATTGCACATTTTAAATTAATTGTGTACTTACCTAGAATATAAAGCACAATCGCACAAATACCACAGTTACACACTTGTACCACGTTGCCACGTTTTTGAGGTTATAACGGGCGTCAAATAAAAATTAATATACACGATCAACATCCGGATGTCACGACAGCCGCTAAAAATATGCGAATTCTTTATACAGAATATACAAAACCGGTTCTCTTGCGCGCCCCCTAATCAGTATGAAACGGAACTAAAAATATACAATCTTTTATAAAATAGTGTAATTTGACATCCTCCCGAAATGTTTACTACGCACTTCTACCTCATTTTCTAGATGATTTAACAAGTAAAACGTTGTGACATCCAATTTTGGATGCCACAATGTTTAAGGATGTCAAAGAGATAGTAAAAATTTCATGAACGGATCTCACAAAGATAGGTGGATATATATATATATATATATATATATATATATTTCATGCAACTTTTCTAGTACATATTATAAAAAATAAATTCGAATTTAAATTCTTTAAGGCATAAATCCCTGAAGAATTCATTTTATTATAAAAAACAAGAACCCAAACGTATAATTCATCACTTGCAAGAAGTAGATAAATCTACAATGGTCGGTGTGGAGGAAAACTGGAGGGTCATATAAAAGAAATGACTTATTCCTTCAAATTTTCAAGATTTTTTGGAGGACACTAAAGTTTCACATACTGTAAAGGAAAATGTCAACTTGTTCTATTGTTAAATATGGCTCTTGCTACATAATATTCGACGCTTTCAGGACACCTACCTTCTATGTAACATATTTGGTAATTTTCCCTTTTTGGCGTTTTTCTATCAAGTATCAAGTCTATCAAGCCCGGAAATATTTAAAAAAAAACTAATCCACCTGGCAATGTACAGCCTCTGTTGTTTTTGTGAAATAGCTACCTTCACTACCTTCTTTTTTTTGGATGGAAGATTATATTAAAGTTCAACAGATTCTATAATTACTATCTCTGTAAGAGTCACTTACATAAAATAAAGCAAATTAATATAGTTATTGTTTTTTTGTCCCCTGAAAAGTTTAAGTTTTTCACATATGAGGTATTATCCCGAAAGGATCGATAAGTATTATATCCTACAGCAGGCAAACACCTTATAATAAGTTTTAAATTCTTACATACTACAAAGAGATATTAATACTTATAATATATAATATAGAGATAAGTACACTTACATCGTTTTAGCAAAACAACTAGAGATAAGTACACTTACATTGTTTTAGCAACGTATTTACTAATGTATATTGGTATTACATGCATTTGTTGTAACGATATGTAGTGTTTGTTGTACTGAATTATCAGGTACTGCTTGTGATATTTATTCTTGTTGCGAAAGTAAACATAGTTATTAGAAAATATGCTACCTAATTCCAGAGCCCAAAAGATTCTAGAAATGTGCATGGGAGCAGAATCTAAGTAAAATTAACTATTATGTAGTTACGTATTACATAAAATGATTAAAGAAATTGTAACCTAACTCAATTTATAGCGCCAAAAGTGGATCCAAATGAAAACATTGAGACCGAAATACCAGGATAACAACAACAACTAAAGCTGATAGCTGATATAAGTTCTTGCTGTTTTCTGCGCTTATTTCCTTCTTTACATTCCTATAGTTAGTTGTTGTAGTATACTAATCTATTTTTTATGGATCGTTAATTTTCGCAGAGATGTTCAGAAAATGGATAGGTAGGTACCAATTTATAAATATATACGGACTTTTAGCAGCACAGGAAATGATTGGTGAATTTAATGTGGAGTTAGATTTAAAAGACCTAGAAGTACTTACAGAAGACATTATGAACTTAAAAAAGTGACTAATCAAAAATCCGAGGTACACTTGTTGCTGGACGTTATTTCAATTGTTCAATTTGGAGCCCAAAATATTCTAGAAATGTGCATGGTTATAGAATGTAAGTAATTAAATTGAATGTGTGTGTGTGGTAATCACTTGGTGAAACATATTGATTATAGAGATTAAAAAAAAAACACTCTCTACAATTGCTTCGGTAGTCGTACCATTTTCATGAGCAAATGAATACTGAATCTAAGTAAAGTTAACTATTATGTATTATATAAAATGATTAAAAAAATTATAACCTAACCTCCATTTATAGTGGGCGAAAATGAAAACATTGAGACTGAAATACCAGGATAACAACAACAACTACAACTGATAGCAACTGCAAGGCAGTTCAATTTGGCAATCTGAAGATGAAGAAATGGTTGAATTTACATTATGTACAAGGTCTTGCTGTTTTCTGTGCTTCTTTCTTTCTTTCTTTACATTCCTATAGTTACCTATAGTAATTTTACAAAGATGTTAAGAAAATTGATTGGTTGGTACCAATCTATAAATATATTCGGACTTTTAGCAGCACAGGAAATGATTGGTGAATAGAATGTGGAGCTAGATTTAAAAGACCTAGAAGTATTTATACATTATGAACTTAGAAGAGTGACTAATCAACCATCAGAGGTAGACTTGTTGCTGGACGGTATTACAATTTCTCAATTTAGAGCCCAAAAGTTTCTAGAAATGTGCATGATTACAGAATGTGAGTAAAATTAACCATTATGTAGTTAAGTAGTAGTAGTGACTGTATTTGTTAGGGATATTATCCCTAACTGGCTATCGACCAACGTGGGTCCTTCTGCCGTGTGATTTGTGGAAATGTGTGTATTGAGTTAGGGCTTGTTACTCTAATTCGCCCCCGATCTCTAGAGCGCCGTTAATGAGCTCCCAACGGCGAATGGCACTAGTTTCTCAGTACAAATATACTATCTGTAGTGGGGCTCGAACCCAGGTCTTCGTGCATGCTAAGCAAGCGTTCTAACCTGTCAGCCAAACTAGCGGTGTAGTTAAGTATTATATGAAATAATTAAAAAAATGTAACCTAGCCATTTATAGTGGGCGAAAATGAAAACATTTAGACCAGCATAACAGCAACAACTAAACCTGATAGCCAATTACAGCAAGACAGTTTAATTGGATAATCTGAAGATGAAGAAATGGTTCAAGTTACATTATGTACAATTTCTTGCTGTTTTCTGTACTTCTTTCTTTCTTTCTTTATATTCCTATAGTGACCTATAGTATACTAATATATTTTTTATCGATCACTAATTTTTGCTAAAACTGATAGCCAATTACTGCAAGGCAGTTTAATTCGACAATATGAAGATGGCGAAATGGTTGATGTTACACTATGTACAAAAATATGTTAAGAAAATAAATATGTAGGTACAAATTTATAAATATATATGGACCTTTAGAAGTACAGGAAACGATTGGTCAATAGAATGTGGAGCTAGATTTAAAAAAAACCTAGAAGTATTTACAGAAGACATTATGAACTTAGAACTGTGACTAATTTACCATCAGAAGTGCACTTGTTGCTGGACGGTATCACAATTGTTATGTGGATATGTTATGTCAATTGAGTCTTAAATCAAGGCGGCGTATAATGTTCTAGGAGGCAGTTTTTCTCCAATATTGCCATTATTATTACCCAAATTCAATAATTACCTTATATTCACTAGTGTTTCTCAACCTTTTTTGTACATGTGGCAGCCTTGGATATTTTACTTAACCTCCCCTCCAAATCTACTCAAATGAAATTTTGCCATGAACGAATTAAACAAAATTTCTTGTACCCGGCGCCTCCACCATCGACAAATAACAAAAAACAATGAATAATAATTTCATAATTTTAAATGTTTGGAAAAACAATACTCATCAATAATTTTACCTGCTTAATTTGGTCAAAAAAATGCTCAATCAGTTTTCGGCGAAGATTTTTGTTAAGAATTACATTGAAATATTTACCCGGCGCATCCACCATCAGCAAATAACCAAAATTAATTAATTATAATTTCAAATTTACTGAAATAAAAATACTTAGTAGTGTTTTAGCAACTTAATTAGCTTAAAAATCTGCCGAATCAGTTTTCCGATTTAATCGGGTTTTATTCAGAGAAAACAGTATGTGTATGTGTCTAATACACGTTGCCACCTTGCAATACGATAAAATAATTAAAAGTATCTCTTTTTTTCTCTTCGATTATTGCCATCCCGGGAGTGTACTATATCCTATGTAGTAGTCGACATACCTTTACAATGGGAATGTGTAGTAAGGCTATGTAGAAATAGTAAGCATTAACATACTCAGAAATTGAATGTTGAAGTTATGGTAAAGTTCGATGTGAGAGATAAGTTCTAAACCTGTCTGGAGTTTTGATAAAATGCGTCGGTAATTCATTACCCGTTTACTTTATCAAAAATGGATGCTATATTTTAAAAGTCCCCACAATTATTACATCAAATTTATTCACTGTCAAAGATCCCCCCCTGAAAACTGTACTTTATGGAGTCTTTTTGCACAATAAATTAAAAAGTTTTTTAACATAATAAATTTATCCGGCAATTTCTCAAACAGATAATTTGTGGGAGACTGGAAAATTTGAAGGTGATTAACAGGCCACCCTCGCACCCCGGACGGGGCGTTTTGAAAATGCGAGGGTGGTAGGTGGCGCAGTACCCGGCACTCAGCGAGGGGGCCTTCCTGTCGGGGGAGTAATTTAATTGGCGAGACGACGCTTATTTACGTGCATTAAGCCCGTTGTATTTCGTGTAAGTGCGTTTATTAGTTCAGCTTAAGAGATAGTGGGAGGCATAGATCAACGATAATGCCGGATAATACGGGCATAATATAATCAGACGGGGGTTGGGATGAGGTGCGTGGCGCGATGGCGGCGCCGCCGAGGATGCGGGGGAAGCCCCGGTGTGTGTGAGCTCATTGTCGTCCTCGTCGTAGCCGTTGTAATGAAGAGTGTTCATTTATCCAGGCCTATCCTCGGGGGGAAGCGAAGAGCGAGAGGGCGAAAGCGGGACGCCGACGGCCCGTTTAGACAATGCACTACCCCCCCCCCCCGTGTAATGGAGTTGTATCCCCCTTATTAGACCGGTAATGGTGGTCTTTATACTCGTTATGATGGCAGGGCTCTTATTTAGTGTCTGTTTTATTGTCGGGTCCCTGCCAGGCCCGAATTAGTATGCCGCCCCGTTTCACTGGATCTCACGGCGATATCCTCACCAATTCGCACCGGCTACAACATCCCCCGTTTTCCAACCCGGTTAATCATCCGCATTAAACTTCATTGCGCCGCCGGGATTAACGAAACGCGAACCCGGCCGGACATTAAGGGCGCCAAGAACAGCCGACGATTACCCTTGTCGATCCCTCACATTCTAGGATAGATTAACGGATATACAAACCGCCCTGTTCTCACCTACCAACTTCCGCCAACTTCAGCGACTACAACAGCCTCTTCAGGATAATTTCCTGGCAGTGAGATTTGTTACAATTAGGACACGTATTGTTCACCAAGTACGTAACAAATCACGCCACTACGAGTCCTGTGGGACCAGCGAGTCACTCGTCAGGTAGCGTTATAACATATAATGAGACATTACCACGAGCCACGACAAACTATCATATATCTTAGTTAGAGATAGAAACCATTAAACCTCTGCCAAATGTACACGAGATATACCCAATGCCAAACAAAGCGCCGACTGTATAAACACTCCCCTTTCGGTGTGATATACATTTTCGAGATCGCATTGACTTTATTTTATTGATACGATTTGAATATTGGTCTTGCAGTTTGTAGGAACCACTACGTCAGGGTTTTTAACGCTTGTACAGTTGGCGACTATTATTATAGTTTTATTTGATTACCGGCCATATTTTGGATAAGCATTATTCCTAAATTCTGTCTTCTCTATCTTTCAAACTTTTCCAAACTTTCCTGTCTAGTGTTTTATTAGTGCGAGCAAAACTTATTTTCATCCAAGAGGGTACTAAGCTCTACCGCTAAGCTGCATGGCCTTAGATGCAAAGCAAACGTTGATGATAGTAATTTTTGCTGGTACAGTATATCAATATAGTAAGTCCATACAGGGTCTACATAAAGTATGGAATAATTTCATTATTTCGGAAATTACAAATATTTTGTGTTATGCGTACTGTTATGCGTAACGAGTAAGGTATTGACTGGAATGATCCTAGAAAGAATCAAAGAGGAGATAGACAAAAGGAAAGCTTGTGCTACTTGGGAAGCGTGATAGAAAAAAATGGTAAAATAGAGGAAGAAATGAAGACGAGAATAAGAAAGGCACAAAACGCATTCTACATGCTAAAAAATATCTGGAGGTCAAACGAAGTGTCAGTCGCAACAAAGTGCAGAATCTTCAACACAAATGTAAAAACTATATTGTTATACGCATCGGAGTCATGGAGAACTGAAAAGAAGAACATGAAAAAAATACAATCCTGTATCAACAAGTGTCTACGAAAAAACTTAGCGATATACTGGCCGAACCACATAATAAACAAAGAACTATGGGAAAGGACCAACCAAGAGCCAGCGTAATTGACAATATGCAGAAGGAAGTAAAAGTTTATTGGCCACACCATACGGAATTATGGAAATGACTTAACCAAGCAAGCCCTGGACTACCAACCAGCATTGAAAAGAAAAGTGGGCAGACCAGCAACAACGTGGAAGAGGAGCACTACAGATGAAATAGAAGGCAGGAACCTATCATGGAACGAAGTTAAAGGAAAAGCTAAAGATAGAGAAGGATGGAAGAAGCTTGTAGAAGCCCTATGCTCCGATCGGAGTAAAGAGGATTAAAGTAAAGTAAAGTAAGTAAATCGTACCTGTCTAACGAAAGTTGTGGATAAATTATCTGCTGAATAGACATATAAAAACCAATCTGCTTTTATAAAATCCTTCTGAGTATTTGGGTATCCATCCGTCAGATGCCCATTCGACATTTTATTCATGAAAGGAAGATTTAGTGCTGAGTACCAAGAAATGTACAGGGATCATATTTTCAGAAAAATGGTAGTGAATCTTTCAGCAGTGATTCTAAAACACTTACTAATATCTGCGAATGTTGACCGAATAACAACAGTGGCGGAACTCGGTCGCCATTTGCTCCAGATAATTTAGTACTTTCACGAACTCATCGCCACGTCGTGAAATGAAATCATTAAATATCTTACCGTCAATCATAAATACGAGGGCTGTTTGAAGGAAGAGTGACTTTTTAATGAAAACATTATTTTTCTGTTAAAAATATATTTTATTTTTCAACATAACACCCTTTCAACTGTACACACTTAGTCCAGCGAGTTTACAGTCTTTTTAAACCTTCCAAAAAGTAATCTTTCGGAAAGTCTTCAAAATATGCATTTGTCTCGGTTATCACCTCTTCATTTGCCTGAAATCTGTTTCACCCCAGCCATTTTTTAAAATTTGGAACTAAGAAGAAATCACTGGAAGTCAGATCTGGCGAATATGGCAGATAAAGCAGCAATTCGTAATGCAAATTAGCCAATTTAGTTGTAGCAATTGCAGATGAATGAGAGGGCCATTATCGTGATGGAACAACACATTTTTCTTCATCAAATGCGGTCGTTGTTTTTGAAGTTCGGCATCAAAACGTATCAGCATAATCAACATAATACTGGCCAGTTATCGTTTTTTCCTTTTTGTAAACAATTAATAAAGATTACACCTTTAGAATCCCAAAAAAACTGTGCCCATGACCTTATTGGCCGAAAAAAGTGTTTTTGCCTTTTTCGGAGCATGTTCGCATGGAGAAATCCATTATTTGGACTGTATTTTTGTTTCTGGAGTATAATGATGTATCCAAGTTTCATCTACTGTGACATCGACGAAAAAAAATCCTTTAAATTACGTTGAAGACGGCCAAACATTCTTCTGAATTCTTAATGCGAGCGCGCATTTGATCATTAAGCAAACGCGGCAACCATCTCGCCGATAGATTTTTCTTATTGAAATGTTCATGCAAAATATTGTATACCCGTTCGGTTGAGATGTTTACTTCGTTAGCTATCTCACGAACTTTTTTTCGATGATTGAAAATTACAAGGCCATAGAGTTAATTAACCAGTTCTGGAGTAGTTACAGTAAATGATGGTTTCGAACGATCTACATCAACCGTGCTCATATGGCCACTTTTAAAAGCAGAAACCACTGACAAATCATTCCATGGGACGGAGCAGATTCAGGATAATATTTACGTAACTTTACTTCGGTTTCTTTAATTGTTTTTTCACTTAGAAAATAATGTTTAACCAACACTCGAAATTATTTTTTCTCCAGATTTACACAACAACGAAAACAGTTTTCTTCAAATAAGTATAAAACATAATCTATCTGTCAGATTGTTGCAAAATTTTGACAGTAGACCTCCGAAAGACCCCAGGAGCTAGCAACATAATCATTATAGCGAAAGTGTTACCAACCTTTGAAAAGTCACTCTTCCGTCAAACCGCCCTCGTATCTTAACCAATATTTATAACAAGGCACTATGGCAAATATTCAGAAACATTGAAAATAACGACAGTAACAGTAATACACAAAAATGGTAATAACTCGGATCTAAACAATTACAGACCAATATCAATTACATCAATTTTCTCAAAAATCTTCGAAAAAATTCAAAATATTAGATTATAATTTACATTAACAGCAATTAACATTAGAAAAATATCAATATGGATTTAAAAAACAAAATAACACACAAGCTACAATAACTGATATCATGAACTTTGTATATAATAAAATGGACAAATAACAAAACGTAGTTGCAGTATCAATTGCTCTGAGAAAGGCTTCAGACAGCGTAAATCACAATTTACTTTTAGATATGCTTTTTAAAATGGTGATGAGGGGAATAGCTCATAAACTATTTGAAACGTACTTAAGAGATAGAAAACAAATCACAACAATCAGTCGGATAAATAATGTACAAGTGACCAGAAGGATCGGTATTTGGGCCCATTACTGCATTCTATACGTAAACAGTATGCACTCATTAAATCTAAAGGGTCAACATTACATTTTCGCTGACGACACTATAATTATGTACACCAACAAAAACCTAAATTCATTGCCAAAAGCAATAAATGAAGATCTAAAAATATATAGTAAATTCATACAAGTTAGAGCTCTATAAATTAAAGAGAGAAAAAAAGAATTCATAATATTTAGCTGAAAATAGAATAAAATCAAAAATTAATGGCCTGGAAATCAAACAAATAAGTAAATTAAATACTTAGGCGTACAAATGGATGAATGATTAAATTGGGAGATTCACATTAACACATAAATAAAATATATTGCAGCAACGGCCAGTACTCTTATACGAATTGCTTGTGTAATACCAGATCTCGCATTAAATACTGTGCAAATATATGGGGCACTGCCTTTAAGACGATTCTCTTTAAATTTTAAAGAACACAAAATAGAAGTATCAAGAACTTATTCGAATTACCATATTACACTACATCTTTGCAACTATGCAAAACTTTAAATTTCTAAAATATATTTACAGCAATAAATAGAAACTGCAAAAAAAACGAAATAAATAAAACAATTATAAAACATAACACAACATATAACTTTAAAAAAACTGTACATACAATACAAGAATAAATAATAACATACACATAATTCAATGTAACAATAAATATGGTCAGAGAATAAATATGCCTATAAAAGAATATAATGCGCTGCCAAACAGAAACTATAGACAATTATAAAATATTTACAAAAAAAAAAAAAAGTAATTTCGGTGAAGACAATAATGGATTACTATGATTAATGTACCACAAATAAATATTATAATCTAACAATATGTAGCAGAGATGAACATATCGTTGGCTTAATGATACAAGGCTGTATGTGAAAATTTGTAAATTTAGGAATACGGACTTTAAGTATGTTTGTTATTACAGAAAATGATGTATTGTGCACTGTAATTAGATTTTTTTATATCACAGGTTCTTAATATTCCGATTTTAACCTTCCAACAAGCTCAAAGGTCCTGCTTTGAAAACATATGGTCCTGTAAAGTTGTACACCTAAAAATTGAAAAAATGTTACATGCAACCTTATAACACCAAGCCGACGATATGTAATCAATAATTTACGAAATTAATTAGCCTTCTTACCTTATAAAGTACAAATAATGTACGATTAGGTAATAGAATTAAGAAATAATCCAGTATTAATGAATTTGATATTAGAATTAATTATATAAATAAGTAAATATATAATTGAGAAACACTTGAAATCAAAAAGCAAATGGCCATGAAACCATGACCATGAATATCCAAAAATGTTATAAGCAATCAAGAGGTTATGTTTTGTACTTATCTTGTTTAGAATTGTACTCGAAAATAGGTGTGCGGATACCAGTTTTCACATGGCTGCATTATTTCTTTAAATTTGCACTAGATAAGTCAGTAATTTAACGAACTCATCGCCACATTCGTGAAATGAAATCATTGATAGACACTTGAAATCAAATAGCAAATGTCGATGAATCCAATATATAATAAAAGGTTTAAGCACTCTAGAGATTGCGTTTTGTACTTATCTTGTTTAGAATTGTACTCGCAAATAGGTGTGCTGGTACCAGTTTTCACATGGCTGCAATATTTGATTGAATTTGCACTCGATAAGTCAGTAATTTAACGAACTCATCGCCACATTCGTGAAATGAAATCATCGATAGACACTTGAAATCAAATAGCAAATGTCCATGAATCCAATATCCAAAATAGGTTTTAAGTATTCTAGAGATTGTGTTTTGTATTGTTCTTGTTTAGAATTGTACTCGAAAATAAGTGTGCTGGTACCAATTTTCACATAGCTTCATTCTTTTTTGGAATTTGCGCTCGCTAAGTCAGTAATTTAGAGCACCCATCGCCACATTCGTCAAATGAAATCATCGATAGACACTTGGAATCAAAATGCAAATGACCATGAATCCAAAATACAAAAAAGGTTTTAAGCATTCTAAAGATTATGTTTTCTATTGATCTTATTTAGAATTGTATTGGAGAATAGGTGTGCTGGTACAAATTTTCACATGGCTTCATTATTTTTTCGAATTTGCACTCGCTAAGTCAGTAATTTAAAGCACTTATCGCCACATTCGTGAAATGAAATCATCGCTAGACAATTGGAATCAAAAAGCAAATGACCAAGAATCCAAAATCCAAAAAAGGTTTTAAGCATTCTAGAGATTATGTTTTGTACTTATCTTGTTTAGAATTGTACTCGAAAATAGGTGTGCTGGTACCAATTTTCGCATGGCTTAATTATTTTTTGGAATTTGCGCTCGATAAGTCAGTAATTTAAAGCACCCATCGCCACATTCATGAAATGAAATCATCGATATACACTTGGAATCAAAAAGCAAATGACCATGAATCCAAAATCCAAAAAAGGTTTTAAGCATTCTAGAGATTATGTTTTGTATTGATCTTGTTTAGAATTGTACTCAAAAATAGGTGTGCTGGTACCAATTTTCACATGGCTTCATTATTTTTTGGAATTTGCGCTCGATAAGTCAGTAATTTAAAGCACTCATCGCCACATTCGTAAAATAAAATCATCAATAGACACTTGGAATCAAAACGCAAATGACCATGAATCCAAAATCCAAAAAAGTTATAAGCAATCAAGAGGTTACGTTTTGTACTTATCTTGTTTAGAATTGTATTCGAAAATAGGAGTGCTGGTACCAATTTTCACATGGCTGCATTATTTTTTTGAATTTGCACTAGATACGTCAGTAATTTAACGAACTCATCGCCACATTCGTGAAATGAAATAGGTACCACCATACTTGAAATGAAATAGCAAATGTCCATGAATCCAATATCCAAAAAAAGTTTTAAGTATTCTAGAGATTGTGTTTTGTATTGATCTTGTTTAGAATTGTACTCGAAAATAGGTGTGCTGGTACCAATTTTCACATGGCTTCATTATTTTTTTGAGTTTGCACTCGATTAGTCAGTAATTTAAAGCACTCATCGCCACATTCGTGAAACGAAATCACCGATAGACACTTGTAATCAAATAGCAAATGACCATGAATCCAAAATCCAAAAAAGAATTTAAGCATTCTAGAGATTATGTTCTGTATTGACCTGTTTAGAATTGTACTCGAGAATAGGTGTTCTGGTACCAATTTTCACATGGCTTCATTATTTTTTCGAATTTGCACTCGATAAGTCAGTACTTTAAAGAATCCATCGCCACATTTGTTTATTTGTAGTGACGTCACTGACATTTTTTTAATTAGCTCATTATAATTTGTTGGTGTATTCTTCAGCAATTTAAGTAATTTTCGCCGGTCTAAATTTTTAGAAGGGTTGTAATATAAAATATTTGCAAAAAAATAAAAAACTGATTTGAACTAGTTGGCTGTTAAATCCGAAATTCTCTGGAACAAACAATTGCTGATAATAATTAAGCAAGCTTAAAATAAGTTTATACGTTTTGCGGCATCATTCTGTTGTAAGTTATGAACTAGGTTGACCCAATGAATTAATAAAAGTAAATTAATATCGTAAGTAGTAAAGATGTAATAAGGACGTAATTTATGGTTTCTTGAAATGTGGTGAATCGTCTTAACAGATGTGTTAGTGTTAGGTCCAGTTTGTGGTCTTTTTTTAATGTATTAGTATGATAAAAAAATCGACTTTTTCGAGGATTTTTTCCCAATTTTTTAAATTTTGGTTTTAATGAATTTAATGTATACTTTAGACGCACACTGCATATCTGTCAATACCAACCCTACTTTGTGTTGATATTGATACACTAATTTTTAAGATGCCTGTAGAAATTAATTAAGCAAAAATCGGTAGTAAAATCTTTTGAAATTAATATTCTAAAATAACTAAGCAGATTAATTAAACTTCTCACTTAATCGGAAAACTTGGGGCCGCCAGAATAGTTTCGTCAATGAAAATGTAATGCGAGAGCGGTGATTGCATAACAATACACGCACGTCCCACTGAACACATAAAAGCGAAACTATTTCGTCAGTCACTAAAACTTGTACAATGTTAAATTTACCATAATGGATGGAAGCGGACGAGAGGGCCCCATTCAAAAAGCTCACGGAAGATCCCATTAAAGACGGACTAGACAATAATTAGCGCGATAATTACGAATGTGAGAGCGCGTTGACAGGCGAGCACAGTGGTTGACCTCTTGTGGCCATTAAAATTCCACAATTCACCGGAACTCGCCCCGCTGGCATTGCGAGCGCTCAAAGGGAATACCAGCCGCAATTTTTCCGTCAATTAAAACACAAAGTGATCGATCCGACGGCGACTTTTCCGGAATTTCCGGCTCCGCCCGCGAAAGTATAAAGCGCACAAAACGGCGCCCCCGTTTTTTTTTCGCCACCGTGCAGAAGACGGATCGCCCCGTTCATTCCGTGAACTAACCGGAGTCGATCTGAAAAATGGGCACGATCAATCTTGCCTGTGTGGGTCGTGTGCGTGGTTGAAAGAAAAGGGTTGATAATTGCGGACGTGCCGAGTAAAACGTGCGGCACCTCGCACTCCTTATGAAAATTTATGCGGCCTGAAACGGCGTGCGTTAGATTAAAGTTGTCATCATGGCAGATTCAACCCCCTCGGCTCAAGGCGATCAATATAGATCCTGCACTATAAAAATGTCGACGCGGTGCAGGAGGCACCCCCAGTCCCCCAGCCGACGTTCAATTTCAGCGCCGGAATTGTCGAAGCAATTCCTAGGTGGAAAATTGGTAATTTTCCCGTATTCTCAAGATTCACCGATGGGGTGGGCGCCGTTGATAAGGATGGTGATGGGTGGCTCGGTATTAATCTGGTAACAGTGTATATATAGGGGATGATAGGGACAAGGCTGCCGTTCAATTTTATTCACATCACATCAAACCGAAATTGACTTTCGGACCACTGAGCCGATAAAACGCCCGACGGTCCAGGATATATACGCGAATAGCTTGAAGATTTTTCCTTTGCAAGAATAAAATCCTTCAAAATTACGTTCGGATCGGCAATGCTGCGCTGCTAAGGCGCTCCAACAGGAGGCTAATTATATCTGGAATACATATAAGAAAATGTAAAACGTGCGGCGCAGTCAATTAACTCCACGTTAAACGGCGTCTGAAGTGTGCAAAGCGCATTGCTGGAAACTACGAGAAGTCGCATCGTGGGGAAAATTTTAATGCTCGTGGTGCTCTTTGCCATTCTTATTACTCTTAATGCGTTCACAGCACTGCACTGGGCAAGTATCAAATAAAAAAAGCGGACCGACTTCTTGCTACATTAACATGTTGCACTTATTATATATTTTATGTGAAGGTAACATATAATTTATGTTCCATTATTGAATGTTAAAAGTTACGATGATTTTATTCTATAAGCGTACCCGCCTTATAAGAGAACCGACCCATGTTACATTACACGGGAAATATTGGATTATTATTTTATCGATTTGTTAGATATACTGCGTTTATATGTAGGAGCTGTGGAACAATGCTATGTTCTACCCGAACGAATTATTACTTACATGTACTAGATGCATTCTTAATGTATTGGCATCGTACGCGTAGCTACCGTCTAATATACGCTACTTAGATTCAAAATGCGCATCCTTCCCATAATTAATCCCAGAATGTAATTATAATACGTTTAATGTAAAATATAAATGCGACGATTTGAATATTCATTAACACATGCTTTGACCTTCAAATGTGTTCTTATCACGCATCCAGTAATTGCCGCATAAGAGGCAGCACCTAACAATTTGCTGCTACACTATATTAATGGTGGCATTTAAAAGTACAAGATTAGCTACTGGTTACATAAATTATGCCATTATAAATTTTAATAATTATTAGTTCGTTATATTCTGCGTATAAACTACCCGCTGTATATTAGGTGTTATTAAGTTCTCTGCACACCCTACAGCAGTTCATTACTATATTTTAAGCATATCCGGCCATTTATTTTAAATTGTGATATTGCCACCTACAAATTTTTTATCCGGTAATCTCATAGCACAGAGGCTAACTCACAGCATGTTAACCAGCGAGTTCCGTTGCTGGGGTTTCCACTGCAATGCCGATTTGCGCGTTAATGAGTTCGCTACAAATAAACTGCCAAATATAAAATCATTCCATGATTTGTATAACAGATAAATGCCTTTCGCCATATAACTTTGTAGAACTACATGAACTTAATACAGAGTTACGGCTCAGTGGAATGGATATTTATTGGAGATATAGTGTAGTAATGGAATAAACAACACAAGTTTCACAAAAAAAGTTGTTAAGAAGCGTTTTGCAATTTAGAATCAAAAATAACTATTTAATTGCATCTAATACTCTAGAATAAGGTGAAAGTGTAATCCAATAAACAACACAAGTCGTTGCTCCATTATGCTTACGTGGCAAGGCCGCGATAATACAATAAGAACAAGGTCGCACGTTCGGCCATCGCCCGGTACTACAACCTAAAACATGACAATCACAATACGATATATACGTGTGTAGTAATGGAATAAACAACACAAGTTTCAAAAAAGTTGTTTGATACTCGATTGCAAAATGCTTCTTTTGCATTCTCGAATGTTTTTTCTGCTTGCAATGCTAGCAAAATAAAACTTTATTCTTGAATGGACAAGAAGCGTTTTGCAATCTAGAATCAAAAATAACTATTTAATTGCAATACTTTAGAATTAGGGGAAAGTGTAATCCAATAAACAACACAAGTTCTTGTACCATTGTGCTTACGTGGCAAGGCTGCGATAATACAATAACAACTAGGTCGCACGTTCGGCCATCGCCCGGTACTACAACCTAAAACATGACCATCACAATACGATATATAAGTGTTGGCAGTAAGATCAATTAGACAATGTAAAATGTTAAGTTATGCAATAACGAAACCTGTGCAACCAACTGAACCACGACCTGCTTAACCACCATCGGTAATCGTCACCTTTCCACTTGGCACTGCTGACCTCACAATGGTTTCATCAATGTTTATCAATGTTTATAATCGTATTTAGCGATGATGAATTAAATCAGGTTGATGATCAAGAAATCTGATTTAGGAGTTAGAAAGAATAAGAAGAGACTATAAATCATTCTCAAGATTCGATGAACTATCTGCTCAACATGTACAATCGCCAACATTCGAAGTACAACGCAATTTTTTTACGACCGCCTTATGGACATTTGAGGGTGAAGCTGTTTTGCATCTTTATTTGTAGTTGAACGTGCCTAAACCCCGATTGCCAATAAGGTCGAAATTCGTTCTGGTTTATGGGTTTTCGTTGCACTTCGAATGTTGGCGATTGTACAACAACAAGAAGTAGCGAATTCTAAAGAACGAGCAAATCAAAGAAATAACAGACGAGGAAAAAAAAATGATCGAAACAAAATACAGTCATGAAACTCTAAAAAAAAATTACTCTCAAGATTGTAGCGATCATAAAATTTGGAGTGCTAGAAGTTCCTTGGTCTTCTCAACCACGATTTCATCACAAAGAGGATAATGAACTATCTATCCAGTACTGTCGACAGGAGCAAGAGGTAGCCAGTTCTAAACAAAATAACAAACCAAAGGAAAGAAGAGATAAAGTCATAAAAGATAATTTCACACATGTGAAATCTAAATAACATGTAGCCGAAAGTTTGAAACAAAATTTAGTCATGAAACTCTAAAAAGAAATCACTCTCAAAATTCTAGCTATCATAAAATTTTAAGAGGTAGAAGTTCCTTGACCTTCTCAACCACGATTTCATCACAAAGAGGATAATGAACTATCTACCCAGTATTGTCGACAAGAGCAAGAGGTAGCCAGTTTTAAACAAAATAACAAACCAAAGGAAAGAAGAGATAATGTCATAAAAGATAATTTCACACATGTGAAATCTATATAACATGTAGCCGAAAGTTTGAAACAAAATTTAGTCATGAAACTCTAAAAAGAAATCACTCTCAAAATTCTAGCTATCATAAAATTTGAAGAGGTAGAAGTTCCTTGACCTTCTCAACCACGATTTCATCACAAAGAGGATAATGAACTATCTACCCAGTATTGTCGACAAGAGCAAGAGGTAACCAGTTCTAAACAAAATAACAAACCAAAGGAAAGAAGGCATAAAGTCATAAAAGATAATTTCACACATGTGAAATCTAAATAACATGTAGCCGAGAGACTATAAAAATAAAGTTCTAAATAAAGTAACGTACCAAAGGAAAGAAGAGGTAAAGACAGAACATATGTGAAATCTAAATAACATGCAGCCGAGAGACTACAATTATATAATTTTGACTACAGAGAATTAGCTGTAATAAACGTGGCTAGGCGTAAATACCCCATGAGGAGTCGATAGCCTAAAGATTATTTCTCTCGCTCTCTTCTCTCCCCCTCTCTCGCTCTCTCTCTCTCTCTCTCTCTCTCTCTCTGAGAGAAGAAGTGATGTATCAGTTTCTATGGTCAACCCTTCTTTAGTGCAACATCAAACAATTGCCCCTGTTCCCACATTTTATTCTGAATAGTTGTCCAAAACATGGTAACGAAATCTAAAAAAAATACTCAATCTGATTTTTGTCACTTACCACGAATTCATAGAAAGTGGTTTTATTAGAAGAACACTATGTAATCCAAAATTCAAGTGGTATCTGAAGAATATCAAGACTGTTTTATATTAAAAACTTGAGGGAGACTGGTTTTGTCTGAAAATGTACTCAGTCACCGTTGATTGAAGTGGTGGCCCAAATATTTCAAGAAAAATTAAAAATAATCTTCTTCCATGATCCGAAACAAAGATCTCGACAAGAACCAATACAACTGTGTGCACATAGCTAGCAATGGCTGTTCTATACGACCTCAGATGGATGCATAGGGTAACACTATAACAACCAGCCCAAAAAATCATAAAATTAAAACTGATGTTGACAAAAATCGAGTTGAAAGGGTTAGATTAAAATAAACGAGGTACTTCCGAATTAGGAAGAAAACTATGGAATGGTGGTCGATGTAAAATAAAATAGGAGCGAGGATCCTTGGAATTGGAGGCGCACGGAGTAATCTCTTGACTGATAAATGACGGCGTTTCGAAAATGATGATGATCTGCAGATTCCTGTTTTTGGCATTTTGGACTTAAGTAGGAATCGTCTGCGTTTTAGTCCAAAATGCTGTCCTAATAATTATGATTTCTTATATCTCAGTCGTGAGTACAGGAGATAAGTGCCAGTACTCATCTCCTGTACTCACGACTACGAGAAGGATGGGACTAAAATCACTTTGTAGCTTGGTTTATAAGGTATCATACGAAATATCACTAGATATGTATATGTAGATAAGACTAGTTTGAGACGGTAACAACGAATTTCTCAAAATGATTTTCTTTTATTTGAAAGAAATTATACTAAACATTATTTTTTATATAAACTTAATTTTGCGAAATTATTTATTACTTTAAATGATATTATTTTTTATTTTATGCAATAATTCAAAAAAATAACAATGTACATGGGGGGGGGGGGGGAATGTATAATGTATTATTAGCTAGTAATAAGGTAGAAGGAAGGAATTCAAATAATTTTGTAGCTTAGTTTATGAGCTTTCATATGACATATCACTAGATAGGTATATGTTTGATATAAGACTAGTTTGAGACATCAACATTTCAAATTTTCCCAGGGCCGTATGAAGGCATAACGCGTCGCTGATTGGAATCATAATTTGATCTGCATATGTCTCTGTAAAATTTCTTGCTGCAAGCCGCTTCCCGTTTCTTTCTAACTCCCAAACAATCACATATATATTTTCCATGGCCCGTATAAATGCCACACATTTAATTCCATACTCACTTTCATGGTAATATTTCGAAGTTTTTCCTACTTTTTTGAATATTTGAATTGTATTGTAGACCAGTTGGAGAAGTAGTAGATTTTTTTTTAATTTGGCGTCAGTAGAGATGTTATGTAAGGATTTACTTTTGAAATAAATGAACTGCAACTGTTTCGTGTTTCAGATTTTCGGAGATGCAAACACTACCTTTAAATTGTGTGCCATAATAATCTCTGTAACAGACTGGTATAGGAAAAATCGTTGCTTGGTCGTTATTCCAATGGAAAGATTGAGCTCCATCTTATACCACAAAGGCATAATTTTTAGCAAAATCGAAAGATACATTTATTTTGATGTACTCTTTCAAATGGTTGTAGTGAGGTGACTGTTCTTTTGCTATCAATTAATATTTTTTTCAATTCCAGCAAGTTTTTACATTACGATTCTAGAAATTCTTCAGTAGTTTTAATGAATGTTTTCAAAGAGCATGTCTCAACTAGGTATCATTGCTTATATGTAATGGGATCAATCATTTCATGACCTTCTATTTTTGTAAGTAATTCTTTATTTTAAATTTGAAACACCAGGGCATGAAAAGCACTAATTAAAACCGCGTTCTCACGAATCAAGTTTCAAGTTTAATTGATCGATTGTAGTTGATCAACAAAAGTTCAATGAAAACTATAGTTCTACTAGTACTAGTACTAGTGGAACTATAGTTTGACTGATTGTTTGATTGTTTGATATAAGTTGAGTATGAACATCCAGATCAACTCTTTTGAAACAAAGATTCTCACTACAGTTTTCATTCAACTTGTGTTGATCAACTACAATCGAAAATCGAATTCGTGAGAACGCGCCTTAAGATTTTATATTGAATTTATGAAAGATGATTTTTATATAGAGTTTATTTCTTATTTGATTGTACTATCGTGGATCACCTTGACCAAGGTTCAGTTACCTTGATACAATTGAGGCGTTTATTTTAAAAACACAAGTTAAAAATGGACCAATCGAGTTATTAGTAGTAAACGGCTTTAAAGACTAATGTCTATGCACTAACAAACCCGTTTTCTCAAAAAACAATATAAGTCGCGTGTAACATGCAAATGTTTTTTTTCATTTGCCTGTTACACGTCTGTTACATTCCAACTTTTTCCTCAGTTTTTTCTCTTGTTTCGCAGTTCTTATTTAAAATCATTTTTATTTTTAAATAAGTTGAAATATATACAACAGTAGCCTGATTTATTTTCCCAGTACTTCGAGTATAACTTCCACTCTAACTTTTTTAAATTTTCCACAATAATGATTTTTGGACATGTGCACTTTTTAAAATAAACGCCTTAATTGTTAATTCAATGGTATCTTTAGAAACTGAACCATGGTTAAAGATGATCCACGATCGTACTACTGGGCCTTAAAGCAGCATGTTGAACTTGTCTCTTTACATTCTTTTTTCAAAGAATGATTTATATCATCCACTATTATGCCAACATCTAGTACAAAGTTTATTTAATAATATAGCACCTTCTATCAATAATTTCACATTTTAATGTGCTGTGCAGACATATACTGTATGGGTACAACTCCAGTAAAGACCCAGTGATTGGGTCGTAGCTCTGCAAAGTGTGGAAACCCCAATCTTTCATTAGGACTATTTTCGTGGAAGAGCACATACAAACCATTCAAATTGCACAAAATTTAGCCTTTTTTGTACATGAATTCTTCCATTCTGTTTTTACTGATACATTATATTTTTCCATACATACATAATGGACTAACATCATCGCTCAATCAGATTTTCAATTCAACTCTTCTCTATTTTTGGATTAGGTGTTTAAAAAATTCCCTATTTTTACTAAATTCATCACTTCCCTGGCCATTGTTGCTGGCCCCAAATTATTCCCCTATTTTCTTGCATGGGCAGTTGATTGGAAGCAGTGTTAAAATTTGAAACTTTTCTCTGGTACATGAATTCTTCCATTCTCTGTTTTTACTAATACATAGTATTTTCCCATACATAAAGGACTAACATCATCGCTCAATCAGATTTTAAATTAAACTCTTCTCTATTTTCGGATTAGGTGTTTAAAAAATTCTCCTTTTTTACCAAATTCGTCACTTTCCTGGCCATTTTTGCTTGCACTAAATTATTCCCTTATTTTCTTGCATGACCAGCTTTTTGGAAGCAGTGTTAAAGTTTGAAACTTTTCACTGGTACGTAGATTTTCTTCTTGAAACTTCTCTTTTAGCTGCTTAAGCATTTCCCAATGGCAACTCTTTCGCTAATACAACAAATTTTGGATTGTTTTATACAGAGTGTATAGATGTATTTTCTGTAGAAATATTAAGTCATACTTTTTTTATTAATGTATACTCCCATTTCAACCAATTATATATTGTATTTATGTCAGTTACAGGATCGTTATTTGTTTGGAGGCAACTGATTTATTGCATTCATTCATGAAAAACCTGTATCTTGGCTTACATTATTACCACACAATGCTTCCAGAACAAGAGTTGTGTCGAAGTTAAACAAATTTTCGAGAAAATTGTGTTATTGCCCGTGATTTAAAATATATTCTTGTTTTATATCTCTTACAATCGCTGGCACGAAGTTGACATAATCAAAAGCAGCAGCAAGAAGCTATTGAATATTATTTGCCGACGTCCCCGGAGGCCCGCCGGCGGTGGCGTCTTCAGCGTCGCGGTGCGTCGGGGGCGGCCTCTCGGATACGTGCTGTGTATCGGCCGCAATAACGATCCGTCTCGGCTCCCGTCCGTTTCCGCATCTTCAACTCTTTGATCGCCGCATCCCCTTTGACGGCACCGCAAAATGCGAACAGGTCAATCTTTTTGCATGGCCCTTTGAAATTTCAGTGCGCTCGCAAATCCGCGAGCTCAAAGCAACGTGACTTATGAAAGATCACGGGGAGCCGACAGGTCCCGCGCCCCGGGTCTGAAAACTGGGGAAGATGGGGGATGAAAATTCATCCGTTTCCAGTGCTCTTAGGCGCCTGTGGGAGGACGCAGGAAGCCAACATCCCGGTGCGTTATCGGAAGCACCGATAAGAGCGTGCCACCTGGCGAGATGCATTGCAGGCTGATGGGCGGGGGTGGCTGACGCACCCCCCGGGCAAGACGTCGCCCACGCCGTATTAATTATGCCCGATTATGGGCACGCGAGCTCCGCAAATAAGGGCGCGATCGATTTTCCCTCATTGCGCCTATAAATACGCACATCGCCGAGGAGCACCACTGGTCTAATTAATAGGCAGCAACAAGGGCTGCCATATTTTCGTGGAAAGCAAGCCGCCGCTACCGAGGGCTGATGAAATATCAGCTCTTTGAAGTTGCTCCACTGAATAATTGACAACAAGAGTGATTGTGCTCTGGAAGTACAACGCGCGGTTTCGGTTTCACGTTTCTGGCATTTATAATGTTGTTGCTCGCTGCGAAATCGCCTCCAATTACCTACTAGTTAATTAATTATAATTGCGTTTACGAGTGGAGGACGCAAAATATGGGATGTATGCGCCAAGCTTTTAGAGTTAAAATTCAGCTACGTATTTTCCAAACATTAATTAATTTCGTTAATAAATAAAATAATCCCGTAATTATTTTAAAAATAACGAATTCGAATATGAGTCGAATATGAGACATGGTTTTTTTATCAAAGGGTATAAGACGAAAAATATGTTTGCGTAAAAACCATTTCAACGTTTTTTTTGTCGTTTCACGATATTCAATTTTCAAGTCCAAAATAAGGTTATTGTACAAGCTATGCTTGTAACATGTTTTTAGTTACTTAACTGTATTTTATAGATAAATATGTTTTGCCGCTATAATTTTTATTTTCGTTAGCTGACAAATTTTTATTATCAAATGCAAATATGTATCCAAGGGACAGCACCGCATAAATAAAACTAATGCGATCGAGTAAACGCCGCATGAAAATTATATTAATCAACTTTATTCATGCACAGGCTGGTTTTTAATAAATGCAAAACGAATAACTCATCGATGGCAGAGTGAATAACCGTGCGCGCTCTCGGTTGTCGCATGCCCAGGCGAGTTCCAAAATAAAATCAATGCGCAATAAAAACTTTCCCCGACGAAATTTCCACACATGGCATAAAGTTCTAATTGAATCCGCTACGCACTCTTCTTGTACACCGCTTTTCTCGCAGTATTCCTGCATGTCTCGAGATAGCGGCGGCCGTCCCAACGAAAATTAATAATTTGCTAGTGAATTTGCGCCCCCGGGAAGTTCCGAGCAGACCGGGGGAGATTACGAAGGTTAGTTTTAAGAGGTTCTGTTCCGTTTGAATAATTGAGAGGTGTTTGTTTGGGGGAGCCACGGTCGATTTGGAGATTTCGGTCCGTGGGCGATCGTGCAACAAGTAATTAATAATGCAAATGGGGTAAGTTTTTGTTTGCCCCGGCCGCCCGAATGAATGTTTCATTGGTTTTCATTGGGGCCCCGTGAAAAATACGTGATTGGGAAAATCGGGCCGGTAATAGCCCGACGATTTATGATGTTAACCCAGAAACGCCGGCGACGCGAAAAGTCCATTTTTACAGTTGTATTCCGCCGGTGCTGCAATAAATCGCAATTAGCGATCGCAGCTGTCGTACGTGTAATTGATTCCAATGCGGACATTCCCATATTTGCATCGGTCTGATTATGACGTCTCGCTAATACGTTGTTAACTAGTGCGGCAACAATTTCGATTGATGACGATTCTGATCTACATATTGCTACCGTTACATGGCGAATCGACCCTCAATAAAATATCTCGAATTCAAGAAGTTTACATAGGTGCACATATCCGGTGGCAAAGTATAAAATTCTTCCGGAAATTAACCTGAGAGCACATGAAAAATACAGATACGTGTGCAGCAGACTAAATTAGTTCACATTGGAATCTAATGGCTAATGGTTAAGTTTTACTCCAATTTACCTTTTTATTGTACGGTCGCTGCCATAAAAAAGTGGGACAGTTTTTTTGCCTACGGTGAATCTGATTTAGCTGAAGAAAAAACGTCGAAAAAAATAATGCAACTTGCCTGATAGACCATTAATTTTCAATTTCTCTATTATTCTTATTATATTAAAAGCACTAAATTGAAGGGCCATACCAAAATGTGGCTTTTTATTAAGTAACATGTAGGTATTTTAGGTATACAATCACAATGACATGATTTTTCTTTGCAGAGACGAATGACTTGATTACACAAGTCAATTTTAGACAAATTCACCACAAGACTTGTCCCACTTTTTTTGGTCGCCACCGTACTTTTATTCAAAATGATATATTAAACAGTTTTTAAGTATCACGCATTGACTAATTTTGAATTAAAGCCTAAAAATTAAATCTCATTCCAGCAATAAATTGGGAACAAATTAAATTAATCACTTGCTATCTTCCATTGTTTTATAGTTGCAAATTCTTCGAAACTATATTACATGCCAGATAATTTGTCACTTTCGCTACAAAACCGTAATCCCTTATCTCTCCTAAGGACTGGACAATACACATGCTAGTGCATCCTAGTTTATTGACGTACGATAGTGAGCTTAAAGTACCTGAGTAATGCGGTTGCTTATTCCAAAGTACCTTATTTCTAACGGATCAAAGGAATTCATTTATGGTCCATGGCTAATTGGGAACAAATTAAATTATTCACTTGCTATCTTCCATTGTTTTAAAGTTGCAAATTTTTCGAAACTATATTACATGCCAGATAATTTGTCAGTTTCGCCATAAAACCGTAATCCCTCCTCTCTCCTACGGACTGGACAACACACATGCTAGTGCATCCTAGTTTATTGAGGTACGATAGTGAGCTTAAAGTCCCTAAGTAATGCGGTTACTTATTCCAAAGTACTTAATTTCTAAGGGATCAATGGAAATAATTTATGGTTTATGGCTAATTGGGAACAAATTAAATTAATCACTTGCTATCTTCCATTGTTTTAAAGTTGCAAATTTTTCAAAACTATATTACATGCCAGATAATTTGTCACTTTCGCCATAAAACCGTAATCCCTCTTCTCTCCTAAGGACTGGTCAATACACATGCTAGTGCATCCTAGTTTATTCAGGTACGATAGTGAGTTTAAAGTCCCTGAGTAATGCGGCTGCTTATTCCAAAGTACCTCATTTGTAAGGGATCAAAGTAATAAATCCAGTCCGTTTATGGTTTATCACTTAGTGGCCCAAAACTGCTGCCGTATGTTTAGGGTGCATTCTCGTTAGTCCGATTCTATCAGCGGGTAGGATTTCGGATTTATGAAAAAAGTGACAAACTATCTGGCTTGGACTTTATATAAACCTTCTTTTTGTACTCTGAGAAACATATTCAAGTGTTAAAGAAAAAATTAATACCTAAATCTTAAATTAAGAATGTTACTGATATTTTAATTATATACAGGGTGACATAGAACAAAATGCAATGCATAATACCACGCGATAGAGGACCAACAAATAGTTTTAAAAAAAATCCTATACACTAATATTCGATCGCTTTTTGTTTTCAAGTTTTCAAGTTATGTTTTTTTTAAATAATTTTAATAGATTGAGAAGGCAGGCCGTGATTTCATGATTTCATTAAACAAAACGTTGGTAAATGTCAAACTAATATTGCAATAATTTGTTCAAAGTTTGCCGTGTTCCTGATTTCCTACGTATGTAGTTCAATTATTAGTTGCATTCAAAAATGGTTCGTTATACTTTTGCAGAATACAGGAACATAATTATATATTAAGGCGAAGCTTCTTCAAATAGTTCCAAAGCTCAATGTATTTATCGAGAGAGATATCCATTAAGAAGTTCCTAATGTTAGAACATTTATTGACGTGCATAGGCAAAAACTTAATAGGCTGTAACTTGAAAACAAAAGCGATCGGACATTAGTGTATAGGATTTTTTTTAATCAATTGTTGGTCCTCTATCGTGTGGTGCTATGTATTGCAGTTTGTTGTATGTCACCCTGCATCAATCAATCTTTATTGGCTATCGACTCCATATGGAGTCTTTCCGCCTTGCATTAGAAGTACATTTTTTACAATTGATTTATTTCAGTGGTTAGCTCATAGAATTGATTCTTAATATATGTAGTCTAATGAATGAACGATTTAATGAAAAAGTGTTATGAGGTGTAGTCTGATTCATGGAGTATTTTTGTCGGGTGTTTTTTGTTTTAGTTCTTTTGTCTTGTCTTTTGATGCATAATTCGTTGAGTATTGTCCTGTTGTCCTGTCTTTCTTCAAATTTATTTCGTAGTTTGTCAAGTATTTGTTGAATGTGTATGATTTTGGTAATATTGTATAGTAATTGTAATTAAATAATTAGAGTTCGTAATTACCACGTGATGGAATAATTGGTAGAACAATTGTCATGGTTTGGCGACGATTATCAATCTAGAAGAGCAATGGATTTCTTAAAGAGATATTTTGGTGTTATTAAGAGTCGCAGTTCAGTGAGTTGTCTAAGAAAATACGAATGGCATACCTCTTGAAATGTGTGCCCTATATGAAGCTATAGCCTCACAAAGGGCTAGACTGTGTTGCAGAATCTAAACCTGTATGCCGCTGTTTCTAACTTCAAGATAATATAAAAACGTCAGAAATAGTTTTCTTGAGAAGATAAAACCTTAAATTTAATTAAACTAAACGTTTATTAAAAACACTATACCACAGCATAATCAGAATAATGGGTAACAAATGGGCAACTTGTTTGGTATGCATTTTAGAGGAACACGTTGTTAGGGAAAAAAGTCTGATGTCCAGTCTTTGTTGGAGTTTATTTCGTAGTTCATCAAGTGTTTGTTGAATGAGTATGATTTTGGTAATATTGTATAGTAATTGTAATTAAATCATTACAATCCGTGATTACCACCTGGTGGAATAATTGGTAGAACAATTGTTAGAAGAGCAATGGATTTCTAACAAAAATATTTTTATGTTATTAAGCGTCGCAGTTCAGCGAGTTGTTTGAGAAAATACGAATGGCACACCTCTTGAAATGTGTGCCCCACATGAAGCTATAGCCTCACAAAGGGCTACACTGTGTTGCAGAATCTAAACCTGTATGCCACTGTTTCTAACTTCACGATAATATAAAACCTTCAGAAATAGTTTTCTTTAGAAGATAAAACCTCAATTTTAATTAAGCTAAACGTTTATTAAAAACACTATACTACAGCGTGATCAGAATAATGGGCAACTTGTTTGGTATGCATTTTAGAGGAAAAAGTTGTTAGGCAAAAAATTCCTGAATTATTTCAAATTAATAATAACATTTTGTTGGAAACTGAAAAAAATAAAAATTGATAATTTATTTTAAATAGTACTTAATTATGTTCTTAAATTGAACATATAACGTACAGTTTTTTATTATCTTCTATGGGTTATTTTATCTTTCCTTTGTGTAATCTGCATTTCACACTTCTACATACATACATACATAATCCATCCCTGTTTTATCCATTAGGTGTTGAGGTTTTGTCCTGTAAACCTTTCGTACTGTCATTGACCCACTTCTGTTCGCACTTTTTGTCTTTGCTTCCTTAAAATCTATACCACTGTTTTTTTTTTAATTTCACATATTGTTTCATTCCATGTTTTGGTCTACCTCGCCCTCTTTTTCCAACCGGTCTTGCTTCCCATATTTTTTTTGTAAGTCTTGTTTCCTTCATTTCTGCTGCTTGTACACACTTGTAACAAAATTTATAAATCACGTTATCTGGTTTGAAAGTTTAATTTTTCGTAGTGTAATATGTTTGCCACTAAAGTGTCATTTGCACTGGTAAAATGACGTTAACTCTCCCAGAAATAGTTGAAATTGTTCTTATTGTAGAGAATAATTACAGAAGATTCGGAGAAGCATGCAGAAGCAGTAGAATATCTATTAAATAAAATTCAATTTTACCGCATTTAATTTTTTTTTTATCAGTTTTCAAATAATGCTATTATTAATTTGAGATAACGCAGGACTTAATTTGGATAAGCAGGACTCTCTAAAATGCATACTAAAAATAGTTGTCCATTTGTTACCTATTATTCTGATCACGCTGTATATAAAACCTACAGCAATATTAAAATTTATACCTTTACGTTTGTATACATATAAGAGGAAAATGTGTAGAAAAGGGGGTGCTGCTACGAGCAGGGTGTCAAGTGACTTAGGTGTTTTTTTAATGCAGTGTTTTTCAAGATAAGATTCCGAATTAGGTGCTTTTATCAAAATTATTTTTTTGTAATTGTAATATGTATTTTTGTAGTAAGTTTCGGTCTCTTCTTATTTATTTTATTATAAGCTTTTAAATTTAAACTTTAAACTATTGTTATGCACCCTAAATGAAATTTGAAATTCACAATTTAAATTAGCGATTATTATTTTTTCTATTATTCTTAAAGTTTCTTAAACTGCCATATACTATAAGATTGATAGAATTCTAATTTTATCGCCTCTAATTAGTATCATTATGTTTTCTGACGTTATGCTCCGGATATTATCTACTTTAACCGAAATTAGACCGTCGTGATTCCAAAATGTCCCTTTTCAGATTACAATCACAGCTAGCGGTTTCCGAAATATCCGACTATCCGAAAGTCGGAATAAAAAAAAAATAGTAGTAAAAATCTAATAAAATTTGCATTTTGCAAACCGTGGTTCCAATCGGTTGTCATTAGCATCATTCCAGTGAGGAATGACAATAATTTTGTTGTTGGTCATCAATTCAACGCCTATTACAAGAAAATGTTCGAAATGTATTAACAAGCTTTATCTGAATAAAAACATGAGAAACCATACTGTGATATACGTAGTTGAATTCGTAATAGGAAATGGTATCTAATACAGGGTGTACATTTTTTACGGGCCATATAAAAAATAAATTTGATGATGATTTCTTCGAAAAGAAACGTTTAACTGAAAATCTGTAGACGCTGTCTTATAGACCTAAAAATATTGGCAATGAGAAAGTGCCTTTGGATTTCCTATATCTTTTCAAATAACTTCAGAAAACAATAAAAACAAAATCGCAAGATTTCAGATTTTGTGGAATATCTCCGGAAGTAAGCGGAAATTTCTGATTTTCTCAACAGAATGTTATTGACGTCTAAATTGCGCAACTTTTTTGTAATCTAACCGCCTTTATAATTTTTACAGTTTCCGAGATCCCCATGTTGGATCCTTATCTTGGACACCCTGTATAGTAAGTATTTAAATTCTTGTGATAATTGGAAATTTAATCATGTGGAATTTGAAGACACCAACCCATTTCTACCTGTTTTTACTAATTATTAGTTACAATCTTCATTACGCTAATTTTACTAATTATTTGTATGCGTATTAAAATATTATTTAGTGCTTAAAGGTACATTTCATAATCCATCGAAGGCATTGGCATAACTAAATACGTGTTTGGGGCACGAAATAATGTTCTCTTCTAGACATTGCTTAAAGCTTTCCCAGTCAGTATGTTTATTAATTTATCGCCATTTGATAGTGAATTTATAATTTCAGGAACAGTTGACTGTCTCTTTGGAATTATTTTTGCTGCCTAATAACAATTTCCTTACAACAAAAAAATCGATTCGTAGATTGAGGCTTGGTCTTATTGTTTCTAATTAACTTTAATCGATGGTTAGTTTCCATGACGACCATTGTACTCACAACGATATGCAAGCTAAATATGAATCACAGATTAAAGTTATTTACAGGGAGTAAAATCGGGTCTAAAAGCGAATATTTATGTGCGTCACATAAAATTTACTTTAATTGGCAAATGCTCGTGCCAGGTGTAATAATTGTCAAAGCTCATTACGATAGGCAATTCTTCCTCACATTTACATCGCACCAGCGCGGACCGGCTCGTGTGCGTTTAATTAATTAATTAGCGATTGTTTAATGCGGCATCATTACCGTTTCTAGTGTGCGCGCCTTTTAATCATTCAGCGTGCGAATGGGCTTCAAAGGAATAAATAAACGCGCAAACAAATGGAATAATTGTCGGCGCTGTTTAGGGTCGCATTAATAATTCATCGAGGGATTGTAATTAGAAATAATTAGCGGGGCCTCTGTAGCCGTGTAGCCAGCGTCATCTCCGTGCGATAAATTAGGAGAGCAAAAATAGCATTAAATGCTTCTAGCGAGGATGTAGATAAAAGCTGGTATTTCTGATCAATGCGATAATAAAAAAATATTGTCATCCAGGCGATAGCGTCCTTATTTATTTAGCACCGGGAGGATGAAATATTTTTGGGGGCGCATTAGCCGTTGACAAACACGGCACCCGGCGGTGTCCTAAATCACTTTTAGGGGGCACCGTCCATCTGCAATAAATAAATAAACATCCGTGCGGCCCAATGGGCCAGAAATTGATTATATGACATTTCGGCACACATTAAATCCCGCCGGTGTCCAGGTCCGGGGGTCCCGGCACTCCTGCGTTTCCGCGCCATTGGACCAGGAAGAAATATTTATTTTCGCCGGGAGGGCGGCGGGAATGGAGCGAGAGGGCGGCAGGGTGAGAGGGCGCACATATAAAGTCCAGGAAGATGGTTCTATATCAGGACGGGGGAAAACAATGCTCCGGCCAGCAGTTCCACTTGTTTACAACTGGGCGGCGCAGGGACCGGGAGACCTGGACTCCACGGCATCGACGGTCCAGGATTTTTAATGGTCCTTTGTGTCCCAAATCAAATAACAAATAAACAAGAGTAGTTTACAGTCCTGGGATGTTTTAGCGTGATTTGAAACTCGACGTATTTCACGGATTACTAAATGATGAGTGAGAAACTGCAGGATACATCCATTAGATGATTAAATGTTTTTTGCATATTTATAAATTGTTTCTGTCTGAAAATTCAACGTACGACTTTTATTACTACAAATTAAAGTCCTCTTCATACTGATCGCAGCAAATACATGCAGAATTTCCATATTTACATAACATAATTTCAACGTTAAAGAGCCAGGAATTATTTGGAGACGTGATTACAAAGACGTAGGTGATGGGTTCTAGGTTACTCTGATTCATTGATTTCTTACGCGACGCAACGCTATGCTGTGACAATACTAGCGCTATGGGCATTTTCAACGCGAATTAAAAGCTGTTTTAATTAAAATGATTTCTTCAGAAAATGCAGGTGTATGGTTTGATTTCTTGCTTTAAGGTGCCATATTTAACAATATCAATAAATATTTGACATTTTTGACACTTTGACAAATAATGACTTTAATGAACAAAAGATTTGCACCAAATAAGAACTATAAAATATCTGATATATTTTTATATATATATATATATATATATATATATATATATATATATATAGTAGTATGTATAGTAGTATAGTAGTAGTATGTATAGTCTAGTAGTATAGTAGTATGTAGGTGTGTTGTATTCTTTTCTCCTTTTCTTCTTTTTTTGTTACTGTTTTTCGTTCATGAAGATCCATATAGTCCTGTCCTTCGCCAGTTCTTTAAATTTAAAATAATATTTACATATTAACTACACATAATTCTACACATAAGTAAATGAAAATAACAGGCCCATTCGTCCGTAATGTGTTACTAATTCTAGTTTTTTTTTGTTAATTATTTGGATTAGAATTTCTTAAGAAATAATATAGCCAAATTTCAATAATAATTATTTATTTTAATTACGAGGGTTCCTTCAGAAATGGCACAAGTCAGAAGGGTTCCGAAGGCAATGAAAGGTTGAAGAACCCTGCTCTAGATCTAGGGACGCTATGTATATTTTTATGCCTGCATTTTTTTTTTCGTATATTAGTGTAAGCGTCAATATGTGGTCTTCTTCCAGAATATTTTCATCGCTGTGTTTAATAGGGTTATTCCTCTGTAATTTTTACATTCCTTCTTGCTCCCTTTTTTAAATATCGGTAGTATGAGTGCTGTCTGACAGTCGTTCGATGTTTTCTCCATTTTCCACGCTTTCCAAATTATTTCCTGCAGCCTATCTTGCCCTTTTGATCATTTCATTGGTGTCACTTCCTGTCGCTTTTCCGATTTTCAGTTCCACTATTGCAGTTTTCACTTCCTCTTCTGTTATATCTTCTCCCTCTTCTTTATCTGCTTCTGTTCTATTTGTCTTTTTGTTCTCCTCCTCTTCATCGTCTGTGGTTCAAAATAGTTCTTCAAAGAATTCCTTCCATATTTCTGCTATGTCTTATTCTTCCCCCCCTTGTTGCTTTTTATGATTCTCTCTGTTGCTTCTTTGTCTTGTCTGTTCTGCTTGTTCTTGAGTATTTGCTGTTTTACCATGTTTCTTGCGTTTTTTATTCTTCGAATTTCTCCCTAATTTTGTTGTTGAGGTATTTTTTCCATGCCTGTTACTTTGTTCTTACCTGGTCTTTTACTTCAGTTGTCCACCAGGCTGTTCGTTTTTTGTTTGTGCCTTTTTTGCTGGTTCCGCATATTCTACTTGCCACATTTATTATACTTTCTTTGATTTTTTTTTCGATTTTTCTACATTTGTTCTAACTTGATTTAGGCCCAGTTGTATGAACGGAGATCAGCTTGATCGTGGTTCAGTCACCTAGGATACAATTGTGTCAATAATGGTATCCTAGGTAACTAAACCATAGTTAAACTGATCTACGTTCATACAACTGGGCCTAAGGCCTAGGATACAATTGTGTCAATAATGGTATCCTTGGTAACTAAACCATAGTCAGGGCCTATAGTTTAGGGCCTAAGTCGCCTAAACTTCAAACGGTATCTCCCTAATATAAATCAAATGAACCATGAAGCTCAAATCAATTATTCTCCATCAATAATTTGATAGCTCTATGGTTTGTATTTTTATTTACAGTAGGAGGATTAACATTTCTGTTTTAGTTGCTTTTTGTGTTTTTTGTTGTTGTAATTCTCCATTTCCTCTTTGTATTCTGTTTGCGTATCTTCGTTGTTCAGCTTATAGTCTTTTTTTGTGCATATTCTCGTTCTCTTTGTTTGCTATTCTATTTTTGTTAAGTTGTTTTCTCTTATTTGTGTTATCACAAGGTAGTGGTCGCTCCCTATTTCCGGCCCACTTCTTTCTCTTGTGTCCATTACTTGTATTTTGTTGTCTCTTCCGTTATTATATAGTCTATTATCGATTTTTTCTCTCTCTCTCTCTCTCTTGTTCTGTTCTGGTGAATCTGTGTATGTTTTTGTGTCTGAATAATGTGTCTTCTTCCGTTGTCGTTTCTGGTGATTTCTCCGTACTTCCCTATTGTGGCTTTGTATGTTAGATCTTGTTTTACCACTCTGCTGTTTAGGTCGCCTCCTATATACCTGGTGATTCAAGTTTTATTTCCATGGGTTTTTTAGGCATTTGGAGTTGCCCAAAAAATATGAACATTTGGATTTATATAGGTCTCATACTAATCTACGTAAAGGTAGTTTGACTTTTTCGATATAATTATATAGACGGGTATAAAATTAAAAAAAAACTCTTTTCGGGCAAAATTCTCTATCGTAATGTTTGCCCTAAACTGTTTTATTTTATTCATAGAACCCATTTATGAAATCAAAAATTAATGAAAATGATTAGATTTCAAATTAAAGCATTTTTTACATTACTGACCAACTTTCCTCGGTATGATTTATGATTTTGTAAGTCAAGAGCCCTGCAAAGCATTGCGGTTGAACGTTTTATGACTTTTTATGATTCCGCCAGTCGCCCGTGGGGTGAACGCGCCTTGCAGGACGGATTGGGTAAGGCGCTATCATGAAACCCATAAAACCCATTACAGGGACTATTACTGGTAGCACCCGTCATATTTTACTATTTAGTAATAAATCTTACTGTTGCAATATCAAAATTCATTAAATTCAATAATTGGTGCAATTTTTTTGACTTAGTTTACCCTGGAATGTTTGGGATAGCATTAAAGTATGTTTGACAAAAACTATATAAATAAAATTACGAATTCTTTGTGAAATAACGTATAAACTACCGGATTTTATCGTCAGATTGGGCTTCATTAATATATAAACATGTGTACTTATTCTGGATTTTTTATTTCAATTAGAAGTCGCCATTTTTGCCTGGTAATAAAACTTGAATCACCCGGTATATGTTTCCTTCTGCTGCCTCAACTGCTTCTTCTAGTTGTATCCAGAATTATTCTTTCTTGGTGGTGGTGTCATCATCGTTTGGCCCATGTACCGTTATAATTGTGTTCGTTTTCTTCGTTGTTTTGTTGGTTAGTTTCACTGTTAGTAATCTCTCGTTTATCTGTTCCCATATTTCTATCTCCTTTTCTCTCTTACTGTGTATAAGGCATGCCACTCATTGCCTCTACTGCTTCTTCTAGTTGTGTCCAGGAATATTCTTTCTTGGTGGTGGTTTCATCATCGTTTGGCCCATATACCGTTATAATTGCCTTCGTTTCCTTCGTTGTTTTGTTGGTTAGTTTCACTGTTAGTAATCTATCGTTTATATGTTCCCATTTTTCTATTTCCATTTCTCTCTTTCTGTGAATAAGGCATGCCACTCATTTTGACGCTCTCTTTCTACTTCCACTCCACTGTATATTAGTGTGTGTCCATTCTCAGTTTTTATTATCATCTCTTTTAATTCTTTCATTTATTGGCTCGTTCTGTAGCTTCTTTTCCTTTTTCCGTTTCCGTTTTATTGTTCTTTTTTGTGTATCTATTCTCTTGGGGTGTTTTCACTTATTTACCTATTTTGTTTATCCATTCTGTTGCATTCGTTCAGTTTCTGTTCGCCTTTACATTTCCAATGACATTTATATAACAAACTAATAGATGATTTCTATTGATATTTGCAAATAAAAGCCCATTTTCTAGTAATTGAATTGAACTAACTATTTACCAACTTTTATATTCGTGTATTTCAGTTTTTAAGTCTGTAAATTTGTTCGACTGGCACGCGCCAGTAACTGTAAATTCTCAATATCATACCAGTAAACATGGAACATACGTCTCTTGCGAAAGTTCGGGATGCTTCTAAATCGTGGGATTCGGACGGAGAGCACTTCTCAAGGTTCGCGCTGAACATCGCAAGTTTTCCAATTAACTAATTCCGAATTCCGCGCCCGGATCGCCGCTGCGATACGTCACGCAACTTCCGCCCGCTGAGATATGTGTTTTTCCCTAAACAGCCGCCCCCGATTGATGCCGGCCGCGCCGCGCTTCCTCTTAATTCGTGCGGAGGAGGCCGGTGAAAAATCACCAGAACTCGCCGCATAAATCATCGGCGAGAGCAAACATTTCGTCCTCGGCGGTGCGCGCTCGCTCTCCTCTGGAGCGCCTCCGGCCCCGCAATAACACTAAATACTCCGGGGCCGCGCTAATTGAATCGTACAGACGTGTGGGTTTCGAAACGTACATATTTTTACACGCGGCGAATCAATAACCTCCCGCCGCATTTACATATCCTCCACTCGGCCGCACGTTATTATTACGAGAGAGGTTTTCGTGTTTATTTTAAGCGGCGACTTACTCCATTGATTCCGGCCGAAATGTACCGACGTAAACAGACTGATATTGCAAAAGATTGAAAAGTCGTTGATCGGGATTGCCCAACATTTTTAGATCGATATTCTATACAAGTACAAAATGTCTCAACTTGCAATCAACTTTGCTTGCATGATATAGTATCCCGTTGAGACCTGGCAATGACTCATCGCGTCATATTGCCGGAATTTGACATACGTCTCAAATTTCATTTCACTCTATTACATTTCATCATTTCACTTCATTACACAACAAGGACAACAGAACGAGCATATCCAGGGCCGGTTTAACAAATGTTGGCGCCCTAGGCGATTTTAAGGTGATGCCTCTTGAACCATTAGCTGCTAATGTCTAAAGTGATGCAGGTATTGTAATAATAGGAAATTTTTATATTGATAATTTTTATTACAATTTTAAAAACAAAACAAAACATTGTAAAACATAAAAACAACTTCTCACAGTACATAAATGTAAGATAATATTTAACAATGTTTCATTGAAATAAAAATCAAAACAAAATGAATAAATAATATTACTCAAATAAAAAGCTTTGGCTTAAATTCAGAAGGAATAAGAAGATTTATATCTAAATTCTAGACGAAAACCAATGCTCTCAATTATTTGATTTATAATTTTATTTTATAGAAAAAATCCTAAAACTTGTTTTTTTTAATGTACAGTTTTCACGCCCACTGTATTTACGAGTATGTACATAAAAAAATGTATAAGTTTGACTCTAATACATATGTATAGGCATATTATTATATGTATACTATACCTACTATATATTTTTTTCTACATTTGGAGTTTGCAAATGTTTCAATTAGGTTATCACAGCACAAATAATTAACCATGTCTGAAGAGTTGCCAAGCCTGATAATTTTTCATGGGTCAAGTCATTTTAAGACGGAAAACGATGTCACCAGAGGCATTTGTAAGGAAAAGTAGTTATAATCTTTTCTCTTGTATAAGTTTGAACATTTGTAGAACATTTGATTGCCCATCATACAGTCAATACCACCATATTTTTTAAAACTGTTTAAAATATTTGCATTCTGCTGTAAATTAGGGACCAAGATCCGATGGGTATAATTTTATAAGCGCCTTTGTTTTTTCTTCAATGATATTATCCTTACTTCTCCTAACCCCGTCAAAAACTCTAACATGCTTTCTATATCAATATATGAAGTTTTACGACGCTTCAATTGTTGAATAAAGTTATCAATTACGACAGAAAATGTATTAATTCTCATATTATCAAGCCCATTAAAATTCACATCATTATTAGGTTCTAAAAATTGGCGTTTCCTTATACGATTTTGGTTTTTTTTTTATTCGATGCAGTTCGATTAATTTTTTTCTGCTTCCTCATAAAGATTAAATTTAGATCTTATTCAATTAAAATAAATTAAATATTCAATTTAAGATATAAAAATTTGTTAAATTTAACCACTGTTAATCTATATTAACTATTTGCAGTGTTTTATATCAAGCATAGGAAATATTGTAAGGTCCAAAATTGGAAATATTGTCCAAAATTCAGTAAGGAAACCAGTTTCTAATAAATGAAAATTAGAAAGTAATCCATTTCCATTTCAGCGAGTGTTTGAGGTTTTTCAGTTTTGTTGTTTGTTGTCTTCAAAGGCATCTCTAAAACAGGAATATCCAAAAAATTAGACGTTGCACGCATCTGCTCTGGCAGACCACCTCGTTGCCGACATAGTTTTTTGAAGCAGATAGTCATTTTCATTATTATTTGCAAAACAGTTTTTTTAAATGTTCCATCTATGGGTTCCATATGTTCCATCTAGAAGCCCGTAAATTATAAATTTCCTGTACCAACATGAAAAATGCAGTAGCTTCCAGATAACATTCAGCAGCAAATACACCAACTGAATTTAAAGAGTATACTGCACAAGGTACGTAATGTCTTAATTTATTATGAGCTTTTATTCTAGCTTGAAAGCCAGAGTATTGGCCAGACATATTACTGGTATTGTCATATGATTAACCTGTGCAATCCATAATTTTGATTTTTAGATCTTCTAGTTCTTTCATAATGGCAACTTCCATTGGCTACATTTCCTACATTTGTCAAAAATGAATTAAATCTTTCCACTTGAGTTCCATCTGAATAAATATATCTTACTACAAAAGTTAACTCGTCTACCTTGACGACTCGACAATATCTGGTGTCGAGTCAATTATTATGAAAACATATTTACTTAACTTTAATTCTGCGATAATTTAATTAGTAATTAAGGAACTCATAAAAAAACTAAATTCATTGCATATATCTTCGGATAAATATGAAACGGCCTATGTTTACATATTTTTGTATGTGCGTTTGATGTTGAATGAAAGATGTTGAAATACAAACCAACTAATAGACCAATGTAATTGCCATTGTTCGGTTTCCCAAATACATCACTTTCACCACGAAAAGCCAAAGTACAAGTGGACAAATACTTAACTGCTTCAACTATTCATTCAAGAACATATTTTAATGTTAATTAAATTATATTATAATATTTTAATTCCAAAGAATATTGTTTTTTAAGCGATGTTCGTTCTTCCAATCTTTAAAGCCGGTATCAGTAAATGAAGTTTTATTTTTGTTAAATAATTTGCATGGTATACAATAAATCATCCTGCTGTTTTAGAAAACACAAGCCATTCTCGTCTCTTTGTCTCTCCATTTATGGATTGGTGCAAAAATATACGCTTTGAAGCATATCTCACCCGATCGTAATATGATCCTTTAGAGATTTTAAAAACTAATTAATTATTATTTTGTTGTGGTGGATTTTGAATGATATAATTCACAAAATTATTATCGCTTCTCCACTTAGAAGGGTCCAACAAATCTCTGACTGAAATTGGTTGATTTTCTGTCAACGACAATGCAAAGTTCTCATTTTCAATTGTAGTCTTACTAACCAAACTTGGTAAGTTATAATTTTCATTGGTGCTTTCATGAGACGTTGAATGCAAATTTGTAAAATCGGAAACTATGCCTGATCCTGGTATCCTGTCCTAGGTGTCTGAGGCCTGCACTTTGGACTCCTCACTTTTCGAAAAAAAATGAAGTCATTTTAGGTACTTTGTCCAATAATTTGGCAGGTTGCTCATTTTGTTCCAACTTTTGTAATTTATTTTGATACTCGAAATTGTGAGCGGGCCTCAGGAGCTCGAGCGCAATTTAATTGGAAGGAAACACGAATATAAAAATGAATTGGGCCCAATTTTGGCGCCCCTATTTACTTGGCGCCCCTAGGCGATCGCCTAGGTTGGCCTATTGGGTAAACCGGGACTGAGCATATCTCATAGTGGACTCGAACGTGCTACTTTGAGCGCTTGCTCTGGTAAAGCCAAGAGAATAAGCAACTTACGCTTCCAAATCTAATATTAATATTCTAAAATAGTTCCTATGATCCGTGAAGGTGGAAGCCTCCTTCCTTTCGTCTGAGCCATGTCCGGAACATTATTAAACGTTTTTTCCTCGTTTCACTACGGTAATCCGTTATAACCGGAAAACCCTGTCTCCTTGGTGAAGGGGGTGCTTGGACGCCCGGCGTCCTGACGTGTACAAATGCGCCCTGCCGCCCCCCTGATGTATGCGTGTGTGGCCGTCGGGACGCCGACGCCCCCCCCCCCCCCCCGGCATCAGGGGGGTTAAACCGTCACATCCTCGGGAAACGGGAGCGAATTAAAGACGCCCTCCGCCTCCTTTGCGTTTTATTATTCTGGGGATCGACGCCGGGGGGGCCGTAAATTTTCCGTGGAGATCACAATAAAACGACGCCCGGACAGATGCGTGGCATCCGAAATAACCACCGTGAAGCGCACTCAATCATAATGTTATAAATATGCACGGATTAAGGCGGTGTGCGTGCGCACTAGCCGGTGATCTACGGGCGATGAAATCTTGGAAAATCTATAAATATCGAGATCCCTTCTACAGCTGGTATTGAGGATCATCCGGCGACAATACTGTCGGAATATTTTAAGTGGATAAACGTTATTTATATTTACGCGGATACACTGCAATGTATCATATTTGGGAGCGTATGAAATATCCAGATTCGCTCGCACAAAAGGGATATTGATGGGCCCACATATGTCGCATTGAAATGTTCAGTTTATATTTTGGACGGCTCACGAAATTCAGAATACCTCAATAAGGTGAACATACTGAAAACGACAGAAAACATCCATAATGATAATTTTTGTGTGCAGAATCTTACTGAACTGCAATATCCAAGATACTGAACAGCTCGAAGAAAATAATAAAGAAAAGCGAGTTCAATTCTTCCGCTCCACCCAGTGGCGTATTTAGGGGGCTATGAGGGATATAGCCCAGAGCAGCAAAATCCAGGAGCGGCCAATTTTTGGAGAAATACCAAAGTAACAATAAAAAAAATATATAAAATTTAAAAAAATAAAGACGAACGAAATAAGGTAAATACAAGACGAGAAGCATCTAGCTACCTCCTTCAACTTCAAAGATTAGAAACTACTTTTTTTGTCAATTTTATGCTGATATATGTTATCTCGATTTAACGTATAAAGTAATAAGCTGCAATAGTTTGAGACCGATCTATCAACCGTATCAGTATACAATGCATAAGAACAAAATTTAACTTTTATAAAAATTGAGCACTAATGGAAGCGAAAGTAACTTAGTATGAAGATGAAACGAACAGAGAAAAAAACGAAGACTCGTTCTCTTTATATTTTGGACGGCCCACCAAATGCAGAATACCTCCATAAGGTGAATACTGAAAACGACAGAAAACATCCATAATGATAATTTTTGTGTGCAGAATCTTGCTGAAATGCAATGTCTAAGATACTGAACAGCTAGAAGAAAATAATAAAGAAAAGCGGTTCAATTCTACCGCTCCACCCAGTGGCGTATTTAGAGGGGGCTATGAGGGATATAGCTCAGAGCGGCAAATGCCAGAGGTGGCCAATTTTTGGAAAAATGCCAAAGTAACAATAAAAAAATAATATAAAATTAAATAAATAAAGACGAACGAAAAAAGGGAAATACAAGAAGTGAAGCACCTAGCTACCTCCTTCAACTTTAAAGATTAGAAACTACTTTTTTTGTCAATTTTATCCTGAGATATGCTACATCAATTTAACGTATAAAGTATTAAGCTACAATAGTCTGAGATCGATCTATCAACCGTATCTGTATACAATGTATAAGAATAAAATTTAACATTTATCAAAATTGAGCACCAATGAAAGCGAAAGTAACTTAGTATGAAGATGAAACGAACAGAGAAAAAAACGAAAAATCGTTCTCTTTATATTTTGGACGGCCCACCAAATGCAGAATACCTCCATAAGGTGAATACTGAAAACGACAGAAAGCATCCATAATGATAATTTTTGTATGCAGAATCTTACTGAAATGCAATGTCCAAGATACTGAACAGCTCGAAGAAAATAATAAAGAACAGCGAGCTCAATTCTACCGCTCCACCCTGTGGCGTATTTAGAGGGGGCTATGAGGGATATAGCCCAGAGCGGCAAAATGCAGGGGCGGCCAATTTTTGGAAAAATACCAAAGTAACAATAAATAACTAATATAAAATTAAATAAATAAATGACGAACGAAAAAAGGTAAATACAAGAAGTGAAGCATCTAGCTACCTCCTTCAACTTTAAAGATTAGAAACTACTTTTTTTGTCAATTTTATGCTGAGATATGTTATCTCGATTTAACGTATAAAGTAATAAGCTACAATAGTCTGAGATCGATCTATCAACCGTATGAGTATACATATTTATAAGAACAACATTTAACATTTATGAAAATTGAGCACTAATGAAAGCAACGTAACTTAGTATGAATATGAAACGAACAGAAGAAAAAAACGAAACATCCAGTCAGATGAAACCCGAGCAGGAGATGTAGAATTGATTGTTAGAGAAAATTTCAGAATCAATCAAGAGTACTAAAATTCTTTAAAAGTTCAACGTTTAAGAAGCACTTAATTGAGTGCAAAGCTTCAGTAGGTACCCTTAGAATATTTTACTTTTTCAGAAAATTTCACTTTAAATTCTATTAACATTTTATCTAGTATTAAGTTTTAAAAATTACTTTGAAAATTAACTTTGTCAATTGAACAAGTATCATCATACTACAAGAATAGTTGTAATGTTTTTGTACGTTTTCGCTTTCTTGACGCTGTTTTATCTATTTCATTTAACTGCAGTTCGAACTAAAATTTATTTCTGTGATATTTCTTATATTAAGGTTCATTAATTCTATAATTTAAGTAATAATATTAAGGACGTGCAATGTTTACTTAAATTATAAAATTTCCCCCAAGCTCCCATCCAAGTTTTAAAGCCCAATGAGATAAAAACTGGTTCTCTAGATTTATTTTGAAAATGGCCTGTACAGGAAGTAATGTTGAATTTTGCCGAACGCAGTGTTCTAGCCAAAAATAGTCCCGAAACTATTTATGTACTTTGGAAGCTTATTTTGTTTTATGAAATGCTGAATATGTGTATTAATAATAAATGTATAGGTAAATTAAAATTTTTGGCCCAGAAACCAAGAAACCGGAGGAGAAAAACACTTGCAAGGATGTAAGCTGACTCGATTCGAGGGCCCCCTCTCCAGAGGGGGCGCTCTGAAACAGCCTAGTTTCGCACCTAAAGTGTATACATTTTATTTCTTTTAATTTTTAAAGCAATGGAACAAAACATGTTCAAAAACAATAGGTACTTAAATATTTGCGAAGTGCTACATGATAACAAACTACCGTTATGTTGACAACGCATTGAGACTTTTTTTGACGATGCCTGCGTCCAACTGTTCAGCAGAAAGGTCGTTTTCCGTGTTTAAAAGAATAAAAAATTATATAAGCTCTAGTCTAGTCAGTAGACAATGACCGAAAAACGCCTGAAGGATGTGGCAATTCTGACCATCGAATCGGAACTTACCAAAAGATTAAATTTTGATGATATTATTGATTAATTTTCAACCTCTAGTTCATGAAAGAAGTTGTTTTAAACATTTCACGTTAGTTTGTATTACTATCAGAACAATTAAAATTTATTTGAGAACTTATTTTTATTGTAACTACAATTATAATGTAGTCAATAATGTAGTCCTTAATATAGTAAACTTCTAAATTGGAAATCATTGTCTTGCTGATTGCCGATAGATAGGCCTATGTCTAATGAATAACTTTTTTACTTTTTCTAGGTGGCAGAAGTATAAAACCACTGGCCACTGGCTTCACCGCTCCCTCTTTATCACCATTTTACGAATGATTCCGATGAAGACGCATCAAATCCGTGCTGTGCCATACAGAGAACGAATGCGAAAACGTGTGGCACATGATATGGCTATTTCATTTGAAGATGCCAAAATGAAAGAAACGTTGCATCAAAATAGAATTATGAAAGAAAACCGATCGCTGAGCTGCTCTGAGAGCATTTATGTCTAAATCAATATCCTTTGAAACTAAAGTTAAATTTGGTATTAAAATTGCAGAATCGTATAACCAAATTGTCTATGTTAAACCCGCCCCAAGTGTAGAAGATTTTACTTCGTCGGTGATTTATGCCTATCAAAATAAAGTTCAGTGTTTGCAGAAGGAAATGTCTTATTGTGCACGGAAGCTGTGTATTTTAATTTGCGCACATAAAATATTGCCGGGGAAAATAGCTTGAGCACTACTTTTTACGGGCAGTAAATTATGACTTATAAAGTCAGAAATCCCATGCGTTGCCTGAAATAACCGAAGACGCGAGGGCGGGCTTATCCGGCGTGTAAATCAAATTAAGCCATAAACCCGGGCGTCTAAATTGCGAAAATACAAGGAACTTTCTCAATCAACATCAAGTTACTGCTAAAATGTCGCGAGGCGCGCGTACTAAATATGAAAATTAGAAGCGCAGATTTCGCACGTGGAGGCCGCGCAGTAAAGCGCGTTTTACGGCCGCTAATTTAAAATGAGCACGGAACGAGGTGCTGCTTGTGTACGTGTACAGGGGCAGGCGCCGTTGTTGGGGGGTAATTCCGCTACCAACCCCATAAATTTGAAATGGGATAAATGTGTAGTTGCGGGGATATTTCGGCGGGGACCATGAAATATACACGTCTAAACACAAAGCTAGATATTGGAAGTTTGTAAGTAGAACACTGGAGTAATTACTATTAGTCTGCTCTATGTGTGAGCTGTGTGCATGTATATATTATACAAGGTCTGTGAGAGCTGAAACTTCAGCAGAAGTTGGAACGAGACAGCAAATGCCACGTAAATCTCCAGAGGGCGCTAAATGGGGCGTTTGTTTACTTGTTTATTTACCTGAGCACAGTAAAATCAGTTATGTACGGTCTATTTGTTCTAGAGCGCGACAATTTTATGTGTATCAATCGGCAGTGCACATTTATGCATAAAATAAGCAGCGCAAGGGGGACAGAGTCCCCCATTCCCGGAGCGCGCCGACATAAAACTCGCATAAAAGCCGACGTAATTGCCCCATGAAAGCAAATAAGTACGTTCCCCATTTGACATTCTCAGACTTACACGAAATTTACTGCATCGGTACGATTCCTGTGCGCCAATCCGACTCGCCCGAAGAAAAAAATTGATTCTCCAAATGCCGATGGCGATGGACTCCTCGCGAATGGCTGTCGGAGTAATTAATTCGTTTTAATGAGTTAACAGGGCGATCATAAAATAAGCTTTACGAGGATGTTCCCGGCATTATATTGCGCAGTTAAGAGTGGTTTAAAATTAAAACTGATAAACATATGCTCGCTCCGGGGGTTATTAAAATGCACCGGGTAAGCGCGCACGTGAAAATAGAGGAGCGCTGCGGCGGTAGGTGTGGAATTTTGCGGCACTAAATGCGCGTGCACGTTAAACTGCCTGAAAATCCAAGCGGGGATTATTTTCGTACCGCAATTTCCACACACACACACGATACATGTCCGGCAAAAGATCATGGGGAGATTAACGAGACCCACTTTGAAACACCAGGCCTGCATTAATATTAATATGAACGACAGCGCCGCTTAGTTTTACTATTAACTTGGGGTTGGAAAATCATAACACGTTTTACTTTCATACTCAAAGCAAATACCTAGGCTCAGAGCGTCAAGAGCAATTCAAAGAGGAACGTCCAGCACAAATCTGGTACTTATATTTACGTGTTATGCACATGCTCATGATTGGATTACAAGAAATTATTGCGCGAATTTTAATTTGGTTCAATAGACTTTCCCTACTTAAAATTATGTTTAACTTTGAAATATACTGCTTTTCATACGATATTCAGATGTATTACGTATCACAAAACGTTAGCAGTAACATAGGCGCTCGCAGAATTGTTTATTAGCGGGGGGCAAAACATAAAGTTATATTTGAAAAAAGAAAACAATAATTAAGTATCATAGATTCAGAACAATATTTAAATCTAAGTTCAGAAGAAATATGCCGAGAATCGATATAAAGCAAGGCAAATAGTGAAAATAGAGGAACTCATATTCAGTAAAAAAATTCTCGATTTTCATTTCGGTGACAAGATTCCGGAAGGGGGTGGGGGGCAAGTGCTCCCCCTGCACGTTACTGCGGGCGCCTATGGCACTAACTTATACGTTACTTGCTCCCCAGCATCACAATTGATACATAATTTATGACATAAATCCATTTGACATTCGATATTATCATGCTGCAAGTAACTGCTAACGTTTTTTGATACGCAATACAACTGATTGTCAGAAAATGCATAATCGTTTTATGAACACAAAACAAATCGTAAGCAATCTATTTAAAAAAAATCCAATATCAAAATTTTGATCCCTATCCTATGAATTTCTTTTTCCGAAATAGATTGCTTAGGATGTTTTTTTTTCGGACATAATCAATTAATTTTTGGACAATATCCGGAACTTATGAAAAACTTTTTTAATTTTGATTTTGTATAATCATTTCGTAAACATAAATTTGACATCTGATTGGTAGATTTTTGATTGACAGATTATTTTTTGCCTGGGCAGTAAAAATAATACCAAAGAGGCAGTCAAGTGTCTCTGAAATTATAAATTTACTATCAAATAGCGATAAATTAATAAACATACTGACTAAGAAAGCTAAGGTTAATTCTATAATTTAAGTAATAAGATGAAGGACGTACAATTATTACTTAAACTATAAAATTTATTAATTTTTATATAATTTATCAGTGTTGTTCATTTACTCCCAGAATTTCAACGGTTACAATTAAAGTTTTAAGAGAAGCTTTAGATGAATCAAACTTTTCACTCTGAAGCAATTGATGAACTCCTGAAGCTACTTGAAGAAATTGTTCAAGTTGCCAGTAGAAGTATAAATCCGCCACTGGATGAACCGCAACTTCAAGACATTAAAAATAAGATTTCTCTTAAAAACTATGAAAAAAACCTTAAGGATAATATGTCATTAAACTATGTTCAAACTATATTTATTTTAAATTTTGAATACAATTGTTTTATAAATAACATCATCTTCCCAAATTTCAATTCAACACTACTGGATATAAGTACTCGCGTTATTAGGAGCATGATTTTTTGTTCTTGTTGAGGTGTCAAAACATTATAGCGTGCAAAACAGTGTGCCAGAAAGCCATTAACGATAGCACGCTCTAATTCTGTTCAATAGTGAATGAAATATTGCCGCAAAACGAGGAATAAACTGCACGACAAAATTATTGCCGGTAGGTTGGCCGTGAAAGTTTGCACTATAAATTAACATTGCGTTTTTCATCGCGTATAAATCAGCAGTGAAAGCAAACGGATAAAAATCGAGTGTGCTCGGTCAAGGGGTGGCTAATCGCCGCCGCTCCGCCGATGGGCTACATAATTATTTAATTTTTCATCCAAAGAGAGGATTCCGTAATGAATCGACCTGTGAAATTACACGCCTCCGAGTTCCATAAATTAACGAGGCCGGGCTGTACTTTTTTGTGCGAGCGGATGTTTTATAAGTCTCCCTTTATAATTTTTCTCGCTGCTTGTCCCTTACAATTTTCATCTTTCCCATAAATTATTTAGTTAGGCTGACAACGGACAAATCATTTTATTATACAAAGTAATTCCGTCTCTTGAAATATTCTTATTACGCCAGAAAACAACCTTTCAGGTTCGTTATGAATTATAAAAATGTGGGGCAATAAAGGCGATATTCGCATTAATGTTGCCCTTTTTTATTCTGGCAAGCTATTAATTAGTTTTTTTTATTTTGTTAGTTTTTTAACATCTTCACTGCAAATGTTAGCAAAAAGTAATAAAAATATTTTATTACTCCCCATTCGCCATTAGATATAAGAAGAAATATTTAATAATTTTGCATTGATAATGTTAAAAAAAAAAAAATATTTCATAAAACTGAACTATTTTAAATTCATCATATTCAAGATTAATTTCAACAGTATTAACAGCCAACTTATTAATATTCGTGGGTTCTATACTTCATCAGGGCAATATTGAGTTGAGTTTGAGTTTTCAGTTTTATTATTATGAATCATATTCTTTACAAACATTATATTTACATGTCACATTTATTTTATGCAATATTATAATTATAATTCGTCTCCTAGTGTAACATAAAAGCATATTTAAAGCAATTTTCTATGGAAAACATGACTAATTTATTACATGCTAATATATGCCTATAACAAATTAAAATAAATTTGCAATGTTATATAATTGACATCTTATAGCAAACACTAATACAATTTTATATTGCCTGTAGAATTCACGACTATTTAACGTGAGGTATTTCCTTAGTTCAAATTTATTGTGTAATATTTATAAGTATTCATTGAAAATTAACTGTTTTGTGAATCAAAAAATCATTTATCACAATTAATAGCCAGTGAGCACCATTCAGCTTCCGTAGTGCCCCTGGTTATTGTGAATAAGTGTTGAATGCTGCACCATCAAACCTAGAAACAACTCTCGAGCAATCTAGGGCGGAATAATAAAACATCCATCTACAAAAGAAATCTGTACAAAGTACGTTATATAAATTCCTCCTTATTAAAGTGCTTTGAAAGTCGCAGCCATAAAGTGCTTGCACGAACGGAATTTACTTTGTGGCAGGATTTTAGCATTCGTGAACAAATTGAGCCTCGGGAGGATTAAGTAAAACGCATCGATTGCTCCAAAGCCAGTTGAAAATCACTTGGGTTAAAAATAGATTTATGCTTGTTTATGCAACAACAATATAATTGAAATGTTTTGGAAGATTTAATGTATTTTGGGTGTATGAAACAGTTTTTTATTCAGTGCAATTACTTTAATTTCTAGAACATTAAAATATAGCAATGTCTGTAAAAACTTTGCTAACCTGAATACATACTCGTTTGATCAATACTCGTACTTATGTTACAAGAAAAACTACTTAAAAATATATTTATGTTTAAAAAATATAATATTTTGTAATACATATACATATGCATATACATACCAGGTGTCCCATTTTAACTACTTAACTACTTAAAAATATATTTATGTTTAAAAAATGTAATATTATTGTTATACATATACATAAGCATATACATACCAGGTGTGCTATTTTAAGAAGTACCGTTAAATATCGCGACAAATAAAATTCTAGAGAAAAATGTTTGAGATAAGAGTTGTAGCATTTCAAGAGGCAATCAGATGCGAGTATAACCTTTTTGAAATATGACAGTTTCAAGTTGTGCTTTTCCTGTGTGCAGTCGATCTAGGAACCCCAAATACAGTTAAATGTTCTTAGCCTAATATGAGGCTTCTGATGAACCATAGATACAGTTTTTTTTATTCTACCGAATAAAAAATGTAGACATTTCTATGAAATCAATTTTAATTGTTGAAAAGCTTAAAATCCCAATTCAAAATCTGATTTTCTAAAACAACAACAAACTTTATAGCAATTTGAATTATGTCAAAATATAAGTGGAAGTTATTTGAGAATCAAATAGATCTTTGGTGTATTTCTACAAAAAAAAAACTGGCTTAAGGATTAAGATTATTGATTAAGATAATTTTTAGTACCAAACACCATATTGATTGCAAATGTAATCTTCTAAAGAAAACTATTTCTGAAGTTTTTTCTTGAAATTAGAAACAGTAGCATAAAGATTTAGATTCTATAACACATTCTAGCACTTTGTGGGACTATGGCTCCATAGGGAGCACACTTTTCAGGTGGTGTGCCATTCGTATTTTTCAAACCTTTTTATTTAACTTTTGTTTTGTAAAGTGGAGCATCCAACTTATATGTTATTATGTTTTTGGCTTCCCCACTTAATTTTGAATATATTGTAGAGATGTATCGTATGTATAATTATTTTTTATCCTTTTTTTTTGTGTTTATGAAAGCCTGTAATGCAATATTTATAGCATTTCGTCCAATTCCAATCTAGTCTTTAAGTCCAATAAGCAATTTTATTCTAACCCACATTACGTTTTTGTTCTTAATCTAGGAGTTCACCCATTGATGACTCAATTTTTTGATAAATGATGTCGCACATTCTTCTTGCACACTGACCATAATATTCCTAAAACTAACTCAAATGGTTTTTTCTGCTTGAATCTTCGCGTTGCATTTTCGTTGTAAAGAAGTGTTATAACTTTAACATTTTCATGATTGTCAAGTCTTTATTCATGTTTTCTTGCATTTTTGTCACGTGTCATAGTCAGGAGATCCTAAGATTATCTTGGAAAGTGTTTACATCTATTCTGATTATAGGTGAATTCAACAGGTGAGGTCAGCACTCTTAGATAATATAAGTTTATTTTACCTGATAGTGCTGACTTTGCCTGTTGAATTCTAAGAAGAGAATCTGAAGATTCTTCTAAGAATCTAAGAATTCTAAATTATTTAACTGCCGGTATGTGTTAGTTCATTTAGCGTTATCCAGGGTGCACCACGAGGAGGCGAACTAACTTTTCACCCCATTTATCTGCATTTGATCGGACACCGATTGCATACCTAAGTCCTGTGCAGGTTGTTATTTCTGATGTACGAAGGTGCATCAACAATGTTTTGTAGAACTTTATTCTGCAATCGTTGTATCTTCTCCAAGTGTTTTTTTTTTGTCACAACCTCATAGTTGTGACATCCAAACAGTGTTTGTTATTTACTTATAAAGTTTTCCTATATTTGAGACCTAGTTCCTCTTTTTTCTTCTTGGTATGAGCTTTTCAACGAAACTTGGTGTCTAAAGGGTTTATTTGCATATTGTACTATCTAGTTGTTGATAGGCACTGGGGTGTGTTCTATGCATCTGTTGGTGAAATTAATATTGATACATTAAGTTACAGGTGCTAGCTGCTTGCAATTTTCTTGTAGCCTGCTCATGTAGTAGGCAAAAACCTGCCTATCACTATCATAGTGTCATCCGGAAAAGTTCCTAGAGTGTTATTTTCTAGCAGTGGGCTGGGAGGTCACACGTGTATAGCAAGTATAGTGGTCCTAGTACACTTCCCTGCTTCCTTCCTAGGATTTCATTCAGTTCAGATCAGAGTAGGTGTCATCACGCTTAATTCTTGCCTAATTCTCACCATAGGCGAAATTAAACGATGCACGGGGGGTGGGGGGGTGTATTTGACCTAAAAACGTGGCAAAATTATTTTTCAGATTTATTTTATATATAAACGCCAACAATGTTTTGTAGAACTTTATTTGCAATCGTTATATTGCCTCCAGGTTACTTTGTTTGGCACCACCCCATAGTTGAATACCATATACCAAACAGTTTTTAGTATTTGCTTTTAAAGTTTTCCTATATTTGAAACCTAGTGCCTCTCTTTTCTTCTTGGCAGAAGAATATGTATATAATAAATTTGAATTTTTGGGTAATGTATTTTGGAAAATAGCAAAGAGTGAGTCGTGTAAAAGCTACCTTTTCAGGATAAAGTGTAAAAAGGAATAAAACAAATCTAAGTAAAACAGTATATTTATCTTAAATAACTTTCAACTATTCAGAGGATGACTCCTACCCTTCTGCATTAATGGAATCATTTTTTTCTGATGATTTTCTGATGATTTTTCCGAGAATAAGTTTGTCACATTTTCGTCATCTTCATGCGAGGCCTCAAGTTCACTTGGAAATAACATTTCCATGGCTGCTACGCTAAATGGCTTCGATCTCTTTGATGGTTTTGGTCTTATGCTACTCATTAAGTGATATGATTTTAGAAATAGCCTGTTTAAAACATCTTGGCTACATTGTTCTGCAAAAAACTTTAGAGAGTAACTTTGGCGAAATTTGTCGGAAATATTCATTTCTCGCCTCAGCATAGGTGATAGGTGCATAGGTGATAGGCAGCATAGTTGATAGGATATGATGAATCACAAAAGGTCCGTGATAAGTCCTTTGTTTATTGTGGACGACATAGGATGTCAGAAGTATAACTCAGTGTATAGTAATGCTGCATCATGGCAAAATATTGAAATTTTATAAACATTTATCTTATGCCCACTGAAAATCACGTCTACGATACTATCAAATCTTTCAATGAATCCCAGTTATTCTGGAATTTTCTTTCACACTTGTAGTTTCTCAAGAAATCTTCTGCTTGTATTTCTGTCATTCTTGTTGCCGTAGTTAGCTCTGGGAACATCAAAAATGAGACCAAGCCAAGTTCTAAATTTATCTTGAGTCTCCTTTTTCCTCTGAATTATAATTTCTTTATAGGTATGTGCTCTTTTTTGCCATTTCTGTACAGTTATCTTGTACGAAAGATGGAGCAAAGTTTCCAAAAATCGTATCCTTGCGTTTAACACAGACAAGCCGAATTAAAGATTATATGTCCACTTCTTCGGACGCTGAAAATTATTAAAATCTTGGAAGTTGCCTTACAAATATAACACCTTATTGTTGACTTAGGTTGGGTAGTTGAATTACAAACTTTACCGTCTTAATCTAATAATTTGCAAGATATTGTTGACTTTGTTTGGGTAGCTGAATTCCAAACTTTACCATCAGCTATTGTGAACATCAACGTATGTTATATTGTCACATGTCCTCTTGCGTTTGCTGCCTTTGTGTCCTCTAAATGAGATAAGTTGAAGCAATCAAAATGTATTTTTAAGTCCTTCTATGTCTTTAGCTCATTTCTAAGGTAAACAATAATTTCATTTATGAATTTAATTTTTCTCTCGCAGATTAGTATATACATATCTTAAAAGATATCTTCAAAGATGCCGAAATCATAAAAACATCACGGTTTTCCATGTAATAAACAAACGTTTAACAAACAAAGGTTTGTCCACAGTCCCTTGCAATCAATCGTTATTTTCTTTTTTTTAAGTAACCTTGTTCAGTTTTGTTGGCAGCGTGCCATCTAGCCTTCATTTCCGTCTTTATATAAGAAAGTTTGCGTAAAAGTTCTTGTTTTTGTTCAATAGAAAATGTAAGTTTGATAATTATATCATTCTCCAAAGAATTCAACTTTCTAGCAAATACTCTTTCTCTTCTTTCGTTCACCAATTATACAGATATTCTCGTGTTATTTGTGCAATGTAGAAATTCGAATTTTTGATATACTTAAAACAAATTATATTTAAATATAAATAAATATTTTGGGAATATTGTTCTATAATACTTTTTTGTAGTTTCTAAATAGTCAATCCAATCACTCTATGATAAAAACAGCAGTTTATTCCATTTAAAATAAATGAATGGCTAAGTGCAGAAAGCAGACCACAGCAGACCAAGAGTATCAGTAAACATGTGCGTAATTATTATTTTTGTTAATGATTGTCTAATAACACTTTTAATAAGAATAACTTTTGTTTTGTGTGAATCTTGTAATGTTTTCAACAATAAAATATGATTTTGTACAAAAAGGGGAGTACTTCATAATATTAAAAAAAATCCTAATGAACTTTTGTACTGGTAGGAAATGTTTTCACCTTTTCAAATAAATAAAATATATTTTTAAATGATCCTGAATAAAATTAATAATTTGGAGATCATTCAGTTGAAATACGCACTTGAAATCGATTATCTCAAAACGTTAATTTCATAATACGTATCTTTCTGCACTTAGCCATTCAAATGAAGTACGACGTATTTAAGTGGACATTTAACTAATGGCATTTTTTAAATACTAATTGTCAAAATTTTTAGATGCAACATATTTTATTCATAGAGTTTTTTTTCAGTTTTCAGTTATAATTCGAAATAAAATTCTCGTTTTTATCTAATTTGTAAGAGAAGCAATCAAAATGTCTTTTTAAGGTAAAGATTTCATTTAATGAATTTAATTTTTAAAGATGTCTTCAAAGATGCCAAAAACACACAGGATGTGTTACAACATTTAATAAACAGAAGTTGATGGCTACTTCCGATGGAACAGGAAGTGATAGATGGTTGTAAGTATTTCACCTGAGTACGGAGTCTGTGTTTGGATGTTTGGACGAATAATTTGAATATTTTATTTGATCGGGAACCCCATAAACTTTTAACGGACGGTTTCGGTGAGCCACCCTGTAATTTAATAGTAGGTATTGTTTTTCCATAAAATGTTCATATTCATATTGCAAAATAGATATATTTGTAGATGGAACTGAATCATAAATTTTCCTACATTTTTTGTCTTAATTAAAATGTTGGCCTAAGACTTATTATTTGCTTAAGTAAAATAATAGTTATTTATTGAATATGTGTTTTAGATAGCGTTTTATACACGCAAGAAAGTTTATTTTCCTGAAGTAGATTTCATCAAAAAATGATTTGACATTTCGCTCTGACAGCGGCTGTAACGTCAATAATTATTAAAATAAATTTCAATAATTTTCAATAATTTCAATAATTTTCACTATGCGTTCTGAAACCGATGACAACTGCAAGCATGTTATTAATGGAAACGAAGTGAAATATGATAAAATATAAAACGAATTCTCTATTGATATAAATGCTAATGTTAATATTAATAATAAATAAATCAAATATAATTGATTTAAGATTGAATTTTTCACTATTCCATTAGTGGAATAAAGTAATTTAATTATTCCACTAGTAGATACAGTGGTACTTTATATGCTTCATAAGTGTGGATAAAACTCCAATTATAATGTGATTGTTGATCAATATGTTAATTATACATAATACATAAATTGTTCATATTGTTAGATGAAAGTGTGCCATACATTTTACTACAATTTATGTCTCAATTAACTGTTGGCCTAAGACTTATTATTTGCTGTATCTATAAGTTGAACTGAGGCTGCTGGTATAAAAAATACGTACACTATGATATAAAATATAAATAAAGCAATGCTGTTCAGATGTAATCGGTGTGCTGGTTAGTTTATCCATGCGTCTGGAAGTGGTCAATAAAAAGAGTGAAATCCCGATTGTAACGTTCGAGAATGGACAAGTATTGGGCCATTAAGAAAAACCAAACAACGTCGAGCTGACGGCGAAAATATTTTCTTAACCTCGACCCGCGCCGGAGCGAGAGAGCGGATCACAGGCCATTATTTCACGAGAAAAATAACACAATAACTCTTAAACAATCAAACAATTCGTGTTATCTCGGCCGGAAATTGGGCACCGCAGAAAAAAAAGCGCGCCCAGGACGTGCTTTAATCGTTGATTAATGACGGCCCGGGCGCAACTTATTAATTACGAGTTCGGCCGCGCGTTCCTATGGGATGATTAAGTGCGTGGCATTTGCTTGTCGCAGATAAACAAGATCCTGTATACTCATTAGCCGTGTTTGCCTTGGGATGCGTCCAATAATGCGAAGAGCAAAGTGCCTTACGGAAATATTGTTTGCCGAAGGACTTGGGCAAAAACCCATCCCGGAACTCGGATACACTCAGCGGGGGCAAGAAAATTCGCGTTTTAATCGCCCGAGTGCTCATATCGTTCCCCTGAAAATAACTGAAAATAAAACTATCCCGAGTCGACAATTCCGAATTTCCCCCTCGATGGTTTTTAATTAACGCCCGGTGAACGGCAGCAGGAAAAAAACCGCCTCACGCCAAACAAAATTTCGGTTTTAATTGCAGCCGTACGTTAAACGATCGAACCGAAATGGAAGTGAGCGCGACGTCGAAAAAAAAAACGCGCAATAATAGGTACGAACTAGACGGGGGGCAAATCCAATTACATTTAAAAATGAACGGAATCTAATTAATGTTAATACAATTTTCAGCGTGCCTGCTAATTGGATTGGTTGATGCGGTTATGTTATATTACTGTGATATATTAGTAGTGACAGGCTGCGGGAGAGAACGCCGAACAGAGGAACTCGCCGTAATCGGAAAGGATAATCCCGAAAATTACGGTTTAATTATTCCGGGACGGAAGTGTCGACTGCCTGACGGGACGGTTATGAACGCTCCGGCTGGTACGCTCGTCTTAATTGCGTGCGAACCGCTCTAGGTTTTCATATTTTTAGACTGCGTTATTGCCACAGCGAAAAATTTACGGCAGACTCAATTATCTGAAACGCTAAACCCTCATAGCCATATAAATGTAGCACATAAATTAACCGCAGGTAATTATTATCCTCAGAATTAATTATTATTAATTTACACATCATTACTACGGCATTGCTGCTGTAAATAGTAATTTTATGATTTTAATTAACCTTATTGTTCCACCCATCGTAACGCAAATTATTATTCATAACTCATACATATTTTCGATCACCAGAAAGCAAACTAGTAACTTCATCAACTTGAAACTGATTCAGATTACAGAACGCCATGAAATTTTCATAAAAACACTATAATTTCAGCCCATTCTGTCAGTGTATTAGAATCACCATACATGCATCCCAACTTTATTATTCTGTAGGTACAATAAATGAAATACTTTGGAATGAATGTAAACGCAAAACTCAACTTGTGCCAGTTTTAAAACCAACTTTAACATTATTTGATGAAACAACTTTGCTGGGAACTATTTTGAATTTTTATAGCTCCACGAGCTCTAGAACAATATTGCACCGTAAAACTAATATTTTCTTCCTCTGTGTAATTTTCCACCTATCAAGCGGCATTAAATGCGAGGCGATCGCACAGTTTGCTACACGTGATAGCTTCCAGTGTTTTAAATGGGATCCTAGACGGTTCGCATTTAACAACTTAAACGTGTGCCGCTTAACAACCACCCTGTTTAAAACAATGGGCGCCTCTTAAATCGCGCTTTGCAGGAAACTAATAACTTAGCGCTTCAATGTAATCTAAACTCAACGTCGCAGACAATGCGTTTGATTGACCTGCATTCCCTCGTAGATGCAGAAGTCATTTACAAACTTGCTCGCACCTCCGCTTCAAAACCGGCGTGTATTGATGATCGGGGCGGGGATTGTTTCTCTCACCTGCACCGAGTCGGCTTTAATTTGCGAAGTTGCAATTAGAAAGGATTATTAGAAACGCCGCCGGATTTTCCGTCGAGATAATCCCTTAATTCCGTCCGGCAGGGGAACGGTTTATACTTAATAAATGTAATAAGAAGTGTGTTTAATTGCAGCGTCAATCGACACTGCAATTAGTAAAATTAATTGAAAGAAAATGCAGTTATACATTTTTAGTCATCTGTATGTGTATTAATTTCCGAATTAATTTCAATGTAAATGAAGGTAAAGATAAAAAGGTAAAGTATACGTATGTTAAAAATTCCAAATAAAATCCCAATTTTCAATACAAAATCTTGAGTTTATCCAACTGCCATAAATATTTCAAAAATCATGTGTTGTAGTCACCCGACAAGAACAGACAATGACTCATGCTGTTCTGAACAAAGAATCGCGGATTCATTAACGAGTAACGCATGCTTAAGGTAAATGTAATAGAGTGAAATGAAATATGAAACGTATGTCAGATTCCGGCAATACGGAGCGAAGAGTCATTGTCAGCTCTTAACAGGACTACTATACCCAATCATATTGTCAATATAAATTTAACCATATTTTTATCCTAAAGTTATCGGTTTTAAACAATTCGACTACTGACTTTACAGATTTTTTCATCGTTTATACATTCTATTATACGTTTCACTGAAAGCAATAAATCGTGTTTGGCACACTATTCAATTTACTATTTGAAATAAATGAGTTAATTAATTGTAACGATTTCACCAAATCTATTATTCACAATTTAATTCATTGGATCTTTTACACGTCCATTTTGCGCATCCAAATTATAAATAAATGATTTAATTCATTTGTTGTCGCATTTCCTGCACAAAACAATTTAATTCAATTACTGTGTAATTTGCATTCACCGTAAACATTAGTAATTACTAGTGAGGGCCTATTAAATAATAAATGACTAACGTTTTGTAATGCACTCAGTTAGGTGCATATAATTAGTTTTCCTACAAGTCGTTTCTTTGTTATAAAATATAATAATTATAAGTACTAATAATGCTAACTATATTAATAATTAATTAAGGTTTTAATCGTTGACTCAAATTTTGTATATATTTATCACTACCAATGCTTCGAATAATATTAAGATTTTTAAATTTCGCAAATTTATACAAATAACTATAATTTGTTATAGTGATGACGATTCTAAACTTCAAAATCTGTGAAAATTTATTAATTGCATATTTATTATTAGGTATGTATTTAGTAAACCTGTAGCTAAATCTCCTGAAAATTTGACATAGTTTCTACATTTAATAAGTGAGGTAATCGAAAGTATAACTTTCTGCATGGACACAAATCAGTTAGCTCTTACTGAAATTTATGAAACTTTATTAATTGCATATTTATTATTAGATTTGTGTTCAGTACACCGGAAACTAATTCTCCTGAAAATTTGACATAGTTTCAGTATTAAATAAGTGAGAAAATGTAACGTTTAACTTTCTGCATTGACAGGTCAGCTATTACTGAAATTTCATTAATAGCATGTTTCATATAAGATTTGTATTCAGTACACCTGAAGCTAATTATCCTCAAAATTTGACATAGTTTCTGTATTAAATAAGTGAAAAAATCAAAAGTGGAACTTTCTGCATTGACAGGTATGGATTGGTTATTACTGAAATTTCTGAAAATTTACTACTGGCATATTGACTATTAGATTTGTATTTAGTATAACTAAAGCTAATTCTCCTGAAAATTTGACAAAGTTTCTACATTAAATAAGTGAGAAAGTCGAAAGTATAACTTTCTGCATTGACATGTTTAGGTTAGCTATTAGCGAAATTTCTTAAATTTTATGAATAGCATATTCCATATTGGACTTGTGTTCAGTACGCCTGAAAATTTGACAAAGTGTCTGTATTAAATAGGTGGGAAAATCGAAAGTGTAACTTTCTCCTCTTCTCCTCTTCTTGAAAAGTATGAGTTAGCTATTACTGAAACTTCTGAAACTTTATTAATTGCTTATTAAATACTAGATTTGTGTTTTGTAACAGAAAATATAACTTTCTGCACTGACTAATGTTTCTGTATTAAAAAAAAGTGAGAAAATCGAAAGAATATCTTTCTGCATTGACAAGTATGAGTTAGCTATTACTGAAACTTCTAAAACTGTATTGATTGCTTATTAAATTTTAGATTTGTGTTCACTACACCTGAAGCTAATAATCCTGAAAATTTTACAAAGTTTCTGATTTAAATATGTGAGAAAATCGAGAATACACCTTTCTGCATTGACAAGTATGAGTTAGCTATTACTGAAACTTCTGAAACTTTAATAATTGCTTATTAAATACTACATTTGTGTTTAGTATACCTGAAGCTAATTCTCCTGAAAATTTTATAAATTTTCTGAATTAAATAGGTGGGAAAATCGTAAGTGTAACGTTCTGCATTGACAAGTAAGATTTAGCAATTACTGAAACTTCTGAAACTTTTTTAATTGCTTATTAAATACTAGATTTGTGTTAAGTACACTTGAAGCTAATTCTCCCGATAATTTGACAATGTTTCTGTATTAAAAAAAAGAGAGAAAATCGAAAGTATAACTTTCTGTACTAACAGGTATGGGTTAGCTATTACTGAAATTTCTGGAAGTTTATTAATTGCTTATTTAATGTTAGATTTGTTTTCCACACACCTGAAGCTAATACTCCTGAATATTTGAAAAAGTTTCTGTATTAAATAAGTGAGAAAATCGAAAATATACCTTTCTGCGTTGACAAGTACGAGTAAGCTGTTACTGAAACTTCTAAAACTTTATTAATTGCTTATTAAATTGTAGATTTGTGTTCACTACACCTGAAGCTAATAATCCTGAAAATTTGATAAAGTTTCTGAATTAAATATGCGAGAAAATCGAAAATACACCTTTCTGCATTGACAAGTATGAATTAGCTATTACTGAAACTTCTGAAACTTTATTAATTGCTTATTAAATACTAGATTTGTGTTTAGTACACCTGAAGCTAATTCTCCTGAAAATTTGACAAAGTTTCTGTATTAAATAGGTGGGAAAATTGAAAGTGTAACTTTCTGCATTGACAAGTAAGATTTAGCAATTACTGAAACTTCTGAAACTTTATTAATTGCTTATTAAATACTAGATTTGTGTTTAGTACACCTGAAGCCAATTCTCCTGAAAATTTGACAATGTTTCTGTATTTAAAAAATGAGAAAATCGAAAGTATAACTGTCTGCACTGACAAGTATGGGTCAGCTATTACTGAAATTTCTGAAACTTTATTAATTGCTTATTTAATTCTAGATTTGTGTTCACTACCCCTGAAGCTAATAATCCTGAAAATTTGACAAAGTTTCTGTATTAAGTAAGTGAGAAAATCGAAAATATACCTTTCTGCATTGAGAAGTATGAGTTAGCTATTACTGCAACTTTTGAAACTTTATTAATTGCTTATTAAATACTAGATTTGTGTTTAGTACACCTAAAGTTAATTCTCCTGAAAATTTGACAATGTTTCTGTATTAAAAAAAAGTGAGAAAATCGAAAGTATATCTTTCTGCATTGATAAGTATGGGTTAGCTATTACTGAAATTTCTGAAACTTTATTAATTAGTTATTTAATTTTATATTTGTATTCACTACACCTAAACCTAATACTCCTGAAAATTTGACAAAGTGTTTGTAATAAATAAGTGAGAAAATCGAGAATATACCTATCTGCATTGAAAAGTGTGAGTTAGCTATTACTGAAACTTCTGAAACTGTATTAATTGCTTATTAAATACTAGATTTGTGTTTAGTACACCTGAAGCTAATTCTCCTTCAAATTTTACACAGTTTCTGTATTAAATAAGTGAGAAAATCAGTACATCTTAAGCTAAGTTTCCTGAAAATTTAACAAAGTTTCTGTATTAAATAAGTGAGATATTACTGAGATTTCTGAAACTTTATTAAATGCTTACATTCTTAAGCAAATCTGGTTATCGTTTTTACGAAACTATGGCGTAAAATTAATAATTATATGAAGATTTGTGATTTCTTTTGATCCCATTTTTACCTCTAAAAGCAAGAAAGAAAATATCTTGCGGTGTTCTTCATTAAAATAAGACCGGAACGGGTAAATTAAAAAAAATGTCCCATCAATTCTGCGTTGTTTTAAGATCATCACCAACGTAGTACATTAGCGACTCTCACACATACACACAATTCCATCAAATAATGGCATTCAATCTTATTAATCACATTTTAACTGCCGCTTTGTAATTTCCTTGTGCTTCTCAGTCGGCGTTCTTTAACCTGAACACTATACACTCGTCTCTCATATCATTTAATAATGCGTGTTTAATTGCATTTAAATTAATGTCCGTGCTCAATCTTGTGGTATGGTTAAATCGCCTAGGTGTTTATTTTGTAAAACACAATTCCAGAAGTAGTAAATCAAACTTGACGTTTTCCTTCTCTTCGGTTTTTAAAACATTCCCACAGTTTACACTGCCGTGCCGCCGTTGCTCACATTCATTTTCGTCGGCGGTTTCAGCAGGAAATATTTGCTGCGAATACTTCATTCAGCGCCGGGAAATGCAGTGCACTTTTTACTGTGTTTAGGCAATTACGTGTCCTATATTATTTCCCAAGTCTGACGTGAAATTTGTTTTACATACTTACTCCAGATGTTCATATTCAAGAATGATAACAACAATAATAAATACTTTGTTACAAATACAAATATGATTTATCACCAAACACATAGCAAACTAAGTAACTATCGTGAAAAATTCTTCATGAGGATAGAATGGATTTGATTATTATTTGGAGTACCGAACTAAAAGATATACTTGTACAAAACTAATTAGAAACAATCGCAATTCTGGTGAAAAAATATTATGAATGAGAACAGAATAGCTCTGATTGTAATTACAAAATTTTCATTTTAAGATAAAGATAATTCTTCTAAAGTGGTTTAATATTTTCAGTCGTAACCATTTCAGTCTTTTATTTCTTAGATACCTATATTAGAAAATTGATAATGAAAATGTGACAATATTCACTTTACCTTATTATTTTTTGTCTAAAACTGTTTTTGAATTATATCTGGGCATTGATTCAAAGAAAATTATATTAAAAAGGGTCTATATCTTCATGATCATATTCTGATAGATTCATCAATATTTTCCTCATTTTTTTTGTCTCAGGCCCAGTTTTACTATTGTAGATTATCGTTGTTTATGACACATTTTTCTATCATTATATTAGGCAAATGTACGATAAACAAAGATAATCCACGATTGTAGAACTCTGCCTTATACATAACGTTTAAACAGCGCCTTATTTCTTCGTTGTTATTAAGCCTTAAGTTATTATTATTACACGTATTATTGAATTTAGAATAGTATTAGCTGCATTCTTATTAATAGCCGTTTCAAAATCTCTATAGGCCTATATTTGTATGTAGTTCCAAAGAACTTAGCGTGACCATTTTTCTATTGCGGAATAGTTCTCCTTTTATTCTTAACTGCATGTCCAATTGCTAGGTATTTCAATAAGATTTATAATACTTTTTCTGTACGTGGCATACGCGTCCACAATGATTATAATTAAATTGTAGCCTGGAACACCCTTTATCCAGCAACTTTCTTTGTTAAGTAAAATATCACTCACGTATATCAAATGGATTCCATGTCATTATGCCGCCAACAATTAATCACAGAAACTTCCCAGACCGATTTTATATTTATTTTGTAAACTAACAACAATGCATCGCCTCCACAAACGTAAAAGCCTAATTAGATATGTTTTGATTAATGTCCTCGTATACAGCTGTCACATTATAAATTGTCTTTCTTCCAACTTCGGCCCAAAAATTTAATTTTATGGCCATAATTTCCTGTATTAATGTTCCGTAACTTAATAAATTAGTGTCAAATATCTCTAGAATGCCATTAACGAGAAAATTGTTAAAATGTAGACATTTGTATATTTTATTTCGTGTCTAATGCGTACTCCACGCGTACAACGTTCAATATTATTAATAACTATATTTCCATATCCCAAGAATTCCCAGGTACCGAAAATCATCATATGTATCACTAAAAAACAGGCGTGCTGTATACATTTGCTCCCCCGGTGTATACAGGGTGACAGAACAAACTGCAATGTATAACACCACGCGATAGAGGACCAACAAATAATTTTAAAAAAATCCTATACACTAATGTCCGATCGCTTTTTGTTTTCAAATTGCAGATTTGTTCCATTTCATCATGTATATAAGAATTTAAATTAATTTAATTCATCATCATCATTCAATTTAAATATGTATTATATGGTATGAACAGCTTATGTATAAAACCAGTTGTTGGGAAAATATTGCAGATTCAATCATTTAATTTAAATAGGTGTTATATGGTATGAATATCTTACGTATAAAACCAGTTGTTGGGAAAATATTGCAGATTTCTTGATTTCAGTATTCAGATTTGAGTCGATCGGAAGGTATAATGCATTTATAACCAATTTTGCGCATAACATTGCACGGTATCTGGATCCTGGGACACCATGTATATAACTTTCATACCGAATTTTTCTTTAGAAAATATTGTTTGATTTGAATAAGACACCGATTGTTGTGATCACTGGCTTCATGTAATCGTTGACATTATCTTTAATTTTATGGTCGTGGGACCTCTAATGCTATTCATAAAAAGGGCGACAGAGAGGACGTTAAGGGAAGGGTTGTAGTGATATTCAAGCAGATGTTTATCAAAACAAGGCCAATCATTATTTGCGATTTTTTAATATTACATAATATATATGAACACTGACAGGTATACAAAATTTTGAAATTTTATTGATGATACTTTCAAAGATATCAATGTCTTTACTAAAACCTTTTGCCCGGAAAAAATAATGGTTTTAGAGATTTTATTTATTTTTTCAGTATTATTATTATAATTACAGACCGATATCGATCCTCCCAGTTTTCTCCAAAGTGATTGAGATAGTGATTGTTCTTTACAACCAAATCATGCACTACATGGAATCAATCGGCTTATTTAACCGAGTGCAGTTTGACTACAGAAAGGGTTTATCCACAACTGATTCAATTTTGTCGCTAATAAATCAAATATTGCAGGGCTTTGAAGGGGGATTCCTATGTGGTGTCTTTCCTGGATTTAAACAAAGCATTATGGATTTGATAGTGGTGGCAGTAAACTGTTTCGATCTTTTCTTTCGGATCGTGTGCAGGTTGTACGTGTCAATGATGAGACCTCAGATATCCTACCCTTAGAATATGGTGTACCCCAAGGCTCTATGTTGGGAAACCTATGGTTCCTAATATACATCAATGATTTACTTGGTCGCTCAGACGATACAACACTTGTAAATAGCGATGTTGAATTAGATGTTGCTAGGAATAGTAACCGTAATGCAATGGAGTTAGCAAAAAATTGGTACAGGAGTAATGTGCTGCACCTGAACACTGCTAAACTGCTGAACTGTACCTGAATACTGTTAATAGGACATTTATTCTTAAACGGCTTGCTGATCTTGAGGCCTCATCTGTGAATTTCTGAGTATTGATTCGAGACTCACTTGGAATGCAAATGGCGAAATGCTAGCGAAAAAACTATGTAGCACCATATTCGTTTTGCACAACTTGGCACACTCAGTTTCTACAAAAAACCTGAGGACCAGGTATTTTCAAATCGCAATCGCGGGTAAAATTCGCGTATGTACGTAGGCGAGGTGCTCTGTATACCCCCACAAAAAAGAAATAGTTACTCGTGATATGTTGGATAATTTATCAAATGTACATCCTCTATAAATTTACTTGACCTTTATAAACAATAAAAAATATTCTAATAATTAATTTTATGAAAAAGAGTATTATTCCAATACTTAGACAAAAGAATACAAGAATTATTATGCATTTATACAAATTAATCATTTACATTACTGAGAACATTAAAATAAAGTTTGAAACTGAAAATAACGTTAATAGAACAAAATAGTAAAAAAAAATCTAATAAAAGACACTGTTAAAGATAATCGTCCTTGAGTCACTTTCTTCCGAATGTTGCAAAAAAGATTCACAAATTTATTTCACGTGAGACATACACATGATATTTTTACATTTGCAGCAGTACACATTGTTTTTTCGGTCTTTCTTTCGCGCACAAACTACAAATTGCCCAGAAGAGCGAGATGGACGAGGAATTTGAGGTATTGAGACAGGGTGTTTCTGAAACTTTGGCATACTTGGTCGCTTGCACCTTCAGCAGTCTGGGTATATTTGTCATCGAAGCCCTTTTCCTTACTTGTGGTTTCAAAAGTTCCATTCCCAATCCTCTTAGAAATTTTCTGCGTATAATTTCTTTATCAGGATTATTTGCCAAGATTATGACTTGAGCATTGATACCTACAATGTCCAAAATTCCAATACATATAGACATATTGTCAGACACATATAGCCAGATTCGAGCGCTTGGTCTTTCTTGTAAGGGAATACGTTGCGCACATTTTGTCAACCGCATCAACCGCGCCTTTAGTATTATTGTAAAAGGCGATAATTTCGGGTTTTTTGTCATCACCAGTAGTGGGATCGACATCGTCACAACTAAGATGCATCGTAGAGAGCAGTAACACGTTCATACCTTTTATTGGTACTACCACAAAGCCTTTATTTAATTGTTGTAAGCAAAAACTGTACGTTTCACGTCTCTCTCTTTACATTAGTCAATTGTTGAAGTATCTCAGGTTTGTTTTACGTAAAGAGCCAACCATGGATAGCTTGTTTCGCAAAAGTTCTTAAACAAGTTTAACACTAGTGAACCAGTTATCCATTATAAAGTTTCTACTAGATTTAGCGATGGGTTTCGTTAGTCTATGTACTACTTATTTCAATGAATTTGATATACAATAAGGACCTTCAGGTTGCTGTGCTAGATATAATTCCATATTTAGTGTAAACCAGGTTCGATCATCACAGAGAGTAAGTATTTTCAAACCATACTTTGCTGGCTTACTAGATATATACTGCCTAAAAGAGCATTTAGCTCTAAATGCAACAAGTTGTTCATCAAGGGTTGTATATTCTGCAACTGTGCAGGACTCTTGACAGTTTTTAACAATCAGGTCAAATATTTGTCTCACAGAAGCTAGTTTGTTAATTTTCTTGCGCAGATTTCGATCATTTATATCATAGAAGCGGAGGCATCTGAGAAGGAACAAAAATCTATCCTTGGACATTATGGGGTGAAATATTATAATTCCTGTTCCATCTGTAGCTCATAAATCTTCCAAGTTTTCTTTTCTACCACGGAATGAACCAGCTAGTATTAGCAAACCAATAATTGATCGAATCTCTGTTATATCAGTTAGGCGAACTAGACTTTTTTATATTTGGGTTGTATTTTCTCAATGTATATGTTGTGACTAAATCAAATATAACATCATTTATGAGTAAAATTAAACAATCTAAAGGATATTTAGCTTCTTAGCATGTAATTTTGTTCCTGTAATTTCATACACAATGTTTTGTCTGCTGTCTTGACGGTTTTAGAACCCGTAGTTTTATTCCACTTTGTTTCTCTGTCTTTGCTCAGCATACAATTTTGAACCAATGTGCCAGATTGTTGGTCATCATTATCTGTGCTATTAGATTGTAAACTTCCACGTCCAGGGTTTTCTTCACAATCCAAATCATTTTTAGACGCATCAGACTGCTGTGTTTTACTCACCTTGCATTGTTCATCATGTGAGACTTCATCTGATTCACCATCTTCCGTTGAGTCAACACAGATATCACCAACATATTCATTTACCTCCAATATTTATTTTTAAAGCTTTGCCTGTTCTTCGTACGACATCTTACTATAAATCAACACCGTGCTTACTAAATCTACGTTCAGAATAAATAATATACATTAGATTTCAACACAATGTCTTATACTATAACCTCTAAATGAAAGATAGACAGTGACACAGCAGTGTACCAAACAGTATTTCTGAATTACCGACAATCGTGGGGTTATGTGACCGCCCCACATACCTAGTTAAAGGTTAAACGCCCCCAAATATCGCCCAATCGCTTTTGTACTGATGACACGACTATGGACATGAATAGATATTAATATTATTGTTCTTGGGTGTAGGTAATGGTTGGTGTTTTTATAGTGTACTTCTATAGTGCACATATAGTGTATTTTTGTAGTGTATTTTTTTATTGTATTTCTATGTACAATATATATACATTGGAGGTGTATTGTACCTACTCCTCATTGATTTCCCAGTTATGACATGAAATTCTCGAAAAGTTACTGTTATTGTTGATATGCCTAATTGTGTGATTATCTGTGATCGCTTATACGACTTTAATTATTGTACAATTATATGTGTGGTTATTGTGATTATTTGAATTGTTCACGTATACTATTTACTATATTTTTGACCCTGACCTGTGTAAACATTTCTTTTGTGTGCTAACATTAATGAACTATCTATCTATCTATTATTATTTTTATGTGGGGACTGGGTACATCATATGAAAACTAGAACCATTAAGATTCCATGTTTTATTTCTTCTTGTATATTTTAGGTATCCCTCGAATTCCACTTCTAATTTTAATCATTTTGTTTAGATTCCAATTACCTCCACATCCGTTACCGCTGACGGAGACGTGCATTAGTTCTCAATTTACGTATTCCTGTAATTACAACGTTGGCGGGCGTTGTTCGCCACTTTGCTCAAAATTCGGAGCGGCTGTTTCTCAATTTCCCACTGTTTTTTTTGTTTTGTTTGTTGGTCCTCTCGGATTCCAGAGGCGGACGTTTGGTCATGCGCCCCTTGTTTTGGCCACTCGTCGCTTTTAATTGCGGTGTTAAAAGCGGCCACACACATAAAAAACTGAGGCACCGCTCTTGTCTCACCACTGATGAGATGCTGCTTCTTCCCGAGTAATTCAACGCTGAGAGGCTGTGTGTTATAATTAAACCGGACTGAGATCTATAATCCCATCGTCGCGAGTGTACGCTGAATAATTTATGGGGCGCGGAAAATGAGCGTGTCGTCTACAATGACATTTTCCGCGAGTCAGTTTCGGGAGCGTCGCGATGTGGCGTCGGGGGTGGGGGCAGAATTAGCGCGGGGCTTCCGCTCACGTGGATTTCAAAAGAAAGCTCGCTGCACGCACAATGGGACGGATAACGAACGTATAAAAATGCGGTCGCGATATGAAAATGTCCGGCGCATGAATAGGCTGGATGTTTCGGATGTCTCGTTGAATTGCAGATTAATAACTTGTAAATCAGTCCCCTCGCGAGAGAGCGAGATGGACCCGACCGGTGGCACGGAATTCCTATCGACTTTATTAAAACGGGCGCCATTAATAATCGCACCGACGGAATTCGGGGCTCAATTAATCAATCGCGCGTCCCCGACCTTATTTACCCACCCCGGAATCATTCCGATAACTCGGCCATTTTTTTCATGCTCAATAGGACCCCGGGCTTTTTCAGCAGCCGCTTCATCGGTCTGGCTGCCCTTTCAGGCATCAACGGCGTCGTTGTAACTCTGCCGACCCATTCTCTTCACGCTCCACACTCCACCATCAAAACGTCGCGCTTTTTGTAGTGCTGATTGAGTTTAGTTCGTATAAAATCTCTAATATACACCCTCTGCTCCAACAAAAGTATTTTTTATTTGATATCCTTTGTAAGGAATAGATCCATACCGCTTCCCTTCTAGGCCACCACTTTAATTAACTATAATAATACAATATGTTCACCAGAATGGCGTATTATTATTGCACTCATTTTTCCTTCATCATAACTTTATTTTGCGCAGACAACATCTTTGTAAACTTCCTCTTTGTTCCGAGATGCGGTTATAAACATCTTATATTGACCATTAAATGAAATTGATTATCAAGCATAATTTCTTTACGTGTCCTTAATGAATCTTTTAAATTCTTGGTGCTTTAGAATTATTATTCTTTTGTTTCATTTGTTATATATTATGAAATTGATTTGCCTCATATAACAATATTTCAAAATTATGAATAACACATGCAGTTTGAAGATATACTTCGCACAACGATAGTTTATTTTTATGACATTGACTTGCAATAATAATTATAACGGTGAGATTCTTAAACCACTTCAAGTTAGGTATCATAAAAGTCCAGGTATTGGCCGGCCCTTTGTCACTGGCAACTCTTTGGTGCATCAACATTCAAGCCAAAGCCTGGACTCGATACCAGGACTTTTATGATAACTTACTTGAAGTGGTTTAACAATCCCACCCTTAAAATTTTTATTCCAAGTCAATGTCATAAAAACAAACTATCGTTGCGCGAAGTATATCTTCAGTCGACCGCCAACACTACTACATTCAAAATATATATTAACGAAATTATTATCGCTCAAAGCCCAAGGCAATGATAAGCATGCTAACACAATTAAAATTAGTTTCATTAATAAATTTGTAACATATTTGCAGCATTAAATAATATTTGTTACTTTGAGCTTATTCAAATGTTACTTGCTTTTTACTGATTCGCAAAGCATTTGAAGCAAAATATTTCTAACTATTAATATTTGTTACTTTGAACCTATTAAATATTACGTATTTTTATTTATTGCATCTGATTTGCTGTAAAATATATGTAACTATCGACTTATTCACGAAAAGCCAGGTCTAGTTTTTAAGGAGTTTTAATCTGATGCGATCAAATATTCCGCTATTGTCACCTCCACGCTTCACGTATCGGCACATCTCAAGCGCGAGGATTAACTACACCATCGAAAATGCTTCATTTGCATATTACAGCTTGGCGCTGCTGGAGTGAGTTTGACACTTTGATTGAGAACTCCTCGCAAGGCGAACTGAGCTCTGGCAAGAAATAATCTTTCATCAAAGTCGTCAGGTACAGTTAACCCTAGGCCATAGGTGAACACATAATAATCTGCTCATAACATACATTTTTTAACTCAATTTACCTAAAATTTGGGGTTAATGGGACACTATTACACATAGCTTCTTCTGTATTATAAAAAAAAAATTATAGACTTTTTTTTACTGGGGGCCCCACTAAATATTTATGCCCGGGGCTTCATATTCCAAAGGACAGCCCTGTCCATACCGGTTAAAAATGTAAGCAATTACAAACACAAATCTAGTATTTAATAAGCAATTAATAAAGTTTCAGAAGTTTCAGTAATACCTAACTCATACTTGTCAATGCAGAAAGTTATACTTTCGATTTTATCACTTATTTAATACAGTAACTTTGTCAAATTTTCAGGAAACTTAGCTTCAGGTATACTAAATACAAATATAATATTAAATATGTAATTATTAAATTTTCAGAAATTTCAGTAATAGCATACAATTGTGCAATTTTGTCACTAACATTGCCAAAATAGGTTAGGCAAACGAAGGGTTTGTTTTCAGTTTTTGGCGATATCGCCTTTTAATAAAATAAATATACCCAATACCGCCGAAAACTGAAAACAAACCCTTGGTTTGCCTAACCTATTTTGGCAATGTTAGTGACAAAATTGCACAAATTCTTAAAAACAAAGTGAAAATTGCATTGAAAACAGACACTAAAAAATCTTCAATTATGTTTAACGCCAAGGATAAAATAGAACCCTTAAACAAATCGGGTGTGTATAAACTTTTGTGTAAAAACTGTGACGGATATTATATTGGTCAGTCAGGGCGGAATTTTAACATCAGGTACAAGGAACATTTGCGATCGTTTCATCTCAGAAAAGAAGACTCAACATTCGCAGAACACCTTCTTAATGAGGGACACGAGCCAGCTGATGACCCCATCAAGATCCTACATTTTGCCGACAAAGGGCTTAAACTGAATTTATTGGAATCGTTGGAAACCTTCAAATCCACACTTTCAAAAGACGGTCATTTACTTAATGATCAGATATATCTTATATTCTCTCCCCTCTTTAATTGTTATAAAATTAGGGTATAAGCTAAGGCTAATATTAAGTATGAAATTAAAGAATTTTCAGAAATTTCGCCAATACCTTACCCATATTTGTCAATGCAGAAAGTTATACTTTCGATTTTCTCACCTATTTAAAACAGAAACTTTGTCAATTTTTTAGGAGAATTAGCTTCAGGTGTACTGAATACAAATCTAATATAAAATATGCTATTAGTAAAATTTCAGAAAATTCAGTAGTAGCTAACCCATACTTGTCAATGCAGAAAGTTATACTTGTCATGTTTTCACTTATTTAATACAGAATCTTTGTCAAATTTTCAGGAAAATTAACTTCATATGTACTGGACACAAATTTAATATGAAATAAGCAATTCATAAGTTTTCAGAAATATCAGGAATAAGTAACTCATACTTGTCAAAGCAGAAAGTTATACTTTCGATTTTCTCACTTATTTAATACAGAAACTTTGTCAAAATTTTAGGAGCTTCAAGTGCAGTGAATACAAATCTTATATGAAATATGCTATTAATAAAGTTTCAGAATATTCACTAATAGCTACCCATACTTCTATGATATAAACTCTAAAATAATTGTTGGAATTATTTTGCGCATGTTTATGTTAATGCTAAAGCATTTTTTTTTTATATTTCTATAATTATTGAAGGTTTTGTCAAGTTGTCGATTTTTTCGAATTGTATTATCATTTTTGAAGTTTAAAAAAATATGTCGAACAATTTTATCAATTTCCTAAAGTTAATAAAGTAAACATCATGTAGATGTCATATAGACATGTAGATATGTCATCTAGAGTCTAGACCACGAATCTTCGAAATTATTTATGCGATATTTTGAATATTCATTAACTTTGATAGAATATCAAACAAATGTAAGTTGCAGTACTTTTTAATTTTACAATTTTTGAAGTTTCTAAATACAATCATTTAATTTCTGTATACCCATACCCATTCTGCATACCCATACCCATTCTGCATACCCATGATTTCTGAGATGCATTAAAGTTTTAATAAAACAAATCGCGAATTAATTTCGATTTTTAATAATTTACTATTATTAATCGATAGCCTTAAAAAATATCGTTATTTATATTATTATTGTAATTATATTATTATTATTAATCAATAATTTTAATTTTTTTAGTATCTGTCTGGATTTGGATTTTTATTAACTTTGACGATGTTTTGGAATTGTCTTTGAAGTTTTTTAATCACGGAACGCTCTAATTCGTTTTTATTTTCAATTTTTGTAATTTTTTTTTACAGTTTTTACAGAAATTTCGATAATATTTTTACAATTTCATAAAATATCTATAAGAATATAAAGTTTCTAAATTGCATACCCCATTTTTTGATTTTTTATGACCATTTTTGTAGATTTTAAGAAATGGTTTATGTAATGTCTGCATCTTTGTATAATTTGAACGAGATTTATAAGGGACGTCTGGTTTTAGAATTTTTATTAAGTTTGACGATGTTTTGGAATTGTCTTTGACGTTTTTTAATCAAGGAACGATCTAATTCGTTTTCATTTCTTGTTTTTCTCATTTTTTTTGCAATGTTTAAAGAAAATTTGATAATATATTTACAATTTCATAAAATATCTATAAGAGTGTAAAGTTTCTAAATTACATACCCGAACTTTTGAATTTTTATGAATTTTTGGTGAATTTAAGAAAGAAATTTCTATTTTTGTAAAATTTTTTTACAGTTTTTAAAGAAATTTAGATGATATTTTTACAATTTCATAAGATTTTCAAAAGGATATAATGCCTCTAAATTAAATAACCGAATTTTTAGATTTTTATGACTATGTTTGAGAGATTAAAAAAACGTTTCTGAAGTTTAGTAATTTATTATAGAAAAGATTATGTATTTGAGGAATGATGATATAAATTTAAATCGATTTATTATATTGGTTTCGATATTTGTATTAGTAATTTATTATAGAAAAGATAATATATTTAATGATATAAATTTAAATCAATTTATTATATTAGTTTCGATGCGATAATATTAATTATAATATTATTAATTATTAGACCTAATTTTATTAGAATTTTATAGGGCTGAGATAAATAGGTTAGTTTCTTATTATTTAGTGATTTATTATCAAAATGTAATTTATGTAATTTCTGCATTTTTGTATAATTTGAATGAGATTTATAAGGCACACGTTTGGGAATTTTGATTAACTTTGTGGATGATTTGGAATTGTCTTTGGAGGTTGTGCTTGTAATACTCAATCATTTAAATAAAAATTGTACTCACTAATCTATATACGTTAAAAAGACAAACGTACAAAAAATAAAATTACTATTACTCACGTATCACGGTAATTATTTAATTCAACTCACTCAAAATTTGTACCTACATTTACTCACTCAATAATCTTATATTTGACGTCTTAGAAATGTTTAAAAATCTTTCTTTACAAACTCGTAAGTATTTCATCAACCATTTTTTTCCAAAATTTACACTTTCATCATAAACCCAAATCTGATCAGCCTTCAACGTGTGGCTGTAAATATCGTGTGTAAGTAAAATTCCATTAAGTAAAATATAATAAAACACTTGGTTAAGTTTCACTGACTATAATAGATTTCTCTGCAATATTGTTTTGGCACTGTGATCATTCTCAAGACTAATTCTAATGTAATACTGTATTACATCAGTACAAACAGTACAGTACAAGCAGTATTACATTACTCTTGAGAATGGTCGCAGGGCCAAAACAATTGTAGAGAAATCTATTAGTCAATGAAACTTAACCAAGTGTTTTATTGTATTTTACTTCATAGAATTTTACTTACACACAATATTTACAGCCACACGTGATCAGACTTGGGTTTAGGATGAAAGTGTAAATTTTGGGAAAAAATTGTTGATGAAATACGTATGAGTACTTCACGTCAAAAATGTTTCACCAAGGGGTAACCACAGAGACTTACAATTTAAAAATTCCATTACATACAGTTGCTTTCAAAATATTATTTCACGTCGAAATTTATTGAAATATTCTCTTTGTTTTGTTCTCATATAAAATTTGTTGAAATGGGTAACGGGGTTTGAAATGCCTCAAAAGTTACTATTATTTATTTAAAAATATTACTTTTCTTCTTTAATAAGATACTTTGGCCATTAAAAATGCTACACAAACATCAACTCAAGTAAATTACACACAAACTCAAATAAATCATGTGTCACTCACTTAAATGCATTAGTTTTGTACACACAAAATTGTTTCTTATGCTCACATATAAATACTAATAAACTATTGTAGTAGCTATAAGTAATACTTCTCCTTATACAAAAAAATTGTTTTCTCGCCCAGAAATGTCTTTTTTGTCATTCAAGCAAGCAGTTCTAAGGATTATCTATAAAAGGGTACGTTGTAGTGTTGTGAAAAAGTTTGAAATACAATTTCGGCACGCTTTTTTCAAACCTGAGGATAAGTTATCTGCGGGATAGATTTTCCACAAGTAGTGTAAACTACTGTCCAATGTTTTTCAAATATTCCCTTAAGGGTATTTTAAAGCATCTAATAATGAAAATGGATGAAAAAAATAACTTAACCTGCCCTTAACCTAACGTGGTAAATACGGTTTTACAAATATGCTGAAAAGGATTGTTTGCATAACCGTAGCTAGAGAGAAATACAACGATTGTCTATTTATTATTTTACCAAAAACTCAAAAACAATCGGAATTCGAGGAATTTTAATTCGGGAGCACCTAGAACCTCCGATCCCTTTCTCGGCGAATCCATTTATTCCGCCATCGAATGGCGTAGAAACGAGATTTTTATGTGAACGTTGCACCGGCGCGAGGACGTGATGGCGCGGATCCTGGCCTCCGAGGCCGCCTCTCCCTGAAAAACTTGCCCCAAGCTGCCGCCGAGTTTCCACCGGCCGGGGGGGTCATGGACCCCGAAATATTCGCCAGTTTGCCCGCCGCAATTATTTCCATTTTTTGCGAAGGCGACGGGCACCGGCGAACTCGTAAATTCATTAGGGGATCGCGCCGCTAAACGGCGGAGGACGTCGAGAAGAGCCCGCACGTCTGAAATATAAATTGCGTTTTGTTTCCTTTTAGGTGCTTTATTTATGACGCTGAATGCGCCCGGATGATAATCTGGCCATTGCGGAGGTTATTGCACATAAATTTTCATAATTCGGGCTGAAATATGCGTGGCCGGATGATTTAGACAGTTTATAATCGTCCAAATTTCAGGAATAGAAACGCGAGACGCCTGAAATAGTAGCTGAGATTACGTTGCATGCTTATTGTCTGCATCTGCTATATTACTAAACTTTCACTAGAAATTTTGCATATTTTATATTAAACTCATGAACATAATTGTGCTACCTAATTAATTACCTACTCGAGTTTTATAGGAGCTGGAAAATTTCCACATTAGTTTCACATTTTGATCCATTCGTCTCGTATTTTGGAAATTGTTCCTTTTTCAAATTTCCTCTACAGTTGTTCTTTTCACGTCTGCACTAAATGGGATGACTTCTGCGTTTGCAGTACTTCTGGATACTTGTCACCAATTGTTGTAAAGGGTTCAGTTTTGTCTTGTGGCTCAGGAACTGCGTTCTGTATTCATATGAAACAATAAATCGGTACAAAATGACTTATTGATTACGGGGTTCAAAAATATATTTCCCTTTAATTTTTTCTCGCGTCTGCGTAATTTTTGGGTGTGGTGTTGGGGGTTTGCTGCAAAGCCTCTATATATGCACACGAGACCATGAAGTTTAAATATTCAAATTGGATTGTACCATTTTAGCTGATTCGCTGCGAATTCTAAATTCCTGCGAACGTCGCTGTGCCGCACCGATAATAATAACACCTGAAAACGTGATAATATTACGGGCTAAACAACTTCGTTCCTCATTCCGGACGAATCGGCAGCCTCCTCGGGTAATCTTTATGCAAAGAGAAGTAACCCCATTCTGGTGAGGCCGCAATAAACGGGGCCCCATCGCTCCCCGCACGTGGAAAGTGGAAACTTTCGGACGTATTAATTCGATCGGTTCGCGATACGTCCCAGGGGAGTTGGGGCGCATCTCCGGGAAGCGGAGATGCAATCCAGGAGAGTCCGGAGCGCTGGGCCTTAGGTGATACGAGGAGGGGGGCATTACTTTTTATAGTTTAATGCTGTTTGAGCTTTGGGGATTCGTGGGGAGATCCGATCGAGCGGATCCACCGGATTTATGGAAGTCTATTTCGTATTTTTCGAATCGGCGGCATTTGAGGTGGACGGCGGGGCAAAGGTAAGGGGAAAGGGCCGGCAAGTTATTCCGGCTGCGTCGGCCCGCAGGATGAAGAAGTGCTCCCGTATATTTAATTTCATCGCGGCCTGACATTATTATAAATTATAACTTACTCGTCGAGCGCTTTATAAGAAGTCGTCTGGCTAAAAGTGACCATCTTATTGTCCATTAAAACGCGGCGTTTGTTTTTCGATCCGCAGCGACCGCATTCCGCTTAACATTAAATTCTTAAAGCGCATATAAATTCAGCGCAGTTTTACAAAACGAGAGGAAAAGGGACGAAAAAGTGCGCGGCGCTGTATTAAGCTCGGACACGAGTGTTATCTCCGCTTAAGTTTAAAATATATGTTTTTATTGAAGCGGTGCATGTATGGGCAGGCTCCGCTCCCATTGCACTGTCCGGGACGTATCTCCTCGTCAGTATCTCCCTTATATCCAGAACACTCCCCTGTTTGCGAACCAAGACGTAATTAGTGCCGATCGGGTTTATCTGCCCTCTTTCATCCGGGCCGCGGCTCGCGTCCAGACGGATTCGCGTGCGCCCTTCAAAGGGTTTCGGCGGGACACTCCAGACCCAATAAAGATAAGCGTCCACTTCCACCCGACCGTAGGTATAAAAACCTAGCAGCTGCCCCTTTATCGGCGGCGTATGTGCTCAGATAGCTGGAACATTTGCTTGGACCGCCGCGGCAGAGGCATAGGCGCCGACTTCGGGGGGCAGCGAGGAAAAAGTCTCCCTCGAGAATTAGCAAGGGGGGCAGTGCCCCCCCCCCCTGCTAATTTCTAAGGGTCTAAGAGTGCCTGCTTTCTGTTTGAAACAACTGAGTGGCGGCACGAACAAGCGCCAGTGAGAGCGCTTTGAAAAAAATGAAGTTGAGAGATCTGCCTATAAAGAATCAAGTACATCTCTATGAACAACATCTAGCAAACAATACAGTTTACTGGAAATACTTACGAGTACATTGAAATCAACGTAATGGGTATCAAGGATGGCGCCCTACAACTTATTTGAAGCGTTGTGTAAACAGTTTCTTGGAAGAAATTTGCAAAAAGTAGTATAAAACGAAAAATTTAAAAGTGTTATAATGATTTTATTTATTGTTATTTACAGACGAAAATCAATGTTTGATACCAACACAAAGTCTTATTGAATAATAAGGTTTTTTTCAATTCTTGCCAATGATTTTTCGTTAAATTTGATTAAAATGTGATCAACTTAGCAACGTTGCATCTGATCCCAAAAAATAAAAATGGAAGAACATACAGGGTGATCCATCAAAAATATAGCAAATTTTGCCACTTACATGGCATAAATCAGTTGTCAGAGTGACTGTTTTTTATTCAGTAGATATAAAAGTCTTTTACAATCTAGAACAAAAAATATTTGTTTTCACTACCAATCTAGTAATAAACACTTTCGATGTCACCTTTTAACGAAATAGGATGGTTTTACAACATGACTTGTGATTGTCATGATACCAGGGAAGTAAATTTATTTGCTTCCCTGCTACTTACTCCCCGAGTGGAACACATGCACTAACTTTATAATGTACCTATATTAATTATAAAACTGCAGTTAGTAAACATTAAATAAACTTTTAAGACTATTATCACCAACAGTTTGAATATCATTAACAAATTCTTTCAATATTTCATTGATAACAGAAGCACTCGTTTCTTTCTCTAACTGTTTTTCTACGTTATTGGTAGTACTGGCAGAGGTTGACGTAGATGGACGTATTTTTTTCCGGATATAGTTGAAGACACGCCAAATTTGCTGCTTCCTCCACATTATAACGTTTTTATTTATTTTTTTTATTTATTTTTTCAAATTCAATTCTTATTAAATTTACAATTATGTAGGTATATGCAGATATATAAATAACAACACAGAAACTTCAAGGATTTTAATTGAATTTTATCACAAAAATTAAATTGTCAAATTCTAATAAATCCAAGGGACTAATATTTTAATAATAATTACCTAGGTAGTGAAAAAAACAATCTACATTACACGAGAAGGAAGGATTTACTCTGTTGCAGCCTGAGCGTAGCGACCCAAACTTGGCTCAGTAGAGTAAATCCCGCTTCCTTCCCTTGTAATGTAATATAGTATTATGTCTAGCAATTTTTACCATGGTTGCTATCATAATTATTTCGTCAGAACTGTCAGAGCATACCAGATTTAACATCAAGATGATGACATTTGTAGACAGTTATAATTGTAGACCTTTTTTTAGAGAGATATAAGAGTAGATTGTAGAAGTTTTCCTTTGAGTTTCCATTAATCTGGAGCTGCAGTTTTCGAAAAAAAGTTGTTTGGTAGGTACCCGATTGCGAAATTCTTTTCTATTCTCGAATGTTTTTTTTCGCGATGCTCCAAAAATAAAAATATTCCCAAATGCAAACGAAGCATTTGGCAATCTAGAATCAAAAATACGAGGGTTGTTTGATAAATCAGTGACTTTTCGAATTTCCCGCCTAGTAACATAAAATGCAACACCGCTCATGTCAACTACCATCTGTCAATAGACTTCTGTAAAATTTTGAGCAAGCTGCGTCATTTGGTTTGTGTTTGGTAGCTATTGAAAGCAGACGACCTCGTGAATTTCGACGAAAAAGGATACAAGTTAATTTCGTGTGCTCGTTAAGCATTATTTTTTGCGTAAAAAAACTGTCACCGAAACCAAGGAAAGGCTTGAAAAATACTATGGGGACTCTCCACCATCAATTTCAATGGTTAAAAAGTGGTTTACTGAATTCCATTGTGGCCGTACCAGCACAAGTGACGCCGAACGTTCAAGTCGGCCAAAAGAGGTTGTTACGCCAGAAATCGTCGATAAAATCCATGGAATGATATTGGACGATCGGAGAATGAAAGTGCGTGAGCTGGCTGAGGTTATAAGCACCCCAACAGAGCGGGTATATCACATTTTACACGAATATTTGGGCATGAAAAAGCTATCCGCCCGATGGGTGCGCGATTGCTCACACTCGACCATAAGCGCAACCGTGTAACCACTTCACAGGAGTATTTGGCGATGTTCAACCGCAATCTGAAGGAGTTTTTGCGCCGTTTCGTAACCGTGGACGAAACATGGATCCACCACAATACACCGGAGACTAAAGAACAATCAAAGCAGTGGACTTTTCCGGGGGAACGTGCATCGAAGAAGGCCAAGGTGGGTCTGTCGGCCAACAAGGTCTTGGCGACAGTTTTCTGGGATGCACGCGGTGTCATTCACATCGATTACCTTGAAAAGGGTAAAACGAACACTGGCAAATACTATTCAGAGCTGTTGGACTGATTCGACACTGATTTGAAGCGAAAAAGACCGCAGTTGGCAACGAAAAAAGTGTTGTTCCAGCAGGATAATGCACGGGTGCACACGTGTGTAGTTTCCATGGCAAAAATCCATAACCTGGGCTACGAACTGCTACCCCATTCAGCATATTCTCCCGATTAAGCCCCCCCTGCGACAATTTCCTATTCCCAAACCTAAAAAATGGCTCGGGGGTAAGAGATTTGGGTCGAATGAAGAGGTAATCACTGAAACCAACGCCTATTTTGAAGCCCTTGGGGGAACCTATTATTTGGAAGGGATAAAAAAATTGGAACAACGCTGGACTAAATGTGTTGAGCTGAAAGGAGATTATGTAGTGAAATAAAACGTTTTTTTGCCGAAAAAAAATGTCCTTGTCCAAAAAGTCACTGACTTATCAAACTGCCCTCGTAACTATTTCATTACATACAAAAATTATATTAGCAAAACAATATATATATCATCAGAAAATATGGCATTTGAATAAACGTTATAAAAAAATCTGTAACTTAATTCCGATAAAGCTTCAATACTTTGAAAATTAATAATAATTTAATATGCAAGTAACGAGAACTTGATAGAAAAGAAATGAAGTACATTCACGTAAAATTCTTAATAATATTAGGTAAATAACCATTGAAACCGATTCGATGAGTCTTACAAAATATGAAATCCCGAAAGTATAGCCTTTGACTAAAAAGTAGGAAGAAACGTGGGAAAAATATTGAATGCGGGAAAATTTGGATACTTTTATAGGGGAACATATACAGGGCAACTATTAGAGATATGAACATATGGACCATATCTTTCTTGACTTTGTTTTTAGAAAAAAATTTACTTTATTTTGAAAATACAATTTTTGACTCCAAATGTGAATGTAACTTTGCTTGAAATACAAGTTCATCGAAAAGGTTAAATTAGGTTACGTTAGGTTAGATTAAATCATCAATTTGGTTACGACCTTTGCTGCATGATTAATCTATACTCAAACATAGTAAGTATGTTATTCTGTCTTTTAGGTTAGATTAGATAGATTAGCTTAGTTCACCTCGAAAATACTTTTGAAAGGTAGTACATCAAGTGTCCAATAACTTCCAACCAGATTTTTTCCTCTATTTTCATTAGTCTAGCAACAATGGTCGGAGCGAGGATAGGTGGGCCACCCTGTATATAAAAACCCCTACAGGATTCCAAGTAGGTCAGACCCAGTACTATTCTTAGGGTGCGCTTTTGTATCACAAATAAATCTGAAAGACTTGAACTCTGTCCCCAGAAAATTATTCCAAACTTCAAAACCGATTGAAAATTGGCAAAGTAGACAGTTTTAATAGTTTTGTTTTGAACGTATTTTTTTATTACCGTTAAGAAATACACAACTTTATTGAGCTTTTGGGTTAACTTCTTCACATGATCGTTCCAAGTTAGGTTCGAGTCCAAGGTTAGGCCCAAGAATCTTGCCGATTGCGCTACTTCCACGTCTAAATTATATTATTTATCGAGCTCTTGGGTTAACTTCTTCAAATAATCATTCCAAGTTAGGTTCGAGTCCAAGGTTAGGCCCAAGAACTTTGCCGATTGCGCTATTTACACGTCTGAATTATTAATACTAATTACAGCAGGGTATTGTAAGTTCGACTGTACGGTTTAAACGCGACACTGCAGGTTTTCGATTTGTTTAAGAGAAGTTGTTCTGTTCAAACCAGTCCTGGATCTTTAATAGAGTATTTACTACCTTGTTTTCTAGTTCACTTGCGGATTCGGTAATAATTAGTAGATTGGTGTCCTCAGCATAGTTTAATAAGTGCTCATCTTGATTGTTTATTCTATTGATCACCAGGTCGTTCATGAACACTACAAAGAGCAAAGGCCCAATAACGCTACCTTGAGGAATCCCAAGGTTCACCGACCGGGATACAGATGTTCAGATTCTTCCTTTCTTGGTAATCCTTACTTTCTGACTACGGTTTGCTAAGTACGACTTTATCCAGGCCAGTTAATTTCCTCTTATTCCATATTTTTCCAGTTTTCCAGTTAGAATCCGATAGTCCAGGCAATCGTACGTGTTTGATAGATCCAGAAATACCCATGATATATTCGGAATTTTCCAGGCCCTCCGGTATATGGTTAATAAATTCAAAAACTGCAGTTTCTGGAAATACATGGAAATAGATTTGGCGAATACTTGTTTAAACTTCATTATTATGAATGGGTTAATAAAGCACGTTTTGAGTCAAAAAAAATAAAATTGTATTTTCTGCGACATGTTTCGACACACAGTGTCTTCATCGGGCATCGGGCGGATCATTATTCATCTGCCCGATGAAGACACTGTGTGTCGAAACATGTTGCAGACAATAAAATATTTTTTTTAACTCAAAACGTGCGCTATTTACCCAGCCTAATCCTGTTACTCATTGCTGTTTCAAAAACCTTCGAAAAAGCAGACAAGAGGCTGATTGGTCTATAATTAGACAGGTCATCCAGTTCACCCTTCTTATAAATTGGCGTAACTACACTCACCTTCAAGTCATAACCCGTAATTCAGCGAGTTATTAACAATGTGGCACAGTGGCTCGCATAGTTCATGGGTGACCAATTTCAATATTTTAACAGAGATTTCGTCTAAATCACTACTCATTTTTGGTTTGAAGCTATTTATAATTTTGACAATTTCGTTGACTGTTGTTGGCAATATGAACATTGATTGATTTTGGATTTGTATGTTACAGTTGCATATTTGTGGTGGCAGTTGCCTGAGTAGCTTTGCAGCTGCTTCTGTAAACATATCATTTAGTCAATTTGAAATTTCATAGGGCTTGCCCTCTATTTGGATGTTGTGACTTTTTTGTTTGCCTTTAATGTCGCTTACTACATTTCATAATGCTTTTATTTTATTTTCTGTGTGCTATGTGCTGTATTTTACGTGGTCCTATTGTGGATACATCGATTTTAGATAGTGTACTGTACTCGATAGTAAATGTTATCATGTATCTATGTTGTATGTATATAATAATACTATATATAATTTTACTACATTGTGACTACACACTTACTATATATTATTATTATGTTCGCCGTAAGATAGTTACTACTACTATACAGCCTCGATATATTATAACTATGTTATAATTATATAGTTTTATTACATCACCACTATACAGGGTGGTGAATTTTTCGATGCTCACCATTGATTCCTCAGAAATGATAAGATATATGAGGTCACTTAAATTAGAGAAAAGCAGCACATTTTAATGTCAATTTAGTATCTGAAAAAAAAATCTGATTATTGTAATAGGTTCCTGATTTATCGCGAAAAAAACGAAAACTGTGATGAAACATATGTTACTTGAGTTTTCTTTGCAGAGACGAATGACTTGATTATACAGCTTAATTTTAGATAAATTCACTAGAAGACTTATAGCACTTTTTTGCATATGCATTTTTTTGTATATGCTCCCAAAAACACATTCAAACCTTTTATTATGTACGATTAATGCGATCAGAGCAAATATTTCTTGAAAATACTGAGCTTCGGATTTTAATTACGATGCCACCAGTAACCAGATTGTTTAACCACAGCAACATTATATTGATTGAATCCGGAAAAGACACATTTTAGGGACTTGTAATAAAAATAATTATTTTGGGACTCTGAAATGCTTCTTTGTTAAAAAAATTAACACTTTTTGATGGCATTGGAACGAATTCATTTCCCGAGGAACTGTAAGACAAAACACATTTTCGCGAGACTGATAAATATAATTTTAGTACTATTATTATGCATTATTAGTTTTAGAATTGACATTTTATTTGCTATATAAATCAACAAGTTTTTCCAAATGACCGAATTACTGACTTTATTTCTTGCCCCCCTCGAGATTTTGAAAACTCGGCGCCTATGGGCTACTGCCCCATATCTCAGCGGGGCGAACCCCCCCGGCCCACGCTTGCCTTGCATTTATAGCCGGCGCTAATAAATCTCGGGCGAGGCTAATATTTTATCGCAATAAATATATCCCTGATTAGGATTTTGTTCCGCTTGAGCGTCGCACTAATTGCCCGCATTATCATGAGTCTGGGCGCGGAAACTCGACGACCTCACAAAGTTAGACGCCATGTATAACGCATTGGGCGGCGGAGCATTTGTCGATCTTGCTTTAAGCGACTTTTTTGAATTGATGCCAGAACGTAGTTACCAATTCAAAACTGTTTTGATTGTATCGATTTTTGAAAAAAAAAACACTTTTTTAAACCACCATTGCCATTAAGAATGATTAAACCATTTAGATAGATGGTATAGTGAATGATCTTATATGAGAGTGCACACCTAAATACTTGATCAAAATTCCAACTAAATAGTTGCGCTTCAGGATGAAAACGTTGATCTGATGTGCATCAGGTCGAGGTGTAGGTCGCGATTAACATCTTTGGAAACAAAACCCGTAAACAATCGAGACATTGCGGCGAGGTCTAGCTCGAGGTCGAAAGCTATCAGTTGGGACATTCTAAATGTATTCCGTGTAAATATGTAGCAATAATTTCTACTCATTCCGGGATTAAGTGTCCGTGACTGCAGAGAAACATTCCAACGTCGAGGAGTAAAAAATAATGCTTGATTAGTATAATAAGCAAGAAGTTGTTTAAATATTGCCGTTTGATGGTCTCCTTAAGGTTGCGATATTTAATGAGTAAAATGATGCATTTTAGACCTTCACGCAGGCGAACACCACTGCTGTTAAAATCAATTAAATCCATTGTTTCACATATCAAATTATTCTTAAAAGTACAAGCATTCTATAGACATGCGTCATAATCTGTCTGCGGATTTAGTTATTTCGTAATAAATTTCTGAAAATCGTTCATTTTTCAGGCATGTTTTGTGTCAATCAAACCAAACTTTCGACGATAAATACATTTTCAACGCGAATTTAGTATACGTCTACATATTCTATGAAGCATTAGCAAAAGTTTCGTCGTGACTGCAGTTAATTTTACAAAGTGGTTTGTTTGTGGTGTTCGCCTGCACAATATGGTGCAAATTCTATTATTGCATCCATTTTGGCAACGTGTGTGCACAGATACCTGTAAAGAATCGACGAATTTACCAACGCCATTTGGTGTAATGGTTCAGCTTTTGTGTACTAGACGGCTGAGGAAACATTATATAGCCGCATGTATACAACTTAATTTACGTGTCAATAGATTGGTGACCAAGACAAAATTTCGACGTATTGTTCGGCCAGAAATAATAGAATATTCCCTTATTTATAAGTCCGTTAACTTTAAGGGTCGTTGATGACATTGCGGTAGTAGTCTTCATAAATATAACCATATTTTTACCTTCGCGGCATTTTTCCCAGGGTCGTATTTTAACTAATAAATGCCCACAAATTTATTTATATGTATGTAATATAATCACAATTAAACATCAATATTTTTGGAATTTTACATATTTGCCAAATCATTGCACTCGTTTCACTTTAATTGTCACCCAAAGTAATGATTTATTCCTGTACATTGTTATTTCTGTAAGAATTTTCACTTTCAATCGCATGCCGCACACACTGCTCCCAGTTATTGGAAGATATATTGCAGAAGGTGAGGGGCATCCTGAAGCTCGCGAGCCACATGCGGGCTCTTTGAAGAATTATTTGTGCTTCTCGATAAATGTACCCGAGTTCCCTTTTTATTTTTGTGCTGTTAAATTAAAAAAAAAGATCGTTCCGTATGTGTTTCAAAATGTCTTTTAAATTACTGACAACAAATATGAAAGACTAAGTGCAACGTAGGAACAAATTTCATTTCCGTCCAAGTTAAGAATAATATGACTCATCGAAAACTGCGCGAACGAACATAACAGTGGCGTAAACGTACGTAATCGGCCAACTCCAGACCGATTTTGAATTTGTAAACTTTCAAAGGCAACGGACAGTTGACATTGTGCTCTGGAGGAAACAATTTGTATCACTCTTGCTACGCATATAATTTGTAATCTGGAATTTTTGGTAAGTGAACTGAATTTATTTCGTAGTATGTAACACGTATTGTTATTGTTTTAATAACTCAAAACTTGTATTTTCTAAATGTCTATATTTATTTCCAGTTCTTTTAAAAATTGACGACAGAAAACGAAAATAAAAAAATAAAATACGAGCAACAAAATAGAAGTTTTAATAATGAGTGGGAGGAGAATTTCTTCTTTATTAAAATAACGGAAAAGCGTTGTGTGTTATTTTCTACGGTCAAAAATTATAAAGCTAGCAATTTACATCGACATTATGAAACCAATCATCCTCAGTTTTCTAATCAGTGTCCACCAAATTCCAAATTTAGATCAGATAAACTTGCTTCTTTAAAATCAAATTTAAATAAACAACAGTTAATTTTGATAATCATTGGCAAACAAGCTAATAATGTGGCTGAAGCCAGTTTTGTTATGGCCTGGAATATTGCTCGTGCAAAACGCCCGTATGGAGAGGGAGAGTTTATTAAAAAAAACTTGGAAGATGTACTTAAAGTTTTAGATCCAAATAATGCAGCATTGCACAAAGTTGTTTCGCAAATTCCCATCTCGAGACACACAACCGAACGACGCATTATTGCAATTACTACATCTCTTGAATATAATTTAAAAAATGATTTGAAGAACTGTATTGCATTCAGCTTAGCCCTTGACGAATCGACAGATATCACAGATTTTCCGAAATTGGCAGTTTTCATACGTTTTGTTTCACCTGACTTCGTTGTTAAAGATAAATTATTAAATTTAGTAGCACTTCAAGAGTTAACCCGCGGCGTCGATATTAAAAATGCATTATATTCCATAATAAAAACTTTTGATGTGCCTCTTAATAAACTTGTAAGCATTGAAACTGATGGAGCTCCGGCAATGCTGGGTAAAAAAATCGGTCTTATTGGGCTTATTCACTGCATAATTCACCGAGAACATCTCGTTACAAAATATTTAAAATATCCTGATATTATGAAAACAGTATTACACATTGTAAATTACATTCGCACCAATGCAAAAATCATCGACAATTCAAAAATTTCCTTAAAGAATTAAAGGACGAAGAATTTCCAAATGACATTAATTTCTTTTGCATTGTTAGATGGTTATCTAGCTACAATGTATTAAATCGTTTTGTAGATTTGTTTGATCCGATAACTGCATTTCTAAAAGAAAAGGAAATAACCTATTCAGACCTATTAGACCTATTAGACGATGATGAGTGGTTACAAGACTTAATGTTTTTGACTGATGTCATGGAAGATTTGCAAACACTGAATTTACAATTGCAGGGAAAAGATAAAATAATATCTGACCTCTAACAGTGTATATTTAGTTTTCAAACTAAATTACAACATTTTCAAAAGGACATTAAATATTAAACATTTTGTCATTTTCCTCGAATTAAAAAAAGTTGCTCCAATATTAAACAAGAAGAACTCTACGAGTATATAAAAAAAGCTAGAAGGAATATTGACGGAATTCCAAAAAATATTTTAAGACTTGAAATATTTTAAATCGTCTCTTGATTTTTTTCTGAATCAATTTGAAATTAACATAATTCAAGGTGAGTTTTCCATTTCCAATATAATTATGACCCAAAAAGCATCTCTAGAATTTGAATTAATAGAGATGCCAGAAGATCAAGCTCTACAATTAAAATATAAGTCGACGTCGATTACTGAATTTTGGAAATTTGTACCAGAATCGAAGTATCTCGAAGTACATCGAAGTATATGAAATAAAGAAGGCTGCTTGTCAAAATATTTCAATATTTGGAACAACGTACTTATGTGAATCATTTTATTCCACTTTAAAATGCGTGAAATCCACCGATCACACCGATCAGTATTAACTAACCAGCATCTCAAAGAATTACTGAGAAGTGCTGTCATCATTTATTCACCAAATTTTAAATAATTATCAAGAGAAGTATTTGCTCTGATATTTAATATAATTTCCGGAGCAATACAATTGGAATAAAAGTTCCATAAATTTGGGATCAACTCTTTCCATAGCTCATCGCTCTAAATAATTCTGCTATAAATATATAATTTACAAAATATCTTCCGTACACACTACAAAAAAAATGTATTCAGCAACATACGTACCAAGTGCGAAACTGTCAGTTTTACAGTACTAAGATGACTTATTCAATTGCAGAGCATTTTGAAATTGTAAGCATTTATTTTAAAAATAAAGCCAGAGCTGCATCTCGCGTTTTCAACCAAAATGCTCAAAACGCTCTTCAATTGAAAAAATCATCTTAGTGTTGTCAAACTGACAGTAACATCCTAGATACGTATGTTGCTATATAGATATTTGTTGCTGAAATGACATGTTTATTTTGTATTTCGCTCAACATAAAAAAAAAAATCTTTGCGTTGCGTCGAAAAGCATTGCGTCGAATAGGCCAGAAAATATACTTTATGATAATATTTGATACTTCTATGGGTATCAAGCTACCATTAGCACTAAAGGAACGAGGGCCCGTCAGAGATCCCGGTCCGGGGGTCTGGACTAGAATGTGGGGGCCATGGTGGAAGAAAAATAGTATTAATTTTCTTATAATGACCGTAGCGTTCTTATAAATAAATCATTTCCGTAGGGTCGTTATTGCGTATGTAAGACACCTTAAAATTGGATATTTATAATCAAATAATATACTGGTAGTGGTAGGACAGAGTAAATTAGAAGTGTTAAATTACTTTTCACGTAAATTTTGTGCAATATTTCGAAAATTAGAAGTAATTCGAAGATGAATTTTTATTTCTTAATTTGTTCTTAATTTGAATACATAGGTTCCAATTGTTTCGTAAACCAGAAGTGGGAATTGAATATGAATACTTGAATCATATAAAATTAAACATTCTGAACAAAAGAGTTTATATGTAACATATTCCTAAAGTTGATACATATTGAGTTTAGGAGAAAATATGCATGTCCCTGATTTTTTCATTTGGTTCAAGTGTGTTCCGTCATGCGGACTCATTTTTTATCATTTTTTAGGGTACGAGCCGAGCCAGACACTGTTTTGTAGGCTGCTTGCATGACCTTGGTGACAGAAAGGTATTTGCACACGTGCCTAGCGCCGCTCTACGGATTACTTATTACTCATTACTTATATGTATATACTAGTTATCATCAGAGAGCGCCACTTCCTCGACAATATTCGTCTGTCTTTTACTATAGGTCGTTCTTCGTTCACAATATCGCAACCTTAAGCAAATGATTCTATTTGTATAAGTCGCGTCCGTTTAGCCGTCTTTATTTTAATGCGGCCCGGAGTCATTCTTCTTAATTAGTAGGCCTCAAAATAGCCCCGGCCCGAATAAATCTTCGGCATTTCGAAATCGATACATGTGTAATTGTGATGAATTGTGGCCCATCTGATTACTTTTAATAGCGAGCAAATTAAGTTTTATTGGCCCGTAACGGATCACAATTGAATTTGATTGATATCGTTAAATGACGCGGAGCCGGGGCGCGGTCATTAATTCTTATTCAAATGAAGCCGTGACGTTTTTAATGAAATTCTTGAGTGACTATTTCAGCAATAAGCGCTGCTGACGACGTCGATGTCGACGGCGGGTATTAACGTGGGTATGCAAATTTCCATTCGACGGTGGATTAGGCGCTGGAGCGAACCTTATTTACGCGGAATTAGTGCGTAATCCTTTGATTCCGACCAGTAATTGCCATTTAATCGAGGGCTGGCGGGGGCGGCGTGACGGGCAGTGGATGATTCAGCGCTCGCGCGGGGGCGTGGGGCTCAGAATTGAAGTGGGGTAAATGGGGAGCACACGTTTCGGATTTTACTGACGGGAGCAAGTGTGGGTGGGCCCGTCGGTCCGGTAATTAAGCACTTCTCTAAACTAACATTACTCAGGCCGGCCTCTATCTCTCAGCTGTCTTCGGACGTTCCTCCGGGCCGATGGCCACGTCAGATAGGGACGTTTTGGGGAATTGGCGAATTTTTAACGCCGAGGCCAGATTAATTGCGACCGATAACGTCGCCCACGTCGGCGTACATCAGATCCATTTCTAATTGCAGCTAATTCATCCTAACGTGGCAAGAGTTCCCGGGCAACCACAGAAGCTCCTAGCAAACTTCAGACCCACTCTCCTCGCCAGCCGCACGCTACTACAGAACGTTTCATACCATTACCGCTAATGGCGTCGCTTTATTGCGAATTAATATATTAATGGGCCAAAATAAGCGACATGTCGCTTACACACCGCGCCGCGCTATTCACTAATCTCCCCGAATATTAATTAATATCGATACGCGGCCACGCCACTAATTCACAACTGATTCAATTACCAATCCCTCCAATAATGCAATAATAAAACGGGCGAGTCGCAAATAACATCGCACCATTAATATTCATGATCTTCAAATTACTAATTACCATACGCTGTTCGGGTGTTATTAATGGTTTTTTCATGTTTACAACCTACAAACGCCTACAAGGGATGTACCATTAATACGATCTACTTTACGACCAGTATTAACAAGCCATTATAACACACATCAAATATATAGATGGAATTTCATTGTTTGTGAACCCCACAAATATATATATATATATATATATATATATATATATATATATATATATATATATATATATATATATATATATATATATATATATATATATATATATATATTTATTTACGCAAATATTATCAGTAGTAATGAATACCTACAAAATATTATTCAATCGACGAAATGACCGGTTAGGGCCATAGCCTAATAAAGATTGAATTACTACTGGGGTTTGGGAAGACTATATATTTTTTTCGAATCAGTGGATATTTGTCGGATCTTATTCCAGGTCCGAGTTCTTCTGCAACTATATTTTTCTTCATTATGTCATTTCGAAACAAGCAGATATTTAGTACAATTTGAATAAATATTATATTTTCACAAGTATTGACCAATTATTTACAATTACATTTTCTAATATTTATGTATCTATTGTCCTTGGCTAAGCAAGAACAAGAACATTAGTTTATAAGTATGAGAAACAAAAATGAATTATTTTTATTCAAAACATAAAAGTTTTTGTGAAATGTAAAATGTGAATTATTTACAATTTCATTTTATAATGTTTATGCATCTCTTGTCCTTAGCTGAGCAAGAATAAACGCATTAGGTTATACATATGAGAAGAAAATATTCATCAATTTTATTTAAAAAATAAAAGTTTTGTGAAATGTGTTTGATTATCACAAACGGATTTTAGCACAAAGGTTATTTGCAATAAAAAATATTTTTTCTGAATTAGTCAACTGTGCTGTCATTGTCATTCAAAATATTCGGGTTTCTTCTTATGTACTTTAAAATGAAGCAATTCCATTTTTAGGTAAGTTTATCTTTAGAATTATTCTTGTTCTCTGACTGCCTATCCCATTCGGGATGTTAGCGATCACATGTGTCATTTAATTAAGTGATATTCGAGACGAGGTTAGAATATTCGTCTCTTTCATATGCCATGTGTATTAGTTGTCCAATGGTTTTTAGAATTAAGCATTTTCAGTTGAATGTTGAAGCTACTATTTTTGTAATTTTCTTCATCAAATAATCTTTTCATTAAATCTATTCAAGAAGTATGTGAAGAGCAGAGTCGAATTGCTCGAAAAAAAGGGCGACGACATCTGATAGATTTTAACGAAAACTATCGTTTGGGATAGACGGATTTATGGAAAAATAATCTCCGTAGGGTCCACTCTACGAGAAATTTAAAATTCCTATGTTTACATAGAAACGAGTCTACACGTAACTACATAAGACTGATTAGATGTGAATAAATGTAGACTTCAGATTACCGAGGTCATTTGTTTTTCTAGAATTTATCTAAAAATGTCAAAGATTCTTACCGAGAATATTATAGTGCCTGTTTCACACTCTCAGTTTGAAAATGAATTATACAAAATCATAATCATTTACATAGAAACGAGTCCACACGTAACTACATAAGACTGATTAGATATGAATCAATATAGACTACGGATCACCGAGTTCTTTTGTGTTTCTAGAATTTATCTAAATATGTCACAGATTCTTCACCGAGAAAATTACAATGCCCGTTTCACAATCCCAGTTTGAAAATGAATTATAAAAAATCAAAATCTCAAATCAAAAAGTCAATACCAGCACCATCAGCAACACCTGTATACCTGTATGCTGGCGCAATTAGTCTAAAACCAGATAAAATAACAGACTTACAACACATCGAATGATTCTTTGACCATCATCTGGACAAGAGTTTTACACAAATTTATTATCTCCTAACGACTACATTGACAGTGAAACGGCCCATACACAACACTGTTGTACGATAAGTTGTACTGCAGTACGCAGAAACCATCAGTATAACCAATTTGCAGGTGTTTCATCCATAACTGACAATTGCAACGACTGATTGATGGTTCAGATCGATAGTGTCTATGGGTGAAATACCTGTCAACTTGTTGTACCAATTATTTCTCTGATTTGTCTTGACTTGTCGTACAACAGATTGCGTAATGTATAGGCCATTTTGAGGAAGTGATGAAAGATGACGAAAAACAAGATATTCCAATTTGTGCCATAATTACCTAAATATTCTTGAATTTTACGTAAATTTACTGTATGCATAGCAATTTTATTAAACAACCCATTTTCTGCCATTTTCTGCTCAAGAACGATTATTCGATAGAGTCCTGGACGTTGATTATTTTCTGATCAAATATTTTGAGTAAATATATAAAATTATTAAATTTAAGAAAAAACTGTAAAGCATGTATGCTTATATTTTATCTTGGCATGTTGGTACACTATGCTAATCAGTACAGGTGAAACCTGCTTTATTTACAGGTGATGTGTGAGTCTGTAAATTGTGACTCTTGTGACTGTGATAATTATTTCCTTGTGCTCTTCGTGCACTTTTTATGAGATCATTATACAATTTGCAAATCTTTGATTGCTTATTATTCAGTAGCAGTTCTATATTATTGTTAAAATTTATTGAAGCACCCATTGTCATTAACAACTCTTTACTTAAATTACTATTTATTTTACTTAACTTTTTAGTCACACATTCGATTACTAATTGAGAAATAATAAGGTTTGCATTATCTTTCCTAAGGACAGCAATTCTTAACTTGATAGGTATTTTCAAAGTGCTTTAATAAATTAATGTTAATGTTTTCATTTAAGTATACATTCTCAATATCATTAGGATCTTAGGAATAAGATAGAGAGTTGATATCAAATCAAATAATTTAAAACATCTTGAAATCATGCCTTGTAAAAAAATCCTACAAGTTCTTACGTACAATATTAATTTCAGTTTATTCCTTCAATGTATTTCATTTAATTTTGTAAAATATTATTTCGCACGTGGATTTTTTGAAATATGTGACAATTGTCAATAATTGATCGTTATTCCCATATGCTTTTCGTGCATTTTTTATGAGATCATTATACAATTTGCAAATATTTGATTGGTTATTCTTCAGTAGCAGTTCTATATAATTGTTACAATTTATTGGAGCCTCCATTGTCATTAGCAACTCTGTACTCAAATTATTATTTTTTTCACTTAACCTTCTAGTCACAAAATCGATTACTAATCGATCAATAATAAGGTTTGCATTATCTTTGCTAAGGACAGCAATTCTTAACTTAATAGGTATTTTCAAACTGCTTTAATAAATTAATGTTAATCTTTTCTTTATATTGAAAACATTGAGTATATATATATATACTCAATGTTATCAATATATCAATATTATTAGGAACTTATTATTAGGGATATATCAAATAAAATAATTTAAAAAATCTTGAAATCATGTTAAGTAAATAAATTCTAAGCTCTTACGTCCAACATTAATTTCAGTTTATTCCTTCAACATTTTTGATTTAATTTTGTTGAACATTATTTCGCACGTGGATTTTTTAAAATATTTGACAATTGTACCAACACGTTTGATATCATCTATTAAAGAATATACAATTGTCCAACTGTTCATTGAAATTTGTAATTTTCTTCATTAATCAAATTGTTACTAATTGTATCTAAGTCGTCAATAATCTATAATAATTCATCGTCATTAATCTTGACTGAATCTTCCACATCATCAATATCATCTTCATTATCATTGTCACTATGATCATCATCATCATCATCATCATCGTTATTTTGATTTTTTATTGTAGCAGTACTTGGAAAGATTCTAGGCGTATAGAGTGATTTAAATACAGGTTAAAATGTACAGGAGATTACTTTTCAAACTTAACCATTTAAGTGAACGCATCGCTGGCTGATCCAACAATATATTGTTTTAAATCTATATTAAATAAACTTATGCAGCCATATACGTACATAGTGAACTTTGTTGCTTCTAAACCTTAGTAGATACTAAAAACGATTAGAAAACACATAACTGAATGTCTTTTCTGCAAATAAATCACATCTGAATACTTGATTAGTATTAGTAGCTATATTCTATATCAGATAATATTTCACTTTTCACATAAAACTGAAATTCCTCCTCTGTGCTGTCGGATAATAGAACAGACAACAGAACATTCTGACAACAGAAATGCAAATGCATTTCTTGGAGCATTCCTAGTTTACTGAGGTACGATAGTGAGATTAAAGTCTTTAAAAGGAAATGAGGTAGCTTTTTCCAATATTCCAAAGCAGTTCATTTCTAAGGGATCAAAGGAAGAAATTTATGGCTTTATAGCCAAAACCGCTGCCGCAGTTTTGGGATGCATTTTCATTGGTCCAATTTCATCAGTGGGATGTCAGATTTATGTGAAAAGTGCCAAATTATCTGGCATGTACTATGCTAAGCTTTAGTGGCTACTAGTATCGACTATACATATGTACGATGGTGTTTTACCTTTACCACTGAATGGCAGAATATGAGGTAAAAATTCCGACTTAACCAAGACTAATCAATTAATTATTTCCATGCATTATCCATGCCAATGCATACATTGTTATTTAAATGTTTTCATATTTTCATCGACGTCCTTTCATTTCTAATAACTTTATAATTTCAATATTTGTTGTTTGATAAAAATTATGAAAATTCATAACGTATCTTTCACATTTCGGCAGTTTTTGGCACCTGAGTTTGCGAAACTTTATCAAATGAAACTAGATTTTGTAATTGCTCTAACTGATATGTTATCGAGCACGCCTATTTCGGAAACAATTTCTTGTAAAGAGTTGTTTTAAAGAGTTTTAAATCGAATTTTCTTCGATGCGAAGCTACAAGAAATAATTAGGGTAAGTATTTTTTTATATGCGTCACTCCGATCTTAAACTTTCAATTTAATATATTTTACTGCTTCCATAATGTTTATGTTCGTATTTATATCCCGAGGCAAGTAAAATGATAATGCTTTAATATTGTAATAATTATTATTAATTTACTGCTTTCAACATATTACATACAAAAGGGCAGATAATACCTGAGCTAATTTATTAACACCTACACCGTTAACCAAATCTCATAAATTTAATTAGGTATAATTAATACTGTAATGAGAAGGCTGTAATTTTTCTCCCACACCATTCTCATAAAATTAGCGGCGCTAATTAAGCCCTTTAATTAATTTTAACATTACGTAATAAATTTGTATATGCACAAGCAACACATTTAATTAATATTACGCATTGGTAGCTTGATCTGGTGTAATCAGTAATGCCATCACGGTGTTACTTTCCTTTACATTACCTTAATTAAAATACAGGTTACGTGGTACAAATGGATGCCCCCGGCTTGCCGATGTCAAAATATATGATAAATATTTACATAAAATTAATAAAAGCGAGACACATAATATGTAATTAATTAATTGCTCGCTTATTAGTTTAAAAAAAATCTGGATGTCACATGATTATATCATACTAATTGACAGGGCAATTAGAATTGCTATAATTAATTTGTTACAAAATAAACTAATATACGAATAAAGCATAATGTAAATGTATGCATTTACAATTTTTTTTAAGATATTAATTTTTATAGGTAATTAATTTTTTCATTAAAAATAAATCGACCCAAAATAACAAATTTCCTTACAGAAAATAATTAACAACTCCAAAACCAATAGTCTGAGCAAAAATAGTCAAGTACACAAAATTGTGCACCCAACTATGGCTTATCCAACTGCCCAAGTTTCGACCCTCTACATCATCAGGTTTTAGAGGTAATGCCTAAAAAAAAACTCCAGAACTACAAAATAATTGTCTATTCTTCAAATTAATGTATTATATTGTTCCGCTTTATATACAACCGAGTACTAGTGGTATATACTACTTTCAATTAATTTTGATTAACTTTTATACAAATGCTTCTTTGATGTAGTTTAAGCTACTTTCTTTAAATAAAGCGATATTCCTATGCTTTTATGCTTTATACCTTAAAATACAGAGTGAGTAAAACGTTTTTTTAAATTAAAAAAAACTTTGTACTCACCCAAGTTGATTTTTGATTTTTTTTAAATCACGATTTATTCCAACCCTGCTTTTTACTCACACTGCATAATATTATGATATAAATGGAGTAACCAGATAATTAAAGACATGATCGGATACGTGGAATCTCTGCCAACATAAATTTAAATGGAGATAAATTTATTTTGCGCTCGAGTTCACCAGTACTAATCTCTCATTGTAATTATAATTATATTTGTAATTGTACAACTTGATATGATAATTAATCCAACAGCATCAAAACCAGAGACCATCAACTTCATTGTTTACAATAACATTGTATTATACCTATAATAAAATAATTATTCGTAATAATTACCCTTTTTTATTATTCCATATAATTACACAGTTATAATAAAATATTGAAATACTAGTAAAAACGCAAACGCCAACACATGTAAATATGCACAGCAATTATGAAACAGAGGTAACTCTTTGTTCATATATGTGAAATTAATTCTGAAATAAATATTCATTAGTTTACACGGCAAAACATAAAACGGTATAAATTTGTGAAACAAATTATTATTCTTGCTTCGGGCGTGTGTTATACAAAGTCTATGTTTTTGCGGTGAACTTTTACATGAATTACATTGGCAAGAAAATGAGCGCATTAATTGAGTTCAAATAAAATTATTTAACCACGTCAATATATTAATGTTCAGAAGAGACCTGGGCTTTGTGCTCACATTCAATTGCTGTTTTATTTTCATTCCAGGAAGCAGGTATGTCGTTATAGTAAGATTCTGTTCGCTGAAGTTAAGTTGCCTTGAGGCTAAAGTGTATATCAAATACGTAGGTTTCTAGAAAGGGTCAGTATTTTCAGTAGATAAGCTATGTTGCTTCTGCAGCAAATTTTAATAAGAATTCGCAAGGGGGTGTAAATTTTTACTTTTTTCCGGTCGTGCGACAGATGTCTCACAACTGTCTCACAGATTTCTCACATGTGTCTCACAGGTGCCTCACATGTGTTTCACAGGTGTCTCATACATGTCTCAGACCCCTGTATATTTTCAATGCAAAACTGTCTCACATGTGTCTCACGAGTGGCTCACAGATATCTCACATGTGCCACATACCCGTCCCGCAGATGTCTCACACCTGTCGCACGAACGGAAAAAAGTAAATTTAGTCCCCTTATAGGAATTTGCGGCAGAAGTAACATAGCTTATCTACTATTTCCCTATAATATTTAACGATTCACCATCATATGACCTTGAAATCTCTCTCGAATAGATAACTAATCTATCGAACTAATAGATTAAAAAGATATCACTAAAAACGCGCAATTTGCCACGTATTGTAACATTTGAAACTATTTTATTGCCTCCATCATTCCCTTCTCCAGAACAATCCAGAAGCGCCCTGACATGAACTGCCCCGCTATCTGCAGCAATAAATCACCACTATTAACACCCGAGCGCGTCCGGAATATGAGCACCCTCGAACCTGTGCCGGACCAAATGGCCCGTTGTAACACGATTGGGATCGCGGGGGTGGCCCGCGACGCCGCCTCCACCCCTTCGCCGGTTCAGGTGGGCGCCGCCACCCCCGCGCCATAATTAGCCGCGCAGGCGGGGGCTGGCGTTGGCGTGCGGCGGCAATTTGAAATTTAAATCCTTCCATTATCGCGGCCGTAATTGTAATGAGGTCGGTTTTTCGGCGGCTTCGAGGGACGCCGGGGGAGAGTTTATGTGTGTGGCCTTATCGGTAACGGTTTTGATGGGGATAATATCTCCCCATCTAGATGGAGATTACAATTTTTATGAACAAAGTTTCGAGAGGAATTCGGAATTATATGCAGATTAGGCGGGGCCGTTTCAGCGTCCGCCGGCTTTTTTCCGCCTTTTAATTTCCAGCGCAGAGGCCACGATGAAAATTTGAATATTCGAAAGAGGGAGCGAAGGCACTTTTATCAATAATACATTAATATGTATTAAATTCTTAAATAACTTTTGAAATGTGTGTCTCGGAATGGAAACGAATTACGTCTCATTACAGTTAATCAGACTTTCGAGAACATACATTATACAATGCTTCGGTGCTTTTCGATTCAAGTTATATACAGTGTGTCTACTATCCCCTTCTCTCTTTAAACCTTAGAGCTTCTTCTTCTTCCGGTGTCGTTTCCGCTGGGAAGGTTGGCAATCATCAAGATTTTTATTTTTGAGACCACTGATCGAAATAGTTGGTTATTGGTACAGCTAATCCACTTTCGGAGGTTTTTCAGCAATGAATTTCGACTCCTTCCTATGGATCTCCTTCCCTTAATTTTACCCTGTAGGATGACCTGGAGTAGCTGATAGCTTTTTCCTTTCGTAATACGTCCCATATATAACAATTTTCTTCTATTAACTGTCAGTACTACTTCCTCTTCCTTATTCATTTATCTCATCACTTCCACATTAGTCATTCTCCATACCCATGAACCCTCAATATTCTTGGATACATCCATAAGGAAGTGTTTTCGTGTTATCTGAAATTTTAGTAGAGTAGATTAAATTCTCCAATAAAAAAAATTACCATTGGGACGTATAAATTGGAATTTAATTTAAGCAATCTTGGCATGAAGCTGCCAATTGTCAATTGATAGCTTAGGAACAACAAATGAACAAATTATTTAAAAAAATGTTCATATAAAAAAACGTGTTAGATGAGATTTCCTTGAGTGTATGAAAATTTTAAACTATGCATAAATGTGACCGTCCATAGGAAAAGGGACCTTAACTTGATGGGCAATATTTTCAGGAAAGCGATTTATAGAAATAAAGCTCAAAGTATCGATTTTCGGGTTTATATCAATTCTGATGCAATAACTATGCCTCTATACACTATAATAATCCGTTTCTATGTTTTAGTCAGAGGCACCTGCCGCGACGATACTAGCCACTTTCTGATACACTTCGTATCAGTTTTTAGTTGTTCACGATGATATTTTGTACTGAGTTCTCTGCTAGTTTTCAATTCTATTTTTAATTCCAGATAGTTACTTGAAATGAAAAATATATACAGGGTGTATCAGCCAAATGGAATAAATTCAATAATAAATAAATGGGGGCGTGTTCGAAAAAACGCTCGGACACGTCGATTGTTATTTTTAGTTGCGCATTTTTTTCAACAAAAACTTTTTATTCAGGGTGTGTCATGTGACCGTGGCCAATACCAACTTTCTTATTTTAAATGCAACACCTGGTATATTATTCAATTTTTGGATTCTTCAGAAAATTATAGACATATTTCATGTACAATGTCCTATACCTATCTTCAACTGTTTCGGAAATCAAGATGGAGCACCGCCCCATTACCAAATCAATGTCCGGAACTACCTCAACCGAATATTTCCAAATCGGTGGATAGGGAGGCGAGAATCGATGGAACGGCCAGCACGATCCCCTGATCTGACGTCATTAGACTTCTTCTTATGGGGATATGTCAAAAGTATTGTATACAAAACTAAACCCCTCGATTATACTGAGTATAATTTGTACTCTTGGGAATGGTCGAGAGACGGAAACAGTTGTAGAGTATTTCTATAAATTAGTGGAACTACAACCAAGTGTGTTATTTATCTTTCAATAGAAGATTATCTTGCCAAATAACAGAGCGAGATCTTCTTGAGTAGCTCTACATAACCACTTATTGAGAAAATCATCATATAACAATTCCCTAACATGTCTAAACAATCGGTTAGATGCAACCAGTGAGGAACATCACTGGTTATTCTTCTTTTCATCAGGATGTGTTGTATTATTTAATTCCATGTTCCTTTTGGTCTTCCTGCTTTGCTTTTTCTCGTTACTCGTACTTCTCATATTTTTTTACCGGTACGATATCTCTCATTCTGTGCATATGTCCCCACCATCTGAGTTGTTTGTATTCTATAAAGTTATCAGTTAACAATTAGTTCAAATGTTCAATTCCATTATATTTTCAATTATAATTATATCTCTTCTTGTTACACCTTTTACCTTACTGGGATATTTCACCTCTATAGCTTGGCTTGAGTAACTTGGCTATAAGCTATGGCTTGTACTCTACTTTCTTAGTTTGTTTTTAGTACAATACAATTGTCTGCATTCATATATCAAAATGGGTCTCAATAAGGTTTTATATACTTTGATTTTTGTTTCTTTTCACAGTTTCGTTTTCCCTATAAATGAGTTCTTTATTGCGTGACATAGATTGCTGCATATGTGGCTATTCTAAGGTTTATGTCTATTTCCAGTTTAAGTTACTTTAAGTTAAGTTACTCCTAAATATTGAAAGACTTTATCTCTTCTATCTTTTCTCCTTATATCTCAATGAATACTAAGGCCTACATTTTTTTAAATTATTTTAGTGCCTCTGTCGGTACTCAGAATAATGCCTTTTCGTGATCCAGAAAAGCTATACATATATTTTTGTTTTCGCTTTTCTTCTCCATGAGCTGCTTGATTGAAAAGATGTGGTCCTGTGTGCTCCTACCCATTCTGAAACCACTTCGCACTTCATCTAGCTGCGGTTCTATTCTTTTTCTCAATTTCTTGTCCAATAATTTTTCATACAGCATCTCTACTATGCTTAAAATAGTTATCCCTCTGTAATTTCCGCACTCTCTGCTGTGCCCTTTTTTTATATATTGGTACGATAATTCCTATTTTCCAATCTTCTGGTATTTCACCTTCGTTCCAGCATCGATTGAATATGTTTGTTAGATTTCCAGGCCATTTTCTCCAATATTTTATATCATCTCCGTTGCTATCTTGTCGTGTCCTGCTGCTTTTCCGTTTTTCGGAGTCTTAATGGCTTCTATTACTTCTTGTTGACTTATATTATCTTCACTCCGTGTTGCTTGGTCTTGTAGTTTTTCCTCTTCTCTTTGCCCCATCCCCTCAGCTTCTGCTGGGTTCAACAGCTCCTGGAAGCATTTCTCCACCTATTCATTATATCATTTGCATCCACTAGTGTTTTCCCACTTTTGTCTTTTAATTGCTTCAATGTGCACTTTTTTGTGTTTCCTGAAGTTTTTTAATACGTTGTAAAATAGTGGTTGGTTCGTTTTGCTATCTGCTTCCATCTTGCTGCAAAACTCGTCCCATGATTACTTTTTTGTCTGTTTTATCATTTCCTTCACCTTGGCCCTCTGATCTTTATACTCCATGTACCTTTCTTCTGACCTGTTTGACAGATAGTTTTTCCATTTCGTCTTCTTTGCTTTTATCTCTTATTTTATTTCTTGGCTCCACCATCGCGTCTGTTTTCTAGTCTTGTCTACTTTTATTGTTCCACATATATTCTTTTTGCTGTACCTACTAATATGTTATTAAATTCCTGCCTAAATTTAAACGTAATTCTTTTCCAGTTCACTGCTTCCTTAGTTTGTTTTCTATATTCTTCCGCTATTTGGTTGTCCGCAAGTTTGTAGACCTTTATTGCTTCATTTTCTAGTACTTCCACATTTGTTCTTGTGGGTCGTTAATGTTTCTGGGCGTGTATACGTATTTTTCCGACTAACAGGTAGTGGACACTATTAATTTCAAATTCCCTTTTAACTCTTACGTCTAGCACCTGTTTCCTATTTGGTCTACTTATTAGTATGTAGTCTATTACTGACTTCTCATTCTTTCTTTATATCTTTATAGATATCTTTATGGTTGTAAAATGTGTTTGTTCTAATCATGTCGTTTGGGTGCAAATATTGATCATCCTATTGCCGTTGTTGTTTCTGTGGTTTTCTCTCCTTCCGACTCTGCTATTCATGTCGCCTATTATGATCACCCTGTTACTGGCATTCTCTGTGTTGTTTGTTAGTTCTTCCCAGAACTTGTTCTTAATTTCTGCCTTTTCGTCTTCGTTTGGTCCATATGCTATCAATATCGTCGTGTTTTCTTTTTGTTCCAGTTACATTTCTATCTTCATTAAACTTTCTAATATGCACGCCCACTTTAGTGGCTACTTTACATGTTCCCCTTTTATCAAGCACCCTACCCCTGTTTTGGCTCTGATCTCCTGTTTCGTTCCACTGTATATCAGTTCTTGTATAATACAAAAACAAAAATGTTAACTAAATCTTTGCACACAGTGTATAAATAGGAAGCGGTGAAGCAAATAATGATATTAATTTCGTCAACTTGATGAACCTTCAATAAGTAAACTGCCTGGGGTTTTAGGTGAACTCAAGCTGTACAAAGATTGATATCCAACATCCTACCACGGGTACTAAGTGCGAACTGTCGGGATGGGATTCAATGTATAAATAAGAAGTTGTTTGACAGTAAATGCTCCCAGCTGGGCTTCCGTCAACAAGATTGCCGCTAGATTGTTCACGTCACGTGCGAAACACAGAATTTAAACTTCGGCGAGCTGGGGCCGGCCCCGAGGAAATATCTCACATGTTTGCGAGCCGGCAATTTCCCGGGCGTCCCGGCCGCCGCACACACACGCCCCAATCTGAAAATTGTGAAGTGAAAACGGTCCACTTTTCCGCACCTCCCTCGCCGCCCCCGGGACCGCAATATGCCGCCTCTCACCTGCGGCTCGAATACGTACGCATACGGCCGCCCCCGGCGCGTTAAACGGGGAGCACGTAAATCGGGCACGCACAACGCAAATAGAATACGAAGGAGCTGCGTCTGTTTGTTTGTTGTGGCTCCCCCGGCAAGATTCTAGGCGATAAAGGACTTGTTATGCGCACGGCGATCGTCCTATCAAAATTATGTTTTATGGCCGACATGTAAATGCGGCGGGTACGTGCATATTAAGCGCATGACCTGCACTCGAAAGTTTTATCTCTGGCGGTTGTTGTTTCACGTTGCGGCAGTTTTTGGTGGAAAAAAATGGTTTAAACGAGCCGAGCTTGCCCACATTAGGGCCGAGAAAGTGGCTGATGCGAGAGCAAGTTTCACAAATCAATCAATCAACATCCGCAACTGGGTCACGGATGCGGGATAATAAATATGATGTGTGGCATTCTTCATATGCAGAGGTCACTCATAATATACTGTTCAATCGTTTTTTTTATTTCGAAGAATCATACCACAAATCTCTATTGAAAAACATCGATACCATTTCCTATCACTATTAGCAGTAGGATCTGGCACCAATTTAATTTGATAACGAATATTACATACGGGACAAATAGAACAAACTGATACATAAATTGAGATATAATCGAACTACAGAGGCAAAATTGGAAACAGCAGGCAAAGAGAAAGCTAAATCTAAAAATCGGAATAGGGTGCCAAAAACAAATAATAAATAAAGAAATATATGTGTGAAATAAATAAATAATTTGTAGTGTACATAAAGAATGCGTAGAAGGGACAAAAAACAGGCGAAAAAAAAGAACCAAAGAAGGACAAAACAATGAAGAACACTTACGAAAACTATAAAGAATAGAAAATTAAAGTCATGAACATAATTAAAGACACTAAAGGAGAAAGCTGACAAAGGATTGGTAAAAATATATAAAGTAAATATCAAATAAAATGTAAAACTCTCCTATTCTCCGTGTATAAGAAACAACATTCATAAAACATAGCCATACCTAGAGTAGCAATAAAAATGAAGAGGACAAAGTAATAACATTGGAACATTGGATCAACAAATTATTGCTACATGCAAATAATATTTTGAAGAACTATTATGTGCAACTCAGAAGAGAAACAACGACGAACAAGAAAAATAGTGATGCAGAGTGGAAAAACACTTAATAAGTGATACGAATAAGTGATATTAGTAAGTGATACGAAGTGCAGTTATAATTTGGCAGATTATGAAGAAAAATAGTTCAAATAAGATACATACTTGCTCTTGAAATTAAACATTATTTGAAGAAGTGCCGATAAAATTGGAAAATTTCAGTTCAAATTTGGTAGTTTTTAAAGAAAAATATTTAAAATGTAATACCTTTTCTTGAAATTAAACATTCTTTGAAGAAGTACCGATAAAATAGGAAAATTTTAGTTCAAATTTTGTAGCTCTTGAAGAAACTTTTTCTTGAAATTAAACATTATTTAAAGCAGTACCGATAAAATTGAAAAAATGCGGTTCAAATTTGGCAGTTCTCGAAGAAAAATAGTTAAAATTTGATTCTTGTTCTTGAAATTAAACATTCTTTTTAAAGAATTGCCGACCAAATTAAGAAATTTTCCATAAAATAAAACAGCATATTTCTTAAAATTAAATGCGATTTTTGTTTTTAAGCAAATTTATATATTTCTCAGTTGTTGAAGCAATACAGTTCAAATATGCTATTTGGCTCTTGAAATTTGACATTTTTCTACCGCTCAAATATAGAAATTTCCCAAAAAACATTGTTTCTAACAGTTTTTTTTAAAATTCAATGCGATATTTGTTTTCTAAGCTAACTGAGAGTTGTAGCAAAATCTGTATTTGACTTGAAACTTTAAATAATTAATATCTTAATTTGATACATTTTCAGATTTAATTTGAGAACTTATGATAAACTTTTATAATTTTTATATTAGTATGTTTGAATTGCAGATGGTTTTTTTGCATTTACCATTTAAATTTTAAAATGTCTATTTTTTGAAATTATCAGGTAATATTTGATCAATTCTTATGGAATTTGATTTGGTATTTTTAAAGAAAAAAGTTCAGATTTTATAAATACTATTAAAATTTGACTGTTTTGGAAGTAAAATAGTTCAATAGCTCTTCAAATGTTATGGTTTTTGAAGAAAGACAGTTCAAATTTGAAAGTTGTCCTCGAAATGTGACAGTTTTTGAAGAGAAACAAGTCAGATTTGAAAATTACTCTTAAAATTTGACGGTTTTTGAAGCATCGCAGTTCAAATCTGATCATTGTCCCTGAAAAATGACAGCATTTGAAGAACAACATTCAGATTTAACAATTACTCTTGAAATTTGACAGTTTTTGAATATAGGTAGATAGATAGATAATCACAAGTCAGAATATATGACTATATGATAAGGAAAACAGTTCAAATGTGATAATTGGTTTTAAAATTTGATAGTCTTTGAAGAAAAACAGTTCAACTTTTTTAATTGTTCTTGAAATATGACAAGTTTTGAAGAAAAGCAGTTCAGATTTGATAATCACTTTTGAAATTTGACAGTTTTCGATGAAAACAGTGCAAATGTTATAATAGCTCTTAAAATTTTATAGACTTTAGAGAAAGAAGGTTCAAACTTGAAATTTTCCTTGAAATATGATAATTTCTGTAGAAAAACAGTTCAAATGTGAAAATTGATCTTGAAATTTGATAGTTTTTGAAGAAGGACAGTGCAAATGTGATGAATGCTCTTAATTTTTTTCTGTTTTTAAAGAAAGACAGTTTAAATGTAACAAATGTCCTTGAAATATGATAGTTTTTGAAAAAGAAAACAGTTCAAATATAACAATTGCTCTAAACTATAATAATTGATTTTGAAATTTGACAGTTTTTGAAGAAATCAAATTAAAATATGAAAATTATCCTTGGAATATGACAATTTTAGAAAGAAAAAAAAGTTCAAAATTGATAGTTACTTTTGAAGAAAAACAATTCAAATTTGATAATAAACTGTCCTTGGAAAATTACAGTTTTTAAAGATAAGGTTCAGATTTGATAATTACTCCTGAAATTTGACAGTTTTTAAAGAAAGACACTTCAGCTTTGATAATTGTTCTTGAAATATGACAATTTAAAAAAAAACAGTTGAGATTTGATAATTATTTTTGAAATTTAACAGTTTTTGAAGAAAGACAATTCAAATTTAATAATAATCTGTCCTTGGAACATGACCGTTTTTGAAGAAAACCAGTTCAGATTTGATAATTACTTTTGAAATTTGACAGGTTTTTAAAGAAATATAGGTAGATTGACAATTTATTGCTTTTATTACACTTTCATGTTTACACAAGGCAGAATATATGAGTATATGATAAAGAAAAACAGTTGAAATATGATAATTGATCTTGAAATTTGATAATTTTTAAAGAAACACAGTTCATATGTGCTAACTGCTCTTAAAATTTTATAGTTTTTGAAGACAGACAGTTCAAATTTTTTTAATTGTCCTTGAAATATGATAATTTTTGAAGAAAAACAGTTCAACTTTGATAGTGGTTCTTGAAATATGACATTTTTTAAAGAAAAACAGTTTAGATTTGATAATTATTCTTCAAATTTGACAGTCTTTGAAGAAACACAGCTCATATATGCTTACTGCTCTTAAAAATGTATAGTTTTTAAAGACAGACAGTTCAAATTTAATAATTGTCCTTGAAATGTGATAATTTTTTGAGAAAAAAAGTTCAAATATAACAATTCCTCTTGAAATATGACATTTTTTTAAGAAGAATAGTTCAGATTTGATAATTACTTTTTAAATTTGACAGTTTGAAGATACGCAGACAAAATTGATAATTTTCCTTGAAAAAATGGCAGTTTTATCTCAGTAACCTTGGTAACCCTTTGTAAAGCACCGCTAAACCACCGCTAAACTACGGTTTAAAGTTTTATGAATAACGCTGTAAGAGTTTAGAAAAAAAGATCAAATTTGGATGTAAGATTAAAATAATATTAACAACAATTTCGTTAAAAACTAATTAACTATGAATCACGGTTTATTGATTATCATCCGTTTCGATAGATTTGAAGAAAAACAGATCAAATTTGACAATATCTCCTAAAATATGACAGTTTTTGGAGGAGAACAGTTCAGATTTGATAATTACTTTTTAAATTTGGCAATTTGAAGAAACGCAGACAAATTTGATGATTGTCCTTGAAAAAAGGACAGTTTAATCTCAGTAACCTTGGTAACCCTTTGAAATGCACCGCTAAACCACCGTTAAACCACGGTTTAAAATTTTATGAATAACGCTGTAAGAGTTTAGAAAAACAAAATTTGGATGTAAGATTAAAATAATATTAACAAAAATTTCCTTCAAAAATGATTAACTATGATTCATGATTCAAATATAACAATTGCTCTTGAAATATGACAGTTTTTGGAGGAGAACAGTTCAGATTTGATAATTACTTTTTAAATTTGGCAATTTGAAGAAACGCAGACAAATTTGATAATTGTCCTTGAAAAAATGACAGTTTAATCTCAGTAACCTTGGCAACCCTTTGTAAAGCACCGCTAAACCACCGCTAAACTACGGTTTAAAGTTTTATGAATAACGCTGTAAGAGTTTAGAAAAAAAAATCAAATTTGGATGTAAGATTAAAATTATATTAACAACAATTTCGTTAAAAACTGATTAACTATGAATCACGGTTTATTGATTATCATCTGTTTCGATAGATTTGAAGAAAAACAGATCAAATTTGACAATATCTCCTGAAATATGACAGTTTTTGGAGGAGAACAGTTCAGATTTGATAATTACTTTTTAAATTTGGCAATTTGAAGAAACGCAGACAAATTTGATAATTGTCCTTGAAAAAAGGACAATTTAATCTCAGTAACCTTGGCAACCCTTTGAAAAGCACCGCTAAACTACCGTTAAACCACGGTTTAAAGTTTTATGAATAACGCTGTAAGAGTTTAGAAAAAAGAAACAAATTTGGATGTTAGATTAAAATAATATTAACAACAATTTCCTTCAAAAATGAGTAACTATGATTCACGGTTTATTGATTATCATCTGTTTCGATAGATTTGAAGAAAAACAGATCAAATTTGATAATATCTCCTGAAATATGACAGTTTTAGGAGAAGAACAGTTCAGATTTGATAATTACTTTTTAAATTTGACAGTTTGAAGAAACGCAGACAAATTTGATAATTGTCATTGAAAAATGACAGTTTAATTTCACTAACCCTGGTAACCCTTTGTAAAGCACCGCTAAACCACCGCTAAAACACGGTTTAAAGTTTTATGAATAACGCGGTAAGAGTTTAGAAAAAAAAATCAAATTTGGATGTAAGATTAAAATAATATTAACAACAATATCCTTCAAAAATGATTAACTATAATTCACGGTTTATTGAATATCATCTGGTTTGATACCTTAGAAAAACAAATCAAATTTGATAATATCTCTTGAAATATGACAGTTTTCGAAACAAATTAGTTCAAATTTGATAATTGTTCTTGAAATTGTGAGTTTTGAAAAACAAACAAATCAAACTTAGCAAGTAAAAGTAGTAAAATAATTTAAACAACTTTTTCTTTTAATTCTTTGTAAATTTTGTTGAGTAACATTTACGGTTTATCAATTATCATTATTATCATCTATTTCTATAGATTCGATAGTTTAAACTAACTGATATAAATCCATATCCCACCTGCATCTTCTAGTGGGGGTGAATTGAAATAGAACTAGCACACTATGTCCGTACATCATTAATATTGAATTTCATTAAAGCTTTTTTATGTAGATAGTAATAAAAAATGCAAAACTGGCATTCGGGTTTTATAGCTTCCCAAACTATCGGTCGGACTAAATGAAATTAAGGATGCCAGTATAAAATTTAATCAACCAATATTGAATATGCAAACTAGGTTATAACGTCCGTAGAGAGAACTAGCGTTTTGGAAAATTAACGACTTTAATTAATTATTTTCGCTAAAAAGGCGCTAATGACGCTCTAAAGGCGATCCCTGATTACGCAAACACCCCACCTGAGTGAGTTCAGTGTTTGATTTTGTGAAATTCATTACCGGAGGATCTTTTTCGGGCGGAGAGCGTCGCGAAGGCGCGGGAGTTTAAGACAAATATTGATTTTTCACCTGCGAGCCATCGCTCGGCCGGTAATTATTTTAGAGCGCCGGGGAGAGTTCTTAGATTGAAATTCTTTAATTAGTCGTGGCTGAAGGCTTTATGGAGGGTCCGCCGCGGGTAGAGCGCACTTTAATGAACAGACAGGGAGTACTGGAGTGGAATCGGACTACAAAGAAACAATTAACAAAGAAGTAATATCCACCGAGGAAAACCGCAACTCCCGAAACTTCCACAATGTCTACGCGGCTTTTTTCCACTTCTCGCCGTTTTCGAGTTTTATACGGCCCCATTGTTGCTCTTTTATATTTCAAAACACAATTCTAATTGAACGTTAAAGTTTCTGAATTTGTTGTGGGCCGTGGGCGGGTCGCGGAGGAAAAAGGATGCTGGTCGCCGCAGCGCGCCGGGAAAAAGGACGAGTATTTAGTAGCTAGTTTCTGTAGTAAATGCGGGGATTTCGATTGGGAATTCCATTTCCAAGCCGGGGGAAATAAACCCTGGGAAATAAAATAAGAGCACGAGTCGGAATCAATTTTGTGCGATTCTTTTGGTCAGCAGCACCGGGAAGCGTCGGTAATGCACGGACATTATTTCCTATTTTAAACCTCATTTTAATATCAAAGGCGGTTCATCAGGACGTTCCTTGCCAGAATAGAAGGGGAATTCTCCCTCCGTTACTCAGATATCTTTGAATACATCAAAGTTATATACGGCGCGAGATATTCCCAGGTTCGGCCGTTTGTCCGTGACGTTTTTATTGAAAATTATTTTTCCTGGCGAAAGGGTCTGAGTCGAGTGGAGCGTCTCGCAGCGGCGTCCCCCGGTGACAATTAAAATTTATTTATCGGCGAACCCTCCCCCGTCCCACCTAATCCCAGATAAAATTTTCATTTATACGCAGCGACAAAAATACGATAAATTCGCGAGCGGCGCTTATTTGAATGTAAATTAGGACCGGCAGCAATTATTCACCGGATTTAAGGCGGCAAGTGCCGCGACGAACTGTTTCACCTGAAGAGGATCGGTGAGAGGGGTATAGAGATAGGCAACTCGTGGGGCGTCATTTTTAGAAAGGGATGGCTAGCGGAATTTATATAGTTGTCTCTTTCAACGAAACTGGAGTGCGAATACAGGACAGTACCCAGGCCACCGCGAGTACAATATTAATAGCCCTTCATATGAAAATCGCATCAAAGGTAAAGAGCCGCAAATATCCGCTTCCCGTCGAACGCTGTTACGGATATATTTCATTATTTTTACAAGTACAACACCAATATTCATAGCAAAGGATTTATGTAGGTATATATAGACTTCGCTAAAAATGATACAGTAATTAGAATATTAAAATTCGTGTTAAAAATATAGTAGTATGTAATTACATACAAATTTACTTCCTTATATTTAATCGTTTCTAATGCAGAAACTAAACGAGGTGAAAAAAAACTACTGCAGTTTTTTGTAGAGCATAACATTCTGCGTAAACAACTCCGCGCTGGCATATGTCTAGTGTTGTGAGTAAAGGCCTGTACTCTCGGTGCTCGCGCTAGAAGGTATTACAACTTCCCCTGCGAAATATCGACAGTAAATCGACACTAAAAGTGACTAAATATGAATGAACCGGTTTCGGACTATAGAAAAGGCACTACACGCCGACTTAGATCAAGCGCACATCGAATAAAGAGGAAGTGTTTTCCATCTAAAAGAAAGGTAAGTGAATTATATGAGTGACTGCTCATGATATATATTTATTTACTATTTTTTGCACTACTAGAACAATTAGAAGTGTTTTAAATTAAAAAAAGCGACTGTCAGATGTAGGAATTTGGTTGTCGCTTACTGTGGATCTGTGGATATTTTTTAACCAGTAATCAAATATACTTTTTCTTACCTTAGTAAAAAAAGAAAAATGTAGCCTCAGGCGAACATATATTTTTTACCTTGGTAAGAAAAAAATGTATTAACTCTACCAGTAAGTACAAAATAATACTACAAAAAAATATATTAACTACTAATCATAAACATCAACTTTACAGTACTTTGATACATGACACAATGATGTGTTTTATGGCTAGTAGTGCAAAAAATATGTTTTTCACAAACTTCTAGCTAAGACTGTCTCATTTAATAATAGATATGTTTACTGATGGTTACATAACAATTGAAGTTGATATAGTCTTGGGCTCTTTTTCTAGAACATTAAAAAATATATATATAAGTTGTACTATTTAAATGCATTATAAAATTATATCATTCTTGTTTACAGAATGAGTACACCGATATAAATCAAGGTGACTTGAGGGTAGATGCAATTGAATCTCCCCCTAGAGAGATATTGAATAATAAGGAAGTATGAAAAATAATTATATACTACTATAATATTAGGTACTTTGAAAGAGATGCATTAACTACTATGCATATTTTTATATGAGCCGTTGTAAACGAAAGTGGTGTAAGTCTTTTTTTCATTAACTGAGATAAGTCCGGAAATATACAAGGTATGTTGTTCAGCTCTGGATTTATTTGAATTAATGATAACATTTACATTTAATTTAATTTAATGAATTAATTGATTAAATTTTATATAAAATTCAAAATTATTTTTTTTATTACTGAATAACTGAATAACTTAAAGTGGCAATATCCGGTCACTTGAAAATTGTTTATTTTTAATTGTCAAACGAAATTTAGACGACTATATCACTCATAATGCTTTCTGACCTATCCTAGCGACCGCCTAATAGCTGATAATCAGAACTCGAATTGACTAATAAGTAATAATCACACTTGATCTCTGTACATCTGGTGTGCTATGCTGTCAACTGAAATGTCACAATTATACAAAATTCGTGATATAATTATTTGCATTATTTTTGATTTAATGCAATATAATTATTGCATCTTTGGTGTGTGGACCCGCAAGGGTATAAAAACCGAAACAATTTTTAAAGATGATGTGTTTTGGACAAATAACATAGAAAAACCGTTAATTCAATTTTAAAATGAGTGTGTATTACCGGAACTCGTAGACTCTAGAAAACAGCGGAATATGCCTATAAGAGATCCTGTTTACATCGAAGAGGCTATTGCGAAACAAAAACAAAATTAAATCTATTTTATGTTGGTATTTAGTTAAATTTCACAAAATGAAACTTTATAAAAAACTTTCAAATATATATTGAGTTAATCACAATAATAGTTTAAATACACTAGTTTCTTCAAGTGAAGAATGGTACAATTTATATATAATATAAATAATAATAATTGGGGAAATATTGTCTTCTTAAAAAATCTTTAAGATTTAAATTTTACATGTAAATCCCAATGGTGCATGGTCCGACGCACCACCCTGTATACTATTTGTTGTAGTCGTGGAGGTCCGAGGGAAGATGTTGACAGAAACAATTGACTGTTTATTTCAGTTGACGTTGACTATCGACTTATCGACTATTTAAACTGTAAACAGTCAGTTTTTCTGTCAACATCATATGTTTACATATTTAGTATAGGTAGTGCATTACGTTTTTTGTTTTTTTATATTAGTATTTGTTGTGTGAATCGTTAAAAAATATATATCTTAGTTTTATTTTATTTTTACCCGTAACGTGATGAAAATGTTTTATATTTCTTGGTATATTTAATTTCATGTACTACATGTCAATATGTACTCTATATCGTCACAATTAGTAAAAACAATGTATGTTGGATCTCTTCGTCGTTGTAATCGTCTTTTTTTTTGTTTTCGGCTTAATATAACTTGTTTGACATATTTCCAACATCTATAGGTTACGGGGTTCACAGTTATTTATTTTAAAAATGCCAGACATTTACTTGCTCGCCTTACACTTTGTTTTGTTGAAACACAATAAAAAATATTGAAACTACAAACTACCTTGTGTAAAATACTGATATTGTAATAGTAGAGCGTTCCCACTACGTATTTACACACCTAAACCCCTCACACCAAAGTTTTCACGACTAAATATAATGGTGAATATACTTTTCATTAAAATTTTATATCGCAAAAGTTAACGTATGACAATTACAGAGATTATTAATTATCGTGGCGACATGGCGCCTCCTCTATGAAGCGCCATGTCGCCTCATAGAGCACAGCATGCACACCCCCACGCAGCGGCCCTGACTGAAAAATATGATCGTATAACACAATATTCTTCACAACGTTGGGGCCTCAAATTTCCTGAGTTCCTCTCGTGATCTTCAACGCCCCGTCGCCTAGCTGTAATGGATTTCATATAGGTGGCGACACACTACCGCGCTGGAAATTGATATAAAAACGTGCCTACAGAGGTGCCGAAAATAATGAATTACAACCAAATGGTACAAAAAGTTAGCATTTTATTTTTGGCATATTGTTTACTACACTATAAACTAGGTTCTTATAATGTTAGAATGTTCAATTTACGCATCGAACATTACAATATTACAACAGTAAAATGAACAACTTTCTATAGCAACTTTTGTAATGTTATTAACTGATTACTCAAATCTAATACTATAGGAACATCTATTGTACTTTCATCTTTGAGTGTGCAAAATATGTCTTCCGTACTTTCATTATTAACTTGACCATTACTCAAACCATTACCATTACAAACAGTCAAAAACGCTACTTTTTTTAACAGGCACTTGCCCCCTTAATATTCAGCTCTTTCCGCGGGATTATGCCAGTGGTTATTAAAGGTTTATGGCTTCGCCGATGAATTCGGCGATTGTTTGGGGGGCGCGAGGTCGCTGGCGGCGACACTCACCCACACCCGCGCCCATGAAACGTCCTCCGCCCCGCAACAATTACACAGGCGGGGACCAAACCCAATTTGTTGTTTGGTTCTCGTGGCAGGCAATTTAAACGTTATTCAAGGGCCTCTCTTTTAATATTAAACCTTCACATGTTTGCGCTGGGGAAAACGGCAGGCCAAAATTAACAACAGGCCCACGTATTCGCACGAAACAATATAGTCAATCCATAAATAAATATATGTTTGCATTTTACTTGCTATATTTACTGATTTTCTTCGGCATTTTACTTGTTGATTTTAAAACACATTTAAGTTTTGATACCCACTTTCTGCATGTATGGGTTTGTATTTGTATTTTTTTTTTTAATTTATGGATGGTATTATTCGTCTTGCAACCCTGGAAAAGTTTGGTCGAAAGGTTGGAAAAATTTATGGAATAGTTGGAGAAGTTCGCTGGTACCTTGGAAAAGTTGGGAATGTTGGAAAAGTAGGAAATGTTGGCATTTGGGATTGCCCTAAGTCATTCAAATGATATGTAATCATATGTTGATTTACGGCTGTATTTCCCATTCTCTCAACCTCCTTATTGAAGACATAAAAAATCAAGCAGAAAGAATTGTCACACAAATCAAAGGCAGTCACATTCTAGCAGCTCACATTGCAAACATTCAAAAATAAACTAATATTAATGTAGCTTTGAAGTTGCCAGTGAAAACCAGGTGGGCATCAGTGGTGCGCTGCTTTAACAGTTTAATCAGCAGCAGGTATTATCTGCAAACTTTGGTGGTGAATGAACTAGTTATCAAATATCTTCAAAAAGATACGAAAACAATTCTATTCGATGATGATATTTTTTGGGTAAGACTTGAAAACGCCAGAGATCACCTAGAACCCATTGGAAAATGGATAACCGAAATTGTAGAAGAGAAGCCAAATGCTTCATTAGTTCCCGAAATATTTGCAAACCTGAAGCCAATTTTTAAGGAAAAGTCACCTTAATACCGTACAACCAATGCGGAAGAAAATAAAATTATGGATATGCTTTCTGATAGTAAAGACTTCTGTTTACATAAATTTCATCTTGCGGCAAAGATCTTGCATCCACCTTATCAAGGGCAGAGTTTGTCACGTGAGGAATATGTTGATGGACCTGAGTTCATCAGTAACATTGCAGAGCACAAGAATGATGTGGATGATGGAGAAGTAACTTTTCCATCTTTTCCAATCTTTTCCAACTTTTTCAGAAGAGTTAGCCGAAAATTTCAACAATTTCAACTTTTCGTGAAAAGTTGCAACACTAGGTGTTATGCATCAATTCGGTGAAACCACTTAAAAAACAAAAATGTAAGCATACAGTGTTTTGGGGAAGAAGTTTAAGAATAATTTATTTAAATTTACGTTTATTTACATTTCATTTCCTTGGGCCTTAGGCCCAATTCACACACAAATGGCGTATGGCACCGGCGTGGCGCTGGCGTGGGACTTGTTTGTGCCACCTATGTGTTAACTTATGGCCCAATGTACACTGGCATGGCGTGGCGGCCCGTCAGTGGCCCTTGCCACGTCAGTCTGACACCACTCATGGCTTATCGATGAGGCGCGCCACTTGCAAACCATTCTTCGTTCTTGTCACCTGCACTTTGTTTATTTTATTTTTTTAGTGTTTGCATTCTTTTTAACAAATTTTATTTATTAGTATATCATCATGCGTGATGACAATGAATTCAATGTTAACTTTTGTGAAGAAGTGGAAATGTTTTGTACGATTATACTCGTGCAGAGTACTCAAACAGAAGTGTTCAAGATCAGACATGGTTAAAAATATCTGAAAAATTTGATGCAAGTGGTAAGTAAATGTTTATTAACCTATACCAAACGTATAATACAGTATGTAAAAGAAAAATGCCTATTACATATTTACAAAAAAATAAGTAATGAATATAAGAACTTATGTTAATTTAAATATTTAAATGCCTACACAATATCTATCTTGATGTGGAATTAGGGAGCGGTGTTTGAAATAGTTGCCCAGATAAATTCTTATATTTTTTGTGTTATTAGTTGGTTAGTTAATTGGAATACAATCTGCGACGACATCTTCATACTGAGGCGTTGAAAATGTACCATCACACTTCCTGATAGCATTGTGCAACACGCACATTGCTTGAATAATTATGTCAACTGCAGAAGGGTTACATCTGATAATTGTGTGCAGAATTTCAAATTTGGTTGCTAGCATACCAAAAGAGCATTCCACTGATTTCCGTGCCCTTGATAATCTGGTGTTAAATATCCTTTTTTCGTTACTTGTCAATTCCTTTCGAGAAAAAGGCCTCATTAAATTTTGAGAAAGAGGAAATCTCATCGTCTATAAAGAAATTGGGAATTTTCTGGCTTTCTCCGGGAAGTGCAGCACGCTCAGGTAAATTGAGATTATTTTTCCACAAGGCTCTTCCAAAGTTGCTAGATTTTAATGCTCTTCCATCACTATAGCGCCCCAGTTCGCCGACATCAATAGTTACAAATAAACCATCTGCATCTGACACGACTAACAGAACAACCGAAAAAAATCGTTTGTAATTAATGAAGGCTGAACCCGACTGTGGTGGCGCTTTAATTCTATCATGTTTACCATTTACGCCACCAATACAGTTGGGCAAAATCCATAGATCATGATAACGCTTTCTCTCCACTTAGTTGTTGAGGGTTTTGGCATGTACACAGGTTGTAATTTATTCCTAATGACCTTGGCAGTGTGATGCACGATTTGTTGTATTATTGAATGACCTTTCAGGAAGTAGAAAGAAAGTGCTTTGAACGAACTCCCAGTCGCAAAGTATCTGTAAATAATAAAATATGTGATTATAAAACTTTTTTTAAATTTATATGTAGAAATTTATGAAATACTAAATTGCATGAGTAGTCAGATTACTAAAGTGTCAAACACATTGCTATATTTAATATTATTTGTTGTATTGTCTATCACACGTTTGTCGTTTTGTTTTAGCAATAGAGTGCAGAGAACGGTGGAAAAATATTAGGGGGAGCTACTTAAAATATAAAGCTAAAGTAAGAAACAATCACGGCAATCCAGAAACCGTGTCAAAGAGTATTATCTTTCACCGCACCTGCATTTCTTAGACCCTTACATAAAATCTCGTGTAAGTAGGGGTAACATTAACATAGACGACAATATTGAAGACTATTTGGTTGTTAATGGGGTTAGTGACAAAGATGGTGACTACGATTCGGTAGCGTCAGAGCTCCATGCTACGAATGAATTCATAGCTACTTCACCGGGTTCTTCTATAAATGATGAACAACATTTTATTAAACCACCCTGCTCAGTCAATTCGAATGAAACTAATTTCAGGAAGAGAAAGAATACTTCAGGAACCACCCCCGTGGCCTTTACCACAATGAATGATGTAAATAGAAAAGCTTTTCAATATTTTGAAATAAAGGAAAAGTTCATGGACATGAAGAACGCATCAAATAGTTTAACATCAGAACTTCCTGACCCTGATATGGCGTTTTTACAAAGTGTCCTTCCTGATAAGAAAGCTATGAACGAGAGCCAGAAACGACATTTTAAAATGGGAATTTTAAATTTGGCCTATAAAATTCTTTCCTCGGCATGTAATATTGGCTCTCCTGTGAAATTACTGCCAATCAAAATAATTTACAAGAAGAGTTCAACATGAATGAATTTATTACATAAAATATTACTTAAAATATATCTGTATTTTTTTTATGATAAATATTTTATGTTCCTAAATAGTTTTTGAATATTTATTTTTAATTTACTTAACGCAATGTTATTAACAACCTTTCCTCCGGGCTTACTGGTTCTCTCCAATGCGTATGTTTCTTTTGAAGGTCATCCTTAACTAAAGATAGAATTTTGTAATATCATTCTTGAGACATACGGTAATAATTTTAAAAACGATACATACTTTATGTTCCTAAATAGATTTTGTTTTTTTTTAAATTTACATAACGCAATGTTATTAACAACCTTTCCTCCGGGCTTACTGGCTCTCTCCAATGCGTATGTTTCTTTTGAAGGTCATCCTTAACTAAAGCTAGAATTTTGTAATATTTAATAGCATTCTTGAGACATACGGTAATAATTTTTTAACGATCTGGGTACACGTTTAGCTCCCGCATTACGTTGAACACTCCTCCACTTTTCCATTTCTCTAACCACATAGGATGCACCCAAAATTTCCTTCTTGGAATTTGCATATTAGCTATATTAATAATATCCCACAAATCATGGTCATCATCATCATCTGAGGAAGAATACATTGTGCTGGACAACATGTAGTAGTGAACTAAACCACTTGACCGCCACAGATGTGTGTATTAAAGCACCACGACCAATCCTCGCCATCCCACACCACCGCCAAGCCAGTGCCACACGCCATTTATGTGAGAATTGGGCCAAGAGGAAGTAAGAGAAAATATACAAACCAAAACCTCGAGCATCGAAGACAAATAATATACAGGGTGGGTTTTATTTACCAGAAAGTTACTATCTCGTGTTGTCAGTTTTACAGATGACTTATCTATGATATGCTTATGATATGGACATGTCATCCAATATTTTTGTTGTAATCATGATATCAACTCCCACACAAAAAATGCTATAATCATCCTGAGCGCTGAGCTATATTGTATCATCTCTCACATGAAATTTCGAGAATAAAAGTGTTTCTTCATACTTCCTTCTTAACCCTTTGTCGACTGTTGGGACTTTAAAGTCCGAAAACTTTATTTGCCATTATAAAATACATATTGAATATAAATCATCGAACAGCCTGTTGTCTCTTTAAAGTCCTTCAATACAAAATGTAATGAAATGGTTTTGCAGTCTTGGTTGCATATATTAGATCTGGTATTATTGTTTTAATTATAGCAGTGTACTAGTGACTGCATGTCAATGCAGTCTTCCCAGAACACAGAACTTCCCGCGTTTTGGTAATCAAATCAGTGAAAGGTAGGTGTTTATTTTTATTATTTATGAAAGAATATTGCTTTAGGATTATTTATAACAATAGTTCACTAAATATTTATTCATATTATCAGAAATAACGTACATATTCTTCAAGGGACTTGTAAATACCGTCAGGCTACAGAAGCGGCGGGAATTTAGAAGGTCTAACTATTTTCGCAGTTATTTTCTGGCGCGGATTTTAAAATTTATAAACTTAGACTGATCTTGTCTTTCTAAACAAACCTTATTTCTTTCTAGATGTCCAAATTCATTCCTCCCTTGATAGAAAAGCAGCTCCTAGACGAAGCTGAGAATATAACTTTTGAAGATATTCAGACGGATGATGAGTTTGACACTGATATTGAAGATGATGTTGAATTCGCTAACTTTCACAAATATTTCGAACACTTGGAACTATCGAAAATGCAGATGATAGACAATGTACATAATAATATTCATATAGAGGCTGCAGATAATTTAATGTTGGAAGAGGATGATGAAAATGACAAGGAAAATATCCCCAGCAAAAATAAGAAAATAAAAGTGCGTCCAGATTTAGATAGGCATTGGAAAAAAAGTTGTAGAGCAATTCGATTGCGAATATACCTTTCCGGAAAGTTGCAATAAAGACTATTTTATAGGCTGTGCAACAGGCACAGATATATTTCTAAAAATCATTGAGCCTATGCTAGCTGGTGTTGTTTATCAGACAAACCTTTATCCCATACAAAGAAATAAAACACTCAATCTAAAGAAAGAAGAACTCTTAGGCTCTTTTGGTATGAATTTCCTAATAAGTTACCATAGATTGCCCAGCTGGAGGGATTACTGGTCCTCTGCGCCAGATCTAGGTGTAGAAAGTATAAGGGCAGCCATGCCCCGTGACCGATTTGACCAGATTCTTTCCAACCTCCATATAAACGACAACACCCTAATTCCCAAAGAAAATAAAGACAAACTGTTTAAAATTAGACCTCTAATAGACCAAATGAATGGAATATTCTCAAAAGTTTATCATGGAACAAGAGAAGTGAGTGTCGATGAGTCCATGATATTATTTAAAGGAAGATCCAGCCTTAAACAATATAACCCCATGAAGCCAATAAAACTGAGCTACAAGCTATGGTGTTTGACGGATCAAAGGGGCCATGTCCTTAAATTAGAAGTTTATCAAGGAAAAGATGCCGAGGTTCAAGAAAAAATCTCAAATTTCGGTCTTGGCGAAAGGGTGGTTTTGAGGTTTACCAGTTTAAACCTCTTAGAGAAATTACGAGCAGAAAATACTTTAGCATGTGGGACCATTCGGGCTAATAAAAAAGGATTACCGGTTTTACAAGAAGACAAAACATTAAAACGTGGGGAATATGATTATCGATTTTCCAACTTGGATGTAGGTGTTTATAGATTGAAAGATAACAAAGCTGTAAACTTTGCTAGCAATTTTCATGGTAGCGAAGAATCTACCATCAAAAGGAAACAAAAAGATGAAAAATCTAAAGAATTTCCACGTCCAAGTGCTCGACTATAACACCTACATGGGCGGTGTAAATCATGCGGATCAACTACGAAACGCTTATGCTCGCAATATAAGATGGAAAAAAAAGGTGGCATCGTCTCTTCTGGAGAATATTGGATATTGCCTTTATTAATTCATACCTAATATACTGCCAACTAACCGAAAAACATCACTTCTTGAGTTTCGCCGTGCCGTAGCTAACGGATTAATGACATATAACACAAGGATGTTGAAAAAAAATCGTCGTTCATCCGGTCTTCCTTCAACATCGAACACCAATAGAAAAAAAACTCTGTGGATCGTATTCGATATCTCCAAATCCCAGATTATCCAACCGAGGTTCACACTTTGTTGAATATGGAAAAACAAGAGGGCGCTGTGAAGTTTGTGCAATACAGAAGATAGAATCAAAGCCGCCTTCAAAATGCACCACATGCAAAGTCTAGTTATGTTGTCATGAAAAAAAAAATGTTTTCTAATTTTTCATGAAATAAAAGTTTAATTTTTGATAAATTGTTTATATGAATTGAAATACTTAATTGAGTAATATTAGTCCACATGGAGGGTTTTTCAACATTGACTTTTAATATCTTAGCGCACCTCGCCAGATCACGTTGACACGTTGTCACAGCCTGTTGGTACTTCAAAGTCCAATATTTTCAAACTATTTTTTTTTTACAAATATTAACTAAATTTTAAAAACTTCGTTTTTGGCTTAATATTACACCCATAAATCGAAAAAAACAAAAGTATTTTCAAAATTATGAATGAATTGACGCCCCCGGTAACAAGGGGTTAAAGTCCTTCTTAGCAAACGATTTTTGTGGTCGTTTTAAGAGCATTGCCATAATAAATAAAATAATTCATTATTATTATCGTTATTAACGCAAATGACTTCGTTATCATACTGACGCATGTTGCTGGCAAGGAAATGCAAAATACAAAAACAAGCGACCTCCATTAAAACTAAATTTACATCAATTTCGCCTTCTTTCAGTGGCTTGAAAACCGATTACCGCTGAAGCCAGCTCATCCGTCTTTACGCACGGCACGCCACACAACGTGGCGCGGTGGAACGTCGCGGAGAGGAGAAAAAAAGGAGAGCAAACTTCATCCCGATACATCCGAGCAATTTCACTTTCAATTATAAAGTCGTCCCGGGCTGCGGGCGAGGAGCGCTTTAATTTCGCGAATTCCGCAGGAGGCGGCTGGAGTCGGGTTTCGGGTGGCGGTTATCCCCGCTGCCGAACCGCCGCAGCCCTGCCAGTCGCCATTGTGCCACGAATCCGAATTGGATTCTAAATATATTTCGGCGGAATAAGAAACAGTAATTATCCGTCGACGTCAGGCGCGGCTTCCGCGGTAATTGAGCGCGGAGTTTGCGAGGACTTTCGATGGGGAGACATCCGCAAATAGAGCCTGGACGCCCTCCTCTTCGGCGATATTTGTTTGTTTTTTCCTACTCGCAGTGAAGCGGGGAAAGTGGGCGAGAAATGAGATGAAACGGAATTGGCTTTGGGTGATATCTGCGGTGCAGATCTGTTGCGGGTAATTACATTCCTTATCAGCTGCCATTTGCGGTGTATAGGTGAAAAATTTATGGTGCGCACCTAGCGTGAACATTATTAATAAATTAAAGTTGCTAGTGATGCTAGCCAGTTTGCGGATTGAAAAATTTGCATTGTAATTGTGAAAGTTCGGCGCGGCGCGGATGAGTCGACACGTATAGTTTAGTTTTGCGAGCTCATTAGTGGCGACGAGGAAATGTCATCAACTGCGTGCCCCAGAACTACAACGAAACTCAACTGCAAATAATCCAACTACCTACAAACTCCGAACAAACCCCTTGGCCCGGGCCACCCGCCCAGGACGGGACCATCATCACAGTTTAATTAATATTTCTTAACAGTACCAGACCACAGTGTGCAATCGATGCAATCCAATCTCGGCCCCGCAGACGTGCCCCTTTCATCCACATGTCTCGCACGAATCCGTCTTCCACCCACTTAATTCGCCGTCTCTCCACCTCTGGATGAGCCGGCTCATTATTCATAACGTTCGAGGGCTCCTCCTATCGGCAACGTCCCGCATTGTCGTCTCCGGCCTCCACCCCCGCCCGCAGTCGACATTAATTATCATCGCCCGATTACTTTTGCGAAACTCCGGCGACGTTATTAGCATAATTCGGATTCATTAGCGGGTGGCGCGCACAAATCATCACCCGGTGACGCTCGCCAAAACACCCAATTAGCGCGAACACATAGACGCTAATTACCCGCCCGATAATTCCATCCTGCGGGATAAATTGGCGGCAATAAAAGTACCGACCAATTACGACGGAAATTTTAATTCCGCCAGAGCGCTAATTGAACCCACTTGCGCACGCCGCGATATTAATTGCCTAAATCCGGATTAGCTCCTTCAAAACGCCAACTGATTTATATCCACAGAAATTTCACCGAAGCACATCCACAAGATGAGATAATTTAGATCTTTTGCTCTCCAGCACCATCGACCCAATTAGAAATTTATATATATAGAGTGTAAACCTATGACTACCGGATGCAGAATAAACAAAATCGAGGTAAATAGACCTGGTTTTATAGTAGTCCTATTAGTTGCATGGTGAGTGGGGAATGCAAAGTTGTTTGCGTAGTGGTAACTTGGAAAAACTCAAAATTTAAGCAACTGAAATCAGATTTGTAATAGCAATCAAATAATAGCTAAGCCAAGAGTAACCAACAAAACCTAATTAGTCACATATTTACTAAAACTACAGAAGAGGTCATTGCGAAAGAGAAACGGCAAAAAAGGTTCTAGTAAATCGAATGTTCAAAACTGTATATGAAGCAATGGAAAAAACTATAGCAGAGTCATTCTATATCAAGTGGACCAGTTTTGAAATCGTCCCCTCTCGACCATCTGCAATGTAATATAGTTAATATGGACGTATACGAGCTCGATACTTTGATGCTTTGATACGCATAACTCTGATACTTTTAAAAGTACATCCGAAACACATCCACAAGATGAGATAATTTAGATCTTTTGCTCTCCAGCACCATCGACCCAAGTAGATATTTATATATACAGAGTGTAAACCTATGAAAGCCGGATGCAGAATAAACAAAATCGAGGTAAATAGACATGGTTTTATAGTAGTCCTATTAGTTGCGTGGTGCGTGGAGAATGCAAAGTAGGATGCGTAGTGGTAAGTTAAACAAACTCAAAATTTAAGCAACCGAAATCATATTTGTAATAGCAATCAAATCATAGCTAAGCCAAGAGTAACCAACAAAACCTAATTAGTCACATATTTAAAACTACAGGAGAGGTCATTGGGAAAGAGAAACGGCAAGAAAAGTTCTAGTAAATCGTATGTTCAAAACTGTATTTGAAGCAATAGAAAAAACTATAGCAGAGTCATTCTATATCAAGTGGACCAGTTTTGAAAATCGTCCCCTCCCGACCATCTCCAATTTTGATAATAATTAATATGGACGCATATGAGCCAGATACTTTGATGCTTTGATACGCACAACTTTGATACTTTAAAAAATATAAGCTCATATGTCTAGACCTCAGAGCCAAACAGTATTAAGTCCGTTTTTTTCGTTTTTTGAGGTTATGATTGTTCATTTAATATTTTTTCCGCTCTTTCCAATGGCGACGCATATTCAGTCCAGTTCTTTCCGCTTACGAGATTGGTAGAGATTATTGATATTAGGTCCTCTATTAAATAGAACCAAACAGTATTAAAGGTTTTCGATACTTTTTGGCGCTGAAAGATATCCAATATTTAGGTATTAGTTCCAAATGTGAGGTTAGGTGACTGGACTTAATACTGTGTTGTTTTAATGTACATCAGTTATCATAATATTAAGTCACATTATTTTGTTCGTGAAGTCAACAGAAAATTCTCTATAATTTCGTTGTCTTAATATCTAAAAAGTGATTAGGGTCAACATGATGACATGAAGAGGCCAAAATCTATTATTAATGACGCTAACACAATCCAAGTGCAACCAAATATCTGAAAAACCGGTTATTACCTCACTTTTAACCGAGGAGAACGGTAATTAAAAAAATACATGAGTTTATCGAAACAAGTTTTGTTATTGTTTTACTTTTAGCTTTTGTTGCCGATAACACGCAAGATAATATTAGAAAAGATGCTGAGATAGTCATGGAAATATATCCACCTACTAATAGCACGCAGGATATCACTCATGAAAATTTTAAAATTCTTGCAACCGTATGTGTTGCAGGGGATCTTATTTCTTTGAATAAGAATTTGTACAATACACATCTTTGTTAGTAAAAACAATGTGCCTTTTTCCAGTACTGAAGAAATTCTCAGAGATAATACAGACGAGTTTTAGCTACCAGAATGTTTACCTGAGCATTTTATTCAAAGTAATGGAAATTAAGATAAAAATAACGATTTCGTGAAAACTTAATTTATATTTTACAAAATATTATTATTCAAAATAATGACGATGAATTTTAGCGTAAATGGAGAAAAGTTTAGTGAGTGTTGTACTTATTTTCTAAATACCTTAAATATATCCAAAACCTCTGTACGTAATGCATTATCGAAAAGGCAACATGGTGGAATCGTAATACCTGATCAAAGGGGTAAACATAAACCCTAAAACAAAATTTCTACAAATGTTAGAAACGTTATCAGAAAGCACAAACAGAAGTTCCCCTGTATTTTTCTTCATGTGCATATCCGATTTCGGATGTTTGCGATGAGCATGACTATCTTCCCGTGTATAGTATCATATTATTCCGGGAATAAATCCCAGAGAAAGTATTTAGACACCCATCTCAATATTTCAGTAAGGTATCGGTGCTTTTATGAAGATTGTGTAGAAAACCAAATTCCTAAAGAAGATATTCTTAAGCAACGGTTATATAGTGAAATTTTCAATTCTGAATTTATCCTTCAAAGAACTAGGGAATGATACATGTGACACATATTATGGATATGTTATCAAACTCAAAGAGTCTGTATCCCTGGAAGAACGCCTTGAATTACAAGCTAACTATGACGCTCATCTTCTTGATGCAGATAATCGGTATAAACTAAAGCGACAGGATAAAGAGACTTATAAAACCGAGGCGAACCCCAAAATACTTTCGGTGTATTTACAAAAATGCTTACCCACCCCTCTACTAACGAATGCTCAGAGTTTCTATTCTGTGGACTTTCGAGACATACAGAATATGATGCAACAGACAAAATAGGATATTGCTTCACGTGGGATGAATTCATAGCTGGACATGGTGGCAATGAAATGGTTTCATGTATTCTGAAATACATTTTAAAAGTAAAAGAATCTGTAGAGAAGATTGTTGTCTGGAGCGATAACTGTCTATTACAAAATAGAAATCATCATATGATAGGTGCTATCTTTCGAATCTTATGCTGAAACCTTCGTAATTAACATAAATTTTGTTAATGGTTTCGTTAATGGTTTCGTTAATGATTCATGTTAAAACAAGAACAATGTCTTTGAACATGGTGCTCTTCATCACGTGCAACCAACATTACATTCACCATTTACTTTTATATTTCCAGCGCATTATTTTGAAATTTGACTATATCTATATATTTTAAAATGTGAGCAATCAATTCAAATTTAGACACCTTTGGGGCAATTTTTAATAATTAAATCCTACAAAAGAATTAGAACTCGTTAGTTACGTGGTATGGAAAACTTTTGTATTACTAGTTTTACGAAAAAAAGGTTACTTTATAAAAAGTCCTGCATGATCAAAAACCGGAAATACCATCATCAGATATAAAAATTTCGTCATATACGAGGTTAGACAGAAAATTGAAATGTTTCGACAACCATTTAAACCAGCATAATTATATGGATTTGTTGCAAAAATGTTTGCTTCCATTCTATAGATTAAATTTACAAGAAATGTATTATCAACAAAAACCAATTGAATGAAGATTTTCCAGATCGATGCAGTAGTCAATTTTTGGACCTATACATTTGCCAGCCACGTCGCTGTACTAAATGGTTATGGACTTGTTATCATCCCATAAAATGATAACAGAAGGTATACGGCAATAATTGATGTTATTAGGATTCTTATGCGGTTTTAAGAATAACTCTATCTATCAAAGAATGATCTATCATCAAAATTTCAAAATATCTATCATAAGAATTTTCAAATATCAAAGCGTTCATTTTATTATGATAATTATAACAAGGTATGCCTATAATTTTGGAAATAATTAATAAATTTGAAATATATGATTCGTAACGTAGTAGGAGAAATTGATGTTATTGGGATTTTTTAAGTGGCTTTACGAAAAAACTTGATCAAAGATTAACATGTTTTCAAAAATTGAAAACTTTCCTAGCAATGAGAGAGAGATTTATATATAGTTGAATATGAATTTGAAGTTTTAATAATTACTCTAAGTTTATCTGTCTTCTCAATATATACTTATTCATTGATTTCATTTTTTAAGGTTATTTTTTATAATCTTCCTATAATTCTTCACAAAAATGTGCCAAGGTTTTTAATTGTTCTCATGCGCCCTCATCATAGATACGTACCTACATACATAAGAAAGGGGCGTATCAACCGGTAATGATCGATGCTGATGCCTTAGGCTAGCAACTTCTAATTTGTTTTCAATGAAATTAGGTTTATTTCTCATATATTATCAAGACATGAAACTAGATATTTACATCAGTTTTTAAAACGTGTTTGTCGTTTCCTGTAAAATTTGTATTTTGGCTCCTAGGCCCCCATGTTATGAAGCCCTCGATATGTTAAGAAAGTGCAAAATATTCTCCTAAAAACATCGTGTTTAAAGTCATTGATGCACAATTTCTAGAATAAGTTCAGACTTTCAGCTTGTTTGTATATTTTGGTTGATGCTGGCAAGATGATTCAATATTTTAATAAAATCTTGCAGCTTTTCGTAACTGCGACTATTAACCATATTCAGTTGATGAGTCTGTGTGGCCCTTGTTGAATGAATAGTTTATTGTTATAGAATTTTCGATATTGCAAATTACATATCATAGGTATGTTATTATTCATAACTTAAAAAAATTACAAAATATACTTTTTACAGACGGAAAAACCCATGCGAGTTTGTATTTTCCAGGAATTTTTCGCCCTCTAGTAAGATTAACAGGAAAAGCGGGTAGTTTTTTTCAGAAACACTCTATATATTTGCAAGAAATAAGAAATGTAACAGTAGTTGGATACAAGAGGAAGAAATGCTACGACCCTTACAACTCATCAAAATGAACACTACCAAGTATGAGCAGCATGTGTGTTCGTTCCAATTTAACGTAGCAGGAAATTGTCGCAGCACGTCGCCAATACAGCACAGTTCAGCGCAACCCCACTTATCTCCACGACTGCATCCATATTTCTAATCAAGATGACGCGTGAAATTACGGCCACAAAGGGCGCTTGCCATTCACTCGCAGCCTCTGCATACTAAGAAGTTAAGAACCGACGCGAACATCTCGGAACGTTTAAATAATAATTTATTACGTGTGTACGTATGGGTACATCCGACCCGGCCGGCCTGTACGGTCCCCCGATTCATCTTCACACAATTAAACGAGGTTAAAGGCAAGGAGAGCGCGTCCCCGCGTTACAAGGCATTTCTCGGGACATTTGTTTCGGCCCGTGACAGCCCAACGTATCTCCGGCTGTAACATACACGAGCATTTACCTTTAACACGTCATAAATTATCATACGCTCAACATAAATTAGGAAATACGTCGAAACATTTAAAGATACATAACGTTATTTATTGTCCTCATTTCAGAAACAACCGGGGAACAAATAAGGAGGTGGAGCAGTCGGCTTAGGTGTTGTCTGTGAGTACACCAGAATGGATTAAAATCGAAAAACAATTTTGTTTTTTTGTCCAATTTTTGTGTCTATACCATTTACCTTAAAATATGATAGGACATCTTGTCTATAATTTAAAACTATTTAAGGGCCAGTTATTCATGAACTGATAACTTAACGAATCTGATGTTTTCATATATCCTCAAAAAGATTGGATAAAGACGAATCAAAATACATACCCGGCAGGAAACTTATTCACAACTTTGAAACGATTGACTCAAGGACAGGGTACAGACGGGTGTTCAGGTTTTCATTCGGAATTGTTAAATAACAATTAAAGTTTTCGATTTTTGAAAACATGTTAATCTTTGATCAAGTTTTTTCGTAAAGCCACTTAAAAAATCCTAATAACATCAATTTCTCCTACTACATCATGAATCATGTAATTCAAATTTATTAATTATTTCCAAAATTATAGGCATACCTTGTTATAATTATCACAATATAATTAACGTTTTTGATTTTTGAAAATGCATATGTCATATTAAATGCATATTCTATGATAGAGGTTTTGTCGTAAAACCGCATAAGAATCCTAATAACATCAATTATTGCCATATACCTTCTGTTATCACATTATGGGATGATAACAAGTCCATAACCGTTAAGTAGAGCGACGTGGCTGGCAAATGTATAGGTCCAAAAATGACTACTGTTTCGATCTGGAAAATGTTCATTCAATAAGTTTTTGTTGATAATATATTTTTTGCAAATTTAATGTATGGGATGGAAGCAATTTTTTTTTGCAGCAAATCCATATAATTATGCTGGTTTAAATGAGTGTCGAAACATTTTAATTTTCTGACAAACCTCGTGTATGACGAAATTTTTATATCTGAGGATGGCATTTCCAGTGTTAAAGCATGCAGCTATTTTTATAAAGTTTTTTTTTTCGTAAAACTAGTAATACAAAAGTTTTCCATATGTAGGTAACTAACTAGTTCGAATATTTTTGCAGGATTTAATTATTAAAACTTGCCCCAAAGGTGGATCTTCGGAAGAAGTGTCCTGCTGAGGGTTCTCAATTATGTTTAAATCTTCATAGAAACGATGATATTCAGGCGGTAGAAGTTTTCAGAAAGCTGAAACTTCAAATTGTTTATTCGGTTTCTAACCACAGAACGTTTCTAACGAAATACATTCAAAATACTCTGGATATACGATGTACACCATTTTGTCATAAAAGTCAGGATAATTAAATCAGAAACAACTCAAATGTTTGCAATCTTATTTATTTTATGCGATTGTGTGAAAAACGTTATACTCTACACGGTTGTTAAGAGCCTAACAGAATCTCGAAAATTGAAAAATCTCGACTTCGTCTCGATTTTTCAAACTTTTTCTCGATTCTGTTATAACGCACTTACCAACCTAATAGTGTAATATACTATTACTGCAAGTTTGATAATGATCAGAACGTGATCAAAACTATAGTCACTAGATTTTAATAAACAGTGTGAAATAAACAAAGAAAAGTGTTTGTTTTATTTAATTTCATCATGTATCACGTAGTAGATGCCTCCAATATTGACCCTATGTTTCTTTATCTATAGCTTTTCAAACTCTATACTTCTGGTTTAAGTAACCAAAATAGTGTTCTTGGGATAATTTTCTTCAAGACTGCTCTACTCTAGTCCTTCTGTTTTCATGCCAATCCACCATTGCTGCAATTTAATCCTTTTGCCTTTGTAAATCGCCAAGTAGTCAAAAGTCGCACTACAATTTTTTTTTGTCGCTCACTGCTCTCCACTATTTTTTTTTGCTTTCTTGTATTTTGCTGCCACTCTATAACATAGGTAATTCGTTTCTTTGGTCTCTTTCGTTTTCTTTGGACACGTTCTGAGAAAAAGTTATAAATTTGATTCCATATTTGCAAATTATTAAGACTCAATACATACCTGCTTTAGTTCAATGTGAAAAGTGGCGGATTTGCGAGCAGCCCAAAAAAGCTGGATTTTCCTCTTGAACTACCATGTTTTTCAACATTTGGGATGAATTTGGTATGCCTTCGTTCCCACTAGCCATAGATGTCTCAGACTCAGTCTCAAAATCTTTTGTTTCGGGCAACTGGTAATCAGAATCTTCATCAAAGGAAGCAAGAAATGGATCCACGTCATGATATACTTCATATCTGTCAAATAACATAATGGTATGATTTGAATTTTCTTTAAACTCTTCCCGAAGTGCAAAATTGATGCAACAAAGGTTTTATAAATCTGGATTAAATAAATTTCATTTATTGGCAATTGTCGCATCATTTATATAATAAGGGAAGCTTATGTGGTATCATTATAAAGCTAATGTTATTGCCCATTAGAAATAACCAAGATATACAGGGTATTCCATTAAAGAAAATGAAGCTTATTCACGTGTTTATTTGATTTTCAATTGTTCTTCTGACATTTCGATTAAATAGATGATAAAAACTAGTAAAACTTTTTTCTCAATTTTTTTTTCTATCTATACTTATAACCGAGATATTTGTTGTGTCACAATAAATCAAACAGATTATATATCGCTCTATCTATCTATGTATCTATCTAGCAATGGATATATCTCTCTATCTGTCTATTTATCTAAATAGATAGGATAACATTCTTGAATGCAACAATAATATCATAAACTAAACGTCCTCGCATGAACGAGTATTCGCATGCGTTTGCAGATACTAAAGTGGACGCACCTTAATAAAGCCGCAGTGTATTTTTTCTGTGGCCGGTTTAGACGCGCGCGCGTTATGAGGGGCCCAGATCGTTATCACCTAATTAATAAAACAAAGTATACGCGGGGAGCAATTAAGTTATCTCCAGATCTATATACACGTCTACTCTCGATATTTCATTATTAATAGCGATCTACAATGCAGCGTTCACGTATCCCCGTTTTTTTTTGTCAGTGTTCTACGTGCGGAAACCGCCTTTAATTAAGATAGCGGGCCCCGATACTCGATAACAGTGGCAGCCTTTTCAGGTGGAGATGATGATGATGATGAGGCGTTGGCGGCGGGCTGAGCGTTTTTGGGGACGACTGTTGACAAATGCGTTCCGGCCGATCCGCACATTTATCCTCTGGCGTTGAAGGAGAGGGCCCTTTTTCAGCGGGCGCGTCTTTGTTAGCGGATCATTTGCAGGTTTCTGCTCGACTTGCCGCTGACGAAATCGCCCTCGCCCCCCGAAAAAGACAAGCGCCGCGCGTGGAAAAAAAGGGGCACTTGATTTATGCCGCCGCCCTGCCGCCCACCGCCCTGACGCCCCACGCCTTCCCGCCCCATTAAATATGAACAATTCCGGGGCGCTAATTAGCGATAGCAGTCGCAGGAGTTGCGGATTATTTGCGGAGGTAAAAATTTAATAACGCTTTCCGAGGCGAGCCGGAAAGTATCCGCAGCGGGGGCAACTTCGGGGAAACTTCGCGGCGTCCGCGTGCTCGCCCTCTGAGGGATGTTACCTTAACTTTTCGCCCCGCAATTAAGTATTAACTTTCTTCCACCGCTGCGAGCCGGGGCGATTCAATTATTTACCAGCGCCACTTACCGGGGCCGAAGAATACGTGACGCGCACGTACTCACGGGAAGACAACGGCGCAGAAGGCAAAAAACACGGGGGAGGAATAGTGCGGCAAAAAACCCTTAAATAATAAAAGATAGGAATATAATGGAGTTCGAGCGCGAATGCCCGCGAGCCGGGCGGGGGCGAAATATTAATCCGCGGGGACAACGTCGAGATACTTTGTATTCCGCACTAATTCGCATTTTATTATCTCCCAGAAGTTTTTTAGACGTGAAAAATTAGCGAGGGGAGATTCCTGGGCGCGCTTTCTAAACCCGAGTTTTCGTATTTATACAAAGTTACGCGTTAAACAGCTTATTATTACTTATGCAAAATGTACTGCCAGGAGGATTTGAATCTACCATTCCGTTATGTTATTATTTACACTGAATTGCACGACAATTTACAGCATGCTGCAATTATCTACTCATCTGCCTTATTTGGATATTAATTTCCTTGTTATTTAACCATTATTACCTCTCACCGTAGATACCATTTTAATGACTTGTTACCGTTATGATACTCCACCTATTATCATCCTCTACACATTTTACAACTTGTGTACAGAGTATGGTCAAATAATATTTCCTGTTTACTATATTATCTTACTACAAGCGAAAATTTTACGATCAAAACGGTACAATTCAATGTCAGACTTTTGACGTACTCGCAACATTTTTTAAATGGGATACCTTGTATACAGAGTGAATCAATAGGACGGGCAGGCTCGATGATAAATACACCGTTAATGATATCGAAATGAACCAATATACACTGCAAACAGGAGGCCAAAGTGCAGTTTATAAAATCATTTTGCCATATACAGGGGGTTCCATTTTTGCAGGGCAGCCTTCGACCTGTCGAATGGCACCCCTGTATAAATTTACATATTTGAATTTGCCCCCTTTTGGGCTTTATAAATGGGCCTCTAATTTGCAGTGCCGTTTGGTTCATTTCGATATCATTAACGGTGTAGGGGTAATCCAGCCTGCCTGTCCTATTGACTCACCCTGTATATTGACATATTTCGAAAGAGAACAATGCATAAACAAACAAGTATTAATTAATGACTATCCTAAAATTGAAGATAAAGAAGTTTCGGGCCATTAGGACAATAGTATAGTATACTTATTTTTACCCTTTTGAAATGATGTCAGAATATTCTTCCTCTTTTTGTTTTTAGGCAAACAACAGAAATAGAAAATAAACGAAATAAGGGCACTTCCTTTACAAATCGCAATTTATATGACTCTTGTCAAAATCTGACATACGATTTTAAGTCACTTTCAACTACTATAGTTATTATAAATAAAGCTATTTTTGCTGTTTTTTTTTGTTTTGTGTTGTTTAACTTATAGTGATATATACGCCAACACCACAAGGTAAAATGGCAATTGATTAAATAAAATAAATTTATAGTGATATATAGCTGAAAAACGCCAATTACATCAAGATATCAGTAATAAACGCAACAACTGATATTAGTATTGTTAGTAATTGATATAAACAATATTAATGTATTTAATTTAATAAACTGTGTATAAAATAGTATTGTTTTAATTTATTATAAAATATCATATTATCTGTTCTGACAGTCGGTACATGTAAACAAGATATAATGTTTTGTTATTGTATATTTTTCTTTATAAGCACATCTGTTTACTCCCGAAGTTCTGACTAAACAGATTCATTTCAATTGTGACATAACGTTTCACTGCAATTACCAAAAGACTTGACAATTATTCCTAGTTGCACTTGATAATTTAAGTTTGCTTCTGATGTGATCATAGACATACGTAATTTTACTAGATAATGACGTCATCCCAATTAGGTAAAAATACAACTATAGGACTACCTACTCTAAATCAATTTTTACTAATTTGACAATTTCATGTAGTTAATAAAAAAAAACAGTTTTGTTGTGTAATTGGGAAATTTGAAAATCGCCTGATGAATTTCCAGTTGGCGATATTATCCCTAACAAATACATCCATAACAAAATAGTTTACTACTACTACTCTGATGAATTTTCGTGACTTTTATGTGATTTTTGTTATTTTATGATTTATAGAGAGGCTTAGAGTGACAAATTTGTAGTTTTGGTAATAATCTAAATATCTAAGATATTGGTTCAAATTTCATGATTTTCGGGGGTAATGCCACGAGTGCTTCAAAAATACCGATAGTTTTCATGAAAGCTTGTTGTTAATAATTCCACGAGCACAAGAAGAACAGGTGGAATTAGACAACAAGCTTGAATGCAAATTATCCGGTAATAGCTATTTATAGTATAAGTGAATAAAGTCGAATTTTATCCACGAAAAAATAGTTTAGCGCTAGAGGCGAATGCGAGTGAAAAAATAAGTTTTCTAATTCGCATTATTAAAAGCTCATTATGTATATTGAATCTCATGATTAAAAGAACACTTTAATCGAATGGGTGAATAAAATGTTTACATTTTCACTTTATTTACTAAACTATTGACTACGTGAATAAAGTAAAATATACGTTAATATGCACTATCCTTGAAATTTTCGTTGTCACCTGACAATGTGACAACTTCACGCAAATTCTTCAATTATGTTAACAAATCGGAAAAATCTTGTATGATACACGTAAATAAAGTAATTTTATCCACGGAAAAAACAGTTTAGCGCAAGAGGCGATGCCGAGTGCGATAATGTTTTCTAGAGGATCATACAAGAATGATTGAATAATACAAGTGAATAAAGCGATGTTATCCACTCTAAAATATTATGGCACTCGGCTTCGCCTCTAGCGCTAAAGTATTTTTTCCTGGATAAAATTCGACTTGTTTCACTTATACCATATATAGCTATTTAAGCACAAGTGGTATTTAGGGAGAATATTTCTCGAATAATAATTAAATAAATGCAAGTTTACTGGCGACGGATACTGGCGACGGATACTGGCGACTTTCGATTAAAAGTGTACCTTTCTTCGGCGCAAAATGACACAAACTGTCTCCAGACACTGTTCTTGTTCTTTTCCGTGTTTTTGGGTACACTTCTAATGATATTTTCGTCAATTTCTCGTTGTGTGATATCTTTAAATCGATTGATGACGTCTAAAAGATTTTAGTTTTCTTAACTTTGACCTTTCTGCTGTTACAATATCATGGCTACGTAGAATCTCCAGTGTATTTTTTTTTTAAATTTCCATTTAAGAATTCAGTATCTGTTCCAATGTTACAACATATATGAGTTAAATATTGATGTAAATGTTGTTGTATTTTATGCAGTTTACAAAAATCTCAGTTTTGTCGTGTATCTGAAAAATGTTGTTATCGTCCGTCCAATTTTCGTTTTTGCCCTCGCTTTTGGAATTACTTTTTGTGAAATCATCATGCAAGTTAAAAAGTATTTCATGCAATTTTAAGAATATCATATATTTTTTTAGACTTTTTATATACATTTTGTGGAATTTAATTTAATTGAAAAATATGGGTATCGTTTATTTGGAATTTTTTTACATCTTTGGTAGTTTCATCTTTTTTCAATTTTAATAAGATTTTGAATGCATAATTTAGAATTTGATTTTGTGTAAAGTTAATTCTAACAAAATTGTATGAGTATTTGTTCGTAAGTATTAATTACAGCATTATAAAAGAGTAGTAAGATTAATATAATTAGTTTTATGATGAATTATAGAAAGTGTAAATAATAATCTAAAATATTTGTTCGATTTTCATGGTTTGGTATGAGTAGTTAGGCAACACCGATTCTACTTCACCCCCCGCGAAGTTTTCGATTAATTTAATCCGCGGTTTTTATTGGCGGATTAATCAATTACCGCGGGCAGTAACAATGGGTTGATTGCGGAAATCGCGAGTAATTTAATCACAAATACAGGATAACAATGGAATAATTGCAGATGCATTACTTTAATTACAGGTGCATTACTGCAATTACAGGTACTTCAATTGCAGGTTAATTGACGATCCGCGCATTTAATTGGCAGTCTAATCACCGCGAGCAGTAACAATAGATTGATTGCGAGTAATTTAATCACAATTGCAGGATAACAATGGAATAATTACATCAATTGTAGGTACTTTAACTACAGGTTAATTGACGATCCGCAAATTTAATTGGCAGTCTAATCACCGCGGATCAAATTGATATCATAGATCGCTAGACTGAGGACCGCCACACAGCCGCCGCCCCTCGACCCCGCCGCCCCTCGACCCCGCCGCCCCCGCGCCACCCCCGGACCACCCACCAGATCAGCCGCCGCCCCCCACCCCCGCGCCACCCCCCGCGCCTCCACCACGCCGCCCCCCGGGCCACGTGGTCCACTGTCACACCACCCCCGATGCGGCCGTGCGGGCGCGAGTGGAACCAGCCATGTGATATGCTCGGCGTGTAATGCGATACACGATTCGGCAGGAAGTGATCATTCAAACCTCCATAAGTATGATAAACTTAAGTTAATGAGCGTCAAAGGTCAAACATCTTCGCGCTAGACTGGCCATAAAAACATTTCCCCCGATTTTAAGGGCCGATAGAAAAAAGTCGTATTTAATATAGGCGAGATTAGATATTTAACTGCGGAGATCAACGGATGTCAATTATATCAATAGCGTAATTAGACAGGATGTATTTACCTTAAATTAATTAACTACAAAAAGCTACAGGTACACAAACAGCCTTTCTGTGCTGGGAGGTAAAAAACACAATATTTATCCGCCAATAATTAGGTTTTATACGTATGCAATATAGATAAGGAATATGCAAGACAGGGGACAGACACATTGTAGGATTTATGTGTATACACGAGTAGTTGACCTGAGACCTGAGGCTTGCGGAACGTAACTCCACGGTTACAAAGTTACAATTGCAAGAAATTACCCAGAGTCTAAGTAAATGCATATACACTTTAAATAAACGCCGATACAATCAAATCAACTTCGAACTACTTAGCAATTCGTTGTTTTATTAATCAGCCGAGCATAAACTAAATTGATTACACCTGTTCATAGACAATAAATTATACTATCGCAACATATATTTATTTACAATTAATTAAAACGAATTAAAAGGACAGCGATGGCAACATACTAATAGACAAAAACGCAATAAAGAACACATGGAAGCCGTATATCGAACAACTATTCCAAGACGAAAGACCAGAAATTCAGCATATACAGCCAGAAACAGGCCCAAGCATTCTGAAAGACGAAGTACGAAATGCCATAAAACAAGTTAAAGACGGTAAAAGTCCAGGACCAGACGGAGTCCACGCGGAATTTTTAATACTACTAGACGACGAAGGAATTAAATGGCTAACCGACATCCTTAATAATATCTATAACACAGGTGTAATACCACAACAGTGGTTGGAATCAGATTTCGTAACACTCCTAAAAAGACATCGGCAAATAGATGCGATGAATATAGAACAATAAGCCTAATGAGCCACCTATTGAAAGTGTTTCTAAAAATAATACATAAAGAATATACAATAAAGTGGAAGGACAACTGGGACCCACACAATTTGGATTTAGAGCCGCATTCGGGACAAGGGAAGCTCTCTTTAGTGTTCAAGTATTGGTACAGAGATGCAGAGACATGAATTGTGATGTATACGCGTGTTTCGTTGATTACAAAAGGTCTTTGACAGAGTCCAACACCAAAAACTGATACAAATTCTGGAAAATACAGGAATAGACGACAAAGACCTCAGAATAATTACAAATCTATACTGGAACCAAACGACAAGCGTAAGAATCGGAGACGATAGCACAGAAAGAATATAAAATTTACGCGGTGGGAGGCAGGGATGTGTACTGTCTCCTCTGCTATTTAACATCTATTCTGAAGTCATATTTCGGGAAGCCCTTGTAAATACACAAGAAGGAATTTGTTTAAACGGGAAACGTATAAACAACATCAGATACGCAGATGATACCATGATCATGGCCGACAACATAGAAGACTTACAACTAATAATGAATAGCTTAATAAGCACTAGCCACTGACATGGGCCAGATATCATCATAGACAAGACCAAATTCATGATTATAAGTAAGAACAACCCACAACACCACCAACAGCAACTGGAGCTGGAGCAGGGGAACATCGAAAGAGTTAAAAAATATGTATATCTAGGCACCGTTATTAATGAGCAATGGGACCAGACACAGGAAATAAAAAAGCAGGATTGAAAACAGCAAAAATATATTCATTAAAATGACCTCAGCCTTTAAAAGTCGTAATGTAACTATTGATACCAAAATGAGACTCTAACGCTGCTCCGTATTCTCTGTGTTATTTTATGGAATGGAAGCTTGGACGCTCACGGTTGCTAACACAAAATGCTAACGACACCCCTCAGCCAACAGAGCAAAAGAATAGAAATAAACTCAATAAAATTCAAATAAAAATATTAAATTCAATATAAACACAATAAACAATCCTACTTTTTCACCAAAAATAAAATTAAATCACAATTACCTAGCGCTAAAGATAAACTGCAGCGTTTATGCAAAACGGACTAACTGCAAATATTGTGAAGCAAAATATTGTGGGGTAGAAATATATATATATAGAAGAAGAAACCTGCCGAGCCATAAAAATTAGAATAAAAGAACACCTATGCTTCTAAAACAGCTCAAATTTTGGTCGCCACTTACCACAACCACATTTTCGACCACAACGCAGATATAAAACTCTTACATAACATACACTATTAGAAGCGTGCACAAAATTGATAAAATGCTAAATATAGATCTTAATGGCTAAACGAACAAACATAATTAAATTCCAGCTGATAACACGGGAGTAATATGATACGCGTTGTGAGCGCAAACTATAAACATGACAATTTTCATCATTATGAATATAAGAAACTAGTCAGCTCATCAGATGTCAGATGTGCCATAAAAAATAGTCGGTGAGCCTGGAAATTAAGCCAGACATGATAAATATGGCAATTTTATCATTGCGAGGGTCATAAATTCAATACTAATAGGCAGATGCAGGCGAAAATTGAGGATTAGGTATCGGGAAAATATGTCAGGCGGTAAACGGAGCAGAGCGATTTATGGATGGCAGATGCTAACCAGACATGGCCGCGGTAATTTAATTGGAGTGGAAACCATCCATCACCTGACACATATGGGCAATAAAAACTGTACCCTTCACCGATAATTTAATCAGCCCAGGAAGATATAAATACGGCAAAAAGCCATTAACATGTCATTTGCCCATAGTGTAATTCGAGCAGCCATAACGACGCATAAAAACTATACCCTTAGCCGGTAAAATAATCGGCCCAGGAAGCTATAATTTAGATAAGACATCGTAAAAATATGAATTCCACCTCGTTCACTGACATATTTATGTCCGTTATATATGGGCACCTGACATGCTATCAGACAGGCCCAGCAAGTCGAGACGTGTTTACCCCCACCACCACCACCGAAGCTTACTTAAACGCGAGGATTCTAGACACCGCTCCATTTCCAACAACACAGTTTCGGCGAGTAGAGTTATCTCACAGTCTGCGAGTGTGCTACATCAAAGTGTTCCTTAATTTAAGCTTACCGTCCAACATACAGCTATAATCCAGCGCCCGCCCAGTTTCGAATAGGTAAGTGATCATTTATATTAAATTAAATATACGCGGACCCCCCGTTTAAATAAAATTATTCGTGTAGCTGTGTAAACTTAATCAATTTGAATGCATTATCCTGGATATATAGCAGATGCCTCACATCGTAATTTAATGCAGCTTTTGAATCAGCATGAATTAATAGATTGTATTTTATTGCTCACAGATATGGACTTCGTAAGTAAGCTGAATAAGATTGGGGCCAAAGAGCCAAAAGCTTTCATCAAAATCGGTGAGCTGCAGCAGGACGCTCGCTATCGCATCATCGAAGGCAGGAAAATAACCACCAAATTTGGCGAGAAGCAAACGGTCGACCTTGAGTAGGGAATACTATTCCTACCGAAGCGCTTCAACAACATCAGCAGCGATGAGTTTGGGGAGGCGGTCGCACGAGGCCTCTACATCAGCAGGGGATCGAACAATGGACTGTCGTTTGAGAGTGATTAAGAGAGATCTGCGAGCTAGGACGCTGTTGCTAAAGCATAAAATCGAGGAGGTTAAAAGGATGGTCGAGATGCGCGAACTCACGAAACAAATGGCAACGCTAAAATTTTGTGATTAAAATCAAATATTTCTGTATATATCTAACTAACCAACACAATAAATAAAGAAATAATAAGAATAATATATACTTATTTCAACACTAAATTATCTATCCTATATTGCAAGAGAGAGAGAGAGAGAGAGAAAGCGCGAGAGAGCTAGGAGGTTAAGAGGAAAACACATGACAACACAGTAAAAGTATTAAAAAGTAAGTCCTGCATTTATCGAATGCGTTAGCCTATTAGCGGCAGTGTAAAGACAGGGGCTATTATAATGATGTGAAAAATGAGCACGCCCGATGTGATGGATAATAGGTTCGCATAAACAAGCACTTCGAGTACAAATAATGTTAGAGGGCATTTACATGTATAGTGATGCTGTATTGTCAACATTTGAATGTTTCAAACAAATGACTCTAATGAAGTGTTTTATCAACCTACAATAAATAGAGAAATAATACGATTTATTACTCATGCATATCCTCGAGTAGCTAGGAAACTGGATCTGTAATTCGAGCCTGCTTAATTACAGTATTAACTCTAATCGCCCGCTAGGTCATAGGTGCATTGATTTGTACACCTGTCAGAACTTGTAGCTGGCAGGGCGCTCCTCCCCACCACATGAGTTTCGGGGGGCTATCTTTAAGCTTGATTTCTGCATACATTAGGGTAGTTCTCAGGCAGCAAAGACGAAGCATGCATCCACCCAAGAGCACTAACACTCGCAGTCCTCCGCATATTAAGAGAAGTAAGTACACCGCTTCTAGCCAAATAATTATGAATAAATCATATATTTTATTGCTCCCAGATATGGACTTCGTAAGTAGCCTGAATAAGATTGGGATGGTAAAAGCTTTAATCAAAATCAGCGAGCTGCAGCAGGATTTATTATTAAAAATAGTATTGTATATGTTTGCATGATTTTTCTTTATTTAATATGTTCTGTTCGGACGTCCACCCTGTATATTGTAATTGTGAGCGACCGGTACGCGACTGAAGTGCGCGTGCGATAATTGTATTTCGCGCGACACCCGGGCTCACGGAAGAAGAGTCTCGAAACGTACGTCGAAGAGCACACACAGAAAATATAGTGAGAGAAGAGAACAATGTCTGGCACGTGTCCGGAAATAGTGTCGAATCCAATAGTCAAGTGACGCCGCCCTTCTGGTCGATCAAAGGTAGGTGGTAGCAAGTAGAAGCTAACCCCGCGGCTCGCTCACAAAAAATATTACATTACAGTCCACTTTTTGTTGCAAAGTTGCGTATCGTGGTCATTGGGCTCAAGTATCGCCTTCAAAGGGCTTGTCCTCGATCCACGGGCGTACATTTTGGTCCTTCGAACCGGATTCGGTTTATATTGTGATAATTAGCGCTGTATTAATTACAGTTTTTCGCTTATTAATACGTTAGTTCTCGATCCCGTCGCTCGTTTTGTTAATCGTTCTAGCATTCGTTCTCTCTTGACCTCGTTGTGTGGTCTCTCTCTCACCACATCTGGTACATCTGGTCGATTCCAACAGTTGTATGTTTTGTGATCGTCGATATTTATCGGCGACGGTTTCTTTATAATCTTCTTATCTTCTTATCATTTCTCGCTCAGTTTGTAGTTTAAAATTAGCAACATGCCGTCTCTCGAGGAAGTTATATTCAAGGTGGAAACTGCCCGTCGAAAGATTTTGCGTGTCGAATTAATCGCACAATCGGTAGACGCCGACCCCGATGATAAGAAGTCAATAGCGCTTCTTAAAGTTATGTCGGAAGGCTTGGAGGATTTGTTTAGGGAATTTAATGACGCGATTGGTAGATTATCGGCGTGTTATAATAAGTTAAAAACACCGAAAGATCTCCAACCAGACATAGAAGAAGTAGAAGCGTCTTATTACAATGCCAAAGCCATTATTGCAATGGCATTTCCTGAGTTTCATCGCAATCGCGACCATTCGGTGGGTCCGATTACGCAATCTTCAAACGCCGTCTCCGGAGTCGCGCTTCCGAAATTAAAATTAGTTGAATTCGATGGCGATTTAAATCAATGGCACAACTTCTTCGATATGTACACGTCCACCGTGCACAATAGTAATTTGTCGGACGTTCAGAAATTCATGTACCTGCGATCGGCACTGCATGGAGACGCCCTCGCACAAATTTCGTCGCTACCGTTGACCGCAAATAATTATCAGGTTGCATGGGATACCTTACAGGATAGATATAACGACAAGAAACTACTAACTAGTTCGTACTTGGATGAATTATTTAACGTAACGCTCACGTGTGATCCCACATCCATGCGGAAATTCGTAACAACGCTGACAGAGTATTCTGGTGCGTTATCAGCGTTAGGTCATGACGTCGCGAGTTGGTCGGTGCCTTTATTACACTTGTTTAAGAAGAAATTGACGCCCGTACTGAGAGAAAAGTGGGAACAAGCCGTCAGTAATTGTGAAGTAGGTACATTGAAGCAATTTATATCGTTTTTGTCAAGTGAATGCCGAGTAATAGAATCTTGCGGTGATTCTATTAATTATAAATCGATAATTAATAAGAAACAGTTCTCGAACGCCCCCGCAAGGTTTACTTCAGCTAGAAAGGCAACTACGTCGTTGGTAGTTCGCACGGAGACAAAGGCAAAGGATCTGTCTCACTGCCCATTGTGTAACGATAATCACCATTTATCACAGTGTGCACCATTTAGAAATAAATCCATAATCGATCGATTTGAATTCGCAAAGAGGCAGCGTGTATGCCTTAATTGTTTAAACTCGGGTCATTATCTCGCGCGTTGTGACTCTAGAGGCTCATGTAGGATATGTCGCCAACGCCATCACACTTTACTCCATATGCCACATAAAGAGGTTGTGGAAGTAAAAACGGAGGATAAGTCACCCTCCCCCAAAGTCAATGAGAATTCAGTGAAGCACGTTAATGATGCCCTAGTACGCAACCTCCCTAGTGTATCATCGCTACAAACGTCCACTAGGTCTTGTGTGTTATTGTTGACTGCACAAGCATACGTACGTGATCATTCTGGACGGTATACACGCGTACGAGTTCTACTCGATACTGCTAGTGAAGGCACATTTATTAGTGCGCACTGTTCAAAACGACTAGGGTTGACACCACAGGTCGCACAAGTCCCAATATTCGGATTGGCGAAAGTTCCAGTAGGGATCTCTAGTGGCACAATTAAGTGTTAATTTGAGCCTGTCGATAATATTTGTTTAGAAGTAGATGCTGTGGAAATTCGAAACATCACTAAGTGCCCGTCTATGCACATTGAACAGTATAATTGGCCTCACTTGGAGGGATTACCCCTCGCCGATACGGCTTTCCATGTACCACACGATGTTGATATCTTGTTAGGAGCAGAGTGGTTCCCGTATATCGCACTCGGTGAACCTATTGTCGGTCCTAAAGGGACCCCTAGTGCCCTTCTTACAATTTGGGGATATTGTTTAATTGGTCGTATCGAGCCACCGCCTACGGGATGTTCGAACAACCCGTCAGTATCGTCATTTTGCATGACACTGCAAAATGATACGGATAATCTGATTCGGAAGTTTTGGCAAGTAGAGGAACTCCCTTCAGTAACTGTATCGTGCCCTACTGAGCAGGAGTGCGAAGAACATTACAAGAGAACGGTCTCTCGCTCGAGTAATGGTACATATGTTGTCGAGTTACCATTTTTGTCCTCGGTTCTCAATCTGAATGACAGTCGCGAGTTAGCTTTGCGTCGATTTCAGTTATTAGAACGAAAGCTAACCAGGTATCCTGAGCTACGGTTGCAGTACAATGCGTTTATGACGGATTATATTGAGCAAGGACATATGAGTCTAGCACCACCTTCTCAAGAGGGATGTGGGTCATCGTACTTCATACCACATCACTGTATCTTCAAGCGTACTGACGACACAGCCATTGATAATATAGTAAAATTTCGTGTCGTATTCGATGCATCCATGAAAACTAAACATGGCCCATCATTGAATGAAATCCTACATACGGGACCTAAATTGCAATTGAATATCGTAGACATATTGATTAAGTTTAGGATTTATCAGGTAGTTGTAGTGACAGACATAAAGCAAATGTATAGAAATATTAGATTAGCGGAGAAGCACCATCAGTTTCAGAAAATATTATGGCGATGGGATCCATCGGAACCGTTAAAAGAATATTGTTTGTCCACCGTCGTTTATGGCATATCTGCCTCTCCTTTCCTCGCTATAAGGACTCTGCACCAATTAGCTCAGGATGAAGGTGCCAACCTACCTGACGCTGTCGCTGCGATATTAGAGTGTACATACATGGACGATTTTGTTATGTCCGTACCGACTGTAAAAGATGCACTGAATTTACAGTCTCAGCTAATTAAATTATTGAATCAAGGAGGATTTGCCCTTAGAAAATGGATGAGCAATTGTCCGGAAGTATTAGAAGCATTGCCAAAGGATCATTGTGCAATATCCCGTAAATCACTCGTATTTGGGGATGATCCGAATGCATTCACCAAAATTCTCGGATTAGTGTGGGACCCTTCTACGGATAGCATGTCGTATCAAGTTGTCGTTAGCCCAAATCAACTCACAAAAAGAGCCATTTTATCGGATATCTGTAAGCTATTTGATCCAATGGGATATATAGCTCCTGTCACATTTATGGGAAAATGGATCATTCAATATCTGTGGCAGTTGGGTTTGGATTGGGATCAAACTCCTCCAGAAGACGTTTGCCGCAAGTGGATTGCATTTCGAGAGGAATTACCTTCATTATCTAGTTTTCAATTACCGAGGTGGTTGAAGATTGATCCCGCTTCCAAAATCCAACTTCACGGATTCGCAGATAGCTCGGAAAAGGGATACTGTGGGGTAGTGTATTTGAGGGCAGAACACGCTAATGGTGATATAGTCGTTTCGCTTGTCGTTGCAAAGAGTCGAGTGGCTCCCTTAAAGAGGGAGACATTGCCTAGGCTTGAATTATGTGCCGTTGTAACAGTCGCCAAATTAGTGCAACATGCTCGGAAATTATTCGCATCGCAATTCCCGACAATGTCACCGTCAGTAGTTTGGACAGATTCGATGGTCACATTAAGCTGGATCCGCTCCTCGCCTCACAAATGGAAAACATATGTTGCAAATAGAGTTAGCCAGATTCAGTCAATTATGTCACCAGAGCAATTTCGCCATGTACCTTCCGCCCAGAACCCCGCAGACTGTGGTTCCCGAGGGCTCACTCCCAAAGAGTTGCTCGATCATCCATTATGGCGTACAGGACCGGAGTGGTTAGCGAAATCGGAGATAGAGTGGCCTAAGGAGAAAGGGAATCCAACGACCATCGAGGGCCATGAGCCTGAGTATTGTGAAGCTAAGGTGCTCGCTCTACACATTACAGTGGAGGACACACCGATAGAAGACGGAACCCTCCCCTTTGAACGATTCTCCTCATGGACGACGATGAGGAGAGTAGTAGCATGGATCCTACGTTTTTCACATAATTCGCAGAAAACTGGTCCTCGACGTAAGGGTATGTTAACAGCGAAGGAATTGGCCGCAGCAACTGTTGTCTGCGTTAGAACTGTACAAACTAGCGAATTTAGACGGGAAAAGTCATCTATTCGAGAGGGAAAAATTGTGTCATCTCGGTTACGCAATCTTAATCCCTTCATTGATTCCCATGGGTTGATTCGAGTCGGTGGGCGAATACATCATGCTCCAGTTTCATTCAGCCGCCGCCACCCAATCTTACTACCAAAATCATCACATGTGACAAATCTTATAGTAGATTTCTATCACCAGTCTTACATGCACCCGGGACCACAAAATCTACATTGTCTTATACGAGGTCAATATTGGATAATCTCTGGTCGTGATGTGATCCGTCGTCGGTTACAACGGTGTCTCCAGTGCTTCCGTACCCGGCCGACGGCATTGCAACCTATTATGGGGGATTTACCTGTGGCGCGCTTGGCATCCGTAAAGGCATTTATGGCCACAGGAATAGATTTTGGTGGACCATTCGAAATTTCACTAGGAAAAATTAGGAATGCCAAAAGATACAAGGCATATATTTGTTTATTTGTGTGCCTCGCTACAAAAGCAGTCCACTTAGAGTTGGTATCGGAGCTCACCACGGAAGCATTTCTGGCCGCACTCAGACGCTTTGTTGCACGTCGAGGAACGGTAGCGCACATATACAGTGACTGCGGCACAAATTTTGTTGGTGCAAAACGCAAAATTGAAGCATGGGCTCAGTTGTTGTTGTCAGACGAGAATAAACGAGAAGTAGGTGGGCATTTAGCGGATCGAGGCATTCAATGGCATCTCAACCCTCCATCCAGTCCTCATTTTGGTGGCATATGGGAGGCTGCTATTAAATCCACTAAGCGGTTATTAGCACATACCATTGGAAATCAATTTCTGACGTATGAAGAATTTAATACGGTACTGATACAGGTCGAAAATACATTAAATTCACGCCCACTAACTCAGATGTCATCGGACCCCAATGATTTGGAAGCATTAACTCCAGGCCATTTTTTATTACTCGAATCTCCTACGACGTTAATGGAACCAGAGTCATCTGTGGGAACTGGCACTACTCGTTGGAAGTTACTTTCACACATCGTTAGTTCCTTTTGGAAGAGATGGTACAAGGAATATTTATGCACGCTCCAACAACGGACAAAATGGACCAAAGTTTCTGCAAATTTAGCAGTTGGTACCATGGTCCTCATAAAGGATGACAATCTACCCCCACTTTCCTGGCGACTGGGCCGTGTATTAAGCGTATACGCTGGAAGAGATGGAGTTGTTAGAGTTGCTGATGTTAAAACTGCAACTGGTGTCCTTAGGCGAGCGGTGGTAAAATTATGCCCCTTGCCTGGGTCTTCTGAAGTATAGGTATAAATAGGGATGTACGGGAACCTAGGGTGTCGTATCCTGACATGCCTATCCACTTAAGGGCTACCTTTCTTCGCGAAGTCTCCCCTATCGCCCGGGCGGAGTGAAGTACGATTGATCCTGTACCCTATATCCCTGTCCAAATATAGCCAACTTATCGCCTAGCACCCTAGGATATTGTTATATGGTTATATAGAAACATCAGTTTTGGTTTGTTATTTGTTACGAATTGTAACACCCCTTTCGTTGTTGTTACGTTATTTAGTGTCGGGAAGTTTATACTACTCGTAGGGAGTAGTATAACAAATGAGAGTTAGTTTTGGTATTATCGAATTTTGTTTTGGTTTATTAGTTTTTGTTGTAAAACCGTTTCCAACCGGTTTATCTCCTTTGTTTGGGGCTTAGTCGGTTGTGGTGGATTCTTTAATTTTGAATTTTTGTTGTTGCTAGAATGAACAATTTGTTTTGGAATAGGATATTCCAAGGTGGGCGGTATGTTCGGACGTCCACCCTGTATATTGTAATTGTGAGCGACCGGTACGCGACTGAAGTGCGCGTGCGATAATTGTATTTCGCGCGACACCCGGGCTCACGGAAGAAGAGTCTCGAAACGTACGTCGAAGAGCACACACAGAAAATATAGTGAGAGAAGAGAACAATGTCTGGCACGTGTCCGGAAATAGTGTCGAATCCAATAGTCAAGTGACGCCGCCCTTCTGGTCGATCAAAGGTAGGTGGTAGCAAGTAGAAGCTAACCCCGCGGCTCGCTCACAAAAAATATTACATTACAGTCCACTTTTTGTTGCAAAGTTGCGTATCGTGGTCATTGGGCTCAAGTATCGCCTTCAAAGGGCTTGTCCTCGATCCACGGGCGTACATGTTCTGTTCTCTCTATACACTATGGAGGGGCGAATAAAAATAAAGTTTTACATTGTATTATTATTTTTTATTACCATATAAAATATCAACTACATACTCGTGACGGAGTGGCGGAGGGGCTTCGGGAGGAGCGGAGGGGCGGAAGGGCTGGTTGTGTTGGTGGAGGAGCGGAGGGGCTTCGGGACGGTACGGAGGATATATATATATATATATATAAGAGAGACTGGCACAGTGGCTGTCACAGAGATATCAGTTGCATTCGATCCATCAGCATGTATAAGTGTAATAGATGTGAGTCTTCTTTCCGGTGGCTGCGTGGATTGAAAAGACACAAGACTACTAATTCTGCCAGATTAATGAAGTGTTTGCACTGTGAGAGAACATTTACAAGAAGCGATAATCTCAAACGGCATGAAACTAAACATCAAACAAATGCCACGATGAGACAACCTAAGACCGAAAAGGATGCTTTGAATGGATCAGGGAGAAGCTGTAATGTCCAGCAAACGTTAAAAGGAGGTGGTGAGCTAGAGTCTCATCCGCGGTGTGAGAGGTTTGGTACGATGAAGGTCGTCAAGCAGCAACAATCGCTCGAGGTGATCAATATGGATCAATGGACAGGGGTGCTGGATTCGAGCCGAGCTTCACTAGACACAGCAAATTGCCACCCAATACAATCAGTTCGCTAGTATGCGGACCCTCCTGAAGCCCCTCCGCTACCACCAACATCACCAGCCCCTCCGCCCCTCCTGAAGCCCCTCCGCTACCACCAACATCACCAGCCCCTCCGCCCCTCCTGAAGCCCCTCCGCTACCACCAACATCACCAGCCCCTCCGCCCCTCCTGAAGCCCCTACGCTACCACCAACATCACCAGCCCCTCCGCCCCTCCTGAAGCCCCTCCGCTACCACCAACATCACCAGCCCCTCCGCCCCTCCCGAAGCACCCCGGCCCTTTATATTCTTAAAATGTAGTAACGTGTGAGACGCTGTGATTCACAGGTGTCTCACAGCTGTCTCACAGGTGTCTCACAGGTGTCTCACAGGTGTCTTACAGCTGTCTCACAGCGTCTCACACGTTACTACATTTTAAGAATATAAAGGGCCGGGGTGCTTCGGGAGGGGCGGAGGGGCTGGTGATGTTGGTGGTAGCGGAGGGGCTTCAGGAGGGGCGGAGGGGCTGGTGATGTTGGTGGTAGCGGAGGGGCTTCAGGAGGGGCGGAGGGGCTGGTGATGTTGGTGTTAGCGGAGGGGCTTCAGGAGGGGCGGAGGGGCTGGTGATGTTGGTGGTAGCGGAGGGGCTTCAGGAGGGACGGAGGGGCTGGTGATGTTGGTGGTAGCGGAGGGGCTTCAGGAGGGTCCGCATACTAGCGAACTGATTGTATTGGGTGGCAATTTGCTGTGTCTAGTGAAGCTCGGCTCGAATCCAGCACCCCTGTCCATTGATCCATATTGATCACCTCGAGCGATTGTTGCTGCTTGACGACCTTCATCGTACCAAACCTCTCACACCGCGGATGAGACTCTAGCTCACCACCTCCTTTTAACGTTTGCTGGACATTACAGGTTCTCCCTGATCCATTCAAAGCATCCTTTTCGGTCTTAGGTTGTCTCATCGTGGCATTTGTTTGATGTTTAGTTTCATGCCGTTTGAGATTATCGCTTCTTGTAAATGTTCTCTCACAGTGCAAACACTTCAATAATCTGGCAGAATTAGTAGTCTTGTGTCTTTTCAATCCACGCAGCCACCGGAAAGAAGACTCACATCTATTACACTTATACATGCTGATGGATCGAATGCAACTGATATCTCTGTGACAGCCACTGTGCCAGTCTCTCTTATATATATCCTCCGTACCGTCCCGAAGCCCCTCCGCTCCTCCACCAACACAACCAGCCCTTCCGCCCCTCCGCTCCTCCCGAAGCCCCTCCGCCACTCCGTCACGAGTATGTAGTTGATATTTTATATGGTAATAAAAAATAATAATACAATGTAAAACTTTATTTTTATTCACCCCTCCATAGTGTATAGAGAGAACAGAACATATTAAATAAAGAAAAATCATGCAAACATATACAATACTATTTTTAATAATAAATCCTGCTGCAGCTCGCTGATTTTGATTAAAGCTTTTACCATCCCAATCTTATTCAGGCTACTTACGAAGTCCATATCTGGGAGCAATAAAATATATGATTTATTCATAATTATTTGGCTAGAAGTGGTGTACTTACTTCTCTTAATATGCGGAGGACTGCGGCTGATCTGGTGGGTGGTCCGTGGGTGGCGCGGGGACGGCGGGGTCGAGGGGCGGCGGCTGTGTGGCGGTCCTCAGTCTAGCGATCTATGATATCAATTTGATCCGCGGTGATTAGACTGCCAATTAAATTTGCGGATCGTCAATTAACCTGTAGTTAAAGTACCTACAATTGATGTAATTATTCCATTGTTATCCTGCAATTGTGATTAAATTACTCGCAATCAATCTATTGTTACTGCTCGCGGTGATTAGACTGCCAATTAAATGCGCGGATCGTCAATTAACCTGCAATTAAAGTACCTGTAATTGCAGTAATGCACCTGTAATTAAAGTAATGCATCTGCAATTATTCCATTGTTATCCTGTATTTGTGATTAAATTACTCGCGATTTCCGCAATCAACCCATTGTTACTGCCCGCGGTAATTGATTAATCCGCCAATAAAAACCGCGGATTAAATTAATCGAAAACTTCGCGGGGGGTGAAGTAGAATCGGTGTTGCCTAACTACTGGTATGTAGGTACATTGTAAAATTTGATTAAAATTTAGAGGTCTTTTGTTGAATTTTCTTGATCTATTTTATGTAATATTTGTGGATTTTTTTTGTTAAATTACCGAAAACATCGAACGTTCTTTGTTTATCACCTTTAGACTTTGAGAAGGCCCATGACTCCTTAATCTTCAAATTTGGGGTAATGATTTATTACGACTCATTTGCTTACATATTTTTTCTCTTTCGAAATATGTCAAAATATATAGAGCATCCTATTTTAGAAAATAGGATGCGTATACAAATAAGTCAAAAAGCTGACGTTCAATTGTTTATTTTTCAGTCTTGACAATCGTAATGTACGAAAAATGTACTAGTACTTAGCTAATTTGACCGACCTTGTAGCTCCAAAGATAACAAGGTTACCAATGGTGGTCCGATTATTTAGAATACCCTGTATATATTATATATAGGTTTATATCATATACCATATTTCGAAATATATCAAAATATATAGAGCATTCTATATAAAAAAAATAGGATGCTTATACAAATAAGTCAAAAAGCTGACGTTCAATTGTTTTTTTCAATTTTGACGATCGTAATGTACGCAAAAAGTACTAGTACTTAACTAATTTGACCGACCTTGTAGCTCCAAAGATAACAAGGTTACCAATGGTAGCCCGATAATTTAGAATTCCCTGTATGTAATCTGTATACGATACTATCTGTAAATCCTCTTGTATTTTACACCCAAATTGGTGTAAAATGTTTATACCTTATAAACTTCTTCCATCTGTCTTCTTGTTCTTATCTGTAAAGTAAAGGGGAATTTATGTGGTATCATTATAAAGCTAATATTATTGCCTGTTAGAAATAACCAAAATATACAGGGTATTCTATTAAAGAAAATGCAGCTTATAGCTTTCACGTGTTTATTTGATTTTCAATTATTCTTCTGACATGAGGATTAGATAGATGACAAAAAGTACTAAAACTTTTTTTATTCTATCTATATAAATAACCGAGACTTTTGCTGTGTCACAATAAATCAAACATACTGTATGTACATTATCATTAGAACTTCTTTGTAATTTTTATTTTAATAGAACAATATAACGGCGACTATATCTCAGAAGCAGTTGAGTTGCTGAGTGTGGACCCATGTTGACCAAGATTTCTTGTTTCTTTCCACCAGTACTATAACTGGGCAAATAAGATCCCTGTGTATTATTTCACAAAATTTTCTACAATTGATAATTTGCCTGTGATAATTTACATTACCATTAGAAATAAATACGAAAAATCATAGTAGGCCTAGTTGTTGGGAATCACAAACAATTTCAAATCCAAATTTTGTTTGAATTTTTTATTTTTTTTTGAATTTGCCAGCCGCAATAAGGATGTCCTTTGAAGAAGTTTTCTCTGACAATTATTGCTGGATTACACTTTTGTCACATCGGACATATTTTCAAAAAACTTAAAAACCTATAGTCGATCCAGTTATCGAAATCGAAATTCATCAAAAAAGTAGTCATATTTGAAAGAGCTGATAATTAAATTATATAGTCGAGTTTACGTATGCTTCTTAGACAAACCTTGCGCACATACTCGTATGTATTGAACAAGAGATGTGCGTGAGGGTACTAGAGTAAAACAAAGCAAACAGGATTGTTTTGAACCGCGTAAAACTTGTAAATACGATTGAATCGTTTAATTTAGCAACTCGTTTAGTGTACTTTTTCAAATTTTCGGAAAACCACGAAAAACGTTATATCTTTGATATGCAATATACTGTAGTTAAATATCCTATTAGACGGAATGAAAGTTGAAGGGATAATGCAGAAAAAATATGCGTTCACAATCTGAGATATTCTGAAAAAAAGGAAAATTCATAAAAATGTGGCGGATTTCTGAAATAAATGATTGAATGGTCAGTCCCCATTTGAACTGAAATGGCTGATGCAGCCATAACATACGTATTATTACCACAGTCAAAAGTTTTCAAACGCGGCCGTATTTCTTCTAGTCCGTAATCGCCTTTTTACAGTATACAAGCCGAACCACCGAACATCTGGCTCCTATTTTTTTCCCCAAACGCTAATACGGGCGATTTCAAAACATTTATTGTTCCAAATTGGAGATCAGAATCTGGCATCCATAAAAAATAATTATCCGACACTTTAAATTAATTTAAGCTGTGCGTGCGTATTTATCGAGCGGATTAAGCGGCGGTCCACACATGACAAATTAATTCCAGATTGAGAAATCAAAATTGGTAATAACACGGCGATGCCGGCGCGGATTAGCGATTGCGCTCACGCATCGTGTGGGAGCGATAGAAAAGCGTTTTAATTAAAAACGAAAAAAACGGACCCATTTGCATCGTAATCCGTTCCGTGCTACCAGGCTTAATTTTCGCCCCCCTCCGGCCCCCGGCGGCCGCCATGGCCGTCCGTTAATCCTGTTATTTCGGAGCAAATTATACCCGGGCAACGCACAAATTAACGTCCGCACCTCCACACGATCGCCTCCATGGTTATAATTAGCACGAATTATTAGATTCCTATAATCATAGAAAATGGCTCCCGCTTTTTTTAATCGAGGTGTTCCATTATGAAGCGCCCGTTATAATCACTCCGAGCGGTCCGAGACGTCGACGGATCATGTTCGTTTCGGCGCGGTCGTTACCAATTAACGTGTGGGCGGGACTAATTACTCGACAGGAAATTGTTGCGATTGCCATTTCTTAATTAATGGCACGGCGCGGGCCGGCCGCCCGTCTGCCGGGGAAATCGATGTGGAAATCCGCGGCCACTCGCAGGAGATTTAATAGCCGCATGTCTGTCATCGCCGAGTTGCTCAGTACTAAATCTATTAGGACATTAATTTCCCTCTGTCAACGTGTATATATCTTATGCAGGGAATTTGTATTTATGATCGCTGTGTTTAGCATTGTTTTACACGTAATTATAAACAAGTTTTTTGTGTAGTATGTAAATCCCACGAAGCCAACTAGCCAACTATACGTGCTAGTTTTAAAGGATAATTAAATTATTTTTCGCTTACTTTACCAATCATTAAATGATTTATTTTCACCAACCATAACAAACTGATCACATCAAACGGCGTAAAAAAATACCGCAGAAACTCGTTTGCGTATAAAAATTCGCCTAATTGAAGTTCGGATATACACTGTAAATATATGTATAGTAAATAAGCACCAATATTTTTATTTGGAGACAAAATATTTTTGTGGGGACGCCAAAAACTCGAACCGCCACCGTTTCTATTAACATTTTTTCCCCGGCTTTATATATTTTGTAGTGTAACAATGCGGAAGCACTATTTGGCTGCGAGCTAATATTTTCATGCCATACAATTTACAGGCCATTCTGTCGCCACCGCTATGTATATTTACACAATCCATTTTTTCCGCATTTACTGCGAGCAATGTTGCGGCGCGGCTTCCTGCTGCTGAACAGTTGCGCGTCGCACGGTCGATTTTTCATGCCCGCCTAGCGCAATTTACGCGCTTCCCGCATCCTGATGAAAAATTTTGAAAAAAATATCATAAATTCGTATGCTCACCAGTATAATTAAGAGCATGAGCACAAGTTATTTACTTATCTAATTGCAGCTATGATTTTTAACACATATCATCTAGAAAATATCAATCATATAATAGTACCAAAAATTACTTAATAAATTAATAATTTTGCAAATTATTTCCTTATCTACTGAAAGCTCCGCAATCAATCTCCAATTGTTAGCATATATGTGTACCTAAGTATACAGACGATTATTACATTATTCACAAATCTCTTGGTTATCGTAATTGAAATACGTAACTTTTTTGTTAAATTATGATTAAATTTTCATTTATACTAACACAATCCTTAAATTGTAACGCAAAATATAAATTTATATATCGTAATGTGCTATTATTTCATGAAATGTATGATAATTACATACAGGGCGCGTCAAAAGTAAGGAACCACATTTCTGGTGCCTTTATTGTTATTTTTAGAAAAAAAAATTGAACAAAAGTTTGATGGCAAATTATTTGCCCTATATGGTTTGATTTTTTTTTCTGTGACGCCTCACGTTTTGGAAATGATGTCATCGATTCTTATTTTAAATGGTAACTTAATTTTTTGTATTAACAAATTTGACAGCATTTGTTTTTCTGTTACGTATATCTAGAAATACCATGAAGTTGGCTAACAAAAATGTCTAAAAAAATCGAGTTTAATGCCCGATGACAAATTTGTCGTTAAATTAAACACTGCATGGGAAAACAAATGAAACTAGTTAAACAAATACGACTTACCAATGTTAGATAGTCGTTTCAAATAAAGTTGTAAATTAAACTGTATTAGAAATTGTGTCCTAATAATTATGGTACGTCTACCAGAAACAAAACGCATCAATTTTGATGATGACAAAGATTGATCGAAATTGAAACACATATGTATAATAAATATAAGAAAGTTCGTATTTGCAACACACAAAATAAAACAAACTACTTTATTAAAATCGTAACAAACAAAATTTAACACTACTAGTTCATAATAAAAGGTGCTCACATTGTTGTCCATTATTTATGGACAACAATATGCTTTTCGTTTCTGTTAAACGTACCATAGTTATTGAGAAACACTTTTTAATAGAGTTTAATTTAAAACCTTATTTTGGAAACAGAAACTTACATACTACTAAATTTTTGACATTTATGTCATCAGGTATAAAACTCGATTTTCTTAGAAATTCTGTGATTAGATATTCGTGTAGAGAAAAAGTAAATGCAATAATATTTGTTGTGATGCATCACAAAAAAAAAATGAAACAGACAAATTGTGGCAAACAATTAGTCATCAAACGATTCTTTCAAACTTTTTTTTCTAAAAATAATAATAAAGGCTCCAGAGACGAGTTTCATTTCTTTATACTCACCCTGTATAAAGATATATTTTAAAAGAGCAATTGTAGTGAGAATTTTGTTGGTAAGAATGTGTATACAAGGGTAGGTGGTAATGAAAAATTGCTGCGAATAAAATTTTCCTTGTCGTCAAAATTGTTACACATTTAATTTTCCATGGCTGTACTAGAAACAAAATAACAATTTCAGATCGTATTTTTGGTCTACAATTGGTTGACTTAAATAAACATCACCGATTTTTGTGTGGTTATGTTGGAATTCATAAACAGTGTACATGAAGAAAAAATGAAAATTAGGAATTGCTGTCTGGAATTTTTGTAATCCGTTTCCTCACTTTTGTTAAAGGTACCCGTTATGGACAATGCTATGATTAAAATTTTCCAAATCGCTATTAAAAATCAAAGATTTGTATATGGTTATGTTGGAATTCATGACAACTGTAAATGAAGATAAATTGAAAATTAGAAATTGCTCTCTAGATGGAACATGGAAATGGAAAATTGTTACAAATTTTATTTTTCACGCTTCTGGTACACATTTCAGATTTATGGATTACATGCATGCATACATGCATTAAAATGTATAATTATTGAAAATAGAAATATATTATAAAACGGTACTTGCGGTAGGCGGAAGACTGCAGGTTGATAGCCAGTAAAAGATTGTTGCTACTACTGGTAACTGTAGATCGGTTTTTCATCTTACGATTTCGTCACTTTTGGCAGTCTTTACTCGAAAATAGCGTCTAATTAAATTTTCTAAATCGCTACTTAAAATTAGCGATATATTTGTCTGCAATTTTACAGAAAACCTTGAATACTGTAAACGAAAATAAATTTAAAAAATAGGTATTGCAACATTTTCGTGGAAAACGTTGCATTTAAAACATTTAATATTCCGCAAATTATAAATGTATGAACTGTAGTATGCTATTTCATCAAAATTTCGGATAATAAAATATGAAGGAGAATTTTAAAATGGCCATTGCAGTAAGGATTTGTTGTCATTAATATCTTCACACATGTAGGTAGTAATGGGAAATTGCATAAAAGTCGCTACTAAAGATAATAAATCTCAAATTTTTGTCATTTTAATGAAATTCCACGAAAACTGCCAACAAAGATGAATTCATAACTATTAATTTCAGTACATATTTTTTGTAATTCATTGGGTCACTGTGGTAGTTTTTCATGGAAAATTGATACAAATATACAATTTAAATTTATTAAAACTGAAACTGAATATCAATTGGAAAAAAACAATTGAATCACGTATTTCAGAAACAACCCAAGTCACACAGAAATAGTTTTGAAATATTAGGTTAGGTTAGTTTTATCTTTTTTAACTTTTATTAGGTGAATTCGGTAACGTGAGATGGCAGAACAGCATGCAGCTTACAAAATATGATGAAACAGATGACAGTTGGCTATGTTAAAAGGAGTCTGAATGTTAAATACCACTTGGACTTGGAATGTTTCTGCATTAAATAAAATAAAATAGAATAATTGTCCATTATTTTATAAGTACAACAAGACTAACTTTATTAGGTGATGCAAAATTCAGCAAATTACCGGTATCCCCCTTTTTAACAATTGGTCAAACTAAAATTTTCACCAAAATAATTGAATTTCTTCATTCTGGTTGACAAACTTTTGAGATTTCTTGATATAATACAAGTTTTTTCACAGAAATAGAAACTTTTTGTTGGGAGTTGCAGTATATTCTGGAAAATCAATCGTCATCACTCCTGGCAATAGCCAAGGAAAAGAATTTTCCATAAATCCTCCAATACGCTCTTTATCTACAATAACGCCTTTTCCACTTTCGGCACTGAACAAGAAGTAATTAAATTGCGCGTTGAAATTGAAGCGTATTTTTGCGTTTCTGGGCACTGATTTATTAGATGATTCGACTGAAATTTCTCCAAAAGATTGAATTTCTTCATTTTGGTCGAGAAACTTGGTCGAGATTTCTTGATATGTGCCATTTTCTTCACAAGACAGGACTCAATATGGTGGAAAATCAATCGCTATCACTCTTGGCAATAGCAGAGGAAAAGCATTTTCGATTTATCCTTCAATATTCACTTTGCCTACAATAACACCGTTGCCATTTTCGGAACTGAACCAGAAGTAATAAAATTTTGTGCAATATTGAAGCGTATTTTTACGTTTCTGGGCACGGATTTATTAGATGTTTCGGCTGAAATGAAATTGAAGTATGTGGTATACATGAAATCTTTGATATGTGAGGGCTCAACTAGATGAAGTTATATTTAGCTGAAGAGCTTACTATTATCTCAATATATCCCATTAATGTCTAGACTTCATGTGTTCTTTAACGTCCACTTTTTCACATCAACATCCCTATCATAGGGCAAAAAGGAATGCGAAAGAAAATGCGTTGAATGCAAAATCAACCTATGTCACAGACAAAGGTTGTTTCTGCCCTCAGTTGATATTTTCAGAGTTTCTAATATACCTTAAATATATTTGAATATGGCTCAATCGATAGATCTACATCTTTTAAACTAAATGCTAGTTATAACTCAAATATGACCAAAAGTGAAATTAATGGGTTTCTGAAATCAGTGAATAATTTTGAATTGTTGTGGCGTTTCTCAAATCAGTGATTCGTTTACTTCGTGATATATTTTATCAATATAAATAAAACAAATTTATGTGATACTTACAAAGTAACTTCTTTTATTTATTGCAATTGAATCAGTGATTCAATTGCATTATGTATTCTTGGTCCACAATTGGTTGACTAAAGTACTCTTTAATGGAAAATGCTATTAATAAAATTTTCCAAGTCGATATTAACAATCAACGATTCCTATGTGATTATATTAGAATTCATGAAAACTGTAATAAAGAAAAATTTTAAATTGGGAATTGCTGTCTATTTGGGGACCATATCTTCTCTCAAATTTAATTTTTTACACTTCTGCTACTAGTTGCAGATTTGTGGATTACTTGCTATTGCAATTGTACGATAATTGAAAATGATTACGTGTTAGAAAATTGCAAGTGCAGAACGGTTTTTTTGCTCAAAATTTCTTTAATTCGGTAGTCTTCAATTGAAAATTAAATTGAATGGAATTTCCGAAATCGCTACTAAAAATTAGCGATATATGTGTTTGTAATTTTACAGAAAACCTTAAATACTGTAACCGGAGATAAATTAAAAAAATAGGTATTGCAATATTTTCGTGGAAAACAGCTTCAAATGTTCAAAAGTTGCGCAAGTTATAAATTTATTAACTGTAGCATGCTATGTCATCTTCATATTTTTTTTGCAATTCTAGAAAATTGTGAATACTGTAAATACTTATAAATTAAAAATATATCTTTATATAGAGGCTTTTAAAGCTTTGCTATTGCAAAAATAATAGTTTTTCCCCTCTTCAAAATTGTCGCCGTGTTTATTTTGTGTAAGAAAGCATTAAAAAGCGATGGATTTGTTGAAGTGTCGATAACGTGTCGCAAACAAATGTTGCTTATATGGACGATGACGGGCCTAATCCAATTGCAATTCATGCGACGTCCCTTTGTACGTCCGCAGTGGCATTGTGCTCGATACAAAAAATAATTACATATCCTCTTGGTATTATGAGGATTGAATTGAAAACTACTGTCTGCAGTTTATATATAAAACATAGAATTTTTTTCGCACAATATTTATATACATATAATCGTATATGGGAAGCGGCTGTACTGATAAATAATGCATGAGCCCTCCGACAGTCCGTATTAGTTGCGAATTATAAAAATGTAACATAAATCGAGTGCGCTGTTGCGCGGAGACATTTCTGGAAAGCGCGGAGGAAGCTGAGCGGATGGAATTTTAATGCTTAAATGAATCGTGGCCGGGGAAGAAAAACTTAACTGCGGGACACATGCGAGAGATATTTCTCGCCGGGGGGAAAAGTGCTGCTGCCCCGTTTTTGCATTTCTTGCCCGGCTTCTCGCTTCTCGGATCGGGCAGGAATTATTCATAGTTGATTTGCGGCGTCTGCGTGCCCGGCGCTTTTTTTCCGCAAGGGCGATCGCTAATTAAAGGCAGGATCGCTGCAATTAACGCGACAATTAGCGCTCGTTATGATGCACGGCGAGCTGCCGTATCGAGATAGAACAAGTCGGTTACATAAAATCTAATTAGAACCCTTTCTGCGGGCTCACAGTGCTGCATATATTTCATACAGGATGCTATTGATAAATGGCACATTCTGTACGGGTTTTATTTATATTGTGTGCTCTCATTACTTGTTTACATCAAAGCTACATCGCGATTTGTGGCATTCATTCTAATTACTGATTTACAACCGACATATTTCTAATTGGCTGGAGTACATGTTCACCTGTAATTAATATTAGAACAGGAATTTTGTTTTACTAATTGCAAGATGTTTGTGACATCAAAAGTACTGAATAGTATAATATTGCGTTCCAGCCAACACTAGCGAGACTAGAATTGCGTAATTTTCATAAAAACATATTACCATAAAACACGTTTTTTTTTCATATTTTACGTAAAATAACATGTATGTAAATAAAACGGCTAATTAGTAAGCCCGCGTGATGGCCATCTAAACCACAACACCAATAAATACCTGAGCCGGCTTTTGATATTTACAACCCTGTTTTACATCCTTTAATCTCGCCGATAGGTGAAATTTTTAATCCCATTAAAAGCCATCCCAACCTCATTGCCCTCTTTCGCATCGATCGGCCATAAAAGCAATCCGCAAAATGCCTCAGCGGCGGTCGCTCTACTTTTTTTTTTTGAACACGCGTTATTATTTTCTGCATTCGAATGGGGCCCGATAATGGACATGTGGCGAGCCCCGCAGGCCCGGGGAGCACCGTAAATCACGCAACCCTTGGCTTTTTAAAATTTTGAAGAGTGCCACCCCGCAATTACCTGCGCGCCGCTGGCCGAAATTTGACTGGCAATAGATGAAAATTGAATGTGTACAGATGGGCGAAAAATAATGGGTTTCTGACTGATGGGGAATCGAGGTTGATATCAGAAATTTGACGCACACTGCCTTAGGTGTAGTTGTTTAGATGCGGGATAGTAGATCACGGGTTCAAGGCGCGTTTCGGGGCTTGCATGGTTCGCGTGATTAGTTACCCCTGGAATTATGGACGTGGTAATAGCGAAATCGGTCTAAATTAGACAGGTGTTGGTTCTATGTAAATTATCAGTAATATATGGAATTCTCGAGATACAAAACTGTACAAAATACCACTCGGTGGTGGTTTGTATTGAAATTATAAGGAAATTTATGATTTATTACTACCTCGATTTTATAAAACACCATTCATGTGGTTTTTCATTATATGGATCTATTATTTCATTTTTATTATATAATATTACGTCTAACAAATTATAAACCACGTCTATTACACACACTTTCTATAAAAAAACGTACTACTATAAAAGCTATAACTGGATATTAGACTCTCTACCTATATAGGGTGCATAAAAAGTAAATTGTGGAAAAATTTCTGCCCGTAAATTTTAATCTATTGTTTCGGGGTCGATTTTCACTCCTCGAATTATTAAAATTGCTCAATTCTCATCAACACATAATTTTTCAATAATTGTTATAAAACGACTGCAATAATGGTACATATATCCTTAATAATGTGTCCTTAATAAAGATTATTCCAATACATACTAATTTGACACGCCATTTAAAGAAAAATTTAAAAAAATCAAAATTTACTTATACTATTGTACTAATTCCATTGATCATAGTACTAATACTATAATACTACTATAATAATAATAAACATCCAATAATTTCTTTTATAATCGTTCTTCTTTGACCCTTTCGGGTGTCGAAGTGGTGTTATTTTTCCTTCATGTATTTTATTTTATCGTTTGGTTCCACCGTTTCTTATTTGCTACTTATCCCCGTCTTATTTAATATGATTCCAATATTTTTGTCCCATTTCTTTTTTGGCCTTCCGACTGTTCTCTTTCCTGTCTTCATCTTTGTTTCCCATACCTTCTTTATTTGGTTGTTGTCTTCTCTCATGATTATGTGTCTCAGCAATTGTAATTTTCTATCTATTTATTTAGTTATACCATTTCTAGCACATTTCTGATGTCCACATTTCTAACTCTGTCTAGTTTTGTTATACCGTTTCTTATTTCTTGCAACTTCCTTCAATTGTGCATTGGTTATCCCCCTCTTATTTAAGATATGTTATTTATCACGTTATTTATTTAATATCTATTTAATATGTTTCCAATATTTTTGTCCCATTTCTTTATTGGCCTTCCGACTGTTCTATTTCCTGTTATCTTTGTTTCCCATATCTTCTTTGTTTGGTTGTTGTCTTCTCTCCTGATTATGTGTCTCAGCCATTGTAATTTTCTATCTATTTATTAAGTTCTACCATTTCTAGTTCATTTCTGATGTCCACATTTCTAACTCTGTCTAGTTTTGTTATACCGTTTCTTATTTCTTGCTACTTCCTTCAATTGTGCATTGGTTATCCCCCTCTTATTTAAGATATGTTATTTAACACGTTATTTATTTAATATGTATTTAATATGTTTCCAATATTTTTGTCCCATTTCTATTTTAGCCTTCCGACTGTTCTCTTTCCTGTTATCTTTGTTTCCCATATCTTATTAGATTGGTTGTTGTCTTCTCTCCTGATTATTTGTCTCAGCCATTGTAATTTTCTATCTATTTATTATGTTCTACCATTTCTAGTTCATTTCTGATGTCCACATTTGTAACTCTGTCTAGTTTTGTTACACCGTTTCTTATTTCTTGCTACTTCCTTCAATTGTGCATTGGTTATCCCCCTCTTACTTAATATGTTTTCAATATTTTTGTCCCATTTCTTTTTTGGCCTTCCGTCTCTTCTCTTTCCTGTTATCTTAGTTTCCTATATCTTCTTTGTTTGGCTGCTGTGTTCTCTCCTGATTATGTGTCCCAGCCATTGTAATTTTCTGTCTATTTATTAAGTTCTACCATTTTTAGTTGATTTCTGATGTCCACATTTCTAACTCTGTCTAGTTTTGTTACTCCGTATACTTTGCTCAGGTATTTAATTTCAAGGGCTTGGATTTTGCTTTTTGTCTCTTGTTGAGGATCCACGTTTCCCATCCGTATAGTAGGGTAGGTAGAAATAGTACTTTGTACATTATAAGTTTGGTTTTTTGGGATATTTTGTTGTTGTTTAGTATAATTTTGTTAATCGCGTAAAAGGTTCTTGTCGTTGCTTGTATTCTATTGTGTATTTCTGTTTCCATATTCCCTTTCCTTTCAATAATTTGTCCTCAGTATTTTATGTATTCTACTTGTTCTACTTTCTCGTTATTGATTGTAATGTTTATTGTTTCTTTAGTTTCTCCTATTTTCATTACCTTTTTTTTAAATTTTGAATACAGTTATTTTTTTATATATAACTTTTCATGTACGAAAATTTGGGTATGAGCCTCAATTCATGTCATGCATTTTTGCTGAAAAAGTGGCGTTATTCTCTCTGGGAATCTCGTTAAATGCACTTTCTAGAACGTTGGAAAAATCTACAGTAATACGCCCTAACTCAACAAATACACTTAGAACCGAACACATGCTGATGGGCGCTGCTAGGTGGCCTGTTAGGGATAATATCACTTGCAACTACATCTAGAATAGCTATTTCTAAGCAGAGCTCTCATTTCAGCTCCCTTTATTTTTGTTTGTTAAGCTTTATAAATCTTACAGAATAAATAATTTTGTGCTAGAGATTAACAAAGTAAAATTGTTATTGTCGCACACAAATTTGATTTGATCGTAAGAAAATATCAGACATCGATCCATAATTATGACATAAATTATAAATATGCAAGAAAGCATAAAAAACTGAATTTTATTAATTTTTCATACTTAAGATGCAATGCTATACCTACAATGTAGCGTATACGAAATTTTCGGGCGTATGCAGTACGCAGTCATTGATATTTTAATGTAAGTGGAAAACTTTAAAACACTTAAAAAATCATGAAAACTCTTGTGTGAAGTGCACATTAAAGAAGTGCTCCCTAAAATATTTATTTTAAGGAGCACTCATTTAAGTCCCTGAAATGAGTCTTTTCGGGATTCAGTCCCAAAAAGTTGCCATGAAATGCCTATGTCATTGATTAATGTCATAATAAAAGGCTTGAATATGTTATGGGAGCATATACAAAAAAAATATATGTTGTTTGTAACACGTACCAAAATTAAGTTTCGTCGGATTCATCTGCTATTCTGAGATTCGTCAGAGAAAACTTCATTTTAGGTACTACAATAGGTAACAAAAATAACTATTTCGGCACATGTAAATCGTTGTAGGTACTCTTGCACGACCTGCATCTTCTTCTTGTTTTGTTTTCTTCCTCTGTTATCACGCGTCTTACGGTGTCATAAATCATAATCATAACGTATTTTCAAGGGTAACGAATTTTGTTAGCATAATTTTATTTTGATATCCTTCGATTAGCGATTCTTTCTTTTCTTGGTTTTCATCCCCACATCCTCTATTTTCATCAATATGACATTACATTTTCGGGATATGTAAATTGTTGTACTTTTGCACGACTTGCATCTTCTTCTTGATTTGTTTTGTTTTGCTATTAGTACGTATCCCACGCCGTCATAACTTATTTCCGAGGGTAATTTTTTTTATGGTTTACCTTAATTTGATTTTGGTGTCCGTTGATTAGCGATTAATAATTATCACGATTTTCTTTCTCTCCTTGGCTTTATGGTCTATCATAATTTGATTTTGAGTATCGATTTCTTCATTATCATTTTTTTATCATATTTTCTTTCTCTCCTTGGCTTTCATAATCATCTATTTTCATTAAGAATTTCATTCATAGCATTATATTTTCATTTTTAAACTGACATCTTCTTCTCTTATCAAGTATTCTATGCCATCATAATGTATTTCTAAGGGCAACGAACTTTTCGACTGTCTACCATAATTTGATTTTGATTGGCGATTTCTTCATTATCACTATTTTCTTTCTCGCCTTCGCTTTCATAATCATCCATTTTAATCAAGCAGTTTATTCATAGCATTACATTTTAAATTTTCAACTTCCATCTTCTTCCTGATTTGTTTTCTACTTCTGTTATCACGTCTTCTATGCCATCATAATGTATTTCTAAGGGCAACGAACTTTTCGACTGTCTACCAATCTACCATAATTTGATTTTCATTGACGATTTCTTCATTATCACTAGTTTCTTTCTCTCCTTGGCTTTCATAATCATCCATTTTCATCAAGCATTTCATTCATCGCATTACATTTTAATTTTTCAACTTGCATCTTCTACTTGATGTGTTTTCTTCATCTGTTATCACGTCTTCTATGCCATCATAACGGATTTCTAAGGGCAATGAACTTTTCGACGGTCTACCATAATTTGATTTTGATTAGCGACTTCTTCATTGTCACCATATTATTTCTCTTCTTGGTTTTCATTCATTTTTCATTTTGGAGACAAATAAAATCTAAGTTCAGATTATCATTTTTAGCACCATTAGTAGCATCTGTTCCAGGAATTGACAATGGCACCATCAATTAAATTTATGAAGAGAGGCCACCACCATGTTTTACTCCTATGACGAATTCTGCATTTCGCATTCCCATTATCATGAAATTCGATGTCTCCCATATTTTGATTGGATTCAGAAATTACGTTGGTTTATGGTACACACATTTGTTTCTTTTCCATTGTAAATCGGATGATTGAAAAAAATTGAAATCGTAAATATTGCGTTTACGCAACGTTGGGCCTTAGTTTCACGATTTTGCAATGCTCTAGTAACATAATTTATCGGGTTTACTTGTTGCTGAATTCGTTTTTTATATCATCGTCATAGCACTATTTATCTTTCTAGATACACTGTATGGAAAAAATGGGTGCCACTTAACCATATTTTTTTTTAATGCCAGAGATAATCCAAACGATAATAACGTATTCTTTTGATCATGCATCCAAAGGGAAAATATTTCTAGATTAGTCAGTAAACCAGTCGAATAGCAGAACTTAAAAAATAATTTTTGAAACTATATCTAACAGCTGTTCTAATAGCAAAGGAACAACTACATAAAGAGGACCAGATACTTGTAACGAACATTCAGCAAGCTGCTTGGAACAACACTCCATCTATTAGTCTACAAACAAAAGGTATTGCCTTATTAAAAGGATTAGACTATTAACGCTTTGGATAATTATTCACTAAAAAATCCCAAAATATGCATGCAAATATGCTCGAAATCTGCTGTACTTTTAGACCTTTTATACTTCGGCATGTAGCTATTTTCTAAATATTTTCTTGTGCTGTGCAAGTACAACTGCAACTGAAGGTCGACCAACATCTCGACCCCAAATGCTCCCGATCGAACGAACACATGAAATATTCAGAGAGTTAAAAATGGCAATCAAAGAGAGATTATGTTAAAACATAGTATGAAGGGAATTTTAAAACAGAAATAGAACAATACAAGAAAGTAATAATAGTAAAATAAACATTAAAAGAGATAAGAATTGTATTCAAATGTACGAGGATATTTAAAATTAGTGTGACAGTATTAAAACATAAACAAAAACGACATAACATGAATCATTACACCATTGAAATTTGTCACATCTTAATAATTTGTCACTTGAAAATGAGCGTAATATCTCGAAAGTAGTACTGAATTTTAAAGTAAATAAGTATTATAACATAAACAAAAATAACATAACATGAATCATTACTCCATTGCAATTTTTCACATCTTAATTTGTCACTTGAAAATGACCGTAACATCACGAAACTAGTACTGAATTTTAAAGTAAATAAAGTGGTAAGATAATAATTAATTATAAACATAATGTTTTAGGTGTTTAACGTTACGTTCTTTGTGCAATATCTAATATATCTATAATATATCTACCTGTATAATATTGATAAAATTAAGCTTGATATGTAAAAAATCAACGAAAATATTGAAGCGGGTCCACTTAAAGTGAAACACTGTAGGAATTGCATTGGTCCATAACTTATAAAATTAAACGTACAAAATAATAAGACTTCAATCTGTTGAACACACGGAGGGAAGTCTTTTAAATTCACGACAAGAAAAGGGGGGAATTTTTCCGTTTTATAAAGGAGAAGTTATTTTAATTATCCAGGAAATTGGGCATTAGCAGATAAAAGGAGCGCCGTTGAAAAATTTGATCCCCCTCGCTTGTACACACATAAAAACATAACGACCGCCCAATATTTATGCACTGGACAAATGTAAACATTAAATTTAATAACGGCGGTAATAATTAATTTACTGCCGTCTCACATATCTCGATGAACCGCACAGAATTACAACACTTTACGGCCGATTACGCGTTTTATTACGAAGACACACATACGGCCGGGCACCGGGCAACGGTCGCCGTCCCCTCTTAATAACTATAAATATTTTGGTTCCGATTTTAATACAAATTGGACGGTAATAAGGCGAACGGCAGGGCAAGGAAGATTGGGCATTTATATGGCCCCAATTATGTAGTAAACGCGGGTCTATTGCATAATTACAGAGGAGTGCGTAAATCGTATGCGCCGCTGGTTGCGTGTAATAATCAGTACATCTGTCGGCAGTAAACGCACCCCTTCAGACTCTTCCGCATGGGACCTAGGAATTGGGGGACGCAACAGTGAACAAATATTAAACGGGTCGGTCGTGAAATTAGTCGCCCCGTTAATTATTCGCGTGGAAAGGCCGATGCATCGCGGGGCGCATGCATGAGAGAGAAATCCGCATTACGGGATTTACAGTTAAATAGTTTACATTTCAGCACTGCGCTGTGCCAATAAAATAATGGAGTTTATAGGAGTGAGAGGAGAGGTCGCCTTAATCCTCCTGTGGTTATTTGCCTCTTTAAATCAACATCTTTATTGTGGGGGTCACGAGGAACACGTCGCCGTGCGATTTCATGCAGGAAAGGAGTAATTCTTTAATGTATATTATCTATTGCGTTATGTAGGCTATGGATGGGCGGCGGCACGATGAATAGCATAATTTACAAGTTTCCAGGAATGGGGTTTTATGTGAATGATCAGAAGTCTTACATTATCACGATAAGTATAAACATTACAGATAAATATTGCTCCCATACAACAACCAGGTTATTTATTGAATTTCTAAATTAGTTTATGCTTTTCTAACATAATGCGACAATAGGTTCAACATTCAGGTTTCATTTCTTCTATGTTTCATCTTCTTGTGTACCATTACAACCACCACCATTACCAGTGACGTAGCCAGGATATTTTCATTTTCAAGAAACAAGGTTTAGACTTAATTAATATAATTTGCATAAACTCCAAACATTTCTACAGAAACTACATAAGACATAGACGTAGCTGAAGGCATCTTGTGTTTTCTGCCAGTTTATCAAGCACTTCATTTATGGTAACTGTCATCTCGCGATGCATTTTAATGATGCCAAACCATTTAGTCTATTTTCGCTGACTGTGTCTTCGCGCGCATTTTTGGAGTCTTCATTTATCCGATGCCTTCTCCAGTACCACATTTAACAAGGCATTTGTATTTCTGCAGAAGCACATGCGTGCGATTTTCTTATTTTTTTGTCCAGACTTAGTTCGAAGAAGACACATGCAGCCAAGTAGTTTTCGAGCTTCAGCAAATCGTGGTGCATTGGTACTGCAGTTTATGCGCGGAAAAGAATAACGCATCCGAAAAACTGTAATCGACAACTTGCAGTAAAATGTTGCAGTGATTTAACAAATAGTATGCGCCGTTTCAGACGATACATCGTGTAAAATCCCATTGCGAGTACAAGTATTGTTTACCAAGCTAGGATTAACGAGAATTTGGAACTATATTTTGATTTATTGCAAATATATAAAATTTATTTTCCAAGTATAACTGAGCAATATTTATATTGCTCTATCTTATAGCATTTTCTTATCTAATCTTATCTTATTTTCCTTGGTCAGAAATTAATATTGATCACCCCGAAATGTCAGTTTTCGTAATGTATAACTCAAATATGGCTGTAGTATTGAAAATGGGTCATAATATTAATTTAAAAAATATAGCCCGGCGCCTCTACCATGCCCCTTCTAGATATACTAGAATAATTTATAATTCATAAAAACTTTAAAACCCTCAAAATTCCAGCAACTCTTGAGACGAATCATTCAAGTTACATATTTGCCATATTTCTACCAAATCTTATAATTAATTATTATACTAGACTTAGGTATCAAATTCCGGAAAATGAATATTCTGTTGTGTAATTTCTACTTCTTGTCTTCTTAATAACCAAGTAGATTGTTTTAATCTCATGGGCTACTTAGTGTATTAAAGTGCATTACAAAAGTTCAAACTGCAAATGCTCTAATATTTTTTTTTGTAGAATGAGGATTTTAATGTGTATTATTTTTTTTCTTCTAGTTTTGGTAATGCAATATTTTTGTGTATTATGCTCATATTTGGCTCTGTAATATTTTTTTCTCTGAATCTGGATACAATGTATGATATTATTATTATTATTTATTGCGCCCATGGTTTAGTTGACATGTATTAGAAACCTAAAAATACGGTATATAAACAAAAGTATAGTTAATAACTTGTTAAACAAGTAAATACTTAAATAACTTGAGAACAGAATTTGACTCAGTATTTCCAAATCTTAAGAATATTTGAGTCTATCTTAAGTCTATACAAATCTCCAAAATCATTGAAAATAATTTAGAAATCTTAATTATTGCAAAATCTATAAAGATTTCAAAAAACAAAGAGAAATTTTAGGAAAAATTGGAAAATGTAGAATCTTTGGAATTAGAAAAACAAATTGAGAACGAAAAAAATGTATGTGTCCATTTCGCATTTTATGACTTTAATGTCGAAATTATTGAGAAATTTTTAGAAATTTTGGAAATAATTGGGGAATATAGAATTTTTAGAATTACAAAGAAATTTGGTGAATGAATAATCATGTATGTGATAACCACTGTGAATGTTATGATTTTAATCTCGAAATGATTGAGAAATTTCTCGAAATGTTATGAATTATTGAGAAATCTGAAGAAATTTCCCTTCAAGGAATTTTTTCAATGCAGATATTGACTATTCAGAGAATTGTCTTATAATCCCAGCTTTCCTGCTTGTTACCATGACACTCATTATTAACAATATGTCTTCTATTAACTTTCTACTATTTGCTGCTTAAATTAATTATTCGCCCAAATTTCTCTACAACATCAAAATTTTATTATCTTCGGTTAATATACCATTAATACTTTCTAATATCATCACAATATAATAATTTCCAGAAATTTCTAGAAATTTAACAATAATTTACAAAAATAAACAATAATTTTCGAGAATTAAATCTTAAAATCGAAATCTTATTGTATTCGAGGCCAGGATTAGCGAGAATTTGGAAGCATATTTTGATTTCTTGCAACTATTTATTTAGAAGTAAAACTGAGGAATATTTATACTGTCCTTATCGAGAAATGAGAATTGCAGAGCCTTAACTCACTCCGATATACCAGATTGCGTGATGTACATTACAAAATATGGTTGCAGTATTGAAAATATGCCATAATCTTGATTTAAAAAAAAAAAAATAAAAAAAAAATAAAAAAAAAAATAATAAAATTTTTTTTTTTAATAATTCATAGAGATTTTAAGAACCTCAAAATTGAAGCAGTTCCTAAGGAGAATAATTATAGTGACATATTTGTGACTGCAAATCATAATCTTATAATCTTATAATTAACTATTAAACTAAACATCAAATTCAGGAAATAAAACTTGATTTTTGGAATAATACTTCTTATGTCATATTGGCGACCGAGCAGCCATTAAGCTCACACGTGCGGAATTCTCTCTCACAGTTTTAAGCGAAAAGTGCTAGAAAATCAAATCCAAATTTAATTTGGGTACAATCGTTGAAGATGGATGAGGACGAGACCACAGATTCCTCGTTCAAAGAACCCTCAGAACGGAGAAAGCGTGGACGCCCGAAGGGTACTGCTAAGTCCATGCCGAATAGCAAAAAATTGGCAACACAAACACACACACAAACACACGGGGGTGAGACTGATATAAGTAACCACTCTACACAAACCACCCCATCCACACCCACACAACAAAAAAGTGCAGCCACAGATACCACTAGTCCCACACTAAAGATTAACGCCCACAACAGACAACAGAATGCAATGCACAAAGAGAAAATGAAACAAATACACAGGTCACTAACAAACACATTCTCCATCACTACAACCAACCCCAATCTCACACGTTACGAACTATCTACATCATGGGAGAAAATACAACAACAAGAGGGAGTGACAGCCACAACCGACATCATTATCAAAACAAAGGATGGGTTCGTACTTAAAACCAACATAGACACAGTCACCGCAAAACAACTGCTAAACCAACTAATAAACACACACGCAATTCAAACATACAGGGAATCTACACACTCGCCCACCCACAACAACACCCAAACGCAAGGATATCAACAAATGTCATACTCTGCAATCATTCGTTTCGTCGAACAGGAGATCCCCGAAACGGAGATAAGCTTACATCTGTCAACACACAACATACCACACAGATATTGCAAAAGGATCGTATCCAGAGCTACCAACTTGCCCACACAAATGATCCGCATCATAACTAGTGACAAAACAGCCTACGAAGCCATTTTATAGGGAATTTATTTCAAACACTGTCACTACCCCGTCATGGAAAGCCTTGCCCCTGCCCCTATCCCACAATTGTGTGGAAAATGCAATCTTTACGACCACACAACGGAAAACTGTCCCACTCCGGTGAAATGCGTTAAGTGCGCTGGCGCGCACTTAAGCCACAATTGTACATCACAGCTGCCCGAGGTCTGCAAGAGATGCCACATACCCGGACATGGCGCTTGGAGCGCGAAATGCGAACTACGCCCGAAGGCACCGATTGCAGGAATCCCGAACATAAAAATTAAAGCAGTCAACAAGAAGTCTGCACAAATGGACCAACAAATTACAAAATCACGCATTCACACCTCCATCACCATTCATGATCATATTATAAACACATACACAAATAAAATAAACTCACCAAAACATACAGACAGACAAGCATTAATTAAAAAACTAAAAGAAAGATTTATTGACGCATACAGAGTAGACACTGCTTTATCATTTTCAGGAAACAGACTCTACATCATCATGTTCGACCTAGACGACATTGAAGCAATCTCACCTACGGAACCTGCAGATGGACTGGGAGTCGGCACAGCTACTGTCAGTGTAAATCCCTGTCGGTAGAAGTAGTCCCCTCAAGATTGGTCAAACTTATATACAATAACATCAATGGATATTCCTCAAAAAAAACCTTACTATACAATTACATGGAATCAAACGACATAGACGGCTGCCTGCTGGTAGAAACAAAGACGAAGAACGATACTAACACGAACTACAGAAACTGGACCACATTGATAAGACACGGACAACCCATCCAGAACGCCCGAGGAGGTGCTCTGGCTCAATTCCGACCAGACTGCCAAGTAGGTAAAGCCAACCCCCCTAGCCTAACCAACCCACTAAATGACTGCCTCCACTGGACAATCCCATTCCAAAACGACAAGCTCCACATATTCCTGATTTACATACACGCGACATCCCCTCTAGAACAAAATATATTTATTAAAGCATCACTATATAAATATGCCATCATAATAGGCGACTTCAATTTAAACGGACAGAAAAGTAGACAATTACAAACATTCCTACAGAACTCCGACTTCACTAGACGACACACAGACCCAACATTCATCATGCCAAATAACAATGACAGCACCCCCGACATCATACTACACACAGAAAACCTAACAAACAATTTAACTGACGTGACACTAATACCAGATTTATGCTCAGACCATCTAGGAATAAAGTTCACAATAGACACGCATACACTGACGGCAACCATAACCCCCTCACATTCCAGCATAATTAAAAAGGACAATTACAAATACGTTACACAAGACATAAGCAACTACCTGACCAACTTAAACTCGGACGAAATAGACTTAGACCATATCTCAGAATTTCAAGATACAATGACAAACATAATAAAGAAATACTCTACCACAACCAGTTACAAATTCTATAAAAACAGACTACCAAGATTTATTCTGGCTTTAATAAAACAAAAACGGAAAATATATAGACAGTACTCATCGACAGGAGACAGAGACCTAAAGCCCAAATTAAACAAACTAAACAAGGACATACAAAAACTGACACACCAATACAGGACAGAAAAATGGCTTGAGGTTTGCCAGGAAATTGAAGCAGACAGAGGGAGAACCTACTGGACAAAAATAAAAAAACTAACTAGATATAAGCATAAAAACAACATTCAAAAGCTGACAGACGGACTGACAGAAAAATACACAGACATAGACATAGCCAACACATTTGCGGAACATTTTGAAAATGCTTTCACCCCTTCACAAAACCCAGTTTTCGACGACAGGACCTTTACGAACATTAATGACTGGTTCGAGGCTTATAAACGAACAGAGACAGACGACGTAATCCCTGACATAACAGATGACGAATATTACACAGTACTGCATAGGGGAAAAAATTCGGCCCCCGGACATGACGCACTAACAAAAGACCTACTAAGGCACTTACCGACAACAACACACGATCACATTGTTAAAATGTACAACCACTGCCTAAAAAACAGCACACACCCAATAATCTGGAAAGAGGGTATTATTATCACAATCCCCAAGACTGGACTAGATAAATCAAAACCAGAAAGCTATCGACCTATTACACTACTCCCAGTTTTGGGGAAAAACCTGGAGAAAATAATGCAGAACAGGATATGGAACCTCATAGAAGAAAAGATACCCAAATACCAATTTGGGTTCAAACCCGGACTGTCGACCATACACCCCCTTTACATTCTGACGAACAACATACAGACGACGTACTTACAAAACAGACATACCGCAGCACTATTCCTGGACATAAAAAAGGCTTTTGACACTGTATGGCACACAGGACTACTATACAAAATGCATACCCTACAAATACCTAGATCCCTCATCCTATTCATCCACAGCTTCCTGACAGACAGACAACTACGGATAAGAACAAACAATTCATACTCAAGATCATTTTCGCCAGAACAAGGTTTGCCACAGGGTTCTCCTCTCTCGCCCCTCCTGTACAACATATATTGCCATGACATATTAGGAACAGACAACAGGCAGACAGACTTAGAACAGTATATCATACAATACGCCGACGACACAGCATTAATAACACATAAAAAACGACTGGATGACACAATAGACACACTTCAAATACTGACTGACAAAACAATGGACTGGTTCAACAAATGGAGACTCGAACCCAACCCCGCAAAATGCCAACTCCTTATTCCCAACCACAGAATCAACTCACCGACAATACATGTTAACGGAACAAACGTATACCCCACAACGACGATAAAATACTTAGGAATGACCATTGACAATAAGCACAAATTCGACAAACACTTACGGAACACAAAGACGGAAATACAAAAACGAGCAAAACATTTTAGATGCCTAACATACGGAGGAAGAGGGATATCCATTAGTACAGCAACAAAAATTTACAAATCCATCTGCAGGCCCATGATTGACTACGGCCAGATCATACTAAAAAATGTAAAAAACACCTGCAAACGAATTACGGACGTAACTGAACGGAAGACATTAAGACTTCTCACTAAATTAAGACATAAGGACAATCATCTTCATAACATATCAAACATAAATTTATACAAGATCACCAAAATCATACCCATCCAACAAAGACTAGACAAACTACGAAATAAATTTCAACAAAAACAGGACAATAGGACAATACTCGACGAATTGTGTATTAAAAGACAAAACAAACGCACTACAAAATTACATCCGACAAAAACGCTTCATGAAACATATTACACTTCATAACACTCTCTTCACACTATCAAAATAATCACTCATGAATCACTAGGTAATGTTATATAATATAATATGTAATGTAATGTACAATGTAACGTACGTATAATGTAATAGGCAAGGCGGAAAGACCCTATGGGGTCGATAGCCTAATAAAGATTGTTTATATATATACTTCTTATGTTTTTAATAACCATGTGCATCTTCTATTAGGCTACTTAAAATCTATAAAAAAAATTCAATGTTCATGCAAAAATGCACAATAGTGTCCATTTAACCAGATCTCTAGCTGTAACAATAAGAGAGATACCAATACGATCCTAATCTATTTAGGACACCCTGTATATGCGCTTTGCAAAGTGAAAATTTACTGGAGAATCTAGTTACGCAAAAGATTAAGGGGTTTTGTAGCACCAATAAAAACTGTAACGAAATTATACTGTAGCAAACTCCTACACCTTTTACTAGATATTGCAGACCAATTAACTTGTTATTCGCGAAAGAAACTACTAAATTAACAGAACGTGAAGTCGGCAATATAGAAGAGCAAACAGAAAATTAACCCCAACTGCAATTATGTTTGAAGAACAGCAAATTTACTCGAAGGCCACTGGTACTTTGCCATGGTAGATGGTAAAATATGCAATGCTCTAGTGGAACAATATTCGTAATTTATTTAGCGTATGGCATAATTACATCAAACTATAATACTGGTTATTGTTTTATAATTTTTAGTTCTATCTGTTCAAATATCTTACTGCATCAGTGACGAATTTCATAAAGTCATCAATGGCCTATTGGCAATGTGTTGCATCATGTGAGATGCATATTCAGTCACCATCTTGATGGTTGCGTTTATCATTTGTAGCTTTATAGAATGTGTCTTAGTCAGGAGATAATACGATTATCTGACTGCCAGTTTGTGTTAGTTCATTTAGAGTTATCCAGGGTGCACCACGAGGAGGCGAACTAACTTTACGCCCCATTTTCATATAAACGTTATACAGTTATATAGTATGTAATGATACGCCGAAAGAGATGAACGATCTAGAAAGACAAGCGAATAAAAGTACAGATGTATCCACCAATTCATAAAGATTGTCACCTTTATACCATGAATGCATCCTATTAATTGGATGCTAAAATGTGGGGAACACAATAAAATGATATATATATATATAATCAGTATCCCTTCTACCATATAATGGTGTAGGGTGTCTAATACAGGTTTTTTTTACATATGTACACATTTTGTGCACTCCTTTTTGTTTTGTGCCATTGTTCTTGCCTCTGCCCATGATTTGTTTTTCAGAATCTTGTTTATGGAGTAGTTCCATGTTTGTCTTGGTCTTCCTCTGCTTCTTCGTTTTCCAGGTCTGGCTTCCCATATTCTCTTAACTGGCCTTGAGTTTCTCATTCTTTGTATATGACCCCACCAACTCAGTTTTCTTCTTGTCGTAAATTCCTCTAACGATTCTACTTCCAACTCTTCTCTGATTTGTTTGTTTCTGATTTTGTCCTCCCTCCTTGTAACGCCTCTTACTCGTCTGAGGTATTTCATTTCAGTTCACAATAAAATGATACTGCTGATATAGTGTCAAGGAAGCAAAACTTACAGGACCGATTTCGAGAAGTAATGGGGCTTTTAATTTACATTCAAAAACCAGGATTTGGAATGCTGTATGCTGAATGCTGAATACTGTATGCTGAATCTTTAAGGAAAACTTTTACGAAACTGAACAGTAATTTCACGAAACGGAACGGAAACTGAAAGTAATTTCGTAACAGCGTTAGGGTGCGTTCCGGTTGAATTCGAGCACTGTTAAATACGTGTGTGCGAGGCCACTGTATGCACGGGGTTATATGCGACATCGCAGTTTATAGTGTCTGCAGTAGCCAGATAAAATGAATTATACCGATACTTGACAGCGTTTACCGATACACAATTTAGTTTGAAACTACATTTATCGAACCTGCATTCGCGAATGCGTTATGAATATGTCGTGCGGCTGCATGTTGGGTATTGGCACAAGAAGCTTTTGAAGTTTATCTGACCTAAAAAGTTCCAGTCGTCGTCGCCTCGGTATCAGTTTCACGTTGAGGAATACTTTGTGTGGTTTCTATTTCTACTTGTCTGACAACGAAAGGCGTTTACGATCCATGACATGATTCCAATGAGATAAAAATCAAACCCATTCAAATTAAAATTTCCACACACAGAGCCGGCCTAAACAGTGCGGCCGAGGCGTCGATCCATCAACGCTCGTATCACGCTTTGCTTCCAATAAATATGTTAATACGGGGACATTGTGGGTAAAAAAAGTGTTATTAATTATCCAGTTAGTATTACTATTTATGAAATCGATACGGCACGGATGAATAATATTAGAACGCGTCTAGATGGGATCGACGGGAAAGAAAAAACTGATTTGAATTGAATGTAATTGAAAAGCCGGGGATTAAGGTCGGAAACCGTGACGGCGAGGAGATTTAGTTTTACCATATATAAACATCGCGTCCAGTAAGTGCGGGGGGCTCTTTCGTTGCAGGAAAAAAACTCAGCGGAGACGCGATATTATAAAATTGTGTTTGCGCTGGTTCTGGCGGGGCGTAATTGGGCACGGTCCGTCGGCAATCCGTTCCTGTTTATATATAAGAATTTTCTCCTTCATTTAACCTAATAACGTCCCACAGGATTGTGCACACATAAATCCACTCTATGCTTGCGAATGTATTTTAGATTCAATTTAGAATATATTGCGGCCCGCCGGAATGATGGTATAGAAATATATATACACACCACATACACATACACATACACACACAAATATAGAAATGGAAAAAGTGCAACCCTATCTGCGGAAGGCAATATAAAATATTGCTTTTATCAAAACAACTCCGACGAAAAAATATATAGGACGCGCTTTTTTTCTCTTTTCTTCCCCCGGGGGCGTAGGAGGAATATTTCATAAAATCACGCGTCCATCTCTCAAATTCGAACGGACGACTGGGGATTTTTTTGTGCGTGCATCTGCGCGTCTGTGCGAGCGTGCACACGGGGATATTTATTTGTCTGTCTCGCCATCCCATATTTATGTTATCGTGTCGGGTAGATATTTAGTGTGCCACCATGGCGTTCATTTCCCAGTAGACTCACGCTGTTTTAAGGTAGCATACATTAGTCAAACCCCGTACCATTCGAACGGAGGGAACAATTGATTGATAAGCCTGAGCGCGGCCCGCGCCCCACTGCGAACGAATATCCATCAAAATTATCAAATCAGAGACGATGGTTAACACAGCACAAAGGGAACGGCGAGGATACGTTCGCATCTTTTTGTTCCATTTCTGTTTTAGCTTCGAAGGGGGCATATGGGCAACGTACGGTCGTAAAGAATAAAATACAAACTAAATTATAGTTAGCATATCCGACGTCCCAGCTCCATTCCTTTCATGGGCATTGACCTATTGTTTAATATAAGTATACCTACCACAGATCTATACCGAGTGTTTCAATTTACACCGCCGAGCGATTTTTAGCTATTTACAGTGGCATGGGATTTTTTTTTAATTTGTCAGTACATACATACGATGTATCTTGACAAGATGTCAATCTTGCAGAAACTGGTATAAAATTTTCAATATCATTTTAAACAGAACTATAAAATTTAAAAAAACCCTTTTCGCGAGATTTTTTTTAAATTTGTATGCCCAAATGTACCATTTGTATTAAAAAAAAAATCGATTTATGAAATAAAAATTTAAAAAAATCGAATAGATTTCAAATTAAAGCCACTCTAGTATTACTAACCCAAAGAGATGGTGATTTACAATTTCGAGGTCAAATGGCAATAAATCATTGGTGCAATCCCACAAATCAGGTGCTTGCAATAAACTAATCTCTGTGCCTATGGGTTTCTTTAGTATTAGTACTGCAACTGACCAGTTTTATGGCAGTTCTTTTTTTAAATTTCGTTTTAATGCTCCATGCTCGGATCCAACTTCCAGGTAACAAAGATCGTATATTATAGGTTATGGAGGAGATGTTTTGTTTATTTCGGAATATCTAATTCCTTATCAAATTATAATCAATTTGATGGCATTCTTTTTTAGCATTGGATTGCTATGGAATTGAATCGCCTTGTCTCCAAATTCTTCACCTCTCGTTATTACCACGAGGTCTATTAACGTTCATCCCAGAATAGTAAGGGTCGTTAAATCTATTGACAAATTTCACAAATTCTTGGTAATTATTAGTGCCACAATATCAAATTACATTTATTTCAAAGCGAAAGTTATATTTTTAATTTAAATTGCACAGCAAAATGTAGAATTGAGTAAAGGTACACTCTTGTGAAAATCAAATAAATAAGCAATCAATCACTCAATTACTTATTAAAAAAACCGAACAATCTGCCTGGTGGTTATAAAAAAAAATGATTGGCAAATATTGTTTTTCATTAATGTGTGTACATTAAATGTGATCATTTTATTTCTATCAAATGTGGCAATTTTGGACTCGGCGGTAAAACTTGGAACACCCGGTATTGTTCAATATTTTAAAAGTGCTCTTAACTAACATCGCAGTAAAAATTATTATAGAATAAGATCATCTCATTAATATATCAATAAAGAACACTTGAAAAAAAAAAAAATAATATTAGATACATTTCTAAGACTGCACGCACCGAGGTCTCAAAGTTAAGCAAAAATCTATAAATATGTTTGTGAATTCAAGACAAACTAGAGTAAAACTCGAAATGAAGAACAGTCAAATAGCCCCCAGCAATTTTTAGAACTGCGCTATAACAAGGAACCAGTGTATTAAGAATTGTAAAACATTTTTTTAGTATGGAAGCCTAGCGACAAAAAATACATAATTCATGTTTTATTCGAAAAGAGAAGAAAACAGAAAAGAGCATAGATTTTTTTGAATACGCTGTAAAATGTCTCAATATTAATAAAAATGTGGCAGATGAATCAGATAATTTGTTTAAATGGAAACGCCAAGAAAACTTGGAAATGTGAAAGAAAAACAAATATTTGTCTAGAATACTGAAAAATGTCTCAATATTATAAAAGCGTGTAATAATTTATATTTGTTCAATAAGTATATAATGATATATAATTTAAATATAAAATTTTATTCTATCTAGTAGATATAGCCTAGAGGTCAAGAGGTGAGTATATATGTGCTACATAGCTATTTTACCACAAAAGTCAGTGAAGTTAAATTATCGGTTTTGGCCCATCTAAATTTAACTTCCGGTCGATATTATAAATTATATAATACAAAGTTGAGCGAGAAAAAAAACTGTCAAAGTTAACGGGTATTTATTTAACCATATTTACAGAATAAATCTTCAATATGAAGCGAAATAGACCTAGTGGTTTCCAGCAAAGAAAAAAATAAGAAGTCATATGGTTATCATTAAAATGGGTATTATTAAGATGGTTGAGACCTTTACTTTGTGGAAATCCATATTAAATTCAGAATTCATATTAGATTCTGATTATTAGATGGTTATTGTTATCTGGAACCGTTATCTGGATCTATCTGGATCTCGAATCGTTATCTGGATCAATTTTTAAGCATGTAGCACCTTCGGCTTCATTGGTATCAAATACAACACAGCAAAGTATTGAAAATGACCTTCTTGATGAAACAGGAGAGGTAGAACGACACTGCCAAAATGCATTGCATGGAGGGACACTGGGAAGGGAGCCTTACATACAAGACGAAAGACAAGGTAGAGAAGATCAACATAAAGAAGGATATGACCAAGAAAAAGGATGGAATAGCGGCAATTTAGAAGAATCAGGGCAAATTGAAAACGAAGAAGAAGAGCTACATGATAATGACAAAACAAATTCATCTTATATAACTCGTTTATGTTCCTACTTGGCCAACATCAATGCCTGATGACTTGAGAGTTGAAATTGTTAAAACTCTATCAAAATAGAGATGGCCCATTTTTAGATACTGTCCAAAGATCTGGAGATAAAATAAAAGTAAAGAGCCAACATTTCAATTCAGAATGGTTTCATAAAGCGTTACCAAATGGAGAAAAGTACTCAGAAAATGGATGGTATACTTTCCAACAAGAAACAGTTTATACTGTATTTGCTGCAAACTGTTTACGCACCATGAAAAATATAGACTGGAAATTGTCGGCTGCAAGAATACCCTTGATGTTAAAAATGCCATGTAAGTGTCATTAATTACAATTAAACAGATTACTTCAATGACATTTTTGTATTTGGTGATCTGGTGAGCCAAAAGTGTACCCCGAAACACCGTTCCTGAATCATTTATTGCTTTGGTTTTGTCATCCAGAAGAGACATTTTAATAGTTAACTTATATAAGTTAAAAACTTAATGTCAACTTTGATAGATTGTCAAATTTCAAAGAAATGGGAGTTATAAAAAACCACATTTATACAATAACATATTGAGAGAAAACAACTACAGGAACCTGTTTTTGTCTACTTTTTTTGCCATCTACTGTACCCGGTTTTGGAAGAATGATTTTATCCAATGTCAATTTCGAAGTTCATTTTATTTTGTTGCCATTCGCAATTTCCGCTAGTTTGCGATATTTCACATGAAAATTATATTTAACGGTAATCACGAATAGCAGCAAAGTGAAATGTACTATTACTTTGAAACAAAAGAACAGAGTACCAACGGGTTTAATTCATGGTGGAAACTAAATTCTAAATAGTGTCTGAACACGAGAATTTTGAGAACATCTCTCCTGTTTTCAAAAATAGAGAATCTTGGAAAATGGATTGAGGCTGCAAAAAAACATTGACCATGAACATCAAATGGTCTTTAACCTAGAAAAAAAGAAGTGGCTTGACATTTTGAGTCGCCTTTTAGATGTTATTTTTTTCCTCGCACGCCAAAATCTTCCTCTTAAGAATCAGAATTAGAATCAGTTAATATATTATCGAAATATGATACAGTCTTAAAAGAGCATATGCTAAGAATTGAACGTGTTACCGCCTGTACAATACGGAAACGGGTAGATTCTTATTTGTCCAAAGACATTCAAAATGAGTTCATCAGCCTTCTGGGGAAAGAAGTGAAAAATACATTGTGGACGATAAAAAAGCTATATTTCGGAATTATTTTCGATAGCACTCCAGACATATCATATGTTGATCAGATGTGTTATGTAATTAGATATGTTCATACTGAAGGCGATTAAGTTGAAGTGAAGGAATCATTTCTAGGTTTCTTCAATATAGCTGGAAATACTGCAGTCGAACTTACTGAAAATATCGTTACGCAGCTGGGGAGTGATAACTTGGACATACATCTATGCCGGGCTCAAGGATACGATAACAGAATAGAATAGAATAGAATAGATCTTTATTAATGTCATTACATTCTAGATGCCATTACATCCTAGATGTTTACATAGGTCAAATACGATACATTACATACAATTTTAAAACTATCGAATTATTGAATTGAATTGAATTACAAGAATAAGTCATAAAGCATACGTCATCAGTTATTAATCATCAATAATCAGTTAGTGGAAAGTTTAGATTTAGATATTCGTTAATACTATAGCAGGCCGTCGACAACAATAGCTTTATCAGCTTTGCCTTGAAATGTTTGCGGTTTCTTGCGTGCTCCCTAAATAGTTTTGGGACTTTATTGTACAATTTTAGGCCGATCGATGTTGCCTCGGTCGTTTTTAATCTCCTGTATGGAATCCTGAGCTGGTTTTCAGTGCTGTTGTGTGCTATTTTAACTCTTCAACGATGGCAGGAGTTCATGGTGGTGTACAAGCAAAAATCAAAGAACACAATCCTAAAGCGTTGTTTATGCCTTGTGCTAATCATTGGCTAAATCTATGTGGAGTGCACTCTTTCGGGAGTGTTAGTTCAGGTGTAACTTTTTTCGGAACAGTAGAAAGAGTTTACACGTTCTTTTCGTCATCCACATATCGATGGGAAATTTGAATGAAACGTGTAGCCATATCGGTCAAAAGACCAGTAGAGACAAGATGGCTCATAACGGCGATGTTAAACCACTGAAGAATAAGTTTGAGAAACTTGTATCAACACTCGAAGACATGTGTGATCCCAGCAGAGTAAACGTCGATACAAGAGAAGCAGCATCCACACTCTTACCAGCTTTGTGTGACTTCAGTTTTTTTTGCCACCTTTCTATTTGGTGTGCAGTCTTAGAAGAAGTTAACCAGACACACAAGTATATACAAACATCTGGGCTATCGCTGGAAAAGTGTGTCATAAAAATTAAAGCCCTAAATTTTTTTCTTTAAAGCGAACGTATCGAAATAGTGGAAAGAGCTATTTCCTACGCAACTGAAAAATGTGAAGACTTATTCTTATTCTTATTATATTTCGATTGAAAGAAGAGGAAGGAGGAGATTCAAACGTATGCCAGAAGAAATGGCCCAAGACGCTGGACTAACATTGCCAGAAGAGCTGCAGAGAGCTATGTTAGATTATCTTGATAGATTTTATGGAGAACTAGACTATCGTTACAGGGCAACGGATGACATTCTCATAACATTTGGTGTTGTTCAGCCTACAACTCTGCTTACGTCAACCGAAGAAGAACTTCGTGGTATAGTTCCAAATCTGATAAAAAAATTATGATGAATTTTCTGGAGAGGACATTAATTTGGAGATTTTAAGACTGAGGCGCCACTTGGAAACTGCCTGCATTTATGTCCAAGAAGCGGTGCAATGAACTACCCTGGAGCTTCTGAAATTCATTGTAAAATGGGACTATTCTGAGTCTGTTCCGAGTCTAGCGTTGTGTTTGAGATTTTTTTTTAACTGTTTGTGTTTCGGTGGCTTCTTTTGAAAGAACTTTCTCAAAATTAAAGTTGATATAATCTTACTTAAGATCAACAATGAGCCAAGCGCGACTTACCAATATTTCCAAATTATCCATTGAAAAGAAGAGGAAAGTAAATTTTGATAATGTGATCGAATATTTTAGCAAAATAAAGTCACGTAAGCATGTTTAGTATTTGTTGTTTTATTTTGGGAGTGTTCAATAGAAAACAGCCCCGGGTGCCAACCCATGCTACGCCGCCACTGAGTATGGCAAAATGATACGGGTGTGTACATCAACATTTCGAACGTGCACTAGATGCTTCTTCGGAGATTAGTTGCTCCACAATTCAATAAAACTACTCTCCTGTGCAATTTATCGCATGTCGAAAACTCGAGACATTGAGAAGACGCCAGCACTTGATCGCTCCATAAATCATCGTACCAGATTGTCCTGGTAAAGTGGCGATACAATAGTTGCAGACTTACAGCATGTCTTTCCGTTGACCGATAATGTTGCGAATAGTTATCCGGTAGTTTAAGATATCACCAAGAAGATTAGAAATACATTCCGAGTGAATACAGATCTTGCACATGTTCGATCTCTGTCCTCCCGCAGGATTTTATTTATTTCGTCCGCATCGCCCGGCGCGACGCAAATCCGCCGCCGTCTGAATGCCATCTAAGTAACTATCTTGTTTAGCTCGGTCTGTAGGTGTGATTGGATTAGAGGGAGACGTGCCAGATATGAATGGATCGTGATTGTGAATAGGGAACGTGCGGGGGCGGCCGATTGGATGCGGGGGCGGCCCTCAATGGGAAAGTCGCCGGGCGGCTCGTTCCCGGAGACGGCCGCAGATCACCGGGGCCCCAATTTGACAGGGATACGCGGGTCCCCATTATGTGCCCGTAAATGGCGCCTTCGGATCATATCCCCGGATGCAGCGAAAAAGGATGCGAGAAAATTGGACGGGACCGGGAGTTTTTTTTTTGTGCGTGTGTGCGAGTTCATCATATTTTTATTTGGTTCCAGTATTCTGCGGCGATTTGCACTTCTCTGTAAGAACTTCTGAAGTATAATCCTCGCACGTCTATACCCACCATAGCAATTCCATGAAATACCCTTTGTACCACTGTTATGAAAACTTCAGTTCATGATTTGAATGAAAATAATTATGTCAACGCAGAGGTGTAAAATCTTGTATTGCTGAAGGTACAAATGTAGGTAATTGGCTTTAGAACATTTGTCAAATTGATAAGGTGTTGATGGTAAGCTGCATGCCCGTTGGTTTTCAGATGCTTTTGCACAAGGCTGTATGCACATAAAAATTCCTGAAGCAACATATTAATTATACATTTGTGAGGAAAATATGCGTTTGTGAATAATTAATCATTTCCCTCTCGATGTTGAAACTCCATTAGCTGGCACGTGAAATACGAGTACAGAAACCGCCATCGCCGTGCTCACGGTGAGTACGTATCGGGTTTTAATGCTGGCGTCCATCGAACGTAAATAAAATCCCATAAAATACGACCCGATGTACCGATGCATCAAATCTCTTGTCTCTAGGCGAACGGTTTCTAATTTATTCCGGATATAATGAGTTCTAATGCCGTGTTATCTGCGTGGGGCCTAACCATTTACACTGCAATCATCGCTTTAAGCTAAACGTCAGTTTTGAAATCTAATACCACGCCGGGCCTGGGCGGTGCGGGACGAGGCAGCATTCACATGAAAATTAATAACCAAAAACCATCAATTTATAAGGCGTACGTGTAATTTAATATACGCGGCATTAGTAGCTCATTAATACCACGGCCCGTTCTTACAGCGGCGCGACCGTCATCCGCCCGTCGAAAAGCGAAACGCAACCAAATTATTAATATAGATCGCGCATAAATTGCGCTAAGAACACGAACTGGAGCCCCCCGGGGACTCTAAAGTTGAATGCAAATTAGAATTTGGAAGTTTCGACGCGCATAAGTCTGGCGTTTTACGTCCGAGGAACTGCGCAGCGTCGCCCGAATTGTTTACTAAAAATTGCAATTTATGCTTGAGCATCATTGGATCTTCTGCTTTTACGATGAAGTCATCTCAATTTTGTACAATCTTTATTACAAGTGTAATCCCCATTCGTTATTATACGGTTATATTTTATTTACACAATACACGCCTTGAGGACAATACCTTATTGTATTGTATTCATGACCGATTATATTAAATAAGAAACCCTAATGATTATCAGACCTGGTCCTATAACTTTGTACAGATTGTGTTTAATTCATGAATTACCTATACAATTGTATCTATAATTATGCAGCTAAAGTTAATTTGTAAAAAATATTCTAGATAGCTTTAAGACGCATAGTCTGGCTGCTGGATCTTTGAGCTGAAAACATCAATTATCGCGTCAATAAATGACGAATTGGATCAATCTCATAAAAATAAATCCAATGCGCTAGAAAGAGAAACCACTCTAAAACGTACGAGGGCAAGCTGATAAAAAAAGGCACCTAACTATGAAGGAGGCCTTGAAAAACAAAAATTGTTTTTTTTATTATATTCCTTAAACTGTCAGAAAACTGTCACGCAATTATCATTGTTCAGTTCTGGTTGTACATTTCTACAGAAATTTTCTAATACTGTGTCAAAGTTTTTTTTATAATGGAAATAACTGAGCACCGTCATCAAGTTCCTAACAAGTAGGAAATAGTCCAATGGAAATTAATTATCGTCTGTCAGCTGTTTATGGCGATTCTTCTCCATCCTATAAAACCGTTAAATTCTGGAGAAAATAATTTAGAAGTCCGTTGAAGGTGATCCTCGCAGTAGCTGTCCAAATTCAGCCACCACCCAAGAAACTATTTGAAAAGTGGAAGAATTTATTCTTGAACATCGAATAGTCAACATTGATATATTAGCTGAAAGTCTGCAGATCAGCAGGGAATGTGTTTGGACCATCGTTCATGGCTATTTAGGCATGTCAAAGGTGAGTGCAAGATGGGTCCCAAAAATGCTGACCCCGTTCGATAAGCAGCGTCGAGTTGAAACTTCTCAACAATTTTTGGAGCTCTGTGAAGGGCAGAAAGAAGGGATTATACACAGAATTGTTACTGGTGATGAAACATGGATTTATCACTATGATCCTGAAAGCAAACAGGAATCCATGCTATGGAAACATAAGGGGTCACCGCCCCAAAAGAAATTTAAAGTCTAGCATTCTGCATTCAAAGTTATGGCCACGGTCTTTTGGAACTCAGAAGGAATTTTGTTGATTGATTACCTGCCACGTAAAACTCCCATGAAAGGAATCTATTATGCCGAAATTTTAGGCAAATTGGAAAAAGCAATAAAAGCAAAACGCAAAGAAAAATTCAAAATTGGATTTTTCCTTTCGCATGACAATGCTCCGGTACACAAAGCCGGTATTGTCCAAGATGCTCTGAAGGATTTTAAGTTTCAAGAACTAAATCACCCTCCCTATAGCCTTGACTTAGCGCTTTGTGACTATTTTCTGTTCAGCAAATGAAAAAAAAGTTAAGGGGACAAAGATTTGCCATCGACGAAGAGTTAATTTGGGAAGTAGAAGATTTTTGTGCAGAGCAAGAGTAAAACATTATTTTACATTTTTTTTTTTAATTAATTTCAAGATGTAAAAAGTGTGTTGAATTAGTTGGAAAATACATTGAAATATGATGAAATATTTTTGTTATATTACAACTCCTTCATAGTTAGGTACCGTTTTTATCAGCTTGCCCTCGTAACTCTGTAAACATAGATATAGTGACAGTTTGGCAATGGCGCCAGCCCAAAGATCCAACGGCCTGACCATATATGGTTTACTTTAGGTTTTAACCATAGCCTTTTTTGTTCCTATAAGCACTTATAATAAAGTATTAAGAGAAGTACTCTATAAATCGCTGTGTGTTTTCAACGTTCGCAACTCGTTCTATTGAATCCAGGTCAAAAATCTTCAAATTATTTGTACACAGCCTTTGAAACAAGCTGGTGTTGTTAAATCAATTGCTTTGTGCTTATTAAAGCATGTCGCAACTCTGTAAACATAGATATAGTGACAGTTTGGCACTGACATCAGCCCAAAGATCCAACGGCCAGACCATATATGGTTTACTTTAGGCTTTAAGCGTTGCCTTTTTAGTATATATAAGCACTTATAATAAAGTATTAAGAGAAGTACTCCATGAATTGCTGTGTGTTTTTAACGTTCGCAACTCGTTATATTGAATCCAGGTCAAAAATCTTTAAATCATTGGTACACAGCCTTTGAAAAAAACTGGTGCTGTTAAAGCATTTACATTGTACTCATTAGAGCAAGTCGTAAAAATGTCCTAAACAATTACTTATTTTATAAAAATGGTAGCACGAGAGCTCACATCAGGAGAGAAAATCAACTTCAATTATTACTACTAAACAGCAAAGATATCCGAAAGCAACTCTCAAAATTGTAATTGAAGTTGATTGTAATAAAAATTACACACCATTTAGCGATAATAGCAGTAAAAATGGGGATAGTAAAGAAAACTCTGCACCAGATGACAAAATAAATAGTGATATTATGGCAAGTAGGGTTAACAATAATAACTTCTTACTGAGAAATATGTCTAACTCAGTTTCCAGAACAATGCTACAAACCTGCTATTATGTGGCCTGACAGTTACTAATAACTTATTGCCTGTTTGGTTGGGGGCATTCAGCAAGCAGACAGAATATTCAGCCTGCAAAGAAGAGAAATAAGGATATTGGCACGTGCAAGACATAGAAAGGACTGAAGACTTTGATTTAAACAACTGAAGATCAACAACTGGAGATAGGAAGCATTATCCTACTTCTAGAGCTTCTGACTACTAGAGCTGTCAAGCGTTACTTATCTCATTATCCTACTTTATTCATCTATGAGTTTTTGATCCTCAGTCCGTAAAAACCCAAACATCTTTATTACAAATGACACCGTTCCCATGTATCAAACTTCTCAAATCTCAACATTTACACAAATGCATTTGTGATTGTGCATGTTGTATAGGGGCACAAGATACCGAGCGTCTATTTTTTTTAATAAACTCTTCTTCTTGTGCCTTCTTCATCAGCGGAGGTTGGTGACCACTTCTTTAAAGGATTCTCTATCCTTCGCACAGTGAAAAAGTTCTTGTAACGATGAACAAATGAAAAACAAATGATGAGCAATGATAATGTGCTACCATCAAAGATAAAGGAAAGAAATGCAAAGTGTGATTGTGCAGGTCGTATATAGGACAAGATACAGGGCGCCTAAATTTAATAATGATCTTTTCTTCTTCTCGTGCCTTCTCCATCAGCATAGGTTGGTGACCACGTTTTTAAAGGATTCTTTGTATTTCGTACGGTGAAATAACTCTTATAATGATAGACAAATGATGAACAATGATAATATGCTTCCATCAAAACACAAGGGAGGGAAATAAGTTTCAGACCTGTTTTAAGCAATATTTGATAAATGATGCATTCTTCTATAGGCAAGAATATATCATAAACACTGATTCGTTCTAATTAACGTTTCTCCGTTATTATTTCTCTAATTATCACTTTGTGATGACCGGCTTAGGGTCGCTTGGATCGCCATGTGAGATCAGACGGGATTCCGATGTATCACGGTAGTGATACCTGATCTCGGTGCAGTGGGATCAATTAGACACTTACGGGTAGTAGTACATGTTTATTTACTAAAGGGTCAGCGTGACAGCGTACAGCTAGAGTGACACGAAAGTGTCACCTCTCTACACTATCTATATCCTATCTATCTTATCCTAGGTATTTATATCTACTGTGATGGCCGTGTAGGTTCGTTGCGCAGTGGTTCGTATGCAATACGAAGTTGCCTTGCGTAGTTGCAGTATTCTGTTATTGTTGTCGTCAGCACAACAATGCCTTGACCTGTATTTGTATTGCATTCCACCACAACTTATAATGGATATCTTTTGATAAATTTATAAATAATAATGTTTCTTTACGTACACTTGTTATCAACGTATATTCTATTTTAATTATTTTGATTTATTTAAATTATATAGGGTGGTCTATGAGATCGGTGAAAAACTTTGAAAGATGAAAGATGATGTAATTCGAAGAAAATAAGCTATACCTATGAACATAGGTCAGATTCATCTTAGTTAAGAAGTTACGAACAGTTTGAGATAAAAACATTGTTTATTACAATGTACACTACAAAAGTAACGTGATGAAAGTCATGTAGTTAAAGTTAGTTAGTAGTTTAAATTCCCATGTCTGTTCTTAATTTAACTAAAGCTGAAATATATTGCTCTGTATTTAAAGTCATATGAGGAGTTTCTTGATCATTTTACGATTGCTAGCTAAGATATCCATATTAATGTTGTAGATATTTAATGAAAATTTTCTATAAATTATACAGAGTTGTATCCGTTTGGAAACATAGATTGGAGTTTATACATAATTACATACATACATACATAATTTCAATAAAGTTTTCAAAATTAAATATTCATAAGTTGATTTCACTACACATGTAAAATATGAAATATTTTACTAAATTTCTTGAAAATTATTCTCATTGATACGCGTTGTAAATATCTTATTAAGAGAATTCTATTATATAGAACACAAGTAAACAAAATAATTTGAAAGAAGTGACAAGTGGGGCATATTTTAAAATTTACTAATATTTCTTGGCAATTTTATTTCAAATTAACAATGTTTGTATCTTTAAGTTGTTGTAACTTCTTAACTAAGATGAATCGGACTTATGTTCATACGACTTTTTTCTTAGAATTACATCACCTTACATCTGCCAAAATTTGTCAACGACCTAATAGAGCACCCTATATAGTGTAACATGAATAAATTACTTACATACTTACTTAATTTCTTACTTACTTTCTTACTCACTTACTTACTTCCTTACTTACTTACCTACTTACTTGCTTACTTGCTCACTTACTTACTAATTCACTTAGTTACTTACTTACTTAGTTATTTACTCACTTCTTACTTCGATCGATTTCGAAAAAAAGTTCGTAGTTGAGTTCAATTGGAAGAAAACTAAAATTAAGGATGCTCTATAAAGAATACCTAGGTTACATGAAACATAATTGCAAATTTAAGCTGAATAATCATGCACTTCAATGAATTGCAGACAATCAAAAAATAGATTATGTCAGATTATGTCAGAAATTTTCAGGAAATATTGTTACTGAATTCTGATTTTGATATGAATTGCGATCAGAGAACAGTCTTTGTGAGCACCAATGTGACAGTGTAAAATCGAAAACAAAATCTACTAAATGATAATTCTCGAAGAAGTATCACATTTAAAGTAAAGTAACAATTATCTATTTTTCGCAAAGACATGATTTAACAAAATGTACATTTGAACCACTACGTGGTCATCTTCGGTAGACATTTGATAGATGACTTGATCTACTGAAGATGACCACGTGGTGGTTGAAATGTACATTTAGTTATATGTATGTTGTTACGGCAACCAATGCCTGTCGACCACCACTGGCCTGCACCCCCTCTTAAGCACCCCGACGCGACGGGGAGTTGGAGCGGGGTGGATCTTCACGAAGAATATTGTTATCAGTCTTGTTTTTGTACCAGTCAGTAGAATACCATTTTGGGTTCGCTGGACAAACTCTTCTCTCTCAATAAATGCTGTTTGCTTAAGCAATAAAGTTTCATTTCCCACGTCTAACATATGTCTTTGTGAAAAAAGGAAAAATGTTACTTTTCTTTAACTGTTACTATTTCACAAGCTCCAACCGATTAATTTAAGTATCACGTTTACTTATAACTTGAATAATTGTCAAGAATATCTACAAGTCTGATGAAACATATTCGTAAGTTTTAAGTTCTTGGGTTAATAATTCTACTGTCGGTATGTGTAGTGAACAGAATAAATTGTATTAAACCCGAAGCAGTAAATGGTATTTAGGCCCGACAATGGGTTCTTACTAAAAATCTTGCTAATACCATAGTACTATTGGTTTTAGCAAGATTTTTCGAAATTTACCTGAGCTGCCATCATATTATGTATGAAAAAATAGTGCTTTATTTTTTTGCAAGAAACCATGAAATTACTTTCCCAACATTTTGAGTGTATTTTGTTTTTCTAAATATCGGAAAGATGCAACTACACATTCATATAGAAAATTATTCGAGACAGCATTTCACAGAAAAAAAAATTCTTTACTCATTCCAAGAAGGAAGCAACATATTATTAACAAATAGAGGGCCTGATCTAAAAATAACAGGATAAATATAAGGCAATTTTGTTAAAGAAAACATTCAGTTTCAGTTTCCATCTAGGAATATTCAAGCAAAACATTGATTTGTATAATAAGTAATTTGAGCTGTAGGTATAGATTGTATTCATTCAATAGAAATGGCTAGTTTATTGTTGAAATTCTTTTTCGTGTAGAAGGAAATCTTTGTCGAATACAAAATAATAAGAAAACAATTAGATTTCTAGATATGAAAATTGAATATCCGCTATGACACTCTTTATGGTAACAAGTGCGTGTGAAAGATTAAGAATAGCAGTACGTACTAACCTTTTTCACAAAAAAATATTTATTATTTAAATATATATTTCACAAACCAATCATCATTGATCGGTGATTGATTGATTTATAAAAATATTGGTAAACTTAAAAATACATGTCGTACAAAATCGGGTGTTAATGAGACACTTGTAGATATGCACTGGATGCAGCTAGGGCAGCGAAATCTTATTCGATTTCAGATATGACGAAACATATATAAGGCGACATACATTTTCATCCGTAAGGCTATTTCTTCTTTGGATTTAATATGCTTCATGTTGGAACATATGCTTTTACACACGTAGGAACTTCAGAACATTTAATGAGAGAGGGGTTAATGAGAAACTTGTGGACATGGACAGGATGCAGCTTGAGCAGTGAAATCTAAGTCGATTTCAGATGAGGAAACATAAAGAAGGCGACAAATAATTCATCCGTAAGACTATTTCATTCTTTGGATTTAATGTGCTTCATGTTGGCAAATATGCTTTTACACACGTAGGAACTTCATAACATTTAATGAGAGAGGGGTTAATGAGAAATTTGTGGATATGCACTAGATGCAGCTTGTTCAGCGAAATCTATGTCGATTTCAGATGAGGAAACATCCGTAAGGTTATTTCTTTTTTTGGATTTATTGTGCTGCTTGTTGGAACATATGCTTTCACACACGCAGGAGCTTCAGAACATTTAACAAAACTTTCAGTTTTGTTGTTAAGAGTTGTTACCAAATTAAATTGAAGTCTTAGCAGTCCAAAATCAAGAAATCTTCTGTCAACGTCTGAAATTACGTGTCTATGTGGGGTACATATTCAGTGAACTCAAAAACTATTTCTTCGCTTAAAGGCTTATGACACGGAAAATGATTGTAGAAGTCTTGTGGCCAAAAGTTGTTAACCAAATTAAATTGAGATCACAGTAGTCCAAAATCAGCAAATCTTCTGTCAAACTCTGAAATTACATGTCTATATGGGGTACATATTCTGTGAACTCAAAAACCATTTCTTCGCTAAAAGGCTTATGACTCGGAAAATGACTGAAATCGTTCTTCAATACAAATTTTCTAAGTATTTTTAACTTTTTGCATTATTATTGATTCTATTTCTATTATATATTATTGTACTATACTGTAACGTATTATTTTTGATTTTCATATATATTGCTTTAATGCTAGAAACCATTTTTTTGTTTTTACAATTTGGGCAAGGAGATCGTGGTCCGGTTTCTAGGGCCTGCTGGGCCGAATGGGGCCCGCGGGTCACCAGTTAGCCATCCCTGTTTTAGATGATGCTAGACTTATTTACAGCCTGAACAAGGCCCATGAAGCGTTATGGGAGTAGAAATATTTAAAATCTTCCACGCACATCATGCATTGTATTCATGTGGTTAGGGTTACCGTGGCCTCCCATCCCTACGTGCGACGTCCAAGCGTTGTATATATGAAAGCGTTCAATTATTTGATGTAATAATATTATTCAGAAATGTAATTGATGGACCCGAGTTAACCTCTGGAGACTGTGGAATGCCTACGGATCGAAACCCGCCTAATTTATCGCTTGTGTTTTATATGGTAATCACTCTTCTCCTATAATAATCCAACCCCACACGCACAAAAAACGAGGAGCGAGAGGCGAGAGCGGAGGCCCGGTGAAACAATGCACCGCGAGGGCCCCTTCTGCACGAGATGTACGCTTTAAATTGCAAATCCTCCGGTTTGGAGGCGATTTTTCAGGGAACGGGGCCGTTTTTTTTTCTGCACGCGTCCTCGGGCAGACTGACAAGTCCGAAATGTCCGGGCGACATCTCTTAATCACCGCGAAAAAGGGGGAATAAATCGTTCGCGATGGACCAGGCGCGTTCTGCGTTTACGCGCCGCAGACCTTCGAGTGACGTTTCCACTCGCTTTACCATAAATACCATGGCAATTACCAGCGGCATTAATGCTTGAAATAAAAGGCCGTAAACACACGATTTCCCTATAAACATGTCGGGATTAAAACGTCATTAATAATTCCCTTAATAACAATGTTATTAGGGGCCATTAACGTGATTGTTATTTATTAATAATACTCGGGCCGATTAAAACGGCTGGATTAAGGTATTAATGCGGCGGGACTTTTCCGTCGCCAGACAGCCAAGCACGCGTGATAATATTTGCGGACCTTTATGAGACCACGATCGCCCATCTGAAGGGCGATTGAGTAATGCACTATTCATTTTTATAGACCTGATCTATGAATAATGCATCGCTGAAGTAGTTTCTTACATTCCCAGCTAAGATCTAATAAATACACAAATCCTTTTGAATAGAATTTGATTTTCTAATGTGAATAACTTATTCATTAGTAATTCATATTAAACCCACTTACTCACTATTGAAATAAAAGTTACTAGTGCCACTATTTACTCTTAAATTGAGCGACATTTTATAATTGAGAGCCTCAATTTTTAACACAAAATTTACGAAGAAACAATTGTCGGATTTAATCAAACTTTTTCGGAATAATATCCCTACATCCCCAAGTCGATCAGGTCAATGAAATTGCATTTGAAATTTTGTCAGATAGGACACTTTTACTAAGCGTGGCAGTATATATTCATGTTCTATTTTGCAACTACTTAGACTACTTAGACAGACTAGCAAATGAAAAAGTTCAGAAATCAAAATAAAATAACCAGTAATTTTTTATTGAAATAGATTATTTTGATTTTCTTAAAGTCACTCTGTACATGTACTATTCTTTCACTCACCGATTCAACTCAATAAACAAAAAACGGAGATATCACCTAATGTGTTTCATTTACGATCTTTTTGCACATCCGACAGCAACATAATCGCATTTCTTCAATCATCAGATGACCAGAATGACAAGTATATATCTGCAACTATTCGTTCAAACAAAAGCAATATTGCTTAGCAACGAATAATAATGACGAGTTCTTTGAAGTTTAATTTTGGAAATATGATTGAAATATTTGCAATTCAATTGTCTGCTTCTATATTTTGTACCATAGTCATTATAGCTTTGGAAAACTTGGCAATAAAATAGAAAAATAGAAAAATCTATCCAGTGCACCAACTTCCAGTTGGTGCATGTCATCAAAAAATCATTGCGACGTCACCTTTTTTTAAGCTTAAATATTAATTTTAATATCGATTAGTTAATCTGTCTGGGCGGTAGAAAGTGCATAGACTGGCAGACAGACATACACTACTTCAATATCCATAATTTCTGAATGAGAACTATATTCATTGGAGTAAACTTAACTTTCTTCCCCCAACATTTTTTAGGCTTAGCAGGAATACCTTATCGATACTCAGATTATGAGTATATCGAAAGTTATCGAAAACAGAAATTTCCGCAAAAAGTTTCGAAGATTTTCAAGATTATAATCGTTACAATCAAACGTTAAAAATCGATATAATGACAGGATATTATAATTCAGATCATTCAAATAAATATTAAAGCCAATTACTGAACTGCGACTTGCTTTTTTCTATATTCCTTCATTTCTTGTTGCAATGCTTAAATACGCCGAGGTATGCTTGAAAAGGCCCGACGCAGGCCATTTTTAACCTCAAATACACTTTAGTGCTTTACATTCAACAAGTTGAAAATCCTAACACTCACAAAGAAATGTCGCTACAGATGTAAACTTAGATGTATAACTATTTTTGTTACTTTAGGTTATCAATTATAAATGAAGCGTAAAAAGTGTTTTCCAACAGAGACATCAATGCAGCTTTTGAATCATTTTTGTATATATTGAAATGGAACTGTGACATGGCTTATCCGCTTAAAAACTGAAAATACGAAGGAAAATAAAACGGCAAATAAGCAGAAAAAAATGGCAGACACCGAATATAATGAAGCTGTCACGTAAACTTAACGATCCACGCAAATTGTGCATGCAAATAAACGACCATAATCTAACCAAACTATATAAATCAAAAAAGAAAATTTACAACAAAACGATATATGAATCGAAAGAAGCGATCAATACAGATATAAAAACAATTCCTTGAGCAGGTTAAAAAAGGTCTGGCAAACTATTAACAAAAACATGGGTGAAGGTAATCGTCACACAGCAAACACTTGGGAAGTTCTTGATGATAATGGACAAGTGACTAGTGACTATGGTATAATTGTCATCATGTTTAGCAAGTATTATGGAAATATTGCAAATTCAGCATTAAATGAGCATTTCAAAAATGATTCATCAACATCCTGCACTACGTCTCAGCACTACGAAATTTTACGATATCGCTGTTATGTTTTGCTGAAGTTATTTTAAATGGTATAAAAATACAAAAGGTATTTTCTCATTGCCACTTTTTAAGCTCTACAAGACAGCTTTATAAATTTTCAGTACAACGTTTCGTTTCGAAGAAATCATTATGAACTTTATATTTTTATATGGCCTGTAAATACAGTACATCCTGTATTAAATAGCATTTCCCAAAACGAATTCAACGATATATATCACAGTATGATTTCTCATACTGTTTTTATTATTGCATTATGTTTTTATTCAGAAAAAAAAGCTTGTTAAAATTTTGAACATTTCGGTGTAGTAGGCGTTCAAATGAGCTACGAAGACGAAATGTATCATAAAATTTTATGATTTTAAGACAATTAAAGAAACAGAACAATTCTCATAACACCAGATATTAATTGGGGTTCTGAATAACTATAGAACCATTATAGGTTAGGTTAAATCAAACACTTGGTTAAAGTTTCACTGTATTGATAGAATAAACCTCTACAATTGTTTCGGCCTCACGACCATTATCAAGAGTACAGAGATACTAAAATTAAAATTTAACAAATGTGCTATATATACTAAGCTAGAAAAATTTTACAACATGGCAATAAATGAATTACAGTCTTGGTTTTTCCGAACGGATGCCGCATAACAAAGGCGTATTATCAAAGATTAATTGTTCATTCACAATGATATCCCCATTAGTGACCGCTTTTCGAATTTCTAGGATTTCGAGTAAATCCAGCCGCTCCCTTTGTGTTCGGTGTGCATTACCTCCATTAACCATTATAGAACCATTATAGTTTATGTATTATGGACTACTCGTGCTAAATTATTTTTGGTTACTATTTTTGTACCTATTCTGGGTTAAGATTAAGTAATAATTGTTGTCTTCCTCATCATTAAATGAACACAACAATTCTCATATTACAGCAAAAAAATAATAAGTGTAGTTCTAAATAACTATAATGTTTCAATGTTTAACAACTATTCTTGCTAAATTATGTTTGTTACTATTTCGGAACATATTCTGGGTTAAAATTATGTCATAATTTTTGTTTTCGTCGCCATTAAATTAACAGAACAATTCTCATATCACAGTAAACAAATAATAAGTGCTGTCCTAAATAGCTATAATGTTTCAATGTTTAACACCTATTCAAGGCAAGTTATTATTAGTGAATATTTTTGTACCTATTTTTGGTTAAAATTAGATAATGTTTTTGTTCTTCGTCGTCATTATTTGAACGACTCCTACCAGAAAATGTTCGAAATGTATTAACAAGCTTTTTTCTGAATAAAAACATTAGAAACCATACTGTGAAAGAAATAGTTGAATTCGTAATAGGAAATGCTATACAGGGTGTACAGGTCAGATAAAAAAATTAAGTTGATGAAGGTTTCTTCGAAACGAAACGTTATACTGAAAATTTGTAAACGCTAAAAATGTGGCAATGAGAAAGTTCTTTTGGTTTTCTTATACCTTTTCAAATACCTTAAGAAAAAAATAACAACTAAATCGCAATATATCGGATTTTTTGGAATATCTCCGGAAGTAAGCGAAAATTTGTGGTTTTCTCAAAAGAATATTACTGACTACTAAATTGCACAACTTTTTTTGTAATTTAACCGCCTTTGGAACTTTTACGGTTTCCGAGATCTCCATGCGGTTGATCCTTATCTTGGACACCCTGTATATATCAATGTATTCTGTGCACTAGGAAGCACATCGTTGAGCTTCATACTAACTTCTCGATTCATCATACTAACTTCATAATTCATCAGTACAGTACAGTTTCTATAACAATCTTGTTACTCCACAGCATAGATCAAGAAACTTTTAAAAATCGCCATTATACGCAGGTCAAAAGTTTTACGATAAACTGCCAGTGTATTTACAAAAAAGCTAAGTAAAAAAATTATAACAGAAATTAAGGCGTATTTGCAGCAAAGGACCTATAATTCTGTCAGTGAGTTCCTTCTCAACTGATCCACGACTGGATTGAGCTGTACATGTGTGTTATCCTAATTTATTGTCGTACTGTATTTGTTATGTATGTTCTTATGTATGTATGTTATGTATGTTATGTATGTTATGTATGTTCTGTATTTTATATGTTTTTTTTGTATTTTTGGTTGTATGAACATTGAGTAATCACATCTGTACAATGCAGTAACATGAATGAATAAATATTACTATTACTCTCATCAGTCGTCAGTTCCAGAAATTTATCTATACAATCACTAGAAATTGTTGATGTGACAAGACAATTTGAATAATTTTGTATTCAGCTCACTTTACTGAGTTAAGCTGATTTGATATTTTAGTTTTGTAAAATTTTTCACAATTTCATTTTTTGTAAATTCTCTAAGCATTTGTCCATCAGCACCAAGGCAGTTTCTCAATAATTATCAACATAAACATATTAAATTACAACATTGTTTATCTTGATGTGTCTTTTTCAATTTTTCAACTGGCACACAAAAACTTTCCAGGCATTAATGAGTTGTATGTTTTTGCTGCTTCCTTTTATATGAAGATATGAAGAATGTCAATCAAATATGTAGGCAGGGATTTCTTCGTCCAGGTAAGCAAGCAAACAATTGTTCATCCATTCACCCATTGTTCATCTCTTACATAACTTGGTCTTCATTGTCAAACTGCTAAAAATATAGTATCCAATCCATTTCCTAATACAATTTTCGCCATTTTGGGATTGCAAGATTTTATCAAAGTTTCAACATAAGAAGCTTTAGTAAACTTGAGGTTTGTTTCTTGAAGTCGTAGTCAAAACATATCGTCCCCGGCTGTTAAATTTTAACCGCCGTGGCTGATATCAGTTGAATAACAACCATGGAGACAGTACCGATTATATGTAATTACAATCAAGTGTCACGAAAAAACTTTATATTTGAAATAGCTTTATGCAAAAGAGTGCCCAAATGCTGTAGTATTTGAAATTTGGTGTCACTTGAAATATGAAATAAAAAGTTACTCTAAAATCGAAAAGTGTTCAAACATGCATTAATATGCAACATTTAACGAAATAAGCGTAGAAATCCGAAAATATGAAAAACATGCAAAAAAAATATGAAAATTTACAAATTGATTGATTTTTATAAATTATTTCCATGACTTTTCAAAGAAGCTTTGTCATTATCTTTGCGTGGAGGATAAGCAACCTGCAAGTATCGCTTCACTTTCCTTGATTTCATAGAATAATTTGACAAAGATTTGTAACAGATAATACAATGAGCTTCTTACCGTTTGATGTTAATGGATGTGGAATATTCTAACCCGATTTAATTGATTTCATAGAGTCGTTTAACAAAGATTTGTCATTTGTTGTTTGATGTTAATGGACGTGGAATATTCGAACCCTTTTCCAATATTTTGAGTATGGTACGAATTCCCTCTCCGAAATCGTAAAGATGAGAATCCCTGTCCAAGACTGTCATTAATATTGTGCGTTATTGATCTTCTAGGGGAGAAAAAAAAATCATAGGAATTAACTTTAACAATGTTTTAGTAAAACTTTCAGTTTCACAAAGATGTAATTGGAAGTTATTCATCTGTGCTGCAGACTTCGTAAATTTCCGAGTTTAATGGGGTGCTTGTATCATGGAAACGTTGGAAAAATATTTATTATTATTTACGCTGTACTTTGTGAATATGCAGGAGGGCAGACGCGAGCCGCCCCTTTCTCTCGCCCAAAAGCTCTTTTCATGAAAATACGGAGGCCCTTTAATAATTCGCGGCATCTTCTTTTTTTTACGTCTAGCATGAAATGTGTAGTTTAAAATGTAGGTCGCGGCGGGCAATAATAGCCGTTTCGCAGCCGGTGAAAGAGGGCTCTGCGGAGAGTTCGCCCCCCGGGGGCGCTCCGGAATCGCGATCCGGCAGATAGGATTCAGGAACCTCGCGCTCTCGCCGACGTCCCATAATGCAACGAAGAAATTACCGTGCACTATTGCGGGGCCAAGATTTTGTAATATTCATAATGGTCGCCCCGCACGGAGCCACCCCCGTGCGCGCCATTCAATCCTGGCCCGACGCTGCCCGCCGCCCCCAGCCCCCAGCGCACAATGCAGCCGCCGAGTGCCACTCGGATGGATTTATGCGGGCGCGGGTCGCCCTCCTCCCTCTGTGTGTGTGCATGCACACAAAGCGTCCTGAAATATGGATTTATAAACTGCCGCGTTTCTTTTCCGGGATGGAAATATACATTTTATAATCTCCACGTTCCCCCCGCGCCCGCCATGTACTTAGCAGCCCTTACACAAAACTCCACGGGCCAGACATCGTTACATTGTAAGCCACACATCCAGTCATAAATATGTACGGCCACTAAATTAGCCATGCAAATTGAACTAAAACATTGGAGACTTACTCACTTATCTCACTGACTTTTTTGAGCCATAATAAATCAAATTTTGAATGCAGACATAAATTGTTCACATTTCAGGGACATTGAGGTGTCAAGTTCTGAATTTATCGTCGTAAATCATTTTACAAACACTCGCATTATAAATTCATGACAAAACACCGGTGAAATCCTATTGCACTCCCGAAGTGCTCGTCGCTTTCCCAATATAAATCTCTGGAACAAACTCGGGCCCGTCTCTACGGTGCAGAAATGCAATTCCCTCTCGAACCCCGCCGTTGGCCCCGTCCGAAATTAAATCAACGTTCCCGTCCGCTGTGCCGCGGCTTTTTCGTCGTTTTTGCGGGGGCGGCGCTGGCGGCACGGGCGCCGCCGCCGCCGCTTCCGCGCGGAGATAAAGGATCTTCGCCCCGGCCCCCCGCCGGCGGATAAAGATGTCAAAGGCAGGTCCGGCTCCTTCCCTTTCACCTTTTCCCCATTTATTTTTAACGTCGCCAGCAACGGGCGCACGTCTCCGATGGAAATTTATACCATTTAACCCCGTGAATACGCCAACTGTTACTTTAAAGGGGGGCCTCGAACTTATTGGGGGACACCTTTCGCAAAGGGAGACGTTATTTTTTAATTATGAGGCTGCAGTTTTCAGATAGGGCCGCTATTTGTTTTGCAACAGCTTGGGACTTTACAGGTTCGAGATGGCTATAAATTATTCCTGCTTTCTTTATTATTTGCAGCTCAGAAAGTCTGCCCAATCCAGCATTTTAAAATAAATAAGCATACTTCGAGTTCATTAAAAAAATGTCCATTGAGATTCACTGTTAGTACAGCATCTCCTAATGAAGTATTGTGATCCATATGACTAATTGAAGACATTTTTTCAGAGATCGTTATTTCGGTCTTTGAAAATTTAAAATATTTGTGAGCGTTATTAATTTTTGCCAAACATTTTTTTCAGGAAAATTAAAACGTCTTTCAAAGTATAACAAGTGTCGTCTGGTATGAACCGTATGACTTCCCTGAATCAAATGAGACTATCGGCATCGAGATTAGACCGTTCGTTTTGAAGTTTAATTTTAATAGCCCTTTTTTGCATTTTTTTTAAATTTCCCGCTCTTAAGGGCGGATATCTCGAGAACTGCTGGGGCTAGGAGGCTAAATGTGTTCTCATTGGAATCAGGAGGGTCCAATTAGTCTAGGCATGTGCCTCCAAGATCATTTGGAGCAACTCAAAAAATCGCGATTTTTCGGATTTTTTTTTAGTCGATTTGATCGGAAAATCATCGATTTTACGTTTTGTCAACTGAGTGCTCTACCAGGCGGCACATTTTCAAATCTTTTTATAGGGACTTAGCCCTATATGTGGCGCATATTCTGAGCACTCGTCCATTCTTGTACTCTAACAAGTCCCCGAGTTATTTCGCGTTTCGTGAAAAAAAAACGTATATTTCAATAAAAATTCTCTCTTCTTAAGGCCACTCTGTAGAAACGCGATCGCCTAAGGGGGGCCACTATGGCTCATTGTGCTTGTATTTGAGCCCTCTATGACCTATCCAAATTTCGTCCGAATCGGTTGAGGCGTTCTCGAAATGGAATTTCATCGAGATGGCAAAAATCGCGACATTTTAGAAAATTTCGAAAATTAAAACGTCTTCCAAAGTATATCAAGTGTGGTCTGGTATGAACCGTATGACTGCCCTGAATCGAATGAGACTATCGGCATCGATATTAGACCGTTCATTTAGAAGTTTAATTTTAATAGCCCTTTTTTGATTTTTTTTTAAATTTCCCACTTTTAAGAGCGGATATCTCGAGAACTGCTAGGGTTAGGAGGCTGAATGTGTGCTCATTGGAATCAGGAGGGTCCAATTAGTCTAGGCATGAGCCTCCAAGATCATTTGGAGCAACTCGAAAAATCGCGATTTTTCGGATATTTTTTTTAGTCGATGATCGGAAAATCATCGATTTTACGTTTTGTCAACTAGGTGCTCTAGCAGGCGGCACATTTTCAAATCTTTTTATGGGGACTTAGCCCCATATGTGGCGCATATTCTGAGCACTCGTCCATTCTCGTACTCCCACAAGTCCCCGAGTTATTTCGCTTTTCGTGAAAAAAGTACGTTTTTTTGAAAAATATTTCATTCTTTTTAAGGCCACTCTGTACAAACGCGATCGTCTAAGGGACGACACTATGGCTTATTGGGCTTGTATTTGAACCCTCTATGACCACTCCAAATTTCGTCCGATTCGGTTGAGGCGTTCTCGAAATGGAATTTCATCGAGATGGCAAAAAACGTAAAAAATTAAAACGTCTTCCAAAGTATATCAAGTGTGGTCTGGTATGAACCGTATGACTCCCTTAAATGGAATGAGACCATCGGCATCGAGATTGGACCGTTCGTTTAGATTTTAGAAGTTTAATTTTAACAGCCCTTTTTTGCTATTTTTTTAAATTTCACAACTTTGAGGGCGGATATCTCGAGAACCGCTGGAGGCTGAAAGTGTGCTCGTTGGAATCGGGAGGGTCCAATTGGTCTAGCCAAGTGTTTCTAAGGTTATTTGAAACAACTCCAAAATTACTTTAACAATGCAGAAGATACTTATTTTGTTACTTTCAATCTCTTACTATTCCAGAGTACACCAGGAAAATGCCACACTGGAAAATTAATCATCAAAAAGTTTATTAACGAATATCTGCAAATAGGGCTAAAGGGGGACCTACAGTTTTATGTGAATACTGAACCTTTTAAAATGACATCATCTCCAGACTAGAGAAGATATTAGTTAATCCAATCGTATTTAATCAGTTCTAATCAGAGATCTCTGATATTTAATCAGAGGAAATCTCGTAGTTCTAAATAAAGAATATTCTCTAGTACTGTGAACAAAACAGGAAACATCCCAATGGGTCTAAAGTTATTGGAATTACATTTGTCTCCCTATTTGCATATTGGAATTATCTTTGCTATTTCATTCTTTCAGGGAACAATCCAGATCAATACAATAGTTTATAAGTTTTGTTAAAGATTTTACGATTGCTGATATCACTGACTTAACGTAGTACATCTGTAATCGTATTGTTTACCTCTGATCTTATGCCGCATCTGAGACTATTAATAACTTATCTAACTCTACCAAATAACTAAGTAATACTAAATCTAAACAAAATAGTAGTTGTAGACAATCTTTATTAGGCTTCGACCTATGTGGTCTTTCCGCCTTCTAAACAAAATATTATCCTATTTTTATCAAACCAAATTGAAAAAAAAGTTAATGTTCAACGAAAGTATTACCTTCAGAGGCAAGTGACCATGCAGAATGTATGTATACATCTTGTATATGTATATGTCACAAGAAAATGCTTCAAACTTTCGTCTCGCCCTTTACAAGCCACCTGCCAGGAACTCTTTGGTCCTCGTGAGGGTTATCAGTCTTGTTTTGTAATTTTCTTAAACAGTTTCATATTCATGCCATTGGTCATTTACAAATCTTTTCAATGTTCTTTCTACAAAGTACACGGCCGTAACAAATAACAGATTTAATTTAATTCCCCCCATAACGTACGTATTTACATAACGGTAGCAGTTCTTCTCATAAATTAACTGTGAATGATAAAAAATGACTGATTTTCCATTAACAAAGCGCGCCGGATGATTTACGCACTGTTACCGAAACCAGCGGCGCCGAATGATAAGAAACGTGAGAACGATTACCTGCGGAGGAGCGAGCTCGTAAATTTTACACGAACAGTACACAGGCGCTTTATTCAGAATGCATCAATATCCGTGACAGATTTATGGCAGATTTGAATCGTAATGTGCGCGCAGTGTTCGAGACATGCATTTACTCTTCCACGCCCAACTTTTATCGGGTCCGTTTTGATTGCAACAAGAGCGGCCATCAATAAAATAACTCACTGCACCGCGCTCATATCACGAGATTTAATACCGCCGGTATTAGCGAGGAACTTAGTGTGAACGGCGTATGCAATGTACAGCTTAATTTATGTTGCCATTGTAATTGTCTGCACCAATTCAAGTCGGTGTAAGTTTCAGAGAAGTTGCTATGAAGTAGGGGTAGCAGAACATTCAGGATTGTGGCACTCACGTCATCGCACATTTTTATATCAATATGAATTTGATTGGGATTTTGCACAACTTCAGATTAGGAACCGCAATGGGAATAATTTCATAGATAAAATTGATCACACCTGCTTAGAAATACCAACGGCGAGTTGTCCGGGCCCAAAATCCCGTAGCCTAACAAAGGAAATCTAGTGTTATGTTGGTGACAATGTTTTTTTTTTTGTGAAGATGTTGACTCTTGTATCACCTAAACATAAACAGCAACATTAGTTTTTTTTTGAAATATTAATATGATTAAAGACATGCACAACTTTCCAACTCTCTGAAATGGATTACATCCAATTTATATTTAATCAGGGCAAAATTCTGAATAATTAACATAACAATTGATTGCTTTTATTGTTAAATGTCCGAGAAATCTGATTCCAGTGTTAAATTCTGACGTGATCAAGTTGACGTGAATACCAGTACAAATATAAGCAAGCGTACATAAGTCCATAAGTGCCCCAGGATACCGAGGCTAGCTCAAAATTGGCATACGTTCCAAAGGTGAGCAATACCAATTAAAATAAGCACTGTATTAGTAAAAATTTTAGAATTATGCTAACATGTGTAAATTCAAATTTAGAAATGACCTGTTCGAAGAATGTTTTCCAATATTTTCCATATCGAATATAAAGAATTTATTATTTCCTTTTGGGACACTTTATATACATAACATAATTAAAAAAAACTTACTCGTGGCTTGTGGATCACCTGCCATGAGATTACAGCAATGAATACGAAATGACACAACAAAACGAGTTGAATTTTTATTTTAACTGCACGGCAATTGGTCGTGCATTCAAAAGTAATTTCGCTCACGAATGCATGAGACATTTAGTTATTGGCAAAGGTAATGTAATGGGCTAGCAATGTTTACTAATGCCCTGTTACTATTGATCTATTCCGATACTCCGGTTAATATAATTCGTGTATCTCCTCTATTTATGTGGGCAAACATTACGGTAGTTGCAACTACAGATTCTAAATTCAAACGAGTAGTCGCCATCGAATATATACAGGGTGTTCGTTTTCAAGCTTAAGCACGGGTATCTTGGTTATCTTAAGAGACACGTATTCATTACGTTTTATTCAATTTTACCTACAATTTTTAGTTTTCGATATATCGAAAAATCTGAAAATTGTTCGACAGTCAATAAAATATGATTTAGACCCTTTTTAACGAAGAATTCAAGAATAATATTACATTTTTGCTGGCATTTATGAAGTCAACAATGTAAAAGCTAATAGTTCTTCCACATGGCAAGAATAGCAGAGAATATGAATGCAGAGAACCAGTGGAAGAATAGGTGAAAATGAAGGATGTACATAGGACATTGACGAAAGATATTCCAAAGAAAACAATAGATACAGAAATGAGAAAGAAGATGAAAAAAGAAGAAATATATAAGTTTCGCTTTTGTGCTGGGCAAATTAAATGTTTTAAAGTGTCATTCATAAAAAAATAAGCCGCGGTTTAACGGTGATTTAATCTTAGTAACCCTTTGTAAAACCGCTAAACCAAGGTTTAAATTTTTATGACTAACACTGATAGAATTTAAGACCAATGGTTTTAACAAAGGGAATTAAAAAATAGAAAATTTGTATTGTATATTAGTTGACGCTGGATATTGTATATTATGAATGTGTATATTAATTGATTATGTAATAAAAGCATGGGCAACAAACAAATGTTCGTAGAAAACAAACGCTAGTTCAATGAATATAAATATATCTCAATAGATTCACAAACAATATATGTAGAACTAAGTGCATTGTATTAATAACCCAACAATGTGAATATCTACATTGTTGTGCTAATAATGATATGCGAGAGTGGCGTTAATCGTAACTGGCTCCCCCAGTGTCGTATTCGTATCATGCGTAGGATCGTCACAAAGCGTTGTGTTCACAGGTCAGGGGTTCTCGATTGCACTTCTGGCTGATGCACGCCAACTAATGCACACTTAGCGGCCGCCCTTTGCGCATGTTATTAACATTACAGCGGAAGTGAATGGCAGCGTTGTTTCATCGCTACATCACGGACCCCACCCTCTGAGGGGGGATGAAGTTGGGCGATCAGGGCAAAGCGCACGGTGATGTGTAGGGGTGTACGCCGGAGGAATGGCAAGTAGCAGTAAATAGGGCAGGTAATAGTCGAGGAAGACGAAACGCTTTGAACGATTGGGAATACAAAGCGGTGCGCATATTGCGGTGCAAAATACTGTACACATTCTTATTCTGGTCGAGTTGAAAAATATGATGCGTTCATTAAGGGGGTAATTTAAATTCAAGTGAGGAACGATCATTTACGAGTAGACGTATGCATACATTCAAACAACTGAGAGTTTTATTTAGACTCACGAAGTGGTGCATTGAGTTCAGACGTTCAGAATTTTCGAAACATTGAACTTAATTTTAAATGTACTTAATGTGCAATTAATTCGATACCAGACAAATGCTTATCGAGGGTCTCAAGGCAGTACCTCGTAACTGACATATTGCAAACTTTACAGGAGAGGCAAAACAAATATATGAAAACACATGTCTATTATGAGGAAAAATTTAGTTATTTATCTGAGTTTGTTTTGGCCAAAATTGATGACTGCAACCTGAACCTGGAACTAGACCTGTGCTGGGACTTTCTTGCCATGGTTTTACCATGATATCTTCTTTGAAGTATGCTGGGAACATGCATGCTGGGAACTAACTCACTCAGAAAATATCAAGCAATTCTGAAATTATTCTGAAAACGTATATCTGAAATTTTACATAATACAGAAATAACCCACAATACTCGTAAATTCGTATTGTGAATTTTGAATTATCACTTTTTTCATATAGGTACGATAAGTATGAGAGGAAAGTACTGGTATATCAAATTAAGATTTTAAGTAGACAATAAAGACTAGAAAAGGCTACAGAAAATAATAACAATCAGTGTTTACTCTTATCACATCATTGCTTTTTAACAATCATTTCAAAATAAAGACACATTTAAAAAAAGTTCCAAAAACAGCATTGTTTTTTGTAAGAACACAAAAAGTACTTTTGTTTTATGGACAAACCAACGATAAAAAATATTTTTATGTGTTAATCAAATATTACTATACAGGGTGTCCGAAAATTACCGGAATACCTTAATAACTTTTAAACAATGAAACAATTGAAAAAAAAATCAAACAAAAGTTGATTGAATTTATAGATTCTTTTATACATGCATATTTTGAATATGCTCGTTGTGATAGTGTGGCAGCTCGGTGTTCATTTTGACAGGAACTTTTTTTGATTTTTTTTCACTCTGAATTGTATTCCTGCATAATAAGAAGAAATACATTACTGCTCACATAAGATTATTTTGGTTTGATTTGAGGCGTCTATTGCTGTAATAATTACATCATTGCCAATTTTATCAAATTTGGTGCAATGAAAAATATGTGTGCAATCAGAATAAGCACATCATCTACAATACATTAGTAAGGAGCGCCGGAGACTTATGGATGAAGTATGGGAATTTGGAAGAGCATTAGAGAGACCTTTGCTAGCAACCGAAATGGACATCTGGAGAAAATCACCGGGAGATCAAGGATGGAGACCAGTTACCAACTGGTTTGGGACGGACACCTACAAAGAATGCGAGAAGAAAGGCTCCCAAAAAAGTATTCCAATGGAACCCACAGGGAAGAAGAAAAATAGGCAGACTCAGAAGAAACTTAGGAGAGAAGGAATAGATCCCGAGATGAAGGATAGAAGCTGGAAGAAAGGCTCCCAAAAAAGTATTCCAATAGAGCCCACAGGGAAGAAGACAAAGAGGTAGACCTAGGAGAAACTGGAGGGAAGGAATAGATTCCGAGACGAAGGATAGAAGCGAGAAGAAAGGCTCCCGAAAATGTATTCCAATGGAACCCATAGGGAAGAAGAAAAAGAGGTGGACCAAGGAGAAACTGGAGAGAAGGAATAGATTCCGAGATGAAGGATAGAAGCGAGAAGAAAGGCTCCCAAAAAAGTATTCCAATGGAATCCACAGAGAAGAAGAAAAATAGGCAGACTCAGAAGAAACTCAGGAGAGAAGGAATAGATCCCGAGACGAAGGATAGAAGCGAGAAGAAAGGCTCCCGAAAATGTATTCCAATGGAACCCATAGGGAAGAAGAAAAAGAGGTGGACCAAGGAGAAACTGGAGAGAAGGAATAGATTCCGAGATGAAGGATAGAAGCGAGAAGAAAGGCTCCCAAAAAAGTATTCCAATGGAATCCACAGAGAAGAAGAAAAATAGGCAGACTCAGAAGAAACTCAGGAGAGAAGGAATAGATCCCGAGATGAAGGATAGAAGCGGGAAGAAAGGTCCCCAAAAAAATATTCCAATAGAACCCACAGGGAAGAAGAAAAAGAGGTAGACCAAGGAGAAACTGGAGAGAAGGAATAGATTCCGAGATGAAGGATAGAAGCGAGAAGAAAGGCTCCCGAGAAAGTATTCCAATGGAACCCATAGGGAAGAAGAAAAAGAGGTGGACCAAGGAGAAACTGGAGAGAAGGAATAGATTCCGAGATGAAGGATAGAAGCGAGAAGAAAGGCTCCCAAAAAAGTATTCCAATGGAACCCACAGGGAAGAAGAAACAGAGGCAGACTCAGGGGCAGCTGAAGAGAAGGAATAGATTCTGAGATGAAGGATAGATACCTTCGCGGAGGAGACTGGGAATATCGACACCAGTGAAGATTGGGAATCGAAAGACGGCTGACAATATTGTAACCGATGAATGAATAATGAAAAATATTCGTAGGGAACTTGAATCATTTTAATATAGATCTTATCAAAAATTGATCCCGCATATTGTGTTTAGTTGGAGCCATAGCTTGCTACTAAATACAATCATTATTATTATTGAATTCATGGAAAAACCATGGATATTCTACAGAGGACAAATGTATGAATTCCACAAATTATACTTAAATTATATCACCGAAAAGTTACATATGCAACTTGCATGAGTCATAAATCTTTCAAAGTCATACTCAAAGAAAGCCTTATGACTTGCTGTGGGTCGAATAGGCACCCACAGCAATACAAATTATACTTATGTTTCATATATAGAATAATTAACAACCTACAATTAGCACTTAAATATGGATGATGCTATGAAAATTCTCATACTAGATTGAAGTTAAATTATGTTTGTGTGTTATCTGATAGCTTCTGTAATAAATATGATATTGCTGAAACAAAATATAAAATTTAGACACAATTTCTTTGAATTGGATGAATTACAATCTTCATATTCTTCATCTTCTTCTTATTATTATGTTTTCTTCTTCTTATTATGTCTTTTCTTCTTATACTTTTTCTCCTTCTTCTTCTTCGGCGTTACAACCCATTATTGGCTTTGGCCCTTCAACAATTTTCATTCAAAGGATCCCTTCTCCGATAATCTTCACCTCTCACCCTCATACATATTCAAATATTCCTCTACGTTCTCTAGCTATCTAGATGAATTACGCAAGTTGTTAAAAGGTATGCAGTTATCATTCTTTCGCCGAAGTATTTAAATGAATAAATAGGGTTTATTCTAGTTGCAGTATTTTCAGAGTTCCGTTAGTAAAATTTGCAGCTAATCCAACTTGAATAATTAATATTAAAAAGTTAAAAATAATATTATAATTTTTATTAATATAACTTACTTTTTATACATTATGTGCCGCGGTTCAGTTTACAAGCGGAAATTTGTCTTAATTTTTACTCTTAAGTAAAAATAGTTATAGGAATTATAATTCCTGCGTAGTCTAAAACCAGTGCAGTTATTGAAACTTTTATTTATTTATATGGGGTGTCGGCAATTTTTTTTTTACATCTTATTTTGATACTTATTTATTTACTATTTGCAAAAGGAATTTAAAATTACATCTAACAACATTATAGAAAAATGTAATAATTCAAACAATCCTCCAAATGCAGAAAATAATACTGATAATTTAAAAAATTGACTACGGGAGGCATTTGCATCGATAACTATTGAAGAAATACAAAACAGTTTTCAGGAGTTCCACACCAGGCTTGAACTGTGTGAAGAAAATGGTAGAGGATTGTTTAAGTGATGTTATTTTTCTAAAGTGTCAAAATTAGATTTAATTTATATTTATGTAGCCAACACCCTGTATAAATAAATCAATATTTGAATTATTGAAATGGTAGTTTCAGACCAAGCAGAAATTTTAATTGCTATAACATGTTTCTTCTTCTTCTCAGTCCAGCTACCCTAAGAAGGGTTTGGTGGCATTATGTTGTGGCCCTTTGCACGGTATGCCTCCATGTCTCCCGATCCTGTGCCATTGACGTGGCCCCATGTAGACCTTGTCCAACAAGCGGCTGCATTTGGTCAATCCATCGTGATGGTGATCTTCCTCTTGATCTTTTTCCGTTAACCTTTCCCTGCACCATGAGCTTCTCCATTCCGTCAGTTCGTCTTGATATGTGGCCGAAGTATTGTAGGTATTTTTGGTTCACTCTTTTGGACAGTCTGGTAGTAATTCGTAGTTCATTTAAGATTGATACGTTTGTTCGGTGTTCGGTCCATTGTATTTTAAGCATCTTCCTGTATACCCACATCTCAAAAGAGTCGACTTTTTTGCGGTCAGCCTGCTTCATGGTCCAGGTTTCGGCTGCATAGGTTGCGATTGGGAAGATTAGTGTTTGCGCCAATTTCAGTTTAGTCGCTTTTGATATTGCGCTATCTTTCCACACTCGGCTCAGTTTAGTTGTTGCGGTTCTGGCAATTGCTAGCCGACGTCTTATTTCGGCTTCGCTTCCTCCACCATTGGTAATGATTGATCCCAGGTAAATGAACTTATCAACAACCTCGAAACCTGCCACTTGCCGAATGTGAGTGGAGTTGTTATTAGCTCGATCGACTATCATGACTTGGGTTTTTGAGTGGTTAAGTTTAAGCCCATAATGGTTACTTATATTTGTAACTTTTGCCATGATAGCTTCTAGCTCCAATTGATTCGATGCAATAATGAGTGTGTCGTCTGCGTATCTTAAGTTGCTTATACGCCTTCCCCCTACTGCATAACATGTTTACTTAAATGTAAATTATTTAAAAATATCCCTTTTGTAAAGTCAATCCGGGGACATACTGTATATTAATTCAATCAAATATTATTAGTAACAATTGTTACTAATACTATTGTTTGCTGAGGATATTGTTGAGTGTTTTTGTTAAAAATGTTTCTCCTTGCTCCATCGCTTCTCAAGGTTAAAGATTATAACTATACCTTCTATATTGTTTATAGTGATCAAATTGAGAGAATATGCAAAAGATTTTAATTGCTATAACATGTTTACTTAATTTTTTTTTTAAATATCCCTCTTGTAAAGTCAATCCGGGGACATACTGTATATTAATTCAATCAAATATTATTAGTAACAATTGTTACTAATACTATTGTTTGCTGAGGATGTTGTTGAGTGTTCTTGTTAAAAATGTTTCTCCTTGCTCCATCGCTTCACAAGGTTAAAGAGGTTAAACTATACCTTCTATATTGTTTTTGGTGATCAAATTGTGGAGAATATGCAAAAGATCAGAAAACAAAATTGATGAAAGTCGAAAAGTTGAAAATCGAAAATTAATAAAAATTTGATAAATTTGATTAAAAAAAAATAATACAAACTTTATTTATAAAAACAACTCCAACAAGGACTCCCAGGTTAGCCACTCAAGAGCTAATTCGAGAGTTAGCTTCTAAGCTATATTAGTTATATTCTAAGAACAACATCGACAGCTAGCTTGATTTTTTTATGAACTGAAGTTTTTTTGAGTACCTACTGAGAGTTGGTACAATAATCAACTTTTTCTGTAACCGATTTTCGATCAGCAGGTACTACTTACAGAATTTTCACAATAACAAATAAACCAGTAAAAAACATATTTATTCCTAGTTTGAGTTCTGAAGAATATTTAATACTCCTATTTAGTTATGCCACCACAAATATACAACAAAATAAAGTAAACCTCCTACAAAATTAAATTATTCTATGAACGTTTACTTGTTATTGCTCTTATTGTAGATACCAATGCCAATTGCTATTTTCGAATTGTCTATTACCTGAAATAGAAAATGGAGACTATTTTCTATTTTAAGGGACTGAAATGAGTGCTTCGAAGTTGGTTGTATTATTTTGATAGTATCAAATAATATATCAATTTTTTGTTGACTTCCTTAAATACATACTGAAAATTCAGCCTTCAATGCTGTAAGATTTTTTATATTTTTTTTAGGATCCCCGATAATCTTATGACATTAATTTTTCGTGAGTTCTTTATAAGAAATTAATAGTTTCTTCGATACATTTATGTCCAGAATATGTTTATATGCAAGAAAGGATATCATCGGTGTTCTGGCAAAAGTCACCAAGTCCAATAAGGTCACTTTTCAGTAGACACATTTTAAAAATGAAACACGTACGAAAAACGTAATGAAGCGATTTTTCGTACCTGTTTAACTTTTAAAATGTGTCTACTGAAAAGTGACCTTATTGGACGTGGCGACTTTTGCCAGAACACCGACGATATGACTGTAAGCATCTACACCAGAGATGGCGGAGCAGTGTGATCTCTTTAGGGTGGCTTCGACATCTAGGACTAGGGACTAGGACCAGGGTAATAATAATAATGCTCCTGCTCCTCTACCTATGACGTAATTGGTTACTGTCATAATTTACCAGTCATAATTTACCGGGTAGTTTTCGAGATATTTAAGAATATTGGTTTTCGAAGCATATGAAAATACACTACCTACATTTCTTAGATAACATCAAACTCCGTTACAGGGCAAGTTACAAGTTTAGTATCATGCAGAACTTGTACTGAATTTTGAATTTAAGACTGTTTACTTGAAGTCCCCTGTGAGAATTTTCTGGAAAGTCAGGGGAATCACTCCGCTTAACTCTCTCATACCTCAATTCCCATCATCGTCGTAACTTGGCTTCACTGGACGGGTGAAAATTGCCCGAAGTGTCGTCGGATCTCCGGCGAGCCGTAACGTAAAGCTCGTCATTATTGTCGCCGGCACTTTGGGGCGAGACGCCGGGCAGCATCACGTTCTTGAATAAAACCTCGCGCGGACAAAATTTACGGCGCGTCCCCCTTATCGCAATATTTCGCGCATAAATGCGGGGGGAAGTTGCGATAAGGTCGGTCATATTTATGATATCTCGTGAGCATTTTTGCAAGTCGCCCACACGGCGCTCGACTCGGTCGCGAGTTGTGTCGGGGTGAAAAAGGACGAAACACCGTCACGGCCACAATAAACCACTCGGGCGAGGGCCGCGCAGTTGAGCGTCCTGACGGCCGTGAATTATGGCACCTGTGTAACTTGAGCGCAATTAAAATTATAAATTTTTGCGTGCATTAATTGCGCGGCCGCTGCGGATGCAACAGCCCCGGCGATAACTCCGCAGTTTTCCTCGCCCGGGCTGTGAAACGGGAGAACGTGGAAAGTGATCCCCGTCCCCTGTGACCGGCCGAATGCAAATATCGCGTAATTAAAAGTTTCCAGCTGCACCAAGTGGGATATCGGTGTTTATTTACGGCCGTCGGCACACATGGACTTTAATTACATCGTTATTGGAGACGTTTATTGTTGCTGCGGCAAAAATAGCAAATTATCGCGCATACATTGGGTTAGCTTGTAAGTTATAAGGCATTTCCCCGGGTATTGCGTTCGATAACTTAGATCTTATCAGCGCTCTGTTTGAACTGCATTCCGGCGCCTTTAAAAGCCCACTTGTTAAAGAAAACGGACTCTGATTGCACGAATCCAAAACCGCAACTCTATAATTTACTACACTAAGCAGGAATTTTTGTATGCAGGCTTTGTAATACTCTTTCATTTACCTGCTATTACCAGTAATTACACATTTTTGCAGAAATACCACACAATTATGCAATCCTTATTCGAAAATCTAAACTTCTATTAAACTCACCAGTTCATTAACAATACCGAGTGAAATAGTGAATTTCGGAACTATGGTATTGCAAGTACCTAATTCATACATTTGATGACATAAGTAAAAATTATAAATTAATATTTCAAATAAACATGAATTTAAATAAAAACTATTTATTAGCAGAAATGCTACATAATATACTAAAGTTAAATATATACATAACAATAAACAACTCAACAAAACAACAAAAAGAATAATGCAAAAGCAAAGACACAAATAGTAAATACAGTTTTCACATTACAATATATTACCAATTTCTATTTACAGATTAATTTAAACATAGAATTCCCTCACCTGAGCTTTATACTGATGAATATAGGTCTTATTTTTTATGTGACAGGGTATCTTATTATACAGCTTAAGTTCTCTCGAGAAAAACGATTTTTCCGCTTTATCTGTCCTGTATTTCTTTAAAAACCAGGTATTTGATTAATGCTCAGTGCAATAACTAATAATTGAATTGCATATGTACTTAAGACAATAAAATACCAATTGGGATAATGCCCTCCTTGTATGTAATTGTTATCTTAATTGAACCTAATAATTGCTCCGAAATGTTCTTCAAACTTTAAGCGACATAATTCGGTGCCCGGTGTCTTCGAAATCAATTGCTCGAAAATATAATTCCTCGAATGTAACTTTGTTCGAAATACAAGTTCTTCGAAAACGTTAGGCTAGGTCAGGTTAGATGATTTACTATACAATTTTAACAACATTTCCCAGATAATTGTTACAAATAGGGTCCGGATTTCTGGCAAATTTGCTTTTTACGTATATTAATAGCACACCAACATAATTTTAAATGTGGACGGATCACAAAATAAGTTTTCAAAAGATTTTTTAGACACCTATATTGTTTTGCTTATTCTGCTTATTTCAACCCTTTTATCTTTTTTCATATTTTCTTGGAAATTGTTTTTTTTTTCTTATTTAGCGATTTTTACCCCTTTTTGCCAAATTCTGTTCTACATGAAAAAGTAATACTTGTATGGTAAAAGCTGGCGGAAATTTGCAAAATTTTCACATATATTTACTTTACTCTACATGGCTTACACATGGATTAATTAGAGCAGCAGAAACAATTAGAGCCTAATTAAAAGCCACTCTATACCTTCCATATATCCCATATACCTTTACCTCCGAAACCAATCATCACTAATGTGGTATTTGGATGTATGCGGCAATCTAGTTTATGGAATTTTCTGCATCGTCTGCTGAAGCCATATTCGTATAAATATATTAAAAAAGTCAAGAGATAGAACAACATTTAGCTTTTCTAAAACCTAACTATACTTTGTTAGTGATACAATAAAAAAAAACTGGAAAACCGAGGATTGTCCTTAGTAGAGTCTGTCGTGATTGTCCATGATATTAATATATCGCTTCAAGAAAACCTGGCAAAATTGAGCAAATAATACGCAATAAACTTGATGATGTACTTAGAAAAGGTGAGGGTTTTACAAAAATTCAGAAGATAGGAAATTTATTACAAGGCAATTTTGAAGAAAATTTATATTTAGGATGCCAATACTTTCCTAATATTTGCATTTATGTACGCGACTGTAACATCGGTGGATGTTACAGGATGTAAGGATGTTACAAGGCTGTTACAGGATGTGTAATCATTGCTGTTCCAACAGGTATTAAAATTCTTAGACGGCTAGCAACTTGGCAGGAATTCAAATTAATTATTCCCCATCAATAATTTTAGCTTTCGGATTCGTATTTTTATTTGTGTCGAGGGAAGTTTTTCGAGGATTAAATATGTTTATTATCGCATATTTTATCCGATTTGAGAAAAATAAAATCGAATAGAAAATTTAGAAAAACACATTTTAATTCATTGTTTTCATACTAATTATTGGATTTTTATTTTACACTAACATACTTATACTTATACTATTATACTTATTTTGTATATTTATTTATATTATTTTTTTTTTATTTGAAATTAAATGCCTTTTTTGATTTATTGAAGCTGATTCCAGTCTTTTGTTGCTTAGTTTTCTTAATTCACCGGCTTCTTTAAGCGCTTATTTTAAAATTTTGAGTGCTTATTTGTCCGGAGCCTAGTTACAAAACTTCCCAGACAATCTTTTACAAGACACAGTTTTTACAAAAAAATTATTTTACGAAATTCGTCAGCATAATATTTTAATTGTTGTCATGTATATATTTACCTTTTGTATATTATGAAGCTTTTCTGCTAATAAATATTCTTTGTTATTATTATACTTTATTCAGTGCCATTACATGTGGTTTACACAAGTCAAAATTATAATTGCATCCTACTTTCAAAATATTTCTCTTGTGAAAGTAAAGTGACATAGTTAAATCCTACTTGTATAAAATTCAACAATCAATTTTCCAGAAATGAATTTATAAAAATACATAGAGAATTAATAAAAACCATAAGTATATCAGAAAACAAATTTGCCTTCATACTTTTCGAATATACATATAAAAATGTACTATTTCCTAAATGTATCTCTTGTCACAACATACAGGGTGTCCAAGATAAGGATCAACAGCATGGGGATCTAGGAAAACGTAAAAGTTACAAGAGCGGGTAAATTACAAAAAGTTGCGTAATTTTGTGGTCTGTAATATTTTGTTGAGGAAACCAGAAATTTCCACCTACTACACTAAAATGTATTAACAAGTTTTTTTTTGTGAATAAAAACATGAGAAACCATACTGTGATATAAATCGTTGAATTCGTAATAGGAAATTGCGGGGTGTACTTTATTTACGGGCCATATAAAAATATTATGTTGAAAAAGTGGCAATGAGAAAGTGCCTTTTATTTTTTTATACCTTTCAAATAACTTTAGAAAAACATAAAAACGATATCATAAAATTTCTGTTTTTATTGAATAAGTCCGGAAGTAAGCGGAATATTATGGTTTTCCTAATAGAATATCACTGACTAATTTGTGTTGATATGTTCAGGGAGACAAAAATTGTACTGTTTTCAGAACACGTCCCTTGTCATAAAATTTGTCAGTTCATTTTCTGGCTATGAGTGCAACAATAGTTTACATAACAATTCCCGGACAATTTTTACAAACTTTTCAGACAATATTTACTATATTTTCCAGATTATTTTTATAAAATCTTGCAGACAATTTTTACAAAATATTCCAAACAAGTTTTACTAAATTAGGAAATGAACAATTAAAACAAAATTTCAAACATCAAAATTGTACTGCTTCTAGAATTAATTTCTCTTATCACAGAAATGCACAACATTGAGGAAATCCAATTAACTTGAATTAACTTAAAAAACTTTTCTCAGTTATTAAAACAGTTATACAGTTATACACATTTCTAATGCATATTTAACAAAGTTCGGCATGTCCACACAATCGATTCAAAATTACTATCAATTTTATAATTTTGCTCGAATAACCACAAAATGCCTTGGTCATTTTGAGTTTCGCACTAATTTTTGGCACACAACCTATGCTTTGCGTGTTGTATAATAAATCTTCAACCGGGAAAAAAATTACTTATATTTTATTATATTTAATAGTAAACATCTGAAAAGTTTGTCTTTTATTTGCCTAAAATTAGCATTTTGGACTTATCCCCTTGTTGAACCAGTCTTCAATCTCTATAACCATGTCAGCGAAGAATTATTTCAATAAAATTTATTTGACGTTGTTTTTAAACTTCCCCGTCGAAAAATCAATTGACGTGTTTTTTTTTTAAATCAAGTTAACTTAAATTCAAAAGTTATGGAAACTGGCCAGTTTTCAAATGTACTCCCGGTATTCAGAAATATTCAGAAACAAGTTTCAGGAACAGAAAACATAAACACAGTGTTCCTATGTCGTCACCATAAAACAATCCTAAAGCTACGTCCACACCGAAAGCAACACATAGAAACATTGTGTTTGTTCCTGCAAGTTGTTTCTGAATGTTTCTGAAAGTTTCTTATGAACATCAAGAAACTTCCAGAAACATTCAGAAACAAGTTCCAGGAACAAAAATAATAAGCACAATGTTCTTAGGGTTGCTTTTGGTGTGGACATAGCTTTAGGATTGTTTTATGGTGACGACATAGGAACACAGTGTTTATGTTTTCTGTTCCTGAAATTTGTTTCTGAATGTGTCACATCAGTTTGTACTGAAAGTTGAACTCATTTACTGGTATAAACTCAATTTTGGTAAGGTGTATCTGATTCGTTTCAAAAGGCTGCAAGTAGTGTAACGGTCCAGAAATAGCGTTGGCAGAAACTGCATTTTAATAATTAATTGGCGTATAGACCTGCACGGTAGACAACCGTGCTCGCATTTTTTTGTTGTGGTGACGCGTTTCCCCTGTGAGCGATTTTTAAATTCGCCGGCGAGACGCCGCCATGAGCAGAACTCAGCTTACTCGTGTCCAGTATAGATCGTGCCAGAAGAACCGTTGAGATAAGGGTATCACCATCCGGTTTACGGGATAATCAACGGGGACTCAGATAACCACCCTTGAGGGGATTGAGGCACCGAGTACAGGGCAGAGGACTAAAACGCTCATAACACCTAAGTAAGTAGTTGTTTCTTTTCCTTTTCGTGAAGCCACGTGTCCGGCCATTGTGACTAAGGCCATGTGCTTTGCAGGCGTTTAGCTACGGGCTAAGCAGCTCGGCCAGAACATTCTTGGCTGGAGGCCGCGAATCGAGCACCAGGCGTCTACGACGCAAGCCGTCGCCCTCCCGGAGCTGTGGCCAGTCACCAGCGAGACCACCAGGAACACAGGCCAGATATAGATAACCAGATTCCAATATATATATAGATTTTGATACTTTTTTTGTGGTCTAGACCGTTATTTAATTCCATATCGTTTATTCTTTTGTGTATAAGTTGCGTTACGTGTTTCGTGCCGTACGTGTTTTGCGCTTGTGTAAGAGAGAGGTCGCTCCGTCGGCCCTTTGAATCGCGCGATTAGGAGCTTACTATATTCGGCCGAATAGAGTAAACCCTGCGCGAAAGGGTGGCGTTCGGAGGTATTTATTTCAGGAGCGCGGACACGGTGTCCGTCGTTTGTGTGTGAATAAACGCCGATATTACACTACAAACTCACACCTGTTATTTTTTGTCCCCCCCCACGTTTTCTCGATCGGGCATTCATTTCAGTTACAGTTTTCTATTCTCACTGCGAGATTTAAATCTGGTGGTGTTGGCGCCAAACGGTCAGCGTTGTGACAGTTCGTGATTTCTGAGCTTCGCTGACTGTCTGCCGTCCACCCACGCAGGTAGGGTGGAGCCCCCCTTTGCGACGAAGTAGCAACGAGGTTAAAATTACGTGGAGCCTTTTTTAACCCCCCCCACTCTCTGACACCGAGAGCCTGGCCCTCGTCACTACTTCGAAGGGACCCTCCACTCGCTCCACGGCCTAACGCGCTGACTGCCCTTCAGGTACGTCACAGTAGTCCAACGAGTACAAGAATTATATTTGATGAATTTGAAATTTGCAGAACCCTTGGTCTTACAACCTCTGGTCAGATATTTGTTCTACTTTCGCATTTCGATGAATCCAGCCTTATCGGTCATGGCGTTCTGGATCTGCAGAATGCCATGACTGTTAAGGCCTAAGTTTTCATACAGCACTGAAAGTCCATAAACACGAAACTAAGACTTGGTCGGCCTCAGTAACGTTCTCGGACTCTTCCAGCTGGTCCCCTGGTCTCCTGGTCCCCTGGTCCCCTGGTCTCAGGAACTCTTCCAGCGTTGCAGGAAAATAATTATTTCTAATCAAAATTTGCTATGTAAGAAAACTTCAATATTTATTTGATTCTCTTTGAATTTTTAAATGAACTATAAGTTGGACTCGAGAATATCGAGAATAGTACATTAGTTGCAATTCATGACTCAAATGATGATTGCGTGGGTTATTTATTTGTATGTATTTAGTAGTATTTAGTAGGTGTTGGCTGCAGAGATAATGTTGCGTTTGAATTTGATGATAACTATTGCATATACGAGTATGTTTCGCTAGGGTTTGCATGCCTTTCCGCCTACCTCTCCAAACAAACGGATGCTCACCCCCGCCTCGTGCACTCATTTCCCTAGTAATTATTCACCGTCGCACGTTCGCATGTGGCGGTTCTACCCCCAAATTAATATCAATTTACTCTCCTCTTAATTCCCCGTTTCACGTCGGTGGAAGTGTTTCCAAGCGGCCACTGCGGGACATGTGTTTTTAGGAACGCTTCCTTTCGTGTGCCCCGCACGGTCTGGGGGCGGCAGTAATAGATTTCCACCGGCGCATAAATTAGCACTGAATCATTTTAATAATCGGCCAACGCACGGGGGTGATTGATGGCGAACGGAAAATTGAATTTCGCCCCGCGTTTCGCTTCCGGCCGGGGCTGGCTCTTATTTGCACGGAGACGGATGGTTTAATTTAATGTAAATAATAAGCGTGCGCGTGAAAGAGATATGCACCTCGGGGACTAATTGCGCGTTCGCAGACGGGCGGGGTGGCTTCCTGCCCGTTTAATTACTCCTACATGCTTAAGCGAATAGGATTTTCTCAGTTGCACAACTGGAGCGTTAATTATTCCTAGCCTCTGCTGGCGATTGTTCCCGACCTTTCGCTCCTTTTTCAGAGGCTGAAAGTTTACGTACAGGATTATTAAAAATGTATCCGCGCTTCTAGACCGGAAAAAAATCCGGCAAATGAAATACGGTTAGCGGAAGGCAATTAATAACGTTGCAATTCAATATCATCAAACGATATTGCCGCTAGATATTGGATTCCGCACAACGAATGTTATTTTTGACTTATGATGTATTGATCAGCAATTATATTAACCCTATAAAAATATCCAGCGATATATCATATTCCTAACATAATATTGCTTCTATATTTCATGCGCCTAAAAAAGTATCACAGGATACGTATCGATGAAATATATCCTTCAACATGTCAGTCCTTGTAAAGGTTCCCGTAACTTTTTCCATCGCACATACATATTTCAGCCCCGCATATGCGGGGGCAACGTCAAACGTCCCTAAGCTGAATTAATTTCCCGGGATCTCGGCGTAATTTGCCCCTGAGAAGCCTGCTCACTTGCATAACGTATGAGCGGTGCGTGCCCTCATAACAAACCGAACCACCCGCGAGGGGGCGGCTGAAGTATTAATGGAATCCTTTATGGGGGGCGGTGGAGTTAAAAAGTTTAATGCGGAAATAAAACTTAATCGCGGTCCTGGCCGGGGGCGGGCGCTCCACGTCTAATATTCAGCGGCGCGTGCATTATTCACGCGCGCCCGGAAATTGCCGGATAGATCCGCGCGGTTAATATTCGCATAAAAATGAAAATGGAATGTGCATCGGCTCGTGCCTAAAACCGTGGCCGCCGCCCCCGCGGACCGCCGCACGGCACAATACACATCCGATGAGTTTAATATTAAATTGGGGCGCATTCACGGCGGCCTGGCGATTATTTAATAGCTCCGGCCGCGCGTGGTAGTGCCGCCCCCGTGCTTTCGCCGCCACCAGCCGAAGGAGGCTGTATCCAAATCATTTTCTGCTCTCCACCACATACTAAAATAATGTGTGACCCTGCCGGATTTGAGTGATAACAGCTGACACTGCTGTATACCTGTATACCTGGACATCTCCAGCCCATACAAATGAGAAACCCATACGAAATCAAATTTGATTATGTGCTCATCAGATGTCACTCAGATCACAATCTTGTAATAGCAAAGGCACAAGTTAAACTAAAGAAGATCATGAAGAAACAGAACAACAACATAGATATTCAACTCCTGAATGAAAAAAAGATACGCGAACTCGTAGTTGACGGTAAAACCGTAAATTCCGGTCTAAACTGTGACAGAGACACTAGTATAGAACTACGAGTAAGAATATTACGCTGTTATGTGTTCTCCACCGTGCTATACGGAGTTGAGGCCTGGAGCCTAAAGAAACCTGAACAAAAAAGGTTGGAAGCGTTCGAGATGTGGTGTTATCGCAGAATGTTTTGAATATCCTGGAATGATAAAGTCGCCAACAAACAGATACTAGAAAAAGTAAAAAAGGAATATGAAGTTGTACTGACCATTAAGAAAAGAAAACTGGAATATCTAGGCCACGTCATGAGAGGACTCCAAATACAGTTTTCTGAGACTTATTATGCAGGGGAAAATTAAAAGGAAAAGGAGTATTGGTAGGCGTAGAGTCTCCTGGCTGAAGAACCTGCGTGAGTGGTTCATCTGTAACAGCACGGAGCTATTTAGAGCAGCGGTGAATAAGATAAGAATAGTTATGATGGTGTCCAACCTCCGGTAGGAGAAGAAATGCAAGAAGCTGACACTACTACGATATTTCGTAAGTTTTTGTGCGCATGTTGATAATTTCGTCGTACACGTGGCATTGGTCTTTGGATTAGGTAAAAGGAGTAATTCACATCTTCACACTAAAGGGGAAATTTCCCCTTCGAAATCTAAATTTTAAGGGTGTTCAAGCTATTATAAAAAAATCAACTATATTAATGTACACGTTTCATACAGCTTGAATCTGGTTCTATCCGATGTAAGTGTACTACAGCCTATCAGAAACTGTGTGACAGTTATACAAAATACATACAATTTCTTCACTACCCCGAAACGACAGAATTTTTAACGAACAAAGTTGAAGAAAAAAAAGAGGATACTAAAGGACACACAATGTTCAAGCTATCATAAAAAAATCCAATTATATGTACACTGCGTTACATACAGCTTGAATGTAGATCTTTCTCTTGAATGTAAGTGTAATATAGCCTATCAGAAACTGTGTTTCAGTTATACAAAATACATACAACTTCTTCACTACCCCGAAACGACAGATTTATTTAACAAACAAAGTTGAAGAAAAATAACGAGGATACTAAATGACAGACAATAGTAGCAGGAGATTTTAACAGTAGGGAGGGTCATAAAACGGAAGGGTATAAGGGGACAATAGGAAAGCATGAAGAAAAAGCAAAAACAGCAATGGGAAAATAATGCTAGACTTTTGCCTGATAAACAACATGGTGATTGTAAAAACCGGATTTAGACACAAAGAAATCCACAAATACACGAGAGATATGAATAGCAGAATAGTCAATAATAGATTATATACTGGTAGAAAAGGAGAGCAGCAAAAAGGTTACAGACGGAAGAGTGAGAAAAGGAGCGGAAATAGGAAGCGACTATTATCTACTGACTATGACAATAACGGACACACGAAAGGATAGGGCAATACAAAGTAAATAGGTGAAAAATAAAGGGAAAATAACTGCCAAAACTCACGACCTAAAAAAGCAGGAGGTACGGAAAGAATACGAAAGAGTAATAAAAAGGGGATACAAAGAGGAGACTGACAAGCAAGAAACAGATGTTGAGTTAATATGCGAAAAGGTAAGAAAAAAACGACAAGAACAGCAGCGGAAGTAGCGTGCGTAATAACATAAGTAGCGGCAGGGAGGAAGCAAACAAAGTGGTGGAACAAGAAGGTAAAAGAGAAAGTAACAAGGATAAAAATAATATGGGAACAGTACCTGCAGACAGGAACAGAAAACATTTCGACTACGAGAGTTACAAGAAACAGAGAATGAGAGTTAAGAAGAAATACAAAGTGCCAAAGCAAAAGCCTGGCAGTACTTTGGAGAGAAGATGGAAGAAGATATGGAAGAAGATAGCAGAGGGAACCAGAAACTTTTCTTTAAAGTATTAAAAAATCTTAGAACAGAGGAGAAACTAGCCAAAACAATTAAAGAGTAAAAAATGAGTAGTACTGACAAAAGAAGACTTTGCAGCGTCTATACTCAACATCAGGCTGACTCTATGCTCATGTTTTGCGTTTTCCTCCATATTCAGGCCCACTCCATGCTCATGTTTTGCGTTTTCCTCCATATTTCCTGAGTGTAGCACTACTATTCCATTTGCTAAAGTTGTTTGTCACATCCCGTCCATCTAACTTCACTCAGTCCAAGTACTTCAATTCGACTCTACCCGAGTCTGAAAATTGTAGAAGTGATTCATCGGTAGTACCGGTACACACTCCTTATGAAGCAGGTAGCAAGATACGTCCGGGTCCTGTTGATTTTAAATGCAAAAATGATTTGCCCTTTCAGATACGGGCATCCTTACTATTATTTAGTGCATGCGGAGACTGTGCAGTCCCGAGTCAAACCGATTGCTAACCTTCTATGCCGCCCGAAAATACCCGATAGTTATATTCATCGTCGCGTAACATAACATTCGCACTCCATATTTCTTCGATGGCATCCATAGGCGTCGTATAGAACAGGAATTATAATTCGTGAGTTCCAAATTTATGGAAAGTTGTCTTTTTAAAGACAAAATTTCGCATAGTGAAATACTATTAATTGGTTAGTATTCTTTCTTTACATGTATTTACAATTTATTCGCCGTAGATATTTTACGAAATAGCGGAACCAGATGTCAAGTGCCGAAGAAAAAATTTAACTGAGGAAAAATTGCAATGGTTTGCAATGTTTATGAGGGGCTCTGAGTTCGAGATGCCATGATATCAACAAGCGACGCTGTAACTTAATGCAACTCACTAAAGTTTCGGAGGCGACCATTTATAGATGCGTCAAAAACAGGAGCGATTCAGAGCATTTTTTTTTAATTAAAAAATATTCGTTGCCAACGATGATTTCATATATTATTTTTAAATTGTACGATTTTTTTTAAATAAAAATTCCATCAAACGAAATAATTATACACCGAACGGACGCTTATGGAATTTGCGTCCCGACCCGCTCACCTCCCGCCGCGGCCCTGTCACGGTGGATGAGTCACTTCTACATTTTTCAGATCAGAGTATAGATGTAATTTCTTTTGCTGTTTGATATGCCTTGCTTGTTTCGAACATAGTTCGCACATTCCAACATCCCACATACTTTGCCGTTCTCATGTCCATTTCACTTGCCAGTTTCGTCCTTGTTTTATCTGTCCGATTTCCTAGGTTTGTTGACGTTTCTTTAACAGTGTGGGTTCTTTACGTGGCAGGGTTGTTAACCCTGCACACAACCCTCCTCCTTTTTCAGCCGGGCTTGGGACCGTCCTTGGCGGAGTTCAACACTGATGTGAAAACTGTTTTGTTATATGGCGCCGAAACGTGGAAAGTCGATTAGAAGAGTACATCCAAATTTTAAGTCTTCGAAGAAAATATTCTGGCCAAACAGAATCACAAATCAGTAGCTGTGGTCCGACACGTCACAAGAAACAGTAGAAAGGACAATATGTAAGAGAAAGTGGAGATGGGTTGGACACACGCTGAGGAAAGGTGAAAATTGTATAACGCGTCAGGCTCTGGACTAGCAACCGCCAGGCAAAAGGAAACAAGGCAGATCCACAAATTTTTGGAAAAGAAGCATTGTAAATGAATTAGAACGGATTGGTAAATCGTAGGAAGACACAAAACCAGTAGCGAAGAACAGGAATGAATGGAGGCAACTAGTTGACGCCCAATGCTCCACTGGGAACGAAGAGGATTAAGTAAGTAAGTACAGACAAAAGAAGAGGAAGTCATGAACAGATGGAAAGAACACTTCAAGGAGCTGCTTGAAGGACAGGATGGAAAGGCGGAAGAACCCAAACAAGGAAACGAAAAAGAAGAGGGATGTAAAAGCCAGTCAGGAAAAATAAAGGAAAAAACAATAACACAGGCAGAATTAATAAAAGCAATAGGCAGTATAAGACTGGAAAAGGCAGCAGGACATGATGGTATTACACCCGAGGAAATAAAATATATGGGAAAGAAAGATCAACAGAGGCTACTAGAGATCTGCAAACTGGCATGGAAACACGAAAGAATACCAAAAAACTGGGAAGTAGCAGTGATAATACCAGTGTATAAGAAGGGAGACAGCAGACAATACAATGTAATAACTACAGAGGTATATCATTTCTCAGTGTACCGAGAAAAATATACCAGATAATTCTTGAGACGAAGCTAAGGATAATAATAGTACACCAACTAGATGACTCCCACATCAAGACCACAGAAAACATGGAATGGTACAATAATCAAAACGCTACAGAAAAAAGGGAAGAGTTGAAAGCAAGCAACGGAACTAACAGACAACAGAAAAGAATGGATTAATTTCTATAAAAAAAATACACATCTAAACACCCATAAGGGTAAAAGAGAGAAAGATTAAGAAAGAAGAAGACAAAGTTGAAACATTACCTGTGATTAAAATCTAAACGTGACCAACTAGATGGGTGCAACGTCAAAATTCATTAATTGTCATGCAATAATTATTGGGGCCTCTTGTGACTGCCTTCTAGAAAATTGAAGATTGGAACGATCAAGAAACATCTGGCGGTGCTTAGATGTTTATGAACTCATTGGATCACTCAGAATTTAGTTTCCGTTTTGTGATGGAATCTGTTTCTGCGTATACAATGCCCATATCAAAATTACATCAAACAGTTAATATTAACTTAATGAAGCCGTTTCTCTTGCTCAAAATAGAATAGACAAATTAGAAAAATGTGAACCAGTGCTGATGCTGAATTCAAAACGATCTATTTAGAAGCAAGTAAATAGTGAACTTAAAATGAGAAGACAACTCGTAGACAGAACAAAGAGCGAATTTTCAAATAACATCTGTAAAGGGATACTACAAATTATCAATATTTATTCCTCTATTGAATAGCATTATTGTACAGTTGTGAGCTTGATTTATAAGCACAAAGATACTATGGTAGCTTTTGACTGTTTAATTCCATCCCCTATTAAATTAAAGATTATTGAGAAGCAGTTATAAAAATTTGAATATCTAATAATTTTTTATGATTAAGAGAACGTTTCCAAATCGATCGTAATTAGAAAATTTAAACTGTCGTATAAGACATTTTCAGGCGAGTCATTCTGCCATTGATACACTATGACCAGTAATATTTCCACATGTCAATAAATTAATAAACTTATTTTGTACCTTACTGTAAGCACTTCGACGTCAGAGAGAATATGTTCTGGTTTAAAGCTTTTAAAAACTTATTTAAGAATCACTGTAAGCGAAGATAAATTAAATGACTCAACTCTTTTATATATTTATTCCGCACTGGAAGTAACAGCAGATGAAGTTTTAGATGAGTTAGCTCAGAAGAAAATAAAACTGGATTTTGTTATATAAATATTTTATAATATATATTTTGTTTTGTTCATTCTGTTTTTTTTTTTAAGTTTCAATATTTTTACCAAAGAATAAAGTATAATAAAGTATAAAAGTAAAACAGTAGAGGTAGAATCCATCCTGATGATTATAGAATAAAGTTGTTATTTGGAACTGATACATTACTGTTTAATAACCCCTGCTTATCTTGTTTGTATGTATTTCGTTTGCCCCCTCCAAAAGGAATTTCTGAATACGCCACTGTTACAAATCCTCTATTGAAATTTGTATGGGTCACTCCCCAATTTTGTTCTACACCGAAAAACAACGTTCCAGAAAAAAAGTCTAGGTACTTGGTTTATATTTAGAGTTCGCAACAAAAGTAAGATTCTGTACATTAACGGGTTTTTCAATATTTTAAGAATCTCCTAGTTAAACAAAAGATTATGTAGATATCTGTAACATATACACATAGGGTGGTCCTTACAAATGCTTTGCTGAAATTTGTATGGGTCTGCCCAAAATTTTGTTCGAAACCCAAGAACAGCGTTCTGAAAAAAAAACAGTATTGAACATGGTTCATATTTAAGGTTCACAACAAATGTGAGATTTTGTACTATTGTGTATTTCCATATTCTGAGAATCTTCTAGTATAACTAGAGATTACGTAGATATCAGTAATATATACACATAGGGCGTTCGTTACAAATGCTTTAAAAACAACTTTTCAAAAAATCAGTGTAATGGGTTAATATTTAGGGCTTGCGAAAAGGGTTTGAAGTTTAACACTGACCCCATATTCCGCCCGATAAGAGCATATCTGAAGGTCGGTTTTAATGTCTATTTAATAATGGTAATTAAGCGAAGAAAAAACAAACATTCTAAGAATTTTAAGGAATTTCATGAAACCCGTATTTAAACGTGTACACTTTGCATAGTAAATTTCAGAACGTTTTCGCAACCCCTAAATCTTGATGAAATGGGCTGCCTTTTTTAGTGTTATTTGAACATACAGAACATAATTAAGAGGTGACTTGCTAATAATAAAAAAAAATCAACGTATTATAAGGACCACCCTAATACACATGTAATAAAGTGGTTACTAAAAAATTGTCACATCTGTAAACGTTATAAAAAGAAAAGAAAAAAAACAAATACCAGTAAAAACAGCGAAAATTCGTTTAATTATTGCTTATATCTTGCCTCTATGGACCAATTCTGGATATCTCTGAAAAATGAACATAACAGCAAATGTCAAATGTCCAATTACCTGCAAAATAAGTAATTATTTTAGCAGATTATTAATTAAATATGTAAATCCTAAGTGCTTACTTTAAAATATAACTTCCTATTCAACTTGATGGAGCCGAAAACTCTGTTATCTATTTCATGATGCAGCAACTGCAACAAGAACTGCTTCTTCTGAAATCACATATTCAATTGTTATTTACCGTTAATTGCTCTTTAGTCAGAAATCTAATTTATCATCAAAGGCATTAACACGATCTCTAATATAGAATAGCGGGTAGGGAATTGTCGAGAAAATCGCATAGTATATTTTAACCAATCTAAAAACTTACCAAATCCGTAATTTCTTTGTCAACGTAGGAAATATCCAACTCACTTAAAGCTCTTGCCAAACTCTTATACTGAAAACGAGAAAAATAAATTAAATTAATTAAAAAAATGTAAGTTCCTTCCCATATTTTTGGTATGCATATTATAGTTATTCTTAAATTTAGAGCTCCTAGACATATATTCCAAATTATTTACAAGTTGTTTTGTAGTATAGGTATAGGGTGTTTCAAAATAAGCTGACATTTTAGTTTTTTAATAAAACATATTTTGAAACAAAAATATGAAAATGTAATTTTTTTATATGAAATAGAGACATTTAGGTTATTTGGAGAACAAAACATCTGACAAATGACGCGTCGGCCGTCAGCACATATTAATTCTTTTGATGAAATTTTCCATGACATGTTGGCATAATTACGGGAAAATGTTAGCAATGTTGCACCAATATCTTCTTTAAGGTCCTCAATGGTTTGTGGTTTATTTGCGTACACTTTATCCTTAAGAAAACTCCAGAGACAGAGACAGAAGTCTAACGCTATCAAGTCAATGCACACACAAGTCAAATTCACACCACGTCGCTGTGAGATAACAAGACTATTACATTTTGTTTGCAGTAACTACATGGTTTCATTGGCAGTGTAATACGTTGCTGCGTCTTGTTAAAACCACATATCCACCATCCATATCGTCCGCCATATCGTCCGCCATATCGTCTTCCACATCCATATAATCAATTTCATGCCATCAAAAATGGGTAATCATCTCACGATATCGAATTCCATTGACGGTAACGGCAATTCCATCTTCATTTTCGAAGAAGTATGGTCCAATCAATCCCCCAGCCCAAAATACGCATCAGACTGTGACCGTTTAGGCTGCATAGGAAGCTCTCGAATCACTTTTGAATTTCCAGATCCAAGACTTTTTTTTTAAACTCACCATCAACTTATTACTTTTCCCAAACCAAATTTACCCAAAACAAAGTATGGCATTTACAAGTTTACAATCTCCATAAAATTTTCACTATTTCTAAAGTCAAGAGTTCAAAGTTAAAACCTCAAGTCAAGTAGTCATGATCAAAAAAATTCTATGCGTTGTTCGATTATGTACATTTGTATAATTTAACCTTAAACTTTTACTAATGACATCAAATAAAAACTTCTACGATTGCTTTGCTGCGACTAAAATGACAGCAAATTTCAAATGTCAATTCATTTTGGGACACCCTTAATTATGTTATAGTATTATTTTGCTTTATGTTTTAAGTATTGCAAATCCGAATGAAATATGTATTAGAAAATAAATAGACAAAAGGTATAAATGCCTTCAAAAGTTTAATACTGCAGTTTGTGAAGTATCTCGTTTGGTAGTTCGTACTTTACAGTAGACAAATTTTGAACCTGTACAGTATATATCCCTTGTAATTTATAATAGTGGCCAATGTGGTGATTAAATCATCTGATTACATATTTATATTGTACATTTAATATGTTACGTACTCACTTCTTCAACTACTCGATGATATGAATCAGCGATTGCAATATTTAATCCCAGAGATCCCATACACAAGAAAACAGTTTCCAATGATTCCAGATAATAGCTCCCTACAATGGTTGCTAATGCGGTAAAAAAATTAGTTATAAGATTCATCAACACTGACTTGGATACAAACTGGGTCGTTAAATTAATGGATTCAACCAGCAAATAAGAAGCTGTCACCAATCCGTTCATTTTATCAACCGTCGCCGATTTGGTAAATCCTTGAACATTCAATTTTAAAATAGCAGATTGCATATATTTGAGTTTCTGTGTTGCTACATAACAAATTACTACGGCTATGTAGCACAGTATCAATTGCTGAAACAATGCTAGCACATACATGCTGCCAGATATTACTACATATTTCATTTCAAAATCGATACTTAACGACATCAAATAATTATATAAGATCAAAAAATTTAAAGCAACTAGTGGAGACAATATTTGTAAAATAATTATTATTTTAAAATCGGTGGTGTGGTTAAATTTCTCTTTTAAAATTGTATAGAACTCAGACACTTTGTCGAATATTATGACAACATGTGTTCCTCCAAAATATACTGTAAAAGTTCCAACTATACCATTTAAAAGTACTAATCCATTCACGATTTTATATAATGTCTCCATAAATTCATTGCTCATTGTCTTTGTGGTAAAACGTAAGTAGAAGAAGCTACTGTATATTATTAGTATAATTACTGAAACAAACAATGTATTAGAAATTGTTATCGTCTATATATTGTGATTTCTCACCTATACGTAAATACTTATATTTTACCTTATTTTCAATAAATTTAATATTGCTCTCAAATTTAATTGGTACAAAAGGCGAGTAACCATACAATAATGTACACATGTAGTAGTTACAAGTTTGTAGAGAAATGACATCTCTAGGTTTATAAAGGAACGATTTTGCACGTTTCATAATTTTTGAGTAGTTTTATAGTTTTATCGAAATAAATGATGTTGGAATTTAAAATGTGTGATAACTAAATCCATATCTTGATCATAAAACCTGAAAAAATACAGATTTTCACCTAAAACAAACAGTACTAACTAGTTATAGTAGCAGACGTATGCAATCATTAAATACATACACAATAACAGACAATACAAATTATGCAAAGCAGTAGAAATTATCAGTTATCACATAACAATCAATAGTAGTAAGACTTAGCAGCAGAAATTGGTTGCCTTTAAATAACCAAATAAGCAAATAACTGATATTAGTTGACACTTATATAGTTGGTACTGGATGTGATAATGTTGAAATATCAAGGGGTTTCTGGTAAATTCACCGCCAACAATTCACCTCCGTCAATTAACCGCCATCAATTCACCGCTGTCCATTAATCGCGCCATCAGTTCACCGCACCATCAATTCACCGCTGTTAGTTCACCGCAGCATCAATTCACCGATGTCAATTTACCGCGCGCCAATTCATCGCACCATCAGTTCACCGCACCATCAATTCACCGCTGGCAGTTCACCTCGGCATCAATTCACCGATGTCAATTTACCGCGAGCCAATTCATCGCGCCATCAGTTCACCTCGCCATCAATTCATCACTTCACATTCAAAATTTTAACATATTCGACATGTCACAATATAAAACATAGATTATTTTGAAGTCGAATGTCTGCAATTTTTATTATTTCCATCTTCAGTTAGTTTATCTGCTAGATAGGTGTTATGGAGCAGCCAAAATTAAATTCAAAATTTCTGCTTATCGACCTGCTGACTGGAAAATAAAAAGAATTGCCCAGTTTCTATCTTTCCCGAGTTATCATAACTCTGGATTTTTTATTAAAGTTACCTTGATTGTAACAATAGAATATTTCATCCAGGCATCTGTCGTTGTGATTATATGTTAGGTTTGGTTAGGTTAAATAATGTCATGCAGTGTATTGATGGCGCGATGAATTGACAGCGGTGAATAGATGGCGCGGTGAAATCAAAGCGTTGAATTGATAGCTCGGTGAACTGGTGGCGTGAAGAATTGACAGCGGTGAATTGACGGCGTTAAATTGACGGCGGTAAATTGGCGGTAGTAAATAGACGACGGTGAATTGATAGCGGAGATTTTTCTTAATACCATATCAAGTGAGTTTAACCGGAACCGAAAACTGAAATTAACCGAAATTCCAACCTGAAACGAAACAGTAACCGGAGCGAAAAATTGTAAAATTTTCAAACCATAACCGGAACGAAATTTTAATAACGGTTTATTTCGGTTTAAACAAAAAATAACTTTTAGTTAGAGCAGTTTTTTTAATATTTTTTTAAAAGAATAACGACATCTGCTAAAAAAATAATTTATACCGGTGGCAAACTGCTTCTCAACGACTGCTTCTTAGCTTTGTTATTTGAGATGAAACCGGAACCGAACCGAAATTGAACCGGAACTGAACCGGAACTCAACAAAAAATTTCAGACGAACCGGGACCGAAATCGGACCGAAAATAATTTGCACGGAACGTAACTGTAAACGTGAACGGATTAAGATTCGGTTCGATTCACTGCTCAAAACAGACAAATAAAAAATTATGTACATCAGAAATAGCATCAGAAATATCCAAAAGTAACAATACAATTAGCGTTATTAGCAGAAATTGGCCGAAGGCAAATTTACGCAAAAAACAAAACAAATTAGCCATAGAAGCAGAAATCGGATATAAATTATAAGTTAACAGATTAATCAAATAAAGATTATACGAATTGGAAACTCACATATACAATTACTGGCCGGATGTAATGCCTGAATGTTAAAGTACTAAAATTTATATCCTTTCGATAGTATAGTTAGTACTTAATTGCAAGCAATAGCACTGTGAAGCCTCATATACGTATAAAAGCAAACTGAAAGTAAGACCGAAATAAATCTATTTGCCTCAATATTTATTTAACTTTGCCTATAAAAAACGTATATTTGTCTCCTAATATATGTATTGATTTTTAATTATAATATTTATATCTGCCTGGCTTATACTGATAATGCAAATTACAACATTAAACTTTTAGTGAACGTGGAATTAGAACTGATAAATATTATATTTATATGAACATTATTACATTATTATATTGTAAGTACACTGATTATTTGAAAAATACAATATATTACCTTACATATTAGTACTAAGAACAATTAAAGCCTTTGTAATGTAGTGAGTTTAAACTCTGACTCTTAGTCAGATAGAGAGCAGTCTATGGTTGTAGATACGGGTCGTGCGCCCTTAACGACTTGGCCTACAGGTAGGAGGTGGTGTAAGTACCACTGACGAGAATGACAAACGGCTAAATATTACCTAAAGATCGATGACGGCCGGTAAGTATAATTATTCGAGTTCGTATTTAATCAAGCACTCACTCTTCAATAATATCACGCCTCAGTGGCGGTTTATCCAGGCAATTATTCGAATTTTTGTCCTTGACAAATTCACAACGACCATGCACGTAAGTGAAAGAAATAACGTTACAATTCGTAATATACTGTCTGCAGAGTGCTGACTCTGAATGTCGGCAGTAATAGTTCTCCATATTAATATTAATAAAATTAAAATTTAACGTTGCTTTGTCCCCAAAGCAAGGGTGGTATGAAATATTGTTGCCCACAATTAAGAATGTCTTCACCTTAAATATTTTTAAATACTTGTAATATTTTCATTTTTTTTTATATAAACAAAACTATCATAAGAGCAAACACCTACATCTGGTTTTTGATGTTTTCCAAAACTTTTTCAAAGCAAGATTTTGTTCCAAAAACTTTGATCTACAAATCTTAGTCATTTATTTTGAGCTATTCCTCAAAAGAACAATGTCCAATTTTTCATATGTATAATACCATTGCTAAGTTACTAATTATAGTCCAAAGTGTAGTTTCTCGTAATTTTTGAATAATCAGAACTAAAATAAAAATACGAGTCTTTAATATGTTTATTTTTGACACAAATAATTTGTCCTAAAAGGTTTATAAGAATTAAAAAATACCACTTCTAAATAATATTCTTTGAAATAATAATTTTCACACCTATGAACAGTTGTACTATGGATTCCACATTCTCTAGGAAATCACAGTTTATTATTAATATTAGAGTTTCGATTTTGCTAATTTATTTGGATAATTTATGCAGTTTAACGAGTCTTCACTCGGTATCTGTCGGTTGCCTGGATAATATGCTTAACAATACCAAAATTTGTACTATAACGTGTACATTTAAATATTCTTAGAATTTCCTAGTTAATGTCTATACCTTTTCAAGTTCAAATTGAGACTAAACAAAGTCAAGTTGACACTAAACGATATCAAGTTGAGAGTAAACAAATAAAATTGGTTATGACAACTTGATATTGTTTAGTGTCAACTTGATTTTGTTTAGTCTCAATTTGAAATTGATTTGTATCAATTTGAACTTGATTGGCCACAATTTGAAATTGATTGACCACAATTTGAAATTGATTGGTCTCAATTTGAACTTGAAAATGTATAGATTACGTACACAATCGGTTACATATAAGCTGTTGATAACCAGAGTGGTGTAAGTCTTGGTTTTCAACGGTTCATGTGAACATGTATGAAAGTGGTTACTGGAAAATGGTTTGCAGCTGTAAAAGATAAAAAAAGATAGACAAAAATTAGAAGGAACAGTGAGAACTCGTTTTATTATTGCTTATATCTTGTCTCTATGGACCAATTCTGGATATCTCTGAAAAATGAACATAACAGCAAATGTCAAATGTCCAATTACCTGTAAAATAAGTAATTATTTTAGCAGCTTATTAATTAAATATGCACATCCAAAATGTTTACTTCGAAATATAACTTCCTATTCAACTTGATGAAGCCGCAAACTGTGTTATCTATTTCATGATGCAGCAACTGCAACAGGAACTGCTTCTTCTGAAAACACATATGGAATAGTTATTTACAGTTGATTTTTTAGTCAGAAATCTGATTTATGATCAAAATATTAACACGATCTCTGATATAGAATAGCGGATAGAGAATTCTCGAGAAAATCGAAACTGACGTATTTTAACCAATCTAGAATCTTACCAAATCCGCAATATCTTTGTCGACGTAGGAAATATCCAGCTCACCTAAAGTTCTTGCCAAATTCTTATACTGAAAATAAAATAAACTAATTAAATTTTTATGACATGATAAAATATTGTTTGAATATATGTTTAATTTCATATTATCGATATTCATATTATAGTTATTCTAAAATGAATGGCTACTAGACATATTTTTGTACTTTTGCTTTGTTTTTGATTATTTTCAAGTTCTTTTATAGAATAGGATATCGAAAATGAGCTGACTTTCAGTTTTTTTTTAATAAAACACATTTTGAAAATGTGTAAATTTGAATGAAACCAGAGACATTGAGATTATGTATGGAACACAACATCTGACAAATGACAGTCTCGGCCGTTTGCACATATTAATTCTTTTTCCATGACATGTAGGTAGAATTGCGGCAAAATTTTAGCAAGTTGCGGCACTTCCATCTTTATTTTCGAAGAAGTAAGTTCCAATCAATCTCCAGCCCAAAATACGCACAAAACTATGATCGTTTAGGATGCATAGGAAGCTCTTGTGTATTTGAAAATAAATAGACAGAAGGTATAAATGCCTTCAAAATTTTAATATTGTAGTTTGTGAAGTATATCTTTGGTAGTTCGTACTTTACAGTAGACAAATTTTGAACCTGTACGGTGTATATCCCTTCATTTATAATTATATTACGAAGACCAATGAGAAGGTTAAATCATTTGATTACATATTTATTTATATGGTACAATTAATATGTTACATACTCACTTCTTCAACTACTCGATGATACGAATCAGCGATTGCGATATTGAATCCTAGAGACCCCATACACACTATAACAGTTTCGTATGATTCCAGATAATAGCTCCCTACAATGGATGCTAATGCGGTACAAAAATTAGTTACTAGATTCATCAACATTGACTTGGATACAAACTGGGTCATTACATTAATGGATTCAACCAGCAAATAAGAAGCTGTCATTAATCCGTTCAGTTTATCAACAGTCGCCGATTTGGTCAATAGTTGAACATTCCATTTTAAAATAGCAGATTGCATATATTTTAATTCGTATGTTGTTGCATAAGCAAATAATATTCCCATGTAGCACGGTACTACTTGCTGACACATTGCTAGCACATACATGCTGCCAGATATTACAACATAATCCATTTGAAGATCGCTATTTAGCGTCATCCGATAATAATATAAAATAAAAAAATTAAGAGCATATAGTGGAGACAATATTTGAAAAATAATTATTATTTTATAATCGGTGGTGTGGTTGAATTTCTCTTTTAAAATTGTATAGAACTCAGACAGTTTGTCGATCACTAAGATAATATTTGTTCCTCCAAAATATACTGTAAAAATTGCAACTATACTACTCAATAGTAATAATCCATTTACGATTACAAATAATTTTTCCATAAATTCATTGCTCATTGTCTTTGTGGTAAAACGTAAGTAGAAGAAGCCGCTGTATATTATTAATATAATTACTAAAACAAACAACGTATTAGAAATTTTTATCGTCGATATGTTTATATTTCTCACCTAAACGTAAATTCTTATATTTTGCCTTATTTTCAATAAATTTAATGTTGCTTTCAAATTGAATTGATTCAATAGGCGAATAACCATAGTATAATCCAGACATGTAGTGGTTGCAAGTATGTAGAGAAGTGATTTCTCTAGGTTTATAAAGGAACGATTTTGCACGTTCCATAATCTTTGAGTACTTTTATAGTAATATCGAAATAAATTATGTTGGAATTTAAAATGTGTGATAACTAAACACATATCTTCATTAAACATGAAACATTGCAGATTAGTCCCAGAAAACAAACAACACTAATTAGTCATAGCAGCAGACTTAAGCTATCATTAAATAAGTACAAACCGTAGAAATTATGCAAAGCAGCAGAAATAGTAACAATCAATAGTAATTAGACATTGCAGTAGAAATTGGTCGTCTTTAAATAAGCAAATAAGCAAATAACTGATAATAGTTGGTTTATAGTAATATCGAAACAAATTATGTTGGAATTTTAAATGTGTGATAACTAAACTCATATCTTCATTAAACTTGAAACATTAAACATTAGTCCCAAACAAAAAACAAACAACACTAATTAGTCATAGCAGCAGAAATAGTAACAATCAATAATAATTAGACATAGCAGTAGAAATTGGTCGCCTTTAAAAACCAAATAAGCAAATAACTGATAATAGTTGGCACATGTACAATTAGTACTGGATGTGATAATGTTGAAATATCAAAGGATTTCCTGAAAATTCACCGCCATCAATTCGTCACTGTCAGTTTACCGCCGTCAATTCACCGCTATCAATTAATTATACCATCAGTTCAACGCGCCCTCAATTCACCGCTGTTGGTTCACGGCATCATCAATTCATCCTCGTTATTTTTTTTTGCTAAGTGCATCTGCTTCTATGGGCATTAGAGCTATATCGGCGTCAATTCACCGCTGTCAATTCGTCGCGCCATCAGTTCATCGCGGTGAACTGAAGCGCGATGAATTTACAGCGGTGAAATGACGGCGGTTAATTGACGGCGATAAATTATCCTAAAACTATATCAAGTACTAAAAACAGACAAAAATATCTAATTTTATTCACAGCAGCAAAAATAGCCAAACAATAGCATTACAATTAGCCCTATCAGTAGAAATTAGCCGTAATTAATTTCACATAAATAAACATTACAAATTAGCCATAGAAGCAGAAATTGGATATTATTAATTAACAGATTAAGCAAATAAATAATAATAATTGGAACTCACAATTGTATAATTACTGGCCGGATATAATGCCTGAATATCAAAGTACTAAAATTTTATATCCGTTCGAAAGTATAGTTAGTACTTAATTACAACTAGTAGCACTGTGAGGCCTACACACATGTAAAAAAGCCTGGAAGTAATTCCGAAATAGATCTAGTTTCTTCAATATTTATTTACCTATGCAAATAAAAAACGCATGTTTGTCCTCTAATATTATATGTATTGATTATTAATTATATTTATACACCGTCTTTGGCTCATACAGATACCTAATACAAATGATAACATTAAACTTTTAGTGAAAGTGGCATCAGAGCTGAAAACTATTATGCTTATATGAACATTATTAATTTTTTATATTGTTGGTACAATGATTATTCAATAAACAATATATTAACTAATATATGAGTACTAAATTTCTTACTGAGAATAATTCGTGCCCTTGTAATGTAGTGAGTTAAGACTCTTTTAGAACGACTTTAGAGCGACTTTGAAGTCGTGGTTCGATTCTCGCCACAATGAAATGCCGCAATGTAAAAATGTCATACCAAATATGACTGTCCTTTGCCAGTTCTAATAAATTGGAGGAAATCCAATTAACTTGAATTAACTTCCAAAACTTTCCTCAGTTATTGAAACAGTTATACAGTTATACAAATTTCTAATGCATATTTAACAAAGTTCGGCATGTCCACACAATCGACTCAAAATTACTATCAATTTTCTAATTTTGCTCGAATAACAACAAAATGTCTGGTTCATTTTGAGTTTCGTACTAATTTTCGGCACACAACCTATGCTTTGCGTGTTGTATAATAAATCTTCAACCTGGAAAAATATTACTCATATTTTATTATATTTAATAGTAAAGATCTGAAAAGTTTGTCTTTTATTTGCCTAAAATTAGCATTTTGGACATATCCCCTTATTGAACCAGTCTTCAATCTCTTTAACCAGTATACATCAGCTGCAATTCAACTTCAACAATAAAATATTTCAACGCAGAATGATTTCAATCAAATTTATTTGACGTTGTTTTTAAACTTCCCCCTCGAAATATCAATTGACGTATTTTTTTTTAATCAAGTTAACTTAAATTCAAAAGTTATGGAGACTGGCTGGTATTCAAATGTACTCCCGGTATTTAGAAAGATCAAAATTGTACTGCTTCTAGAATTCATTTCGCTTATCACAGAAATGCATCTGTCAACTTTGGAGAACCAATATCCCCGACATTATTTAATCAAGTCCTGGAAGGTAATTTAAGATGGGCAAAACTACATAACAAAAATATAATGATAAATCAAATACAACCAATAGCATATGCAGATAACGTCGTACTAATGGGAAAGACGAGATATGTCCTGATGAAGAGTGTAGAAAGGCTGGAGAAGGAGGTGAAGAAATTTGATCTGAGCATAAATGAAACAAAAACAAAATACATGAGGATGGGAAAGGAAGAAGCATACGCCCCAGATTACCTAAAGATACAAGATCTTAAATTCAATCCAGTCTCATCATTCACATATCTAGGGTTGACAATAGGAAAGACAGGAAGGGAGAGAGTAAAAGAAAGGATACTGAAGGGAAATCAAGTTTTCGGAAGGAATAGATCCTTATTAAAAAGTAAGGAGCTAAGTAAGAACACGAATATTAAAATTTATTAAACACTAGGGCCCGTATCTATAGTCTGTACTTGAGCATGAGTTCGACTCAAGTCGTATTTTTGCGTATTTTTGGTTGCGTTTGGTTCGTAAACGTGTATAGAGAATACGCAACCAAATATACGACTTAAGTCGAAGTCAAGCGCAAGTACGGACTATAGATACCGGCCTAAGGCCCGCATCTATAGTCTGTACTTGAGCTTGAGTTCGATTCAAGTCGTATATTTAGTTGCGTTTGAATTCAAGCTCAAGTAAGAACTATAGACACAGGCCTTATATGACCAATCATTACTTATACGAAAATAGTAACCGTGACCAAGAAAGAAGAAGAGGATTTAAAGATACTGTAGAGGAAATTTATAAGTACAATCCTAGGACCAGCTGTGACAGGATAGGGCGCAATAAGAAGAAAAACGAATACAGAAATAGAAGAAGAGCTTCAAGGAGAAAGTATTAAAAAAAATCAAACCACAAATACTACAATGGAGATTACGTATGCTACGGAAACAGCAACCATAACCAAGAAAGATGAAGAGGATCTAAAGATACTGCATAGAAAAATTATGAGGACAATCCTGGGATAGCTGTGACACGAGAGGTGTTTTGACCTTGAATGAAAAAACTTGATGCATAAATATCGATCAATTTGCATTTTTGCAATAACTAAGCATCGCACAGCATTGGGATTTACAATTTTGGAATCAGCATTCACTGCTTTAATGTGTTGTATACTCAGTTTTCTAACTATTTCGTAAAAAGTTCCTTATGGAATTTTCGTGACAAAAATGGATTTGAAAATTTCCCAGGGCAATCGATACAGGGTCATTATGTAAGACTTTTGCCAAAACAGTTCCATGCATGTCCTTCTAGTTTTTGCGTGGGAGGGAATTTAATATGCCAGTTTTCAGTTCTTTTATAATTTATTACTCAATAACTAAGTATAGCACAGCAATGCGGTTTGCATGCATGGATTCAGCATTCCCTAGTCTATCGTTTCGATTATAAAAATAGACTGTATTCCTGTTAGTTTGTGTGCTGTATAAGTACAATCCTGGGACCAGCTGTGATACGAGAGGGCGAAATAAGAAGAAGAACTACTAAAAAAAATAGAAGAGCAGCTTCAAGGAGGAACTATCATAAAAACAATCAATTGACAAAGACTACAATAGAACAACTAGATATAATGCGAAGACATCCGAAAGAGATAATTAAGAAGATAACCCAGTGGATCCCAATTTGGCCAAGAACGAGGGGAAGACCAAGGAAAAGATGGAAGGACGCCATAGAAGTAGACGCAAAAGCCATGGGAGTGAGAAATTGGAAAATAACATGCAGGACAGGAAAGAGTGGAAGAAAATAGCAGAATCAGCAAAGACTCGCAACAGATTATACAAAAAGGAGGAAGAGGAGTGATCCACCTCAACAAATGGATAGTAAACGCAACAGCGTAAGCCATACTCTGTCAGGATTGGAAGGCTCTATGATGACGATGATGAATATAATTTTCATGCCACTTTCAGTAGGGTTTTAATTAAGTAAATTAATACTTTATTTGCAAATATCTTGATGAAACTTTTTTTTATAAGTATTATCAATCGATTATCTCGTTGTTATGTCTCTTTGCTCTACAGTAACGATATACATCCTTGTGTTAAAAAAAATCGAGTTTCTAATTAATCCTGCAAGGAAAATAAATGATCACTGCAAAGTTTTTTCGGAAAGTAGTTAATTTAATAATGATGACGAGGACTGTTTCTGTGCGTCATTATAAAGCCCCGCGAAGAGGGTAAAAATTGTCAGTTATCTGATGCCGTAGTGGCGAGCCACTCTCGCCGCATAAAATTGCACACTTGCACCGCCGTGATCAAACAAATTACCCGGAATGCGCAAAAGCGGACTAGTTAACTGGAAGCGTGAAAAAAATTAATTAAACAGTGCATGCCTCTACGATACTGATTGCAACCGTTATCTGCTCGGAGTTCGCATTAGCACGTTCCAGGGCAGGCGCGTTAATTAAGCCAGTGCGTTTGTGATTGACATTAACATTGCAAATTACGCGAAATGTTCACCAGGATTGCCTAATAGCCGAAGCCGCAGTGCGCATCGAAAAACGAATTGGGTCCTGCAGTGACCGGAACACGCTTTTCCCATTTTGGGTTAAGTTAATTTCAGGTGGTCGCCGAGTTTTGCAAAAAAAAACCTGAAGTTTATGAAAAGTTAACGCTGAAATGTAACCAAAGAGTTGAACTGAATTTTATTCAGCGCGGCGCATTTCCATCCATAACGAACAGCCGCTATGTTTTTACTGCTCGAGTTTTCCCGTTATCTAATAACGCCACGTCATATTGGAGTTGTGCATAAAAGTAAGGGCGGTAATGTATGCTGAAATGGGGGCCAAGTGTTCGCAACAATAGCTGCTGCAGAGTGTCGGCTCGCGGATGAGAGTCAGAGTGTGCACTGGCGATATGATGTTCCTGTATAAATAAATATCTGGTACAGTTGACATTACGAGGCAATTTACAGCTATCCACTCATATAAATATAGCCTCGTGTGCCTCGTATTATTTGCACATCGTAAATGGAGAGATATTAATGGGTATGTTTTATTGCGACGGATGTGAGCACGTACATTGGCGGAAAACTTTTATGGTGTTTTATTTCACATAAAACATATTAGACGCGACGCGCCGCGGAATAACCGCTCAAGCTACTCAGAATAACCGCGGACACGGACCCGTGAAATCGAATAACCATGGGCCCACCGACGCATTAATACGTCGACGGAAATAAAATGGTCCGTCGTCGGGCACCTTTCAACGGGCCTAATGGTAAACACCGCTGACGATTTTATTCGGACCGACGAGCGATTCAGCGCGGCTTTATTTTCAAATGCGAAGACATACTTGTGGCGCAATTAAAACCACCGAAACACCCCGAAATAGCGGCCACTGACAGCAAGAGGAGTTAGAATGGGCTTAAAAGCTTTCAAAAGCACCGCAAACTTATTTTCTAATATACATTCTAAATCCCATGACGTAAGACAAATTTATATCGCTCGTCATTCAACCTATTTACACAAAAAACCTGATGCGGACAGAATATGTGTACATACGAGGGTGGGTCAATAAGTCTTTGCAAAGTCTAAGAAATAGCGCCCGTAGTATCGAAACAAGTTATTCGTAGAAGTACCACCCCTCTATAACTGCTGTCAATTTTCAGCCATATTCATCACGTGGTTTCGTTCTTACAATCGATTGAAGCAAACAATTTTTTTATTTTCGATTGAAAAAAAACGAGTGTCATGTAGTCATTATACACTTTCATTTCGAAGGTAAAACACCGTAAGAAATCAATCGTTGATGGGTCCACCACTATACTCCATAAACAAAAGAAGTCAACCAATGGGATGCTTTAGGCGAGGTCGGCTCTGAAACAAAGGAAGACTGAAATTGGACGACAAGGTGATGTCACGGCTTTTTGGGATGCACGCGAAATCATCCACATTGACTACTTATACAAAAATACCGCTAAACTACCGCTAAACCACGGTTTAATTTTTTATGAATTACACTGTTGGAATATATAACTTTTGTATTTCAAGAATGTTGAATCAATGAACTTCAAATGATTTAAATTTTAGAATTGACAGTGAAATTTAGAGTTTGAATTGCAGAAGTCAAATTTCTTAAATTTCTAAGTATCAGTATTTCCAATCTTTCAGACAATATTTAAGTTTACAAAATTTCAAAATTTGGTAGCGTTTTTGTTATTAACTTTTTAAAATCGTTTTTTTCCTATATCCATAATATTTCAGTTTGAAAGTTGAGAGAAGGGTTGATGTAGATTTAATCGAAAAGTTTCATGTTATACTGCAAGTCATCTCACAGTTCAACTTTTAATTTTAATTTGACATATTGTCGGCTTGGTGTTATAAGGTTGCATGTAACATTTTTTCACATTTTAGGTGTACAACTTTACAGGACCATATGTTTTCAAGCCAGGACCCTTGAACTTGTTGGAAGGTTCAAATCGGAATATTAAGAACATGTGATATAAAAAAATCTAATTACAGTGCACAATACATCATTTTCTGTAATAACAAATATATTTAAAGTCCTTATTCCCAAATTTATAAATTTTCATATAGAACCTTGTAACATCAAGCCGACGATATGTAAATCCTTTTGGATACTGGCATGAACAAAAATGATTATGATTAAATGATTTACTTCACCTGAAATGCCAGAGATAGCACAAAAGGTAAGTGATAACCTCCTACCACAGAAATCTAAAGAGTTACAATGATCGTGTACAAGAATTTAGAGGATTTTGGAATATTCATTTAACATTGACATTATTACCCATGGTAAATGAAAAAATATTATCTATTAGTCATAGAATATTAACTTCACAGTGCTTTCATACATACATGACATAATGATGTGCTATATAACTAGTAGTGAAAAAATATATGTAAAAATCTAAAAATATGGTCAATGATTTTCTACATTTAGATCAATCGATTTTTTTTTACATAAATTATGTACAATTTTTAAACAAAAATATTAACATGATAAATAATTAACTTTTTAATAATTATATTGCTACAACTTTTTTCTATATAAATACGATATGAGGCATTAATTAAGATAATTATTATCTTTAATGAATTTACAAAAGTTATGGAAAGCAACAAGAAATTATATTTCGTTGGTTTTATATTTATTGCCATAATAAATGTGTCTGTAGTTAAAACCCTCCATGAAATCTTCACCAGGCTCAGTTTATGCTGACAGCTTGTCATGTAAATTGAAACTGCTCTAAGAATAGGAGAATAATTGTTGCGTGGAACAATTTGGGACACAGGAAGCTGCGTCGAAAATAACCAGCACCTTGTTAACCAAAGTTGGGGAAAAAAACGGGAAGCACGAGGAGTTTCCGAAGGACTCACTGGTAATTATCGCCGGTGCCGAGAGTGCTTATTACGGGGGACAAAAATGCCGATGGTATCTCCCCCTGCGACGTGGTGCAAAAAACCCGGCGTTCTCGTTACATTCAAAGATATTGCACACTTATAAATACGTTATCTGAACCACAATAAATTCTAAATTGGAGGGAAGATAGCACGGGAAAATATATCATCGCCATAACAATAATTACTGCCCTCTGATATATTACTCCCAATAAATTACCGCTAAATATTGCTCGTCGGGCAAAAAGGAGACCGCTATGAACGTGAATGCAGCCCACTAATCAGATTAATGCGGGCGCGGAATGTTCCGGCCCTTACTGGCCGCATCGTGACCGCTTTTCGAAATCTCACCAACGCTCCCTGCAACTTAATCGGATCAACAACTAACTATACACTTCGGAAAGCAAAAAACTCAATTAACTGGGCTTGCTGACAATTATTAATAATATGATTACGAATCCAAAACAAGAATCATCAAAGTTCGCAATTTGTATACACAGATGCAATAATAAGCAATCAAAATTTCGTAAGTAATCGAAAAGGTCAATTATATTCGTATTAATATACATATTCGAATAAATATTGAGTAAGTATTCATAATTAAGTTTGTAGTAACATTAACAAGTAAGATCCTGTTAATATATATATATATATATATATATATATATATATATATATATATATATATATATATATAATCTTCCAAAGATTTTGTAGTTTGTAGATCCAATTTAAATTTTCTATCAAATGGTTACCAAATAACACTAAAAATTGCCACAAATTGACCTAACCTTACCTAACCAAATCTAAAGCTACCATTTTATGGGCAAATGTCATTTACATTAATTATATTTATTAGATTGTATGAATTGTATATTATAGATTGTATATTAAATTCTATTTATGTTTGCCATAACTGATTGCATCAAAAATTGCTTTAAATTAATTATTTATGATGGGACATTAGGTCATTAAATCGTGCAAAATACAGCTAATTTACATCGGCAATGAGTGTGTACCTACTGCTTCTTTGCGTGGTATTTGTAGTTAATTAGCGCTCGATACAATATACTTTTTCATGTATAGCTAATTTACATAACTTAAGTGGCGTTTCTTTGATCATTTGCTCAGACATTACAGGTATATACACTTCTCATCCCATGAACCGTATGAAGGCAAGCAACTAAATCTTTTATTTCTTACGTTGTTGGCGTAATTAAACTATACAGGGTGAGTAATAAGTTAGGAACCACCTCTTTGGAGCCTTTATTACTATTTTTAGAAAAACAAGTCTTAAACAAAAGTTGCATGGCTAATCTTTAATAGTTTAACGGGTTCATTTTTTTGTGACGCGTCACTTTTTGAAAATGACATCATCGATATTTTTTTTAATAGTAACCTATTTTTTCTAATAACAAATTTGATAGCATTTGTTTTTCTCTTCACGAATATCTAAATATATCATGAGGTATTATGGTCTCCTTATGGTCTTCTCATGAGGTAAAAATAACATTTCTAAGAAAATCGAGTTTAAAGCCTGGAGCCAATTTCTGAAAAAATAAAGATTGCCTTGGAAAACAAATGAAACAATTAAACCAATACGATTTACTATATCAGTTTCTGTATCTAAAATAAGGTTGTAAATTAAACTGTATTAGAAAGCGTTTCTCAATAATTATGGTAGGTTAACAGAAAAAAAAACCCGTTGAAATTTTGATGATGAATAAAGATTGGCCGAAATTTTATCAAAAATGTATAAGAAAAAAGTTCGGCTCTAAGTTTTAATACAAAATTAAAACGAACTACTTCATTAAAAACATTACAAACAAAATTTAACATTACTAGTTTATCACAAAATATGCTCACATTGGTGTTCATTAACTATGGACAACAATAAGCGTTTCATTTCTGTTAAACGTACCATAATTATTGAGACACACTTTTTAACACAGTTTAATTTACAACCTTGTTTTGGAAACAGAAACTGACATTAGTAAATCGTAGTTTTTTTAGCTAGTATCATTTGTTTTCCAATGCAGTCCAAAGCAAATCAGTTAGTTTTCGCATTTCGGTCGTCATGCATTAAACTCGAATTTCTTAGACATTTTTGGTATGCAACTACATGATATTTTTACATACACGTGAAGAGCTAAATGCTATCAAATTTGTTAATAAAAAAATTAGGTTATCATTTAAAAAAGTATCGATGACGTTATGTTCAAAAAGTGACAATTTAAAAAAAAGTTAAATTCCTTAACTTTTTCTCACCCTCTATATTATTTGCGTCATTTAATTAGTGAATTTTGTGAAAATGTAAAGAAACTATCTTAAAATGGTAGAAACATTCCTGCAATATCCAAAAATTCGGTAGAGATTAAAAGAAAATCCTGAAAATTTCATTTAAAACTTCACTTAACACCAGAATTTTCATTTATGACTTCAGAAACGTACTTCTTAATATTTCAACGCTTTACAAAAAAAATTGTATCCCTAAAATGAGGGAAAATAATTAGCCATCAAACTTTTGTTAAAAACTTTTTTTTTTCTAAAAATAATAATAAATGCTCCAGGGAGGTGGTTCCTTACTTTTATCCCACCCTGTATATTATTTACGTCATTTAATTAGTGAATGTTGTGAGAATGTGAAGAAAGTATCTTAAAATGGTAGAAACAATCCTGCAATATCCAAAAATTCGGTAGAGAATAAAGAAAATCCTAAAAAATTCATTTAAAACTTCACTTAAGACTTTAGAGTTTTCATTTAAGACTTCAGAAACATGCTTCTTAATATTTCAACGCTTTACAGATAAAAATGGAATCCCTAAAATTGTGGCAAATAATTAGCCAACAAACTTTTGTTTAAAACTTGTTTTCCAAAAATAATAATAAATGCTCCAGATGTGGTGCCTTACTTTTTTCTCACCCTGCATATTATTTACGTCATGTAATTACCGAATTTTGTGAAAATGTAAATAAGCTATCTTAAAATGGTAGTATTGGTAGTACAATGGGAATATAAAAACATCCATAGAGATTAAATGAACTTCTGATAATTTCATTTAAAACTTTATTTAAGACTTCAGAATTTTCATTTAAGACTTCGGAAACGTATATATTAATATTTCAATGCTACACATAAAAATTTAATCCTTAAAATTGTGGCAAATAAATAGCCTTCAAACTTTTATTTAAAACTTTTTTTATCTAAAAATAATAATAAAGGCTCCAGAGATGTGCTTCTTTACTTTTTTCTCACCCTGTATATTATTTGCGTTATACATTTAATTAGTGAATTTTGTGATATTGTAAAGAACCTATCTTATAATGGTAGAAATAATCCGGCAATATGCAAAAATTCCGTAGAGATTGAAAAGACTGAAAATTTCATATAAAACTTCATTTAAGACATCAGAAAATTCATTTAAGACTTCAGAAACGTACTTCTTAATATTTCAACGCTTCACAAAAAAAAATTGAATCCCGAAAATTGTGGCAAATAATAAGCCATCAAACTTGTGTTACAAACTATTTCTTTCTAAAAATAATAATAAAGGCTCCAGAGAGCTGGTGCCTTACTTTTTTTCTCACCCTGTGTATTATTTACGTCATTTAATTAGTGAATTTTGTGAAAGTGTGAATAAACTATCTTAAAATGGTAGAAACAATCCTGCAATATCCAAAATTTCAGTAGAGATTAAAGAAAATCCTGAAAATTTAATTTAAAACTACACTTAAGACTTCAGAATTTTCATTTAAGACTTCAGAAACGTACTTCTTAATATTTCAACGATTCACAACAAAAATTTGAATCCCTAAAATTGTGCCAATAATTTGCCATCAAACTTTAGTTTTAAACTTTTTTTCTAAAAATAATAATAAATGCTCCTGAGACGTGGTGCCTTACTTTTTCTCACCCTGTATATTATTTGCGTCATATACTTAGTGAATTTTGTGAAAATGTGAAGAAACTATCTTAAAAAGGTAGAAACAATCCTGCAATATCCAAAAATTCCGTAGAGATAAAAAAAATCCAGAAAATTTCATTTAAAACTTCATTTATTACTTCAGAATTTTCATTTAAGACTTAACGACGTACTTGTTAATATTTCAATACCAATACATAATTATTCTGATATGGAATTGCCACAAAATGCTCATAAGAAATATTTTTTTTTACAAAATCGAGACATCTCCTCTAAAGTAGCCAATTTTAAAATTCAAAGTTCAATGAAGTAGGTCCAGAAATGTATTTGAAAATTCTAGAAATATCACAATATAAATGTAAAACAAACTTAAAATAGAAATTTCAATTTACGCGTCCATGCGCTAATTTTGAGGATGTTGACGATAAAATATGTAGCATTTTAAATCAGTTCAGTTATTTTTATTCTCATTGTGTACTTTTTATATATGTATATTTTTTTCTTTTATCCATCTCCTGCAATATCACAATTTGTAATCGCCGTGAATTGCTGAGCTCGAGACGTCCAACTAAAAACCGCTGACAGCCCCCGTTCAAGAAAAACGTATTATCACAAATTAAGCCCAGCATGCAAAACCTGAGCCCAAATTACTTCCGTCGTCATAGCGTTTAAATTCGTCCGCGAAATGGGCGACGCGTCTCCGTTTCCGGATCCGCAGTTATTATATTTTTTTCCGGTCCCAGAAACTTTCACTTCCCGCTTTATTAAGCGCCTTATTCGGAAGTTATTAAATTACGCCGTTTCCCTTATTAACGTTGTTTTTTTGTTGCGGCAAAGCCTCGAAGCGCATTAAGCCTCTTAAGATGTCGACAGTTTTAAAACAAAAGGGAGCAACCGGAGGCCGGACTTTTTCCAGGCGGCCGGAAGTTGCTGTCAATCAACGCGAAAAGTTTTAAGCCGGAAAACTCAACGGTAATGGAACGGAATGGTCAGCGAGTAATTAGACATTGAAATCTTTGCAGAAGTGTTTCCAAGTTAAAATAGAATCAATTTATTAAGAATTGAGATGGAAGTCTTATTTGTATAGAAATAGAACAATTTTTCTCAAAAGAAACAAAAGTTTCTCAATATACACTTATAGTCTGTTTATATTTAAAAATCCACCTTCGTCGCAATTTCTTTCAAAAATATTAGTGGCAACTCTGTTAGTCATTAGTGTTTCTCGAAAATGAGGTTACGGTTCAATATGTAGTGATTTTTGTAGTAATTTTTTGTTTGATCAATATAAAGTCACAGGTAGTGGATATTTAAAAAAACAGACTATACTTTCCAAATTTTATGTTATGGGGCTGTAGAAATTACATAAAAAGGACTATACTTTCCAAATTTTGCGCTATGGGGTTGTAGAAATTACATAAAAGGACGATACTTTCAAAACTTTGGGTTATGGGGTTGCAGATAGTAAATTTAATAGAAAAAATTATGAGGGGAAATTGAACAATAATATGTGATAATTAAACGGGCGAAATTTAAGTACAAAAAAAGTTAGAGCCTTAATTCAATATGCCACACGTTCAAACTTTTATGTTCTGGTGATGAAGCGGTTGAAATCCAAGTCCAATCTTGATACCAATCAAAAGCTACATGTTTGGTTGCATCTCTGTACGTTCAACGAATTGCAAGAAACAAAGGTAAGAATGCCCCGATCTCTTCCTCTTCCTGAAGACGACTCTCACGAAGAACTGCAAAAAGCTCACCGGTTCGGCGCGGTAATTAAAGCGCGCTGGATTAATGGTCCCGGATGGGGATACCTATTATGCCAGGCACTTATAAAATAATAAAGGTCGGCTCTTTTTGCGGTAATAAAATCTAATTGAAATTCACATGTGATGTGCTGTTCGTGAAGTTGCATTTTATCGTTTGTAAAAACGACGATACGTGCGCTATCTCGCTGGTAAGGATAAATTAATTTGAGAACGGCTGAGGCGAGCGGTCGTTAACTAAAGTGGAATTGCAGTTTAGGATGATACGGTACAGAAGTTTACTATGTGGACATTGTGTCATAATGGGACTGATAACGAACATTAATTAGTCTTGTTAAATAACGCAACTGACTATTCGTAACGTAAAGCATAATATACAAGAAATGTTATTGGGAACTTGGGATTGATTCTCAAACTCATACCCATAACATGAATCTGGGTTTGGGCCTTAACCAAAGAGATATCTGTTCTCAGATATCAGAAATGCAGTTAAGTACCCAATACATAATAACAGTGCAATGTAATTATCTACTTAAAATGTAGCTTCACTATTTGGTGCTTGTACAAGTTACGACAACTATTTCACACCACTACGTTATAACTAATTAAAAAGACAATAAACATACGAAGTGTAACCAATGTATTAGCCACGCAAAATAAAAACAAATCAACCATTATATTAACACACCAGTAGTTACCTTGTTTAAAATGAAAACGATTCAAGTTCAAAATCTGTTGAGCATACGCCTAGCTTAGAAACTATCAATTTCAAACATTTATATTCCTTGATACCCAAATAAATCCGATTTAAGCACGCCACCCTAGTGTCTGTCAAATATGTGATGTGATTTTCGCGTCGCCTCCACAGGACGTGGATTTCATGGTGTAATAAAAGGCCGAGTGCGGAATAAAATATTTATGGCCCTGTCTTAATATGTAAATCATAAAAGTTTGATGTCTGGAAGTGGATGGCATTTTTCCTGCCACATTGTATTTACAACCTTCGTCATTATGGCGGGAAATATTGAAAGTAAAGGGAAATCGCCCATAAAAGTCCCCGGGAACGGTGCGCAAAAATTTAATTGCGCCCCCCATTTTATGGGCTTCGTGGAAATTGACTGATTTATAAGGAGAAGTTCGGGATTTATGGGTGGGAGCTTAATATGCATAACGTGCTGCTGAGGTTAATATTAAAGATTTAAGTATACTGTTGTAAAGTTAATAAGGCGTAAAAGGTGAAAATCAATTTAGTCATCATAGATGAAGAAAATAGTAAAGTATCAAAATATATAATACGAGTACACTATTTTTTCGTTTCTATCTACAAAGACGAATTACATCGGCAACTTAAAAGAAAAATATAATGTTGTTTTTTGGACAATGCGATAATTCTTTTGAATAGTGTATTTCACATGGTATTGACATTATATTTAAAAAGCAATTTCTCAAAATATCTTATAACTCATATCTTACAAAATGCTGGAGATATTGGGATATGCTCGTATTGGGACGCAAAGTGATCAATGTTAATATTGCGTTGGATTATTTTATCGAAATTTTGATTGTTTCGTAAAAACCGGAGTCTTAACTTACTACAATGGATTTAATTCGGTATAACCCTATTCACAATTAAGTAAATATGTAAAAATATTGTAAAACATGGTTTGGTATCATCCAACACGTTAAAGTAGTAATTATTTAAAGCTATAAGCTGCAAATTTCAGCCAAGATTCTAAAAACGTACAGACCATTTTATACAAAAAAGGGATTATTAGTAATATTGCATTGATAATGTTCCCATAAAAAAGTACCCCATTTTGGGGACTATTACCAAAGCGTTTCAAGTTTAAGGTTTTTGACTAATCAAAAATTTAATCAAGTATCTAAAGTTTGACCTACAGCGTTCCTAACCTTAGCATAGTCTTACTTGGAACACTTACTTTAGTATATATCCAGAATATCTATATCTATATCCAGAGTTTAAGATAAGTTATTAAATGAATCCTATTATACATATTACCAACAAATGTATCCACTAAAGGCGGAAAGGGCGAGGGCTAAAATTCCAATAAAGATTGTTATCTCTCCAAATCCACTACTAATAATGCAGCCCATAGAAATAAACAAATACTTTATTGAACACAATTTTTGAAAGAAAAAAAAAGTCTAACATGGATTATCATTAAGAAAAATTACGATTAATTTAAGAATTAATTGATTAAGATTTACAGACGTGTTAGACGATTTTCATTAAATCTATTTAAGACAATTGCAATATTTATGTTCTTTACATTCTTCCAGATTTTTATAAATGAAGAGAACCATAATTTTGAAGTAGCAGAAATTGCATAAAATTCTTCAATTTTGTATTTAGAATAGTGAATTTCACAAGTAGCGTGATGCAATAATGCACCTTATTTAATTATGTAGGGAAATGAGCTCACTAGTAACTAGAGCAATCAATGTTATGATGTTATGATCAATGTTATGATTGTAAAGATCTGAAAATATAATAATAGTGCAAGCCGCCATCCTTGATGAAGAGAGGGTTGGACGTTTCTTCATAGCTTAATCATTAGAATTAGGAGAGTCTGTTTATAAATGTTAAAGTATATACACATAGTTGTAAGTCAATAAACTAACATTACATGGTAAGCGAACTTTACAGTAGATGCCTATCACAAATTTAAGTTAAGCTATTAACTGAAACCAGCACATAAATATTCGAATACTAAGACTATATTTGAAAAAAATAGTCTCAAAAAGTTAGATGGATCGTGTGCCTCTTAATGATAATTGTTTTACAATGTTCTATTAATTACGACACACTTATAAAATGTTTTTCAAAATAATTCAGCTGATTTTCATTGTATCTATTTATTGCAATATTTCTGTTCATCACATTCTTCCTGATTATTCACAAATGTGAAGGCCCATAATTATGAATATAGCAGAAGTTGTATAAGACTTTTGTAAACTTGTTTTTGCAAATCTTTGCAAACTTGTCTTGCAATTTTTTCCATACTTGTACAAGAACTACCAACGTCAATTTTATTGCAAAATAAAGTTTTCACCTAAAGTGACTAATAAATAACTGGTTAATCAGTTAGTTATGAGCTAAAGAAGGTAATATTCAATTTTTGCAAAAATTGTTTTGGCAAATTTTTACAAATCTGTGGCTTAGCGCAAGAACTACCAACGTCAATTTGATTGCACCTAAAATGACTGATAAATGACTGATGAATCAGCCAGTAATTAATATTCGTTAAAAAACGCTCATTGATAAAACAATCTAAATGTAAGAAACATTGAATCGGAATTTAGATAGCAATTCAATCTGAGATTCTCAAAAGTGAGAAATTTTGACATAGGTTGTTCTTGTACCAAGACACAGAAATGTCTGCAACTGCATTATATATATATATTATAAAAATGCTAATTAACTTTGTATTTTGAATATCCAATTTTATTAAAAACAGTTTTAGAATTATGATATTTAAGATTAATAAATAGATGTATCTTTATTTCAGATAATTTCACAAAATATTACTCCCGGTTGGTGTACTTGGAAAAATTTTTCAAACTGTCGATTTATCTATAGATATAATCAGGGCTGAAATAACCCATTTTGGGCCCCTAGACATTTGGTTAGTTTGCCTATGTATCAATACAATCAATAGAATTAGAAGTGTTCATTGATATAAAATAAATTTAAAAATATAATATTTTTTTATAAATGTCATAGCTGGTTTTTAAAAATAAGTTTGGAATTAATTAAACAATCCTTTTTTCTCGGTTTCAATTTTGCAAAATTATCAATTATTTATTCATAATTGATAACGTCCAAAGCATTTTGTTCGATGTATACTGCCCTGTTAAGCATAGAAATCGTATCTACATTATTTCATATTTTCAGCTTATGACGTCTTCACCTTCATAATTAATAAACCTATCACTCTGTTGAGACTTCAAGTCGTATTGGTTGCATTAATAGGCTCTAGATGCCCCTAATGTATAGATACGCATTTCTCTATCTCTGCAAACCTGGTATGATGTTAGTGCTAAATGTCGTATCTATCAAAACTCTATCTGCTTATGTGTTGATTAATGTTTAATTCAAATTTGAATAAAATGTTCCAATTTGCTGGAATAACCAATTTGACTAAATGGGGAATATCTCGAAACAATGATATTGTTAGTTACGACTTATTTGCTTAACAGGGCAGTATATAACAGGTAAAGGTATTAATTTTGATTTACTCAATGAGTTTTCTAAATAATTTTTAGTACTTTTGACATGTAAAAGCTCGTATACTGTCGTCTAGACTGACTCAGTAAGTAATTCTTTACTGGCCAGGTGCTTGTCAAGGGTTCCTCTGACAACTTTACAGTGTCATTTACTGCGTCAGTCAAAATGACAGTAAACAATGACAATAACAATTCAACCTCTCATCACTAGCATCAAACCATGTTTCTGGAGATGTAAGCGTTAGTTATTTTCAACACTTTTCATTTGCAAGAGGACATAAACGTTGTACGCAGCTCGCTTGCAATTAGTCTTTTCTGGGGCTCGCCAGATTACAGGGCTCGCTCCTCACGTCGCTCACCTAGCAAACTTTCCAGCCCGCCCGTAAGAGCTAACTTACTAAGCGTGCCACATAAATAACTATTACATATTTTAATACTGAAATGATCTGCCACAAGATGCTTTAATTTATATATTGGGAAATGTGGATCCAGAATTTGTAGTCTTTATAAATTGTAGCATATCTGATGGTAACATTCATTTTTGGTTGTTACAAATTACCATAACTTGCAACAGTTCCTCGTCCGATTCTTTATTATCAATGTCTTTTTTTGAAACAATGATTTCTTAGCAATTCGGTATGTTCACATCTTATTTATACGTAGTTATCTAAGTCTCAAAGAAATATATAGAAAATATAGCCAATACTTTGTAACTCTTGCTACGTTTCAGTTCAAAAGATATTTTGTGTTTTTTGTTTTTTTGCTATAATCTATAATTAGATAGATGATATGCTATAATCTGACCCTGGATATAATATCTAAATACGTATAAAATTCTTTTACTCCATATTTGGTGTGTTCATTGATAATTTCATTAATAATCTTCATTGATAATTTTCATTAATTGATGTGTAGATACTGTTATTGGAACGCTGAACTGAAAAGTCTAATAAAATTCATTGATAACACTGGTCAACAAAATGAAACTTTTTTTTGTGTAACAGGAAGTTTAATAGGAAATTGTAGTTATACTTTTCATGTAGAATCCAAATATGTTTTCAGTTTTGTTGTTCCACCCAAGTAATACGCAAGCAAAGTTTCAGAAAACATCGTATATATGACATAAAAATTACTATGAAAAATTTTCAACACATTTTTTGTAACATTTTGGGCGGATTTGACCTGGGTAATATCTATCCTCCGTGTTTAGTATGAATGGATCACCATATGCCAACTCTTCTTGTTCTGGTAGCGTACAGCCCCATTTTAGAGAATTTCAGTCACTGCTATACAAGATTTTAAAAAATATCAAAAAAGGTTTAATATGCGACTCTAACCGTATTAGGCATGTAGAATTCAAAAATGTTATTCGTTTTGCTGAATCATGAGGGCTGAATTATAAACAGATATAGGGCCTATCTACACACAATAACTATACATTTTGTAATAGAAAAAAATAGTTCTAGAAAAAAGTGTGGGTGATAGACAATTTCTGGTTGCAGATTTAAATTCAGCGTGAAACAATATATTAAACTCACTATCAAAGATCAGTGCTATACTAATCGTGTTGACCAGTATAATTTGATCGGCACTAAATGAACAAATTTAATAAATTGAACACTAACATTCTAACCGAAAATAAAACACCGCTAGTTTTACAAATGGTTGCCAAGGTTATTAAGATTAAACCACCGTTAAACCGCGGATTAAAGTTTTGTTTTTTTAACACTGTAAGTTTTTAGTTCCACTATTGATTTTGAAAAATATTTAGATGTTGTTTTGACATTGAAATATGTATTTGGACTTATTATTATTTTTAGATAAATGTTATCACCTAATTCTGTGCCTAATTAGTAATTAATGAAATTACATCACTGATTTCAGAAACCCACTAAGTTTACTTTTGGTTATATTTGAATTACACATGGGATGGAGTTTCAAAGATGTAGTTCTTTCGATTGAGCTCAAAAACAACAATACTCTAATAGTTTAAAGGTGTATTGGACACTAAAAATATCAACTGATGGCAGAAACAACCTAAGTCCGTGACTAATTAATGTTTTTTTTTAATTATTTCAAAACTAGTTATATTATAAGTAACTTAGCCTGTTTCTGAAATCAGTGATTCAATTGCTTAATTTAATTTTTATTGCTTTAAAAACTAGCATAGATCCAAATTGTTGGTTCATCAATGAACCAAGTGCTTTTAACAAAATGTAATATTTTCCCAATTAATCACAAATACACGGAGTGATGAATTATTGTACAAAATTTATGATATAGTTATTTCATGTTTTCTTTCATTTCATGAAAACTTTGAAACAAGTAAATTACTCTTTTTAAAACTACACATTTATAGGTAGACATGTTCTTTGTCTTGGTTAATTTTTGCGCCAGTCACCATTATTAATAATTAATAATTATATGGATCTTAACCTGAGTCAATTTGAATTGATGTAGAACGATATATGCAACTATCTCAGGTAAATAATTTAGATTCACTAATGTGAAATCATAATCTGCAGAGTTATCTGAAATGTACATTTGGGAATTATTTCCGCAGGCAATCGGAGATGGGTTTCGTTCATATTAGAACCCATCAGTCCGATATAGCCAGATTCGTAATTCCCAGATGTACATTTCCGTAGTTTACATCAAATTATTATTAATGTTTTTACCTTACCTGTCCTATGTTACCTCATATAACATTTTTTTAGAAAAAATGTATATAAACTAAAAACAAAAACAAAAGACAGCTTTTGTATATGAAAGTACAGCAAGTTTACCTGATGAAAATGTTGAGTTCCTCCCCATTAATCATTTGACATTAACCAGAACTTGTGTACACTTTAAATCCATCCATAATCTCTCTATTGTAGTCCCATCCAGAGCAGAAAATGACTCATCGCTGCATATTGACAAAATTCGACATACGTTTCTTATTTTATTTCATTTCATTCAATTACATTTACCTTAAGCATGAGAACAAGTATAGTCAACACGATTTTTAATTCTAAAAAACGCGAGTCATTGTGAGACCTCGTCGTGACGAGTATGCCTAAATTTTCCAGATAGTTATGAATGAAATCAACGTTTTGGATTAGTTTTACTTAGAGCTTGTGAAAGGAGAAATAATTGAATGACACACATTAACTCTTTTTCACAAAAAAAACCATTTTTAATTAAATGCACATGTTCGAAATGGGCATTTAATGTTTTTTGTGAAAAAGGGTTAATGTCAATTACCGTTTTGAATCTTCTAAATTGTGTGGCCTGTCATTGTAAACTCGAAATTTCAATTGAGCCCATAGAAAGTAATCCATCAATATTGAGTCATATTTCTTGATATGTTGCAAAGTTATTTACAGCTTTTTGATTTAGGGCCAATTTGACAGAAGCTGCTTGTTCACTTACCTTGCATGCTTACTTATGCCCATGAGCTATGTTGGGATCATTTCTTGCTTGACATGTCTCGTTTACTGTAGTAGTCATACAGGTGAAACATATTTGGTTCAAATGTGGGATTGGGAAAATTTAATGGCTAAATCAAATCAGACTTGGGACAAACACCGCTTCACGTTGAATAAATATAAAGTTATCAAGTATTATCCATCTCATCACGGTACCCAAGTAAATTATGACTTCTATATTTTATGTATATAATTACAGTTTTATTGTAGTGCTTTGTGGTGTAATTTTTATATCATTTTTTATCGTTTAATATTACTTGATTGCGTGCGCGCATTTTCCCTGGATTGTGGGAATAGCGAGAAGTAGTTTTTAATATTCGTCGACAACCATTAAACGATTAATACCCTTGGGTGATGAATTTTTATGTAGTCCGGAGCGGCCATCGAGAGGCAATTGCTCACCTCGGAGACGTTCCATTAAACTTCCCCCGGCTTAATTCGATGGGGTATTAGTCGCTCCACACGCGCCGGGTCAAGGCTGGTTTGCACTTGAGGTCCATAATGATTGATACGTAGAGCATACATGTATATAAAGCGCGCGAATGCGCGTTTCTCCCTGTGTGCCGTTCTAATTCGTGCCACAGAGGGCGGGCCAAACTATTCCGTTTCTCCGGGGAATGCTTTAATTACAAACGGGACCACTAAAGAGAATAGGAAACTGAGGACCACATTAAAGGATTCCGAAATTTCAGTTTCGAGGATTGTTGTGCGGCGCGCATTATTATTTAAGTCCCCCCGGCCGACGTGTTTCCCTAATTGGGGCGCGTACAGTCCGGAACGCAATTAGTTCCGGGTCCGGCCCTGGCCTAATGAGAGATTAAAAGTTGTGCAGGAGCGGCGATCTTTCGTCGGTTAATTGGACGGAGTAAAAAGCGGAGCGGTCCTCTCGTTAATTCAAGCCTTTTTTCGGGCCTCGCAGGGCACCGGCCCAAGGGTTAAGTGGGGTTATGCGCGAGTATATCGCCGGACATGTTTAATAGAATCCCGGTGCTGTCTCTCCTACACGTGTAATTAATCAATCACGACGCGTGAGGCCCCACAATTAACTTGCCATTTTTTCGAAAGAGTCGACCTTTTGTTTAATTTTCGGGGTGTGTGTAAAATATAATTACGAGCGGTTTATTTACATATTTTACGAGCGCCGGCTTACGATTTATGGACGCACGCATTCCTCCGCGAAATAATCGAACAAATGAAGGGTAATAACACCAGGCGCAAATGATATCAATAAATACACTTGATCCCATCATTCTGGTGCCACTTTCCACTCAAATGAACGACGACACACAGACAATGTCTGAAAGGTGCAATTTAATTTAAAACTCTGAGTTTATTTTAATTATACACATACACATACGAGCTCAATAAGATAGCATCACTTCGTTAAATCCATTAATAACATATGCGGGTGTAAGATGAAATTTCATAACTTGCACGTTGGAGAGTTTTGTGGAGTGTAGCGCGCAAGAACAACACGGTATCTTGAACATTTGCAAGTCAACCCTTTCCTTTTAATGTTATTCGTCGATTAAAATTAAGATGATTGGAATTTAATGTTTTTTTTAAATGGGTCCATCATATTCCATCATCTTAATTTTAAACGACGAATAACATTAAGAGGAATGGAATTATTCAAATCATTCAATTGATAAGTTCCAAAGAGGTATATTCAATGACAAGTGTACGTGCTATTTGCCATTGTATTAACATGTTAACTTCTGAAAAAGCAAAAACGACGAATAACATTAAGAGGAATGGAATTATTCAAATCATTCAAATAACAAATTAAAAAATGATAATGACAAGTATACGTGCTATTTGCCATTGTATTAGCATGTTAACTTCTGAAAAAGCAAATACCATCTTTCAGATGCTAAGTACATAAAAAATGTAATTAACGTATACACTGGGTGTTTATAAATAAACAAAAAACTATATGTGGCGATGTTGGTTACAAAATTCTGAATTTTAAAACCAAATTATCGCATCATGCTTTTTGGGTCTGCATGGTGTATCCATAGTTTGAATATGAAGCAGGGTTAGAATAAAACATGATTTAAAGAATTATCAAAAGTCAATTATTTGATAAAATGAAATAAATCATGATTTATTTGATTTATTTGATTTATTTGATTTTTTTATATTTCTGATCAGTTTTTGCCAGGGTAGATGCGATTTTTAATTTTTTTTAATAAATTCTTGGATTTGAACAAGAATTGTAGATTAAAACAAATTTGTGTCTATCTGTATCTGTACCAAATGTGATGGACCAAAAATGGAAGAATAGAAAAATATTTTACTTACATACAATTATCTACGTTAAAGCATTCTAACTTCTTAGTTACATTATATATTTTATTGTTTACCTATTGCTATGTTCGATTTATTTGATTTTTTTATATTTCTGATCACTTTTTGCCAGGGTAGATGTGACTTATATTAATTGATTTACATCACGATTTTAATCATATGATTTTTATTAATATTTTTTTGGATTTGAACAAGAATTGATGCTTAAAACCAATTTCTGTCTATCTGTATCTGTACCATGTGATGGACCAAAAATGGAAGCAATGAAAAATATTTTACTTACATGTAGTTATCTACTTTAAAGCATGCTAACTCTTTAGTTACATTATATTTTTCATTGTTTACCTATTGCTATGCAAAAACAGCGCAAACACAATGATTAATTTAAAAAAATCAATGATTAATTTACATAAATGATTTATTTAAAAAAAAATCAGTTGATTTAAATCATGATCTAAATCACACCAACTCTGATTTGAAGTCATCTAATTTGTTTTTTTTTTCGTTTTTTTTTCCAATAAATAGGCAAAAAAACTACGATGCTGGTATACCAAAATATTGCTTTATGGGTATGTACTTTCCAAAGTTTGAAACTGATATTTGTTTTTTTTTTATCGAATAATTTTTTTAACATTGAATTTTCGTTTCACAATATTTTAGTTAAAATTTTCGACGCAAAATTTTACGACCAACATCGCCACGTGTAACTTTTTTCTATATTTATGAAACACCCCGTATTTTAAATGGCATATTTACCCCAGCTAGTAGATAATGGTAAAAAATAGAGATATGAGACTGATGTATTTCTGTTTTCATAATTAATTATTTATGTTTTCATTTCATTTTTTTTTCCAATAAATAGGCAAAAAAGTACACCTAGCTATGCTGGTATCCCAAAATATTGGATTCTGGGTATGTACTTTCCAAAGTTTGAAACTGATATTTGTTTTTTTTTATCGAATTATATTTTTAACATTGAATTTTCATTTCACATTATTTTAGTATTAAAATTTTCGACGCAGAATATTATGACCAACATTGCCACGTGTAATTTTTATCTTTATTTATGAAACACCCCGTATTTTAAATAGCAAATTTACCCCTGCTAGTAGATAATGCTAAAAAATAGAGATATGAGACTGATCTATTTTCATTTTTATACAAGGAGAGTCGATATGGAGGGCAGTCTAATATATATAATACATTATCTAGGCAAGTATTTCCTAACGTGGGGTCCAATTTTATTGTTAAGGGGGGCAAAAACTTTGCTGTTGAAATGTTGTTTTGTAAATAATTAGAAAGCCCCACAACTTCCAAAGATATACAGGGTGGCCCACCTATACGCGCTGGGATCATTGCTGCCAAATGAAAATTGAGGAAAACATCTAACTGGAAGTTATTCTACACTTGAGTACTACTTTTTAAAATTATTTTCGAGTATACAGAGTGTACCATAAATGCAGGACACAAAATTTGTTTTGTTGAATTTTTTTCGACGTCCATGATTTTTCGTTAAATTTGATGAAAATGTGAATAACTTGCCAACGTTACATCTCATCCCAAAAAATAAAAATGATTTGTGAAGCCCACATAATTCAGATTATAAAAATGAAAGAATATTCAGGGTGATCCATTTAAAAAAGAGACCAAATGTTGTGTCCCTGATTTATGGTACACTATACACTCGACAATAATTGTAAAAAGTAGAACATTAAGTGTCCAATAACTTTCAATCAGATATTTTTCACAATTTCCATTAGTCTAGCAGCAATGGTCCGAGCGAGGATAGGTGGGCCATCCTGTATATAAAATCTAAAAACTACTCCTAACATGATGGACAAGAAGAGGAATTGGCTGCTTATAATTGACGGAAGATGAGAATCCAGAAATGCTTCTTGTGCAGTATACTTTCCATAGGGAAAACTTGGTAGCTACAAATTTTTCCTGTTCTAAATGAAGTACTAAAGTCAGTTATAAAGTGTATCAATGCTATTAAAGCTAATGCCAAATATGTGCGTCTCTTCATTGTGAGGAAAAAAATGCAGACCATGAACTCTTACTTCATGCTGAAGTAAGATGGCTCTCGAATGGCAATTGCTTTAAAACATTTACGGCACTACAAGTATTTGATACACTTAGCGATTTTTTGTGACAAAGCTGAAATGAAGTTTCTGTTAACGGTTGATGGTAAAGTATTTGTGAGTAAATTAGCCGATATCGGTTAGAAGAGCCAACGTCGATATTTTAAATATGTATAAAATTGTTAATGGTTTAATTGTTTGTCCAGCGTTATTGTCAAAAATTCCGTTGCATGTTCCAAGTAGATATACCAGATCAAAAATACCTTTTTATATACCAATTTGAAAGGCAGATTATTATTTGTACTCGTCAATACCGAGAATGATAAGCTTGGCCTATTCTGTAGAAACCGATTTTTTTAACATTTCTCTTTCTACACTTAAGTCAAAGTTAAAACTTAGATAAACTAGTATTATATATATATATATATATATATATATATATATATATATATATATATATATATATATATATATATATGTATTGTGTTGGCGGGGCTTTGCCGTTAACAAATAAACAAATATGTTTGAAAACTAAATATCTTATATAAGTAACTTCAAGAAGCAAATTAAACTCTTGTTAATGCAGAAGCGAAGATATTTGTTTCCATTACCTTTATTAAATTATGTCAGAAATGTATGCACAACAATTTTGGAAAGTTTCACTGGCTCCAAAAATGTAAAGTGTCTTATACCACTATACCTGTTATTGTCGATCATCTGAAAATTCTATTCGCTGGTTTAAAAGAAAATAAATCTGATTTGAAACAAATTGATTGCCCAACTGATGTTGACGTTAATGTATTAGTCTGAAATTTCAAATATGCAGTATCAAGAAGAACTCGCAAATATGCAAAATGAGACAGTTCGCAAAGCCAGTCATGGTTCCAAAGCCGAGGATACAGAAATCAAATATCCAAATTCAAGCCAAACAAAGGTGCCAAAAAGAAATCGGCTCAATATAACACAACGGGGAGACTTGAGGCTGAAGGTACCTGAATTGGAACCTGATACACAATTTTTTTGCAGCAAGCATCAACGCAAGGATCTCACTAAATTTAAATAATAAATAATTACTAATAATTAAAATATTACAGAATTTTTTTTCATTAAAACTATTTCGTACTTGAATTTCAGTTCTCTATTAGGTTTCGAAAATTTACTTAGTGTATTTCCTCAACAATTTCCAACAACAATTCCTAAAATCCATAATTTAAGTTTCTTCAGTGAACAATTCAATTTGTTTAAATTCATAAAAAATTGAAGTTCATTCATTTAAAATCATGTAAAATTATGTATATGTTATATGAGGGAGAAATTTAGGCAGCTTAGGGTGGGGCATGGCACAAAAACGGTTGGAAAACCGTTTAATTCTAATTTATAATCTAGGCCTTAGTCTTATATATATATATATATATATATATAAGATATATATATATATATATATATATATATATATATATATATATATATATATATATATATATATATATATATATATAATTAATGAAATCTAATGAATTTAAACAAGCAATTATCAAAATAAATGCTTAATGTACCTACCCTCTTTTTATTAGGGAAATTGTATTGCTTCTTTCAAATGAAGTGCCCCGTATATTTTTACTTTTTTCTACTTTTTTTGACAGAACCGTTACAAATATAAATGTCAAAAACTCCAAATAAAAGTCAAATTATCAGTTAATATTGATTTGGTTTGAAAATTTATTTTGATTTTTTTCAATGGTTTACAAAGTATTCAGGTATTCCTGCAGTTTTGTGTAACCATGTATAAGAATTACGATGCTCCATATAAGTAACAGGTAATAAAGGACTTTACAAATACAAATTTGAGAGTTCATGACCGACGTCTCAACAATGAGACGTCCATTAAGAAGAGAAGAGATAACTGGTGTTTAGTATTTTTTTTATTATTATCAAAATAGTGGGGCCATTCCTTTACTATTAGTACTATTGCTAGTAACTGTTAATATTAAATTTTTCCAAATAAAAATGTCTGGTTTCTAGCGCTGGTGGTTTGAAATTCTTATTATTATCAAATAATTTATTTCGGTGTGTACTCTTTTGTAGTAGGTGAAATATATCGCAAGATTATGAAATAAAATGAAGATTTTCATGCCCTCCTAAAGTGAATTGTTAGTTACGCTAGTGTTCCCGCGAGACCAATAAACAAACAGATAATGTACCTGCATCACGCGTTAACGTGGGAGAGCACTATGGCTATGCATCCTGTGTGGAGTGAGTTTTCATTATGACGAATTTATTATCGCCGGGAGCGCGCCGTAAACATCCTAACGCGGCGTTATTAGTTCATCATTATGCGCGGATCACCCTAATCTCCATGCGGGGGAGCACAAAAAGCGCCTTATCTCCGGGATTAATTGAATGGAAAGTCCTTTCGCCAGGCGGTTATTTTTTATACTTTCAATTACCGAGGTCAATCCGCAGGAATAGCTTATCCGGTGCGAATTGTAATTCGCCGAATAGTGGAGAATAGGGCACCGGTCCGGGATAAACAGCATTAACGAAAAATGCGGCATGTTTTATTCATCCCGCTTTTAAATCTGTCACTGATTAATCTCCCCGCGGAGTTTTCTTTTTCTCCCAACAAACAAACTCTTCCTTCGGATCGTCGTAATCCCCGATTACTTCGCTCCGCGCCTCCCCCTCCACGGGACAAAGACGTATTGTAATCCTTTCTCGCGTTATATATTATTGTTATTTTTTTTAAATGATATATCTCGTCGTAATCCTCTGCGACCGACAAAATGAGAAAAAACTAGGGCATCAATTATATCCTCGTCGCGGAGCTTTTCCTTTCGATCCGGAAAAGTGCGGCGATTAATGAAAGGCGACATTGAGAGTCGGCCCGCGCAAACCAATAACCGCTGACTCTATTCTTCCATTCACACGAATCCACCCTAAACTTCGCCAGGAAAAACTTGATAAACTTATTTTCCCAGCAGCAAAAATCAATATCGAACCGCCGCATCATCCGACTATCTTGTTAATACCCTGGGACTACTGGGACTAGGCAATGGGTGCATGTAACCACTTGTAAGCGATGATATTACAAGTTACAAGGCACCATCCGATAATGCTGGTGGTTTGAACGTGTGGGCGAACACCGGAGGACATGGGTTTCCAATGCGTACATGCACTCTCCCCAGGCGGGGGGACGGCCCAGGGAGGGCACGAGCTCGCCTCCCTCGGATGCCCCAAAGGATCAATATTGCCCTCACAACAATAAGGATCGTTTTAGTGACGGTCTTGATTGGATTTCATTAAAGAATACCTTCGCTGGCAATGAAATTTGCGGTTATGGTCGGTTTTATCTTCTCCTTTTTCGTCTTCTCCACGCGCACTCGCACTCCCCCCACCGCCCCTCCAAGTCGGATGTGTGCAGCGAATACAAAGGGATTCCTCCAGCAGGTTTAACAGGAGATTTGGAACTTTATCGCGGCCGTAATTTAACTTTTTACTCCTTTTTATTTATCCGACAGGATTCGACAAAACTTTATTACTCCGCGGACGGATCTAATGCTTGTAACGTACAGGAAAGTTTCTCCGGGGCGTTTTTTACATCAGCGCACTAATTCCGCTATTACATCATGATAGGGATCCGAGGAATTACCGAGCCACAAAAGTTGTAACGAGCGCCGGACCGCACGGCGAAAATATGTTAAGTGAATTAAAATTACGTTAAGAAACATCACGGATGTTGGCGGTAAATGGATACTGCACGAGGTGCATAAACTGCACTTTGTCCAAATCGATTCTGCGTTATGAAATTCCACGAATACGTCTGGCGGGCCCAAGGAATTTAAAACTAATTGAAGTTAACTTTGCGCGGTTTCATAACGAGATGCAGCTATTTTAGTAAGAGGAAGTTGCGATGGCCAGCTCGGCACACGTAGAAATGCCGCAATGTAATTATCAGGCAACCACGTTTACACAGCAATACGGGCAAACATATTTGGAATTGGTCACATGCAATGCAGGGCTGGCAACTTGCACTGCAGAACCCAATTTGGGGAAGTATTTGAATTGGTCCTGGCAACGTGTCGTTTTGTGATCTGACACTACAGCAAAACGAGCAACTATATTTGGAATTGCTCACATGCAATGCAGGGCTGACAACTTGCACGGCAGAATGCAATTTGGGGAAATATTTGAATTGGTTCTGCCAACGTGTCGTTTTATGAACTGTCACTACAGTAAAACGAGCAAATATATTTGGAATTGGTCACATGCAATGCAGGGATGGCAACTTGCAGTGCAGAACCCAATTTGGGGAAGTATTTGAATTGGCCCTGGCAACGTGTCTTTTTGTGACCTGTAACTGTTACTGTCTACTATTAGAGATTTTTTGTGGTTTGTCACCATATTTATCTGTGATAACCCATGTTTCGTCTTCTCACACAAATGCAAAAATAATACACATGTTGTGCCCTATTTTATGTTCAGCATGGTGATTATATGCTGTAGGATATTCAATTTCCCATGTCTGTGCCAAGTTTTGTCTTCTCGCACAAATGCAAGAATTACACACATGTTGTACCCTATTATATGTTCTGTATGGTGATTATATGCTGTAGGATTTTTAATTTCGCATGTCTGCTAACCTCCCATAAACAAAATGTTTATGTAGTCCACTTACTCTGTGCTGGGCATTCTCATATCAAATGTGATTTTCTTAGATCAATCTACTTCTTAAGTTTCCTTCTCATATCGGAGGTTAGAAATTAAAGGTTTTATCCCTAAAGGCTTTATCTTTATTAAGGCTATCTTAACTGATTTCTGCTCTAGACAAATCTTCCATGTAGCCCTACCACTTTTCAAGATTGTTCAACCACGATATCCATATTCGACCTATGTTTCTTATACCTCTAATCTTCCATTGTAGTATGAGTAGTATGAGTAGTAGCAAGTATAACTCTTCCTCCGGCGTAAAATTTTCGTTTTTTGATGTAGTCCATACCAGATAAGATGACACTTTTCACATAAAACAGAATTCCTTCCTTTCTCCTGTCGAACTGGTTAACAAAAATGTATATGCATCTCTCAGAGCATCCTAGTTTATTGAGGTACGATAGTGAGCCTAAAGTCCCTAAGTAATGCGGTTGCTTATTCAAAACGCTTCATTTCTATGGGATCAAAACCATAAATTTATGGTTTATAGCTTTATGGCTCAAAACAGCTACCGCGGTTTTGGGGTCCATTCTTATTGGTACAATTCCACCACTGGGGAACTTCGGTTTTATGTTAAAAGTGACGTCTTATCTGGCATGGCCTATAGTTTTTTTTAACACTCTTTTCTCGCTCTTCTTATCACTTTTTAGTACATCCATCTAGACGTGCCATCGCTATATACTCTACATTCTCCTGTAGCAATACATTTTGGAGACCTAAATATTCAACCTTCACTTTTATTGCGATTTTTTATGCCATGCACAATAATATACTTGAAGAACAAAGAATAACATAAAACATAAAACTGACACAAAACTCAAACACTTAAGATTGACTTTTTTGTGATTAGTTCTATTGAAGCCAGAAAAGATGTCATTTTTCACATAAAACAGAAGTCCCTCCCTTCTCCTGTAGGACTGGTCAACAGAAATGCATATTCATTTCGTAGATGATCCTAGTATTCCTAGTTTATTGAGGTACGATAGTGAGTCTAAAGTTACTGAGTAATGCGGTTGCTTATTCCAAAACACTTCATTTCTAAGGGATCGCAGGAATATATTTATGGTTTATGGCTTTATGGCTCAAAATAGCTCCGCGGTTTTGGGGTGCATTCTCATTTGTCCAATTCCACCAGTGGGAGGATTTCGGTTTTATGTAAAAAGTGACATTTTATCTGGCATGGACTATAATTTTTATGTTCACACTACTTTCTCACTCTTCGCATTACTTATTAATACATCCATTCGTACGTGCCATCGCCATATCCTCCACATTCTCCTCTAGTAATACATTTTGAAGACCTCGATATTTTTCCTTCAATTTTTTATGCCATGCATATTAAAACACTTGAAGTAAAAAAAATAACACAAAACTTAAAACCTGAACAACACTCAAACACTTAAGATTGACATATTTGTGATTAGGGCCATTGGCCATTAGGGCCATTGATTGCTCTGTTTTCTGGTGAATTACAAGACCTATAAATAACTTGTATACATTATATGATTTATATGTTGCATTATGGTGCAGGTTACATTATTTTGCGTCATTTTGATTCTCGTCAGATGCAATATCAAAATTCTTCCCGAATGTAATTTATCTCTAATAACACAAAACATAAAACTGACACAAAACTCAAACACTTAAGATTGATATTTGTTTGTAATTAGGGCCATTGATTGCTCTGTTTTCTGGTGAATTAAAAGACCTGTAAATAACTTGTATACCCATATTATATGATTTATATGTTGCTTTATGGTGCAGGTTACATTATTTTGCGTCATTTTGATTCTCATCAGATGCAATATCAAAATTCTTCCCGAATATAATTTATCTCTAATAACACAAAATATAAAACTGACACAAAACTCAAATACTTAAGATTGACAATTTTTGTGTTTAGGCCATTGATTGCTCTGTTTCTGGCGAATTACAAGGCCTGCAAACAATTCGTATACCCACATTATACGATTTGTATTTTGTATTATGGTACATACATTCTTTTGCATCATCTTGATTATCCTGATGGGCCATATAAAAATTCTTCCCGAATATAATTCATCTCTATAAATAAATAGATTTGATGAGATAGTATTTTGGGATTTTAGTTATAGCCATTCATGTTTTGCACAATTTCATCAAAATCTAACATCATATTACTGCGCTCTTTTTGCTATACATGCACAATACGAGATACAAAAAAACTTAATAATGAATGCCTGCGTCCGATTTAATTTTTTTTTAATTTATTTGGTTTTGTCATTAAAAAATATGAATGTATTAATGTTGGGCCTCACTTGTTTTATACAAAACCGGTATACTGATAATAACAATATTATGTCAAAATATGAGTTATAAGATGTATAAAGTGTTATACCAAACAACATCGAAATCAATGTAAACGTTCTCTTTTTATAAGCAAATTTTGTTTTTTTAAATTAAATTTGAAGCTGAATACTGGCTAAACCAAACGCATTTATAGATAGATAAGTATTGTTAAATCATCTTCTTTTGATCCCAGCAATCTGTGGTTAAGCCATGGCCACATAATTTAGAGACACCCTGTATATTAATAAATTTTTAATCCTTATTTACTGTACTTCATTAATTTAAAAACTAAGGAAGTACATAATATACTACAGCTGTACAACCAATAATGCCAATAATATATTTTTTATTATGAAGAAATCATTTTCAATTTCATCTAGAATTTTATCTAGAAACTTTTTAATTGTCTTAAATATTCACTTTTGTCTATGAAATTCTAATTTGTAGAAGAAACTTTGTAAATTTAACATTTTAATTTTGGAAAACATTGAGTTTGAAATTAAGAATGGAAAACTAAAAACTTTAATTGTGGTATTATTTTCTGAATGGACGTAAAACCTCATTTTATGATTTATTTGAACGTAGTTTTTAATTCTAAACAACTTTTCTATATTAACAATGTCTGATATTCTAGCAAAATTTATGTTTTCTGAGAAACCCATTTATTTGCTGATAAATTTTATTATATGATGGTGACACACGTCGTTTTAGACCATGCAGATTTTTTTATAAAAAGTAACTGTTTTCATTAAATTAATAATAAAAACGTTTTTCAGCCAACTAAAGTAGACACACTGTATATTCAGATCGTGATGTAGTTGAGTGTTTAAATCTCGCTTTAATTTATCAAAATAGAGAATCGCATGCGATAAATTGGAGGCAATTAAAATCCGCGTTCGCATTTCGGATCAGCACTCGCCCGCTGGTCGTTATTACGTCCTTAATTGGGCGAAGGAGAGCGGAGACATGAAATGGACATTGCCCGAGATGGTTAACTCGAAAGGGCCGTGTACGAAAAAACGGCGCGGTATTAATAAGCCCAGTAAATTATAATTAATCGCCGGATTAACGGTGGCGCCGCACGCAACTGGTAGCGGAATTTTTCCGGGCAGGTCATCCCGAAAAGCGGCTTTTTAACGCGCGAGGCGTGCAATTTTCATTTGGATGGGCCCCAATTAATCGCAGTATCGCATTGTCATCTAGGACTGCTCGACTTGCTTTGCTACTTCAGGCTATCTAAGCTAATATTTAATTATGTAAATTTAATAATGGGGGTGAGTGTATTGCTCATTCTATGAGCAACTAGCGGACCCGGCGAACTCTGTTCCGCCTTAGAGGCAGTAAATAAACAAACTTTAGATTTTATTTAATTCTATTTTTTATTTGGAAAGATATATATAAATATATAAAAAAATCAAGTATTTTAATGATTCTTTATTGTTCATGTATTTTGGTGCATAGGTTGCACTTTTCAGTTAAGCACCTTGTGATACACGACATTTTTTGTCTTATTATCAGGTGCAAGTACAAACAACGCAGATGGTCTTCCGACCCGTGAACATGCCGTCAATTGACCATGTGAAAAACATTGATTTTCCAGATTCAGACCACAAACTTTCAAGGATTGTCCTTGTGATTTGTTAATGGTCATGGCGAATGCAAGACGGATCGGAAATTGAAGTCTTTTAAACTCAAACGGCATATCGTTTGGGATCATCGGTATCCTCGGAATGAGGATAACCTCAGGCCACCTGAGGATATCCTCAGGTGGCGGAGTCAATAATGGCAATTTCACTTTTCCACTAAGGCAGCACAATCCGGGCGTTTCTCCTGAAAATTTCAATGCGTCACAATACTCGCAAACAACGTCCATTGACCCAATGCAAACGCTAGGATGCAAGCAGTAATCAGTGCTGCAATCATATCGAAACGCTGCTCGATTCAAATCAGCACTTGATACATTTCTTCTTTTGCGTCGAAAATTATTTACTTCTTCATTTCTGTTATTCGCTCGACGATTTCGCATTGCCAACCGAGCCGTTTCACGTGCTGCCTCTCTTTGATCTTGTGATTGAGAAGCACGAAGTCGAGCCATACTAACGCGGAGCTCTTCACGGGCAATTCCTTGTGCTTCTTCAGTCATTTCATTTGCAATGTTTCGTATCCTTCTTGCATTACGGCTTTGTCGGGAAAGATTTGATCGTCTTGGTCGCGGCATTGTTTACGATTAGAGTCCGGGCAATGTAACGCGCGGATACAGATTTCCATAGCAAGCATGATTTGCTCGATAATATTTGCGTGGTGGCGTGTAAATGTTTGTTTGAAAATTAGGTTTGTGTACGAAAATTTTAAAACACGAATTCTGATTGGTTGAATTGGAATTTTCAACCAATCAGAATTCGAGTTTTTTAAAAAGTGTAAGAAATGTGTAACATTTTCCTTAACACGAACAGACCTAATAAACAAAAGTCGATCAGGCATCATGCACCGAAAAGAAACGTGAGAGAGAGAGAGATATTCCACTGTCGTTAGCGTTTTGTTATTTCATGTGAGATGCGTTTATGTTATACCACGATTTATAGTGACTTGACGGAAACGCGGTCGAACGGGATAAAAAGTATCCTATGTCCATCTCCTGATTATAAGCTACCTCTCCACTAATTTTCAGCCAAATCGGTTCATCCGTTCTTGAGTTATAAATAGTCTAACTAACACCACTTTCTTTTATATATTTAGATAATTGTGAAAATTAAATATAGAAATAAACTTGATGTTTGTTTATAATTCATGTAATTTTTAAAATCTTCAAATAGTGTATCAACAAAATCAAACCTAACCAAACCAAACCTGACCTGAAATATAAATATATACAGTATGTATAAATAAAATAATAATGTATACATAATGTATATGAATAATTAGTCAGTTGCTTATATATAGCATATATTTAAAAAGCTACTGAAAAATAAATAATTAATTAATTAATTAATGGAATATAAATTCCATCTATACTTATAATCACAATCACTAGTAAATACATATATTGAGAAATAAATTGCTGTTCGCATAAAATTTATTTGGGTGTATTTTTTTAACGATCATCGTTATATTTCAAGTAGTTACATTTCCCTAATTTCTTCAAAAATCACTATTATCGTCAAGACCCGCTTGCGTTCGTAAAATACCCTTTGATATATTCCCCCTGCCTTTACTTTTTCTTTCATATTCCTGGATCGAATGTAAATAAATGCGTGGAGCGATGGTTATACATCATATCAATCGCGGCGCTGCGTCACATCTGAATGCGCCTTGGGGGCGGCTGGCGCCCCCGAGTGAGGGGGCGAAAAGCGTTTTCACGAGTGAGTGGGGGCGGCCGCGAGCGTAAGGTCCGCGCCGTAATCGATGGGGATCGGCGGAGACGCCGGGGAATGAAATGTTTATCCCGCCGGATGGGCCCTGATTGACTACATTGGAAACTCATTACCATGTATAAATATTAAAGGCCTCCGTTCCCGTTCCGCAATGTCAATTCGGCGATGTTGATTTTTCCGAGTCTTCCCCCTCGACTTGTAATTGATGCTGCGCGCACGAATAATTAGGGCCGCTTTTTTACCGGTTCGCACGTAAATTTTCTCGGCCGCGGGAAATCGCTCGGGCTAATTGCCGCAATCGATTTTTGCATCAGGCCCCGCTAATGCCACTAATATTGCCCCTGGCTTAAGCTTAATTACAATTTCATCATCGACGTTTACAGCCCAGGCTCCTTCATGCAAACAAAATACGCCGATAAGAATCACGGAATATTTCGGGAGGTTGTAAAGTAATTAATGGAGGAGATACTTTGTGTAATTAATTGTTTATTATTACTTAGGGGAGTTTATTTTATGCGATAAGGTAATTTTAACTGCCAGATCGTTAAATAAATAAAGTTTATTACAAATAAATTGCCTGGTGTTTATTACATTAGCAAAAAATAATTTACAGATATATTACGCATAGATTCATCACCACTTTTTTACATATACATACACATACTCGAAAGTGATGTAAGAATATATCAAAATTTAGATGTACACGTTCCTTACCAAAACTGAAAATAATAAAAAAAAAAGAAAGATGAATTAATAAAAAATAGCTATTTACGAACCAAGGGATGATGACATCCAGCTCGAGGACTTTAGCCCGAGAGATGGATATCGTTCGATGGGCGTAATCATTCGGTGACACCGTGGTGCATACAAGATAATATTTTTTATTTTTCCTTTTCTGAGTCTGGAAAATATATTCCACAGCTTATGGACATACGGACAGACAGCGCCAGCGGTTGTTATGGACATGTTTACATGAAAATTCACACGAAATAATGAATTATTACGCCCTTTTATAAAGACCCCGGTTGTTATGGACATGTTTACATAAAAATTCACACCAGGGCGTAATGAATTATTACGCCCCCTTATTACGCCCCGGTTCTTATGGACATGTGTACATATCTCGTATCCCAGGAGTTACCATTCAAGTTACAGTGAAGTGAAAAATAAAATATTTTACATTGATTTTTATTGTCCAAATTGTCCAAAATAAATGGTATTACAGTAAAAATTCAATAAATGCAACAGCAACATTGAAACTAAATTGATTTTTCGTCATCATAATAAAGTTGGATTACAAAATTAAACCACTAAACGTGTGATCTGTCAAATACTTATAAAAAAAATTAATCAAAAACAGTTAGTCTCATAGAGAGTTGCCAATAGGGAATGTTGCATTTAAGTAGTTGCATTTATCGATATTTTACTGTACGACAAATGCTTAACGTATTTTCTCTTTGATGCAATTTTCAACTCGATTTTTCACAATTTTGGAAAATTGTGGTACTCATGGCGCTAGAAACATACTAAATTTGAACCTATCACCAGATTGCAATGTCCAGTCCATTGTACATGCCTATTGTTGTCAATTTCGGACGTAAGCCTTATTCACAAATTTATTTATGTTTTGATTGAAGGACGTTGAATTAACTTGCTAACATCTACTTTATTTCACAAACGGAGAATTAAGAAAATTGTTGCATTTTACACGTTTCGCTTAACAAAATGGGTGCTCCTGTTGCGTATAACTATTAGAATCAGTCGTTGGATAAACTTGCTAACATCTACTTTATTTCACAAAGGGAAATTTAAGAAAATTGTTGCATTTTACACGTTTCGCTTAACAAAATGAGTGCTCCTGTTGCTTATAACTATTGGAATCACATGACCAGTCAATCGATTCTACATCTAATAGTATCCTCCAAGGTGGAAATGTGATGTGTGCGATTTGCAAAGGTGACTGGCATGAAACTACAATTCAGCATTATCCAGGTTCGACGGCCAAAAGGCGAATTACTTGAATGATCAAATTAGCAGTCTACCTATTACAATGTACTTAGATTACATACTAACCATTTAGCCTTTGAAAACCAGAGTGTAAGTCCTTTTTTTTAAATTGATATATGTCCAGAATCATACAAGGGACAACATCCCTTGTATACACGGTGTTTCGTAAATAGACAAAAAACTATACGTGGCAATGTTGGTCATAATATTCTGGGTCGAAAATCTTAATACCAAATTATCATACCATGGATTCTGTATATGCATGGGGCTCTGTAGTTTGAAAATGAAGTTCATTTGTTTTATTTCGCTTGTTATTTTTTTATTTATAAACAGGCAAAGAATTATATGTGGCAATGTTGGTTCTAAAATTCTAAAATCGAAAATCTTCATACCTGAACATTGTACCATGCTTTCTGGTTATGAACCTAAAGGGTCTCTATAGCTTGAACATGATATCGTTTTTATTGTTTTTTTTTTATGTATCAAACATAATATTGATTTTAAATATCCTAAAATTCTCCCAAAAAATGTAATACCTACTCTAGTACCAGAATATTTGAGATCAAATCTTGGAAATCTACAGGTATTAATTTGAATATCTAAATTTTCTAGTTTCCCTAGAAAATACTCAACCAATAAAGCTGCAACATCTCAAACAATTACTACCATTTTTTGTGCCATTTGTCAGGATTTCTACAATGGGCTTGGTTTAGAGCAGATGTCTTTAAACTTTGACGATCCAACTAAACTTCGACGATTGAACTCTTTGAAATGGTATACACCAAGATCTCCTACTACTACTCATACATTAATATATACTGTATTAATATATTATTATATCTCCAACAGGATTATTCATTTACCAGGATCTGTTTTAAATTCTCATTTTAATTTAAACAACCAATTGCACTCCAGAATTCTGCGGTACCCAGTTTGAAGACCACTGATTTAGATATGTGACCTACCGAAAACTACGAGAAGAAAATTTTCAATATTTTCTAGGGTGGTTTAGATTTTGCTCGTTACTGAGAATCTGGGTGTCAGAAAAATAACTATCTGTAACTTATAAGTTATAAACATCGAATGAATATGAAGTATAAATAAAACATACATTCATTTCATGTATCCAAGTTCGAAGTACGAGACTATCTGACAAGTAGTATTATAGCTAGCGACACCTTCGAAGGCGTGTCCATCAGGGGAGACCATTTTATTGAAAATTGTTGGCTGAAGAAGTGTTGTCGACAATGACCAGATGGTTCTTTCAAGATCATTTGCAGAAAATGTGTTTTCAGCAATGACCAGAAGGATCTTTCAAAGTTATTTGCAGAAGAAGTCCTCAATGACCAGAAGGTTCTTTCAGGGTAATTTGCTTGTTATCAGAACTTTTATCATTATCTTTAGTAAAGAACGTTATTTTTTATTCAACTATAAAAGTCCCATTATAATATGCATCAAATACTTGCTGTAATTGCTGAAAAGTCTAAAGTTAGCAAATATCCCTTTTTTTTCTGGATACTTCTCTAAAAATATAATACGTCGACCAAAATGCTGAAACATTTTAAAGAATTACCACCCTTTGTGTATGCCATTTATTATAACTTTTACGATGATCTTGGTGTAGGTTTAGAGGATACAAAATTGCCTACAGAAAACTTAAATTATGGCAATTTCTGGTCAGTGCTAAAGCATCATGGACTCTTATCGACTGTGCATTTGACCGGTTGCACTCTCAGCGTCCCCTCGAACAATATATATCTATAAAATCGTTCTGCAAAGAGTTCCACATGTTCCATATGTTGGTTTGCACTGCAAAATATTGAGTCAGTAAAATGTGATATATACAGAAAGATTTTGTATGTATCAAACATAAAATTGATTTTAAATTTCCCAAATATACAACAAAAAATGTAATATGTCCTCAAGTACCAGATTTGAGATCAAATCTTGAAAATCTACAGGTATTAATTTGAAAATCTAAATTTTCTAGTTTGCCTAGAAAATACTCTAAATATACTTCAACCAAAAAAGCTGAAAAATCTCAAACAATTACCGCCATTTTTTGTGCCATTTATCAGGATTTCTACTATGTGCTTGGTTTTGAGCAGCTGTCTTTAAACTTTGACAATCCAACTCTACTTCGACGATTGAACTCTTTCCAACGGTATGATTGCTACGGAACACTTTCTAACACAGTATTGCTCATACACCAAGATCTCATACTACCACTCATTACTTCTCATATACTGTATTAATTTATTATTATATCTCTATCAGGATTATTCATTTACTGGTTTCTGTTTTAATTTCTCATTTTAATTTAACTAACTAAATGCACTCCAGAATTCTGCGGTACCCAGTTTGAAGACCACTGATTTAGATGATATCACTTGTTGAAAACATAAGTAAGTAAGTTGAAGATATTTATGTATGTTAATGCTACCTTTAATTTAAGTCAAGACAATTTCCAATATTCAGATGCAGACCACGGTCACTATTTATTGCTGTTTACAAAATTACAGAACTTGTTTGCCCCTGGCAACTTCTAAAGCCTTCTGGACGCTTTCCGACATGTAATTGACTCGTCGCATCACCACAGTTTGAAGTAAGTTTAACCCCATTTTATGAGGTGGTTTAGATTTAGCTCGTTACTGAGAATATGGGTGTCAGAAAAAAATAACTATCTGTAACTATATTCTTTCAAATCATGATCAGTATCTCGGTCATGTTTTGGTCCCATGTTTTCCTCGGTCTCCCTCTCCCTTTTTGTCTTCCGCCTCTTGCTTCCCATACTTTCTTGACTGGTTCTTCTTTTCCTCAGTAGGTGACCCCACCAGCTCATTTGTCTTCTCTATATAAAAGTTTCCAAAGATTCCATTTGAAGCTGTTTCCTGCTGTCAGTATTTTTTATCTTGTCCATCTTTGTTACTCCCCTAACTCTTCTCAAAAACTTCATTTCCATTGCCTGTAGATTGCTTTTCTCATTTCTTGATAGGACCCAGGTTTCACAACCGTACGTTAGGATAGCTCTGTATATAGCTTTTAATACGTCAATTTTAGTATTTCTTGACACTTCCTTCTTACTTATTAGTATTTTGTTCATTGCATGATATACTTTGCGTGTTTTCAAAGCGAATTAATGTTTCGTATTTTTCACTATCTATAACTAATAACTCATAAATATCGAATGAATATGAAGTATAAATAAAACATACATTAATTTCATTTATCCAAGTTCGAAGTACGAGACTATACCAATATTGAGAAGTGAATAAATATTTTTTTGAAAGAAATAAAAAGTTCTGATCAAACGTTATACATGTATTTTGTTGATTAAACTGGGTACTGTTATTATTATTAATAGTATGCATATTTGCTGGGTGACCTGTAGCGATGGCTTTTCTTAACCTGCGGAGTGTACGTGAGCATTCCAGGACCCGGTATATACGTCCGCCGGGTTAAGTCGTCAACGAAAATTCCGCCGGTATTCAATTTCAAATGTGTCAGGCTCCTTTAGCATCAACATGATGCATATTACGCCACGGGCCATCTCCTGACTTCACATTATACAAATTATCTGTATTTACAGAACATTATACGGAGAGGTTCTTTTTTAATGGGATCGTGCTCGGCGCGTCATTTTTTCCCTGGCGGACGCAACGGGCACTTAAGATGCGTACACCGGCACTACCGCGCCATGCCGAGGCGGAGATCAAGACAGAGAGAAAAAAAGGAGGAATAAGACAATTAAATCTTTTATTTTATAATTAGACGGGCACAGGGAACATCTGCCTCACGTGGAACGTTACGACAGGCGAGCATTATTAAACCAAACCGCCTCGCCATTGTTACCTTAATTATTAACTATTTACTGTTTATTTTTGGGAAATTCCACGGCATCCGTAATCGGCCAACGTGGGACGCAAGTGTGGAGCCCCGAGGGAGGCCATTATACATTGTTTCACTACTTATTTCTCATTGTCGGCAGGTCGAGTTGCCACTAATTGAATACTTGGCGTTCCATATGTGTATAAATCAAACAGTACTAAAATGTTTTCAACTTAGTAAAAAGCTACCTCCTCGTAGAATTACTGGTACTGATTACCTCTTCTAATATTCATACTCGCATTACATGCAAATATTCAAAATAATATGGCAATATCTTGGCGATGGTAATTATCAATATGAGCAAAAATTGGCCGGCGTTAATTACTCAATTAATAATACCATTGTAGCTATAATATGATTCAGCATACCTTATGAAGAATACTTAAAATTGAACATTGTTGGGCGACTCCCTGCCATCTACTGTAGATTACTGTTTGTCCATTATATTGAGTACAGCAAATATCCAAGGGAGGCACAAATTGTTGTAAATTAATATAATAAACATGGTGTTACATAAAACTTTATGTACTTACTTGAGTATTATGAGACAAGGATTACATATCCGATGTAGCCTCGTTTCGGTTGTATGACGGCTACTTCTAAGCGCCTGCAGGTAGGCGGGATTGATACGAGCAAAATTATTACTGTTATTATCACATACGGTGCAGAAAATTAAGGAACGAACATAAAACACAAACCGTAATCAATGCAAATTGCATAAATTGCGAATATCACATGAGGTTAATTTCCAGCTGGTTTATTTTTTCGTGTATCCCACCCCGCACACATTAATCCAACCTTGTTTAAAGTTATTTAGTCACGTGCACAATTTATACTGTAAAATCTAGATTGCATGGCGGTTTTTCTTTTTGTAGCGTGATGAAAATTACTAGGGGGCTGGGATGCAGATGGTTCAAATAATTCAATTTTGGCCACATTTAATATAAATTGAATTGGACGGCGGCGCGACGTATATAATTTGATAAGTAACACATTTTCCACATCGCCGCCTAATTTTGTTTTAATCAACGCTCGTGGAAAAGTGCGGTCGTTTATTTTAATTAAGACCGCCGCGAATGGCGGTGGTAATTAATAGACTGCTTGGGAATGGGGGAAAAAATCGCACGTGCATATGTATGCCGCGTGCGCTGCGTGTGTGTGCGAAAACGTAATATATGTACCCCATTACTAGTCTCCCGCACGACACGGGACCACCAGAGCCAGATTTATTGGGTATCTGATTTTAATAAGTAATCATTTTTCTCATTATTGCACTTCTGCAAACCGTAATAAATGTTTAGCTAATTTAATGGCCGCGCTCATTCGATTTATGGGTTACACATGTTAAGTCGCTCGCATAAATCACGGCCAGTTTGCCCGGCGTCTTCGGTACGGTCCTGGACGCAAAATAAACGCGAACATCAAAGGCAGCCCCGATTAATTTAAACAGACGCCTGGACTGCCGACCGTTACGATTCCGACAACGGAAACTTTCGTTGTGGTGCGGCGTGCGCCAAGCAGAAACCGAGTTGGGGGTTCCCCAAGGTTCCGCACCAGTCCAGAAACTCCTGCGGGGAACGAAGTTTCGCTGCAATTCGTGGAGCAAGCGGGTCAGCGAGTTTCGCGGCTGGAGTTGTGAAAACCGTAGATTTTAAATTGAATTCTAAAGCGGAATGTAAAGCTAACAATATAGCATTTAGTAGTTTACCACTAGAGCACACAAAGTATAAACACAAGCTGAGTGTTAAACCGTGAAAACCCCTAGAAATTATAATCTATTACATACTACAACAATGTTGTAATATCGTAGACAAAATAGACTATTAGTAACGTTTTTTGTGCGAAGTTTAATATTGAAAAACAAACACAAAAATCGTATAAATATTTTCAGAGTAAACAAAGTGTGACCGGAAAACATAATAATATGAATGAATTGGAACTGACTCGGTTCAGTAACTAATTTCTATTTTATCAGTAATGATGAGTTCTATTTCTTTTAGTAACTTAAGAAAAGCAAACAAAGAAGGCAATAATAATCAAAATAGAGAACACAAGTTAAAGTAGTTAAAGCATATGTTTGTACTTTTTTAAAGAAATGCTTTATCTAGTGACAATTAATGTAAATTATATTTTATGCATTTACAAGTCAAAAACGATAACAACGATATACCAATTAACAGAAATTGGTATCTGGTAAAAAAAAATAGTTACCTACCCCTCTAAGAATCTAAAATCAATGTGTCAAATAAATGTTTAGAATTTTTGTGTCAAATGAGTATCAATTGGCTCAGTTCAAAGTAGTTAAGGAAACCATTTTTAGGAGTGTCCTATTCCCACCTATAATCAAAAACAGATTACAGTAAAAATAATTTTAATTAAAAAAATTTCAAGACAAAAACAAGAAGATTAAAAATGAAAAATTTCCTGCCACAATAACGAGAGGACCCTTAATGGAGTACCAAAATATTGGAGTAAATAAAATCTTTAGATGAAATTTTTACATTTGTTATGCTCAAATGTTTTAATATAAAATTTTTTTTATATTAAAATATAAAATCCAGTACCAATTTAGGTAAAAATAGACAGTACAGGCAGAAAATTTGCAAAATAAAAAGCTGAATGAGGCGGTAAAAAGGCAAAATAGGAAATAAAACAGGCAAAAATATTACAGGCAATAAATAGTTATTTACGTAACCAGTTATGAAAAGTGCAATATTTTTTGACGAGTGTAATATTTGCCAAAACGAGCGAAGCGAAGCGATAAGTCAAACAATATCGCATATTTCATAACATGTTACGTACAAAACTTTATTTAATTCCGGCAGAATTATTTAATCTACTACTTGAATAACAACGTTCCTTACTACATCACTGAATCAGATTACCTTATACTTTGTATAATTGATTGCACTGGCATAAACAAATTGGTCAAGAAACTGAAATACTTCACACATTTAATAATAATGCCAAAAAATATCTTCAAATAGCGATTCAGAACTAACTTATGATGTTGAAGACTCTGCTAATGTTGCCATGGGTAGTTTACTACCAGAAAAGTCCGGAAATAGATACGCTGTAACCTACAAAAAGTTCGAAGCTTTGTGGGAATTGCAGTTATTTAATATCTTTACATAACTACATTACATAACTGTGTGCGTGACAGTTGCAAAAAAATAACATTTCATAACGACAGAAATTGATGTAAAATTTGACTTTTCAAAACGGAATTAAACAAACAGTATTTTCAATCAAATTGTTTGCATGTAACTCATGAATTGCATTTTAATTAAGTTATATCATTACCTAAAAATCGCCGGAAAAAAATCCTTGAAATATACCTATAATTTAATGGACTACATTTAAAATGTGCATAGTAGACTCAATAGGCACTTGAGCAAAAATAGGCAACGACATTGAAAATAGGCACTATAAGGCATTTTGTGGCATCCTGCCTAAGTACCAGGCCCTAGTTATATCCAATGAGGTAACTACCTCATTCTTCAAAGACAGTTCTTATAAATTTTCCGTATATCACTTCAAAGGGGAAGAGTAAAAAGTATTGAAACACTTGTCACCAGTAAAACGTAATGAATTCATAAGTTACAAGTTTTTCTCTTCTATCCAATTTTTAATTAAACTATTACTATTGTTATTTATTCATTACTACTACTAACTAACTAATACTAACTAATATAACTAATACAACTAACACTAACAAGAAAGTAGTGTAAGGAAGAAATAGCAAAGGCGATGAGCGCTAGAGACCTTCGAGAAGGACAATGGGTCAACCGAGGAGAGTGGAAATTGGGGTAAGTATCCCGAAACACGTGTCAGACATGATTAATAAAATGGCATAAATATGTATTATTTCCATCAACAACGCAGCAAGGAAAATATTAACTATCCAATTTGTGTACAATTTAAAAATATCTTTATATTCAAACAGATTTAAATTCAGTACCTGTTTACTTATATGCAAGGCCTGGAAGTTAAGCACCAAAAAAATTAAAAATAGGCAGCAAAATTCAGTATAAATAGCTGAAAGAGACAGAAAAAATGGCGACAAGGCATTAAAACAGCATTTTTAATTAAATTGTGTGCATCAATTACATTTCAGTAATGAGAACAATTACATTTCAGAACACCCAACTCGTGATACTGATATCTGGTTGATTTAACTGGAAGGTAGGTAATGAATTGTTTAATCAAGCATTTAAAGGTTTCATACATTGGAGAATTTAGTTTAGAACTATTATCTTTATTACCCCATAATATTATCTACACAAATTAGATAATAAATGGTTGTTTTCAATTAATTAAAAAAAAATCAATTATTAATTAATTTGTTTTTATTCAAAGTATACTTATTATCGATAGGGTTATTCGAAAATGATATACAGTGTTCAAAATTCAGAAAAGTAATTTATGATTTGAAGAAAAAAATAATTTATTGAAAAATCGCAACCAAACACGAGAGCAAAATGTGATTTTTATTCATAAAAAATACGGCAAATGTTAGAAAGGTCCGAAACGTCTAAAAGAATAACATTAACGTCTATAATCTTGGATTTTGCAAAACTATTAACATTTGAATACTTGTTATATTTTTACGCATAAACTGACCTCTAATTTTTTTCTCTAATGTATAGTTGAGATTTTTCGTTTAAGTATTATTGAAAATATTAACATTTATACATGTTTATTTCGAGAATCACAAAAATGCTGCATAAATAGGACTTTTCCTTTTGAAAAAAACATTAGAAATCGCTGTAGGTCAACAGAAAATTGAAGCTAAATTGTGGATCTTCTAAAACACTTCTTGGCCTATATGGAATTTTTTCCCTAAATTACAATTTAATTCTTCTGTCAAAACTTTTTGAACACACTGTTTAGGCTTGTTAATTTTGTCGAGCCGTGATAATGGATTCAAATTGATATTGGCTTAATAACACCAGGTACCTGCTTTAGCAAATGTGCAGGAGAATACTATTAATAATTTATGTTACTGATAGGTAGTCAACTGACAAAGATTACTACTAATTTAAGTTATAAACAAACCATACATTTGTTTTTGACATGGTTTTTATTTGCAATGACTTTGATTTTATAGTAGGTATAAGTTCAAATTTTAACATTGGTTGCTAATTGACATCCAAAAAACTCTTCAGCAATATATTTTCAAAAGTGTGAGAAAATGCACAAAGAATCTCTCTTTATTTACGGAGAAAAGTACAATAAAATTATTTTTCTATAAATTTTTGTATATATTCAATCATCAATCATCGGTATTTTATCATAACAGCTGATATTATCAAAATTAACAACGTAACTTTTACTTACATGACTAAAGCTTATCTTTAAAAAATCTTTAAGCATTTGATTTCAAAGAAAATTGGTGTGTAAATTACTTATCATACTGATTTTCCATATAAATTAATGGATATCTATTTTCATGTATATGAAAAGATTATACGTGTATGCTGCCTATATTTTTGCTATTTTTTTTTGCTGAATTAGAAATCCAATCAAATTCGTTTCTCTGTAGTCACGTGTTCGACAAAATATAATCAAAATAAGATTAGACTTATGGTTTTTACTGGGTAGTTATCACTTATACGTTGACGTTGCTGGGTTAAAAAAACATTGCTAATAATGAAATGAAATTATTAAAATGTCATGTTCACATTGTTAAATGTGAACCAAATGTCCGTCATAACCAAATATCATAACCAAATATCCGTCAAGCATTAATAAATAACTTATAATTTTATCACAACTTCTTGAAGTACATTGCTTTATTCATCAATCTGCCATAAAGCACGTCGATGCCAAGAAGCAATCCAATGTGTCAAGCAATGTGGTTTCGACAACTGTGATAAAATTATTTCGTAATTATCAATGCCCTTGGGTTATTACGACTGATAAACACCATCGTAAAGTATAATATTTTGTGGCTCTAACCATTTTTTTTGCTTTTGAATAGATTATAGCGTAATATTTTGGGTGTGTAATATTTTGAATAACAATATTTTGAATTGACACGTTAATAAGTACATAACTGCATGGTGTATAATACCACATTTTTATGCTATAATAACTAAAAACGTATCATTTAGATTCAGGAAGCAGATTTAAAAAAAATAAGCGGAAATAAATGACATGCAATGTGTCATTTATTGACACATTGCCAAATGACAGCCATGTCACATGGCGGTGGAGACTCTAAGGTGCATGAAGCGACGAACCCAAACACAAATTTCCCATGTAAAACCGCAAGAATTATTTCGGTGGGCAACAATTAAAATCGCATTCAATGGGATGTTGACTTTTTTCTATATTTTTCATAGAAAACTGAAATGCAGTCTTACCCTACATGCAGCGGCGCATTATGATATCATGAGGCCCTGGGTTGAATTTGAGCCCCTTCATGTACAGTGTTAGTTTTTGTTTTTTTTTTGCATTAAATAATAAACACTATAAGAAAACTATTTATTTGGGCAGGTTTGACCATCAATTATATTATGGTTCTTATGAAGCGTTAAAGGTTTAAAAATATAGTCGTACTCAACTAAACGTCCAGTTATTGAAATTTATTACAGTATTTGCTATAAGTAATTTGAAAACCTTTAGCAATCTTTATTACGGAATGGTTGTTTTATTGCGAGTTTGCTGATTTTAATTTTCCATTTCATTTAGCAAACCTACCGTTTAATTGATTATTGTGCGGCTGCAAGTGTGCATGTGTAGTGTGAAATTTTCTAAATGCCCATCAACGCCTGCATCCATCAACGTCGTCTCCCGTGTTGAACAATTTGCTCGCGAATTGAATATTTCATCTCGGCGGCCTGACGAGAACATCCAAATGTATTTCCGCTATATTTAATATCTGCTGGATTCGTGTCGAACCGAGTGCCCGGATTTATTTATTGTTTTCGCCTTGATTTATCTGCGGATTGTTGGTGGAAATGTTTGCAGCTCGTTGGATGCGTGGAAGCTTCGGAGGGGATGCACTGCGCTTGCCGGTTAGTTTTGGCGATTTAATCCGAATTAGATTACGGGGGGCGTTAATGAAGGGTCGTGGGTGCGGACGCGGTGCGGGGGCCTCGTTAACTCCCACGATTCCGCGGGATTCCCTTATAGTTCCTTATTGAATTAGATCCGAGAAGTTTATGCACGCTCCGGCGGAGTCCCCTTTTAACAATCTCCTAATTGCGAGGAGCACAGTTAATTTATAAACAAGCAACGAAGTGAAATAAGACAGGGAAGCAGGCAGCGGCTTTTGTTTGCAATGTGTGTTTTATTATGGAATGTTAAATTACATCCACAGATGATGGAAACTGCTCTCCGGTTGGAGGGGCAGAGGCCCGGTATTTACTCGCTCGTATTGTTATTAATTTCAGGCACAAACTCTGGGATATTAAAGCCGAGACCCCGGAAAACCTCTTCTAAATTTATTTTACATATACACTCAAAGGCCCCGATTTAATAATGTAAATTCTTTAATATATAACCAAATCCACGGCGTGGTCTTGTATCTAGCCGAAACAAATACACTGCCAGGATATGTAAATATCGGAAACCAGATTACCTGAAACACGGCGGATTAACGACGGCCACAGTCTCTCACATCACCTGCAACGCCCACGCGGTCCGGCGCTCGTTATTAATGGCGGTTAATTCAGTGCAATTAACGGAACGATGAGGGCCCCCCGATTAATCACCCCCACGCGCGTGCCCACGGGTGGCTGGAGGCAGTACGGACGCGACGACGGCCGCCAGGTTCACGCGATCCTCTCGCTGCGCAATAAGGCACGAACAGAAGGGGGCACCGATAAATGAGCCGATGTCGGGGCCGGTTTTTAGGTAATTAACAATTAACGAGACGGTACATGTGCGAAAGCGCAATAAAAACGAACGGCCCTCGTAACTCATTTAACGGCCCGCCCCGAAATGATTTTATCCGACGCCGGACTTAACGACGAATTAAACCAGCGCAGGTATTAAGAAGTGATGAATCTGCACACACAGCTGCACAAAGAATCTCCTATTTACGCATTTACATCCTAGAAAAGTGAAGTTAATCAGCGCGGTACTTTTCTACCATAATTTCATATCTTATAAAACAATTTTTAATAAATATATCGTTCATATTTTGTGAAAGCCAACAGAGCATTGTGTGTACCTTAGTTTTAACACAATACAACATGATTTTACAATATATTGCAGTAGTTTATAGAAGGCAATCATCTGAGAGAGTGTGCAACAAACCGTGTGATTTTATGCAGCCCACTCAGTAAAATTGGCGCTTTGTTATTTGTAGCAACGAAACTGTGCTGCAGACTTAATTGCCAATTTCCCGAACTTCATTATGAATCAATTAACCTACAACAGTGTTATAGCTTGAAAGATTTACATATTAAAATCTAAAATCATTTTTGTATGCCGAATGTATTCCATATCAGTATTTGACAGTGTTGACAGTATTTGACATCAGTATTTCTTAAAAAACATTTAAGAAATTCAACGCGTGTTTTCTCATAAAAAAATCAATGTACAGTCGTGTTAAAAAATGTGTTGTACACAGATATTTGGCTGTTGTAAATCGTGTTTAAAAATATGTTGTAGTTTGCTGTATACTTTGTCAATGGTAGATACATTCCAGAACTGTCAAAGTGGCAAAATTTAATATCATTGTATTCTTTACATGAAAATTAATTACTCTAGATCTTTAGTGAATTATTTATTCAACCATTAAAAGTTTGTCGGTGGTTGTGTTTTTACTCGTCAAATGCTCGATCTGTATCATAAATTAAATAGAACTAGATCTTACATTTTAAAATATTTGCATGTACAATACTTTTTCAAACTTTGTGAAATTAAGTCACATTCACACAGCAGAAATGTTTAATGAACACGACTGTACAAAGTTAACGCATAAAAAATGTAAGACACACTATTTAACCTCGCTTGATTAGGGTTTTCGTTTCAATGTACAAAGACACGTTGACGCAGAAAAACCGCAGGATACACTGTTTAGCCTGATGTACACCACTATATTTTAGTAAACGATCAATCTAAGAGTTGTCTGGCTCTAAAAAAACTTAGACCATGAATATATCAAGACATACTAATTTTTGAAAATTTTGAAAACAGATGTCAGTGTCTAATTCAATTTGTTGAAAATTAGCTGTACCAGTTATCTATAAAGGCGGTTGTAAGTCCAACTTACCTCGAACGGAATATGAGCTCGAGATGAAAAAAAAATGAATTGCAATTTAAAATAATGTTGATGACTACAGAGATAAAAGGATAGACCTGAATTTTTTTTCTAACTCTCAAAAAGGGGCATTTGAATAGAATTGTTTGACCATAATTTGAAATTGCGTGAACTTCATTATTAATCAATTGACTTACAAGAGTGTTATAGTTTATAAAAAAGATTCACATCAATATTAGTTTATAACCGAAACCGGTCGCAAATTAAAATTAATAAAACATTAAGGAAATACAAGAGAACAGTATTTTCCCTTATCATAATAAATATTGGTATCTAGTATAAATTTTGAATGCCAAAAGTATTCGATTTCTGTATTCGTTTTTTTTAAGCAACAATTCAATGTACCGTAAATTTGACTTCTATACGAAAAATAAGTTCAATAGTAAAAAAAATGGAATTGCAATCTAAAATATATGTTGATGCTTATAGCTTACAGGAGAGATATCTGAAATTTTTAAACACGCTCAAAGAGGAGCATTTGAATAGAAACATTTCGGAACGATTTTTTGAAGAAAACAAAGTAGATTTTAATCTATTCTTAGATTTTGAGTTATCGAATCCCAAGCTGAAAGTGAGTATGTACCTGTATATGGTATACCTTGTAGCTTATGGTACCTTAATGTATTAAGCTACCAGGTATGCCATACACAGGCACATACTCACGTTCAGCCTGGGATATACAAGGTGGTCATTTTTACGACGCCCACCATTAGGATCTATTAAACGGAAATATATATAAAGTTGGTCAAATGGGATAAAAGTTTCTCATTTTTGTGCCTTTCAATATACTGAAACGAAATCCGGGATATCTTGCTTACTTCCTGAAATATCGCTGAAAAACTGTAAAAGTGCACTTTCCTTTTCCTTTTATAACTTTTTTACTTATGGAGCAAATTTTACGAATTCACAATAAATTTTGAATGCCAAAAGTATTAGATTTCAGGATTGGACAAGTTCGAGAATAATTTTTAAGAAATTCAGCACGTTTTTTAAGCAACAATTCAATATACCGTAAATTTGACTTCTATACGAAAAATAAGTTCAATAGTAAAAAAAAATTAATTGCAATCTAAAATATATGTTGATGACGTCATAGCTTACAGCATAGAGACCTGAATTTTTTTTAAACGCTCAAAGAGGGGCATTTGAATAGAAACATTTCGGAACGATATTTTAAGAAAACAAAGTAGATTTTAATGTATTCTTAGATTTTGGGTTATCGAATCCCAGGCTGAAAGTGAGTATGTACCTGTATATGGTATACCTTGTAGCTTATGGTACCTTAATGTATTAAGCTACAAGGTATGCCATACGCAGGTAGATACTCACTTTCAGCCAGGGATATACAAGGTGGTCATTTTTACGACGCCCACCATTAGGATCTATTAAACGGAAATATATATATAGTTGGTCAAATGGGATAAAAAATTCTCATTTTTGTGCCTTTCAATATACTGAAACGAAATCCGGGATATCTTGCACACTTCCTGAAATATCGCTGAAAAACTGTAAGAGAGCACTTTCCTTTCCCTTTTATAACTTTTTTACTTTTGGAGGAAATTTTACGTAAAAAAGTTATAAAATGATAAGGAAAGTGCACTTTTTCAGTTTTTCAGCGATATTTCAGAAAGTGTGCACGATATCCCGGATTTCGTTTCAGTATATTAAAAGGCACAAAAATGAGAAACATCCCATTTGACCAACTCTGTATATATTTCCGTTTAAGAGACTCTAATTGTGGGCATCGTAAAAGTGACCACTTTGTATGCAATATACGGGAGACTATACACATATGGTCTCCATTTTTTGGAAAAAGTCTATGCAGGGTGTCCCAAAAATAGTGGACAAGCTCGACAGTACGCCACTCGGAGATGCCAACTGAGTCCTTAAAAAATACTAAAATAAATCCTCGGGCTTTGCTTTTTGAAATATTACTAGTCAAAGATATAACTTTACAGAATGTTTAGAAGGGCTCTTAGAAGGAATCAAATGAAAATCATGTGTTAAGTTGTTTAATTATATATTTTTTTTATATTCTTGTTGGATGATTCCATTTGTAAAACCGAGTTTAAATATATCAAAATGAAAATTGTCCAAAAATCAACGTGACAACAATTTACTGTAATAAAGTCGCCTATAATTTATGTTTTTTGAAAGTAAAATTTGTTTCTTTTAATTTTAATTAGTACTTTCTAAGGACTCAGTGGCCATCCCTGAGTGGCATGCTATTGAGCTTATCCACAATTTTTGGAACACCCTGTATACCTACTTACTTTTTAATTTTTTATGATTATTTTTTATGAATTCCAAATCCAAAAAAATTAACCAGATACACATTTAGATGAAGTGAATAAAATTATTTTAATTTTCACCTTTATGACATTAATTTCAGACAATTCATTCACCATCATTAATAATACTTCTTCGCCAAAAAAAAAAACGGTTCACAGTCCTGAGTAAGCTATAGGCAACTTCTTCTTCTTCTGCAGGTGCCTATCCGTTCCGGATATTGGTTATTATATTGGCTATTTTTACTTTGTTCACAGCTGCCCGGAAGAGGCCTGTGGTTGTCGTGGAGAACCAACTCCTCAAGTTTTTAAGCCACGAGAATTTTCTTCTCCCAATGTTTCTTTTTCCTTGAACTTTGTAGTATGCACTGAAGGAGTCCGTATCTACTAGAGTTGCGCATGATGTGTCCCAGGTATTGTAGTTTCCTGGTTTTAATCGTGGTCAGGATAGCCAACTTGCATTTAGTATAAAGCCAGGAAACACACATACTAAATGCATATGAGGAAGTCGCCAACGGTTTTAGAAAAATTCACCGCCATCAATTCACCGCCGTCAATTTAGTCTTGTCAATTCATCGCGCTATTAGTTCACCGCGCCGTCAATTCGCCGCTGTCACTTGATCGTACCATCAATTCACCGCTGTAAATTCATCGTGCCATGAATTCACCGAGTCACATTATATGTGTTTGCTGTGTCTTTGTTCTACAGAAGTACATTTCAGCAATCAAATTTCACGTTACGAATAGCTTTATGAGAAACACTTCAGCAAAGGTGATAAAGATTCCACATAAAACTATCGGTGTTAATTATTTTGTCATAATAAATTGTTCGCGATTTTTTTTTTAGTAATTAACGATGTAATTTTTTTTTTCATTTCATTTTCCGTATTTTTTAAAGCCTGTTAGCGTTACCCAGGAGACACCACGTGGAGGTCGGCTTTTTCGTCTCCCAAAACTGTATCATTGTTCAACAGGTGAGCTCAGCACTATCAGATAGTGTAAAATCAGTCTTTAGTTTACATGGACTAGTTGACTTTAGTAGTCTATGTAAACTAAAGACTGACTGGACACTACCTGATAGTGCTGACCTCACCTGTTGCATTCACCTATAATCAAAATGGATCTAAACACTTTTTTTAACATTGTTATTCATAAAAATTTAAACCGTGGTTTAGCAGAGGTTTAGCCATGTTTTACAAAGGGTTGCCAAGGTTACTAAGATAAAACCACCGTTAAACCGGGGCTTAAAATTATATGAATAACACTGTAGGTGTGTAGGTATGAGTTTTAAACTCAATCAGGTCCAGTTGTTCAAACGATTTAATCCTGATTCAGTTTCTATGGATACTATTGTATCAACAATTGTATCCTTTATAACTAAATCATGGTCAACGTTAACCCAAGATACAACTGTACAACTGTACAGAATGTTTCTATGGGGGATGTTTCTAATTTGGATGTTTCTATAGGGGATCTCGGTAACTAGACGAGATAGAGAAAATCGGACGACGTATCCTCGATCTCTATTTTCAAGACCAACTCAATGGTGAAAATAAAAATTGGCTATCGCCTTTTGTTTTCAAGTTATGGCCAAAAACTCATTATATTCCATTTTCGATTTTTATCAATATTTCATTTATTTATCATTTTATTAAGATACGAGTTGCATATTCTTCAGGCACTTTTTTACGGTGAATTGAATGAGTTTTACAGATTTTTTATATCTTTTATAACCAAAATACAAAACAAAGTTTTGTTTCTTTAAATAGAAGTCATAGTTGGCTTTGGTCTTAATAAATAGGTATTTTTTTCTCTTTTTGATGATGTATCACATGTGGATGTTATAATTTCATTTTTGTTGAAATCTATTAAAATTCTATAAAAACGTCATATGTTCTCTTGGTATTCTATTGGTATGTTCTCTTGGTATGTTCAATTGGCATTTCTTGGTAGCTTTGGTATAGTCCCTATATTGTTCTCAGTGGTCCTAATCTAACCTAACATCAGCTATTTTTATATTGTGACATGTTGTAATCATGTGACATGTGACGAGTATGTATAATTTTTGAATGTGAAGCAGTAAATTGATGGCGTGGCTAACTGATGGCGCGATGAATTGACAGCGGTGAATTGACATCGGTCGATGAATTGATGGCGCAGTGAACTGATATCGCGATGAATTGACAGAGGCGAATTGACCGCGATAAATTGACGGCGATGCATTGATGGCGGTGAATTTACCAGAAACCTTCGTCAACGACTCGAACAAGACATGAAACGAATATTACTGGCTTTAATGAGTTTTTGTTTGGAAAGATATGACTATCGTTTTTTACATTTGTTGGCCTTTTTTAACTAATATCAATTTTCTAGAACATATGTCACATGAAGCAGTAGAAATGGGAAGAGTGAGAAATATTTGGAAAGCAACGTTGACACTCATCGGACATATAACTCTGAAATATCAATATATGTGTATCTCAATAAGCTTGTACGTTCTACAAATAAATCAATTTGGATGTGAATAATACCACAACAAGACTAATGGAATCATATCCGAAGAGTTTCAACGTTTGTTTGATATTCTATAGCTCTTCATGACTTTGGAGTACTACGTATAGAATTACTTCAAAGTCATGAAGAGCTATAGATTATCAAACAAAGGTTGAAACTCTTCGGATATGATTCCATTATTCCTGTTGTGGTATTATTCAAATCCAAATTAATTTATTTGTAGAACGTACAAGCTTACATGAGATATACATACGAGGGCGGTTTGACGGAAGAGTGACTTTTCAAAGGTTGGTAACACTTTCGCTGCAGTGATTCTGTTGCTAGCTCCTGAGGTCTTTCGGAGGTCTACTGTCAAAATTTGGCACCAATCTGACGGATAGATTATGTTTTATACTTACTTGAAGAAAACTGTTTTCGTTGTTGTGTAAATATGGAGAAAAACTAATTTCGAGTGTTGATTAAACATTATTTTCTGCGTGAAAAAATAATTAAAGAAACCGAGGAAAAGTTACGTAAATATTATCCAGAATCTGCTCCGTCCCATGGAATGATTTGTAAGTGGTTTCTGCTTTTAAAACCTTGCCATATGAGCATGGTTGATGCAGATCGTCCGGGACCATCATTTACTGTAACTACTCCAGAAATGGTTAATAAACTCCATGGCCTTGTAATTGACGATCGTCGAATAAAAGTTTGTGAGATAGCTAATGAAGTAAACATCTCAACCGAACGGGTATACAATATTTTGCATGAACTTTTCAATAAGAAAAAGCTATCCGCGAAATGGTTGCCGCGTTTGCTTAATGGCGATCAAATGCGCGCTCGCATTAAGAATTCAGAAGAATGTTTGGCCGTCTTCAACGTAATTCAAAGGAATTTTTTCGTCGATATGTCACAGTAGATGAAACTTGGATACATCATTATACTCCAGAAACAAAAATACAGTCTGAATAATGGATTTCTCCATGCAAACATGCTCCCAAGAAGGCAAAAACACTTTTTTTCAGCCAATAAGGTCATGGCAACAGTTTTTTGGGATTCAAAAGGTGTAATCTTTATTATTTGTTCACAAAAAGGAAAAACGATAACTGGTCAGTATTATGCTGACACGTTTTGATGCCGAACTTGAAAAACAGCGACCTCATTTGATGAAGAAAATGTGTTGTTCCATCACGATAATGCGCCCTCTCATTCGTCTGCAATTGCTACAACTAAATTGGCTGAATTGCATTGCAAATTACTGCCTTATCCGCCATATTCGCCATATCTGGCTCCCAGTGATTTCTTCTTATTTCCAAATTTTAAAAAATGGCTGGTGGAAAAATATTTCAGACAAATGAAGAGGTGATAACCGAGACAAATCCATATTTTGAGGACTTTCCGAAAGATTACTTTTTGGAAGGTTTAAATAAACAGTAAACTCGCAGGGCTAAGTGTGTACAGTTGAAAGGGTGTTATGTTGAAAAATAAAATATATTTTTAACAGAAAAATAACGTTTTCATTAAAAAGTCACTCTTCCGTCAAACCGCCCTCGTATATTGATTTTTCGGAGTTTCAGAATCTTCTGTTTTTTCTATTTATCTTTTTCTCTTGGTTACCCTGTCTATCCCCGCTCGGCCTACTACTGTTTGCTGGAAGTTGTAGAAATACATTTATAACACTACCATGCCACAATCCAAACTTGTGGAGAGCTCTAGAATGTCAAGCAGAGTTTCGAAGCTTCAAATTGCAATTTAAATAAGGAAGATGCTTAACTTTGTTAATATCACATTTATTTATAAATATTTTCGAACAAGGGTATTTGTAGTTCTAAAATGACCAGGTCTTAGTTGAAAGTAAAGTCTCTACTTCTAAATAAATGTGCTATTAACAAAGTTGAAAGTGTTCTTTATTTAAAAAATAACTGTGTATTACTAAGTAAATGCCTCTAACATTAATCATTCAAATTGAAATAGAAAAAAAAAAAGATTTTCACATGCAAGTCAATATCACGAATTGAACGTAACTCAGTTATACTAGTTTTATAAGGAAGTGTTTTAAAATTCTCTTCAGAGATTTAACTCAAAATTGAAAGATGTATTTGAAAACTGTGGGGAATTGAAGTAAGGTAAAATAAAGTAAAGTGATTAAATTGGATGTGTGAGTGGTTTCCACTTGGTGACACATATTAGTATAGGAATAATAAAACACTTGGTTGACGTTTTACAATATATATATATATATATATATATATATATATATATATATATATATATATATATATATAGAAAATAACTCAGAAGAGTTCTTTTCTATATATTGTGAAACGTCAACCAAGTATTTTATTATTTCTTTCCTAAAGAGTAAAGTGAAGTAAAGAACACTTCTTGAGATTTTCAAGCCTGGGGTTATCAACGAGGTTATCAAGCCTGAGATTGTCAATGCATATTTGATGCATTTGGCTGACTAGAAAATCGAGTTAATAGCAGGATCTGCCACTTATTTTTGTAAACCAGTAAACCACCAACGCCCATAGATTCTAGAGACGAGCCATGACTAAGCAAAAATCGTCTCCGAAAATTGTCAGATGCTCATAACGCCAATAAATTTGTGACAGTAGTGTATCAAATATGCTATAATTAGAGATGTCCAAAAGTTACCAGCATACATATTTACCAGTTGACCAATTCACATTTGTAACACCAGAATATATGAACAAATACAAACAATTCTAACGAGCAACTAAAGAATAAACATGGATGGCATCTCTCTTTGCATCTTAAATCAATATTAGAGCGTTATGCTGCTTAATCTGATGATTCATCTATTTCCATTTTATTTACTCTTCCCTTTCGATTATTAGCAAATGGAATATATATTCCAGGAAATTTTGTTTGAAACACATTTTCTGTTTCTCCTACAAAATAATATGTGGTTCATAAATCAAACTATAAAAATAAACCAAAGATGAATGCTCATTGGTCATGGTCAGGGATCATTTAGCTACCATCATCGCAGGAAGTCGTATGTAATTTTTTTTTTTGCATTTTATACTTATTTACATAGGAATATTCTGCTAACTCCGCTATATAATATGACATAATGTCATGTGTTATTTGAAACGCAATCGAGTGTAAACCAATATTTTAATAAGTATGTGAACGTAACACTTTTAACGTTTCCAATTATCTCATTACCTGATTGTGACATATCAATGCAAAATTCACATACGACCCTCTTCCTTTATGGTAGCGATTTATGCCTTTGATGACTTTCTTGCACCAAAATAAACTTTTAAAAGGCAATCTAGAACAAAAATTTTCCATGGTATTGGTGATGGCAATAAAAAAAAATTATATCGGTGCCAAAATATCATTTTTTTTTAAATTTCAGGGCCTCCTTCATCGTGGGTTGTTGGCTGTGCAGCATAGTAGTTACGGTATGGATGATAGATATAATTTCTAAGTAATTGTTGTAGATGTGTTTGTGGGTAAAGATTGACTACAAGTTTACTAAATTTTCAAACATCGTCGCCCTGTTATTGATATACAATTAATTCTCTATTTATTTATGTTCACCTTAGCGTCGAAATATATACATTGTTTATAGTAAGTATTGTGTGTAGGTGTATATAACATGTGGATGTTATTATAAGGAATTTCAATTAAATAAACGTACTTGTGTTATGCAACAAGTAGGTACACATATCAAGAATTTCATGTAATGTGTAACATTACGTAAATGTTTGCAGGGTTTAGTACGAATATAATTTTGTTTGTTTAATATCGGCTCGAGGAATGAATTTGGTGTACAGAAGAACATTCAAGTGTCTTGGCTGCTAAACGATACATTCCACCTGTACTAAATACGTTTGGAAATGGCTACTTCTCACGATTACCCACACATACACCCGGCCACAATGTGCAATAAAAAAAGAACGCCCCGGCATTTCTCTGCTGGCTTAAACAACAACAACGATTCCGTGGAGGTTCGCGCGGAACACGGCCAATAAAACAAGTGGGAAATCGGTCGGGTTAATGGTAGCTGTGTACGTCGAGCGTCGTCCGTACGAAAAGTTGCACACACAGACCCACCAGCTCCACGCCGTGCAACAATAAGCTCGGCGCCCGTGTAAATGCCGTGTACTCCTTTCCGCCGGTCGCAATACATCAGGATCCTCTGCAATACCATAAAGCACACCCACAAAGCGCGCATTCGGAGCGGCCAATTAGTCCCATCAGGTTCGGTACGTCGGCGGAGCAGGGGCCCCCTATTTATTGCGGACGGATCGGGCTGCCCCATTAACCGTTTTCAACGTTTATTGCGAGGGCAATAATGGGGAAAGCGACGAGTTCATCACAGATTGTTCGATTGAAGGAGAGCAGCCAGCAACATATAGGTGCCTCGACGAAGATATATATCTGATATTAAGGCACTGCACGGCACCAAAAAACTAAACAGGAACCTGAAAAAAGTTTACTACTACAAATCTACTACTTCATCACACAAAACATTAAAAACATTTCTACATTTGGAGATCATTTTATTGATTAGTAAATCGAGTTCAAAATCGTTCATTCATCGGTCCATATACGTCACTCGATATTAGTTCTGCAGGTTTGGTCACTTTTCTGTTAATTGGTACGAATTCAAGTTAATGTTACTTTGCATGAACACAACTTTCCCAAAAAAACTCGTCAGAGTCTGTAATTTTTACATCATCGGCAAGATTTTTTGAAACAATTTCTTGTATAGCTCGAAAATTGCAGAAATTTAAGTATGTACGGTTGCGGCCAAACAAAAGTGGGACAAGTCATATAGTGAATTTGTCTAAAATTAAGCTGTGTAAAAAAATTCATTGGTTTCTGCAAATAAAAATCAAGTAACATGTCATTGTCATTGTGACATAGATACCTACATGTTACTTAATATAAAGCTGCATTTTGGAATGACCCCTCAAGTTAGTGTTTTTAATAAAACAAGAATAACAGAGAAATTGAAAATGGCTGGTATATCAGGCAAGTAGCATAAGTTTTTGACATCGTCCGCTAAACCAAATTCACATAAGTCAAAAAATCTGTCCCACTTTTTTATGGCCGCGACCGTACACTTTTGTACTTTTTGCCCAAATACCTATCGAAATAACTCTCGAAATTTAAAAATCAATGTGACCTCAAACTGACCTCAAAACCTCAATATTTTCAAAACTTTAAATAATAATTTTCACTAACAGACACACAGACAGACAGACAGACAAAACTCAGTGTATGTATTTGTTATGGTAATCATCTGGTTTCCTCCACATAAGTATTTTTTTAATACAGAAAGTTAAATTTATTTTTATCCATTACTTGTTATACAAACTTTAGTAATCCTCTTTTTTGCATAATGTATTTTACAGAGTATTGATCATACAAAAAGCATAATTCAAAGTAATTCATTACTGCACTAATGATGTAATGACCTAATTAAGTAACATATATAATTCAAAACTGGCCGATTGCATTAAATAAGCTAATGTGCTAAGTATGACCAATGAATGTGGAATTTTTGAATTTCGTGATTTGTATCAATTAATTTTTTTTTTGTGTTTTGTAAATTTATTCTTGAAGTATCTTGATATTTGTACCCATATTGGATGCTTAGTTTATCGTTAACTGTCAAAAAGGATACACGTGTTTTGGTATTTTGTCAATATTTTGATTTTTGAGCAAAAAATTTGCATTAAGTTTTGCTTTAAGAATGGAATAAACTGCAGTACCATATTGGAAATGGTGAATGTTGCTTTTGGTAAGTCGTCTATAAATAAAACAAGCGTTTACTTGTGATTCAAACTTATCGAAGAGGATCGTGAAGACGTTGGAGATGGGAATCGCCCTGAACGGCCTAGCACAACATTAACCGATGATAACATCTAGAAAGGCAAGAAAATGATCATATACAACTACCTAATCACTATCAGAGAGGTTACTGATGATGTTTGTATATCATTTGGCACATGCAAGCTATGATTTGGAATATTTTGCGAAGCAATGTTTTCGATTGTTTTGCTAAGCAATGTTTTCGATTGTTTTGCCAAGCAATGTTTTCGATTGTTTTGGGCAAAATTGGTTCCGAAATTGAATGAATATGGCTTTGGAGAGCCTGAATGAAGTCAAAAAGACCAAATACTGCTCAAATAGGTCATAACTGGCGATGAAACAAGGGTGTACGGATATGACGCCCAAGACCCAATCTTCTCAATGGTAGCTTCCTGAAGACCCGAGACCCAAAATAGCTCGTTTGAATGTGCAGGTTTTGTTCACTCTTTCGATTTTAAGTATACCATGAGTTTTTTCCCCCAAGTCGTATGGGTAATAAGGATCATTACTTGGAGCTAGCACGCTGTTACCGAGAAGCAATCTGAAGGAAATACACGGATTTGTGGAAAAAAACTGGGCAATTGCACCATGACATTGCACCTGCATCACTGATTGTGCGGAAATGTTGACCAAAAACAACACTGTGGTGATGACTTAAATGGCTCATACACTATGTAATCTGTTGTACGAGAAGTTAAACTGCAGTTAGTGGAAAAAATAATATTACTCGAGAAGGAACTTTTCAAGGATTACAGACTTAATACAGTTACAATAGGATCAAATGAGCACCAAAGTTGATTGATTTAATCAGCTAAACTTCAAACGGTATCTCCCCAGCATAAATCAAATGAGCACCAACATTGGAGTATAAAAATGTATAACGAGTTGTTAGGTGTTTCATCAACAACTGACAATTGCAACGACTGATTGATGTTCAGATCGTTTGTGTCTGTGGGTGAAATACCTATCAACTTTTCTACCGATTATTTCTCCAATCTGCAGTACAACTTGTCGTATGTACAATAGATTGCACAGTGTATGGGCCGTTTTAGCCTCCATATTCGCCAATCGCTCCTGCAACTTTCTTCCTATTCTTGAAGATGCAATAACCTTGAAAGGGCGACGTTTTGCCAATAATGAGGACATAATGACATACTCGCTGAAGAACTGAACGCCTTATCAAAAATAGCGTTCTAGAAGTGCCTTGAAGATTAGAAAAGGCGATGGCACAAGTATATTATAATGTCTAATGGGGACTACGACAAAATTATGACTGACACATAATTATTTTTTTATTTTTTTGAAAAAAACGATAGTTCCTCGTATTATTTGATCATAGGTACCTCCTATGGCAGTGGCTCTCAACCTTTTTGGGATCACGGAACACTTTTAAGTGGTCTCGATTTTGGCGGAACACCATTATCATAAAATTTGTAAATCTAATGTAAATCACACAAAATAATTGGAAGATTAATATTTAATTGAAATAAGAATATATATTACATGGTAACTTATTTTAATGAGAAATTTGCGCTTGACGACCTTTACAAATTTCCTCAAGGTTGGGTCTTATGTAAGAGAGCGCTACTCTCATTTCTTCTTCTAAATTGGTAAGTCTTTCTCTTTTTTTGCTTTTAATATTTGTTAGAGTTGAAAATCCAAGTTCGCACAGATAGGACGTCGAAAAGAGCAACAAGATATTCAACGCTCGTTTTGCAATAAATGGATGTTCATTCTCGATGGAAATCCAAAACCTTTCCACTCCTTCTTCTTTGAATTTTAGTTGTAACGTTCGATCCGTTGATATATTAATAAACTCATCTGCTTCCTGAATAGAAAAATCTTGGTTCATTATATCAAATTCACCAAATGGATTTCGCGCCCAATCAAAGTCTTCAATATTAAGAGATGGAAAGTAATGAGTTATTTTGTCTTGCAATATTGACAAATGCTCTGCCACATTTGAAATCATTTCGTTAATGTTAACAATATTTTCCGTTGCTAATAACTGAAACATATCAAATTTGCGATTTTGAGCAATACGATTTTTCCAAAGCAAAAGCTTTTTCTGGAAAGCTAGCAATTTGTCTGTGGATGTCAGAATATTTTCATTTTTTCCTTGAAGAGATGTATTGACTGAATTTAAGTAGCTGAAGATATCGGCTAAATATGCTAGCTTAGTACACCATGCATCATTTTCCAAATATTTTACGTATACATCATTACCCTCTTGTCTAAAAAAAACTAGCAATTCCTGTTTCAACCCATGAACTCGGGTTAGCACTTTTCCTCTTAAGAGCCACCTCACTTCAGAGTGCAAAAGCAAACATTCATATTTGGATTCCATGGTGTTACAAAGTTGTTTGAACATACGGGTTTTTAATGGTCTCGATTTAATATAATTCACCATATGTACGACTTGTTCCAAAACAGACTTTAAGTTTGCTGGTAGACTCTTCGAAATCAAAGATTCCCTGTGCAGAAAGCAGTGAGTGGAGACTATATTTGAATTTATTGCTTTAACTCGACTACAAAATCCCTTAATACTGCCACGCATGGCTGGAGCTCCATCAGTACAGATTCCTGCGCAATTTTCCCAGGATAATTTCCATTCTTCCAAATAAGATGATACTGAATTAAATATGTCTTCTCCAGTTGCGTGACCAATAAGTTCCTTGCAGAATAAAAACTGATTTATTATTTCAGTGTCGTCAACAAAGCGAATAAATCCGATTAATTGGGCTTTGCCACTTATGTCAGTGGATTCGTCAATTTGCAGAGCAAAATATTTTGTACTTAATTTCGCCGTCACTGCGTTCTCTATAAAACCTGACATATCTATAATTCTTCTTTTTATCGTATCGTCCGAAACGGGAATTTTTAGGACGTCTCGCTGCGCTTCATTGCCAAACATAATCTTAACAATTTCTAAACATGCGGGCAAAATTAGCGATTCTGCGATATCATGTGGCTTTTGCTTCAATGCAATTAGTTCTGCCACTTTATAAGAAGCGATTTGCGCTTTATCCGAAATTGTAACGCTCTTTCGAAAGCATGTTGCTTGCACTTCTTGATTTTTCAGCAATCTTTCGAAATAATCTTTACCTTTCGAAGTTAGACAAGAATGTTTTGTTGAAAGGTGTCGCTGTAACTTAGCTGGGACCATTGCACTGTTAGCCAATTTTTCACCACATACAATACATCTCGGAATAGGAACATCTTGACTACCGCTCCATGTAAAACCAAACTTCAGATATTCTTCCGAATAATGCCGAACTGATTCGGATATCTTTTTACGTTTATTTTCGGCATTTTTGTTGCCTTGCATATCTCCTTCAATTGAAGAAGACCTGCTTGTACTCGCCCCAACATTAACTTCACTTTCAGTCTTTCTTTTCAAAAATTTGTCCATATTTCAGATTTAAAAGTCTTGATTAACTGCTAAAATAAGCAACTAAAAAAGATAAGAATACTGTTAAAACTACACAACTTGCATTTCATCTTACCAATTTCCAACAATATAAAATATATATACAATAAAAAACACACTCACGAAAACTAGATATTTATATAAAATTATGGCTGAACCGCAGATCGAAATTGCGCTTTTGTTATTTACGTACGAAGAAAGAGAAACAGCACGAAATCAACACTACGTAGCGCGCCCTGCGTTATCGAGTACACTAGAAATTTAGTGGTATTCCCCGGAGTAACTCCAAACGACGTAACTGCGTCGTTCGATACTTACACTGTTAATATTATTGACTGTTCCGCGAAAATTTAGAATATTATTGAATATTTTTGCTAAATTTCAAATAATTAACAAAACTATGTAGTATTTATTTTATAGTAATAAAAAAAAATACTGTTTCTTATTATATTATATTCAAAATTTTCGCGGAACACCTGGGACAGCTTCGCGGAACACCAGTGTTCCGCGGATCGGCGGTTGAGAACCACTGTCCTATGGTATTGCTTTAGTTTTAAGTAAAATAACAACTCAAACTGACTTTAAAAGATAAATATATGTTTTTAATGTCAAGTATAACTATCGATTTTTAACAAATTTTGGGCACTCGTAGATAACATTTAGTCACATATGGGATCAAACTGTTTTCCATCAAAATGGATTTCGACCGTTTTTGTGATTCTGAACACCTTGATTTAAATAAAACTAAACCTATTACGATTTTGCAATTCTACAGCTCCTTTTTTTATCGCAATTGTCTACGGATTTGTAATAAAATTTATCTAACAATTAGATATACAACAATGGTGCCTGCTAAAAAACGGCTCTCGCCATAACTCCTTTATTTATTGCGCGGTTTCAATAAAACATAGCCAACATTAAATGGCTCAATATGTTTATTCCATCAAAATGGATTTCACTTTTTGTATTCTTGACACCTTGATTTCAATAAAACTAAACCTATCACGATTTTGCAATTCTACACTCCATTTTTTATCGCAATTGCCTACGGATTTGTAATAAAATTTATGTAACAATTAGATATACAACAAGGGTGCCTCCTAAAAATCGGGACTCGCCATAACTCCTTTATTTATTGGGCGATTTAAATAAAACAAAGCCAAAATTAAATGGCTCAACATGTCCTACAAAGGGGCTCTAATTTTTAGTTTTTGCAAAAACAACTTTCATTTCAGCCATCGTCATTTTTCTGAATCCAAAGATGTAAAGGGTTTTCCAATAAGAGGTGTTATTTTGATATTCAAAGAAAAATGCCATTTTTTATTATAAATCATCAGATGTTTATTTCATTACAAAGAGGAAGGTATGCCGTTAATAGTGGAAAATAACATCAAGCAAATGACCACCACGGCCACGCTTACAGGACAAAATCCTTTTCATGAAATTTTCCATAACTAAATCGCAAAGTGGCTGCTGTATGTCCTCGATAGCCTCACGAATTCCATCTTTGAGGTCTTGAATCGATACTGGGCTGTTGGCGTAGACCTTCTCCTTCACGTGGCCCCAAAGAAAGAAGTCGCAAGGTGTTAAATCACAAGATCTCGGTGGCCAATTGTGATCACCTCTTCGAGAGATAACACGGTCCGGAAACTTTTCCCTTAAAAGATCAATGGTTTCGTTGCTTGTGTGGCACGTAGCGCCGTCTTGTTGAAAGTGAACGTTGTCCAGATCAATACCATCCAATTCCGGCCATAAAAAATCGTTAATCATCTCTTGATAGCGCAATCCATTCACCGTAACTGTTGCGCCAGCCTCATTTTCGAAAAAGTAAGGTCCAATGACTCCGCCGGACCATAAACCGCACCAAACAGTCACACGTTGAGGATAGAGAGGCTTTTCAACAATAACTCTTGGGTTTTCTGAGCCCCAGATGCGACAATTTTGCTTGTTGACGAAGCCACCGAGGTGGAAATGGGCCTCATCACTGAAGATGATTTTTCGATGGAATTCCGGATCATTTTCATGCATTTCAACGACCCAATCAGCAAAGTCACGACGTTGTTGATGATCGGCCGGCTTGAGTTCTTGTGTTAACTGGACTTTATAAGCCTTAAGACCCAAATCTTTATGCAAAATACGGTGTAATGACGTTTGTGGAATACCTAATTCCAAAGAACGACGAGGAATGGACAAACCTGGGTTTTCTTCAACACTTTCGGCTACAGCAGCAATATTCTCGGCTGTTCTTGAGCGACGTGCACGGGTTTTATTCTTCTCATCACTAACTTGTCCCAACAGCTCGAATTTTTCCACCAATTTCTGTATTGCGGTCCGACAAGGTGCTTCACGACGACTCAAAAATGTTCGAGTTTTACGAACCGTCTCTGCCAAATTTTCACCATTTTTATAGTGAATTTTAATAATTTCAATGCGTTGTTGAAGCGTGTATCGTACCATTTTTATTAATGGCGTAGTTTCTACTTGTCAAATGCCAAGAAATGACAGCTTCAAAAGTGACATCTACCGAAATAGCGGGCTATTCAAAATAACACCTCTTATTGGAAAACCCGTTATAACAAGTTGGCTTTGATGGAATATTCGTTACAGAAAAGTAATGTTTATTAACATAAAGTTGTTTTTTTGGAAGTTTATCAAGTGTGCCATGGAAAACAGAGTGAACACAAAAAACAACAAAAGTCATCTAAGTGATAGTGTGTCAAATTTTCTTTTTTGTCGGTCCAATTTCTGTGAAATAACTCAAGTGTTGGCTAACTAAGTTAACAATCGATTGACTGACATGTTACAAGTGTATTTCGAATGCAATAAAAATAGCGATCAAGCAGTGCTCCTGTACATGGACTGTTTTTCGAACAGAGAAGTTCCAGAGTCTAGAAAATTTGGAAGGCATGAAAAATATTTAAGAAAGTATGATGCTTTTATGAAACCGAAGAGAGAGGAACGAATATTTCGCGGAAATGTGGAATTAAATGTACTTCTTAGTGTGCAAGAAAATCCAAGAACATCTATTCGGGAAATTGCAAATAACATTGGCACATCAAAACGAACTGTAAATGCAATTCTTAAGAAACACAAATATAAACCATACATACCTCAAAAAGTACATGGATTGGAGGAAAATGATCCTGATCGAAGACAGCAATTTTGTGATTTTTATTTAAATATGGTGCAAAGAGATCAGATTTTTTTATAGAAAAATCATTTGGAGAGATGAATGCATTTTTACCAATATACGCATTTATAATAGAAGCATCCATCGATTTGGGCACAGGAAATTCCAATTGTTTTTGTAGAAAATTATTTTCAACGAAGATTTAGTGTGAATATGTGGTGTGGTATTTTGGGTGATTGGGCCGTTTTTCATAGACGCAACGTTAATCAAGATAAATACCATCGACTGTTGACTGAAGATTGAACTAATTTTAGCGATTTGCCTCTTGCAGAGCTCACTCGAATTTATTTTCAATAAGATGGGGCATAATGCCACAATAAATATTAACTGGTTAAACGGAAAATTTGGTGAAAAGTGGATTGGAACGTATGGTCCCATTCGATGGCCTGCGCGTTCACCCGAGCTTACACCACTGAACTTTTTGCTTTGGGGCTATATTCAAGATCATGCTTATATAACTCATCCAGCTAGTGAATAAATTCTAAGGCAGAGGATTATAAAATGTTGTTGAGAAATACCTCCTAATTGTATATTAAATGCAAACTTATGAGATAACGAGAAGATTTCAGTTGTCTATTCAACAAGGTGGCCGTTAGTTTGAGCAACTATTGTAGATACGTTTGTATTTTCTGGTGTATATTTTGCACCAGATTATTCTATTAAATTCTAAATTGAATTATTCTATTAAAATATTACATATTGTTTTCCACATCGTGCTCGTTTTGTTTTTGACGCCACACTTGAAAGATTATTTAAACTTTTTTTTCTGTAACGAATAATCCACCAAAGCCAATATCATGTTATATATCTTCGGATTTAGAAAAATAATCTCTACCTTAAACAAAAGAAAATATATGTAGCCATTTAAAAACAAAAGGTTAACTATCGCTGAAATGAATTATAGAGAGCAAAATTAGAGCCCCTTTGTAGAACTTGTGGTAAATGGCTCCACAAGTTCTACAAAGGGGCCTTAATTTTATTCTAGTTATGGCTAGTGGGGATTTTTAGGAGTCACCCTGTATAAAAATATACTTTATGAAGAGTAATTATTTTACTCATTATAATATATAAGTATTTCAATATTTTACTAAAATTTGAAAATATTTATAAAATTCATGGGCGTGAGAGTGAGTACTGAAACACGCTGTATAAACACATAATTTTTGAACACTAGGAAACGAAACGTGCACGGAGTGTCTTCATTCACTTTGGGTCCATTCTAATGTTAATTCTGGCTGGTGTTACCGAGATAGTAGGACAATCTCTTGGCAGCGGCGATAATGCCAATTGATGGGTGATGATGGGATGCATTAAGATGCAGTCATTAGGCGATGACTGCACCGAAAGCGTCGGCGCCCGGTGTCATTACTTACACATCCTTTTATTTGTGCCTTCCCCGGCCCATTACCCGAGATGCTTGTTTCAATTAAAAAAATATTACCATTAAAATGATTGCTCCATTATTCCGGCCTAATGACCGCCGCGGTGCACTCGGCCCATTAAAGCGCCGGAAAATTGTATCAGGGGGATCGATTCGCCCCGCGACCGTGGCAAGAGGGACACCTGAATTCGGTTTAAATTCCGTGGGACTGTTGCAAAGGAATGGTTTGAGGCTTTACGACGTCACGGTGACGCTTCCCACGAGGAATGACACGGCCGGCTTTTTGTACAGCGAAATAACGACATGATTACAACTTTCCACGCCGCACGTAGGTATTAGCTATTATCGCGTTTATAAAACCAGTAGCGAGTGCACCCTAATTACGCTCCATTAAAGCCCGGGACAACAACAAAAAGCGGACGCGCCTGGTTTTTAATAAATTTAGCGAACGCCCGCGTACTCTCACACACTAAAGTACGAATCGTTAAAACGATAATTGTCTCGTGCTCTCAGCGGAATTGAGTTACAAAGTGGGTTCGCCCCGGTGATTTTCTAATTTCCGAAATTACCGTAATCGCCCGCCCGGCCGAAATTTCTGTCTAAAAGGGGGACGAGCAAATTGCCGGCCAATTTGGGCGCATTTAAGAATCGCCGAGTCATAAAGATCCACTCCGCAGCCGCTACCACGGCCTAAAATTTGCATAAGGCGCCCAAAAACCGGCGTGCAATATTCGCATCCCCGGTTCCTTTATTTTTGCCAATTAACAAGATGTATGTGTAATTAAGAAATTTATGCATCCTCGTGTATATTTAGGTTTATGTCTGCGCATAAATGAGCGGCGGATACGTATTTTTATATAATTAGCTCCGGCGGTTTTACGGCCCCTCGTCGCTGTCCCCGCAGATCCAGCCGCGATTCTTTTCCGACCTCCGGCCAGGAAGGTCGACGTTCCTTCTGCAAGGGGGGCGGCGGCGCGAGGAGGCGGCGAAATTGCCCCCCGGAATGTCGGTGCGAAATTTTACGTCCGCATTTCTCAAATCCGGCGCCCGTAAACGAGGCCGCGTTATGAAGTCGTCGGATTTCACACGAAATGTCCCCTTAATGTGTAACACATTTTATGCAGAGGATGCGGGAATCTAGCCGGAATGTGTTCGTTTATAGAACCCGTAGTCCCTTTCCATGGAAGGTGCCCGGATTCAAACCGGTGGATATTACCTCGATTGATCAATAAACCCTTCCATAGAAAGTGAAACAGAATAGATTTCCCCTATAATCACGTACTTATATCCTTATAGCTTAACAAGTTTAGCCTGCGACTTTCTAATCTGCAAAAAGAAAAATAACACAATATTTTGCTAAGGGCATAATTAATTGTTATTTTTGTCCCTGATATAAACAATTTATTTTTTCTAAAAAAACATTTTTTGTGCCATTGGCTATTTAGGGCAATACATATTTTAACTACAACTGTTTTATTAGGAAAGACAAACCTAACATTACACATTTTATTGTTGGGTTGTAGCTGTAGAAGGGGTTGTAGCTGCCAAAAACGGTCAATACCTCCAAAAGTACATAAGTTGGAAATAAAATAATGCATGATTTAATAATGCCTTGTCGGCAATAACAACTGAGTTATAACGAAAAAACATAGCAAGTATTTTTTTTCGCAGTGTGTTGTTAACGATCAACACATTTATTACTTTGACGTAAGATACTGGTACTTCTTGAGGTGCTGTATATCATACATGGTTTCCGTTTTTCGGACACCCTGTATAACAGACTGTCAAAACTGTTGTTAATTGACTCAGTAGAAATTCAAACTGATATACACATAAAGGGCTACGGGGCAAAACGATCATTGTCCATATATAGAATATGTTTATTTTAATAATTTACAAGGATATACATATTATGAAGTACATACTTGATTATAATAGATTTGTGATTATTAAAAAGGGCTATCGGCCGAAGCCTTTCTGCCCGTGAACTTTGGTTAATTTAATGAATGTGAGAAATGAGTGATAAGTGAAAGTGATATCACTTATGATAAGTGTACGAGGTATATGGGAGATGTGCAGGCGATTCCATTCGCGGTCTGTGTCTGGTGCTTTTTCCAGTATTTCTTCGTACAGGGTTTTAGGGGGGTGTTTGACCTTAGGGCGGTTCCGGGTGGTCTCGGTGGTTGCGTATGGAGAGATGGCTTCTAGGTTGTAGGGCTTAGTTTGGAATTTACGGAATAATACCTGTTACATAAGTTTTGGTAATTGGTTGGTTTTTAATGCTTTACGTGACATGGTAAAACTATTACATTTAGAAAAAACATATTGCTAGGGATCCTGTCAATTTGTATGACATTTTACATTTTATGACATTTTACATTTTCATCTGACCTTTGCGAAACGGCGTATAATGTAGATATTCGAAAGTCCATCTACAACTTAGTTGGACAGCTGCCGAAATGAGATATAGTGAAATTGTTTTTGTGTTTCTCTATAGTTGACCAAACGTAATGTTTTTACTATGTCACGTAAAGCATTAAAAAAAAATCCCAAAACTTATGTAATAGATGTTATTTATTTACGGCGAATGTGTATTGGTAGGGTGTTGGTTGTGTTGTGAAGGGATTCGTTATGATATTGTGGAGATGATTATTTGGATTTCTGATTTTCGTAATGGTTCGCAGTGCTGCGCGTTCTGTAACTTCGAGACTTTTAATGGGGGTTTTGGGGCAGAAAGAGAAAATGATGGATCCATAATCAAAAACCGATCGACAAATGGATTTATAAATTTGGAGAGCAGTTTTGGTCGATATTCCTTGTCGTCTAGGTTCCTGAATACTGAATACTTACTCTAGTTTTCGTTATTTGTTTAATGTGAAATATGAAATTTAGTTTGTGGTCGATTGTGATGCCGAGATATTTGTACGATCTTTGTGGGAAGATTTGGGTGTTGTCAATTTGAATGGAGATAGAAATGGGTGGAATTTTGTAGAAGGGCATCATGAGTTGAAATATGTTGGGATTTCTGTGGAGACACCGTATGGTGAACCAGGTTTGGGTTTTATCCATTTGGAGATGAAGCTTTGCGACAGTCGATGGGATGTTGGCGGAGTGAGACAGTAAAACAGTGGCGGAGTGAGAGGCAGGGTCCATTTCAGTCGTTTTCCAGAAAACTAAATTGTACGTTTCAAGTCTAATAAAGGACAGAAAAAAATAATAAAAAAAGTAACTAAATATAATATATCTACATTGACAACAGGTGAATTGAAATATTCAATATGACATTGAATACATGAAATACACATGAGTTAAACTATGAGTCGTGGACTCGATTTCGTTTTTTGGGGTTTTCTATTGGTACATACACAAAATATGTTTTAAATGAAATACAAATTAATGATAAAATTTATTATGTTTGCCGATTATTGTCTATTTTTATTTTTATTGAGGATCGTCTATAAATTCTTCTTGTTTATCTTGATCGTTTATAGTCAAAATCCTACTCTATTTCTTCGTTTCTGAAGCGAACGGTGATCGTTTTTTCACTGTTTAACTTTACGTGTCGAAATTACTTCTCCCATACTATAACATGGCACAATCAATCAGTTCGATTTCGATAAAAATGGACTATGATCGTTCTTCCCCGTAGCCTTTTATATTCTTTAAAATCTTTATTTTAAAAATCAACACGAGATCAATACATTCTCCATGGTACCATGACAAATGCCAATTACTTTCCCCAAACTCCTGAAATATAAATTTTACACAAGAACATTTTAACATCATAAGTTTACACATACACCATACGCCAATTTCTAGATATCAATTCAAGAACAATTTCTCAGAATGTTATTTCAGTATTTTATCTCAAATAAACAAAGATCAATCAACAATTAGTGGCTAATTTACGTGTGTGGCGCTAATATTTCAGTTTTCAGTAAAAGTGGAGTTACATTGTTTCACCGATGATATACAGAAAAATAAAATTGTGTGCCCGGCGTCCACCAATTTTTTTGTTGTATAATTATTTTGTGTTCCTGAGAAACGATAAGTTATATATTTTCTTTTTATATTTAATTGTTTTAGTATAATCTTTATTACATTAAATTATAGTTTACTTTCCTAAACTCTTCAATACATATTTTATCATAAAAATCTATAGGCATCATCACACTTTTTCCATTTATTTATTAATATGAAAAATTAATATAGAATTTGATTAATTTTACTTTCCTATAAACCAGAGGCGTCCAAACTTTTTGCTGCGAGGGCCAGTTTGGTATTTAAATTCATTAGCGGGGGCCAAGCATTGTAAATATGTGAATTAAAAAACCTTATTACAAGTAAAGCAGCATTGAATTTTATTTTTTATAGTAAATTACAGATATAACAATACTAAACAAACATGTCTAAATTATATTATTATAAAATTATTTCATGCAATTTTTAATGGGAATGGTGGAACTGGGATTTTTCCTGGAGAGTTTCTTCAAAGTTGGGATTCAAATCGGAAACACCAATTATTAGCAATGATTGCAAATGATCATCCGATAAATTTGCCCTATATTTAGATTTCAGATACTTCATCCTGGAAAAAGTTTATTCGCACATATAGGTAGTGCCATACATAGAAATAAATTTACCAGCCAATTGTAAAAATTTGTGTAAAAATTTGTAAAAATCGATCAAGTTTCCTTCCTTGTATTTGTTCTTGATTTGATCGCTAGCTTGAAGATCAATTATTTCCATTTGAAACTGACTTGAAACGTCGCCAACGTTGCAGTCATATGGATTTTGAAACAGCCGAATTTCCCTTGAATTTATGTCAAGATCAGAAAAACGCTTTTGAAATTCTAGTTTTAAATCCGCGATTACTTTTACTGCAAATATGGTGGGAAATCTTTCATCAGTTTCTGTACTAAATTTTTCACAGCACGTGAAATGGGAAAAATTACATTCATTCATATGACTTTCGAGCAATATCAGCTTGGCTCTGAATGCTTTGATTTGCTCGAATAAATCACAAATTAAGTTGTTTTTACCTTGGAGCTTTAAATTCAAGTTATTTACGTGTGTCACGACATCTGCAAAAATTGCCAACTTCCAGAGCCACTCTGCATCCGATAAAAGCGGTTCAGGGTGATTCTTTTCCGCAAGAAAAATTTTAATTTCCTTTCTGAGCTTGGAGAACTGCAATAACACTTTTCCACAGCTAAGCCATCGAACTGCTGTATAATACGACAAGTCAAGAGACTCAGATTCAATTTCTTGGAGGAAAGATCGACATTGGCGATGATTGAGTGCACGTGATCGAATAAAGTTTACGACAGAAACAACTGGTTTCAAAACGCATCTCATGTCGACATGTTTTACATATTGGGCTTGTTGGTGGATGATACAGTGCCGAAAAATTGGTACTGTTGCTCCTGCGCTTTCACAAGCTTTTCTTATTAGCCCAACCACCCCAATATTTGCACCAGACATGTTTCTTCCTCCGTCAATTGTCACACCTTGGAGTCGATTCCAGTCCAAGTTATATTTGGTCAACGTCTGTTGTAGTTCCTTAAAAATATCTGCTCCAGTTGTAGTGCCATGCATGCTGTTAACCGATGCTAATTCTTGGGTGACATTAAGATCGTCGTCAACTCCACGAACAAATACTAAAAGTTGTGAGGTGTCACTAACGTCGGTCGATTCATCCATCGCGATAGAATAGTGAGTGAAACGCTGTGCTTTCCCAGAAAGCTGGTGGAGTATATTATTGCCAATATCGTCAATTCGACGAGCAACAGTATTGCGGGAAAGACTTATCGTTTTGAAAAGTTTCACCTTTTCCGGACATAATACCCCAACAGCTTCCATCATACACTCTTTAACGATGTTTCCATCCATAAAGGGTTTCCCTTTTTTCGCCAACAAATAAGCAACTTTCATGCTAACTAAAGTCAATGATTCATTTTCCGAGTTTACCTTCCTAAATAAATTTTGCTGAGAAGACAAACTACGACTCATTTTTTCAAATTTTTCAGTACGCTGCTTGTCCTTAAATTGTGAGTAAGCTGAAGCATGTTTTGTTTCATAATGTCGACGTAAATTGTATTCCTTCATTACAGCAACAGTGTCATTGCAAATTACACATATAGCTTTGCCATTCTTTGACTGCGATTGCACAAAGAAATATTTGAATCCCCATTCTTCTTTAAAAACGCGGCACTCGTTATCTACTTTTCTTCTTTTTGTTTCCATGTTCAACTTTAAAAAATAATATTAACATACTAATTAAGTTATAATATATTAAATATAGATCTAAACATACCAATTTACAATATATCAACTGTAAAGAATGTAAATAAGCTCCGCGGCCGACGATTTTTTGGTAGCTTTGCTACCAAAAGTAGCTTTGCAGGCACTGCAGTTGAGTGCAGTCTGCCGCTCCGCACCGCCTACGTACAGTCAGAGTACAAAATCATTCATGTAGTCGAGCGGCCGAGTCGCATCGCCGACTACCGAAAAAACTTGAATACCAGACTGTACTTTTTCGAGCGTGATACCGTGCTCATTCTAACCGAATGCGCTCTTCATCTGCGCGAGATCTAAAACCGACGCGCCACGCTACATTTATATTTTACGAAATTTTTCAAAATCCTTGGCGGGCCGGATAAAATCGCCTGCCGGGCCGGATTTGGGGCCGAAAAATGTTCAAATTTACTTAATTTTCTCCCGCAAAGAAAGCGTACATTAAACATAGTGTTAGATTGAGAAAATAAAATAGGGAACACCTTATTCACAAAAAAACATTTACCAAATGCACATTTCTGCCGCAATGCTATGTGCATTTAGTAAATAAATGTTTTTGGTGAAAAAGGTGTTCCGTATTTCATTTCTACAATACTTTCACAAGCTCCACCTCATCGTTATAGTGTTAGATTTTCTTTAATTTTCATTAATGTATGTTTCAAAAATCTTATCTTTAATCTTATATTTAAAATCAAAAAACAAAAACGTGTGAACGCCCACTTTTGATTAAAATTTTTTCAAAACATTTTCAAATCAGATTATGTTATACAAATCTTCGATATTTCAATGTTTCATTCAATGTTTTTAATAATTACTATTATTTATTTTATTCAATTTCTTTTTGACTTATCGAGTTCACAAAAAAGCTTTTACAGGCATCATATACACATCTACAGAATTATGATACAAGACATCGTATCTCTTATGTGTCTAAATATGAGAGCAAATGTGTGTCCCCTTTGAAACATTTCAGAAATTCCAATCTTCATTACCTTGTCTATCTTGAACCATGTTAACTTATATTTATAAATATGATCTGGTCCAGATCATTGTCCATTTATTTGTTAATAAAATATTGCATTTTGACATATTTTAACATGTTTTAAGATATTATTTACCAATTTAATAATATTTAATAACTATTAATAATGGCCCCTTTGTACTACCTACTTATATAGGCAACTGGTCAGAAAACCTAAAAAAATACTAGTTTTCGATAAACTGGATTGAAAATATAAAGCATATTTTATAGAAATTGCTTCTAAAGTCACAATTTGGCCAAATTCTTCTAATTCTACTTGACGAAGTGCAAAATTTGGTACTGCTAAACAATTTCCTTAACAACTCTAATATAAATAACTTTATAAATTACAGCGTTAATACGCCTGCAGCAGAGCTGCTCATAATTGTGTCTCAAGTTATTAGATTATTTTATTTAAGTAATTCATTATAAGGTTCATACAAACAGTGACTTTTGAAAAAATGACTTTCAAATTCCAGCATATCCAATAAAAATAATTAAATTTATATAAAATGTATTAAATTAAATTAAAAGTAGGCATACATTTTTAAAACTTTATTATTGTTATTGGATATAGTTGAATTTGATTCTATTTTAAAGCCTTCTGTTGCTTAATATCTTAAGGTATGAGAGATAAACAATATTAAAAAAATATTTAAACTTTTAATATAAATATAAATAAAATACACTAAAGGTTCTAAAAGTCATATAATTTTTGTTTTATTTTCTAATGAACAGTAAAATATCTACAGAGCAATTCTTCATCTTGCTCATATTCTATACACATTTGCCTATATTCCTTACTTGACTTTATTGTTTTATGAGCATTAAATTAATTATTTAAATTTTTATGTTATTTTAAATACTGGAGCTTCCAAAAACAAACATTATGAATTTATTTTTCCACGGCCTTTTGCAAAGATTTACAGTTATCAATAGTTTTCTTCAATATATTTATCACCAGAATCTGTTTCCATACAAGAATTTTGATATACAGGGTGGCCCACCTATCCTCGCTCTGGCCATTGCTGCTAGACTTACGAAAATTGAGGATAAAATCTGATTGTAAGTTACTGGATGTACTATTTTTTATATTATTTTAGAGTGTACGTAGTGTACCATAAGTCCGAAACACAACATTTGGCCTTTTTTTAAATGGATCACCCTATATATTATTTAATTTTTAGAATCTGCTTCATGTGGGCTTCATATGAAATAATCTTGGTATGCAGGTATCCAATCAATATGTCAAAGCATACACAATACTTGGAGTCACGTCGAATACACAGGGTGTTCTGAAGCAACGATCGTATTTTGCTATTTTCAAATGGCTAAAACTTATTGAGAATTTATCGTTATTTACCTATCAAAATTATTAGATTATAGTCCATATGCTATCATTGTAGACCTCTTTAGATGGGCACTCAGAATATGAAGCTATATGGGTATAAAATAAAAAAATTAAAAAATAGGGTTACCAAGGTAACTAAGATTAAACTACCATTAAACCACGGCTTAAATTTTTGTGAATAACACTGTTAGTTTTGTGGGATAGTCCACTCTTGCTCTGATAGTCCCATTTGTATTGTGCTTATCAGACTATTTTGTATTAATGCATTAACATGAATGCATAACATTTTGTAATAATGTTTTAACTTTTATGAACTTACATTCATGTTTCTTTGATAAAAATAATACATTTACGTATATTTAGATGTTTTTTGCCAAGAACGTTAGATGATATGTATCAATACAGCAAAGCAATGATATTTATTAATTACAGTTATTAATTTTATGCACTGAAATTAATTGATGTGCAATTATGTCAGGAATCCATGGCTATAATTTTTTCGAAATTATTGTGGCCTGCGGAATGAGAAATTGCGGCTCGCGCCTCCGCAGCGCCCGCATCAATTTTTCGAGGCGTGCACCATTAAAACGAGAAATTGCCGCACGGCCGAAAACAATTATCGCCCAGTGTTAAAAATGAAATTACCACGGGCCGGTAACGGTCTACGTGTGTGCGGATAACGGGCGCCCCGGTTTTATGTTTAATTAATATTGGAAAATTATGCCGCCGTATACACATAAACCGCAGTGCTGAGTGTATTAAGGGCTCCCTGTTTAAACGTTCCCGCAAATGTACCGCGAACATCCCGTCTGTATTTTGATTTCTCAGGGGAAATTACGACGCCCGCGGCATCCGCACTTACTCCCCCATCCAACGAACATTTTTTTTATTTTTGGGCGCCGCTGATGGGCGACGACGCACTCTTTAAAAACACCAGGCTAGACAGTTTCTACGTAATTTTAACTTTTTAATTTATTTCGTCGGCCGCTTATTTTGAAACCGCAGCTCACATAAAGCTCAAATACAAAATTACATTTTGGACAGAATTTTACTTATACTTTTGCAGTACATTTGATCAGAAGTAACTACTAGAAACAATTGGAAAAGTAGCTCCTGGTGTCCTGACGCCTATCCTGACATCCCTATTTACTATGTATTAGTATAAATTATTTGTAAAATGAGGATATTCTGATAAAATGAGGTAAATAAATAAATAAATAAACAATTCAAATAATATAACAAATTTGTAAAACATATTTTAGCAAAAGTTACACTGGTCTACAAATAAATATTTAAAAGAAAATATTTCAATGGAAAATAGGAGGTTGTTTTCCAAGTAATTTGGGTGCGGATATTTCAAATTTACCACCAGAATTGCGCTAGTAATAGTAGTAAAAGTAACAGTTTATAGAGAAAGGAGGTTGGATTGGCAGCATATTGAAGGCATATTTGTTGGTCCTCAGATCAGGAAGTTATTGAATGATGATTATTTCTAACAATGTTTATCAGAGAAAGAATCTGCAGCCTGGCAATCTTTCAAAATAATCGTAGATGGTTTCCTTGGAAACAAGGAAAGTGATATCTGCAGACAAATTGTTACTGAATTATTGAAAAATTATTGTGAATTAGGTGCACGGATGTCACTCAAGATGCATTTTTTGCATTCACATTTGAACTTTTTTCCGCAAAACCTGGGTGCGGTGAATGATGAACAAGGAGAACGTGCTCATCAAGATTTAATGAAAATTGAAAGAAATTATCAAGGATTGTGGGACAATTGTATGCTGGGAGATTATTTCTGGACTCTAAATCGTGAAACTGACAGATAAATACAAACGATGTTCAAACACTGCCATTTGCTGTGGCAAATTTCATATATTTTTGAATAAATTAAGGTTTTTTTTTATGAAAAACATACGAAAACAATGATATTTTATATCTCGCAAACCTGACCTGATAGAAAAAAAACAGTTACAGATTCGAATTCAGCGCACCAAATTACCATAAAACACTATTTGGTTGCTCCAGTCCAAAACCTTGTACAGCAGTGTTAATTAGCAAAATATATTACATTTTCTACATTTTTGGTCAATTAATCAATAATACTTAATTTATTTTATATACAGGGTGAGTCGGGAGGAATGGACCAAACTCCAGGAGTGTATTGTACATGTAAAAAAAATTAAAAAAAATTAAACTTGTTATCTGTTTTTCATTTTTTATCAAGTTAAAGTTTCAAATCTTGAATATGCAAATATGGTGTTTGTCTATGGTTTTTGTAATGGGTGTGCTACAGCTGCTGTTGAAGGATATCGCCAATGGTTTCCACATCAGAAAACTCCGGATTAAAACGTATTTATCTAACTTTTCAACAAACTCTTCAAAACTATAACTTGAAAACAAATGAAAATCGGATAACAACATTTCAGTTCTTTAAATTTATTTTCACGTGTACAATACACTCCTGGAGTTTGGTACGTTCCTCCCGACTAACCTTGTATATCAGGCCACCTTTTACCATAATGGTGTAAGTGTTGTTTTCATTTCTCCTTTTCTTCTTCTATTACTGTTTTTCGTTCATGAAGTTCTTTCATTTAGTCCTGTCCTTTGCTAGTTCTTTAGCTTCTTTCCATGTTTTCCGTCTTTCTTCTATTACAGTTTTCATTCGGTCATCCCATATCTTTCTCGGTCTTCCGTTCCTTTTCTTTTTGTTTGGCTATGCTTCCCACACTTTTTTCGCTATTCTTTGGTTATACATTCTTTGCATATGTTTCCACCATCCGAGCCGTTGTTTTTCGCTTTGTCGCTCTATGTCTAATTCTTCACTTATTTTTGCGCATCATATTTTGTCTATTTTTTACTGGTTTTTATTTTATATATATATATATATATATTGTCGTTACTCCTTTGATTCTTCTTAAGACTTTTATTTCGTTTGCTTGTATTTTATTTTGTCCCGTTCTGTCAAACTTCCTCGTTTCGCATCCCCATGTTAGTATTGGTCGGTATTTATTTCTTTTTTGTTTATAATTATGTTTTTGATTGCTAGGTATAGTTTTTGAGTTTATCTTAATCTGCTGTTTATTACTGTCACTTCATTTCCATCTGCATTCAGTTCTACTCCCAGGTATTTGTATGTCTCTACTTGTTCAAGTTTTTTGTTGTCAATTTCTATTTGTATCTTCTCCTGTTTCCCTACTACCATTCGTTTTGTTTTGTTTATGTTCAGCTTCAATCATTTTACTTTTAGTTCTGTGTTTCATAAGTTTACTCTTTCTTGTAGCTGTTTTGATGTTCTTGTTATTATTATTACATCGTCTGCAAATGCTCCTTCCGATAATCCTATTTTTTCCATGTTTTTGTAGCCATTTCTTTATTATGTCGTCCAGGAATGTAATGTTAGTCATAGTCATAGTCCTTGTGTTAGTCAATTTTTGGTTTTAAATGTTTCCAATTGTGTGTTGCTGCATGTTATTGTGTGGTGTTGTTTTCGTATATATTTTTTATTATCCTTATCATTCTGTCGTTTACCTTCCATTATTTCAGTGTTCCCATAGTTTCCCTCTTGGTACCTTATCGAATGCTTTCTCTAGATCTAGGAACGCTATGTATATTTTTGTGTCTGCATCTCGTTTTTTGTATGTTTGTTTAAGTGTGAATATGTGGTCCTGCATGCTTCTTCCGCTTCTTAATCAGCTCTGTTGGTCTTGTACTGTCTTCTCTTTTACTTTTCTTAACCTTTTGTCTATGATTTTTTCGTATATTTTCATCGCTGTGTTTAATAGGGTTATTTCTCTGTAATTTTTACATTCCTTCTTGTCCCCTTTTTTAAATATCGGTAGTATGAGTGCTGTCTGCCAGTCGTTCGGTGCTTTCTCCGTTTTCCACGCTTTCCTTAGTATTTCCTGTAGTCAGCTTACCCTTTTGTGCCCATGTGTTTGATAATTTCACTGGTGATTCTGTCACTTCCTGTCGCTTTTCCGTTTTTCAGTCCCTTTAATGCTGTTTTCACTTCCTCTGCTGTTATATCTTCTCCCTTTTCTTGGTCTGCTTCTGTTCTATTTGTCTCTTTGTTCTCCTCCTCTTCATCTATTGCAAAGTGTCAGAAGACACTACAAAGTGTCTTCTCTAGTACATTTCTTAACCTTTTGTCTATGATTTTTTCATATATTTTCATTGCTGTGTTTAATAGGGTTATTTCTCTGTAACTTCTAACCTTTTGTCTATGATTTTTTCATATATTTTCTTTGCTGTGTTTAATAGGGTTATTTCTCTGTAACTTTTACATTCCTTCTTGTCCCCTTTTTTAAAAACCGGTAGTATCACTGCCAGTCGTTCGATGTTTTCTTCGTTTTCCACGCTTTCGTTACTATTTCCTGTAGCCTATCTTGTCCTTTTATGCCAATGTGTTCGATCATTTCACTAGTGATTCTATCAGTTCCTGCCACTTTTCCGTTTTTCAGTTCCTTTATTGCTGTTTTCACTTTTTTTCTGTTATATCTTCTCCCTCTTCTTTATCTGCTCCTGTTCTATTTGTCTCTTTGTTCTCCACCTCTTCAACTTCTGTGGCTCCCAATAGTTCTTCAAACTTGGCGAATGTCAGCACGATGGGCGAGGAGATTATTAGGAACATCCCAGGAATAACAAAGAAAGTAAAAGACGAATATGCCGAGATCCTTGAGGCTAAAAACATGGACTTTCCAATGAAGAATTTTACAGAAGGACCAGCGTTTAATTCGGAGAGATTGAAAGAGGCCAACCAACAACAAAGACATACAATAACCAGATACACATACCATGTGTTTCACCACCTAATCTGCAACAAACGCCACTTCCATGACATTGACGGAGACTGCTGCTGCCAATTATGTGAGAAAACTTTGTGACTTTGCTTTCATTCTATTTTATTTTATTGTACTGCATATACATATTGTTATATGCAATATATGCATATACATTATTTGTTTGTGTCCGAAGCGAAATAAATATTTAATTAAATAGATCTTCAAAGTATTCCTTCCATCTTTCTGCTATTTCTTTTTCTTCCGTTAATACTTCTCCGTTTTTGCTTGTTATGACTCTCTCTGTTGCTTCTTTGTCTTGTATGTTCCTTTTTATTACGCTGTAGAATAGTTTTTGGTTTTTCATCCTATTTCTTTCGAGTTTGTCTCCAAATTCGTCCCATTGCTTGTGTTTGTTCTTGAGTATTATCTGCTTTATCTTGTTTCTTGCATTTTTGTATTTTTCGTATTTCTGTTTCCATGCCTGTTTGTTTGTTCTTACCTGGTATCTTACTTCAGTTAACCACCAGGCTGTTCGTTTGTTTGTTTCTTTCTTGCTGGTTCCTCATATTTTACTTGCCACTTTTATTATGCTTTATTTGAGATGTTTCCACATTTGTGCAAAATTTTCTGTTTTCGTTGCTTTTTGCGTATTTTTTGTATTTCTCTCTCCATTTCTTCTTTATATACTGTTTGCGTGCCCTGGTTGTTCAGCTTATAACCTTATATTTTTGTGTATACTCTCATTCTCTCTATTTGCTGTTCTGTTTTTGATGCGTTGTTGTTCTTTTCTCTTATTTGTGTTATCACTAGGTAGTGGTCGCTGCCTATTTCCGGTCCCCGTATTACTCTTGTGTCCATTACTTGTTTTTTGTTTGTCTCTTCCGTTATTATATAGTCTATTATCGATTTTCTATCTTTCGCTTGTTCTGTTCTGGTGAATGTATGTTTTTGTGCCTGAAGAATGTGTTCGTGATTATTGAGTTATGTAGTTCGCAGAAATGTATCAGTGTCTTCTTCCGTTGTCGTTTCTGGTGTTTTCTCCGTACTTCCCTATTGCGGCTTTGTATGTTGGGTCTTGTTTTCCAACTCTGCAGTTTAGGTCGCCTCCTATATATATGTTTTCTTCAGCAGCCTCTACTGCTTCTACTAGTTGTATCCAGAATTCTTCTTTCTTGGTGGTGCTGTCAACATCGTTTGGCCCATATACCGTGTGTTCGTTTTCGTCGTTGTTTTCTAGATTAGTTTCACTGTTAGTAATATCTCGTTTATCTGAATGTTATCAAAAATAAATGATTATAAAACCTGACGGGTGTGAAATTTGGAATTGCATCCGGATGCTCTGGATGCTCTCTTGTTTTTTGAAACTCTGCTGTTTAGGTCGCCTCCTATATACCTATAAGTTTCCTTCTGCTGCCTCTACTGCTTCTACTAGTTGTGTCCAGAATTCTTCTTTCTTGGTGGTGGTGTCATCATCGTTTGGCCCATATACCGTTGTAATTGTGTTCGTTTTCTTCGTTGTTTTGTAGGTTAGTTTCACTGTTAGTAATCTCTCGTTTATCTCTATCTAATCAAAAATAAATGATTATAAAACCTGACGAGTGGGAAAGTGGGAATTACATCCGGATGCTCTGGACTGATGAGACCCATCACGTCATCAAGTTATCAACAAAACTATGAAAAAATGTTAAAAATAATATTGAAATCGTGTTCATTTTTTCATTAGAAAATATCTGATTTTTTTGATAATCAGAGAATCCGATTTTTCGGAAATTCTTGATCGTGATTGTAATTACTAAATATCAGAAAATAATGTGGAGATCCGTTTCACATATAATTTGTTTTAAATTGAACCAACTGTCGCAACAAAGTCTGTCCACTTCGTGTCACAACCACACTTCTGAGTGTCTCCATGTCGGTCTGCGTTACCGTACGGTAACTCCGAAGTAACGTAACTTTGTACAGCCGCACGCTACACTTATTTACCCTGAGGCTTGCTCGCAGTGGCAATTGCAGGCCACATTCGTGCGCGGTTTAATTGGGGCGCGTCTTGGGGAATAAATCCCGCCGGGGGCCGAATAATTCAGCCCGGAGACATCCGGAATTCAGAGTGCTGCGGACGGGACCGCGGCCCCGGATCAACCCCAAACAGGGGCGCGTCCCAGTGGGGCAGCGCCGGTTCGGGCGGTTTATTAAATTTCAGCAGTTGCGGATCAAAAAGTCTTGTTAGCATTCAGGAATTGAACTTTACTTTATTGCGTTAATTTGCGGACGGCGAGAAAATTTCCTGCCGGGATTGTATTAAATTTGGGGGGCGGTTAAATCTTGATTCCCAGGACTCTCGAGCTGTAATTTTCTTTTAAAATGTTGTGGCTGATATGAAATGCCACCAATTCTGCGAGCACCGGTTGGGTTATTTTATATCGTTCGAAAAGTTTTCGAAGATACATTTGAGCCGATGTAGTATACATACAGCACTTTGTCCGAAGTTCTTTCGTACTGAATATTTATTGATGCAAAATCCGCGACACATCCTTTTTCTATATTTGATTTATATTTCGTAATATTAGAAAACTATTCGATTTCCTGTTTCTTTGTTTGAACTAAAAAAATAGTCCCTTTCTCGCATTCAGCTTTCGCAGTTCTTTGTATGACGCACAGGGGCTTGTACATTGATCGTCCCATAAATAAGGTAATAAAAGTCGCAAAATTTCGATTCCTCCGTTAAATTAATTTCCGCCGTCTGCACGGGCGGTCCCCTTAAAATTCCTCACGCCCCCCTCGCTCACTTTAATTTATACGTCCTGAGGTCGTTAGATGACCGCAAATTAATTCCGCAAATTAATGCACATGCAGTGTGGGCTCGAAAGCTCCGGGCGACGCTTTCTTGCGCGGGTTCGCGAGGTCATTCTGTCGGGTCGCACCCCACAGATCCTTCCACGTGGCTTCTAATCTCCGCAAGGATCACGATTTGTCTTCTAAATTGAAACGGTTCACACCTAACATCGCCGATGTTTACGTGTGTACAGATATTTCCTTGTTAGGGCCATGGGTTGGGCTGACGCTCGTACATACATCCGTGGTATCTCCCGGTTATCTTGTACGTTATCCGAAGCGAGGAAAGCTGGTGCACACAAATGCATCCGTGTGTGCGCAGTGTATTATACGACCCAATCAATCCGTGTGCTCATCATGTAAAACTAGCCGCTATTAACTCCGCTCAGTTTAGGAGCCATCCCCACCCGCCGCTTTAATTGGGCATATATAAGGTGCCAAACAATAAATTTTTATTGTCTCTTCGTTTCACAATGGCTTGGAAGGACGCATAAATCCTCGACGGACGGGGGAACAGTTGTAAGCCGGTGTTTGTTAATTGTATTCCTTTAACGGGACGCGTCGCTTTCCGGACACAATTAAAAATATTTAGTAATTGTACGGGGACACGGACACGTTTTGTTTTTATCGGCCCATACTTTACCGTTGGGACGGGCACAAAAAAACTGTTACAGATAAAAGGGAAAGTAAATTTATGTCCGTTTCGGAAACGATACGGAAAAAAAGTTATTACGGGCGAATTAAATTCCAGGAATTTTCTGATCGTTTGAGATATTTGTTAGGAACAGTTGTTGTATCTGTTGCCTTTTTTTAGGCCAGTTAATTTATCGAGCGACTTAAAAGTAAAACATTGTTTTTAAATAAACTTATCTCCCCAAAGATTGTATTATAAATTGCTATTATAACAAACTTTATATTTTTAAACCGCATTTCTTTTCTCCGTATACACTTGTCTGTCTGCTTCTGTTTTAGTATTGAGCCATTTGAGGTACGCCTGTTTTTTGCTTTTATGGCTCAATACTAAAACAGAAGCAGACAGACAAGTGTATATGGAGAAAAGAAATGCGGTTAGAAATCTAGTAAAAGAAGAAAAAACAAAGACATGGGACAACAAATGCCGCGAAATAGAAATGTACATCGGCGGCCGGAGATGTACAGAAGCATGGAGGTTTGTAAACAATATAAGAGCAGACAAGAAACAAATACCCCTGGAACAAATATCGGCAAAAAAGTGGGAAGAATATTACGGAAGACTGCTATCGGAAGACCGACATCAATTTATCGAAGAACAAATAAATATTATGGTGGATGGAGAGCCCATGGAAATTTCAATAGATATGGTAGAGAAGGCAATAAAAAACATGAAAAATGGAAAGGCGAGCGGACCAGGAGATGTGGCTGCGGAGATGTTAAAAAATGGTACAAAAAAACTTAATGAAATGATAACAAAATTACTAAACAAATGTATCAACGAAAATAAAGCCCCTGAAGAATGGAAAATGGGGTTCATGTCATCTATACTTAAGAAAGGAGATCCTCGCAAGTGCGAAAATTACAGAGGAATAACGGTAACATCAACTTTTAGCCGCCTATATGGAAGAGTACTTCGCGATCTTGTTGAAACGGAATATGCGGTAATTGAAGCAGAGGAACAAAGTGGTTTCAGGGCAGGCAGATCGTGCATGGACAATTTATTTTGCTTAAAACAGCTAATGGAAAAGAAAATTAGCACAGGAAGAGAGTTGCACCTACTTTTCATAGACCTAGCAAAAGCGTATGATAATGTGCCCATACAAGGACTATGGAAAGCTCTAGAAAACACTAATATAAGTACGAGAGTAATAAAAGCCATTAAAGAACTTTACCGAGATACCAAAATTAAAATGAAAATTGGAGAATCAATATCGAATGGAATCAGTACATCTAAAGGTTTGAAACAAGGATGCTGCCTATCACCGACACTATTTAAAATTTATATCGAGCACTCCTTGAGAACGTGGAGAAGGAAATGCAAAGGCATGGGAATTAACATAGGAGACAACAACATATACACTCTCCAATTTGCAGATGACCAAGTGCTCATGGCCCAAGATAAAGATGACCTTCAATATATGACCAGGAAAATTAAAGAAGAGTATGAAAAAGCAGGTCTATCTATGAACCTGAACAAAACTAAATACCTATGTATTGGAGGAGAATCCGAGGATTTGGAACTGGAGAATGGAGAAATAATATCAGCATGCAATAGTTACCAATACTTAGGGGTAAACATACAAAAAGATGGAAAGGATGAAAAGGAAATTAGGCAAAGAATCGGACAAGGTAGAAGAGGTATTAAGAGGCTAAATGGTATATGGTGGAGTAAAGAAATAACGAAAAAGATTGTACTCTACGGAGCAGAAGGATGGAGGTGGACCGAAGCTGACAAAAGAAGACTAGAGGCTCTGGAGATGGATGACCTAAGAAGATCATGTAGAATATCGAGGTTGGATAGGGTACGCAATACAAGGATAAAGGAATTAATCGGCTTGAGAGAAAATATCGTACAGGAAGCAGGAAAACGGCAACTAATCTGGTACGGACACGTGAAAAGGATGGCAGATCATCGCTTGCCAAAAATTACGCTCGACTGGGTCCCTCCGGAAAGACGGAAACGAGGCAGGCCCAGGAAATCCTGGAATGACGGCATCCAGAAAGCTATGAGCGAAAGGAACCTACAAGATGACCAATGGCAGGATAGGTTAGGATGGAGGAAGAGTCTGGGGATCGGACAGCGTCGACAGACGTTCTAAAACCGAAATTATATATATATATTTTTAAAATGTATTATTATTATTAGGAACAAAAGATGATACCCGAAACTGCGAAAATCTAACGAGAAAATCTAATCTAACATGAAACTGATCATAAACAATAGAATGTGGAGATGGGATGAAAGAGAAGGCAAATTGATGGAAAATAACTAGATGACAGACTAAAGACTGATGACCATAAGAAGAATGAAATGCGAGAAGAAGGAGGTAGAATTAAAATAGGCACATTTAATGTTAGAGCAATGAGGGACAAGAAGAGGAAATTGAGATGGAGTTCGAGAAAACAAAACTAAGTATATTAGGAATAACGGAAGCGAAAATGAAGGGAAATGGATCTAGATTCACATCCCAAGAAACATTTTAATATGGAGTGGAGTGAAAGAAAAGGAGAGAGCAAGAATGTGTGGCGTGCATAGAGAAGAAAAACATAAAATAAGGAAATGGGGCACAATCGATGAAAAGATCTTAAAAACAGAAATGCAAATCGAGAAGCGGGAGGCAATTTTAGTTATAATATACGGGCTAGACGAAGATGAGAAGAAAGACAATAAAGATAAATTTTGAGATACTTTAGGTGAGGTAACAGTAATAAATAATACTAGAACACTTTACATAATCGGCGATAAGGCATGGAGAGAATAAACGTAACAATAATGGAGTAAGACTGTTAGATTTTTGTATGCTAAATGATTTGCTAGTTATAAGCAGCTTTTTTGAGCACAATGATATGCATAAATATACCAGAGTTCAGGTGACCTGAAACGAGAAATCAATTATAGATTATGTAATTACGGAGAAGAGGAACAGAAAAACAATAAAATATGTCAGAGTAAGGAGAGGTTTAGAGATCGGAAGTGATCACCACCTACTGACAGCAACATGGAAGATACCACATAGAAAAGACATAGAAACTAAAGGAGACACTAAGCATGAAAAGCCATTAAGCATCACCGATTACGTAATGAACAAATATCACTGAACAAGATATAAAGAAGAAATAGCCGGAATTCTTGAAGAGGAAGGGGATAATAAAAAAAGAAGTATAGAAGGCACGTGGAAGGGGTTGAAGGTGACAATTCTAGAAGCTGCTAAAAGAACATGTGGTATTAGTAGACAAAACCCAAATAAGAAGCACACAAGTTGGTTTTTAAACCATGTAAATGAAATACACTAAGAACAATAATATAAATATACAAAAACAAAATGTTAAGTAATGAACAATACATAACATATCAATTGATCAATGTTGAAGGCATCTACTTCGTAACACATGATGAAAATAAATAAAACAAACACTTGTCTTTATTTATATCACACTGTTTATTAAAATTAGTGACTATAGTTTCGATAACGTTCTGATCATTATCAAACTTTGAGTGACACTGGTTCTAAAATGGTTTATTAAAATTGGTGACTATAGTCTTGATCACGTTCTGATCATAATCAAACTCAACCAAACAACCAATTTTGATAAATAGTGTGATATAAACAAAGAAAAGTGTTGGTTTTATTCATAACATATCAATTTAACTTGATTAAATTTCACGCAAATGTTATTCTGTAACTACAGCAGCATACCTCTTCACATGATTTATGGATATACCCGAAGAGGTGCTGCTGTTGAATCTTAATAATCCGCATTGTATGCTCAGTTATACTTGCAGCTTGATTGCTAGGACGGACAGTTTTGCATTAGCTCCTGGAGCTGCGTCTTAACAGAAGATTTAAAGGAAGTCCTAAGTAGTACAATTGAATCGTTTATTTCAGAAACTGCTCAACAGACTTTTTATGGTTTTTTTTTTGCGGAATCAGTATCTCCTATTATCACGGCATATTTTTCTGCAATATAACTTCAACTGCCAATCCGTTTTATGGGATATAATTTACAATGAATATCGCGTTTAGTGCAGAAACCTATCAAGCGACATCACGACATCATATTTCTGCAGAAAATTTAAATTTCTGCAGGAAAAGTCCTGTGGTATTTTGTATAATACTAATACCATGGTAATAATTACCGTTGGTTTACCATTATTTATCATTGCTTAGTAGTTTGGTATATTTTACAAATCATCAAATTAGTTTAAATTTCTTTATTGTACTTTAATGAAAACACGAAAATTTTGTGTTTTATTCTGTGTTCAAATAAAAAATATATAGTTTATAATAGTGTCTAGTTTATTAAAAATCGTAATACCACAAAAAAAATAGGAACTTACTATTAAAAATATGTTTCTACATTAAAATCATATTTTATTCCAGAAACGAGTCAACTGCAATATTTTCAATATTTTTTACAATTAAGGGAGCAGTATTATGATTTAATTACATGGAGCATCAACTTCGGGTTGGCTAATACTAGATTTTTTCAGGCTAAAATCTGTTTAAATATCAAGGATATAATGTTTTTCTTTGTTTCACAACAATTTGAAAAGGTGCACTTTCAAAACTTTGTTCACGACAAGTTTCTGAAATGAACGATTCAATTGGATTCAACAATTATGACCTTTGAAGCAAAGCGTACAATTTCCACATCTTCTTCTAGTTCTAAAATGGTCTCAAGACTTATATGCATGGGCGCATTATTGATAATAAATGTAATAAATTTGAACTCTGAAATTTATTTTCACAAAGTTGAAATCGGTTTTCTTTTTCGTGAAATCTGTTTACACGAGTTTAAATTTAGATTTCATTTACGAGAATCCTAAAGAATACATTTGAATTCAACAAATATGAACATGGAGCAAAGCGTACAATTTCCACATATTTTCCGCGTATTTTCTTCTGGTTCTAAAATGGCTTCAATACTTGTATGCATGGGCACAATATCGATAATAAATGTAATATATTTGAAATCTGTTTGAAATTTATTTTCACAAAGTTAAACCATGCTGTGATATAAACCATTGAATTCGCAATGGGGAATGCTATTTAATACTGGGTGTACCTTATTTTACGGGCCATATAAAAGAATAAAGTTCATGATGGTTTCTTAAAAACGAAAAGTTGTACCGAAAATTTGTAAACGCTGTCGTATAGAGCTTAAAATGTAGCAATAAGAAAATGTCTTTTGTTTTTTTATAACTTCTCAAATAACTTAAAAAAATTATATATCAAATCGCAAGATTTCTGATTGTATCGAAACTCTCCGGGAGTAAGCGGAAATTTCTGCGTTTCTGAACAAAATATTACTGATCATTAAATTGCGAAACTTTTTTGTTCCCCATGCTGTTGATCCTTATCTTGGACACTCTGTAGATCAAAACTGGATAATCGTGTACCCGTCTGAAATATCTAACGAAATTTAGGAATTTCACAATATTTTCTGAAAATTATTATACAGGGTGTCCCGTAACTATCTCGATAGCTTCATCTAATCTTTTTCTGTCATGAAAGATGAACACAACATTGCAAAAATAAAAATGGCCTTCGCAGCTTAGTTTTCTCATACGAAGCATTTAAAGAAAATTAAATCTGACAACACTGTCAGGTTTGTGTAATAAATGTCAATGACAGTCAAAATCAGACATAAGAGCATGCATAGTTAATCATTTTAATATAATTCTCATCTTTCAACACCATTTCAAAAACGAAATACAAATAGTTAAAATAAATTATACTCAATACTTTTGATTATAACTACATTTTCTATCGATAAAATGTGCGTCTTCTTTGAGTTCTCTTTATAATTCCTTATAATTTGTTGTTGAAAATGATAACTGTAACCACACCGTACAAGAAAACTAAGCTGCGAAGGCCATTTTATTTTTTCAGCTTTGTGTTCACCTCTTATGACAGAAAAAAGTTACCTGAAGCTTTAGCGATAGTTTAGCGACGGGACACCCTATATGAACTTAAAATTTTGATACCCGATTGTTGGTGTTGCTTACCTATATTTGTTAAAAAAAAAAACAAATTTATCAAATTTCAAATATATCAAAAACTTAAACATTTTATCAAGGTAAACATTTTCATTGCATTGAATTGTGTTTTGCTGGACAATAATATAAAATAATCCACAAAAATATGTTTGTTTTTATTCAAAGAATTAAGAAAAACAAAAATAAATATCATATCGTGGTAGGCAGCAACAAAAATAGAAAATATCGATTGGATTTGATAGTTTCGATAACCAAAATCAATCCTTCAAAATAACAATGTATGCCAAGAGAAAAAGTAATAAGCTGTAAAATAAGCTATAACGATTTAGCGATCAAATCGATTAAAAAATATAACGCAACTGTTGCGAACGTTTAACTTACTTTCTTTAAGACACTTGCCCTGAGTAATTGTGCCCTAATTTTAAAACGAAATATTGAAAAAATAGTAAAATCTTAAAAATAAATCTATTTTGAGTATTCACGTTCAAATCATGATGTCTCTAGGCAACGAGGCTCCAACGAGTCAAACAGAACCAAGGTTGATCAACGGTGATGATTTGATATTTATTAAATTTTTGGGTTTTTAGTGTTTTTTGCAACATTGGTGAATTTCCAGATTGAAAGTGCTAAACTTTATAAAGCTTGGGACTGGAAAATTAAAGGGTACATGTAAAATATCATATAAGGTATAGAGTAAGAGAGGAAATAAAATGTTCGAAATGATCATTATTTATTTATTATTGTTTATAATTAGCTTTTTTTTTAAATAATTTTACTCTACTTATAATTTTCGGAATGTCTGCTTCTTCTAATTTTACAATTATTGCTAAATATTATCAGTTGTCATTGGTATTTTTTTTCTATTCATATAATTGGTTGGTCTTTCTAAATATTATATTTAATATTTTCTTCATAAATATTTTAATTTTTTTCCAAAATCTGTGCTTTATAATATTTAGTTTTTCGTTGTACCTAGTGTGACATTAATTTTATGTTATCCTATTTCTGACATGAAAATTTACATTTATAACTTTGTTTTATATCTCTGTGCAGTAAAATATCTAATGAGGCAACTCTTGGCTTTCTCGATATATTCAATTACATGAAAACATAATATTTTTCACCTCCATAAGCAACAACAACAGCTATATGTCAAAATGTAGTAAAATTGAGGTAAGAATTGGGAATTTTAAAGTCCCAGTAATTGCAATAGAACAAAAACAAATATCGACGAAATCGACAAAAGTTGTTACGTATTGAACATGAGTACACGATTATGTGTATCTGATCTTATTTAACCAACTTTGTAACTCAAAATATGAGATTGCAGTGGCAAGATTATTGAATGACTGACCCTGTATATTCCAAGATGTCAAGTGTTTTAATAGCACTCATTATACGACATATTTATAAATAATCAAAATTTGTCATAAATACTTCTTTACATTCTCGTGGAAAAAGACACAAATGTTTTGGAAAATTTCAGGATTAAGCCACGACACATTATAAGGTAGGTATCTAAAACATATGTTAAAATAGGCATGTTTATATGCAAATGTTTATGCTTAGATACAAAATAAGCATCTATCTGTCATCAATATTACATTATTATATGTATTAAGTATGATGTAGATGTGTACCTGTATAAGGAATAAATGTTCGGACAGATTTTGGTTTACAGTATTTTGATGCTGTTGGATTCTTTCAAATTGGAAGGTGTATTAACACCCTGTATAGTGTAGAATTGATATAATCATAGAATTATTTATCATAATGCTCTTATGTTGTGAGACATCATTCATAAGACACAATTCTAGTAGTCTATGACATATATAGCCTCTTCTGTAAATCACAATGTTGACTAAATGGTTAGTTTGGTCTCTGTTATAGTTATAGAATTTTAATAATAATTATATAGCTGTTTCATATGTACTTTAATTGGTTACTGTCATAATTTGTACAATGATAAGTAATATGTAAAATATTCCATTTTAATTGTGATCGTTTCATAATCGTCAAATAAAGAATGGTTAATAAGAAATATCTTGAGGAGTAATCAGTGCCACTCCAGTGCATTAACATAAATGCAAAAATCGCACATGCATTAAAAGCCACCACAAGCGCAACTCGCCATTAAATCACAAATTAACACGATTACATCAATTAAGAGCTTATAATAATCGGCAGCCACCCATTAACTTAATTACGCCTAATACATTACCATAATCGCGACGCGAGTACACTTTTCACATGCGCCGCTGACCACGGCGAAAATAGCAGATTAAAAACGGACCGTCACAATTAAAAACGAATAAAAAAACAATCCGCCTCATTTGCCAGCGCCTATTAATATTTATAACCGACAATTAGATAACGATTTCTTAATTAATAACGAGACCTAATTAAATCCACACTTACATATTAAATGGACCGATCCCCGGCGAGGCGGTCATTAACAGAATCACTGATTTGACTGATAAGTTTGCGGTGGGCACCGTTTTATTAATTGTGTTTTTTTTTGTGTGGCCGCTAATTGCTGAGAGTAGCAGCTGCTTAGCCGCGGGTCCCCGTTCGAATCCCGACATTGATTTCGGGGCGGCGATAATGATAATTGCTGAAAAACGAATGTGTGCATGCATCTAGTTGGCCGCGGGCAGCCTCAGGTGACCGCAGTTACATCTGCAATTTCGATGAATATGAATACATTTTTATTTAAATTAGTCCTCATTGTAAACCCATGGAAAGTTTTTACATTTAATAATAATGATCTTATATTTTATGGAGAGTACATATTTTAAATTTATGTATTTCAGATAATACAACTTTCAATAGACATCTGTATGAATAACCAGAAAGTATTTTACCGTACATTTAAATACTTAAGAGAAGACAAGAATAATAGTTTACTAACGTTAAAGAATGACAACGGAAAAATTATTACCAATGCAGACGAAATAATGAAGATGTGGAGGCAACACTTCAATAAGTTGATAAACAAGGGAGGTGAAGAAACCAATCAAAGTGAAAATAAGATTGAAGAGTGTGAAGAACAAACGGAAGGAGAGGAAAGACTTGGCTTACTAACGGATGAAGACAATGTAGATGTGGTACAGAGTTTGAAGGGAGGTAAAACACCACGATAGATAAGATAACATCGGAAATGAAAAAAAAAATGGAGCAAAAAGGCAAAGAAAAACTAAATCAGTAACTACAAGAAATATGGAACCAAGAGCAAATACCAGAAGAGTGGAGAACAAGCCTAATATTACTTATCCATAAGAATGGAGATAAATATGTGTGTAGAAACTACAGAGGAACTAGTGTATATCACTAATAGGAATAGCGTCGACAGTTCTGGAGAAGATAATAGAAAATAATATTAGACAAAAAGTTGAAGGAAAATTATTGGAAGCACAGAGCGGGTTTAAGCAGAAGAGAAGTCCTCAATATCACATATTCACGTTAAAAACGATAATAAATAGAGCAATAACAGTGGAGAAAGATGTGTACGTCTGCTTTATTGACATGAAAAATCATTTGATCTCGTACCGAGAGCAAGAATATGGGATAGCCTAAAAATAAGAAGGTGAGCAAAAAATTAGTGAAAATGTGCAAATGCATATACGAAAGAACAATAAATGTAGTAATTAGCAAAAACCTAAAATCGAGGGAATTTGAAACGAAACAAGCAAACAATTTAGCACATTTATTGCCTGGGAAATTAATCAACATATTTATCAGTGATACAAAAATGGCCTGCTATGTGAAAAATATAAATGATAAAAAGAACAAATTCTGGACAGATACAGTTTCAGTTATATTGGCATTAAAAATTAAAGGTAATTCATAAAGTTCGTGTCTGTTCATGTCAATTTATTATGCATATTTTCTTGAATATGGATCAAATTTGAAGCCAAAATAAAAAATGTTTTGAATCAAAATTTTACAATTCAAACATGAACTAAATCAAATATCTATTTAGTTCTATACAAATGACTTTTTATCAGGTCATATGAGAAAAGTGGAAATTTTAGAAATTTATGAATATTTTACCATTAAGAAAATATTTGTTTTTGGGAAATTATTCAAAATCTTTTTTCAAATAGACAAAAACGACTCTCTTATTTTGGAAATATCACAAATTTGTGAATATTTTGCCATTTGGCAAAATTTCGTTCTGTAATATCTTAGTTTAACTAAAACAACTCTCTCTGACTCTATGATATGATAAAGATCATAAATACTGGACAAGAATATGCATTAAAAATGAAAGGAAATTAAAGTTTCTCGTCTGCCTGTTTATCTTAGAAACTTTCGTCAATATGGCTAAAAAATCCATCAAAATGAAAAACGAAAATTTTACAATTTAGTGATGAAACTAAATCAAATATCTATTGAGTTTAATACAAATTACCTATAAGGTGATATGAGAAAAATATGAATCAAAAATCAATAGAAATTCGTCTATAAACCACTAGAGGTTCTTCTCTACACAATTTCTTCTTAATTTCTTCTCTCCACAATTTCATGGCCAAGGTTTATGAAGGAATCATAAATCGATGATTGTAAGTTCTATAAGAATATTGATTAATTTTGATTAATTGATTTTTAAGTGTTAAAAATGATAAAAATAGTTAGTAGTAAGTAATTTTGTAAAATGTTAATGCAACTTTTGTTGGTACTGATCAAAGACCAAAATGACTTAAAACTTTTGCGTTGAATGGAAGTTAAATATTTCACCATTTAACAAAAAATCGTTCTGGAAAATTAGTCAAATTTTTATAGAACTTTCACTAATCATTTTATGAAATATTCGTTATCATTATCATTAGATAAGACAGGGCGGAAGCCCAAGTCCGTTGCTATTCATATGCTTTATAGATGGCATTATAAGAGAAATCGAGCTGAAGACCATTTCATGTACGAAATAGAAATTTAGAAAGAGTGTATATAAACGCATGCACGTTTGCGGATGATGTGGTAATAGTAGTGAAGAGTGAAAATGAGCTGAAAGATAAACCGAGGAAATGAAATGAGGAGCTGGTAAAGAATGGAATAGAAATGAATAAGGAAAAAACAAAAGTGCTAGTGATATCAAAGAAGATAATGCAAACAAAGATAACTGTAGGTGATACGCAAATTGAGCAAGTGCATCAGTATAAGTTAAGGTGACCAGACGTCCCGATTTTGGCGGGACAGTCCCGATTTTTAGAAATTTGTCCCGCGTCCCGCGACGTTTCAAAAATGTCCCGACTTTTGAAAGATTGGGTTTTTTTTTCGGGGTGATCTTTTATTCGCTATTTTGAAGTTATCAGCTTATATATTTCGCCAATATCTGTATTTGGTAGCAGCGCTACAGCGGCCAAAATACAAAACGGTACTTTAAAAACATGCCTCGTTGTTAAAAAAAAAGTAATATAATATTATACAGGGTGTCTAAAAAACGCCGCTAGCGATAACTCCTTTATTTATTGGCCGAATTCAATAAAAGGAAAACAAAACTAAATGGCTCCACATGTCTGCAAAGGGACCCTAATTTTTTTTTTTTGCAAAATCTAGCAACTATCGCTGAAATGAAAGTTGATTTTGCAAAACAAAACAAAAATTAGTGCCCCTTTGTAGAACATGTGGAGACATTTAATTGTGTTTTTGTTTTATTGAAATCAGGCAATAAATAGTTAGAGAGCTATGGAGTTATTGGCCAACGGCGTTTTTTGGGAGACACCCTGTATATTTTGCGTTTTGCGTTCTTTGTTAATTAAATTTAACCCCCCCCCCCCCCCTCATGCTGTCCCGATTTTGTATCATTAGGATCTGGTCACCTTAGTATAAGTACCTGGAAGATAGTGGTGGAGGGCACGAGGTTGACATAAATATGAGAATAAGAAACACTAATAAAGCTTATTTTGCGCTGAATACGTTCTAACTAAGATGAGAGTATACAGGGTGGTCACTTTTACGACGCCCACCATTAAGATCTATTAAACGGAAATATATACAGAGTTGGTCAAATGGGATAAAAGTTTCTCATTTTTGTGCCTTTCAATATTCTGAAACGAAATCTGGGATATCTTCCACAGTTCCTGAAATATCGTTGAAAAACTGAAAAAGTGCACTTTCCTTTTCCTTTTATAACTTTTTTTACTTTTGAAGGAAATTTTACGAAACTTGGCACTCTTATATTTTTCGACGTCAGTTTTCTGATCACAGTACCAAACATATTCTGCGCCAACGAGATGCCCAAAATTACATAGTCAATTTGATTTTCTTATAGCCCCAATATTGGACTTTAATGGCATTCAAAACAGCGAAAAAATCCGATTTCAACCATGTAAAACACATGGGCAATCTTACATTATTTACTACCAAAAATCAAGAATTTAAAAATTTGTTGCAAAGATCAAACTGATGTGGACTGCTCTAAAAATCAAGATGCCATGGAATAACAAATTTCATATTTTTTCATGCAAAGAATAGTTATTTGTATATCAAGGCCGAGAAATCTCATTTTAGGGACCGAGAGAAAGTTTGTCGCCGAGGCCGCTTGCGGCCGAGGCAATACAATCTCGAGGTCGCTAAAAGATTTCGCGGCCGAGGTGTACACAACGTTTTTCGTGCAATTGATGCACGCTGCAATGAGTCTCCTAGGTTGTGAACAAGCGACTGTCAATTTTGACAAAATAATAAACGTCAAAAAAATTAATCGATAATTCAGTTAAACGAAGTAGAAATGAATACCAGTGATAGTGATGATTTAGAATGTACACCTCCGGAGTTGAGAAAAATTGCAAACGCTGCCACAGATCATTTAATTCCAGAGAAAAGTAGACGGCTATACGAGAACGCATACGTTAAATTTAAAACTTGGTGTGAAGAACAAAAAGCTGCGAACATATCGGAAAATGTTATATATATATATATATATATATATATATATATATATATATATATATATATATATATACAGGGTGTATCAGCCAAATGGAATAAATTCAATAATAAATAAATGGGGGCGTGTTCGAAAAAACGCGCGGACACGTCGATTGTTATTTTTAGTTGCGCATTTTTTTCGACAAAAACTTTTTATACAGGGTGTGTCATGTGACCGTGGCCAATACCAACTTTCTTATTTTAAATGCAACACCTGGTATATTATTCAATTTTTGGATTCTTCAGAAAATTCTAGACATATTTCATGTACAATGTCCTATACCTATCTTCAACTGTTTAACCCCTTCAACCCCTCGACTTAGCTGACTTAAGAAGACGAATAATGCTTGCGATTAGATCGGTCACGCCTGAGATGTTGAGTAACGTTAGAAGAAATTTCTTCTAACGTTATTCCTTTAGAAGAAAGGTTAAAGCGAATTGCAAAAACTAAACGGATTTATAAAGCCTAAAAAAGGGCAAATTCAAATATGTAACTTTATACAGGGTATGCCATTTAAAAAAACTTGGTCCAAGGCTGCCCTGCAAAAATGGAACACCCTGTATATGGAAAAATAATTTTACAAACTGCACTTTAACTTCTAGTTTGCAGTTCCGTTTGGTATATTTTGATATCATTACCGGTGTAGGTATAATGGAGCCTGCCCGTCCTATTGACTCGCCCTGTTTAATATTCTAATCATCTTTACCCCTACTGTATGAGACCCATTTGGGTATCAATATAAAAATGTTAAAATATGACATATTTTTAAATTATATTAGTAAAGTAGCCTAAATATTATTTCGTTACTCCATTTGGATCTTAAATATACTAAATATAAATATAACAAATTAAAAAAATGCAATTGTCGGATTGACATGTTTAAAGTATTATTTCGTAACTCCGTGGGATCTTGAATTTACTAAATATATAAAAAAATAAAAAAATGTAGTTAACGGATTGATATGATTGACGAGCCGCAGTCTTTGCTTATGTTTGCCATGTAAACGATTATTTAAAAATCGTGTGTAATTTGTCATATTTTCAATTTACACTTTATAAGTACCACTTATAATATTATAACTTATTGAGTAGAACGATGTGTAAATTAGTTGTCATTTCAGCTGCTTTAGTGTCAAAGCCAGCACGTGTACTTTTAATTAAAAATAAAATTTCAACATCACAGAAAATAACAAACAGCCATTAGATCCCCTGACGAGAGGTTAAATCCTCGAAATCGCCTTTAAAAATCGTTAATTTCCTTTCAACTTAACCAATAAATTTTTATTATTATTACCAGCAGTGATCATTAAAGCTTACTGTTTCGACTACAAATAAAACTCCGAGACAACGACCTCTCCGTTGCGATTATAATTACCGTCAATCCAGGGTTTCCATTACCACGAGGCGAAATCAGGAAAACCCGTATCCGTCGCGACGCCGCGGCCTCCTGGGGGCACCTCGCTTTGGGGGGCCATTCAAATCGCGCCCCAAATCCGCCCTGCCTCGCGCACAACAGCAAATAATTGCTTCGCAGCATTCCAATCAGAGTTTCCATTTAAAATCAGGCCGGACATTGTAGCGCCTCCTAAGTGTCCTCTCCCGTCTGCGCCGAGGAAATTGCATTTTCAATGCCGAAAAATCGGGGCCTGATTGCGAACCGGGGACCTCACTAATTGCGACCTTCCCCGGGCGCGATCCTTTATTGTCGCCGCCTCCGCTCGCTAATTCTGCTCGGCTTCTTTTTTCCCCGAGACGAATCTTCCTTTTGATGTTCACGGCCCTGGGGAAAAAAATCGGCCGTCATCGGCCCTTTAAGTGGTGCGGGGTGCGCAAATTATTCTTTTGCTGCAAATAAAAAAAAGGAGCCCCGGGAATGAATGGAGGATTCTTGCATTCTGCATAAATCTAAAATTCTCATTTCGTGATGTATTACGCTTTTTTAATCATCATAATTGCCCAGCAGAGCTGCTAAAAACCGGCGACGTAAAAGCAAATTCGATGCAGAAAATGTATAATGAAAGCGGAAACTTTACTTTTCGACGTACATAATTTCTTCAAGTATAATTATTCAAATAAGTACTCAGATAACTGACATTTTTATATCACTTTTAAATAAGGCTGTAATAATCCGCAGCACCAACTTTCTAAATTAGATTGTCGCATTACAAATAGCCCGTATCAATGTGTTCATATTAAATTACCCTCCGCAACCGACGCAAAGTACATCTTTAATTTTAAGAGATAATACAAACCATACGTTTCATTTATTTCAGTTTCGCTTTCCATTTAGAGCGAGCGGAAATTTTGAATGGCCTAGCATGAAGCGTGTCGCGAACATTTCGAGTGTACTAATTATTTCTTTATGCCGAGGCGTCGCTCGTAATCATAATTGCTTATACAAATTGTATGCTTTGTACTGCATTCTACGTATATGTAATTGCGTTATGAGCCGTGTGTACTTTTACGTAAGTGCGAATTAATTGAATTTAGTTGTATGCAGAGTGGTCATGAACCATACGTTGTACGCAAGGATGGCTTCGTTCATGGATAGCTTCGTATGTACTTACAGGCAATTGAGTATTATCGCTGTGATGAGTATACGCATTTCCAGCTCAATGGTCTGTTTTGCCAGTTTGCCTGTTTGTTTGGATTATTAACGACGAGTAATTTAGTATAAAAATGCGAATTTCTTTATATACAGTAGTGTAAAATGGATTTATTGTGTGAGCACATATGAAAAACTTTTTTTTGTCATTTCTATAAAACTTTTCCATCCGTGGGATAATTAATCACAATTCAGTTAATTAAGTATCTCCTAACCATATATACTTACCTTAATTTAATGGATCAGAACCAACATGTTACTTATAATCATTTCATTGTACAGGATGCCCAAATTCGGATGTTCCAATAGGGGATTAGAACAGCTAGAGAAAATCGAAAATCTTTTTTCAAGATATACACAATGGCAATGGTGAAAACAAAAATCGGATATAGACTCTTGTTTTCGAGTTATCGGCAATAACTCGTTATGTTCAAACAAAATAAGTGAGAATATCGAAAGTATAACTTTTTGCATTGACAAGTATGGGTTAGCTATTACTGAAATTTCTGAAAATTTATTAAATGCATATTTCATATCAGAGTTGTGTTTAGTATACCTGAAGCTAATCCTGCTGAAAATTTGACAAAGTTTTTGTACGTAATAAGTGAGAAAATCTAAAGTATATCTTTCTGCATTGACAAGTATGGGTTAGCTATTACTGAATTTTCTAAAAACTTATTAATTGCACACTTATTACTTGATATGTATTCAGTACACCTAAAGCTAATTCTCCTGATAATTTGACAAAGTTTCTGTATTAAATGAGTGAGAAAATTGAAAGTATAAGTTTCTACATTGACAAGTATGGGTTAGCTATTACTGAATTTTCTGAAAACTTATCAATTACATATTTAAGATTAGATATGTAATTAGTACACCTAAAGCTAATTCTGCTGACAATTTCACAATGTTTCTGTATTAAATAAGTGAGAAAATCGAAAGTGTAACTTTCTGCATTGACAAGTGAGCTATTACTGAATTTTCTGGAAACTTATTAATTACATATTTAAAATTAGATATGTATTTGGTACACGTGAAGCTAATTCTCCCAAAACTTTGACACAGTGTCTATATTAAATAAGTGAGAAACTTAGAAGTATACCTTTTTGCAATATCACGTACGGGTTAGCTTTACCTGAAATTTCTGAAACTTTATTAATTACATATTTTAGATTAGACTTGTATAAAGTAGACCTGAAGCTAAGTCTCCTGAAAATTTGACAAAGTTTCTGCATAAAATAAGTAAGAAAATCGAAAGTATACCTTTCTGGATCGACAAGTACGAGTTAGCTTTTACTGAAATTTCTGAAACTTTATTAATTACATATTTCAAATCAGACTTATATAGAGTACACCTGAAGCTAATTCTCCTGAAAATTTGATACAGTTTCTGTATTAAATAAGTGAGAAAATCAAAAGTATAACTTTCTGCATTGGCAGGTATGGGTTAGCTATTACGGAATGTTCTGAAAACTAATTAATTAGATATTTAATATTAGATATGTATTTAGTATACCTGAAGCTACTTCTTCTGAAAATTTGACGTTTCTGTATTTAATAAGTGAGAAAATCGAAAGTATAACTTTCTGCATTGAGAAGTATAAGTTAGCTATTACTGCATTTTCTGAAAACTTATTAATTGCATATTTAATATTAGATATATATTTAGTACAGATAAAGCTGATTCTCATGAAAATGTAATAAAGTTTTTTGTATTAAATAAGTGAAAAAATCTAAAGTATAACTTTCCGCATTGACAAGTATGGGTTAGCTATTACTGAATTTTCTGACGACTTATTAATTACATATTTAATATTAGATATGTATTGAGTACACCTGAAGCTATTCCTGCTGAAAATTTGACAAAGTTTCTGTATTTAATAAGTGAGAAATAGTATATTGTAATAAGAGTGCGGAAAGGGCTTCATTGCAAAATGAGTATGAAAGTTGGAGCACGAGCGCCAGCGAGTGCTCCATTCATACGAGTTTTGCAATGGCCATTTCCGCACGAGTGTTACATACTATTTTTTCTACGAAAGTGTAGAAAACTAAAGATTAATGTAAATTTAATCATAAATTTAAAATAAATGTCATTGTCATTAATTTAAACGTCAGAAAATTTATAAATCGCTTGTCACCAAATCGAGACTCGAAATTTATACATTAATACTGGAAGTAGAAGAATATCAATAATGGATTCCGATAGTGACGATATAACAAACACTCCGCCGGAACTTGCGGCCATTGCAACCACAGTTTCGTCCGATTTATTGCCTCAAAAATCAAAAGAGAGGTATTGGAGTGCGGAAAGTGAGTGCGGAAAGTACTTTCCGCACTCCTTGTAACAAATACCAACTTTCAAGGTTAAATTTTATGACAGCAAACGTGTCTTTCAACACTTTCGTAGAAAAATGGATTTACAAGTATGAGTTAGCTATTACCGGAATTTCTGAAAACTCATTAATTGCATATTTAATATTAGATATGTATTTTTGACACCTGAAGAAATCCTGCTTATAATTTGACAAAGTTTCTGTATTTAATAAGTGAGAAAATCGAAAGTATAACTTTCTGCATTGACTGGTATGGGTTAGCTATTACTGAATTTTCTGAAAACTTATCAATTACATATTTAATATTAAATATGTATTAAGTACACCTGAAACTAATTCTCCTGACAATTTAACACAGTTTCTGTATTAAATAAGTGAGAAAATCGAAAGTGTAACTTTCTTCATTTACAAGTATGAGTTAAGTAACACTGAAATTTCTGAAAATTTATTAATTACATATTTCATATTAGATTTGTATTTAATACACCTGAAGCTAATTCTCCTAAAAAAAATACATAGTTTCTGTATTAAATAAGTGAGAAAATCGAAAATATAACTTTCAGCACTCATAAGTATGAGTTAGCTATTACTTAAGTTTCTGACACTTTATTAATAGCATATTTCTAATTAAACTTGGATTTAGTACACCTAAAGCTGTGTCTCCTGAAATTTGAGAAAGTTTCTGTATTAAATAAGTGAGAAAATCGAAAGTATACCTTTCTGCATTGACAAGTACATATGGGTTAGCTATACTGAAATTCCTGAGAATGTATTAATTGTATTTCATATTCGATTTGTGTTTAGTACACCTGAAGCTAATTCATGTAAAAAGTTTTGACACAGTTTCTGAATTATATAAGTGAAAAATTCGAAAGTATAACTGTATGCATTGGCAAGTACATATATGTTAGCTATTACTGAAATGCCTGAAAATTTATTAATTGCATATTTCATATTAAATTTGTGTTTAGTACACCTGAAGCTATTTCATGTGAAAATTTTGACACAGTTTCTGAATTATATAAGTGAGAAATTCGAAAGTATAACTTTGCGCATTGACAAGTATGGGTATTAATTGCATAGATAATATAAGATTAAAGTTCACTACACTTGAAGCTAATTCTCTTGAAAATTTGACAAAGTTTCTGTATTAAATAAGTGAAAAAATCGAAAGTGTAACTTTCTGCATTGACAAGTACATATGGGTTAGCTACTACTGAAATTCCTGAAAATTTATTAATTGCATATATCATATTAGATTTGTGTTTAGTACACCTGAAGCTAATTCATGTGAAAATTTGGACATAGTTTCTGTATTATGTACAGTAGTACGGGTTCTCTAATATCTAATATTTTATAAACTGCAATATAGTAGAAACACGTTTTTTTTTTGTTGTTCGTTAACTTTTCCCACTTGCCGCTGGCGCGGTTCGTGAACTGTCCTCTTACGAAAAAAAAAATGTTTTCAGCTCTTGTTGCAAAATGTTCTATTTTTTTGGTTATAATAGGGATATAATCCCTCAATAAATACCTAACCTAATCTAACCTAACTGGCTATCGACCTCTTCATGAAGGTGTATATTTAGTCAGGCCTTGTACCTCCAAATATTAATTAAGAAAATATTAAAAAATATACAGAACCCTTTGAAAACTAAACATACGAAATAAAATATAAAAGGTTTAGCACAATAAAACACTTGAGTACCTTTTCCTTACTAAGTTATTATTTTTTAAATGTACATTTCGGTCACCATGTGACCATATTCATTAGTGTACTGTATACTAATGAATATGGTCACATGGTGACCGAAATGTACATTTAGAAAATACTAAATTTAATGAGAAATAGGTACTCAAGTGTTTGATTGTGTTAAACGCACCCTCACGTGCTCAACAAATATATTATTATATATAAGGTTATTTGACCTTGAAGGTAATCTAAAAAAACGTTTTGATCTTATTTCAATCTTTGTTGTTTATAAAATTGGTCATTACGTAATGGAACTATGAATTTGTCACGGGTCTAACACGTCCTGCACATACTGAGTGTCCCAGTTATCGTCGGGAATACTGTAAAATAATAATCTCAAGATTATTTTGTCTAATTTAATTCTGCATTTTTTACAATTTACGAGATCCCTATGTTGAGCAACATAACTGGGACATCCCGTATATACATATATGTATAATTCTTATGTTTATGAAGCAAAGAATACTCTTTATTCATAACAAAAAGATTTTGATAGAAATGTCAATCATAAACACTGAAAAGCAGACTTACAGCCACCACCTCATTATGCTCGAAGCCTTTGAGCCCTACTTATTTATCGAAATTGTAAACCGTTATTGTATCAATGACATGGCAAATTAATTTTCCGTGAGACGTAAAGCGAAGCGGCGCGAATTAAACGACAATCTATCACTATTAATTAATTATAATCACAAACAACATGTACCTCACAAAAGCGCCGGGTGAAAAATCGTCCCGCTTTTCACGTGCTGCTAATGATTTTCTTCCGTCCATGTCGATGGCTCCTTCCTTTTCCAATTCCAACTTTTAACGTCTGTGTTAAGGCCCACTTACGTGCATTATCGCTGCGTGGCCATTAATCATTTTCAAAATAAACAGCGTAAACGCACCGGCTTATTACTAATTAGAAACATAAATTGCCCGTCAGAAGCCTCCGTCCGTTGATGTGAGAAGTTGGGAACTATTGAAGCGAGATTCTCGGATTTTTATGAATCCGCTGCACACCACAAGAGTAATGAAAGCCGTGCGCAATTGCACTTTTGCGCCAGTTATTAAATTACAAATTAGAATTGATTGCTCGGAGCGTTTCCTCGTTCTCCGATTTCGCGAGGGAAGAAAATGGCATCGATAACCAATGGCGGTTAAATGCAGCTTCATTTTTTTAATTAAACAAAACGGCCATCCGCGGCCATTCATTTTCGCACTTGTGTGAGTGTGTGTGTATGTTTATATCTGAAATGCAAGAGAGCGGGCACAGCGCACGGAGCCAACGTGCATTCATAAATCCACCGTTATATATGGGTCTATAAAGTTGTTGTGATATGTCCGGGGTGATGAACGATTTTATGCTTACTTTAATGAACATAAATCCACAAACAATTTCTATTAATAAAACGGACGCTGGAAATTTCGCGGCGCGCGGTACATCGCTCACGGCCATCTGGACAATAAAAGCGCCGTAATTACAAAAAGTACGGTACAATGGACGAGACAAATTGATTTAAGATAGCCGGATTTCGCATCTGGATGAAATATTAGAAACGCTGCCATGTGAAATGACCCATGCAGCCAATATTTTACTGTTATCGGTGCATTTGCTCTCGTCAGAGTGAAGTCGACAGTCACAGCGTATGGACGAATCATTGAATTTAGTTCGGTAGCTCGGAAGCTCGGAAGCTCGGGACCTATAGATCGCTCACAATGGTCCGAAAAAATATCAATTACTTTAAATCGGTTACATTATTTTAAGTCCTAATTCTCCTGCTGGTCACACAAGCCTTCCTGTGTTATTACTACTCTAATTAATCCGCCTCGGTAGCATTTTTGACTCGAGGAAACAATTGTGCACATATTAGGACTCATTATATCCAATTTGATTAAATAATTTCAGTATTAAAAAAACAGTATGCGCCTTGATATGATGTATATTTGCATTGTGTTTGTGAGCGGGCAGCAATTAGGCACAACTAGTGCTTAACAAAATTACAAATGCAAACAGTTCGAGTTTTTAATTGGTTTTCACATCATCGTGAGGCACTAGAATGCTAATAGATATATCAAATCGGTGTGGTAATGATGTAAAACCAGCAATTAAACGAATAACAAAAAAAGAGGATCAAATAAAGATAGCATCGGGCAGCTCCCGAGGAGCGCGCATCATTGTTTATACCCTGGCAGCATGAGAACTTCGCGCATAAATAACGCGTTCCCGGCCGAATAATTTTCTAATTTCGAAATGTTTACGATAATGCCGCAACGTATAGGAAATAAACAACTCGTAATAAACGTAAAGATTTCGAGTGGGCCCATAAAAAATTATAAATTTCACACGGCCGCCGCCTGACCCCTCGCCAGCAACGCCCGTCCACGAAAACAGACGCATAAATAAATAAACAAACGAGCGTCCGCGATGTTTATGTCCGTCCGTCATGCGACGCGTCCGGTCCTGCTCCTTTGCCTGGACAAAGAAGAGTGCAGCCACCAGAATTACTCCCACGACGAAGACCGCGACCTCTCCGGCTCGTTAATAACTGACCACGGTCGACCTTCCACCGGACAAATTCGGCCTCGACGGTCATCCATCAAAACTCCGTCGGACATCTGTATTTGCTGGTATTGATGAATGTTCCCGCACGTAAAGAGCGGTAACTCGGTGGAGCGATGCGGACACAAATTGAAACAGGATCTGCCAGAGGAGAATAAAGTGCGGGCGGAACGTCCGAGTGACATCCAGGATTCGCAGGCAAACCGACGCAAGATGGAACGTGAAAAAAAAGTTATGTAATGAAACTGTCGGTGTGATAAAAAAATTGGGGGTGACGCAGGGGTGCTCATTGAAGTTCGATCGAATAATGTAAAAGATATCCTAATGCAAGCGAAATACATGTAAAATTAGGTTCACTGTCCATCTTCTTCTTCTTCCAGTGCCTTCTCCTCACAGGAGGTTGGCTACCATATGTTTGAACTCGTTCCGATCTTGTGCGAGTAGTATTAGTGTAGGAGCATCCCAGACTTCAAACCATTGTCTAAGATTTTTTAGCCAGGAGAACCTCTTCCTTCCGATTCCCCGTTTTCCTTCTATTCTCCCTTCCATAATTAGTTGCAGGAATTGATATTTGTCATTCCGGAAGAAGTATCCTGCTTTCCTGCATTTCATTTGAGCCAGCTGCCCAAGTACTTAAATCTATGTACCCATTCGATTGGCTCGTCGTTAGTAGTCAGTATCTCGTTGTTTCCGGTATTGCTCTTGCTGATAATCATCATTTTTGTTTTTGAGGTGTTTTCTTTGAGCCCATACTCTAAGTTGGCTTGTTGTACTTGGTTGATGAGGTATTGCAGACCTCGATAGTGTTGTCTAGTATCACAGAGTCGTCTGCGTACCTGATGTTATTTACTGGTCTTCAGTTTACTTTTACTCCAGGTGTGCATTCGTCTAGGCAATCCAGAATATCTGCTGGACTGTCAATCAATCTATTTCATTTGAATTTGAGCATCGAAGAGTATGAGGTTTATAAAGATTAATTTCATAAAATATGCTAAATAATTTATAACTGGAGGAATCATATCTCCAAAATCGTGCCAAGGTCCAAATGGTTGGAAAGTTGGAAAGTATAGCAGTTCTCGCGGATTGTCCATCTGACCATCACAAGTTCCTCATCTATTCAGCATCAGTGCAAATGATGTGGATCAGTAAAGGATGGGGGAGAGCTCTGAATCCATACCCGAGGCTAAATCCCGATTGAAGGTTTTCTGTTATTATCCTCGACTCATCCTTAACTTATGAGTGCTGCTCGAGGAACGTCCATTCGAACCTCATGCGATCTTCAAATGGTCCTCAAGTTTCCAGAAATTGCACAGCCTCATCATGACGGATATGATTCAAGGATAAGAAGAGGCTTCATGTGTGTAGGGCTTCCAGAGATACTTCATAGACTAGATGTATACGTAGATCAATATCATATCATAGACCATGACCATGCTGGGACAAGGGCTTCAAAGCAGACAGAGTTTCTGCATTACAAAGGATTCGGATCACCAAATTATAATAATCAAATCGCAATACGTAATATATGATGAATGCATTCATCTATAGCAGTGGTTCCCAAAGTGGGCGATATCGCAAAAAAAATAATTTAGTTTTAGAGGTACTATTTTTTTTTTAAGAATGACTTTTGACAGATCTCACGTTAAGTGGTTTTAGTTTTCTAATCCAACTCACACAAAATCCACTCAGAAAAATCAATTAAGTTTGAATGTTGCTGTTGCAATTATCGATTTTTTTCTGTATTTTGCATCAAATTTTTAGCAATTTTTCATAATAGTTGTAGAAAAAACTTTGTATGATTGTATGATGTAATTAAGCTATGAAACATATTAGGGATTTCCTTGCAGTATTGAATTGATCATGTAACGCAGAACTTATCAGTAAGGACAAAACTGCGATATTTACCTAATGTCGTTGTCTTAAACTGCAAAAACTGTAAGTTCAAAAATCAAAATTTTACAAGACACCGACTAGTTAATGTGTTTTTTCTACGACAAAGCGTTAAAATTAGTTTTTACGCACTGTTCACAGTGCGTAAAATGATACTTTTTAGCACAAGTGCGTAAAATAAAATCACATGTGCGTAAAAACATCAATTGTGCATAAAATAAGTTTTACACACGATTTATTCACTCACCAATTTAAAAAAAGTAGTACAGTAATAATTCGATTTATGCAACTCCTTAGCAACATTCCCTATTAGCAACTCTATATGAGAGTAACTATTTATGATTAACATTTTTATATAAGCCTAGCGCTTTTATATAGCCTAGCGAAGATTTGTGCAATTATGCACTAACTGAATATCAAATACAAACTGTATGTTTAATAGAACCTACGATAATAAATTGCTGTATTTATTAAACGATAAAAGAGATTATGCGAAACAAAGTCAAATGCCACAAAAATTATGAATCTCCGAAACAATCGATTTGTGGACCTATGTTATTTTCTGCACATTTTGACATTTGATCACCCTATATATGCAATTCTTTAATTTAATTTTAATAACACAAATTTTCAAAATAAAACACATATTTATGCACCTGTTATTGCACGTTTTAGAGAAAATGACAAACTTGTCATTTGGTGTAAAAAATTTAAGAAAAGGTGGCACCTTTATGGCCAATTTCGGGGCGCTTAAAGTCTGTAGTATGAGCATTTGTAATGAGAACACTTGTCAGAGCTTAAATTTGAAATAATGTAGACAATATAGTATTGAAAAAAAAAGTTTTTCACATTTACTAGCAAGAGAAGAAACTTTTTTAAAACAGCCAACATTGTCAAAACTCTGTACAACAATATAGTATTGATTATTTTAACAAACGCTTTATTAGGCAACTAAAACCAAAACATTACCAATGTGTCTGATTTGTCATAATGTGTTTTCAATATTAAGATATGAAGCCTTCAAGACTAAAAGATAATTTGACAAAAATGCATGCTGATAATTTTTTTTAAATAAAATTACCTAGTAAGAGAAGAAACTTTTTTATAACAACCAACATTGTCAAAACTCTTTACATCAATATAGTATTGATATTATTTTAACATTCGCTTTATTGACGCACTACAACCAAAACATCACCAATGTGTCATCACGTGTTTTGAAGATTAAGATATGAAGCCTTCAAGACTAAAAGACAATGTGACAAAAATGCATGCTGATTAAAAAAAAGATTTATTACATTTACTAGCAAGAGAAGAACCTTTTTTTAAACAATCAACAGCATTGTCAACAGCATTGTCTTTACAACAATATAGTATTGATTATTTTAACAATCCTTTTATTGACGCAACTACAACCAAAACATCACCAATGTGTCTGATATGCCATAACGTGTTTTTAAAATAAGATATGAAACCTTCAAGACTAAAAGACAATTGACAAAAATGCATGCTGATAAAAAAAACATTTATCACATTTACTAGCAAGAAAAGAAAAAAAATCAACAACATTGTCAAAACTCTTTACAACAATATAGTATTGATTATTTTAACAATCCCTTTATTGAGACAACTACAACCAAAACATCGCCAACGTGTCTGATTTGCCATAACGTGTTTTCAAAATTGTTGGAGTTGGTCAAATGGGAGAAAAGTTACATATGTACATGATTTTTCATTTCTAAAAAGAAATCCGGGATATCTTGCACAGTTCCTGAAATATCACTGAATAACCAAAAAAGTGCACTTTCCTTTTTGGCAATCGGAATTTTTCGCTATTTTGAATGCTATTAAAATCCAATATTGCTGCCATAAGAAAATAAAAAATTGACTATGAAAATTGGGGTATCTAGTTTGTGCAGAAAATGTTTAGCACTGTCATCAGAAAGCTCACGTCGAAATATGTAAGAGTGCCAAGTTTCGTAAAATTTCCTTCAAAAGTAAAAAAGTTATAAAACGAAAAGGAAAGTGCACTTTCACTCTGACTCTGAGGGTCGGAAATTTTCTTCTAAAAAGGGGGACGTTAGGCCACATACGTTTGGGAAACACTAGTCTATAGTATATACCATTAATACACTGCAGAAGTTTAATTTTTCCATCCGCCATTCACAATCAACTTGAAATAACCCTGAAACGTCCACTAAAAAAACTTTTGTTCTAAACGCGTTTTTAGAAAATGCACTGTTTCAGGATATTTCCTTGTATCAACCGATTGATTCTCGCGAGTTGAGATTTTTGAATTTAATTTTAAATTTCTTTGTGTTTTAGGAATCCTGAAAATGTATGTAGATTCGAAGACATTTGGATTCGGATCCGTGCTTTTATTTCGCAAGCGAATCAATTAATGTTGAAGTCTATAGATTCACAGTGCGCAGCTGGAAATGCAATGTGCGTGCATTCATGTCCGACGTGGTAGTCTCAGGAACACGATTAGCAGGACGGCTGTTTAATTGGAATTGCGGATACTTGTTTCGCTGCGTCGCTCAGGATTCAAGAAAGAAGCGTCGCTGTGGTTTATGCTAATCCGAGCGTTTATTGTGCCGTAATGTCATTTGCGAAGGGCACTCAATATAAAATCTAATTATACTGTTAATACGATGTTCTTGGAAAAGCGCGATCCGCTGCGATGCCCATAATCGACGGACGGGCTTCAATAATCGTAAAGCGAAATAATTTATATACGAATTAGTTTTTTGCGCGAGGGCAGACAGCAGCGCCCTCTCGCGCATCTGCATGTGCCGCGCCATGATTTATAAACAAGCCGAAGTAGCACCGGTATATTTGCATGTTTATATGCATTTGTATTTTGTACGTGTATATGCAAATGCGGACAATGCGGGAAATGCAGGTAATATCAATAATTGAACATTGCGAACGTGCCCCGGATGGATCCGCCAACAGAGGCGGTCCATCACAACCGCCCCCACATAAAGACCGTTATTTGGACAAATATTAATCTAGCCATAGCTCACACATGCATTAGAAATGACTTGCAAGGATATTAAGTAATAATTTACGTTTGAATAAGTTTCCACGTTATTTTTGTAGCAATTACCTACCCATTATCATTCCAATTACATTAGAGTGATAATCAATTTTAGTGAATGGAACCTTAAAAGCTTAACACATTAGAAATATACCTTGGCAGACCTTGACTTACTGTTTGGAAGACCTTGGCCTTCCTGTTCGGAAGACTTAGCCTTCCTGTTCGGAAGACCTTAGCCTTCCTGTTTGGTAGACTTTGGATTTCCTGTTTCCTGTTTGGAAGACTTTGGCCTTCCTGCTTGGAAAACCTTGACGTTCCTATTTGGAAGACCTTCACGTACCTGTTTGGAACCTTCCGGTATTGAAGGCTTCTTAAACAATAATCAAATATATGGTTGCAAGAATACTAGAACTGGAGTGTTAGATTTTTCGAAATTAATACGAAAAATATGCGTTTAATCAGCAATTCTATCCAATGAGCCAGTATTAGCAGACTCAAAATTTTGCGAGGCCAAGAACGCATAAGGTTGCGACACCAATAAAACTCTTAAGGACCAGCCCAAATAATTCCCCAGTTGCGTCCTGTCATATCTCATATTACAACAATGAATCTTTTGCATCAATCAATAGTGATCTTTGATGTTATGCTGTTCTTCAAGTAACTACACAACTCAGGAAAATACATACATACATACATAATTCATCCTCGTGTACCTTATGGTTTCGAGGTATCGTGGCAGAAGCTTCTCCACTCAGTTTTCTTCGTCCGAAAGATTTTGGCTACTTAACTGTTCCACGTTCTTTGGACCTGCCTCCTATTCTCTTCTTATCCTTTCCTAGTTTTCATATCACTTTCACTTTTCTACTTTCGTTCATTCTAACCATATGGCCAAACCACATTAGTTGTCGTATTTCTACTGTCTTTAATAAATATTTTACATTGAACTGATCTCTAATTAAGTTATTGTTTAACTGGTCTCTAATTGTTACACCTGCTACTGCTCTTACATAGCGCATTTCACTAGCCTGGATCCTACTTTTTCTTGATCGCTTAGTTCCCATAATACAGGTTAATACAGGCACAAATACACTTTTGTATTTTTTTATTTTAGTAGTTGGCCTTCTTCCTTATAAATGTTTTATTCAGTGCGTAGTAGAGTTTAGTGACATTGGAGATTCTGCTATTAATTTCGGTATTTAAGTTGCATTTTCCGTTGATTATCGAGCCCAGATATTTAAAATGTTCAGTTTATTCTAGTCTAGTGCTGTTTAGTGTTATTTCCAGTTTTTCTTCTTGGTTGCCTATTACCATGACCTCTGTTCTTACGATGTCGATACTCATATTATTCATCTGGAGGTCGTCATCCCATATCTTGACTGAAAAATAGGAAGAGTTGGAAGCAAGCAAAGGAACTAACAGGCAACAGAAAAGAATGGATAAAATTCAATAAAACCTAGGATTTCACCACAACACCCAAAAGGGTAAAAGAGGGAAAGATTAAGAAAGAAAGAATAAATGACTAGGAAAGTCTCAAAATTGCAAAGTGTATAAATTTAAAAAAAAGTCATAAAGTTACAAAGTTTAAAAATTCTCAAAATCCTGTCTTCTAGCTCTAGCTTCACAAATGTGCTGTATACGATTTATAATTATAATGTAATAACTTTGAAATCGAAATGCTACAATGAAAATTATTGATGAATATTAATGTGAAATTAATATGAATATTGATATTACATATGAATGACAAGAAAAGTCTAAAAGCTTGAAAGTATCTGATTTTAAAACAAAAGTCCCAAAGTTGCAAAGTGTCAAAATTCACAAAATCCTATCTTCTAGGTCTAGCTTCACAAATGTGCTGTATACGATTCATAACTATAATGTAATAACTTTGAAATCGAATTGCTACAATGTAAAATTATAGATGAATATTAATGTGAAATTAATATGAATATTGATATTACATATGAAGATGTAATGACAAGAAAAGTCTCAAAGCTGCAAAGTGTCTGAATTTAAAACGTCCCAAAGTTGCAAAGTGTCAAAATTTTCAAAATCCTAGATAGTTCTTCTATCTTCACAAATGTGATGTTCCAATTCCAGATACCAGATTCCACTTCATGATTCCACTTCAGATACCACCAAATGTCCTAAAATTGAATTGTTGAAGCGTAAAATATCCAATCTTCAGTTGTAAATATATAATATTGATCAGTGTTTGGATCTATCTTGTTAATATATAAAAATACATTTTCTTGATAACTCACAATAGCAAATGGCAATTTTCACACTTTCAGTATTTGAATATGCAAGGAATGGAATAAAAGTAAGGACATTGAGGTGGACCTATTAAACCAAAATTAATACTATGAAATTAACCACTCACAAACAGGTATGCATTACATGTAGTTACATGTATACATTAGTGCATCTCCAAGTTCTTATTTTAATTTATTATTTTGGTTACATTATCTTTTTATCAACAATTTATCACTTAATAAGTAATAAATTATGCATTCATCGAGGAATAATCAGTTTTGGTTGTATCCCAATAATTTTATTTTATTGGTTTTGGTATTGGTTTTGTGATTTTGTCGAATATCTCCGGAAGTAAGCGAAATTTTCTGGTTTCCTGAACAGAATATTAGTGACCACTAATTTTCGCAACTTTTTTCGAATTTAACCGCCTTTGTAACTTTTACGGTTTCCGAGATCCCCATGCTGTTGATCCTTATCTTGGACACCCTGTATATCTAAAAATAAATCGGTTTAAGAAAGAGAACAGACCGAAGATTTGCTGCAACAATGTAATATTTCAAAAATCTTGGATTCTTGCTGCTAGAAAAATTAAAAAAATAAAAACGGTCGCATATCTGAGCTTGTAAGTCTCCGCAAAAAAATGTTTGGTCATTACAGCAGCTATATTTTCTCAAGTCTGTTGAAACATAAAATGTGTCTCTTCAAAAAATCACGATTTTTATGTTATATCGACGAAGAGGACAGATCGACGATTTGCTGCAACAATGTAATATTCCAAAAATATTGAATCATTGGTGCTGGGAGAAAGAAAATTAGGTGCATTTTAATAGGTACAGTCACATATCTGAGCTGATAAAAATCTCCGCAAAAGCAATGTTTTGTCATTACAGCCGGTATCTTATTCCCAAGTCTGCTGAAACTTATAATGTATCTTCTCAAAAAATCACTTTTGAACCAAGAAGATTCACGTGCAGTAATATTCGTCTAAAGAACTTAGTGAATAAAAATGAAGCTGCGGAAAAGATTTTTGAGGAAAGGCTTTTTTCACCTGAGGTACTTGCATAGTTCCCTTAAAATTTTGAATTTCCCTGTGCTTCAGACTTTTTATTCTGAAAAATCAGAACGTCTAGTCGTTCTGATTTGTTTCAATGTTGATTTCAATTTTAAAGGTTTTGAATATTAAAGTATGTAATGCCTTTAACATTTTCAGAAAGTGCAGTTACTAATGTATGAAAATATGCTGTATATTTACCTTGAGCCAATAATCTGTCTTCTGTAAGTCGGTTTCAGAGTTTGCTATTACTTATAAGTCATCAGCAAATATCATTTCTGATATGTATACATGTTGTAATTTATGTACCCCTATATATGCTGCCATTATCCGTTCTCTGCATGTCTGCAATTTTATCCATTAGTAGTATTACTTGTTCTGGTTACATTTCTTGTGATGTGATAAAAACTTTTTATTGCTAGTAATAAAATACTACCAATTTTGCATTCTTCAAGAATTTTCCATATTTTTTCTCTGGGCGCACTGTCATAGGCCTTAGTAAGATTAACAAAACCTACGTATAGCTTGTTATTATGGGCCAGAGTTGTGACACTTTAGGTGTCATTAGTTTATATTTTAATACTGAAGCAGTTGTAAGTGTTATTTGCTGAAGTCTTGGTATATTCAGCGATGTTTAACTTGGCTTTCACTAGATAGTGGTCGCTCCCGATCTCTAGGCCCCTGCAAAATTTTACGTCATGTATTTCCTTTCTGTATTCATTTTGCATCCATATTAGGTCTATGATATTATTATCAATTATCAAAATAATAATAAACTAACCTTGACCAGATGGTAAAAAAAATCAATAAAATTAACATTTTATCTTTCAAAATGTGTAGTAGGTGTAATGGGTTATGAAAACCACCTACGTCTAGAATTTAAGAACATATATTATATTTGTGTTTTATCATTGGATGCACGTTAGTAAATTAGTTTGAAATATGTATTTTTCAGCTTGCAGTATGCTTTAATGAACAGGCTGTTAATATAGCTCTTTTATAAGAAGTTAATTAAAATGAAATGAACTTTTAGATGCAACAATAAATAAGTAGGCATTTTAAGAATTTGTCTGCAGGCAATAAAATTTATTGAGACATTAATCTATTCGGCATTCCTCCAGCCCAATCGATTCTCCCAGTGAACTGCATTAAACGCGTACAACTCTTGTGCTAGATGAGCCAGTGTGCTGATATGAAAGCTCCCATTGCAATATTTAATCAGTGATGCGCACATTAAAAGGACTCCCACGACACCAACGAGGACCGCGATTACCGTAAAATTTTACGACTGCAATTATCATAGAAACGTCAAATGAAGGTTATAAAAACGATCATAGGACAGCGAGGCTCTCGCTCCTCGACGAGGCGTTCATTAAGCTCGAGATATGTAAACGATCCGGCCCAGCAATCCGTGATAGCCCCATTTTACACGCTCGGACACCCTTAATCGCCGCCCCCATTGACGGAATCGCGGGGCCTCGGCGGAACGGGCCCGGTTTTGGGGCCTTTTGTGCCCTGCAAATTGCGGCCCGGTTCTCATTCCTCCATCGAAAGCGGCGGGCGGTAATCCGAATCGAAAATAATGGAATATTTGATGAGCAATTCCCGCCGGCGCGGCGCGATTTCGCCAGTGTTGATCAGAAATTAATAAATAATTGCGTCGAATTTTTCCATTGCGAGGCGGCATCGGCTTATGGAAATCTATCGCTGACTTTTAAACAAACGATCCTTCCAGCGATACAGCGCGTGATCGGCGGAATAAAGGGGGGGCTTTGTTGGGGCGCGCTCTCCTCCGGAATCCGCCAGCTTACTCACCTGAAAATCTGTAATTGAAGATGAAAGATTCTTGCTCCCCGTATTTATTTACAAACGTGGAGAATTGTGTAGGATTTTATTTCGTCTTTACGTCTCCTTTGCTGTATTTTATTAAAGCGATCCAATTGTCGGCTCACTCACAGAAAAACAACTCACGTTTGATAGGTAGTTAGCACTTTTCGTTCTACTATTCATATTACTACTAGGCAGTAGGTACCTTTCTCTTCATAAATAAATTTCCGGCCATAGAAGCCAAAGTAGTAAAATTGAAGTATATGTTTGTAACCCATTCTTACTGACCGATAAAGTGAATTTGATCTAGAATCTGATTATGTCAAAATTTACAGGGTGGTCCATTTAAAAACTATAGATAGATATTTTTCCGGAAAATAGGCAGCCTATGGAACAAAATGGTTACGCAATTTTGTACACTTAGTTGCTTCTGACAAGTTTCTTACGAAACTTTGTTTGACAGTTTCGCAGATATAAGCTGGACACTGCAAAATCAACCACCCTGTATACTTGTGATACACCACCGTAAAGAAAACTTGATTTAGTAACAGAATCTGTAAAAATATGTAGGATGCATTAAAAAAAACAAATATTTTCTGGAAAATAAGTAGGCCATGGAAAAAAATTGTTTACACCATTTTTAAAACCAGATGTCTGGGCATTAAACTTTTTTTATATCTTTGAAATTTTAGCAGATACCGCATGTATTTGCTAAAGTTTCTTGCGAAACTTTGTTAGACAGTTTCGCAGATATAAGCTGGACATTCAAAAATCAGCCACCATGTATACAGAGTGTCAGAGTTATTGTGCTCAACATGGGGATCTCGTAAACGGTAAGAGATACAGAGTTGGTTTTAGACAAAAAAAAAATAAGGCCAAGGCCAAAAAATTGAATGATTTAGCCACCATTGGGTAAAAGAATGCATTTTGAAGTTTAGGATGTAACTCGTTTAATTTATATTGAAATTATATTTTGACATCATTGGGACACTTTCTGAGTAGATTTCAAATGTGTTATTAAAACGGACGTACCGCGTATGGGTATCGAGATATTGAGACAAACTTTCCTAATTCAAATGCAACTCATAGTAGGCTATGTCATATTCGGAAAGACCACGGTTTTCTGTTGTATTTTGATATATAACATGTTGGGTTTGACGACAATTATAAATATTATAACCAAATTTCTGCAATTTTCTTGACTTTATATTAGTTGCAATTGTTAGCCATGTTTAAAAAAAACAAAAATAGCAACTGTTAAATCTATTTGGAGGTGGATTGGATTTTTGAGAAACGTTTATTTAAATTGCCATTTAGATGAATTATTTCCTAATTTAGTATGGACAACTTTAGCTTGTCTAAACTACATGTGAATTAATAATTCATTAGATATTACGAAGTAAAGGGTTTTCCAATAAGAGGTGTTATTTTGATATTCAAAGAAAAATGCCATTTTTTATTATAAATCATCAGATGTTTATTTCATTACAAAGAGGAAGGTATGCCGTTAATAGTGGAAAATAACATCAAGCAAATGACCACCACGGCCACGCTTACAGGACAAAATCCTTTTCATGAAATTTTCCATAACTAAATCGCAAAGTGGCTGCTGTATGTCCTCGATAGCCTCACGAATTCCATCTTTGAGGTCTTGAATCGATACTGGGCTGTTGGCGTAGACCTTCTCCTTCACGTGGCCCCAAAGAAAGAAGTCGCAAGGTGTTAAATCACAAGATCTCGGTGGCCAATTGTGATCACCTCTTCGAGAGATAACACGGTCCGGAAACTTTTCCCTTAAAAGATCAATGGTTTCGTTGCTTGTGTGGCACGTAGCGCCGTCTTGTTGAAAGTGAACGTTGTCCAGATCAATACCATCCAATTCCGGCCATAAAAAATCGTTAATCATCTCTTGATAGCGCAATCCATTCACCGTAACTGTTGCGCCAGCCTCATTTTCGAAAAAGTAAGGTCCAATGACTCCGCCGGACCATAAACCGCACCAAACAGTCACACGTTGAGGATAGAGAGGCTTTTCAACAATAACTCTTGGGTTTTCTGAGCCCCAGATGCGACAATTTTGCTTGTTGACGAAGCCACCGAGGTGGAAATGGGCCTCATCACTGAAGATGATTTTTCGATGGAATTCCGGATCATTTTCATGCATTTCAACGACCCAATCAGCAAAGTCACGACGTTGTTGATGATCGGCCGGCTTGAGTTCTTGTGTTAACTGGACTTTATAAGCCTTAAGACCCAAATCTTTATGCAAAATACGGTGTAATGACGTTTGTGGAATACCTAATTCCAAAGAACGACGAGGAATGGACAAACCTGGGTTTTCTTCAACACTTTCGGCTACAGCAGCAATATTCTCGGCTGTTCTTGAGCGACGTGCACGGGTTTTATTCTTCTCATCACTAACTTGTCCCAACAGCTCGAATTTTTCCACCAATTTCTGTATTGCGGTCCGACAAGGTGCTTCACGACGACCCAAAAATGTTCGAGTTTTACGAACCGTCTCTGCCAAATTTTCACCATTTTTATAGTGAATTTTAATAATTTCAATGCGTTGTTGAAGCGTGTATCGTACCATTTTTATTAATGGCGTAGTTTCTACTTGTCAAATGCCAAGAAATGACAGCTTCAAAAGTGACATCTACCGAAATAGCGGGCTATTCAAAATAACACCTCTTATTGGAAAACCCTATAGATGCCTTCAACATTAACGAAGAAAGTAAATTGATTTATTTTAAATTTCGCCCAAAATATTATTTAGTATTTATTTTACGCTCCTATTATAGTTTGTTGCATGCATAAAGCGTAATTTTTATTTCAAGATCATGAATTCTTGGTTTAGAAATGATGAGAGAAAAATACCTTAGGCTCACGAAGAACTTTTACAAATAATTGACCTTTAGAAAATGAAGATAATTAACAGCGTTATTCATAAAAAAATAAGTCTCGGTTTATCGGTGGTTTAGGCTTAGTAACTATGGTAACCCTTTGTAAAACACCGCTAAACCACCCCTAAGCCACGGTTTAACGGTGGTTTAGGCTTGGTAACTATGGTAACCCTTTGTAAAACACCGCTAAACCACCCCTAAGCCACGGTTTAACGGTGGTTTAGTCTTAGTAACCACGGTAACCCTTTGTAAAACATCGCTAAACCACCCCTAAGCCACGGTTTAAAATTTTCTGACTAATGATATTAGAGTTTTATGAAACTGGCGACGAAAATATATCCATACAACCAGGCGAATTACCAGAATTTTGATTAGACTCACCTGATACAGGAAGTTCACCTTTCTTTTGATAATAATTCTACTTGTTCCTCGGCCACAGCAAGGGTATCAAGGATAAGGAGGGATGAGGAAGGATGAGGATATCAAATCAAATATTTATACCAAAATAAACAAAGAACTATTTTCAAACAACTATTCCAAATGTGCCCAAAAACATCTCCGACAAACGTAATGTAATATTGAGAAGAGAGATGAAGGTTAGAAGAAGTTTGTAAGAGGTGAAGACTTGGCAGCAGAAATTCTGACTTTCGAACCTCTCTATCAAATTTTCAAACTTTGTTTTGAAGATTGTCTCTTTCATAAAATTGTAGAGGAGTCAGCATGCTGTGCAGTACAAAGTACATACTAAATTAAATGTTAGTGAAACGATAAAGAAAAATGATTAATGAAAAATTATCGGAAAATTTGTTCCAATTTCAGAATGTCCAACAAAGAAAACGATTTCATAAAAAAATGTTATGTCGTTGAACAACAACATTTTTTTAAGGTAGTTTTAATAAGTACTTACTGGCATATGTTTATTTATTTTATTATTTATTTTTATCGCCTAACTAGTTTCGGTTATGAAAAACCATCTTTAGAGGCATATCTACGAAGAATACAATCAGTTTATTAGGTTAAATATAAAAGTCAAGTCAACTTTATCAAAAAAAGTTAAAATGTAAATTATAATAGTATTTGTTATGAGTTTAATGCTATAGTGTGTATAAATGATTGAGTGTTAATGTAATATGTTAGTGTGGGGAAGAATTAAAATGTGTGAAAATTATTTTTTATTGGGGTATTAATTTGGTGATAGAAAGTAAAACCAATTCTTAAATAAATGTTTTAGTTATTTTATTTTATATGTATATATAGAATTATTTACTTACGTATTTAATATTTATATATCATGAACTTATAAGAAATGTAATTTGAAATTTGATAGATGTCTAATTTGAAGTTTTATTTATTTGTTTTTTATGTGTTTGTGTTGTTTGGATTATTAAAAAAAGAGTTTTAAATGTTTATTGAGTTTCGTCATTAAGGCTTTGTATGTTGTGTTCTGTATTTATAACTTTATCTATTTCAAATGATTCTAATAAAATTTGTTTTAAGCCTTTATCTGTACTGTGTAATAGTTCAGTATTTTTGTTTATGTCTAAAGTATGATTGTGAAAGTATAGGTGTCGTTAGAATTTTGAAACGTTTATGTCTCTTAAATGTTAATTTATTCTTAATTTTAAAGGTCTGACAGTTTCTCCAATGTATTTTTCATTGGAGCAAGATGACATATTTGCTTCATTTTTCATGATTTGCCATTTTTCACATTCAATTGTCATTTACTCGAAAAATGTCTTATGTAACATGGCAACATTTTTATACCGTCACTTTGACAATGAAAAGATCTCCCAAAATCAAGAACAAAATCAAGAACAAAAATAGGGGGTTGTCATTTAAAAAAAAAACAATGGATGACGTTCAACACTCTAAAACAAATGATGGTTGAAGATCGACTGTCAAGCAAAAATGTATATTTTTATCAAAGAAAATCGACGTGTTCGAGGAATTTTTCCCAATTTTTTTATTTCGGTTTTAATGAATTTATTCCATGCTTTAGGCGCACACTGTATACAGGGTGAGTCAACAGGACGGGCAGGCTCGATAACACCTACACCGTTAATGATATCGAAATGAACCAAACGGTACTGCAGACTAGAGGCCAAAGTGCAGTTTGAAAAAATATTTTGCCATATACAGGGTGTTCCATTTTTGCAGGGCAGTCTTCGTATTTGCCCTTTTGTGGGCTTTGTAAACCCGTTTAGTTTTTGCAATTCGCTTTAACCGTTCAGAAGTTGTTCACGTTTTTCTAAAAAATAATGCATTTGCAGGCACATATTAAAAAAATCGCAGGGCACGTTGTTTCTGGGATATCAAGTTGGGACTTTGCCTGAGCCTAAACAAGTTTGGCCTCTAGTTTGCAGTGCCGTTTGGTTCATTTCGATATCATTAACGGTGTAGGTGTAATCGAGCTTGCCCGTCCTATTGACTCACCCTGTATATATATATATATATATATATATATATATATATATATATATATATATACAGGGTGTAACAGAAATACGTGTGTTAATTTTAAACATTGGTAGAACTCGTTAAATAAAACATTTTTTCTATATTTGTTTTTTTCAAAAACCAATGTTAAAATGATTTAAAATATGTTCCAGTTTTTCTACTAAAACGCGTACCCGCCTATGGTTAAAGGTGTGCAGCGATAAAATCTTTTGTTGTGATGGCAACGGTGTCATAAAGGTAATAAAGATCATTGCCTGTTAGGCAAAACACGTTCAGGATATTGTGCACTGAACAATCGACGGGTTTCTGCGGCATTTCCAAAAGCTTGGTTACTAACACAATATCTGTTAATTCTTGATTAGAAAAATTTGGCATTTTGAAATAAACTTCACTTGACAATTATAGTGACAGTACCTGAGAACGGCTCGTTCGGTCAAAATTAGGGGGTAAAAAAATATTTAAAAAACCTGCAAATTTTGAAAAAAAACAGAAAAAATGTTTTATATAACGAGTTCTACCAATGTTTAAAATTAACACACGTATTTCTGTTACACCCTGTATATATATATATATATATATATATATATACATACAGGGTGTCCTAAATAGAGTAGGATTGCATGGGTATCTTTCTTATTTTGAAAGCTAGAGATCTGGTTCAATGGGCAATATTGTGCCCATCTATTGTCTTCCATCAAATTCAAATTTGAAAAGATTGAAAAAAAACCAAATATAATGACAACGTTTTCAAGCTATGGAGACCTCGTAGATACCCAAAAACATGGTATAATATTTTCGTACTAAGATTTTTAACTAAGAATTTAATGACCAACATCACCACGTTTTTCTTAGTGTAAGAAACACTCTGTATAATAAACATTTAGGACTTTTTAGACAGCCATATAGGTCGGCATATAATAAATCTGAAATACAAAAATGGTACATTAGAATATTTAATGGACTTATGACCAATGCCTGGATTTTATATAAACGTGCATAAACGTAACAAAATCGGTACAATCTATCAATGAAAAAAAAATTCGAATTGAGGTTGGTAAATGTTTATGTATCACTGGTAGAGTAAATTCAAATAGAGGAAGACCTACTTCTGAATTATGTGAAGTGCATGTGAATGTGAATGTCAGTGTGAGTGTAAATGTGAAATGCCATTTAAAAAAAAATAGTTTTATTATAACTCAAAAACTGTCTTTCTGTTTTTAATAAACACAAGAATAACTTGCCTAAGCTCTAAAAACGACAACATTTTTCTCAATTAACCGAATCTCTATGTCTAATGATATCCGAGATCCCAACGCTTAAAGTAAAAACCCTGTATACAGGGTGTCCAAGATAAGGATCAACAGCTGTCCAAGACATGCTGTCTTGTAGAGCTAAAAATGTGGCAATGAGAAACTGCCATTGGTTTTCTTATACCTTTTCAAATAACTTCAGAAAAAATAAAAACGAAATCTCAAGATTTCGGATTTTGTCGAATATCTACGGAAGTGAACGGAAATTTCTGATTTTCTCAACAGAATATCATTGACCAGTAAATTGCGGAACTTTTTTGAAATTTAACCGCCTTTGTAACTGTTATCCCTTATCTTAGACACCCTATATATTTTGTGTATTCCCCTAATTCTTAAGTATTAGATACAATAGTTATTTTTGATTCTAGATTGCGAAACGTTTCCTGTGCATTTGACAATGAAGTTTTTTTTGTGAGTAGCAATAAACATTCGAGAATGCAAAAGAAGCAAGTTGCAATCGAGTATCGAACAACTTTTTTGAAACTCAAAGAAAACCTTGAGACATTCAATCGAGAACAATGTTTACAATCATAAATGTGTACAATGTGTACAAAAACCGTATTAGATGTTGCGAATTCTGAAACATCTTCAACGACAGGGACTGATGGTTTTCGTAAAGACAAAATTCGTTTAGTAAATCAACCTAAATCAACATATGCCCTGGAAATGGGTCTTCTAGAAGAAACTATTTCATTAGGCCAGCTACCGCCTTCAAGGGGTATCAATTTCACGAATTGTACTATTACAAATTTATAGTTAAATATTGATCAAAATAAATATTGCATGTTTGTCAACTTGTCACTTTGATAACTAATTTATGTCATGTAAATGTCAACATTTTTTATTAGTGTTCGAAAATATATTATTTAAAATATTAAATAAAAATTATGCATGTATGGTCCAGTTCTACGATCGTAGATCATCCTTGATGCAATTGTTAATACAATAGTATCCTTAGAAACTGAACCACGATCAAAGATAATCCACGTTCGTACAACTGGGCCTAAGGGTTAAATAACGAATGAGCAACTAAACGTTCGATTGGAGTTTGGCCCAGGAAAAAATATGATATGAGATATTATAATTGAGGATATGAAAACCATCAAAAAATACTTGTGGGAATTCATACTGTGCGCCATTATTTTGAAATCAACTTTGAATCAATCAGTTTTTTTTTCACGTATTTCAATTTGCAGCGATGAAATTTATAAATTGACTGGCGGCATCCCGCGGGGGGCGGCGCCGCTCGGCCGCGACGTTAATTGAATTCCATGCGCAATAATTGGGCTTTTATTTATTGCTTGGCGAAATGGCCGAAAATTGTCATTAAATATGGAGCGATTGAACGGCCGAGTCGCGCCGGGGGCGGCGGATGATCCATAATACAAACATTGCCGGAAAAAGGCAGTCGCATGGGAACAGCAACGGCGGCGTCAGCCAGCGGGGGCGGCTAAAAACGCAAATTACGGGCCCCGATTCTCATTTTCGCGTCCACTGGTGCGGCGTTCGTTGCGTGGCCGTATGGGTATGACGCCCGATCCTTATATGGCCCTCAGGATTGAAATTTTATTGGGACATTTCAGTTTTTCTCATTACCATTTACATGGTTTTGCATTTGTTCGCGTCGCTGTTATGCAGTGAGAACGTCGCTGTCATATTCTATTTTGCATTTAAATTTATGTCGCGTGTTTTATCAAACAGCCAACTCTGTTCTCCGTGTTTGGTGTCAACTCAAAAATATATCGCTGATAAACATCGTAAATATATAGTGTAATCAACAATTGCGTTATTTTATGCAAAATAAATTTGCTGTATAATTGTATTTTATTAGCGGCGCAAATTTGCGAGCTGAGAAGGCTGGTGCTCGAGACAAACAACTCGAGATTCAATTGTTTAGAAGCGTCCTGCGAGCGATCAAAGTTGGGGAGCGCGAGACTGACGCATCATTATCCCCAGGAGTGAAGCAGCTACTCCACAGATTACTCAATACGACGATTATTAAGAGTCTCATACTGATAAGTTAATTTAATAAGCACGCGGCGCACATGAAAATGAATACCGCCGTCGCGGAAATTTATGAGCCGGCTCCCTTTATTAATAATTAATCAATGGACGGTCTCGGCGTTATTTATGACGACTCGTACTTCTGCCACGCATGATGTACAAACAGATAAACACTAATAATGATAAAGGAGGCCCGGGTACCCCCTGTCCCGTTGATTTACGCCGGCGATTTTTATGCGCCAAGGTGACTAATGCGATTACGCTTTAATCATTTCATTGCCCAAATGTAAAAAATCGATTAGAACAGCAATAAATTATGCGATCGACGCGAGATAAAAGGCGCGCTGCGACAGTTACAGGCTCTTGCCATATTAAATCAAGATCGGTGGACCGTTATTAACTTTGGTAATTAACTTAAACTGCTTTTTAAACGCCGCGGTCATAAATATGCACGGCCCGATGCGCGCTCTTTTTTCTCTGCGGCAGTCCGGCGACGGGTCGGAGGTGAGGACCCCGGTCCCCAAAATTCCCCCCATTTGTTACGCTATTTCCACCAGAAGTGCGCCATTAGTCATTTCTTTAAGAAGCCTGGCGAATTTATGCCCAGGCCTACTCAAGACGTCGCTCTTGACACAATTACCGGCCCGCCTCATGGCGGAACTCGGCGACATAAAAATCATACATAAATTACTTCACGTGAATGAAAGTGAAAAGGATAAGAAATACTCCTCGGAAAATTATATTGTTAAAATTTGATTAATGTTTATTAGAGTTATAAGCTATTACTTATTTAACCTCCTTAAGGTAGTCCTTGTCATAACACCATTATTATTTCACGAAACTAGCAAAATGAGATCTTACTTCCAGTATATTATTTTAGTTTCGGATTCAAAAATATATTTTCATAAAATTTAAACTTTGGCTTACGCTTTCTAGCGTAAAAGAGGATCTATGGTCCGTTTTTATTTAAAGATGCACCACTACAAATGACTACAAAAATCGAGCATCGAGATTCGACCGTCCGTTCAGAAGTTTAATTTTATCAGCCCTTTTTTGATATTTCTTTCAATTTACCAACTTTGAGGGCGGATATATCGAGAACCGTTTAGGCTACATGGCTGAAAGTGTGCTTATTAGAATCGGAATGTTCCAATTGGTCTAGTTATGTCATTTTTATAAATAATCAGGGTTGATTTACTAACCTCAAACGGCAAATTGGTAAGTGACACTTACATGGTATATTCACAGACCCTTTAGGTCTAACATACAAAAGTTTAATTGAGCGACAGTTTGATGCACACTTTTTATGATATTTTTAAATATTCTGAATGTTCAACTTTCCGAGTTAACCAGTTATCAGTCACTGAAATTTTAAAAAAATTATCCGTCGGATATTTGGAAAAATTTGTGCCAGATTTGTATACAGTACGCCTGACGATAAATCCTTTCAAGACTTGACCACTACTATGTCTCAAATAAGTAAGAAAATCGAGCTATTAACTTTTCGAGTTGACCAGTATAAGTTATCACCCACTGATATTTCTGAAATTTTATCTAATGGATATTTTTTAAATTTTGGTCAGATCTGTATACAGTACGCCTGGAGATAAATCCTCTAAAAATTTTACCACTAGTATGTCTCAAACAACTAAGAAAATCGAGCAATTAACTTTCCGAGTTGACCAGTATAAGTTATCTGTCACTGAAATTTCTGAAAATTTATCTAATGGATATTTTGAAAACTTTATGCCTGATATGTATACAACACGCCTGAAGATAAAACCTCTGAAAATTTGACCACGAATATGTCTCAAATATGTGAGCAAATTGAGTTATTAACTTTCTGACTTGATCGGATTTTAATGAATATTCAGGGCTGATTTACTACCCTCAAACGGCAAATTGGTAAGTGACACTTACAGGGTATATTCACCGACCCTTTAGGTCTAACATACACAAGTTTCATTGAGCGACCGTTTGATGCACACTTTTTTATAATATTTTAAAATATTCTGAATGTTCATCTTTCCGAGTTGACAGGTTTACAGTGACTGAAATTTTTGAAAATTTATCTGTCAGATATTTTGAAATTTATTTGTAATATCTGTATACAGTATGCTTGCAGATAAATCTTCTAAAAATTTCACCATAGTATGTTTCAAATAAGTGAGAAAATCGAGTTATTACCATTATGAGTATACAGGGTGGTCACTTTTACGACGTCCACCATTAGGATCTATTAAACGAAAACATATACAGAGTTGGTCAAATTGGATTAAAGTTTCTCATTTTTGTGCCTTTCAATATACTGAAACGAAATCTGAGATACCTTGCACAGTTCCTGAAATATCGCTGAAAAACTGAAACTCGTACAAGTGACCACCCTGTATACTCATAAAGGTAATAGCTCGAGTTTCTCACTTATTTGAGATATATACCTGAAGATAAATCCTCTGAAATTTTGACCACTGGTATGTTTAGTCTTGTCTATGTCTATGGCTAGTACTTAATCGGATTTTCATAAAAATTTAGGGTTGATTTAATACCCTCAAACGGCAATTTGGTAAATGACATTTACATGGTATATTTACAGACTCTTTAGGTCTAACATACAAAAGTTTCATTGAGCGACAGTTTGATGCACACTTTTAATGATATGTTTAAATATTCTGAATGTTCAACTTTCCGAGTTGACCAGTTATCTGCAACTATTTATTTTGAAAATGTAACTGTCGGATATTTTGATTTGTTTTTGCTTGATCTGAATACAGTATGCCTAAACATAAATCCTTTGAAAATTTGACCTCTGGTATGTCTCAAATAAGTGAGAAAATCGAGCTATTAACCTTCCGCGTTGACCAGTATTAGTTATCAGTCACTGAAATTTCTGAAAAAAAATTATCTAATGGATATTTTGAAACTTTTATACCAGATCTGTATACAGTACGCCTGAAGATAAATCCTCTGAAAATTTGACCACTAGTATGTCTCAAATAAGTAAGATAATAGAGCTATTAACTTTGCGAATTGACCTGTATAAGTTATCAGTCACTGAAATTTCTGAAAATTTATCTGACGGATATTTTGAAAATTTTATGCCAAATCTGTATACAGTACACCTGAAGATAAATCCTCCGTTAATTTGACTACTGGTATTTCTCAGATAAGTGAGAATATCGAGCAATTAACTTTCCGAGTTGACCAGTATAAGTTATCAGTCACTGAAATTTCTGAAAATTTATAAAATGGATATTTAAAAAAATTTATGCCAGATCTGTATACAGTACGCCTCAAGATAAATCCTCTGAAAATTTGACCACTATTATGTCTCAAATAAGTAAGAAAATCGAGCTATTGACTTTGCGAGTTGACCAGTATAAGTTATCAGTTACTGAAATTTCTGAAAATTTATCTAACGGATATTTTGACATTTGTTTGCCAGATCTGTATACAGTAATCCTGAAAATAAATCCTTTGAAAATTTTACTAGTAGTATGTCTCAAATAAGACACAAAATCGAGCTATTAACTTTCCGAGTTGACCAATATAAGTTATCAGTCACTGACGTTTCTGAAAATTTAACTAATGGATCTGTATACAGTACGCCTGAAGATAAATCCTTTGAAAATTTTACCACTTGTATGTCTCAAATAAGTGAGACAATCGAGCTATTAACTTTCCGAGTTGACCTGTATAAGTTATCAGTCACTGAAAGTTCTGAAAATTTATCTAACGGATATTTTGAAAATTTTATGACAGATTTGTATATAGCACGCCTGAAGATAAATCGTCTGAAAATTTTACCATCAGTATGTCTCAAATAAGTGGGAAAATCGAGCTATTAACTGCCCCGAGTTGACCAGTATAAGTTATCAGTCACTGAAATTTATGGGGACATAGCCCGATATAAGGCGCACATTTTGAGTGCTCGTCAATTCATAAATGTTTTACAAAGTGATGACCACACATATTACTAATTTAACATATTGAACCGTAACTTCGCTTTCCAGAGTCACTAATGACACTAACAGAGTTGCTACTAACAATTTTGAGCTAAATTGCGACCTTGTTGGCAATATTTTTCAAATGAAACCTTGTTTTGTACGGTTCTTACTGTACTGTTATTAAGTACTGCTCTGTACTGTGCTGTTGTTAAGTTCTGGGAATGCTTTCTATAAACATTAACAACATTAATGAGCGAGATATACACGTGTATATTTCACAAGTTAGCATGTAATCATCATTTTAGCTAACGAAGCCTCCTAAATACCGGGATGATGTAATATAATGTGCTGAAAGTAATTACCATACACGTTATAATCGAACTCGTTGCGCGTATCGCTGGGGGTTATAACCATTTTCACCGGTAATCAAACATATTCTCTGCTAAATTATACAATTTATGTGGGCGCATTTACATAAAAACATATTGCTATCAGCGAGCACCGCAGTGCCCATTTCTGGTGCCTCTAAACTGGTGTAAAGGGAAGCTGTAGACATTTATTGCCAGACTAATAAACGACGCCGGGGGCTGAGCAGAAACAAAACGTCGGGGAAGCCGTGCCAGCCGCAATTTATATAAAAAAATCGCGGAGCATCGTTCACGTCCTCGATTTTTACGGCGGTAATTCGCATGGGGGATCAATCGGGGCCGAGGAATACCCGTAATTTTTGCAATTTGTCCAGTTAAAGCCGTGGCATTACCGATGAATTTCGATCCGGCAATTTTTCGTTATTAAGTTAATTGAATCGGCCATTCCGGCGATCGGACGGATAGCGATTGGACTGAGCCTCGTGCCCGGGCCCTTGCTGCTCGTTTTATATTCCAAAAATCGGGCGCGATTAGTACCGAGAAATTGATTTTAATTACGGCTCGATGGCGGTGCAACGAGGACAGCAGGTCCTCTGCGGAATGTTCATTAGGGTCGCCCGGCTCATAATTTTTCGATTAAACGGCCCACGAGCTGAAACGCGATGCCCATATACGGACGGCGTGCAAAAAGAGAATGAACCAGAAGAAATTTCGCGACGTGGCGGGTAATTAAAACCGCGTCCGCATTTGCATAATTCCACCATATTTTTAAACGTCGCCCGATCGACGTCGTCGTAGGTGGGTGGATGGCTCGCGATAAAGAGTTTTAATTAATTTCGCGTATAATGAGGCTATTGTAATTGAAATTTTAATTATTAAGATTGGAAAATTGCATGTAAATTAAATATGCACTGGGGCTGATTTATTATGATTAATTGTGAAATGACTGCCACTCATAAAGCGGTTCAATGATTAATCATGGCTGTGGCGCAATTGGGGCCTATATTCGAAACCTGCTGCATATTGATTATCGCGGAATACAGAAATTAATGATAAAAACATATAACGTATATAACGTAAGATACTAAAACAATCAATACATCCATCACAAAAAGCACCCACAAATGGCATTCAAAAAGAAACAAAGGTGGTTGAGAGGCACGCAGGTTCGAACCCCGTAGACAATTTTAGACAATTCAATTTGTCAAGGCACTATTATTTTAAACGACGATTGAAGCTGGCGATCCCGTGTATGGTACGTGACCAAAGAATACGATTAAAGATCAGTACTTGTGCTTTAAGTTGTACATACAATATAAATCCGTTCCACTTGCACATTCTTTATCGTTTATTTTTACCTTGTTGGAAATATGTCTTGTACAGTTTTCGTTCTTATTTTTTCCACTTCTCTTCCCGTTTTATTTGTGTGTTCCTAAGCCGTATCTGCTTGCGGCACACATTTCACAGTCGATTTCCAGCAACACGTGAAACGCGCTCCACGAATCTGGGCGATACGGCCAGGCCCTTTACCAGTAACTTACGCATCTTTACACGACACGAACATAATATAATAATATGTAAAGGTTATGCGGACGCAGACACACACTGGGTGTAAGTGGCAATAAGTCTCGCGTGCATAGTAGAGGAATAGATGGCCCCATGCCGGGATATTTGGCATAAAACGTTATGAATCCGTACTAAACAACTCCCATGTGGCATGTTAACTACCATAGTTGCGCGTGCTTTATTATTATATGGGCATAACGAGAACTGCATAATTCTCTGGTTTGGCTTCTTTATTCTTGCAACATTTCCGATGCGTCTAAATTTTATAATATTTACTAGATTATATAACAAATGAATAATAGTGGAATAAAGGTGAAGAATTAAGGAAGAAATATAATGTAATGTTATTTTGCATATCGTTTATGCTATTAAAATTTAAGAGCTATTTTGAGATAGCTTAGTAATTAGATTTGGTAGTTTATACGTAAAATTAGTATTGTAATAAAAATAGCACAATCATTAGAGCCATATATTATAAAAAGCCAGACTTACAGTAAATCTGTGTAAAAATGATCGTAGAAGGACATACGACATGTTCATAGAATCGTAAAATTACCAGCAACAAGGATATCATAATGAAAATTCATATGGATATGCAGAAATGTTCGAATGATTTATATTTGTTATATGTTCTAATATATTATTCTAATATATATTCTAATAATACAGTTCTAATTTTGTATCGCTTGAATTCACGTCCAAGTACGGAGCGAAAGGAGGCCGTAAAAACAAATTCAAATATTTCAATGGCAAGTCTCAATTATTACACAATTAAAATTTAACTTATTTATTACCTAATCATTGTTTTCTCTTTTCATTGAAATATTGAATTTATAATGAATACAATATTGAAAATTTTGCAATTTTCACTACAATCATACAATGTTCCAATTTATATTCAACATTTTACAAACTCCACAGAAATTTTGTAATTTACAATCGATATTCTATGGTTTCTATTAAATATTCAAATCTATCATCAAAATTTCGCCATATTCATCATAAAGTTATCACTAGTTATGGGGTTTTCGAAGAAATTTTGAATTTTGTATTTTTTTTTTCTAATTTATATTCCTTACAAAGTTATTAAGGATTTCATAGAAATTTGCAAAAACTATACTGGAAGGTGTAAAATAATATAATACACGCATTATTAACATTATTAACCCATAATATTTGAGGAAATATTCTGAACAACTGTTTGTGTAGTATAATGTCGTATTGTGTTGGAAATACAAATTATATTCCCCAGCTGAAGGCTTGCCAATATTAAGTGACACACGTATCCGGAGGGAGTAATTTTCGCTCACATTTTCGATAAATATTCAATCGGATCATGTCAGGTTGTCTGCGAGTTAACTCCCCCGCACACGTACACGTGCAGACACCCACGCCCGCATACGTGCGGCGTGCGTGTGTGACAGACAGATGTCTGCCCGGACTCGGACGCGCTCCGGTCATTTCGAATTCCGGTTCCGGAGGTAATTTACATGAGAAATATTTCCGATATCAATAATAGATAAGGCCCCGAGGCTTCTGCGTCTCCCCTTTTAGTTATGTGCGGCGTATGTCCTGCATCCGTGACGAGCAGGCTGAGCCCAATTACGCCCGGAGTCTGCGACAATTTTTTTTTATTTCCCCCCTCCAGGCTCCGGAAGTACGTGATAAGATAACTTCAAGGGTGCCGGGGGGAGTCGCTAGTTGGGGCCGTGAATACAAATTAGCGTTCGCGCGAACCATTGTGGGTTTCATGGTGGTGACGTGGTCATTGTTGTTTATTTACCTATGTGACCCCTTGGGTGTGCGCTTAATATGCGGCCGCGTGTCGCTCTGAATCGAAACTGGGGAGGGCTGAGACAGACTTCGTGGAAATTTATTTATGTGACTACGTGATAATTTGTTTTCGTCTCATAAATATTAATGCGCCGGGTGAGATTTATCGCCGGATCATCGCTCTGCCACGTCGAAAATCGAAGGAGGCGTCGCAGGCGCGACGTGTCCTTAAATTCGCTGCTTTTTGCCAATAAGTTCCAGGGGGGATGAGAGGCCTCAGCAGTGATGAAAGGACGTCGGGGTTTCTTGCGGCGCCGCCGGGAGGAGTCGACGCGAAAAGTCGCTTTGTAATTTATGGTGCAGGAGACGGGAGGTAATTTATTATAATTTGTATAATCTGAAAATTGTTAAGTTTTATGTGGTTCACACTACGAAAATGTAAAATAATTCAAATTCACGAAATTCATTTAATAAATTTAACAGTCACAATAAATAACAATGAAAGTATTTCAAAAACAATTATCAGGACAGACAAAACATATACACCCAAACGCAGAGCAAGAACCAAAATATATAGACTCAAGAAAAAAACTGTGCAAGAGAAGTAAGAAAAGAATATTAGAAAGGCACTAGAACTTACGCCAATGGACGAAAGAGATTGGGTGGAAGAAATGTGGAAGAAAATGAAGCTAATAACAAACGAAGCTACACATATAGCCAATTTGGACAACAAAAATCCATTCCCAAAGCATTTTAAGGAATCAAATAATGTGTCAAAACGTCCCTAAACGAATGTGCAATTCATAATATCCTATAGAAAAGCTAAAATATGTATAACTATAAACAATATTTCAAAAATACATTAGAATTATTTTCATATATTTCATTTGCCTTTAATTGGTTATTCGAATTTGGGAGTTAGGCCGTTCTTGTGCTTAGCGCCTCAATTAACCCCTATTGGTTTAATCAATTTTATCTAAGAATTCATAAATGAATTAATATATTGTATAAAATTACAAAGGAATTTTAATGAGAGATGGTAATAATGATTAAAAGTAGGTTACACAAAATTATTGCAGTACATTCAGTGTCGCAGAAGTGGATAAAAGTTTACCAGACACCATCACAACTTATACAAGCAAGTTTAAACTTAGTTCACAAATTTAAAATGATTGGAGAAATAACTAATAAGAAGAATGAAATCACATTAAATGTTCAAACTTAGTGTTACATAAAATTCAAGGGTTAAATGATTCGACACATATAAATATATTTTTTTAAATTCTTTTGTAGAGATATAATATATATTTAATTTGTTACATCACCGCCACAAGGGTTGCATATGGGGTGCAAGTCGAAGGGACGCGCGTTGCTCGCGTCATAATCTCTGTGACTGTCGTGGTGAAATGTGTATTTCCTTTCTGAGCTGTTAATTGGTGAGTTGCTACTCATTGTTGTTATGGTATTACCGGGTATGGATAGGTATTGTCTGGAACACTTTGGCATGTGGGGTAGGTAACTCCCAGGTACATATGTGTGTAACATTGTGGACTGAGTAGGGATTGTTCAACTGGGCCCCTTTGTCTTAGACAGGAAGCACCCTGAACTATATTCCGTTTATCGATAAGCTTACGTTGATCAACAATTACTGTATCCTGATATACAAGATAATACCATATTGAGAGGCTCACAGAGTGTTGTTATTCAATGCTCAGATACGTTTTCTCTTGTTACAGTACTAACGAGAACTGAACCAGGGGATGCTGACAGCGGCCATTTTCATTTGAGAATATATTTTATATTTTATAATGATTAAAATAAATTAAGTTTTTGGTATTAATTTAAATCATTAGCCCCACTCAACCATCCTTGTGACATTAGTATAAATAAAAAACTTGGTTAAGTTTAACAAATTTTTAATAGAAAAACTCTACACATGTTTCGGTCTCACGACCATTATCAAGAGGATAAAGGATGTGAGACCGAAACAATTGTAGAGTTTTTCAATTAAATTGTTTTTGTGAAACTTAACCAAGTGCTTTATTTATACTAATTTAAAGATGTTTCACCAAGTATTAACCACCGATTCATATAATCTAAATGTTCGAACTGTGTTCCACCAACTGCAATACAATTTTCACCCCGACGTACCACACTTCTACAAATGTTTGTACACAATTCCGCATTAAATGTCATAAAAGTTTCACGAATAAGCCCACATAATGTTTCGATATCATCATGAGGATGTGGATGTAAAAAAAATCGTACACGTCCCCAGACTCCAAAATCTAGTGGCGTCACATGCATTGGCAGGCAATTCCGAAGATCCTCTCCTCTCAATCCATGAACCACGAAAATGATACTCTCTAACTGGTACGACATGATGAGGTGGTGCCCCATCCTATTGTAAAATTATATCCGGGAGATAATTCTCCAAAATTTCGGGTAAGATTTGATGCTGGATAAGAAATAAATAAATTTAAGGTATTAATAAGGTATTAATTTGTACTTTCTGGCAAAATTATTTCTTGTTTTATTTTATTTATTTATTTTTGTTTTGGATTATTATATTCTTTGTAGAGTTATCAAGATCGGGCCTCTGACGATGGTTTAATAAAGACCGTAACTAGTAAGGCAAAAAAAAACAAAAAGAAATAATATTACCAGAAAGTACAAATTAATAAAAAACTTTAAACTTAATATAAATAAATATCACCAGTAATATTTCCCTGATGAAAAAAGGTCCGACTATCCCACCACTTCAAACTCATATCCAAACGTTAATTTCCGGTGACTGAAAGCTGTAATATGAGGATTTTCATCAGCATAGTAGACACAATTGTGTATTTTAAACGACCATTGATGTTAAATTTTGCTTTATCCGTCCTCAAAATTCAATCGAAAAGGTTAATAGGATGTTCCTCTTCTGCCAGCACATCCAAAATATTATTGCAAAATTCTGGAATTCTCTCTGGACCGTCTTCATTTAGTGCATGTATTAATTTAGGCCGATAACATTTCAAACCGATGTTCTTTATCAGGTTCACTGATAATACAGAAATTTCTGATTATCTTCAGAGTTGTCTCTGCGAAGTTGTTGGTTCCTCAATTATTGCATTGTGCATTACCACTGCACTGGAAATATTGCAAACAGTTCTGCGTCGACCACATATTTCTTTCTACTGATTAGTTATAACTTATTTCTCTAATCGTTTCAAATTTGTTAACTAATTTTCAAATTGCTTGTGTAAGTGGTGGTAGTGTATGGAAAATTTGTATCCATTTTTGCTGTACTAACTGTATTGCAATATTATTTATATGGCTCAGTTGGAATTGATACAACCATTTCACAATTGAAACGCGTTTCTGTAAAGTAATTCTCGCATTTTTTTTATTTACTTCAAATTCTTTTAAACTGGTGACACTTGGATGATATTGCCATACTTTGGACTTTTAAATAATTTCAAATATACACATTTCCAAACTTCCTTTCTTACTTTTTTGTAGGGAATAATAACTTCCATCTGGTGGCTAAAAACGGCGATTTGGGTGATTTAATTTGAAATACATTGTAGAACAATTAAACATAATAAAATGTTTTTTATTCGATAGCATCATTAGATACTATTTTTCGGTATGAAAGTCTAGACGAAAACGACATCATTTTGTTAAAGACCATGGTTACTAGCTAACGGTATTTTTCGTCCTAGGCCGATTTTTCGGCAGCAAAAATAAAAAAGTCAATTGTTAATTAATTGATGGAATAACATGGCTCGTACCATAGAATAGTGAGATCATACAGTCGAAGATTTCATTTGTTGAACCAAATTTGAGAAATATGCCAGTAAAACATTCACGGAGAGAGTTGAAATATTATTTTCTTGGCTGTATGTTTCAAATCATAAATTTCTTTTGATTTTTGCGGAAGCAACTCTACAGAAACTTGATTTGCGACATCTCGCATCTCAGGAGCAGTACACATTAACTCGTCTTCACTCGACATTTTAAAATGATTTTAATATTTTCGTTGTTGATCGAACGTGACACTGACAACGTAATAAAAATGTCATGGCAATTTGATATTTTTTTATTTTTTTAAATATTTTGTAGTTTGTAAAGTTCTTGCAATCGAATAAAAAAATATGTATGATATACGGACGACAAACATATTTCGTTTTTCGTCCTTATAACATAAAATACTATTGTTCAAATTATACAAAATCATACATCATTTTGAGTCCAGTTTTTGTTATGTTTGAAGTAAACTTTATTATTTTGATATTAATAATTTTGCAAACGAAATATGTCATACCAGCATTCCTGCTACATTAGCGTTCAACATTTTTCTACAATGTTACATGTTTTTAACATTCAAATACAACAAACTAGCTCCTGTTGGTAGTAGGTGTCTAAAATGTTGCACGTAAATGGTATAAAAGGTGGTGCATCGGAAAGCGCACCATAGGGATTAACATGTAAAAATTTATATCTTTAAATATTGTCTTCCCTAATTATTTTAGATAAAAACTGTAATGAACTCTATTATAGAGCCAAAAATACTGCGTCAATTTATGCTATTACTTTTTATTTTCCGTCCGAACGGAAACGCAACGGAAAAAATCGACGAAATAATAGAAACACTTTTAAAAAATCATAGGTGCCTGGATATTAAATAGCAAAAAATTGTGTTTTACATATATCAGTCACGTTTTATGATCTTAAATTTTATAGTTAGATTGTTACAAATTTCTAATGTAAGTACAATAATAGTTAGTCTGTGTTTCTAAAATCAATATTTAAATAAGCTGTAATTTACTGACTATAAAATGTAAGGTTATAAAGGATCACTGACACATGTGAAAAGCATTTTTTCTTTTTATTTTCAATTCACTTATGATTCTTTAAAAGTGTAACTTCCATTTCGTCGATAATTTAGGTTATAGATAATGAAAATTAAAAAGTAGTAGCATAAATTGGCGCAGTCTTTTTTGCTTTACAAAAGAGTTCATTATGGTTTTTCTCTTAAATTATTAGGGTAGACAATATTTAAAGATATTTAAAGAAGTCCGACGCACCACCCGGTATATAAGTTTATTAACCCTTTTTAATGCAAATTATTTCGCTTCAATTATCGAGACTTGTGTGGAATGGACTGGGCAAAAAAATATCCAATCAAAACTGAGGATTTTAATTTTTCCGCAACCGGATGATTCTCTGCAGGAAAAATTAACTATAGTCGGATCGTTCAGCTCTATTTAAACAATTTATAAGAAATATATGCAGGGTGAGTTTCTTTTCATTTTAAGCATTGGGCTCTCGGAAGCCATAAAACATAGAGATTCGGTTAAATGAGGAAAGAGTTGTCATTTTAAGAGCTTATACAAGATATGATTTTGTTTTTTGAAAAAACCCATAGTTCTTGAGTAATAATACAAACTTTTTGATTTTTTAATGGCAGCCGTAGTTGGCTTTATCATTTTTAAAAAGGTCATTTTTTTATAACGATATAAGACTTACTATACTTACTTTCATAAATAAATGAGATGCAGAAATTTTGGTTGTATAATTTGAATAGAAAAATTAATAAAATTCTCGTAGTAAGAGGAAAAAAATGTTTTCTATGGCAAACTCTCTTTTTGCTACTCTCAATAATACAAATAGTCCAGCATCGTATTTATTTGTCAAAGTAAGTAATAATTTTCATAAATTTAATTTTCGAAGATGGTCTTTATATATCAAAGTAAGTATAGCAAACCTTGTATCTCTATAAAGAGAAAAAATGGTCCTTTTTTAAAAATAATAAAACCAAACTTATTTTCTTACTATTTTGTAGGGAATAATAACTTCAATCTGGTGGCTAAAACAGCGATTTGGGTGGTGTAATTTGGAACACGTTGTAGAACTATAAAACATAATAAAATGCTTTGTTCAAATTATACAAAATCAAACACAGTGCCATTTTGGACCCACTTTTTGTTACGTTTGAAGTAAATTTTATTATTTTGATATTTATAATTCTGCAAACGAAATACGGCATACCAGCATTCCTGCAACACTAGCGTTCAACATTTTTCTACAATTTTACATGTTTTTAACATTCAAATGCAACAAACTAGCTCCTGTTGGTAGTAGCTGACTAAAATATTGCACTCGAATGGTATACAGGCATTAAAAATAAAGTTTGTATTATAACTGAAAAACTGTAGTCTTTTTTCAAAAAACAAAATATATTTTGTATTACCTCTTAAAACGACAACTCTTACCTCATTTAACCCAATCTCTATGTCTGCTAGTTTCCGTGATCCCAATGCTTAAAATGAAAACAAAACTTACCCTGTATATTATTTTGCTTGGGATTATTTAAACAATGAACACTATGTGTTCGTGTTCAGATATGGAACCCCATCCGTCGCCAAGTTCAAAAACACCGAGTGTTAATAATATTTTAAGCCGCGGCAATACTTCCTAAACACCTGAAATGAATATCTGACGAGCCCTTAATGACAAAAACTTATATCGTTATTAATATTCTTCGCAGCTCTCAGTAAATTTGGAAAAACACATTACGCCCCCGCACTTTTAATATTCTAATTCGTTCGAATTAAACTTCGGATTTTGCTGGGGCGGAAGGCGCCGGGGGCGAATGAATTCAACATTAATTGAAAACGCGAAGCAGGTAAACACGGTCAAGTATTAACATGCAGAATCCGCAGCGGGCGCTCCGTTTTAATGTTTTTCGCGATTGGAATTACTAATTCGCGCGTTTTCCTGTTGTTGCCGGCGTAAATCGGCGCTGTTTTAGCGCCTGCAGGGCAAAATAAAAGTTTGGACGTCCGCAGTGGAATAACAGGTGAAATTAAATTGTCCGCAGGTGACAATTGGAGTTGATTGTTAAAGTGTGTCGTAGATATTTACGATTGCATTAGTTTACGTTGTTGGGGCAAGTGAATGTATTATCCCGGTTTTTGTTGTAGATAATGTTATGCTGATGGCACCCTTGGCTGATTTAAATTCGGGCTGCCTTCGTGTAGGTTTTGATTTTTTCTTGTAGGGGTGGGAATGGTTTTCCGCAAAGTTTCCGCCGAGTCCGACATGTCCCTGCGTTTAATTACGGTTTAGTCCCACTCCGTTTTATTAGTTCCCGACGGTGCGTCGGAGGTGACGAAGGGCGCGTCTCCCCGGCGTCCCAGGACACCCAATTATCCTCGGTTGGGTTTATTGGATTGGGCATTTCGTTCGGCTTTAATTGCCGAGGGGCCCTTTTTCGCCCGAATTTTCGAATTTACGCGCGAGCGCGCCGTCGCATTTTTCCGTCCTCGGGAAATTAGTTTCTGTTGAGGAAGACATAAAGGCGGTCGTGGAATGTGAATTATCCCCGCCGGAGTTTTGTCCGGGGGAGGGTCGTGAAATATTTTATCGGATCCTCTTTATGCTGTAAGATATATGTACTGGATGTAATAATAAAGTTTCTGGTATGGGTTGAAAATTGCGCGGGCAACAATGCGCGCTCGCGGGACAATAAAAATAGATCGTGAAAGTTTTAAGAGAATAGTTCCGAATGACGGGCATAAAAATCCCAGACCATTGTTGCGCCGGGTTCGAGTGTGTGCACTCGAGCCTTAAAAGTGGCGTGGAGTATGTCGCAGGACTTGCCGCCCCCGCGTCCTGGATACGGGGATATACGAGGATATGAGCATACAATAATTACGTAACTCAAACATACTGGATGCACACCGATGGCTTTTGAAAGCGCCGCGGGATGAGCGCCTGCACTCGATGACGAAATAATACTGCCGCTTCATTTGCCGCAGTTTGTCCACTCAGCGGTTTCAAATCTATCCATCTCCCCCGCATAATGTATAATGCGGATTGGACGTAGCGGACCCCTTTAACGTCCTAATTGAAATCAACCCGTCATCCCCACGACCGCAATCGATTGCTCGCATTAATACTGAGGACATTCGGAAAACCCACTTACCAACTCTTCCTACCCGATAAAAGAACCAGTTGACGTTTCTATTTGCGCACATGCATTTATACGTTCTATTTACATCCACATCTCCACAAACTTATCTCATCTCGCAAATAACTAGCTACTCAAAAGCGTTTTGTGAAGCATATAATAGCACCTCCGCGCTAATAAAATGAATTAGCATTATACGAGAAAACGTCAAGGAGCGCAATTCTACCCAAGCACCTTACAAACTTTAACACTAAATAACATCAAAGAAACTTATAACTCACACAACCTACCCATATCTTCGTCACCCACTCGCCATTGTAATTGATATTTCTTTGCTAATTACGGCAAAACAAATAAATATATGGATATATCTATCCATATATCGATTTCTGATACATCGAAATCAAAATATCAATCAGCTTGCCATTTATTTGCCCCCATAACTCACCAGATCAGATCACTCACTCAGAAACGACACAATCTCAAAAATACTTATGATTTTTTTTTTTGCTGTTTGGTCCTCATGAAAATATCATGAAGTATATATTTCGATATTTATCGATACAAACATATCGATATAAGTATTAAATATATCGTTGCTATCCATTTTCTTCGGCAATACTCGTACTTCCGATAGATCGAAATCTACATATCGATCAGCTTGCAATTTACTTGCCCCCATAACTCACCAGATGCTACACTATTCAGATACGACACAATCTCAAAAATACTTATGATTTTTGCTCTTTAATCCTTGAATAAAGGACCAAACAAAAAGTAAAAATACAATAAGTATCGATTTCTGATACGTCGAAATCTAAATATAAATCACCTTGCCATTTACTTGCCCCCATAAGTCACCAGATACTACACTCACTCAGATACGACACATTCTCAAAAATACTTATAATTTTTTTTTGCTCTTTGGTCCTCATGAAAAAATAACTAAGTATATATTTTGATATTTATCGATACAAACATAACGATATAAGTATTAAATATATCGGTATATCGTTGCTATCCATTTTCTTTGGCAATACTTCTGAATACACACTTCGATACATTTCAATCCCATACTCGTTAAATTATTCATCCGAACGGCTCTGCAAATTGCATTGCTCAATGCCGGCGCAGTTTCTATGCTTCCCACTTGTTGCAAGCGATACCGGTTCGTGTTTTGTAAGTGGATAATTGAAGACGTGAATTGTTGGGTAATCCAAATCCATGATTCACAAATTTTGTTACATGCATGCGAGAGCATTGCTCGAAGCCGGAGCCATACAAGTGCCCGCTCAAAATGTACTTGCCTGCATTCCACTCGAAAATGTAACCATCCAGTTATCTACTTGCTTTTGATGAGGTCGTTCAAGACTTTGTTCAGGTTTATGCACACTGAGCTGCCAGCTGTATTTGAATTTTGACCTTGATTTTGACATAATTTCACCTACTTTTGATCATCAGGCATTTCAGATTAAATAGCAATAACTTAGGACAACATTATAGCATTTTTTCTATGAAGTATGCTTTTGATGAGGTCGCTCAAGACTTTGTTCAGGTTTATGCAGGCTGAGCTGCCAGCTCTAAGTGAATTTTGACCTTGATTTTGACATTATTTCACCTACTTTTGATCATCAGGCATTTCAGATTAAATAGCAATAACTTCGGACAACATTAAAGCATTTTTTCTATGAAGTATGCTTTTGATGAGGTCGCTCAAGACTTTGTTCAGGTTTATGCAGGCTGAGCTGCCAGCTCTAAGTGAATTTTGACCTTGATTTTGACATTATTTCACCTACTTTTGATCATCAGGCATTTCAGATTTAATAGCAATAACTTAGGACAACATTATAGCATTTTTTCTATGAAGTAGAAGTGTTTTGGGCACATTTTCAAAATATATAATAATAATAATAATAATAATGTATTTATGTCTCTGATTCTAGTATCTCTTACCTCTTACGTCAAGTTGCCGCACGAATCAAGAATTTAACAATCATAAAACTTCTATAATTATATAATTCTAATAAAATTGATTATTACATGAATGTACTGGGTGTCCCAGTTATTCGTGCTCAACATGGAATCTTGCAAACAGTAAGAGATGGAGAGTTGGTTAATTAAGACAAAAAAAGACCAAGGGCTATTTAGCAGGGAAAATAAGAGGTTTGGGTTTGACTGCCATTGGCGAAAATCCAAAAAAACTCCATTTTCAATTTTACGCTCTACCTCGTGTAACCTCTTTGTACAGTCCTGCGCAATGAATTATTTAGTTTTCCATTGTAAATATTTCTAGTGTAACGTTACGTGCCCTTCCGAGGAATGGACAATTATTAATTTTGCAATAATAAATATCTTACATTTCCAGGTAGCCGTTTGCGTTTGATTACGGCGATCCCCCCAACACTCTTCAAAGCCAAATTTAATGATCAAAATGAAAAACTGTTTTAAAAAAATTAATGTTTTCTATATCTTGCCAGAAAAACCAAATATGGACAACGGTTAAAAAAAATATTCATCATCCAATTTAAAAAATAATGGCCGTACACATACAGGATGGCCCACCTATTCTCGCTTGGACCATCGCTACTAGACTAATCAATAGTGAGGAAAAACTCTGATTGGAAGTTATTATACACTTGAAGTGCAACTTTTTGAAATTATTTTCGAGTGTACAGAGTGTACCATAAATCCGGGACACAACATTTGGTCTCCTTTTTATATGGATCACACTGTATATACTCATTTCTTATATAATAATATTTTGGATTTTGTTGCAGGTAAATACACCGATGGTCCTGCCTTCAGTAGCAGTTCCTGGAAAAGATCCAACAAAAATAATAGACACCTTCTATCATGTCTGATGGCATGGCTATCATCATCTAACATGCAAGAATCGATCCTTCCATGAACCAGGAGCAGACTGCTTGTGCCGACTGTGCAATGCAGAAGCAGGAAGATATCACACCCTTACTTGTAAGGAAAGAGGAGAACAATCCATAACAAGTTATATAGCACAATAGCACAACTGACAAACGAGATGAATCAAAATAATGAAACATCTATCAAATGTTTTATACTATATTATTTAGAATTTTTCTGTAACGTAGGTTGCGAAGAAAGAGAGATTATTTCTTATATAAACTTATTGAGATTGATCGATTTGCCCATTAAAAAGTATTATTAGATTATAGTCCATATGCTACCATTGAATAGCTCATTACATAAGCACTCAGAATATGCAGCTATATAAAGGGTGGGCCTTTTAGTGGTTTATTTTTAAATTATAGGTTATTTTGACACTGGCAGCTTTTTCCCCCTCGAAATCTTAACAGAAAGTCACGAAATGAGTCGCTTTACGCTTGAACAACGTTGGGAAATATTGCAAATTTATTTCCAAAGTGAGTGCTGTGTAGCCCAAACAGTGCGTCTGTTAAAAATGAGTTTTGACCGAAATTAATCACCTATCGCGCCTGCTGTACGCAAGTTTGTGCAAAAAGTTCGTGAGACTGGCAGGCTAGTGGACAACACTCATGGTCCTCGTTCTCATAAGGTGCGCACAGACAAGAATGTGGCAGCTGTAGCCGAGAGTGTGAAGCTCAATCCACGAACATCAATTCGCCGTCGATCTCAACAGCCAAACATTTCACGCACTAGCCTGAGGAGAATTCTGCACAAAGATCTCAGATTATTCGCTTACAAGGTCCAATTGACTCAGCACTACCTCTGGTTTATGCAGGATGGCGCGTCATGCCGCACAGCCCTTGCCACAATCGATCCTTTTCACACCAATTTCCCAAATCGTGTTTTCAGCCGTCTTGGCGATGTCAAGTGGCCGCCTCGGAGCTGCGATTTGACCCCTTTTAATTTTTTTTGTGGAGAATCGTGAATGATCAATGTTATGCCAACAATCCAGAAACGATTCAAGCACTTCAGGCCAATATCATCCAAACAATCCGTGAGCTACAGCCCGAAACCATCAACAGGGTCTTGGAAAATTGGAGTGACCGAATGCGCTACTGCGAAGCCAGCCCAGGCAGCCACTTGAACGAAGTTGTGTTCCATCATTAATGGGAATGTTTGCTCTTACTAATAAAGCCATAATACATGGGAAAAAAATAATTTTGTTCATTTTATTGCATTTTTAAAAAGAAACTTGTATCTGGCCCACCCTTTATAGGATGTTCCATTTGAAAAAAATAGTTTCAGCATTTTGAAAATAGCAAAATTGTATTGTTGTTTCAGAACAAACTGTGTATTCTACGTGACTCAAAACATTGTTTGTGTTTGAGCACATTGCTTAGGTACTTGCATACCAAGATTCTTTCATTGATCTCTTATAATAAAATGGTTCCCTCAAATAAAATTTTGTTGAAGTCAATGATATTTCGTTAAATTTGATTGAAATGTGAATAACTTGGCAACATTGCATTTCAAATAATAAAAATGATTTGTGAAGCCCACATAACGCAGATTCTAGAAATGAATGAATATACAGGGTATTCCATTTAAAAATAAGACCAAATATTTTGTCCCGGATTTATGGTACACTCTGTACACTCGAAAATAATTTCAAAGAGTAGTATATGAACTGTCCAATAACTTCCAATCAGATTTTTTTCTCAATTTTCATTAGTCTTGCAGCAAAGGTCCGAGCGAGGATAGGTGGGCCACCCTGTGTAAGTTTGAACCCTTTTTAATACAAATTATTTCCCACCAATCATCGAGACCTGTATGGTATGAACTAGGCCGAAAAATGCCCAATCAAAACTGAGGATTTGTGAAGCCCACATGAAGCAGATTCTACAAATGAAAGAATATACAGGGTGTCAATTTAAAAAGTTGCCACCAACTTTTTTCATAGAACTAATGATTATTTTTAAAATTACTCATAACCGTTTGGGTGGTTCAGAAGGGGAACCAAAATAGCGTAGGTAGTATCGACCCCTTACCCACCCTTTAAGCCATAGCCACCTTCAGTTAAAAAAATTAAATGGCACTCCCCTACTTGTGATACATCATTGGAAAGCTCTTGAAAAAATGCTTTTCAGTAATTATTAATACAATATGACCCGATGAACTAGTTTTGGAATAAAGTGCAAATAAAGTGCATAAGTGTTCAATGTAATAAATTCAAATAACATGATAAAGTAATGTTGAAATTGGTTTCCATTGTTTTCTAATCAAAAATACAGCCTCCTTTCAAACTCTTCGTGAACTTTTTGAAGGTTTGTCTAGTAATAGCTCAACATTCTTGTGTTATTCTTTCTCCTAATTGTTCAATAGTATCCGGTTCATTTTTCATTTATGTTTTATAAGCTACAGATTTCAAGTGACCCCTTAAAAAGAAATCGTTGTTGTAATTAATGAAAATTTGAACGTCGAAATTTTTGCTAATTTGCAGGATGAATTCATTGAGCTTCTCGTACTTCAGGAGATTGAAAACCAAACAGATGAACATGGAAATTATGGACTTACCGATAATAAATTATATTTTCAATATTATCAACTCGAAAATAATTTTAAAACGTAGCGCATCAAGTGTCCAAACACTTCCAATCAGATGTTTTCCTCAATTTTCATTAGTCTATCAGTAATGGTTCGAGCGAGGATATGAGGGCCACCCTGTATGTTGCCACTGAATAATGGTCCATACGATTATTTCTCTTTATATAATTCAAAATTTTGAGGAGGAAATGCTTCCATACACTCTGGTGCAACATTCTCTTTGCATTCTTTGCAAGCATTACGCATTATTTTTTTGCAGATTTTTTCATGGTACCTAGGAGGGTACCTAAACTCTTTTTTCTTCTGGGTATTTTCTAGTTCCATAAGTTCCTTGGAACTGGAAGGTTCCACCAGGATTGCCTTTGTCTAACTTTTCTTCTTCTTTGCGACTTTCTGTGTGTTTGCTATGGTCCACCACGCTTCTTTCTATTTCTTTCTATTGTCATGTACAGTAATTATTGTAGTTGCAGCCTTCAATGCTAAGAATGCATTGGTGTATTGGCACTTTTCGCGTTCTTGTATAAAATCCAGGCATTTATCATTGTAACATTCATAAAATGAACTATCATTATCATGTATACATTAACCTTGACCTTCACTCTCACTATTACATCCTCCCTGACCTTGAATCATGAGCCGATTCGAAGGATCACCTCACGACCCTGATTCGTGAGGAGGTTCTAGACTCATAACTACTAGGCTCATAACTACTACTACCATGGTAATTTTGAATAGAGTAGGGATGTCCACTGATCTACGGATTAAATGCAGTAAACGTCACTAACTTATGGCTATAAAAAAGTCTATATTTATCGTTACTGTTTTAATTTTCCGCAAACTTCAAGCACCTTACTATGACTTGTATTTAAACTAAGAAAGTTGTATAAAAATCTCAATATCCACAAATGGCACGTCATTTTACATGACGTATGTGCATTCTACTTAAAAAAGTGCCTGAATAATCTGAAAATATCATTTCAAACCATTCAATTTTTGAAACTTATTACTTATTATTAGGGATGGGAATTTAGGTTAAAACCTTTTTTTACATGGCAAACTTAAGTATGTCCTGATTATACCGAAATTCGTTTTGAAAAGAAAGCTTTAATATGACCCTAACTTAATTTTACCTATTTTACCTATTTTTGACCTTTTTGAAAATTTAACCTATTTTTTCATTTATGTCACCTAATTCAGTAATTTTAACAACCTTTTTAGGTTTACTTGTTTAATTTGATGCACATAATCTATAATTTTAATAACGTGGCTCCAGGGGGCACGCCACTGTTCGCCAAGTCAATCTAGGCGGCACCTGGAGGTCTTAAAGCCCCGTTTACATTTGGAAAGTTTACTGCCGGAAAGTACTTGCCGCCTGTAAACTTACGATTTGTAAACAAGAAAAACGCCTTTCGAGAAAGAAACTAAACAAAAAAGTAAGTCGGTTTTCTTGTTTACACATCGTAAGTTTACTGGCGGCAAGTACTTTCCGCCAGTAAACTTTCCAAATGTAAACGAGGCTTAAGCCTCATTTGGAAAGTTTACTGGCGGAAAGTTCTTGCCGCCAGTAAACTAACGATGTGTAAACCAGAAAAACGTCTGTCAAGAAAGAAACTAAACAGTAAAGTAAGCCGTTTTTCTTATTTACACATCGTAAGTTTACTGGTTTAACTGGTTTAAACTTTAGTTTACTGGTGGAAAGTACTTATTGCCAGTAAACTTACGATGTGTGAAAGAGAAAAACGTTTGTCAAAAAAGAAACTAAACAAGAAAGAACTTTTAAAATGCCTAAAGCGAAACTCAAAAAACTTGAACATTGAAAAAAGTGAGTAAAAGGACGCGAGAAAATATATCATATAAACGATGGCAGTGTGTTTTGCAGATCAAGTTCAAATATTGTAAGTACAAAATTTGATATTAGGTTATGTTTTAACGTTAATTTGTTCTTATATGTATATGTATGTACGTAGCTGCTCTGCGAACAAAAATCTTATTTAATACAACATAAAGCTGGCAAAAAGCATAAACAGAATATAAACATTAATAAGAACCAATTGCAAATCCAAATTGCAGATGACAGTTCTACCTATTCACACAGTTCTAGCTGTCGGAGAATTTCGGAAGCACCCAGGTGGACGCTCAACTTTACTGTATGCATTAAAAATAAAATAAAAAAATATTATACACGTCAGCTACTGTTTTTAAATAAAAACCTAAAAACCTAAAAACCTAAAATCTTACCTATTTTACATTTTTTTACTACCTTTTAACCTAACTATTTCTTGATTTTTAACAACCTAAATTCCCATCTCTACTTATTATTACTTACTACACTATTACTTACTATTACTTATTAAACTTATTATCGTAAGGAGGCATTGGCCTCATGATTATTTTGTCTAATGTAATCAACTCTCCATCTCTTACAGTTTACGATATCCCGATATTAAGCGCGATAACTGAGACACCCTGTATATTTACTAAATTCTACCTGCCTAGCGCATATGCATATGAAATCAATGAAAACAGCGATCATCCCGTTGGTAATTAAAATCACCCCTCAATATCCTAGATTAAATTAGAACCGCACACCTACGAAATTCGCAATTACTGCCGTGTGCGACTCAAAAGCTTAATCGTGCAACCTCTCGCATCGTCTCATACACAATCGTGCTAAAATTAATCAGCTGCATCAAAATTCACGCTCTCAAACAAATATTTTCTAAAAGCATCTTCACGCTCAGCGCACAGTTAATATTTACGTATGCAAACAACTTCCGTAATTTGCACAACTAAATCTGGCTCCATTTGAACAAGGGAATTTGCAGCGTGTGTTCATTTTCATATTTCGGGCGGTATTAATGTTAGTTAAATTTATAGTTATAATAAAGTCTGCTCTGAGGAGGATACAAGGCGATACATGTGCCTCTCACCGATATATTTTTGATGCAAGTATAACTTTTAAATAGAAATTTTCTACTTCTATAATTGAAGTGCAAAAACCGAAAATTTTGTGATTTTTACTTTTTTGCAGTATTTGACACTACTTAAAATTTTCATTGTTGTAGTTTGTTGTACATCTGGTAATTAGTTTCAAAGAATATTTTTTGCAAAAAAATATGCATACAAATTATGTTTAATTAAAATCATATTGGATGATTTGTGTGAATCTAGAAAGTGGATTAGATTTGTAAAAAAAAAAATTATTAGACAGCACTTTTAAATCACTTAATCTTCAGAGGCATGAGAACGCCAAGTTGTATTTTGTTATGGACAGAAGAGCGAGATAATTATTCTAGATGTGGTCGGTTAAATAATAACAAGCGCGAGAATAAAATCGGTTCCTATCCCGTTAGAGTATGCAGAGTGATAATCCTATCGTGGAATCGTAATTAAATTTCAGAATCAACGCACCATCTCCCGACACTATTTTTTTCTGTGGTTTATTAACTCAGTCACGATTAGAGGCACATAAATTCCCCGGCCGGCGCAAATACAATAATTTAAATTGTAGACAGATATTCACAAATCGTGACTTTCGAGTCGATTGCGATGTACTCTCCAGATGTACCAACAGACGGCACGGAGGTAATGAAGCTTTTCGTGTGGATCCCGAGGGACGTCCTGGATGCAAGCATCGAATATGGTAGCATATGTCGACGGGAAGGGGCCCCCGGAGCACGCATACCCTTTTTTATTCAAAAGGATATAAATAATTAAAAGTAAACAGTAAATATTTCTCGCAACGTATAATAAAAACTAATGGAAATATAATTCAAAAATAAATATGAAGACAGGCCAAGCATGAAGTGCGCCTCGTCCTGCTCCTGACGATGCAAACCTACGGACGTGGAGCAGGACGGATCCTGGCGACGTGCAATCCGAAGAGTCCGGTGCGGCTATTTGAGTGATCGTTCCACTATTAACAGGTTTGCATACGGAATAATCCCCGCAAGGCCCGAACGTATTTATGCTGCTGTAAATTATTTAAACACAAGGAATACATCATTTACATTGTCTGTAAAAAATGGGCCCCCTTCTCGCTTTTTATGCAAATTGCACCATTCGACACACTCCCGTGTACTACGTATCGCGCCATCATTAGATATGTAGTGCAACATCCTCTCGGAGATGATTACAGCCGTGGAATTCACGCGAACGCTCCGGAAACTGGAGCGCAGATTCTCGTGGGATGGAGGAATATCGAATAATTAATTTATTGGGAACGCCACTGAGTAGGTCTTGGATGGAGTCCAGGGGATTTATGGCCGCGCAACGGGGATAGATCAACAGGCTGGGGTCCATTTTTTCTACCCGCTCATCTGATTAAATGAAACTGGGAATAACTCACTGCGGTGACGCAGTTTCTGGATATATTGTTCGATTTTATTTTGTTTTTGCTACGTTACTGCCGAACATCGCTACATCGCTACATATTTCCATTTCAAATTTATCAATACATATTTGCTGAATCTACTGCAATCAATCAACCCAATGGATATTTAGTATAATGACAAATTCGTAAAAACCAAATGCCTCTGCTCGTGATATACCAGGAGTGAACTTAATATACTTAAGTGGACAATGTTTCTAATAAATATTTATACCATATTGTAAATTAATATGATTTTTAGTATTTTGTTCCATATTGTGGACTTATGACAGCGAAATCCTTTTAATCCGAAATTTAAAAAATATCAGTTACAAATGTATTCTTATAATACTCATAATAAGATATTATATTACTTTGTTTTTTCCAATATTTATTCTTATATAATCACAACTCGAGTTTCAACTTTTGACAGTAATTATCAAGTGACAACAACCTACAAATGCGTATGATATTATTGGTTTAGGAAATTGATTCTGTTCTTCAAAGTTAATCTGCCAAACGAACAAACCATAGTTATCTGAACAGAACTTTTAAATTTTCTAAAGCAAGGATTCCCAAACGTTTTGGCAAAAGGGCCACATAGGAATATTGTAAATTTTGGGCGACCCTCGCCTACTTTTACCTGTATCTGATCATGATATTGATATATCTACACCCTGAATCCTATAATTAAAATTTTTGATAAATTTTATTCAAATGCTGAACATTAAATTTTAATACCAATAATGTGTAAGTTATCTTTGCCTGTGATCATTTTTTTAACGTAGTATTGAAAAGTTATATAAATAACTTTTTGTAGAAAATAACTGCAGATTTTTTTTGATAAATTGCAGAAAAGTATATATATTTTTTAAGTGCACATCTGTATTACTGACAAAAATACCTTTCAAATTAGGTGTCACAAGGTGGATCATCCCATTTGAAATTTTCGACACGTGCTTATTAGAGGGAAATTTGTCCCCTGTCACACATGTCAACGGTTTGTCACAAGATGCCTCAATTGGACAAATTCCTAAACTAAAATTTGTGTTGGCCCGAATGTTTTAATATTCCCTTGAAGAGTTCCTAAGCAACATAAGAGCTGATATCGATACGACATGAAATAATACGAACTTTTTCTGAATGTAGTCAATTTTTGTTACATGTTTTTTATGACCGCTGGAGTTACGAAATTTTATATTTTCCATGTAGATATTTTTGACTTATGTAAACACTTGTATGTACTGACATCAATTAACCTATTATTATTATTATTATTATTATAAGATGTCCCCCTACAAATTAAAAATTAGTCAATTAAAAAAAAACGAGAAAATTTCCAACAATTTCAATACAATATCAACATAGATTTCAGAAATTGCCACAAAGTTTAACGTAAATTTCTAGAGCGGAATTTTCTGGTTTTCTCAACAGAATATTACTGACCACTAAATTGCACAACTTTCTTTGTAATTTAAACGCCTTTGTAACTTTTACGGTTTCCGAGATCCCCATGCTGTTGATCCTTATCTTGGACACCCTGTATAATTAGAATAGAAAAATTACTAGAATTCTTGTATTAGAGGAAAAAACAGTTTTCCATGACAAACTCTGTTTTTGCTACTCTCAATAATATAAATAGTACTGTATCGTGTTTATTTGTCAAAGTAAGTGATATTTTTCTTAAAATTTATTTTCGGAGATGGACTTTATTTATCAAAGTAAGTATAGCAAATCTGGTATCGCCAGAAAAAGAAATTTATGTGCTTTTCAAAAATTCCTAAGCCAACTATGACCGCCATTTAAAAAATTTAAAGTTTGTAATATAACTGAAAAACTGTGGTATTTTTTCAAAAATACAAAAGCATATCTTGCATATGCTTTTAAAACAATATCTCGTTCTTCATTTAACCGAATCTCTATATCTTATGGTTTCAGAGATCCCAATATTTAAAATGAAAAAATACTCACCCTGTATGAAGCAATATTACATAAAACATTATGTTCAGAAAATTTGATTTATATTTGTATTGTAAATATAAATAATGCTGAAATTTTTCTTTATGTATTTCAATAAAAGCTGATTTGAACAATCAAATATTTGTAACTGTAGAAATATTTTAGGATAAAAATTCTAATTTATTTATTGAACGATAGATATATGCACTCTCAGGTAACCAGTTTAGATTCACTGATGTGAAATCATAAACGGCAAAGCTAATGAAATGTACATCTGGGAATTATTTCCTCAAGCAATCGGAGACCGGTTTCGTTCTTATCAGGACTCATCAGTCCGATATAGCCAGATTCGTAATTCCCAGAAGTACATTTCCGTATTTAAAGAGGAGAGTAAATACTAATATATGAGAGAGGATGCAAGTGCTTTAATTATTTCTAAATTATTTGTTTAACTTTACTTCAAGAAATATTGTTCACTTATGGAATTACAGTTTATTTTTAAACCAATCTGAACAATAAATTCGGCGGCCGGATAAAATCTAAATATAAAACTCGTCTTGTCATTATATACCAATAATATATACAGGGTGTCCCAGGCGAAAGGTAACACCCTAAATATCTACACAAATCATTATTTTTCGCGATATCGCTGAAATACGTCAAGTTTTTATTTAAGGGAGACAACTTTTGACCGGCAAATAAGTTTCAATTCTTCAATTGTGTAAATGATGTTTCAACTATTTAACCTCCTAGCCCAGTAGAGGTAAACCCATTTTTTTTTAAATTGGAGTAGGGGTCGAGTGACAGCTTATTTGAAAGCTAACTTAATTTTCAATACAAAGGTGTATGAATTTTAAAAATTTGTCGATTAGTTTTTAAGAATTTTTTTTTATATGTAACGTATGCAACGTACAAAATAAATGTAACATTCCAGCAACAAAAATGTATCCAGCAACAAAAGAAGGAAAGTAGGAAACCGTCAATTTGGCAGTACTAAGGTGATTGATTCCGTTAAAGAGCGTTTTGAAACTGTGAGCCTTAATTTTAATAACAATGATTGCTCCAGAGCTCTCCAGAGCTCTTGTTTGAAATCAAAATAATTTCCATAAAAATATCAAAACGCTTTAAAATGGAATAAACCATATTTGTACAGTCAAACTGTCTACTGTCAAACTTGTCTTAAGCCTCGTTTACATTTGGAAAATTTACTGACAGAAAGTACTTGCCATCAGTTAACTTACGATGTGTAAACAAGGAACACGTCTTTCAAGAAAGAAACTAAACACTCAAGTAAGACGTTTTTCTAGTTTACACATCGTAAATTTGCTGGCGGCAAGTACTTTCCGCCAGTAAACTTTCCAATTGTAAACGAGCCTTTACTTACTTATTAAGTACTCTTATTGCTGGATTATTACGTACGTATTTCGTACTTTTAATGCTGAATACAGTTTTGTTGCTGAAATGACATGTTTATTTTGTACTTTGCTTAACTTATAAAACTAAACGACAGATTTTAAAAAATAATATACATTACGAATTAGGCAAGCTTTCAAAAAAGTTATCACTCGACTCCCATTCCAATTAAAAAAAATGGGTTTACATCCCCTGAGGAAAAAATTGAAGATCATTTGCCTGTCAAAATTTGTCCCCCTAAAATTAAAACAATTAGAATTTGACGTGTTTCTGCGATTTCGCGAAGAAAAATTATTTTCGTAGATATTTAGAGTGTTACTTTTCTCCTGGGATTCCCTGTATGTGACAAAAACATAGTAATATAATATCTGATCATGAGTATACATATTGAATACCTCGTAGAAAAGGTCATAACTATCTTAATGTTAATTGATATCATTATAATAATATAAATGTACTACAGGCCTTGAAGGCTCTGAGCTTGCATAACTCACCACCAGACGTTTGAGCCATAGTTCTCCAATTTTCCTCTTCCAAAAGCTTTAGGTCTTGCATCACCGATTCGAGCCATCTTATTATGGATCTTCCTCTTGGTTTATTCCCTATAGGTGAGTTTCTCAATGACATCTTTGGTACCCTTTCTCGATGCATTCTTTCCAAGTGCCCTATACACCTGATTCTTGGGGTCTTTATCAAGTTTATTATTCCAGGGCTATCGAATAGCTGTTTTATTTCTTCATTCGTTCTCTGCCTCTATACTTCACCATACTGCATCCCCCCGAAAATCTTCCTTAGCACTTTCCGCTCCCATCTCTTCAGCATCGATTTTCCTTGGTGTTCAGGACTCAAGTTTCACAGGAGTACATTACAACCGGTCTCATCACCGATTTATATAACCTTAACTTCAGAACCTTCGACATACTTTTAGATCGCATTAAATGGTGGAGCATTCCAATAACTTTATTCACTTTTGATATCCTGGCTCGTATCTCTTCTTCCTCTATGCCTTTCTCAATAATGGTCACACTAAGGAATGTGAACTTATTCACGTAGTCAAAATTGTACACTTTCCCATTACATTCGACTGTTAGTTCACTTTCAGTTTCTCCTGTATTTCCTAATATCATGTACTTTGTCATCTCTTGATTCTAAAATTGTTGCTTCCTTTTCGAGTTTTATCATTGTTCTGATCAACTCTTTTCTAGATTTTGCAATAACTGTTAAGTCATCTGCATAAGCTATGCACTCTACACTGTATATCAATTAATTTCTATTTAGAGCCCCTCTTCTTATAACTATTTCCAGCGCCAAATTGAACAGCGAACATGATAATGGATCTCCTTGTCTCAGCCCGTTGTTGATCCTGAAAATATTTGTTTGATTGCATTCCACTCTAATTGTGTTTGTTGTGTCTCTAAGAGTCATTTCAACCAGTTTCACTATTTTTTCCGGTACTTTCAATATTCTCAATGCTCTGTACATTTCTGGACGGTTATGATTATAAGGTTTGTATTAATTTGGTTATCAACTAATTTAGTAATACCTACATTTCTGTTAAACTATTTTAATTTTCGAAATGGAGAAATATCTACAGTCACGGTTTACAGCGGATATTTGCATACTGCACAACTAACTCGTTTACACCGTGATAATACAACTAATTACGCAGTCTGCATTTGATATAAAACGTGATTTTCGTGTATTTTCCTGCTTTTTCATCCTGTGCTGGTTTATTAATGCCAGTATGCGTCACGTATTGGGGATGGCCGTTGGTAAATTAATCCAATTACCCCGGAATTCTTGTAAACACGTCCCATCTGACATACACGTACACACACATGACACCTGCCTGCACTGGGGGGCTCAACGCGTCGAAAAAATATTGCTTGTAATGTAATTAAGCGGATGTGGTGACTGCTATTAAATACTAAATGGTGAAGGAAGGCTGAAAGGCTTGAAGACGGAGGGGACGTCGTTTATGTTTACTCAGACAGGGGTGAGGAAAAGATAAACAGGCCTCTGATTGGAAATAATAACGGGAATTAACGCCGCCCTTTACGTGCCCGATCGACGGATTAGTTTACTGTCATAACATAATCGGAAGCAGGGGCCGGGATTAGCTTAATGAAATTTTCCGTGCACTTTGTGAAAGGATTGCCGAGGAATTTTTAATTTACTTTGCGAAATTGCCCTAATGAAGTTATTTCATCCCATAAATCCGAAACTTCGAACAATCGGGGAATTTTAAAAGTCGCCCCCAGGAAGCCCCCCACCCGCCGCCTACCGCTGCAGTAACTTATTTAAGCCTGCTAAATAGAATCTTCCTGGACGGGGAGGAATTCGCGGCGGGGGCGATAATATTCATCGCGCGTCGCCTCCGGAGCCCCCGGATTTTTTTCACCGCCCCCCGGAGCCCCAACCCCACGCACTGTCCCGCATTTATTCCGCCCGCCGCGCATTGTAACATAACAAATTGCCAAACATCAAAAGCTTTGGACTTTGCACAAAGGCTTCGGGGAAAAATTGCATGGGCGTAGATTTAGAAAACACTTTTGGAATACGTAACAAAGCAAATTACTCCTCGCAGAACAACTCGACAAATGGAATTGTAACGTAATGACGAGCGCGGAGATGAAAAGCCCCGGCCCCCATCTTAAGTCGTTACGTGTGTCTGTGCACTGTGCCAGATACAATTTCATCTGCCCGGGCCTGGATGTAGGATGTAGGCACTAAACGATTTTAAATTGCTGGCGCGCGAGGAATTTGCATCCTTCCATATTAAAATAAACGCCGACGCCCTTGCATTTTACCTTTCGCCCGAGCGGCGATCGCCGCCCCCAGCACAACTGAATAACGAACGTTCCTGGCCGTCATCAAGTTTCCACAAGCGGGAATTGAAACGTCCCCATCTTCACCGGAAAATTTTCGTTGTCACGGTACGTGAGCAAAACACCTTTGAGTCCCCGTCTGACAAACTGGAGAGACCCTCCAGTCCCACGGGTGTTCAGCGCGACGATCCAACAACATGCAGCATTCTTGCCGGATCAAAAGAACTATCGAGACATTACACAACGGAATACGGAACGAGACGGGGAATTTACATGAAAACACCTCGAATTTATATGGAGGAGCGGACGTTTATTCAGCGAGGGTCCTGCAGACTCCGCGTTTAATAATTGAATGTGGGACCCGAAGAGAAAATTGGTATTTCGGCATTTCCCGTATTTTCTCACACGAGTTAATTAAACCATACTCGTTACAAGAATCGTTGCATTATATTTTAATACGAATTTGGTGCGCTCTTAAATGCATACCATTCTGATACTGCATTTTCATATCACTATTATCAAGCGTTTCTAAATATACACAGAATATGATATTTAGCTGAAAACCTGCTACAAGATTCTAGATTCTAGAATCTTTTTACATTTTTACTACTACTCCCATGATGGAGTAGTAAAAAATAAATTCGTTCATGAGTAAACTCTTCATCACATTAATAATGGGGAGACATCAATACACAACTCGCTTCCGGAAAAGCGTATGCTCTTACAGCATTCGGTGATTCGTGTGTGACTATTTGAAGTTGCGCGCTTAAGCCGGGGCGTAAAGCCTAGGGCAAAAGTCCTCAGGAGGAGTGAATAAATGCATCGAGTGCAAATAAAATTCCCTCATAATTTCATAATATGAAAGTCACGAAATGTTTAAATCGCTAATGAGAAAGATTCGTTTAAATCGCTAATGAGAAAGATAACTAGTGTTTTACCAATAAATTTGCTGTACCTGAGTACTAGGGTGGCACAAGGGACAGGGTAAACAATATTTCTGTCGTAATATACTAACAAATATGCAATTTGCCTAAAAAATAAGGTTTGCAATGTTTTAGCTCAATTGTGCGGGAAAACCCGTGCTTCATCAAAGTCAAAGTTGTAAAAACAGATTTCATTTGCAAAAAATTGTCATTCTTCCCGGTAACCGGAAAAAACCTCGACCCCTCCCCCCCAAAAAAACCTCCCAGAAAAAACCTCCCTGCAAACTGCAAGAAACGCTAACAGATCTGAAAACACAGCTTAAAATAAAAAAGAAGAAGCTTCAAGTAAATTCGTGTTGACCTTTTTGATGATAGTAATGAGGATGCATTAAAAACACCAAGCAGTTCTCGTTAATCCACAGAACTGCGGGAAGCGTTGACATGAATTTAGTCAAATCAGAACAATGAAGAGAAAAGAGATAACCAGCTGAGATGGTGAGATTGAAAAAATCAAAAAACCAAGTACGTTAGCATAGTTTTTCTCCTTAATTTCATGTTTTCCCTTTTCTTTTTCTCTTGAGATTATTTGACTTGGTGCCATTTTCGGTGAGTGTTTCTGTGAGTGATCATATGAAAATTCAATTGTACAATTGCAAAGTTCCCATGCAGCACATCACAGGAAAAGGAGCAAGAAAAGATGGAGGTGAATTTTCTAGACACAGAGGATACAGGACCCGAAATCAGAAAGAGGAAATACGCTAGAGGATGTGAAGAGATTCTTACTAAAGAATTGTCTTTATTGTCAGATGGATGTAGTATTTCTGATAGAGACGCCGTTCGAATAATATAAGCTACTGCAGAGACGGTAGGTTTTGACTCACAGAATTTAATTGTGAGAGTAAATTCTGTGAGCTTCTGTGAGTGATAATATGAAAATTTAATTGTACAACTAGAATATTCAACAAGCAGCACATCAGAGGAAAAGGAGAAAGATATGGAGGTGAATTTTCCAGACACAGATGATACAGGACCAGAAATCAGAAAGAGGAAGCACGCTAGAGGATGTGAAGAGATTCTTACTGAAGAATTATTGGGTCTTTATTGTCAGATGGATGTAGTATTTCTGATATAGGCGCAGTTGGAATAATATAAGCTACTGCAGTGACAGAGATTTTGACTCACATAATTTAATTGTGAGAGTGAGTTCAAATTGAATATTCAACAAGAAGCACATCAGATTAAAAGGAGGAAGATATAGAGGTGAATTTTCCAGACACAGAGGATACAGAACCAGAAATAAAGAAGAGGAACTAGGCTAGAGGAAGTGAATATATTATTTTTAAACAATTATCTTTATTGTTAGAAAGATGTAGTATTTCTGATAGAGACGCAGTTCGAATAATATCAGCTACTGCAGAGACGGTAGGTTTGGCTCACAGAATTTAATTGTGAGAGTGAGTTTTGTGAGCTTCTGTGAGTGACAATATGAAAATTTAATTGTACAACTAGAATATTCAACAAGCAGCACATCAGAGGAATAGAAGGAAGATATGGAGGGGAATTTTCCAGACACAGAAGATACAGAACCAGACATAAAGAATAGGAACTAGGCTAGAGGAAGTTATTATATTATAACTAAACAATGGTCTTTATTGTTAGATAGATGTAGTATTTCTGATAGAGACGCAGTTCGACTAATATCAACTACTGCAGAGACAGTAGGTTTTGACTCACAGAATTTAATTGTGAGAGTGAGTTCTAGAGTGAGTGACGCCACGCGTTTCGGCTACGTTGAAAAATTCACTTTTTGAGAAAAAGTCGGGAACCATTAACACCTGAACTTCTATCAGATTATCTGGCTGTCCCTTTACTAACCCATCAGAACTTATTTTATGTCAGACTGGATTCTAAGTCGTATTAATCCACGATTCCTATCCCTTATGCACTGACTCCCGATCGCCAACATGCGCAAAGACGTCACAGTGCCGCTCGGCCAATAACAGCGTTTCGTCGGTCACGTGACAAAATGTGTCAAAAGTTTTACGATATTGAATGTTGTTTGTTGATAAGTTACAATGAAAACCAAACGTTTATCACAGAGGATACAGAACCAGAAATAAAGAAGAGGAATTATGCTAGAGAAAGTGAAGAGATTAGTAAACTTATGTCTTTATTGTTAGACAGATGTAGTATTTCTGATAGAGACGCAGTTCGAATGGTTTGTATGGTCTTTATTAGATGTGAGTTTTTTTAAAATTTTAAATGTAGCTTTTAATTATTGCATATTATTGCATGCGATAAGATAATGGTTTTTATATTTTTTTAAATATATTTTCTGAGACATTGTTGATGTATCTGAAGGTGATTTTTATTTTCTGATGTTTCATAATTTCGTAGTTTTGGCGTCTACTTATTATGACTTCTCTGTTGCAACATGGACCATTTTCAAGTTTTTGTATTTTTGCTTCTCTGCACTGTCATGTACCTGTCTCTATTTTAGATTGTTTTGACCTATGTAAACATTTTATTTTGTGTAACATTAATAAATTTGAATTTGAATAATATCAGCTACTGCAGAGACGGTAGGTTTCGACTCAGAGAATTTAATTGTGAGAGTGCATTCTGTGAGCTTCTGTGAGTGAGAATAGGAAAATTTAATTGTACAAATGGAATGTTCAACAAGTAACACATCAGAGGAAGAGGCGCAAGAAGAGATGGAGGTGAATTTTCCAGACCCAGAGGATACAAGACCAGAAATAAAGAAGATTAAGTACCCTAGAGGAAGCGAAGAGATTATTACCGAAAAAATGTCTTTATTATTAGATAGATGTAGTATTTCTTAAAAACATCCCAGAAAAAACCTCTCTGCAAACTGCAAAACAAAAACGCTAACAGATCTGAAAACATTGCTCAAAATAAGAAAGAAGAAGCTTTCAAGTCAACCCTTGTTGACCTTTTTCATGTCATGTAGAGACGCAGATCGAATGATATGAGCGAATGATATGATACTGCAGAGACGGTATATTTTGACTCACAGTATTTAATTATAAGTAGAAGTATAATACGATTTTGCAAAGAGCTATTCCGAAAAAAAAAAGTCTGAGCTTCCCAAACATAGATACATAAATTCCGCTTCTGTGAATGAGATTAGGAAAATTTAATTGTACAAATGGAATGTTCAACAAGTAGCACATCAGAGGAAGACGAGATGGAGGTAAATTTTCCAGACCCATAGGATACAGGACCAGAAATAAAGAAGAGGAAGTACCCAAGAGGAAGCGAAGAGATTATTGCAGAAAAAATGTCTTTTTTATTAGATAGATGTAGTATTTCTTAAAACCTTCCCTGAAAAAACCTCTCTGCAAACTGCAAAAAACGCTAACAGATCTGAAAACACTGCTCAAAATAAGAAAGAAGAAGCTTTCAAGTCAACCATTGTTGACCCTTTTCATCTCATGTAGAGACGCAGATCGAATGATATGAGCGAATGATATGATATACTGCAGATACGGTAGATTTTGACTCACAGTATTTAATTATAAGTAGAAGTATAATACGACACTGCAAACAGCTATTCCGAAAAAATGGCTGAGCTTCCCAAACATAGATACATAAATTCCGATCTAGAGGGAGATGTGTACTGGGATGGAAAATTGCTTGCAGATATTTTGAGTTAAAAAAATTTAGAAAGGGAAGATGTTATGACTAGTTGCGGGGATGAATACAATTGATAGGAATTCTTCAGCTGAAGAAATAGTATAGGAATTACTTAAGAAAAAGCTGTATTTTCTAGAAAAAAATATTTTTTTCCAAACTTATTTAATTTGAAAAACAAATGCTGCAACAATTAACGACACTAATAACAAAAAATTATTACCAATTAAATTATGGATAGTGGCTCATTACGTCTATGTATTTTCAGCAGTTGCACAGTGAGGGGTACTTGAGAAAATCCAAGCAATGTGTTTTGATACCACGGCAATAAATACTGTCCGCCTCAGGGGAACCTACGTTTTGCTAGAGCAATTATTAGAGAAAAAATCTTTATTTAGCATGTCGCCACCATATTTTAGAAGTTATTCTCACATCAGTTTTTGATATAAAAATGGGTACAACTACTGGGCCTCGATTTTTAAATCGTCGAAGCTGGACAAGACAAAATACAAAACTGCTATTGAAGATAAAAATATTAGATATATGACAGGTAAATAATTCAGACCAAATAAAATCAACTTTTCCTATCGAACAACTAAAAAATCAACACCCAAGAGATGATTATAACGAATTTTTCCAACTTTGTTTATTTTTTTTAAGGACATACCAAAATACATTTTTATTTTTCATCATTCCAGATGGATGGGAAAGGCCATTGTTTTCTCAAAATATATCTTTTTGGGATCAATTTTCATTAAGAGATTTAGAAAACAAGAGGTATACTATTTATGCAAAAGCGTTGTTCATCACCTCTGGGCCCACTTTGCCCCCAACCAAGACCTATAACTGTGAAATATTTTGTGAATTACAAACAAATTGATGAAAAGGTTGCAGGCAAAGCACTGCCCAAAATGACAAATTTTCTATGGTATTTCAATTCGGAGGAAGTCGCACTTTCGTTCTTTGATGAAACTTAAAACGAAAAATTCAAAACAAGCAAATGGCCTATTTTTTTTTAAGAAAAAAATATGATGATTGAGATGTGAAAGCAACGCTCAGTCTCGAAGAAGTGAATGATACATTGTATAAAAAAGTTAATTTTGGTGTTTCTCATCGAACTAATTATTTTCAAAAGATTTGAAATTGATACAGTAATTTTAAATGCTGATTCCGATGTCTAGTGTTAAAAATCCGATGTCTAGTGTGTCATTATTTAAAAGCAAAAAAAAATATATTGTGCTGTACTAGAGTTGTCAATGACACCACTAAAAGAGGGGTAAAATTAATCAAAGATTTTAAATTCCTGTTTATAGAAAGACGAAGAAAAATGGTAGTTTCAGTTGCAAGTTGTATGTGAATGAAGGAATTTTTGTCCTGGCTCTTCAAAAGCCGCCATAACTAAGCTATTACCATCTTAATCTTAATAATAAATTGGAAATGTATATAATAATAATAATAACTTCTTTCCTTTATAATGCTTCTTTTTTTATAATCTGGTAATAAATTGTAAATTTAAATACCTTTTCTTTTTCCTAAATCCTTCATTTTCCATTTGGATTTTGCTGCATTTAGTTACTTTTGAAAACAGTTTTAGCTAAACTTTTTTTATGTACACATTGAAAATATAAATAAAGTAAAATGTTTTTAGGCATTTTCATGACTATTCATACATAGTTACACATAGTTGAAGTCAAAACTTCAACCTTAATACGTTAACCCATCTTATATCTTTGTCAATTGACATCTTTTAGGAGTGTCTCCCAAAAAACAAACGAACATTGATTTTTGTGACTACCCTAGTAAGAACTGTTATTAATACTGAACCTATAACGAAATATTGTATCACTACAGACAGTGCAAGTTACGGAAAATAAGGAAAATCAAAATCATCAACATAATCTGACGTAGTGTAAAATAAAAATCGTACATTTTGATGAAAATTTGTTCTTGCTTAAGTACTATTATGTCATATTAATAAATGTATGAAGAAAGTCATGTTCTGCCCATCTTAGTTATTTAAATTTTAGCTAGGTTAAATTTTTGTATCAAATAGCCAATTTTTGTATAACTATATCACATAATATAATAATGTGTGATGTTGACCATGCGAAAGTACACAGGTCTATTAGTAGTACACTAAATAACCCAATTTGCAAAATAACTATACCATATAATTCGATGTAATTATGGACCGCGCACATCCTCCAACCCTGAAATTTTCGGGCAATATCCGGCGGGCAAATTGTCGCCATTTCCATTTCAAACATCCACAATTAACGACGCGGCTGTTAATGCAGGCAATATTTTCGTAACTGGCGGCAATTTGGCCCTGTCGTTCCGCAGCAAGCGGCGATAAATTAACAGATGACTATCTGGCGCCGAAACAATCGACGAATCCATCGCCGTAAACAATTATTTGCGCTGAAAATTATCGTCCGGCCGTGACGCGCGACGCTCGTGCGGTTTTCGTTCATTATTGTCCGTCCCCCGCCGGCCGGAGGGGCAAATATTGACCTCCCCCGAAACCGTTTTTCGATCGCAATTGCGCCGCGTGGGAAATGGCCAATTTGGGCGTCGACGGCGTCGCTTATTTATTTATAAAACGCATGTAAATACGCGTGGGACGCATCGACCCGTTTATAATAACAAATAAACGCGTTGGTCAGGGGCGGCTGTGGGGGTTGGTGTTCACGCCGCAATGGCCAGATCCGCATTGACGCACTTTTAATTCGATTGTCACACCGCATTGATATTCTGCGCGAATAATTGCTCGCATACAGTAGAGCTTTCTACATCAGTCATTGAACCGATATGAAACTCGCTTAAGACATTCAAAAATTAATTTGGAAATTAGGTAAAAGCCGAGAAATTGGTTAGAAACAATCTTTCCGATAGTTATAACGACAAAATCTTTAAACTTATTGTTTTAAAATTATTATTATGCAAAACACTTAATGGTATTTTACTATAATTATTACAATCTGATCAAAGATGGATCAATAAGTAATGTTATGCCAACTTAAATTACTAAATGAAGGTTTAATGCTAAGGCCACACTCATTAGTAACATATAGTAACACCACCATATGATGGAACAGAGTAACCTATATGCGCTCCAGTCTGATTTGAATATGCCTCTTTCATTGTCAGTAGAAGAATTAGAACGATTTATACGAATTACATTCATGATGTCCTTTTATGGCTTACCCCGTACAAGAATGTTTTGGCATCGAGCTACACAGGTGCCGAAGGCGGCACAGACTATGCCAAGAAACCGCTGGGAGCAGATAAAAGCGAAATTACATTTTAATAACAACACTGATCTTGCTAAAAGCAATTACAAATATACAAAATCCGCCCATTTATTGACAAAGTGGTCAAAAACTTCAACAGAATCCCAATGGGGGAGAAAATTTGTGTGGATGAGCAAATGATACCATACAAGGGTCACCATTCTATCAAACAGTATATAAAATCAAAACCTAAAAAATGGGGATTCAAAGCCTTCGCGTTATGTGGGTCTGATGGAATTGTGTACAATTGGGAGCTCTACTGTGGTGCTGTAGATCACGATCCTGACCTTCCTGATGTAGGTGTCAGTGGAAATGTCGTCTTGTGGTTAGTCAAAATAACTCCAATAAATAAGTATCACGAGATATACTTTGATAATTGGTTCAACAGTTTGCAGTTGCAAATTGAATTTCATAAATGTGATATTCATAGTTTGGGCACAGTACGTCCCAATCGTTTAGAAGGATGCGAATTTTCAAGTGATAAAGTCATGAAAAAAAGGTCCGAGGATCTGTGGAAGAGAAGAGGGCAGTTATAGAAGGTGTGGAACTAGTAGCACTAAAGTGGTTCGACAATAAACCAGTGCATTTGCTAAGTTCCTTCGTTGGGGCGTATCCTGCAACACAAGTCAAACGCTGGGATTCTAATACCAAGAGCAGAATTGATGTAGACTGCCCTAATACTGTAACTATCTAGAATCAGTTTATTGGAGGGGTAGATTTGGTTGACTCTCTTGTAGTACTATATCGAACTACCATTCGGAGTAAAAAATGGTATCACAAGCTCTATTTTCACCCCATGGATTTGTGTGTAGTGAACAGCTGGCTCTTATACAGAAGATATTGTAATTTCTGTGGCACATCAAAAAAGGTACAGTTAAGCTTGCTGCAATTCAAGGCTGATCATGCTAGCACCCTATGAGCCATGGGTAATCAGCAAAATGAAAAAAAAGAGGTCGTCCCAGTTCGTCATGTGTCCAACGCGAAACTGAAGAAAAACATAAGAGAGGCAAACCTTCAGAAATGCCTACTTTAGACACAAGAAGGGATGGTACAGGACATTGGCCGATGTTCCAGGAAAAAAGAGGAAGATGTATTCGGAGAATGGTAAGAGTTCATATCACAGGCCTCTTTCACGTACATACTTTGCGACATGTTCACAAAAACCAAACTGATTGCATTTATTATAGAATTTTATAAAATGTCATGAGATTTGATAACCCAAAATTAATAAGTTAGAATTTATTTTAATTCATTGCTTACATAAAACTACATTCAGATTTCCTAGTACACGTAAAATCTGCTTATAGGTGGGGTAATGTTACCAAAACTCATACCTAAATAAATATGTAGAATATATAGCGTGCGTATGCTGCTGTTTTGTAGGAATTAATCGTTGACATTTTATTTTCTTTCTATGTGCCCTTTAGTTATTTATGTAAATCCTGTGCGCTTGCTTCCTCGAGTCCCCCCAGTAAAACTTTCCAGCGTAAACTTTACAAAGTAATCCGTCTCAGGCAGCACACACACTCAGGCACACTCATACACGCACCGTGAAAGAGCAAAATCGGCAAATATACATCATAATGCACTTAAGTGGGAACATGCAAGTCCATACACCTCCGTTTCTCCCGTGGCGATCGGAGCTAATCCGGCGCTCGTCTATTTTCCGATATCTTAACTGATCATGACACGAGGTGTATGGAAATACACTTTCCACAACACGATACTTCAATCCATTATATTTATCGCCCGCGTGCCTGCCGCCCCCTCGCCCCTCCGCGGCAATCCCACCATGAATTATGCATGCGCGAAATGTGCACGGTTCGATTTTCGACGTCGGAGGCGGCGGGGGCGGAAGGGCCCTAATGTACCGGCGGCGGCGGCACGATCGGTCGCCGCCAAATGGAAATTGGCGAGATTAATTGGTCAATTAGGGAAAGCGAAGGTGATGTAGCGGCCTCTGTTTCTTGCGGCGGGGGCGGCAGTTTTTAGCGTGCCGCTGAATACAACGGGCATTTATTGGTTTCGGTTGTCACGAAACCTGAATAATGCCTTTGTCCCCGGCATAGGCAGTTTACTTGAAAGCAATGTTTTTGCCTCAATTTGAATAATATACAGGGTCATTTACAACTGGAGGCGATAACCAAACTCGCCCACCCCAGGGACCACCACTGATACTCCAATCATAGGAGCAAAACCTGCAATTGTTGATATTCCCAAAGATTTTATTCCCATTCCCATTCCCATCATTCCCATGATCGATGTTAGCCAGGTTCTGTCGATAATTGCACACGCTTGGTCCTCATAGTAATTAGGTGAGATAGTTTATCTAGATAAGATAGTTAATTAATTATGGGGGGTAATACCCCTCATAATTAATTAATGACAATACCCGAACGCTTACGATTCCCTCCATCACACTCCATAATGACAGCTCTGATTATATTCAATAGGTAAAATTTTATTAAATATTACTTTCATAACAACAAAAATAGTATGTTTGCTACAATTCCTATTCATTTGACACTTCTCTCTGTGACCCCGTCAATCTTGTTCCTGGCCTAAACGCATACATCCTCCAATATGCAGATGATACTGCGATGTCGTTCATGCTAAAACATCACAGATATCCTTGGAAATACTATAGGCATGTACGAACAACTTTGAACTGTGGTACAACAAATGTCGCTCAAGCTCAACCCGTACAAATCCCTACTTATTCTTTTAAATCACCGCTTAAAGAATCCTACTCTTCACATTACTCTTCAGAATCATGTAATCCCCGCAAAACCCACAGGCATGTACGAACAACTTTGAAATGTGGTGCAACAAATGGCGCTGAAGCTCAACCCCAACAAATCCAAACTTATTCTTTTCAACCAGGGCTTAAAGAATCCTACTCCCCACATTACTCTTCAGAATCATGTAATCCCCGCAAAACCTACAGAAAGCCTTGGAAACACTACATGCATGTACAAACCACCTTCTAGATCATGCCAGTTAGGTGGTTATACAGTGGAAGGGATGGGAATTGCATTTTTGGTCTAAGTGGGATCTGGTTATGGATTAGTGGGAGGAGATTCTGAAATGGGGACTAGGATATGAATTTTGCTGTAAAATGATTAAGGCGTTGGATTATCGGGATTATGTTGGTTTGTTGATGGAGGAAATTGTTGGGTAGATTGTGAAGTGGATTTCTGGGATGACGTAGTTTCGTGATGGTTCGGAATGTCGCTCATTCAATTATTTCGAGCCTTTTCTTGGTGCTGTCCTTGGCATTGTTTAATATGATGGAGGCGTATTCGATGAGAGGGCTTCAGATCATTTTATATGTGTGAACAGATGTTTTTAAGCTGATGCCCATTAGTCCACATCTTAGTGAACGGAAATGCTTTGATCTGCACACAGTCTTTAGGTTTTGAGGTGCAGTTGGAATGAGAGTTTCTGGTCAATTTTGACACCAAGATACTTGGCTCTGGGTTTTTGCGGCGATTACTTAATTCTGAAGAGTAATATGGGGAGTAGGATTCTTTAAGCGGCGATTGAAAAGAATAAGTTGTGATTTGTTAGGGTTGAGCTTGGGTAGCCATTTATTGTACCCCAGTTGTATCAATCGATTTTCTCTCATCTTAGTGACAGATAATGATTTTTCCTGACTAGTCAGGGAAATGCAACTTTCGCGCCGAATTTCCGAAATCTTCACCTGGAATAATTTCTCTTGCATCTTCTCTTCTAATGGGCAATTCTGGAATTGTAAGTGTCTGCGGGTTTTCCATAGCGGGTAATATAAAAAATATTCAAAAACAAACTATAAAATCCATAAACAACCATTCAAATATCATTATTTTGGAGTTTCGCATTTTCAATTAAATATTGTAGGAAAACAATCATTGGATGATTTTGATCTTTTGCATTTCATTGTAGAACACATGTCAAAGATTGCATACATACAATGTAAATGGATTTGGAAGAGTATCTGTTATAAAAAAGATAATGTTTAAATTTAAATACACACCATACATTTTCATTAGAATTATTTTGATTGCTCCTACAAGGTAATCAATATTATTCTTAATTAGTTATTCAGGTGTATTGCGTATCAAGAAACGTTAACCTTTTATTGGATTCTTACCCAAATGAAGTAAAGAAGAAAAGAACAAAATGGAAATGGTCTACTACAGAATATGTATCATGAAGAATAATATCAATTGATGAATTAGCTAAAATTACAGTTAAAGTTAACAGTAACGTGTGGGTTAGTTGATGTCAATGTCAAACGCAATTATGGCATAATAGCATTTTACATTTGAATGTGATGCTGTCAAACAATATACAATAAGATACTATGTTTTTACTACATTATGTATATATACAGCGTGATCAGAATAATGAGTAACATATAGGCAACTTTTTTGATATGCATTTTAGAGGAAAATGTTAGACAAAAAGGTTCTGCTTTATCTCAAATTAATAATAGCATTTTTTCAAAACTGAAAAAAAAAAATTATTTATTCCTTTGCCTATCTACCTTTTGGTGTAAGCCTTGCACTGTAAGGCCTAACTAAAAAAATTAAAAGTTGAAAATTCAAGGATTTTTTTTTAAAGTACTAAGTTCTTAAATTAAAGATATAATGTACAGTTTGTTATTACCTTCTACGGGTTGTTTTTTCTTTCCGTTGTGTGACGTGCATTTCACACTTCTAATAAAATTTATAAATCGCGTCATCTGGTTTGCCAGTTTAATTTTTTATTTTGTAATATGTTTGTCACAAAAGTACTCTTTGCACTGGTAAAATGCCGTAAACTAACCCAGAATAGTTTAAATTGTTCTTATTGTAGGGAACAATTACAGAACCTGCAGAGAAGCCGCTAATGAATTAAATTTATATCATCCTGACCAAATAATCAGTTGCAAAACTATTGTGCAAATACTAAGTACATTTAAACAATTCTCGCCTAGTTTTGATCTATTAAAAATATGTTTAATTTTTCAGCACTTTAAAAAAAATTCAATATTTAATTTTTATTTTTTCAGTTTTCATATAATGCTATTATTAATTTGAGATAATGCAGGATTTTTTTGCTGAACAACTTTTTTCTCTAGAATGCAAACTAAAAAAGTTGTCTATTTCTTCCACTTATTATTATGATCACGCTGTATTTTTGTTAATATGGAGCTTTCAAAACAAATTTGAAACTTTGTATTATAATATATGCACATTTCGTCGGAATTATTTTGTCGTATTTTGTGAATTTTTAATCACTTATATTAGAACTAAAATTTTCTTTACAATTTACAACCGCTGGGATATTGTATATTATTTTGTTGAGTTTACTGAACATTTGATGAAAATTTCGGCTATTTTAACTGAATTTTTAACTGGTTCTAATTTCTTTTGAATTTGAATTTTTAATGACCGATCTTAGTACTAAAATTTTCTTAATAATGTAGAATAGCTAAATAGCTAATATATGGTATGTTATTTCGCTGATTTTACTGAAATTTTAACAGATTTCTCCAAAAGTTCTTACTTATTTGCAGTGTTTTCAATTGCTTGGCGATTTTGAATATATATAAGAAAATTTTAAAAAAATTCCATAATACTTACAACAGTTCAGGTTTTCAATTACCTGGTCTTTTTTAATTGTTCATGGAATTTTAATAGAATTTTCAAGGAATTTTTCAATTCATTTCATATACCTGTATGTTCTTCATTTTCATAAAATTTTCAGCAATTTTGATACAACTTTTAATGAGTTTTAAATTAACTGTAAGTACTAAGTAGTTTTCACAATTATTCAGATATTTTTATACAATTTGAAATAATATCTTTATTTTTCTGCTTTGGAACTATTGACATATTATTCAGAGTCATTTCACTGAATTTGTGGCAGATTTTATAAAACATTGAGTAATTTCAACAGCACTTTCATCAAGTTTAAATATTTTTTTTTGGATTTGCACTACTCAAGCGACTTTTAAAGGTTTTTAAATATTTGCTTCAAAATTTAGACCAGCTTGCAGTGTAGTGTTTAACCAAGGTACACATCGATTATTGCAAATTTTTAATAGTTTAAACGTCCTCCGATTTTATGTCTAAAATTCACCGATTTAGAGTTAATGTGATTTTTTAATTACACTTGACATGTCTAAAGTACCACGTTCAGTGACTTGGCAGTAAATGTTTTTGTAGTTTTTGGAGTTTTTGCACTTCTCCGGCGATTTTTATAGATTTTTCAACATTTAACTTCAAAATTTAAGGCTGATTCATAGATTTTTTACGCGACGTAATGCTACGCGATGCTATGTATATGGGCATTTTCAATGGCGTCTAATGCTCGTTGAAAATGCCCATAGCGATAGCATTGTTACAGCGTAGCGTGCCTAGCGGAAGAAATCTATAAATCGGCATTTAGACCAGTTGCATTATGGTGTATCATTGAAGTTAGAATAATTTTCTTCACTGTTCTCAGCAGTTACTTCGAATTTCTTATAATGTTCTTCCACATTTATAAAATTCACTGTAGTTCGTAATTTGAATTGATTTCATAAAATTTTCAACAATTTCTTTATTATTTAAAATTGATAGGGTGTTGTACAATGTTGTTCCACTGAAGTTTAAATTAACATCTTCACTGACTCAACTGTTCTCACCAGTTACTTCGAATGCTAAATAATTCTAAATTACATGAGTTTTCCTTTACTATTATTGAGTTTTAAAGAACTTTCAACAATTTCTCCAATTTCTCGGTATTTTAAACTGCAGGTTCTTCCACTTTCATGAAATTTGCAGTAATTTTGATTTTTTGAGAATTTTTAACGAGTTTTAAATAAACTGTCATGATCACAATCATCATAAATCATTATTAAACAATCATAATTATTCAGCGATTTTGATAGACATATAAACAACTTCTGTTTTCTTTTTCTTTGAATCTGCTGACATATTATTCAGAGGCGTTTCACTGGATTTGCTGCAGATTTTATGAAATTTTAAACAGTTTCAACAACATTTTCAAGTTTTATATTTATTCTCTAGCGATTTTAATTTTTTTAAACATTTGCTTTAAAATATAGACCTTCTTTTAGGTCCGTCCTTGGTTGTAGATCTCTATGCCAGTGTAAGTCGGCACAGAGTGCCTCGTGTTTTTTTTGCTACTCGTAAGTATCGGTTATTTTCATGACCCTTCGGAAAATAACTATTGCACTATAAGTGCGTTGATATTTATCGAAAATTTCAAGACAACTTATGCACTGTCTTCATATTTAACTGAACCGAACCTAACGTAACCTCTAGTGATTGTTTTACTGTAAATATATTATATTTTTCTACTTAATTATTCATCTCAACTTATTTTGATTACATTCTTGACTTGTTTTTTAATTTAAAATTATTTTTTTGTTTTTAGAAATAACTAGTTAGTAGTGCTAAACAAGTATTGTCTATTCGACTACATTTTACTCACCGATATTATAATACCTATAAATCCTGCTAGGTTTCAACTAACCATCAATCATCAATAATTTGAATATCGACTATATCTCAAGTAATATTAAAGGTTCTTATTTTAAGATTGACGAGAAGTGAGGGTGATTGCGAGTTAGGGTAAAACCATCAGCGCTCAGACAGTCACCCTTTCGAATTCAAATAAGGACGCGATTGAAAGTGAAACTCCGTCCGGAGAGGAGAAAAATGGGGCCGCCGCCCCCACCAGCCCCCCCGTCCCACCGCCTGAGCAGATTGAATCCGCCGATGTACGGATACGCCGTTGTAATATCGCTGATAAAACGCTCGATTTGCTTAAACCTATGAAAATAACGCCGGCGGGGGCGGCGGGCTGGCGCGGGGAATTGGGCGCACGGTCGAAATTTACGCGCACCGGCGGAGTACCGTAATCGCAATCGGCAGTGATGTATTTAAGGCGCAAAATAAAGCGTCCGCCGCCCCCAGATGAAATTTAATAAACGTCGCTCACTGTACGCGCCGCTCCCGACGGCGGCGGCGGTCCGTAATCGAATCCGCCTTACCTACGTGCAAGTTGCGTACGGGGTGCGGACGGCTGCGGGCATTCCCGCCCCCCATCTCTGGCAGCGGCGAGGGTTGGGGGGAATGCGCTGAAAACCGGCGGGGCCGAGTTAAGGGGGATTTGGGGTGTCAAAATTTGCTTTCATTCGACTTGACGGGAGGTGTGCATTTGGGAGTTGGCGGTTCGCTGTGGAAAACTGCGAAGTCTACAACTTAATCCCTGAAACTTTTACAGTCCAAGGCAGGTAGAAGTTCTACAATATCAACCTGCACATAAAATGTACCTACGTATGTACACTGGACTTAGTATTTTATACTCCTACAACAATCATGTCATATTTCCAATTCACCTACAGAAACGATTACAATGATGTTTTTATATACCGGGTGTACATTTCAAATCTAGCCAGTCTCAATAACTCTTGAATGCAAGCTAACTTGAAAAATATATATTGTTTATGGAAACGTTCTGACGTAAGTATATATTTGTTACACCTCTAGATTGTATTTGTTTTAAGCTTTAATTAAAACAAAGTATCACAACATATTCGTGTAATTAAAAATTTGCAATAAAAGTGAGAGTCGCTAGAGGGCGGGGTAATGTTTATATTCAATTAACATACTGCCTTTGCCTTGAAAACTGGTTCGACTTGTTTTTTTGTTCCATCGAAAATAACTTAGATGTGTTCAATAGAAAATTTTGAGGAATTTTCTTTATTTTTTAAGCTTTAAAATGAGTTATCGCAAGATGGGGGTGCCATTTAAAATTTCAAAGTGGGGGTGGCTATGGAGGAGGGGGTGATACTTAAAACTTATTTGACGTTGTTTTTAAACTTCCCCCTCCAAAAATCAATCGACGTGTTTTTTTTTATCAAGTTAGCTTGCATTCAACAGTTATTGAGACTGGCAAGTTTTTTAATGTACACCCTGTATACAAACATTCACACCTTCGGGAGCTCTCTAATTGCGTATGAGAGATTGGGTAAAAGGTAAAAGGGATGAAATACTCCCGAACGTAAAACTGTACTTAATCCCATAAATAATCGGAATAAACCTAAGCAAAAACAAACATGCATAGACAATTACTTGGCACAGATCATTTCAGCAGTTAATTTGACTTATGGTGCATGCGCCGGGCAATTTATTCTGAAAATGTTTGTGTTTTAACGTTTCAATGTAGGTATACAGGGTCCGTCATTTAACCTCCCGTCTTCTATAGCTCGGTTACTAATTGAGTTAGGATTTTGATATTTTGCAGACTTTACTTGCATTCTGGGGTGTATTTCAGGAAAATATTTTTGATTATACAGGGTGTCCCAAAAAAGTGTGACGTCATGATAATGTATATTTTTAAATTGCATGGTATATTTTTTGTTGCTTATTTGTGTGCCCTTTATGGATGCCTACATACCTATACATTTTTATTAAAATCGTTTTAGTGATTTTAGAACAAAAAAATAAAAACTGAACAGTTTTGCATCATTGGTTAAGAAAATTAATAAGAGATAAAAATATGCCTTGTTAATACATCCATACAAGGTACTCATTAAATAAAGTCTGACAGTTGCGTTAACCAAGTTTTATTGGTATGATATTATACAGAGTGTCCAAAATTTGTTCTTCAAAGTCACCTTCGAGTTATATTCATTAAAATGGCTATTGGAATAGTTGGTAAATCGAATTTTCTGCACATAACTTTTAATGTGTTAGGAATTGCGATAGAGTTGTAATTGGGAAAACTGTTTGTCTTTTAATTCCACATGGAATGACATAAAAATATACAGGGGCTCCAATTTAAAATAAGAAAAATAAAGTGCTTTAAAGTTTGAAAAGTTTGACACTAAATTTTGGACACTCTGTATAATGCATATAAAAAAAACTTGGTTAACGCAACTGTCAGACCTTATTTACTGAGTACCTTGTATGGTTTTTGTAACGAGGCACTATTTGTATCCCTTATTAATTTTCTTAACCAAAGGTGCAAAACTCATTTTATTCAGTTTTTATTTTTTTGTGCTAATATCACTGAATCGATTTAAATAACATTTTATGGGTATGTAGGCATCCATAAAGGGCACCCAAATAAGCAACAAAAAATTTACCATGCAATCTTGACAGTTCTAAAAAATATCTAGCATAGACAAAATATACAGCCAACTGCCTATTACTCTATAACACATTTTTGAACACGACGGTACCTACAAAAATTATTTTAATCCTAAAATATGTCGATATTAATGGTCTAACTTTTATTACCATATTTTTATGTATTCGTACGAATAATAACATTTGTATTATAAAATATTATTAGAATGTAAAAATAAATACAATATGAGCCGACATTTAAATAAAATCTGATGTTTCAGTGAACAGAAAAAACGCGCTGAAATGTACATTTATGTATGTTTTGTGTAAAGGGATAATTCCCATATTATTTACGAAATTAAAATGGAGTTAATAGCATTCGTGTTTGGGAAGGCATAACGATTTACTTACTATTATTTAAAATATTAATTTTAATATTCAGAGGCGGTATACTCTATTTTATACTTCAATTTTGTTTAACTAAGTTGGCTCTGTTAGGCTGGCAGTATTGTTGGTCAATATAAAAAGTTACTAGACTTCAAAAAATTAGGTTATATTTTATAACAGTGGGTAAAGTATAGAGTATCTATTGAGTACAGAATTTATTTGCTATTTTTATTTTACAAAAGCAAATCAGTCAAATTATAATGTAAAATATAGTTTATGATTTTTTATTTTTATTAAGGGCAATAGTTAATGATTGGTTAATTAAAAAATTATAAAAAAACAAGCACACTTGAATGATTGAAGCAATAATTTAATTATTTTAATGTATGAATTAGGCAACGTTGTTTGAAATCTGACATTTAATATTTTTTTCACTGTCAGATCATTGTGTGTATGTGTAATACTTTATAAAATGAAACCACTGCCTTCGTTGTTAAAAATAAAAATGAGAGTTTAGCTACAGTATATTTACAGGATAATGGGGGAAAATATTAAGTTCCTCAAAATGTACTAAAAGATACTAAACAGTTGATGGTTTAGTCATATTGCGAGAACAAACTATTTTTTCGTTATGCACTAATTGGAATTATCAGTCAAAATGAAAATGTCAAAATATGACAATAACCAGCAACCCCACAGGTGGAGGAGCAGTATGCATTTTGGTTATTAGTATTATAATAATTATTATTAATCATATAATAATATCTTGTTCTCGGAGTGATCAAACTTTTAGTATTTTAATAGATGATACAAAAGAACATATTCCAAATATTGTATGTGGTTACAATATTATCCATCTCTTGGTCTCAAATTCTTTATAAATAATGTACTTATAAATTTCTCATAAAATATGTTATACAGGATGATTCAAATTTTGCGCATTTACCTTGGAAGGGTTGTTAGGGAACATTATCGAAGTACAGAAAAAAATACATAAAAAATAAAACAAATATTGGCAGTTCAAGCATCGTTGCCAGTTCCATCTTAAAACTAGGCATTAAAAATGAAATTTTGAAGATTAAAATTTTAGATAAGTTTGGTGAAAATGTTGGTTTTTTTAATTGGGATATTTAACAACCACAGAGTATTTTAAAAATGGGGTCCATCCTTTATACGTCACATAGTACTAAACAATATGTCTATAAAGCCACAAACAAAATTTTCCTTTGATGGATATTTTTGAAGTTACACGTATAAGTGTGATGTTGCGTATGCAGATTCTCTCTATAATATTTTTCCAAAAATTTCGGTGTCAATCATTTAAAACGGTCCAAAGTTAATAAAAACATTTGTTGAAATCATTTTTTTAGCAAAGTTTTTGAGAAAATAATAACTATTTTCAAACTTTGATTATTCTTTCTTAATCGAAATTTGAAAGTAGCCATTATTTTCTAAAAAAATTTATTAAAAAGTTGATTTCACATCTGGCAACTATGGAAGTTGCCAGATGAAAGCTTGGATGGAAGATTGGAAGCTTACTTAGAGTTGTCGCAAACTGAGATGGTCCAGAGGGCGTGGCTTAGCTGCGCGGCCTCGGCCGAGCCAGCGGCGCAGAGAAAACGAGTAGTAAATTAGAATCGCCGGATACAGTGGCGCATCACGCAAAGTGAATTTTTGTAGCAGAATTTTTTGAATTTTCACTTTTCATGAACCCAATAACGTTGGCTATAATTTCACGAGCTTGGCTATGTATAATTACGCCGCACCGTCCGAACGTTTTATGCGAAGACATTTTACAACGTAAACACGCAACGCGACGCAAACGCATTGACTGAACAGCTGATAGTCCTCCTTCCCTATTTTGTCCGAGTGGGCTCGTCCGCAATGCTTTGGTTTTCTGCGCAGATCACGTGACAGGATCATCTTAGTTTGCGACAACTCTACGTAAGTACTTACATGTTTTTATAATCCAGACCATGAAAGTGATTACTCATTTTTTTCATTCTGACAATTAATTTATTTGAAATTTTTGTAATCGATTTCGTACTCTACATGGATTAATAATGTAGCCTTATAAAAATGGACACTATTTTTGAGACACCTTGTAAATAATTTTCGATTCAATCGTTGAATTTAAAAAAAAAAGGTAAATAGCTTCTATCATATTGTATGATTTGTCAATTTTTTGTAAAAACTATAAACCAAATTGTTAGTAACAGAATGGAAATTTTCCTATTTTTAATTTAAGCATTGCATTGCCAGACCATGAAAGTGATTACTCATTTTATTTATTCTGACAATTAACGTATTTGTCATTTTCGTAATCGATTTCGTACTCTATAGGGATTAATAATGTAGCCTTATAAAGGATGTACACTATTTTTGAGACAAGCTGTAAATAATCTTCGATTCAAATGTTGAATTTTAAAAAACTGTTGGCAAATAGCTTATTTCAAATTGTATCTTCAGCTGTTAGTATATTTCAGAGGAATGTTGTAAAGATTTTGTTTTGTCATATTTCCCGTACTCCGCTGGTAGTCCCTAAAACCCCTCCACAGGAAATACACCCCATTTTGAATCACCTTATATGCGTTGAAATTTTTGTAAAACTAAAAACCAAATCGTTAGTAACAGAATGGAAATATTCTAATATTAATTTAGGCATTGCATTTGAATTTTTCTTTCAGTTGCCGAAATATACATAAATTCACATGAATTGCTACGAAAATAAACAGATGCATGGACAGAAATATAGGCATGTGGAGGTCAAGGCCTGCTTACGTCCAAAAATAAAAAGTTTCCAAAATTGAATACTTTAACCCAAACTATTCCATTTTGAAACTTTGATTTTGACGAATTGACAAATAACAAAAAAAGTGCATTTTTGGTTTTACAATTTAGTTCGTTTCATTGAATGCAACAGTATAGGTACTGCAATGATATTTTGATGTTGTTTAGCTAATTTTTTAACTAGAATTCAATTATGTTATGAAAAACCACACACATTCGTGGATATGGAGATATTCACACCAACTTTATATGCATGTAGAGGTCAAGGCCTGCTTAATGCCAACAATCAAAAGTTTCCAAAATTGAATAGTTTAACCCAAACTATTCAATTTTGAAACTTTGATTTTGACGAATAGACGAAAAACAAAAAAAGTGCAATTTTGGTTTTACACTTTAGCTCGTTTCATTGAGTGCAACGGTGTATTTACTACAATGATATTTTGAAGTTGTTTGAAGTTAAGCAAAATTTTAAGTAGAATTCAATTATGTTATTAAAAACAACACACATTCATGGATATTGAGATATTTTCACAAACTTTCTTAATTCTAATTCAACTCATGTATATTGGCTGTATTGGTATGTATATTGTATATTGGCTGTATTAACTCATTGCTATGACATTTTTGGGCTGAGAACATTGTTTTCTAGTTTCTAGTTTCTAGTTTCGTTGATATATTGCGTGCCCATAAAGTCTGGACACAAAGAGATTATGAAAATAAGATCTTATGTTAAAAACTGAGCTTCGAATTTTCTTAAAAAATGTATACAATTTGCGTCTCTACAAGGTGCTTCCACCATATGAATTTCATCCCCCTCCTCTACCCCTTCGGTTTTTGTACGTCCACCCCCATGTGTGTTCCCCCCAAAAACCGTTTTTGCACCTTTTGACAACTTTCAAAATACCACATAAGAAATCTTATTAACTATAATTTTTGATTCGCCTTGCCTATTTTTTCTGGAGGGAGTTAAAGGATGTCTACTCAATGATAATCACAGATGTACACACTTTACTGAATGGATAAAGAGCGGATCTGATAAAATTGGCAGCAGTGTGGATTTATTACATCGAGTTCGCGTGAATTTTGATTGTGAATCACATCGACCTTTACATCGCAATTGATGGATCACATTAAAGCTATTATTTAATATTCCAATTGAATAAAATGTTAATAAATTTCATTTCTTAAAAATATGCATTTTTGCTTATGTCCAGAATTTAAGGACATCTTGTATAACTTGTTGGGTTTATTGAAATTATTGCAACAGTTATAACAATAAATTCATTTGTAAAGCATAATAATATTATACTATATAATATTAATTATAATATTAAATAATTTAATATGGATAATTCTATATTAAATATAGAAACAATGAAAAATTACAAACAAGATAATATCAATCTTCTAATATAAACATACCTAAAGACCTAAATCCAAAAGTAAATAACACACCAGGTTAAAGTTTCACGAATTTATAGAAGTACATTGTGTACATAATTAACATTAAAAAATTGTGTCATAACAAATGCTCAATTTATTTTAGCGTATGACACAACAATGTAAATTACAGGTTTTTAATTTACAATTTTAAATTTTGAGTGTCCAAGTATGGTACTGCATCAGTGGTGAATTTCATAGAGAAATCACAGGTCATTTGGCATAGGTAATATTTCACAGTTACTATCATGATGGTTGCATTTCTCATTTGTAGTTAAATAAAGTATTGCTCAGGGAATTCTAAGATTATTTGACTGATTATTTTTTGACGTTTCTCAAAACCAATGATATATTTCGATTTTTGTCATATTGATACTTCTGGACCAATCCCGTCATTATTATACTGGGAATATTCTCTAGAGATTATTATAGTGGGAATAATCTCGGTAGCTAGGTTCACTCTTGTCAATCAAAATATTTGTCAAATAATTAATTTATCAATCATATTAAAGTGTCATACAAAATGAATAAAAGTCGCTTTAGCTGCGTTTCGCATACTGAAATTGATAAAGAAATACTAGAAAGCAAAAAACGTCAAAAAATAATCTAATCAAATATAACTCGAGAGTTCGATAAATTAGAAAATAATTTGACACATTATGTCTCAAACTTGTTGCCATTTGGCAATAGTCACTCGAGCCCTTCGGGCTCTCGTGACTATTGCCTGGCAACAAGTTTTCAACAATCTGTCAAATTATTTTCAATTTATTCTCACTCTCTTGTTATATTATTACTGAGAATATAACTCATACGTAAAACGTGACGTCATAACAATGCAGTTTCTATAGTTAAGCATGTATTAATAATTGAGAATGTTGATAATACCACGGTTGTATTTTCAGGATAATACCACGAACAAATGTCGGTCGCTGTCATAATTTTTGGTTAAACACAAATCGCAGCGACGATCGTTGCGATGGTGTTATTCATCGGTTGTGCCCACAATCTAGTCGGCCGCTGATAAAAACATAACCCGAAATGTCAGTGTGTCTCAAGTACAAGTAAAATAGTAAAATGTGGTAATAAATGTGGTTTGCTGTTTGAAAGATGAAGTGATCTAAATAAATATAGGTACTTATACTGTATATTTAGCTTCTTGTTTATTCTGCTTCACTAGATGACTCAATCAATTCATTATATTCTCTTCCTAAATATAAGTCGTGGTGTTCTCAAAAATCGATAATGAGAACACCACTTGTTATATTACCCCTGACAATATGTGTTAGTTCATTTAGCGTTATCCAGGGTGCACCACGAGGAGGCGAACTAACTTTACACCCCAATGCCCAAATATATGACCATTAACAAGATTAACAAAAAAATATCACAGCCTCCTTTATAACTTGGAATAAAGTGTTCACATATTATCCACTTTTGCCAATCTTTTTATATTGATTTGCCATATTTGATAAATTGTGAGATCAGAAGTGCCAAGTGATATTTAGGCCTGTGAGGTATTATCGAGTCTCTTTATATCTAGTACTTAATATAAAACATTTTTATATTTCTCTTCATGCGATCTTTAAAAAATCCCAATATATTGCAACTATAACTGTGTTGTTTCCCAGTTTCTTTATAGCTTGATACTATACCTTTTCAAGTTCAAATTGAGACCAATCAAGTTGAAATTGAGACCAATGAATTTCAAATTGAGGCCAATCAAGTTCAAATTGATACCAACCAATCTCAAATTGAAACCAGTCAATTTCAAATTGAGACTAAACAAAATCAAGTCGACACTAAACAATATCAAGTTGAGAGTAAACAAATAAAATTTATTATGACAGCTTGATCTTCTTTAGTGTCAACTAGATTTTGTTTAGTCTCAATTTGAAATTGATTGGTCTCAATTTGAGATTGGTTGGTATCAATTTGAACTTGATTGGCCTCAGTTTGAAATTGATTGGTCTTAATTTGAACTTGATTGGTCTCAATTTGAACTTGAAAAGGTATACAGGGTGAGTCGAGAGGAACGGACCAAACTCAAGGAGTGTATTGTATACGTGAAAATAATTTAAAAAATCATATGTTGTTATCCGATCTTCATTTGTTTTCAAGTTATAGTTTCAAGTCTTGAATATGCAAATGTGGTGTTTGTCTATGGTTTTTGTAATGGGAGTGCTACAGCTGCTGTTGAAAGATATCGTCAACGGTTTCCACATCAGAAAACTCTGGATAAAAATGTATTTAACCGACTTTTCAACAAACTGTTCGAAACTATTACTTGAAAACAAATGAAAATCGGATAACAATATTTTAGTTTTTTTAAATCATTTTTACGTGTACAATACACTCCTGGAGTTTGGTCCGTTCCTCCCGACTCACCCTGTATATAGCCAAAAATGGCTACATATTATATTTTGGACAAAATAGGAGTTTTCTCAGTATGCTTCACATGTTTAATGATTTTCCATCGCATGTCATTTAATATATAAAACTTTATATCCACCATTATGCATACAGAAAATATGCAGTAGACATTAGTTGTCACTCTTTATACAAATATATTTAAAATCCTTGAGATAAATACCTAACTATACATTACAGTATTCATTTATGAGCAATCTAAATGTCGGGCTATCTCCGAGGAACACGTTCTGCCCGGAAATGAATTAGACTGCGAAACGATAATAAGTTTGCGCTCGTCCTCCTATAAAATATACATTGCAATTACAACGGGAATACCCGGCGCGATGGAAGCAAGGAAAAGGAATCGAGGAAAAATGGAATACATTACAATTCCCCTGTAATTTATACAATCCGCGTAATGCGTTTTCTCGTAGCGTTGCGGTTTTAAGAATGTAATAATTGCCGCATTGCATGACAGTTTAATCCGACATTATATAAACATTTCCATGGTTTATTCTGAAAGCGGCCCATTTATCCTAATCGTACGTATATGCGAGCAAAGGTGAAATTTTATGACCCATGGTTAATGCTGAGTAAAATGCCATTTTGGTGTGATTATACAAAAATTATTAATCACACCACTTAAGAGTAATGCGATACTTAGTGAGAGGCCAATGGACTTATTTAACGTTCCAATAGCGGAATGTTCGAATAATTTGGGGCTGGGAATATTTGGGCGATCCTTCTCGAGACATCTGGGTATTAGGAATTGAATAATCACATCTTATTATAGATCGTATTGTGTGGATTTGCATAACTGGATTTGTAATTTGCTACATTTGCCTCAGAATTCGAATGATTGTTAGTTATCGAGGATTAAACGGTAGAATGAAATTTTCTTATGACATACATTTTCGGAATATCTGCATAGTATGTTAGTATGTTGTAGAATGAAAAGTGTGGAGCATTATGGCTGTCTATTAGAGCGTCGACCTGACTGCAATGAGAAATTTATACAATTTCATGGAAAAATCCGCGCGCGGCATGATAAATCAAGCGACGTACAAAAATCCACCCCCATCTTTATGGTAATTATAAGGATTTATCATCCCCTTCTGTTTGTTTACTTCTCGCGGCAATTTGTCTGGCTATTTTTGACGTGATCCCCGCTGGAAATTTATGTAAAGTGTGTGTGATCGATGCCCGGGCTAACTGTGATAGATAATGCCGCCGATTGGGCCCGTTAAGGCGTGAAACGGGTGGCAATTTCTTGGTGCAGACTGTACGTAATCCCATAACAATTCGGGTCACATCGAAACACACCCCTGCCGAAGATTATCACACCCCTCGGCGTTCGGGAGAAACGTGTCCGGATCGCGCTCACGAAAGCCGAACCGTATTTACCAACATACCCACACACGCACGCACGGAAAAATGGTTTTGTCGAAGCAAATCTTTGGTCCCGAGGATTAGCATTCCCCTGTTGTGTGCCTACGCACAATTTGCGTCGAAGTCCGCTCGATAGCCCGCATTACTTGCGTAACATCTACTCTTTCGACTGGGCCAAGTTGGGAGCAAGGGATTTCGCCCTACCTGGGCCACTAATCCTCCCCGGCCGCCTTATTACACATTCCCGATTCGTGTCACAAATTTCAGATCCTTATCCGGGATTAGGGCCCTACTTGGAAATTACTTAATAAATACTTATCGTCGGGGGCATCTTGGCGCAGAAATGCACAGGTGTCGGGGGGATCGTGAGGGGCGGACGTTTAAATGCCGCAGTCTGGGCGCAATAAAATGTGGCGGCGGGTTTACATTTTTGGCAATTAATTTCCGTCTGCCGCTGCAATAATTAATAATTTCGGGGGGCACGCGATCGGCCCTAATTTAATACGCATTAAACGGCGGATTAATGGGGGAAATTAAATATTTCTAGGCGGCACGATATTTCAGCGGCGAATAAATTGATATTTCCTGGATATTACCGTGCCGGATGAATGAATGGTTAATTTTTAACTAACTGACGAGAATTTAATTGTTAATAACCTGCAAATTCACATCCGCATTGTGCATGCAATATCAAAATGAATAATCTATTTTAAATAGGGATACTGCAGATTGCCATGCAATTCCAGACAATCGGTTTCTTCTTTATCAAATCATCGTAGATAAGGAATTACTTGGAATAAATTGTATGTCCCATTAATATATTTTATTATTGCTTAATTCAACGGTATTGCTTATTACTTATTCAAAGGCAGTCAATTTGAACGACAGTACCATCTTTATATGTCGAATATAGCAAAAAATATATAGATGAAATTTGGACAAAAAGCATTGTGTAGTTGTAGTTTAAAATGTGTATAACAATATTTATGTCCCTACTATGTACATTTGAAAAAAAAAGTAGTAATACTTTGGTATGGATTCGGTTAAAAATATATATTAGGACCTAATACAGGGTCTCCCACGCCCATGGACCATTAAAAGTTTATGGGGTTCCTGATAAGATAAAAAAATCAGTTCAGTTCTCCTCAGGTGAAATACTTTCAACCTTCTATCACTTCCCGTTCTATTGGAAGTAGCCATCAACTTTTTAAATAGAACATCCTATACATTTTTATGTTTCTGGGTTTCCCGTTTAATGGGAAACATCTTTTGTAGAGAAATCTTTTGTGTGTATGCCCATTTTTTTTTCTGAGATAAAAATTAAATTAAATGTTGGGATGATTTTTTTTCCAATTTTTATCTTATCAGGAACCCCATAAACTTTTAATGGTCCATGAGCGTGGGACACCCTGTACATATTAGGCTGACTCAATTTAGGTTAGGTTAGGTTAGATTAGATTACGTTAGTTTAGTAGGACAGGACTAAAAACCATTGGACAACTAATACACACGGCATATGAAAGAGACGAATATTCTAACCTTGGAGGAATAGGAAGTCTAAAAGAAGAAGTTTAGTAGAACCAGTTAGATTTGTAATGTGTTTGATTAAAACTTCAGTTGCCTCTCAATAAGGTATGCAGCTTTCTTTACCATCATCATAGTTTATCATTTTTCAGAACGAGAACCAGTCGACATAATTTGCATGAATGGATTATCAAATCCTTGGACATAGGTAATTTAATTTTAACTATCTTCAAAGTTCGCCATCCTTCCTAGCTAATGTGTTTTATAGACTATTGTGGAAAGTAAAAAGTTTTTAAAATTTCATAAAGTTTTTCATAATTTTGTGGAAGTTTTAAACGACCCATAGACAGGAAGCGACCCACAGTTTACGAACCACTGTCCTAGAACAGGGGAATAAAATCTCCTAAAATGGAGACCGTAGACTGCGGTAATGATTTTCTATACGTAAAAGCAAAAATATGTTTCAAAAGTTAAATATGAGACAAAAAAAATCCGCTGACGTGTTTTTTTTAAGTGTGATTATGGAAAATTAACTGCTCTTTGATTGGTATGGAAAGCGATTCCGGAAATAATCTAAACTCTGCTAAAAATGACTATGAAATTAGAAAAATCTTATAGAGGACTAAAATTGATCAAAATTACAAAAAAAAAACGTTTTCTACATGTTTTGGAAAATGTTGTCGTAATTACTAACAAAAATCTGATGTAAAAGCAAACATATGTTACAAAAGTTAGACGAAAAAAACTCCGCTACGTGAGTTGTTTTTAAGTGTGATTTTGCGAAATTGACTGCTCTTTGATTGGTGTGGAAAGCGATTTCGGAAATAATCTAAACTCTTCTAAAAATGACTATGAAATGAGAAAAATCCTATAGAGGACCAACATTGAACTCAATTAAAAAAAAACCTTGTCTAAATGTTTTGAAAAATGTTGCCGTTTAAAGAAAAATAACAAATTATCCTTTTTCACAACGACATTTATTTCGCTAAATGTACATTTCAACCACTACGTGGTCATCTTTAGTAGACATTTGTACTCAATTATATGTTGTCGTAATTACTAACAAAAATCTGATGTTCCATTTATGCTGTGAGAATTTTATAATACTTATTTAATTTTCTCCAATTCAATTACAATATTACAAAACTTTAACAATTTCACACATCCATAAAACTCGTTTAATCATTTCAATTTCAAGTAAGTAAGGAAATGTATTTCGTTTTAAATGTTTTATAACAAATGAAACATTCTTAACCTTCAGCACGACTCGAATCCTGGACATTGGAAGAACGTATAACTAACGAACAACGCAATATTTATATATGTATCTAAAAATGCGCAATTTGGGTTCGTCGTTTGACCTAGCGATCTCGTACAGAGTCTCCAGCGCCATATTACTTAAAGGCATACTATTTATGTCTCCTTACAATTTTTTGAAATCTGATTATAGATGTTGAAAGCCATATTATTAATTGCTAGATCATAAAAAAAATGTAATCGCAAATTATTTAATTATCTATTTATTACTATGTAAACTCAAAGTATTGCTACACGAAATATTGCTTACATAATTGATGTTTTTTAAATTTAGAATTAACATTTAGATTTATCACTACCATCGTTTTTAATTGTGGCAATCAATGTATCATCGGGCATATTAGGAATTAGATAGATTCAAATTCAATATTGATAAGTGTAAACTCATGAAAATCCCAGTTTATAAACATTAAATAACAGATGAAAGCACCAATTTACAGATTACATTTGATTTCAAATTGGTAATCATATTTAATATCAAATTAATTTTCAGTAAATTTTCAATAAAAAACTTATCAAATAATAAAAACATTGTTGCGCTCTTTTGTGATTAAAGTATAAAGTAAAATGTTGTTGATTAATAAAAATTCCTAATAACTTAAAATATTTTAAATTTTATTTGATACAACGCCTTAGTAATGAATGTTTGAATTATCAATATCAATAGATATCTGAATATAATAATAATAATCTGTTATAAATTATAAATTACTTATTAAGATTTATGTAATAGGAGTACTAAGTAATATACAGGATGTCTCAAATTGAGTAGGCTACCATGGATATCTTTCTGGTATCTGTCTTATTATTACAGATAGAGATTAGGTTAAATAGGCAATGATGTGCAGTTTTGAGCGTTCGAACATATGCCGTCGAGAAAGTTTCATAAATCCGAACCGTTTGGATATTATTCTGGAAAAAAAAGTGGAAATCTTAATTTTATTCCTAGTCAAATATTTAGGAAATTACAAAAATTATTCAGAAATGTGTCAGAAAAGTTACTAGAGTTGATTTTACACACTCTTAGAAATGATGACAAAATTAAATTCAATATGTCCATTTAAATTTAATAACAAGATAGATACCCATAGTAAAATTGGAACACCCTTTATAGAGGGCGTTTTAGCGTGATTGGCTTTGAGATAAATTGTGTTGACTTTGAACTAAAAAATAGCTCAAAATAGCTTCTAAAATAATGTGTCTCATAAATTCATGATACCTATTGCATTGAATGTTTTAGTGTTATGTGAGATTTGAGATTTGAGATATCATTATTAAGAGCAATTAGCTACTAGAGTTGATACTACACACTCTTAAAAATAATGTCAAAATTAAATTCAATATGTAGGTTTAAATTTAATAACAAGAAAGATACCCATAGTAAATTTGCAACACCTCTTATAGAGGGTGTTTTCGCGTGATCCTTTTGAGATACACTGTGTTGATTTTGAACTCGAAAATAGGTCTAAATATCTTCTAAAATAATCTGTCTCATAAATTCAAGACACCTATTGCATTGAATGTTTTAGTATTATTTGAGATTTGAGATTTGAGATATCATTATTGAGAGCAATTAGCTACTAGTGTAGATTTTACACACTACAGAAATTTTAATTCTTATTATTTTTCTCCTATTTTTAATTTATTTTTATCTTTATTTTTATGAATGTGTATACCTTTTATTAGTGTTTTATTTAATTTTTCTTAAGCATGATGTCATAACTTAATTCAATATGTCGGTTTAAATTTAATAACAAGAAAGATACCCGTAGTAATTTTGTAACACCCTTTATAAAGGGTGTAACGGTCCAGAAATAGCGTTGGCAGAAACTGCACTTTAATAATTACTTGGCGTATAGACCTGCACGGTAGACAACCGTGGTCGCATTTTTTTTGTGGTGGTGACGCGTTTCCCATGTGTGCGATTTTTAAATTCGCAGGCGAAGCGCCGCCATAGAAGTAGAACTCAATTGACTCGTGTCCAGTACAGACCGTGCCAGAAGGACCGTTGAAGATAAGGGTATCACCATCCGGTTTACGGGAATAATCAACGGTTCTCAGCTAACCACCCTTGAGGGGATTGAGGCACCGAGTACGGGGCAGAGAACTAAAACGCTCATAACACCTGAGCGTTTAGCTACGGGCTAAGCAGCTCGACCAGAACATTCTTGGCTGGAGGCCGCGATTCGAGCACCAGGCGTCTACGACGCAAGCCGTCGCCCTCCCGGAGCCGTAGCGAGTCGCCAGCGAGACCACCAGGAAACACAGGCCAGATCCCAATATATTGATATAATTTTTTGTGTGCTCAATTGAGCCAGACCGTTGTTTAATTTTTCTGTTTATTCTTTTGTGTATAAGTTGCGTTACGTGTTTCGTGTCGTACGTGCTTGCGCTTGTGTAAGAGAAGAGGTCGCTCCGTCGGCCCTTTCAATCGCGCGATTAGGAGCTTATTATATTCGGCCGAATAGAGTAAACCCTGCGCGAAAGGGTGGCGTTCGGAGGTATTTGTTTTCAGGAGCGCAGACACGGTGTCCGTCGTTTGTGTGTGTGAATAAACGCCGATATTACACTACAAACTCACACCTGTTATTTTTTGTTCCCCCCGCGTTTTCTCATTCAGTTCAGTTACAGTTTCTATTCTCACTGCGAGATTTAAATCTGGTGGTGTTGGCGCCAAACGGTCAGCGTTGTGACAGTTCGTGATTTCTGAACTTCGCTGACTGTCTGCCGTCCACCCACGCAGGTAGGGTGGAGCCACCCTTTGCGACGAAGTAGCCACGAGGTTAAAATTACGTGGAGCCTTTTTTAACCCCCCCACTCTCTGACACCGAGAGCCTGGCCCTCGTCACTACTTCGAAGGGACCCTCCACTCGCTCCACGGCCTAACGCGCTGACTGCCCTTCAGGTACGTCACAAGGGTGTATTAGCGAGATTCGTTTTGAGATGACCTGTGCTGACTTTGGACTCAAAAATAGGTCTAAATAGCTTCTAAAATAACCTGTCTCATAAATTCATGATATCTATTGCATTGAATGTTTTAGTGTTCTTTGAGATTTGAGATTTGAGATACCATTATTAAGAGCAATTAGCTACTAGAGTTGATACTACACACTCTTAAAAATAATGTCAAAATTAAATTCAATATGTCGGTTTAAATTTAATTACACGAAAGATACAAAAAGTAAATTAGGAACACCCTTATAGAGGGTTTTTTAGCGTGATGAATTTTGATATACATTGTGTTGACTTTGGACTAAAAATAGCTCTAAATAGCTTCTAAAATAATCTGTCTCATAAAGTCATGACACCTATTGCATTGAATGTTTTAGTGTTATTTGAGTTTGAGATTTGAGATTTGAAATATCATTATGGCAATTTTTTAGATATTATAAACGATCGCATATTATTTCTTGTAGCGCAGTTAAGGGCTGTCTATGATCCTCTTTATTGAAAAAGTAAACCCAATATATTTATAACTTTATACAAAAATGAGAAAAGTACTTTCACAATACTAGAAAATTGTCGAAATTATGGTTTTTAAAGTTGATAAAATTACATTTCTGAAAAATTCTACAAGTGGGTGTCGGAAATTTTGGATTTTGATTTTGAAAAAGCGAAATGCAAAATTTCAAAATTAAATTACATTGGAAATGAATAAAATTATACAATCTAAAAGAATTCGTCATAGTTATTATTATTTAATATAATTACTCATAATTTCATGATAAAATGTGTTCTATACTACAATAAGAATAATAAAATTTAAACCATTCCTGCCAAATTTTAGGCAATGGAAAAATATTGTAAGAAAACTCTTAAAATGCATCAAAATCCTCCCCTTTACAAAAATGCCGTTCCTTAATATTTTGAGGTATGATGAACATGAATCCGAAACCAGGCACAGTTTTTGTTGTTGAGAATTTTAAGTTTTTGATCAAAAAATGTGGCGTTTTCGTGCTTTTGAGCATTTGTTTAGGGAAAGCTGCACTGCAAAGATTAAAAAGCTGCATGATTTCAAAGATATTTTTATGTATTTTAGCAAGAAAAAACTGTGACAAAAGAAAAATCCTCTCATTTACAAAAATGTCGTTTGTTAATGTTTTGAGATATGCTGAACATGAATCCCAAATCAGGCACAGTTTTATCTTGAAAATTTTAAGTTTTTGGTCAAATAATGTGGTGTTTTCGTGCTTTTGAGTATTTGTTTAGGGAAAACTGCATTGTAAAGATTAAAAGGCTGCATGATTTCGAAGATATTTTCATACATTTTAGCAAGAAAAACTGTGGGAGCGTCAGTATGTTCTACATCAAAATCCTCCCGTTTACAAAAATGTCGTTTCTTAATATTTTGAAGTATGCTGAACATGAATACCAAATCAGACACAGTTTTATTTTGAAAAATTTAAGTTTTTGGTCAAAAAATGTGGTGTTTTCGTGCTTTTGAGTATTTGTTTAGGGGAAACTGCATTGCAAAGATTAAAAGGCTGCATGATTTCGAAGATATTTTCATGCATTTTAGCAAGAAAAACTGTGGGAGCTTGAGTATGTTCTGCATCAAAATCCTCCCGTTTACAAAAATGTCGCTTCTTAATCTTTTGAGGTATGCTGAATATGAATCCCAAATCAGGCACAGTTTAATTTTGAAAAAGATTAAGTTTATTGGTCAAAATGTGGTGTTTTCGTGCTTTTGACTATTTGTTTAGGGAAAACTGCATTGAAAAGATTAAAAAGCTGCTTGATTTCGAAGATATTTTCATGCATTTTAGCAAGAAAAAACTGTGGGAGCGTGAGCATTTTTGTACCACAGGTATTAGGATCTATTATCCTGCGGCCGGTTTTCGTGTAAATGTTAGCGACCCAACCGTTTGACTAGTCATCCCACAATTAAATTAAATTTAATTCACCTTTAAAATCCAGTTGCATGAATTATAATGAAATATATTTCATCTAAAAATATTAAACAAATAAACATATGATTTATTGTTATTATGTTCAACCTTATTTTTACCAAAAATGGCGAAATATGTAATTCTTCTGAGTACGGATTCGGACTCAACACACTTGAAAACATAGGAATAAATCAAAATTTCTGAAAGAAGCGAAACACGTGTTTTATTTTGCAGAACAGTGTAATTAATGTTGGGAAAACTCCTACTGATAAAGAGACCAAATTTATTAAGCAATTGGTTTTCTCAAATTTCGGGAAACTTTAAACCAAGTTTGTTATTTACCTTTTTATTTAAGTTTCGCCAAGTGGTAACAACACATACATTTAAATGTTGGGAAAATTCAATATTTCAAAAATTTCTGAAATTGTTTACTGAGTTTATATATCTACATGTTTTCTTTCACAGTATATGGTAAAACTCTTATTTCTTATTTTCACATTTATATATGTTATTTTACCTTTTTCGTTTTACACATGTTTTGCAAGCTAATATTACGTATACGAGTGTTGGTGTGGCTTTATTCGCTGAACTAAGGAATTTTCCGATATGTTGTTAAGTAGCAAGAACTAGATTTGTGCATTATGATTTCATTTTGATTGAACTCTTGAAACAAATTGAATTTAATTCACGTGCCATTAACAACAATGAACATGAATTCACATGAATTTGGATGGAGTTTCCCCATCTAAATATATAATTTTAACTCTGGGCTCTGCAAATCCATAATTCTTTGTTAAAGCAGCTGACATTAAAAGGAGCAAATTCTCATTCTTGTCGGGTAAACAGGGATTTGTAAGAAATTCCAATGTGCTAATAACGCCACAAACTTTCCCATTAAAATTCAAAAGAAAAGTAAACCGTGCTTTAATTCTTTCCCGTTCATTTTCCCTTAATTCCCCCGCGTGTAAAAAAGCAATCTTCCAAGACGACGTCGCCCCCAAAAAGTTCATCAACTCAATTTTTAATTGTTTGTCGCGTTAATGAGAAATTTCCAGGGCGAAATTGCCTGTTTCCCCCGCCGCCCGCGCATCCGCATGTCTTTGCCTGCGGTTTTTTGCTTGCCGCCCCGGGGGCAGGCAGCGCACAAATCGCGTCCGCATTTAATATTTACACATGAGGGAATATAATTTTCCTTCCCCATCTCCTCTTGTGTGTGTGATTGTAATATTTATTGGCTTTTATTTCTCCCTCGTAAAGGAGGGTGAAACTACCTCGCTTAGAGATAAAGCAATCACTTTGTTTCCCATAACGTTTTGCCCCCAAAATTGCGTTATATTCCGAGGGCGGCGGCGACGGATCCGCACCAAGCCCCCCGCCCGCAAACCCGCTAACGAGCTCGTGTAATTAGGGGGCGGCGAGCGCAAAAATGCGGGTCCCATCCGCGGATCCATCACCCCCAGTATCTGCCTTTATCCGCGAACGAAGTCATTTAAAGTGGCTGGCACGTGTGAAGTTTCCTTCCGCAGATATCACGTACATTGTGTTCCAGAAACTTTCCGACGGTGTTTTCAAACTTCGTTTTATCCGATGGAAACTGCGCCCGCAGTAGGAGAGGGGGCGGCCGCCCTGACTAATGTTCCCCTTCACTTCGGAAAAATACTTTACTTTTCAAATAACAAAGGCCATATGTGTCCCACTAAATTTATTAGTGTCGATGCGGATGATATCGCGCCAGAAGCTCTCCAAACCACGCACACCGACAGACACATACAGGGGCCTTTTAATATTCAGGAGGAGGAAACGTACCTTAATATAAAATTTTGGCTGCCTCTAAATCAACAGATTTCGGGGACCAGTTCGAATATTAATGGCTGGGCTTGAAGAAACAAACTTTTTATAATGAATGCGCTGCGAGGGTAAATAACGAATTCAGCATCTTGATTTAATGCACGACCACCAAGAATTGATCTAGGCAGCATATACTATAAGAAAAACTAAATAAAACCAATTAAGTTCTGCATTTTAATACTATTGACAAAAAAAAGTTTTCGGCGATTTAAACGAGGACAGGGCTTACTAAATTTGCATTCTTCGAATCTTGAACGTGAATTTATAATGCCCAAGATTGAAAGCTATAAAAGGAAAATCCAATATTTATACAAGTAAATCGATTCACTCCCCCATCATAAAATAAACCAAAGCCCACATCTTCATAAACTTCATCGCAATAAATCCGGCGGCGAATTTATCGGATTTCCAAAGTGCAGCCACATTTTTCCTCCAATTACGCCCCGCTCGGCGCATTAAGACTCTTCGTCTTGCCCTCACTCCCCCAGCCATAACTTCCAATTATGAATACATATTTGGGCGCGGCACCATATAAACTTGGTGGTCCGCGCACCAACACACACTCACTTACACACGGATGCATTAAGTCGCACTTGAATTACGGCCCTTGCTAATGGCGGATAATTGCGAAAAGCTTTTTGGGAGGACGACAGGTTTATAAGCCCTTCGCCATCAAACTTTCGGCCCCAGGATGCGGTGACCGCGGCGAAATTCGATTCGATTCGGATGCAGGAATTGTCCACGATCGCTTGCCGGGGGCGGCTAGGTGCGCTGCATTATTGATTATTGTTTAAATACGGCCTCGTGGATGGAACCGGATTACGAGATTGGCCTTAATTAAACTGGAAGAATTAAACTTTAATGGGGAATTAGGGGACGTCCATGTTTATAGGGGCGGCTGCGTTGCTTTTGTTTTTTTGCGATTCTGGGGATTACACGGAGGGGATTTGTTTTATCTGCTATGGACAAATAAGATTGAGAATCACTGCCCCACATGCTGCCCCAGTTCGGATCGAAATTGACTACAACACAAAAGCGTGTTTTAAGTGCAATTAATAAGGTTTACTTGCTTACAAGCTCGACTCGAATTGGTTGCCACAACCTATTATACTTTTCATGGATTCAATCCTCGCTGTAAAATCTAAAACCACAGTAACGATGGTATTACCAGAGAAGAATTGGGGAATTTAATTTAGATATTTAACAACATACTCACGCAAGAGTTGATCCCCGATGAATGGCGAACTAGCATTTCAATCCTGTTATTTAAAAAAGGAGACCGAAAGAGGCCATCAAACTACAGAGGAATAAACCTACTATCGACTACCTTAAAATTAACAACGAAGATTATAACAAACAAAATAAATGAACTAACCACAGTATCGGACGAACAACAAGGATTCAGATCAGGGAGGTCATGTACAGACGCCACATTTGTAATAAGACAAATAGTAGAGAAGTCCATCGAATACAATAAGCCCGCATTCCTCTGTTTTATAGATCTGGAGAAAGCCTTCGATAGAATCCGTCTTGAAGACATCATATATCTGCTGCATGACAGACAAATACCACACAACATAATTAAAACCATTGAGAACATATACACAAATAACCACATACAAGCCAAAATCGACAACGAATTCACGGAACCAATACCGGTGCAGAATGGTATCCGCCAAGGGGACTCCTTGAGCCCATTACTTTTCAACATAGTAATGGATGTAATCATAAAAGACGTTCGAAAACTAAAAGGCTATAAAATGGGAAAACAACAAGTAAAGATATTATGTTATGCCGATGACGCGGTACTGGTGGCGGAAAATGAAGATGATCTTCAGAGATTACTATTTCAATTTAACATCACGGCAAAAAAGCTAGGAATGACAATAGCAACATCAAAAACAAAGTGTATGACTACATCAAAAACACCAATCAGATGTAAGTTAGCGGTAGACGATGAAATCATCCAGCAAGTAATGCAATTTAAGTACCTGGGCATAGAAATATCAAGCTTTGGAGACATTGAAAACGAAGTCAGAAACCAGGCGTCAAAAGCAGCAAGAACAGCGGCCCAACTGAACGACACGATATGGACAAACAAACACCTACAAACAGTAACCAAAACCCGCATCTATAAGGCAGCTATAAGACCGATATTAACATATACAGCAGAAACAAGACCTGAAACGTGTAAAACTAAGCAGATCTTAGAAACAACAGAGATGAAAGTAATTCGCAAAATAACCGGCAAAACATTGAGAGACCGGGAGAGAAGTGAAAACATTAGACGAATATGCAATATTAATAATGTCAACGATTGGGTGTTGGGAAGAAAAACCGAGTGGAACGAACACATTAGCAGAATGTCAGGTGACCGAATTGTAAAAATCTCAAGAGACAAATCGCCGTCAGGGAAAAGGAGTACCGGAAGACCACGAAAACGGTGGAACGACAACCTACAATAAAAGGACCGGGCAAAATCGACGAAGAACAGGCGATCCGCCTATTTAGAAGAAGGAAGAAGAAGAATTTAGACGGGGATGGTCTTGTCTGCCCTCCGAACTGGTCCTAAATTTTAAAATCCTCATACAAATAATATATTCATTAAAATCTTAAATTTTCAGGCACCAATGTTTACTTACCGAATTACACAATATTGCTTGTAGTAGCATTGTCATTTACATAATTATTTATTCATGCCGAGTTCGACCAAATTTGAAAATAGTATTGCTATGCATTCATTATTTTAGTCTTCTTCTGCAAGACATAATCTCGAGATACATTTGTTTTTGGCCTATTTAGAATTATTCAGGTTCAGCCTGCATTTCGAAACCAGGATGCTGAGATGGTATCAGGTTAGGTTAGGTTAGGTTGTTTTCCTTATTGTTCTATGGAATGGCTTGGATGCTAAACAAAATCATCTGGAGGCATTCGAGATGTTAACCTATAGAATAATTTTGAAGCTAAACTGGGTGACTATAGAGATAAAAACGTAATCAGTAGAATAAATAAAGAGAAAGAAATAGTAAACACAATTAAAACTAGAGAACTACAATACCTGAGTCTAAGGTGACCAGACGTCCCGATTTTGGGGGGACAGTCTCGATTATTAGAAATTAGAAATAGAAAAAGTCCCGACTTTTGAAAGATTGGATTTTTTTTCGGGTGATCTTTTATTCGCTATTTTGAAGGTAAAAGCTTATATAGTGTGTGCCAAAGGTAAGGAATAAATTCATTAAAAACGAAATTTAAAAAAATTGAAACAAAACCACGAACACGTCGATTTTCTTGATAAAAATACACATTTTTGCAAAACAGTCGATCTTCAATCATCATTTGTTTTTGAGTAATAATGTCATCCATTGCTTTTTTTTTAATGATAACCCCCTATTTTTATTCTTCATTTTGAGAGAACTCATTATCGAAGTGACAGCACAAAAATGTTGCCTTGTTACATAAGAAACTTTTTGAGTAAATGACAATTGAAAGTGAAAAACGGTAAATCATGAAAAATAAAGCAAAAACGTCATCAGATTTAGTTTTTCAAAGTGCTTGAGAATGAAACAAACAATAACCTCTCGCGCTATTAGAAGCATTCCGCTATTAGCATAAGCGATACAAACTCTTATTGCAATTTAAGCTTAAAAGCACATTTAACTGTCACACAAAAAAAAATTAATGATTCTCATCGAATGTAAGGATAAGAACTCAGCAGAAAGTATGCGATTGGTTTAATGCACAATATCCAGATAGCCCCATCAGCCAATCTATAGTTAGTAAGACGAAATCTAAATTTCGAGAAACTGGTGATGTTAAAAATATTCCAAAACCTGGATGTCCAAACGTTATTGAAGATCAGAAACTGAATATTTTGGTAAGTATGGAAGAGATCCTCAGAATACATCTCGATTGCTTTCACAAGAAAATAAAGTTAGTCAGACAACAGTGAGGTATCATGAGGAAGGAAAAATATCATCCCTACAAAATACAACTCGTGCAGGAACTCGAGGTTGCAAGATGAAGGGGTGTGACGTACCTGCAGGGCAGTCGGCGCGTTAGGCCGTGGAGCGAGTGGAGGGTCCCTTCGAAGTAGTAACGAGGGCCAGGCTCTCGGTGTCAGAGAGTGGGGGGGTTAAAAAAAGGCTCCACGTAATTTTACCTCGTTGCTACTTCGTCGCAAAGGGTGGCTCCACCCTACCTGCGTGGGTGGACGACAGACAGTCAGCGAAGTTCAGAAATCACGAACTGTCACAACGCTGACCGTTTGGCGCCAACACCACCAGATTTAAATCTCGCAGTGAGAATAGAAGACTGTAACTGAAATGAATGAGAAAACGTGGGGGAACAAAAAAATAACAGGTGTGAGTCTGTAGTGTAATATCGGCGTTTATTCACACACACAAATGACGGACACCGTGTCCGCGCTCCTGAAAAAAAATACCTCCGAACGCCACCCTTTCGCGCAGGGTTTACTCTATTCGGCCGAATAAAATAAGCTCCTAATCGCGCGATTGAAAGGGCCGAGGGAGCAACCTTTCTCGTACACAGCGCAAAACACGTACGACACGAAACACGTAAACGCAATCTTACACAAAAGAATAAACAGAAAAATTAAATAAACCGGTCTGGCTCAATTTGAGCACACAAAAAAGTTAGGTATCAATATATTATCTGGCCTGGTGTTCCTGGTGGTCTCGTCGGTGGCTGGGTTCAGCTCCGGGATGTCGGCGGTTTCGCGTCGTGGACGCCTGGTGCTCGACTCGCGGCCTCCAGCCAAGAATGGTTTTGGCCGAGCTGCGTAGCCCGTAGCCAAACGCCTGGAAGCACATGGCCTTAATCAAAATGGCCGGACATGTGGCTTCACGAAGAGGAAAAGAAATAACTACTTACTCAGGTGTTATGAGCGTGTTCTCTGCCCCGTACTCGGTGCCTCAATCCCCCTCAAGGGTGGTTAGCTGAGAACCGTTGATTATTCCCGTAAACCGGATGGATGAAACCTTAGCTCAACGGTCCTTCTGGCACGATCTGTACTGGACACGAGTCAATTGAGTTCTGCCTCATGGCGGCGCTCCGCCGGCGAATTTTAAAAATCGCTCACGGGGAAACGCGTCACCACAACAAAAAAAAAATGCGACCACGGTTGCCTATCGTGCAGGTCTATACGCCAATTAATTACTAAAATGCCGTTTCGGCCAACGCTATCTCTGGACCCTTACAGGGGGCTATTGGACATCCAGGATTTTCAATATCTTTAGCATCACCAGTTACAGACATTTTTTATCGAAGTTTTTCACTTTCAATTGTCATTTACTCGAAAAATTTCTTATGTAACATGGCAACATTTGTATACTGTCACTTCTATAATGAAAAGATCTCTCAAAATCAAGAAAAAAAGGGGGTTGTCATTAAAAGAAACAATGGATGACGCCATTACTCAAAAACAAATGATGGTTGACAATCGACTGTCATGCAAAAATGTGTATTTTTATTAAAGAATTTATTCCATACTTTAAGCACACACTGTATATTTCGCCAATAGCTGTATTTGGTAGCAAGCGAAGACTATATTTGGAAGTCGACCAGCGACCTTAATATAAAACGGTACTTACTTTAAAAACTTCGTGTTTATTATATTTGTACTGACGACATTATGTTTCATGATCTTAACGAAAAATTGTAATATAATATTTTATATTTTGCGTTTTGCGTTCTTTGTTCATTCTTTGTGAATCTGGTCACCTTACCTGAGTCATGTGATGAGAAGAGTTAAATATATTTTCATATCGCATATATCATATACAGGATGGCCCACCTATTGCTTGCTCGGACCATTGCTGCTAGACTAATAAAATAAATTGAGGAAAACATCTGATTGAAAGTTATTGGACACATGATAGGCTACTTTTTAAAATATTTTTGAGTGTACAGAGTGTACCATTAATCCGGGACACCAAATTTGGTCCCTTTTGGATAGACCACCCGGTATATTAATTCATTTTCAGAATCTGCTTTAAGAGGGCTTCACAAGTATTTTTTTTTTTAGATCATATGCAACCTTGCCAAGATATGCACATTTTAATCAATTTTAACGAAAAATCATGGACGTGGAAAACAATTCAACAACACCTTATTGTAAGAGATCAAAGAAAGAAGGTGGGTATGCAAATAACTAAGCAATATGCCAAAACATACACAATATTTGGAGTCACGTTGAATGCACATTGTGTTCTGAAACAACAATCGAATTTTGCTATTTTCAAATAGCTAAAACTTATTAAGATTGATCGTTATTTACCTATTAAACAGTATTAATAGAATACAGTCCATATGCTACCATTGAATAATGGTAGCTCATTACATGAGCACTCAGAATATGATGCTGTATACAGGGTGTTCCGTTAAAAAAAGACGAGTTTTAGCCATTTGAAAATAATTCTATTGTTGTTTCAGAACGCCCTGGGTAGTCCACGTGACTTACAACATTGTTTTTTTTTGCATATTGCTTAGGTACATGATTTTTCGTTAAATTTGATTAAAATGTGAATAACTTGGCAAGGTTGCATCTGATCTTAAAAAATAAAAATGATTTGTAAAGATTTTTGAATAATTATTAAGAAAATTTATATAAATATGTTCAAAGACATTTCCATTTTGCTGGATATATTATTTTGACGCTGAAAGTCCTGGCGATTCAGATCCTATCAATCATGTCTTCTCTAGTTTTTTAAATTAATTTAACCTTATATATTTTTCTTAATAATAGTTCAAATACCTTATTTTAGGAAAAAAAAAAGTTTATATTTTAATGTTATTATTGTCAACGGCTTGCCGTATAAGGCTTTATTATGTTGGTAGTTGGATATATCGTTTAGTTTCTTTTGAAAATGAACGTTTGAAGCTTTTAATTAGTCTCTTAGTAAACTTTTCGTTAATTTTTTTGTCGAAAATTTTCTTATGAAAGGCATTGACAGTTTAGGAACCTATACTAATGTGATGATCCACTTTCAAAATAAAAATTCAAAAAGTAGGGTTAGTGTTTGAAATTTTCAAGTTGGCTTTCAAATGACCTTGAAAGTCTACTTCAAGGTTAAGTTAAAGGTCATCATCAGATGTATCCTTTATAGCCATACCACTTTTATTATGGTTAATTTTCGCTTTTGAACATATCTTCGGAGTAATTTGCGTGGATTGATTAAAATAGCCTACCCTGTATGTAAATCAATTATTGGGCACTCTTGGTAAGATTCAGTTTTGCCGATTTGACATTATGATGATGCAGTTCGGATTCGAACTTTTGATCGTCTGTGACAGAGGTAAGGTGTCTTCAATATTTGAACCAGTGATAGCCAGAGTGGTAAATCCGTTTATTTTTTAATTCACATAAGTCCGGAAATATACGTGGGACACATCGTGGAATGTGTCGTATATGTGGAACATCCCTTGTATAAAGTTCCACTATGGTTTTCAACGGCTCATTTATTACATTAACTTTAATTTTTTAAACTGATCCAATTAATTGGATAAAAGGCAAAGTCAATATTTATCATGGAATTTTTCTAAAGCTAATGTCATATTCAGGAATGATAAAATTCTCAGATCGGTCTGCTCTAGGCGAAATAATAATTATTATTTAATTATAATGAATAAATAATAATTGAATATATTAATTTATGCGTGAATGAATATTTATAATGTTTAAAATATCGTGGGAAAAAAACAATTGTGTAAAAAATAGTTCAATCTTAATATTTGTTTCGTATTCTGAGTGAAATTGAATAATTATAACAATTATATTTTCGGAAAAATGACCATGATAAGTAGTCTTATTGATTAAAACAAGTGGAAGATAACAAATGTTATAATTTATTTCAAAAAGTGCATTATTTATTCTATCAAGAATGTAGTCGTGGAAGTATTAAATATATTTATATTTACATGTAAAATACTTATGAATATACAGGGTGTCCAGATACTCTCCTGCCAAACGGAAATCCCACATATTAGACGTCATTTTATTTCGATTTAACCTAAATTGCGTTAGGTTGACTAAGCCGTTAATGACATTTACAGACATGTACAAATGTCAAATTATTTTGATTTCAAAAAGGTAATGTTATTTGTTTTATCTTAAAAACATAAATTAAGTTTAACTCTTATTCAAACTGGTAAATTTTTCTAAGAATGTTGCCCTTAGAAAGCATTTTTTATTAAAGTAATTTAGGTCAAATCAACATAAAATGATGTCTATATAACATTCAAGACCTTTTTGCAACCAAGTGGGCTGGGTTTTCTTTTTGTCAGGTTGGACAAACTGATTCAGTTATGCAACGGAAGTTAATTAGTTTTATGTGTCGACATTTTCTTCCTACGAAATTGTCCAATTTATAATTTCCTGCCGTTTTCACTACTAGCTTTTAAAGATATCACATCATATTTTTACTGCATATTCGAACCCAAAAATAATATTCACTTCTTTCAAAAATTTAATCAAAATTTAAATTTTCTTTCCTGGCCTTCCATTTTCATCTCTAATAATTTAAACTTTACATCTGGTAACAATGTTATTTAAAAAATTTAACCACATATTGAAAACAACTTAACCTAAAAAAAATCCAGTTCCAAAAAGTTCCATTGGGGAATTCATTATTTCCGCAAAAACGCAAAAACATAGTGAATGGAGAGTAGTAAACTAAATCCATTATAGATATGAATTGTCAAAGTGCCATTGAGTTGGCATTATTGGTAAAGTTACTAGGAACGTTAATGGGTATTTTAACTATTTAATTTTGGCGGCAATATTAAAATAATTATTTCAAATTTTTGTCCAATTGTATAATTTTGAATGAATATAAAACGTTTTTGTTTCCTTCTCATTTTCACAATTTATTAACTAAAAATTGCAACGGTACCTACTTCTTGTTATTAAACCAACTCAAATTATTAAAAACTAATAGGTCTCTTGACCTCAAAACACATGTTGACACATATGACATATTTGTTACTAGTGTTTTACGAGTACACTGTCAAAATTATTATTCATATTGGCCGACCTTGAATTTGACCTTTCATATCTATAATGGATGATCTGTATGTGGCATGTCTGTGTGGCAGGAGCATTTCTGTACACCCTGTATATATTTTGAAGTTTAAACCAATATAACTAATATTATATTTTACGTAAACACGTACAGTGCAGCATTTCTATATAAATTAATAATAATTGTTGGCCCGTAGGCTACATGAATATTTTAGCGAAATTATCATGACGAAAATGGGGCATTGGCTAATTTTATGTATCTCGCGCATAAAAGCGGTACGTAAATATAATTAAACAGCAAAAATACATCAAACTGAATTAATATATACATTTATATTATATTATAATTTAAATACGAGAAAATTAGGCGTGTATACATTTTTTCATGAAAAAACTAATTTCGTCTATTGAACTGGATTACTCTATTAGTACAATGGCAAATAAATGTGCATGTATAATGCACACATGTATATAATGCGCTAAAATAACGGTTCTACATTTTGTATTTAATATCAATTTAGACCAGTATTTTGAACTGTATTATACTTCGGGCACATATACTGTGGATATTTGTCCGAAGTATAATACAGTTCAAAATACTGGTCTAAATTTGATTTTAAATACAAAATGCAGAACCGTTATTTTAGCGCATTATATACATGTGTGCATTATACATGCATATTTATTTGCATTTGTACTGACAGAGTAATCCAGTTCAATAGATAAAATTAGTTTTTTCATGAAAAAATGTATACACTTGTAATTAAGTTCCTTTTTTATTTAAAAATCTTATTTCTACCTAATAGTATGAACATTTATTCCATATACGGGTATATATCTGCAGCATACTTAATACATATAATAATAATATATTGATGTTAGGTAGATATATGATATATGGAGTGATACATGATATATGGAATGGCTATCGACTTTCATCTTTGGGCCTATTCCTTTCTACCTATTTTACTTAAAACTTTTATTCAATATTTAATGATGCAAAGAAAACTGTAGCGAGAAAATAAATAATTTCCAGACATAAATTATGGTTTTATAAACATGTTGCTCTCCAAGAAATTTTGCTAATATCATCTCGAGTATTCATGCAATTTTCATAAATACTTTATCTAACTGAAATTGAGTGTACACATCACATCACCGATGAAATGTTGGAGTCGGTGGAATAATAAAATATGACTTTGTAAAGAATGCACATAAAAATATATTATGTATATATCAAGAGCAAACTTGAACTGAAAAGCAAATTCCCTAGATGTTTTAGCAGAAATATAAATACTTTCTTTGCGTACAATTTTATAAGGGCAAGTATCCATTTGAATAATTTTAGTCTTATGGATATTTTTTCTTTGTTTGGTACAAGGATATTCTTAATAATGCAATAATGTAATAATTATTGTTTTATTTTTCTTCTATCTATTTTAATTTAATATTTTTAATTTGATTTAATTGTTAATTTTAATATTGATACATCAAACTACATATAAAAGTAAACTATCACTGTAAAAGCAGAAAGACGTCGATAGCAAATCAAGATTAATACTACTAATAATTAATAGACTTTTTATATTATTTATTTTTCTGATTTTTTGCCGATTGCTAAATATTATATAATTTTTCTTTATATAAAAATAGTACTTTCATTCTTTTGGTTTATACAAAGATAATCCTAGTATTTTTTTACTTTCACAATATAAGTTTATGCAAAACAATTACTTTTGAGTTAAGTTGGTCATCCAAGGTTTATTGATAAATGCTAATTGTATTTAATGAGGGCATTAATGAATTACAATTTCGATTGCTATGTTATTAGTCATTATGTATGTTTTATCTATTGTTGTGAACTAATGTAAACATTGCGATCTTGCAGTAACGATTATTTATGATAAAGTAGCGGCTTGAGTGATTGATATCCAAAAATAAAACTAATTTAAGTTGTGCACCTGCAGATAATTGAGAAATGTTGCTTCGTAACGAGTAGCGAGTTTATTATTTCACAGTCAATGTATTAGGCTAAAATAACGAATGGCTTAAATCACTTTTCCAAACTGTTTCCATTTATTTGTTCAAATAGTTAATTGCAGCCATTCCGTACATCAACAGCAAACTATCCATTACGGATATAAATAAGTCGGTGCGTCAGAGATTGGTCCGAATTCCTGCGCGGCTCAAGAGATTAAAGTTCAATTTTCGAGGATTACGATATTGTTTTTTTTTCTGCGGAAGACAAATACTCGACTTCTCGATGGGATGGTGTTTACCCAGCGGCTCGCGTCCACGGGAAGCGCAAACAATCGAAATCGCTATCTGCATTTTTTTGTGTTTGCACAAATAAATCAATACAAACATATAAAGTGATCTGGCCGAACGGTGGAAGTATAAATAAATATGCAAATGAGCGCCAGGCCCGGGCAAATAAACATGATTTATCGATGTTTGCCCGAGTTTTACGAGGACGCGCGGCCATTTAGTGTTTATGCAAATAGTAAACTAGGCGCAATTATGCATATATGGGGCATGGTTGTATGGTGTTAATATCTTGACATGAACCGCATCTGTAATAATGCACGTGCACTCGATGCAATAACATAATTAGTTATGTACGAGCCGGTAATGTCTGATTATTATGCGAATATTAGCCCGTTAATTAGCTCGTTCCGTGGGTAATTGCTGTATTTAGTGTCATGAGAGGATGTGGAGACGCCAGACGAGGAGTTATTAAAAGGTGGATGAGTCCTCACAGGGATGCACGCTCACCTAATGGGCCCGCATAAAATCAATGACGCTCAAAATTACAACGTTACATTTAGAGGAACGCCAGTAATAGAATCAACTCGCTATGAACTCAAACGCCATGTAATTTTATGTAATTGCTCGTTTGTTTCAGAACTCGAGGGTCCCATTAAATTCCAAAAATTGACAAAATTACGCAGATTACCGTTCATGGGAATTGTTTTGTTCATGACCGGATTAATTCGTCTCCTGATGGACATAACACGTTCGAGAGCGAACAATAGAAAACTCTTTGGTTTTATGTACATATACACATTGTCACACTAACAGTGGGGTGGTTTATGACTGATAAACTACATATTAAATTAAATTAAAAAATAAGTATGAGGGTTCCATACCCTCCATAAATTCATCCATAAAAAATTACGACTGAACATGACAGAATAGCTAAGAACCTTAAACTATTGTGGACACGACATAATGTCGTCTAATCTTTCAATATTTGAATACCAAGGAAAATACCAAAAATGTTTGGAAGTCAATACTCAATAGCCAATACTATCTATCAATATTTGAATACCAAAGAAAATACTAAAAAATATTGGAAGTCAATACTCAAGATCCAATACTCGTACATTTAACGAATTTAAACTGACAAAAATAACTACTGCAAAGCTAACACTCTTAATTACTTCAATAAAAATCTGAGCAAAATTTGACACTTGATATATGCCAAAGATATACACAGTTTAACCCGCCTTATTTTATAAAATTATTTTAATATCAAATTAAATTAGTTTCAATAAAGGAATTCGGCAAATTTACTTTTCGCCTGTTTAATAGAAACATGTCTTTTTGATTATATAATTATAATATAAAGTCTGACCTATGGCCAAATTAGGTATATGCCTAGGGCCCAAAACGCCCCCCCCCTCCCCCCATCGAAGGGGCCCCTAATGAATCGTTTTCTTTATATTATTTATTATTTATTGCAATATTCAAATTTTGGCCATGGCCCCATGAAGTCATAAAGGCGCTGGATAAACGGTATGAAAATAATCCAAAATATGCAAAACAAGACAAAAACATACAAATTTAACACAGAAAACCTTGCAGTTGAATTGCAGTGAAAGTTTACGATAATATTCGTATTAAATTTACAGGGCAAAATGTTTGCTATTAACTAAATAGCAAATTTCCATAACCAAAAAATTCGTAAAAGGAAGTCAATCTCTTTTAGCATTATAAGCTGTAATGCTAAAAAGCCAACTGTAATAAAATTATCGATCTTTAATATCTGTGAATATCAGAACTCAACACATTAAAATTAGTAATATGTTTTAACATAGTATCAATGGTCTATTAGAAATAGGGGAAGATTTCAATTCTGAATTGTATTTACGTATATTAATTAATAATAGTTAACAAAAAACGTAATTTTGTAACATTTTATTCAAAACAATTCGACAGTTTTGTCATGCCTGTCATCATAGCTAATATATTTATTTTAGAAGGAAGTCAGTAGTGTTATCAGAATTTCACCCCTTCTATATTTTTATGTAAGGTCAATTACATAAAAATAGGCACAAACACTGTAGGCACTTACGAAACTAGGCACAAAAGCTATTCTACGACATGGTACTGAAAGTTACTTTATTTACAGTTAATATAGAAGGAGTGAAATCCTGATTACACTACTGACTTCCTTCTAAAATAAATATATTAGCTACGATGAAAGCCATGACAAAAATGTTGAATTGTTTTGAATAAAATTTTACAAAGTTACGATTTTTCTTTTTTAAATATTATTAAATAATGAACGTAAATACAATTCAGAATTTAAATCTTCGTCTATTTCTAATGAACCATTGATACCATGTTAAAACATATCACTAATTTTATTTTTTAGAGTTCTGATATTCACTGAAATTAAATGCCCATATTTCTTTTTTACAATTGGCTAATTATTTATTATTTATCCCTCATTAGTGAAGCATATTGATTAAACTATAGCACGATTTTGAATGTATAATTATTGCATTATTTGGTAGAATACTGATCCACATTCCAACAGATGACTGATTCAACTGATGATAGTTTTGATAGACCTATTTTTATTTTCATCTGGTGCAAGATTTCGTTTCTGTGGGTCAATTTTTCTTCCTTAAGAGCCACTATTAAAAAATCAAGACAAAGAATTAACGAAATTGTCATTTCACGATTAATACAGTTTAATTTTTATTTTGAAAATAACATAAATGGTGAGAATTAATGTTGTTTGTCAAATTTTTCAATTATTGTGTCATAATATCAATAATTACCTACTGTTGAACTTGTGACTATGTCTGTCAAATTTGGAATGATATTTATCAAAATATCATTTTTCTGTCAAATCTTCAATAGTTTTGTTTCGGTTCAAGTTTCAAATTATTGCTATAAAAATTTAAAGAAATTATGTCACAAAGTTACAGTGGTTCTTTACCATTTTAATATTGTAGAAATTGCAACGATGTAAAATATGTCAATTATTCTGTTACATTTCAATTAGTACTAGCAAAATTGTAATAATCATTGCAAAATTTCATTGAAGATTACGTTATTTCAATTATATCTCTGAATTCTGAAAATTCTATTTCCAAAATATGTGGGCTTAAGGGAAATACACTAATTCAATAATTCTAATGTCAAAATAAACATAGCTAGTGAGAATTTATTTTATTTATTTATTTATTTAATTCTAATATAAAATACATTAATGGTGGATTCTTGTTTCTTAATTTAATAACTACTTAAAATAATTCTACTACCTAAACGTACATTATTTGTACTTTATAAGATAAGTAGGCTAATTAATTTAGTAAATTATTGATTACATATTTTTATCTCTGCTACATATAATTTATGTTTTGTAATCAAATGTTCAATTATGCTGTTATAATTTCAATAATTACTGTAAGCAAGTAACTATTGTTACCAAATTTGCAATTCTATTTATCAAAACATCATTTTTTTAATCAAAATTTCAATGGTTTTATCTAAATTTCAACTATTGCTATAATTTAAACAAATATATTGTTAGAAAGTTTCCTTAGTTTTCTAACAATTTAGTATTAGTAAAAATTGCAATGATTGGTGTAAACCATGTCAATTATTCTGTCATATTTCAATTATTACTAGCAAAATTCTAATAATCCAAATTTCAATTTGCCAAATTTCAATGAAGGTTACGTTATTTCAATTATATCTCTGAATTCGGAAAACTCTGTTTCCAAAATATGAGGGCTACAGGGAAATAGACTAATTCGATAATTGTAATATCAAAATAAACATAAGTGGTGAGAATTTATGTTTTATTATCAAATTTTCAATAATGCTGTTCTAATTTCAATAATTACTTTTTAAGTTTCAATTTCTATTAATTTGCAATTTTATTTATCAAAACATTATTTTTTCTGTTAAAATTTCAATGGTTTTGTCTAAATTTCAATTATTGGTATAAAAATTGTAAACATTTATTGTAACAAAGTTCTTTAACATTTTAATATTGTTAAAATTGCTCTCATCGATGTTAATTATTCTGTTACATTTCAATCGATGTTAATTATTCTGTCACATTTCAATTATTACTACAAAAATAGTAATTATCATTGCAAAATGTTCAATTATAACTCTGAATTCGGAAAACTCCGTTTCAAAAATTTGCTAAATATAGGGAGATTCATAAATTTGATCATTTTTATATTGAAAATGGTATAAATGGTAAAAATGTATGTTATATTAACAATTTTTTAATTATGCTGTCATAATTTCAATAATTACTCTTAAACAAGTGACCAATGCCACCAAATTAGCAATATTATTTAACAAAATCATGTTTTCTGTCAAAATTGCAATGGTTTTGTAAAAATTTTAATTATTACTATAAAAATTTCAAAAATTAAATATGTCAACGGGGTCATTTGCTGAGCACACTTTTAAGAGGTTTGGCGAAGGCATCTTTCAGCATTTTTAGCAATTTTGGCTGTTTTTTATGGTTGTTCGCTTTATGGCACGTGTTAATCTCAACCAATCGGCGCCAAAATTTAGGAAGTTTTTTTTTGGGATTCAAATACTATCCAGCCATATGATGAACAAAATTCTAAAAAAAAAAAATTATAATGGACACTCTAAAGCTGTCACAATTTACTGATTACTTTTAATCAAGTGAGTATTGCTACCAAATTTGCAACTCTATCTATAAAAACATCATTTTTCTGTCAAAATTTCGAATGTTTTGTTACTCCCTATAACCCCTACTCTATTACTCTATCAATGAATTTTTAGATTAGAGGGATTAGATTATGTTGTAATTATGTGTCGTATTTATATATTTGTGTAAATTGTTGTATTGATTAGAAATGACAGAGATATTAATTAGTTATTCAATTAATATTGTATTGTAATTAAGTATGTATATATGTATGTATGTATGCATATGTATGTACGTACATATCTGTTTGACAGCTTAACTTTTTTGTATTCTCTTTTTGTACGTTTTTACTCTGTAATGTTCTCTGTGAAAACCATAAAAGCCCTAAAGGGCAGAGGTAAAACCTGGAAACAAGCAAAGGACCTAACAATAGAGAGAAAACAGTGGAAAGAGTTCTACAAACTGTAGAACTAAAACCCCGACACCCAAGAGGGTACAAGGGGCCAATGATTAAGAAAGAGAAAGAATGTTCTCTGTGAATCTAAATACAATAAATGTAATTATTATTATTATTATTTGTTAAAGTTTCAATTATTAATTTATAAATTGCAAAAATAAATGATGTAAAGTTTAAATGGTTCCCCAATAATTTAGTATTGTTAAAATTGCGATTTGTTTCAACAATGTGAATTATTCTGTCACATTTCAATTGTTACTTGCAAATTGTAATTTTCTTTGCCAACTTGTTAATTATAACACTGAATTCTGAAAATTATATTTCGAAATAATATGGGCGACAGGGAAATAGACCATTTTGAGACTCTGAATTCTGAAAATTATATTTCGAAATTAATATGGGCGACAGGGAATAGACTATTTTAATTATTCCATTTTGCACATAATATATGTAAAAGGTGAGACTTTACGTTTTGTTAACAAATTTTCAATTAAGCTGTCATAATTTCAATAATAAATAATGTGAAACATGTGACTATATTGCTGTCAAATTTGGAATTATAACTATCATAACATGAATTGTTTACTGCCATATTTAAATTGTTTTGTCTAAATTTCATTTATTACTAACTATAAAAATTAAAGAAATTAATTATGTTACAAAGTTCCATTTGTTCTCTCTAAATGCGAAAAATATTTGCATGAAAATCCACAGGAGAATAATTGTAGTCTTTCCCATTATTGCATGAATAAATTTAGGCTAAACTATTTCAAATTGCGACTTCTCAATATATTTCAACCAAATTTTAAGCTCACTAATCACAAAAAAATTGCCCAGTGCTTTGTCTGAGATTGTTTTAAATACGTTTATTTTCATTTAAATAACCATATATGTTGTGTATCATTCTATTTAAAATCGTCAGAATGATTACTCTCACTTATTAACATTTTCAACCCTACAGGGATAATGATGTTTAGAAAAATTTGGGTCACAAATTTTAAAATTTTAGGATAATAATATCCCAACACGTAATACAATTTCCACCTTCTCTTTGTAATTCATTTTCAATTTATATTAAATAAACAGAAATACAATCTGAATTAAACCTTTTTAAATGTTGAATACGAAAACAAAATTGAATGACGCCAGCCATGGTTTGAATCACATAATTGATATTTCTGTTATAAAATGTACTGTAATGATTATTATGTTCTACTTTATCGGACGCGGTTTTTAAATTTCATTTGTCAATAATGTTTGATTCTGGATTCATGCTCCAGTATAGGTGTTTACTACACTTTTTGCATAAGCCCTTAAGTCGCTTAACTACATTTGATACAATTCAAATTACCTTCACGGTCCACTAACGACTTTGTTTACTACAATTTTTATGATAGTTTTCCTGACCTATACAAAGACTTGTTTACTACATTTGCACTAATGACTCTCAACTATTTCAGTCATCATCGCAAACCTTTAGGTACTTGTTTACTACAGTCTGTCGGTAGAATAAAATTGGCTCGACTTGTTTACTACAATTTCTAGATAATATTACTGGCTCATTCAGTAATGACTTGTTTACTACGTTTGGGCAAAGAATTTATTTGTGGCAATTGCACCGATCGCACTAATGACCCCCTCCCTGCTGTGATAATCTCGTCACTCAGCTTATAGCAGTATAAAAATTTGAACAACAACATAATTGAATCTCGAGTTTTCTTGAATTGTTATTGGATAGTTCAAGTCACACTAATGAGATTTCGGTATGCACATTGCACATCCCCACCCGAAAGCTCTCTTATCACTACTACATAAACTGAAGCGCCGCAATTACAGAAATCAGTTCTCCGAACAATTTACCAAAATGCAAACCAAAGAGCGTTCAGATTGTCCTTGCATTTTGATGCGCGAAATTAAACGTTTCGCTACGGATTTGGCACGTGAGAAATGGCCACATCTTGAGAGCCCCAAGATTAAGGCGATCGTCACCAACGTCATCGAGGCAGCTGACAGTGACATCAATAGCACGCTTCCTGGTGTCAACCGTAGGCGCAGTTTGACGACGAGGTTCGTCTCTTCCCAGATGGAGCTTGTCAAGAAGTTCATCGTGAAAGCTTTCGCCTTCATCAGCGAATACGCGGACAAGCGGAATATATCTAACTACGATTTCTACAAGCAGATGAAGGAGAAGAACCGCTCCGATGAAGAGAAAACCGCGTTGCTGCTTGGAGCCTCCAAAAACGCCAAGCTGAACATGTGCGATGTGCGTGACAAAGTTAAAAACAAACTAACAGTGCGTCCGAGTGGCCAGAAAACAGTTACAAATAATTATAAGGGCAGTTCTCAGAGCCGTGGACAAAGACATAATAAACTAAAATCGTCGTTGGAGAATTGTGAAAGCAATCAAGATGGTTTATTTGTTGCTGCACGTGAGAGTCAGCAGAAAACAGTTGCAGATAATAACCCGAGGCCTAATTGTTTGAAAATGCCGTTGAAGCAGTATAAGAACATGAAGTTCAATAAATCTGGTTTGTGTGATGTGAGTGATGAAATTCCAGCAGCTACACCAGTACACGTCGATAGGGAAGGAGGATGTAACTTGCCGAGTGATTTTGAAGAGCATCAAAACGTCACCTTCAGCTTGCATTCACCGCAAGATGATAACCAGAATCTCTCGTTTCTTGCAAGAAGACAAAAACTGCAGATAGATAAGTTATTACAACAGCGCTATCATGTACATACAAATACAACAAACAGTGATACAACAAAACCACACAGCAATGCAAATTATATTGACACCAATACAACGCATATTCCAAGAAATGGAAAAATTAATTCGTCTATCATGAATATTGATCAAGCATGTAACAATGATGCAAGACTTTTAAATGAGTGCGATTTAAATTATCCATGTAACACCTCTAATGACGTGATTGTTTTAAAATCGGTGTTAGAAAATAACCATAAATGTGCGAAACGTTTGCAGCAACAAATTGACACAATATTGCAACAACGTTTGCCACAAATTCACAATGTTACACCCAAAGCATCTACAGCTGAAGCACAAATCTGTGCAAAGAAGCTATTTAATAGTGACAGTTTTGATCAAAGTTTTGATGACACGAGCAGTAATTGGTTTGAAAATAGTGACAACCTTCCATCTGAAATATCTGGAGAGTTTTGTGTAGCTGAATTTCCCTCACTGAATGCCACTGTCGTCGTACACCAAGAAAATTATTACATTGATGCTGCCGATGAAGACAACGTCAAAATGAATTTGCCTGAATCATCGTACCAGCAATTCTCAATCAACGTGGTCGAGGGTTTTGTGGATGCAGACATCAGCAAAATCAGGAGCCCAGTTAGAGCCAATTCCCCGATCGTATTTACGTCCACACCCAAAAAGGAGCGTGTTCGGAAAGAAAGCATTACGTCTATTCCTGATTTAAGGAATATGGTCAACGAGTTTGAGCAAGCAGCAGACCTGGTGCCTTCACACGGTGCTGAAGATGCGGTATTACCAGTTTCTGAAGTTGCAAACAGTTCCAAAGTTAATTGTTATGTGCAAGCAGCTGACCTGGTGCCTTCACACGGCAATCAACATGCTGTTTTACCAGTTCCTGAAGTAGCAAACAATTCCGAAGTTCATTGTGGCGTCCAAGCAGCAGACCTGGTGCCTTCACACGGTGACAAAGATGCTGTTTTGCCAGTTCCCGGAGAAGCAAACAAATCCCAAGTTTTTGATGTTCAAGCAACATATGTGGAACCTACAAGAGCTAATTCAGTGTTTACATCAACTCCCAAGAATTATTGTGCTGTGACTGAAAACATTGTGCCTGATGTTTCACCTGTTTGCGTTCCAAATGTTAGTGATGTGAAATCAACATACATGGCCCATACATATAGCAGCGAAGAGGCCAAGGAGCGCTTGAAGCGCATTGATGAGCTATTCCGATCCATCGTCGATTCACCCAGGCGTTCGAGACTCGAGGAAATTCAAGAAGTCGCCAAGAACTTCGTCGCTCTCCAGGAGCGTGTAAACCGCCTCAAGGCTATCCTCATTAATTAACCACTGACTTGCATGATTTAATTGTATAACTTGTACATATTTGTGTTGACCTGTATTGAATGAATATCAATAAAATATACGTTTCAATAATCCACGCTGCAATTATTTTTTTGTTTGGCCTGTGTTCCCTGCACACAGGCGTAAATAAATCCCTTCGCGCTTTTTGTTCGTTACTTTTTCCAATATCCAATTGTGCGACGATTAAATTGCACGGTTTGGCGATAAACAGTTTTAATTCGACAGGACGGATTTCTACGGCTGTCAGCTACACGGCCCACCGCAGCGTCCATTCGAATTCTCTCACCTCACCTCAAACGCAGACAAAACGAAGAACGCAAATTGATGGGGAAAACGAGGAGCGGATCGAACCGGGGCCTTAATTTACTGTCACTAGGCCCAAGATGGGTCGCTTTCTTTACAACGGCATTTTTGTTTGGGTGTTTTTTATTCTCCGGCAAATTGATTTCTGTTAATGGAATATTGCAGCACGAACCAGAGGCACCAGTGTGAAATTGTTGGTCATCACACCACATCGAGGGATGATGGCTCTGTAAGAGAAGTATATTTGATATTGTACCACTGAATATTTGTGTGGCTGAAATCAGTATTACATAAAGAGATATTTTAACACACAAATTGGATCGAATCTCACAAAAAAACGAATGCGAAAATAAGCGGAAAAAATTATAGATATAAAATAATGATATTAAAACGTAACAATTAAAAAAAATTAAAAAAAAATAATAAAAAATTAAAATAATGCATAAACCATCTTGTAACATACAAAATCAAATTTGATTAAGACTGCATTTAGAAAAAATAAATATAAACTATGTTTAAAAAAAATCGATGGCTGAAATGTATACGCTATTACTTAATTTCATAAAATATTCTATAACTTAAGAGTTATTTTAAACCTCAATGAAAATGAACTTAATTTTTAAATCGACATACAGTTAATAATGAAAGTGGCCATTGGAGAGAGATTAATTTCAGTTAATTAGTTAACATTTTATTATTGTTATAATGCTTATATAACTGTTGAACCATTACATAATTAATTATTTATTCAGTGTATCCACTATAAAATAGATATATTTGTTACAATTATTACACATAAAAGAAAAGAAAAACACTCACATATGTAGATTTTGTTTTTGAATCTGCATTATTATTGTTGATTATTTAACTTTTGTATGATTGGCGAAATAATTTATTGATATGCTTTTTACTTCCACATACATACTTTTTACACTATCTATTGCATGTTTCCTTATTTTACATTCTTACATATTTGTCTGTAAAATTGATTAATTTTTTTTGTATCATTGATTAACTAACCTAATCTATAAAACTGACAATACGTTAGAAAATTAATGTACTTACGTATTGAAAATAAAAGTTTATATAAATTTCGATGAATTCAAGTTCAAAAATTGCCATCCATACTAAGTACCAGCTAGTGAATATCACAATTCTGCTTCATTGCGTTCGATGTACATCGCATTTGGTAATATTTACGTAAACCGGAATTTTCGTATTCGTAACAGCCACTTGTGTTTCATTTGTTGTGTTATGGGCATTGTAAAATTTTACGAGGGCAAATGCAAGTATACGTTCTTTGCTCACATTTGTGTGTTAATGTAATAACCACACATAACGCTGCATTTTATTTCCTCTTAAAATTGTGCAACAACACTGCGAAAAGTGCATGGAATTTAGGACATGAACTAAAGGAGTAATAGCAGTAAATGTATACTGTGTATCTGATGTCGTATTATACGGGACACGATATCGGAATATTCAAGCTTTGTTCAAATCTGCTACGGAAAATTATATTACAAAACATTTTCGGGAAAAACTCATGTAAAGCAAGTTAACTAAGAAGAAATTTCATAACCTTTGTTTTAAAATAATTTCAGTGTGATATTACAAAATTTGTAAAATTTAAATCAGTTTTTAATTTATTTTCTAATCATTACGTTTGCTTTGGATATATTTATATACATAAAACTAGACTCAAATTATCAAATTTTTACGCACACTTAATTCTCCCCTGCTAATAACGATTTTGTTTAATTAAAATTTTGTTTGATTTAAGGCTTGATTGTTGCGATAATTGTTATTTTATAGAATATAATTATTGAAAACTTACGTAAAAACAATTTCTGAGAGAATTTTAATATCAAATATAATTAGATGACAGGCCTAAAGTACACTATTCTACACTACACAACAAGAATATTCGCATTCCTAACTTGTGTTTTACACGTGTTTACAACACTACACCAGAAGTGAACAAATTTCTTTAAAGAGATCTAATCGTGTTTCTCACTTATTTAATAGAGAAACTACGTCAAATTTTCAAGAGAATTAGCTTCAGGAGTACTGAACACAAATCTAATATTAAATACGCAATAAATAATTTTTCAGAAATTTCAGACATTGCTAACCAATACTTGTCAATGCAGAAGGTTATACATTCAATTTTCTCAGTTATTTAATACAGAAACATTGTCAATTTTTAGAAGAATTAGCTTCAGGTATACTGAACATAAATCTAATATGAAATATGCTATTAATAAACTTTCACAAATTTCAGTACTGGCTAACTCATACTTGTCCATACAGAAAGTCACCCTTTCGATTTTTTGGCTTATTTAATATAGTAATGTTGTCAAATTTTCAGCCGAATTAGCTTCAGGTATACTGAATATAAATCTAATATGTATTAAATATGCAATTCAGAAACTTTTCAGAAATTTTAGTTATAGCTAACACATTCTGGTCAATGCAGAAAGTTATACATTAGATTTTCTCACTTATTTATTATAGGAACGTCGTCAATTTTCAGAAGAATTAGTTTTAAGCGTACTGAATACAAATCTAATATTAAATATCCAAGTAATAATTTTTCAGAAATTTCAGTAATAACAAACCCCTACTTGTGAATGCAGGAACTTATCTTTCGTTTTTCTCATTTACTTATTACTGAAACTTTGTCAAATTTTCAGGAGAATTAGCTTCAGGTGTACTGAATTCAAATATAATATTAAATAGGCTATTAATATCTTTTCAGAAATTTCAGTAATAGCTAACATATACTTGTCAATGCAGAAAGTTATACTTTCGATTTTCTCCCTTATTTAATACAGAAACTTTGTCAAATTTTCAGGAGAATTAGCTTTAAGTGTACTGAATACACATTCAATATTAAATAGGCTATTAATAAATTTTCAGAAATTTCAGTAATAGCTAACCGATACTTATCAATGCAGAAAGTTATACTTTCGATTTTCTCACTGATTAACACTAATACAGAAACTGTATCAAATTTTCAGGAGAATTAGCTTCAGATTTACTGACTACAAATCTAATATCAAATATGCAATTAATAAATTTTCAGTAATAGCTATACTTGTCAATGCAGAAAGGTATACTTTCGATTTTTTCATTTATTTAATACAGAAACTTTGTCAAATTTTCAGCAGAATTAGCTTCAAGTGTACTAAACACAATTTTAGTATAAAACATGCTATTAATACAGTTTCAGAAATTTCAGTAATAGCTAACCCTTACTTGTCAATGCAGGAAGTTATACTGTCGATTTTCTCACTTATTTAATTCTGAAACTGTGTCAAATATTCAAGATATTTAGTGTTGGGTGTACTGAATACAAATCTAATATTAAATATGAAATTAAGAAATTATCAGAAATTTCAGTAATAGCTAACCAATACATGCCAATGCAGAAAGTTATATGTACTTTCGATTTTCTCACTTAGTTAATACAGAAACTGAGTCAAATTTTCAGGACAATTAGCATCAGGTGTACTGAACACACGTCTTATATTAAATATGTTATTAATACATTTTCAGAAATTTCAGTACTAGATCACCCATCCTTGTCATAAAGAAAAGAAAATGCAGAAAGTTATACTTTCGATTTTCTCACTTATTTAATACAGAAACTTTGTCAAATTTTCAGCAGAACTAGCTTCAGGTGTACTGAACCCAAATTCAATATGAAATATGCTATCAGTAAAGTTTCAGATATTTCAGTAATAGCTAACCCATACTTGTCAATGCAGAAAGTTATACTTTCAATTTTCTCACTTATTTATTACCGAAACTGTGTAATTTTTTTAGGATAATTAGCTTCAGGTTTACTAAATACAAATCTAATATTAAATATGCAATTAATAAATTTTCAGAAATTTCAGTAATAGCTAACCGATACTTGTCAATGCAGAAAGTTATACATTCAATTTTCTCACTTATTTAATACAGAAACTGTGTCAATGTATCAGCAGAATTAGCTTCAAGTGTACTGAACGTAAATCTAATATGTATTAAATATGCAATTAATAAACTTTTTAGAAATTTCAGTAATAGTTAACCCATACTTGTCAATGCAGATATCCATACTTTTGATTTTCTCACTTATTTAATACAGAAACTGTGTCCAATTTTCTAAATAATTATTTATTTTAGGTGTACAGAATTCAAATTAAATATTAAATATGCCATTAATAAATTAAATAAAAAAATTCAGAAATTTCAGTAATAGCTTACCCATACAGTGATACCTTAGACGTGTAGGAAAGAAAAATTTAGAAAAACACGTATGCCTTCAGATTTAAAAAGTAATATGTCAAATATTTCTTTTCATATATAAAATTGAAAAACTACAATCAAATATTGAAAACTTTTAACCAAAAATATTAGCATATTGGTTTCATAGTTAAAATGTAGAAAAAGAGAAAATTTAAAAAGAAAAAAAACGGACACGTTCTCTTAAGCTTTTAAAAACTTAAGCACTAAATAATCTTGAACAAAAATTACTGAAACAGTTGATGTTTGATTTTTGATTATTAGATGCTGAAAAAAAATGTACTGAAATATCAAATCTTAAAGCAAACGATTTTTGGTTTAAAATTTTTTCAGTGTCCTGTGTATCAAATCTAAAATCAGTGTATTAGGTTTACATTCTTCAAAAAATCAAAAAGTCCTGAATAAGTATCTCTCAAGCGCATTTGCAAACAAAACTAAGATTTAAGTTTATAATTCTCTCAATGACTTCTAACAAAACGTCCAAAAAGGCTTAAATTAGTGTCTATCGAGCACATTTGAAAGCAAAAGTGTAAGATGTGAGTTCATAATTCTCTCAGTGTGAATTCGAGGGTTAATCAAATTCATTTATGGTTCAGCAAACTTCCACAATAGAAACTGCTATAGTCTGCATATCTATTGGTGTTGATCTCATTCGATACAGGAAACTTGGTCAAATGAAAGTAAGTTTGATGTATTAACAATGATTTGAAGTTGCCTTACTTATAATTTTTGTCGTACTTTTCATAATTTTGATGAATTTTCAGGGTGAAAATGTCTTAACCGTTATTGCCGTGATGTGAACAGTCCATAGAGGGTTAGGTTATGTCAGGTTAGGTTTCCACAACAACAAAAAGTAAGAGGTCCGATTCGCTTTTGTCTTGTTGCTCAAAGTTATGGCATAAAAAGAGATCTCTAACTTTAAGATTTAAGAGCTTAGAAAGATACAAATTTCAGAAATTTAAGGCTCTCACTAAAATATCTGCATTTATCAAAACAGGTACAAATTAAAAGTTTCCTTTTCGGAATAAGATTAGTCCTACTTACAATAAACATGTATTTATCAAAATAGGTACAAATTAAAAGTTTTCTTTTCGGAAAAAAATTAGTCCTACTTAAAATAAACATCAAGATTCAAGAACTATATAAATATATGAGAAACGTTAAAAACAATGTTGCTGTTTTGTACCATTTTAGTATATTCCCTGAAAATTCTAGATTATACATTATATCGAGAGAACAGCAAAAATCGACGACGAAGTTACGTTGGCCATCTCAACTCATGTCTGCACTAAGATCAGATCTGACATGTTCAGGACATCAAATTTTGAGATTGCTAATGCCAACTTCGTCTTCAATTTTTGTTTAACACTCGATATAATGCATAATTAAGAATTTTTTGATTGACGATAACTGATTGATATATTTTTATATGCAACCATGCACCTTTAAATAGTATTAAGTAAACATTATGAAAGCTAAAATGCAGAAACTTGAAGATGAAAGAAGATAACTATTTATTGTTGGTATTAAAATTCCAATTAGATATTTCATAGTAACTGTATAAACAATTTTTTTAATAGTTTTTGCAGACTAAATGTATTATAAGTTAATTGGAATTTTGAAAATTGTCAATGTTATCTTTTGCCATACCAAAGCTCTCTGTGAAGCAAATGAAACGTGAATTTACCAGTGCGAAAGAAACGTTTGGATAACCAACACTAGTACATGCTTTGACTAACAATAGACGTGGTAGTTGCAATTAAATTAGTAGAGACGTTTCAATGCCCAGCCACGACGTATAATCCTGCGAGCGTTGTAAATTAGTTTCCCTGCGACTGAGAAAAAAAACTCCAATTCCGACTAACGACCACTAAACAAACTCCCCGATTAATCTTGATTAGCGCCGATTGAAACTTTTCCCCGTCCCTGCCAGCGTCTCACAAGTGGGGTCAGATGTCTCCCACAATTCATCCGGCGTCCTCCGACTTCAGAACAGGACCATCCCATTCGCCTCCGGTAATTGATCACGTACAAGCCGCGATCCACATTCGCAGCGCGTCGCGATAGACATCTCGGAAGGTCATTTTTTAAGGGGGCCGCGATGTAGGCTCCGGTCCTGAATCACGGGTATCAACGGCTCGGACGTGAGTTACGGCCTTTCGCGGAACTTCCAAAAAAAAAAACTTCCCACTGATTTCCACCGCAGATTAAGTGGGAGATTCGTAGAACGGAAGAAATACGGCACTTTACTTATTGTAATCGTGCAAAAACAAAGATGTCTGTGATGTATGTCATATACAAAAGAACTATGAAAATTGACCGTTAATCAAAAAAATCTACAAAAATTTATGGCATACCTTATGTGAAGGCCTATTACTGTCTTTCTTTATATACTTGTATCAAATAATATATTAAAAAATAGAATAGACGAAAATCATCTAAACAGGTTAGAAGAAGAAGCTAAACCAAAACATGGAAAAACTCTGAAACTAATAAAATTCAAGAAAAACAAGAAGAAGAGTAAATTTTTAAACAATCGTTACAGAATCTAAATTAAAACATCAAGTAATAATATATACTTTGACACAAATTTTCACAAATATATAATTAAAAACAAAAATATTTATGAAACAATTTCTTCTAATATTATACAGGGTGAGTTTTTTTTCTATTTTAAGCATCGGGATCTCGGAAACCATAAGACTTCGAGATTCGATTAGATGAGGAAAGAAATGTCGCTTTAAGAGCTTATGCAAGATATGCTTTAGTTTTTTTTAAAAATGACCACAGTTTTTCGGTTATAATACAAACTTAACTGACATTTTTTGTAAATGTCAGTTATAGTTGGCTTAGACATTTTCAAAAACGACAATTTTTTAATCTTTATGGCGATACAAGGTTTTCTATACTTACTTTGATAAATAAAGGCAATCTTCGAAAATTATCTTTATGAAAATTATTACTTACTTTGACAAATAAACACGATACAGGACTATTTGTATTATTGAGAGTAGCAATAACAGAGTTTGCCATGGAAAACTTGTTTTTTTCTCTTACTACGAGAATTCTATTAATTTTTCTATTCTAATTATACTAAATTCTATTGAATTATACAACGGAAAGTCCTGCAGCTCCCTTATTTATAAAAGTAATTGTCAAAAAAATGTCCTTTTTAAAAATGTCAAAGCCAACCATGACTGCCATTTAAAAACAACAATCAGTTTGTATTATAACTCAAAAACTGAGCTTTTTATTTCAAGAAACAAAAGTATATCTTGCATAAGCTCTTGAAATGACAACTCATTCCTCATTTAACCGAATCTCTATGTTTTATGGTTTCCGAGATCCCAATGCTTAAAATGAAGAAAAACTTACCCGTATACATAGTATTCAAAAAGTAAAATAAATAAAAATACACATACACAACATAAAACACAAACTTATTTATAAGTAATATATTCTCTATATCTTAAATATATATATATATATATATATATATATATATATATTGTAGAATAACACTTCTGAAGATGGCTTATAAATAGCTGAAACTGGTCAGGTGAAAAACAAATAATAAAAATGACCTAATCTAAGAAATATCATTATATCCTAAATATACTAGCAGTAAATACTCTTAATAAAGAAGAAAGAAAACAACAAAAAGTTCAAGTTTTTATTTAATTCACAAGAGCATTTATGAATATTTCTTAAATTGTCCATTTGAAGCAAACATATCGGAAATTATGTTTTAAATTTCCATGGATAACTACTGTTGAAATTTAAATAATCACTCGGTATATTTGTTATGACTGCATATAGCTGATGAGACCCAAAAGTATGAATAGGCTCTTCAGTTGTATGGATATCCAAATCTTAGAGTTAATAAAATAATGTGTGTATTCACGTATGCACAAGACGACCAAATCTCGAATTATATGGAAATTTCTTTGTTCAGAAAAAGACGGTTTACTGTGGTAGAAATCTCACCTCTCCTCTTAAACTACTCAAGATACAGTAGAGTGCGAATTAATGTGAGCAGAGGTGAAATATTTGAAAAGCCGATTTTATTATTATAAAAGGTTACGAATAAGGGAAATTATTTGTCATATTCTTTTTGGCATAGAATCGACCAGCTTCTTGCAATTTTCCAATAATTTGATATCAAGGAACCATTTACAGTTTCTATCATTTTCTGCTTCATTGTACAGGGTGGCCCAATTTGGATGTTTCTATAGAGGATCTCGGTAACTAGAAGAGATAGAGAAAATCGGAAGGCGTATCCTCGATCTCTTTTTTCAAGACAAACTCAATAGTGAAAATAAAAATTGGCTATCGTCTTTTGTTTTCAAGTTATGGCCTAAAACTCATTATATTCCATTTTAGATTTTCATCAATTTTTCATTTATTTATCATTATTATTAAGATACGAGTTGCATATTCTTGAGGCACTTTTTACGGTGAATCGAATGAGTTTTACAGAATTTTGATATCTTCGGTAATAACCAAGATACAATACAAAGTTTTGTTTTTTTAAATAGAAATTGTAGTTGGCTTTGATCTTAATCAATAGGTTATTTTTTTCCCTTTTCGATGATGTATCACATGTGGATGTTATAATTGCATTTTTGTTGAAATCTAAAAAATCTATAGTCTAGCTTCACAAATAGCCCACAATTTCTCTATTGGATTTACATCTGGTGAATTTCTTGGCTAATTGAGGCAAATAATATTACTATCTTTAAAATCTTTCATCTTTTTCTTTGATTTGTGGCACGGAGCTGAATCTTGGTGGAAAATTGCTTCACTATTTGGAACAACTTTTTCCATATCATTAACTAATATTCGATCCAGATACTCTTTGTATTTGTCACTATTCATCATTCCTTTAATTGGCACAAGAGATCCAAGCCCCAGGCATGAGAAACAACCCCAAAACATCTTCTTCGGGGGATGTTTCACTGTCTGATCAACATGAGCGGTTCTAAGCTTTTCGTTCTGTGATTTACTGACGTATCAGGACCGCTGGCCCTGTACTACAAAGTGTGTCTCATCGGAGAAAAATATCTTCTTCCTATCATCTGTAGTCCAGGTTGCATATTTGTTAGCCCAATGAAGCCTCTTTTTCATCATTGGAGCAGTTAACAATTGTTTTTTCTGCGGTCGGATAACCTTTCTTCCCGATTTCAGAAGTCTTCTCGTACTGTGACATGGAGCTGAATCTTGGTGGAAAATTGCTTCACCATTTGGAACAACTTTTTCCATATCATTAACTAATTTTCGATCCAGTTACTCTTTGTACTTGTCACTATTCATCATTCCTTCAATAGGCACAAGAGATCCAAGCCCCAGGTATGAGAACCAACCCCAAAACATCTTCTTCAGGGCATGTTTCACTGTCTGATCAACATGAGCAGTTCTAAGCTTTTCGTTCTGTAATTTCCTGACGTATCATGACCGCTGGCGCTGTACTACAAAGTGTGTCTCATCGGAGAAAAATACCTTCTTCCTATCATCTGTAGTTCAGGTTGCATATTTGTTAGCCCAAGGAAGCTTCTTTTTCATCATTGGAGGAGTTAACAATTGCTTTTTCTGCGGTCGGATAACCTTTCTTCCCCATTTCAGAAGTCTTCTCGTACTGTCGAGTCGTGAATTGTGACCTCAGAAGCAGCCAGGTCTTGTTGCAACTCGAAACTAGTTTTCCTAGGATTAATCCTTTGTTTCTGAGTATAAACGCTTCATCTCCGGCAGTTGTCTTCCTCTTTCTCCCACACTTGCATTTTCTCTGAATTTCAACTGATTTTAGAATTTTGATCACCGCCCCTTTTCTCTGAATTTCAACTGATCCGGTTTCATTCTTTGGTTTTAGAATTTTGATCACCGCCCCCAAACTTATTCCACACTCTTTCGAAATATCTCTTTGTGTCATAGAAGTATATTAACTTTATATCATAATCTTCTGATGTTTTCTCTGCGTAATATCCATTGTGTAAAACAATGTGATTCACGTATTCAAAACTGCATGAAAGCTACACAAATTTCTTCTCAGTGCTTATAAATACAAAAAAATATTAATTACAACTACTAATTATACCAAATACACGTTGCTTGTATATGCTAATATTATGCTTGATTTGAGATTTGAGATTTGATAAATAGCCCATTACGCGTGACATTTGTGAAATGACAAAGTTGCCAACTACAAAGAATACAAGAAGCCTACACTACTGTAGGCTACACTCAATGGGCTTAACAAAATTCGGTCCTGATTATTATCTTTGAAATTGAATTATCTTTGAAAAGTGGGCGTTGGGCCGAATCAGTTTGGTTTGAGGGAATTTAGTTATTATTAGCAGACATTGTCGATACCCCAAAATTTTTGTTACTTCGACGTAAAATCCACTTGAAACTCGGCATGGGAATAAGAGTCTCGAAGTTCTAGTCCTGTGCTGCTCTCATTCGTAACAATGCCTGGGCACATCCGATGCCACTTAAAAGTACCGAAGTGGCCTTTATTATTTCATCCGGTGGAGGCGCCGCTGGAGCTTTCATAATCTCTAATCGAATTTGTATTCCTCGGCCGTGCCTGTGAAACTTTAAATCCGGCGTAATGAAATTTCGAAGGGCGCTATCAAAAAGGAGGAGCGCGGCGCAATCTATCGCACCGGACGGCCCCTTGACCCACAACAAGTGGCCAAGGTCCCGATCGGCGCGGAAACGTGGAAAACTGCCGGCGCCGCGGCGCGGAAAATTCGCATTTCCCACGCGTCGCGTCGGGACCTGCGGATCCTCCGCGCCGTTTAATTCGATTATGTACGCGCGGCGACACATCCGCGCGGATTCTCATTTATACACGCTCCCGGCCCGTTAATTCTCATTTCGAACCTTAAAAGCAAACAACGGGCCCGCCAGCCCCCGACCCCGAGGCCGCCCACAGCCCTGCGCCGAATTAATCAGGGAGAGAGCAGAGCGCGAGGTGCGACAAGGCTCCGAGCCGGGGCGTGAGATCAAAGTTGTAAAGTAGCTAAGACGGGGCCCTGGCTGTATTATGCAAACCGATACAGATTTGCATAGATACAGACTGACGGCTGGGCGCGGATGAAGAAGAGGCTGGGGGTGAGTCTGGGCGTCGGAGGGTTGAGGCGCAAATGCAGGCATTGATTCTAAAGCGCGGGCGACGTGGAGATCAATCGAACTGATCACAGAATGACTGCATTTAAATATTTAATACGTTTTGGCTAAAGTCGCACCTTTCATATTCATAAAATCCAGCTAGTGGACAACATGTTAAATCGAAACAAAACAATGCACCAATAAAAGTTGAACTACTTTCATTTTGAAGAAAATTGAAATCTTTGAAAATGTTTATTAACTAAAGGGAAAGAGTAAGTTTCAATAATAATGATCTATTTTCTTAATCCTTGGACAGGCAGTGTTTCTGCGTACATTTTAAAAGCAATATAAAATATGCAGAAAAACTTTGCATTTCAGTAACTCAAATATTAATAAAAATACATATTCACAGCCGCATCGCTCGGATCTGATGCACCTCTCGAACCTGCATAAATAATTCAGCTTCTTTGCGCCCCGCTTTTAATAGAATCCGGGCCGAGCTCGGGGCCACTAAAAATAGCGATTACATCACCGCCCCCCAACTTTGAACTCCGCCGTTAATTAATTTACTTCCCCCCGTCCCCCGTGCGCCGCCCGCCCCCCGACGCCCGTCCGGCGGCGGGTCAAAGCGTCCGTGCGCGTTTCCACCTCCGCCATTGAAAGGAAGTCCTCCGTCCGGGGATCTGTGGATCCCGGGGGCGCCTATCTATGTTAATTCGCTAAGTAGGCCGGCACCCTTCCGGGGGGTGAATTTTGAAATAAAAACCGGATTATCGGGGCGCGGACTAATGAAAGCGAATCGATCCGGGCCCTGGAGGGGGTGTTTTTCTTGCGCCCCCGCCGTCGAGTGGGGTGCGCCCGAGGAGTTTTCGAAATTGGAGCGTGGGGCCGTTTGTGGCGTTCGCCCCCCGAGCCGCGGATGGTGAATAGTGTTTGAAATGTAATTTGCGGGTTAAGTATTACGTTGTTTCTGTTCCGTCTTACGGGATTAATCGGATTGGTGCGGGAGCAAAATGTGCAGATTCAATTGCTGTTTTAAGTGCTGTTGTTATGACGTGCAATTTCGCCACGTCCTTATTAACATTTCCCCGGGTAGACTTATAATTTAATAATGCCTATTGTAATATTGCAGAATTATATTTTCACAAAATTAAACTAGCAATATTAATTTTAATGCCCCGTATTTACCCCGTAGTACTTTTAACAATAGCTAATTATCACGAGTACATTACCATGTGTTAATTTCAGTTTTTCATAGAAATACACGTTTTTGGTCTCTTTAACGAAACATAGACATTGCAACACTGGCCTCAGACCTCTTGTTTTTTTTTTTTTAATTTATAAACTTTGATACTTTTACAATCTGTACCTTGTACAATAAGTAAAATTTATGGCGGCTACTAACAAGAAGGGTAAGCTGCCCAGTGGGACACCCTGAAGAATTACCTATTTGCTTACATATTGATAGTTTAAACTAATACACTGATATGAGAAATAAAAACTGCACTTAGAAGCGATGAGGAAGGTCCATAGGCTTATCCTACTTGTTAACTTTGTTCTTTTAAGGATCTTGGGCAAATTTTAATTTCAATAATCAAGTACACAATTTTGTACACTATTTGTCCTTGACTTGTTTTTTGTTTGTCTCTTCCGTTATTATATAGTCTGTTATCAATTTTCTATCTCTTGCTTGTTCTGTTCTGGTGAATGTGTGTATGTTTTTGTGTGTGAAGAATGTGTGCAGAATTGCCAGAATAACCGGTGTTATTTGTAGTTTAATTATTTTTACTTAACTTTTATTTAAAAGTTGAAATTAACCTAAACAGCAGAGTTGGAAAACAAGACCCAACATACAAAGCCGCAATAGGGAAGTACGGAGAAAACACCAGAAACGACAACGGAAGAACACTCCTAAACTTCTGCATAGTACACAACCTAATAATCACGTTCTTCAGACACAAAAACATACACACATTCACCAGAACACAACAAGCGAGAGATAGAAAATCGATAATAGACTATATAATAACGGAAGAGACAAACAAAACACAAATAATGGACAAATAGTGTACAAAATTGTGTACTTGATTATTGAAATTAAAATTTGCCCAAGATCCTTAAAAGAACAAAGTTAACAAATGGGCCGGAAATAGGGAGCGACCACTACCTAGTAATAATACAAATGAGAAAAAAAAAACAGAACAACAAACAAAGAAAACGAGGGTTTGCACCAAAATAAAAACTATCAGCTGAACAATGAAGACACGCAAACAGAATACAAAAAATAAATGGAGAGAGAACTACAACAAAACACAACACAAAAAGCAACGAAAACAGAAAATTTGGAACAAACATGGAACAACCTCAAATAAAGCATAATAAAAGTGGCAAGTAGAATATGCGGAACCTGAAAGAAACAAACAACGAACAGCCTGGTGGTTAACTGAAGTAAGAGACCAGGTAAAACAATGAAACGGGCATGGAAAAAATAACTCAACAACAAAACAAGGGAGATATACGAAGAATATAAAAACGCTAGAAACAAGGTAAAGCAGATAATACTCAAAAACAAACAGAATCAATGAGAAGAATTTGGAGACAAACTCGAAAGAAATAGGACGGAAAACCAAAAACATTTCTACAGCTTATTCTAAAGGAACAGACAAGACAAAACAGCAACATAGAGGATCATAAAAAGCAATAACGGTGTTAATGGAAGAAAAAGAAATAGCAGAAAGATGGAAGGAATATTTGAAGAACTATTGGGAGCCACAAAAGACGAAGAGGAGGAGAACAAAGAGACAAAAAGAACAGAAGCAGATAAAGAAGAGGGAGAAGATATAACAGAAGAAGAAGTGAAAACAGCAATAAAGGAACTCACGGAAAAGCCGCAGGAACTGACAGAATCACCAGTGAAATGATCAAACACATGGACACAAAAGGACAAGATAGGCTAAAGGAAATAATACGGAAAATGTGGAAAACGGAGAAAACACCAAGCGACTGGCAGACAGCACTCATACTACCGATATTTAAAAAGGGGATAAGAAGGAATGTAAAAATTACAGAGGAATAACCCTATTAAACACAGCGATGACAATATACGAAAAACTCATAGACAAAAGGTTAAGACAAGTCCTAGAGAAGACACTACAAGACCAACAGAGTGGATTTAGAAGCGGAAGAAGCGTACAGGACCACATATTCACGCTCAAACAAACATACGAAAAACGAAATGCAGACACAAAAATATACCTAGCGTTTCTAGATCTAAAGAAACCATTCGGTAAGATACCAAGAGCGAAACTATGGGAAACAGTGAAACAAAGGAAGGAAATCGACAAAATGATAAGGATAAGGCGGAAAGACCCCATGGGGTCGATACCCTAATAAAGATTGTTTTTATATATATATATATATATATATATATATATATATATATATATATATATATATATATATATATATATATATATATATATATATATATATATATGATAAGGATAATAAATAATATATACGAAAACAACACCAACACAGTAATATGCACACAATCAGAAACATTTACAACCACAAATGGGCTAAGACAGGGAGGGAGTCTAAGTCCCACACTATTCATTACCTACATAGACGACATAATAACAAAATGCACACCAGAAAGCAACAAGAAGCGGATAGTAGCCTACAAAACATGGGAAAAATAGGAATATCGGAAGGAGCATTTGCAGACCATGTAATAATAATAACAAGCCAAAACAGCTACAAGAAAGAGTAAACCTATGGAACACAGAACTAAAGGCAAAATGAATGAAGCTGAACATATACAAAACAAAAGTAATGGTAGTAGGGAATCAGGAGCAGATACAAATAGAAATTGACAACAAAAAACTTGAGCAAGTAGAGACATACAAATACCTGGGAGTAGAACTGAATGCAGACGGAAAGGAATAGACGTAAATAAACAGCAAAATAAGAAAAACTCAAAACCTATACCAGGCAATCAAAAACACAATCGTAAACAAAAAAGAAATAAGTAAAGAAACAAAGATTAAAGTGTACAAAACAATATACCGACCAATACTAACATGGAAATGCGAAACGCGGAAGCTGGGCAGAACGGGAAAAAATATAATACAAGCAAGCGAAATGAAAGTACTAAGAAGAATCAAAGGAGTAACAAAAATAGAGAAAATAAGAAGCACAAAAACAAGAGAAAATCTAGACATAGAGCCAATACAACTATACATGGAAAAACGACAGATCGGATGGTGGGGACATATGCAAAGAATGGACAACCAAAGAATAGTGAAAATAGTGTGGGAAGCAAAGCCAAACAAGAAGAAAAGGAATGGAAGACCGAGAAACACATGGGATGACAGAATGAAAACAATAATAGAAGAAAGAGGTAAAACATGGAAAGAAGCGAAAGAATCAGCGATGGACAAGACTAATTGGAAGAACTTCATGAACGAAAAACAGTAACAAAAGAAAAAAAGGAGAATGAAAACAACACACCTACACCATTGTGGTGGAAGGTGGACTGAGATATATATCTCATATATGTAGATATACGAGGGCTGTTTGACGGAAGAGTGACTTTTCAAAGGTTGGTAACACATTCGTTATAATGATTATGTTGCTAGCTCCTGACGTCTTTCGGAGGTCTACTGTCAAAATTTGGCACCAATCTGACAAATAGATTATGTATTATACTTATTTGAAGGAAACTGTTTTCGTTGTTTTGTAAATATGTAAAAAAAAAATTCGAGTGTTGATTAAACATTATTTTCTACGTGAAAAAACAATTAAAGAAACCGAGGAAAAGTTACGTAAATATTATCCAGAATCTGCTCCGTCCCATGGAATGATTTGTAAGTGGTTTCTGCTTTTAAAAGTGGCCATATGAGCACGGTTGATGCAGATCGTCCGAAACCATCATTTACTGTGACTACTCCAGAAATGGTTAATAAACTCTATGGCCTTGTAATTGGCAATCGTCGAATAAAAGTTTGTGAGATAGCTAATGAAGTAAACATCTCAACCGAACGGGTATACAATATTTTGCATGAACATTTCAATAAGAAAAAGGTATCCGCGAGATGGTTGCCGCGTTTGCTTAATGGTGATCAAATGCGCGCTCGCATTAAGAATTCAGAAGAATGTTTTGCCGTTTTCAACGTAACTCAAAGGATTTTTTTCGTCGATATGTCGCAGTAGATGAAACTTGGATACATCATTATACTCCAGAAACAAGAATACAGTCTAAATACTGGATTTCTCCATGCGAATATGCTCCCAAAAAGGCAAACACACTTTTTTCGACCAATAAGGTCATGGCCACAGTTTTTTGGGATTCTAAAGGTGTAATCTTTATTAATTGTTTACAAAAAGGAAAAACCATAACTGGCCAGTATTATGCTGATTATGCAGACATGTATTGATGCCGAACTTGAAAAACTACGACCGCATTTGATGAAGAAAAAAAGTGTTGTTCCATCACGATAATGCGCCCTCTCATTCGTCTGCAATTGCTACAACTAAATTGACTGAATTGCATTACGAATTACTGCTTTATCCGCCATATTCGCCAGATCTGGCTCCCAGTGATTTCTTCTTATTTCCAAATTTAAAAAAATGGCTGTGTGGAAAAAGATTTCAGGCAAATGAAGAGGAGATAACCGACACAAATGCATATTTTGAAGACTTTCCGAAAGATTACTTTTTGGAAGGTTTAAAAAAATTGTAAACTCGCCGGGCTAAGTGTGTACACTTGAAAGGGTGTTATGTTGACAAATAAAATATATTTTGAACAGAAAAATAACGTTTTCATTAAAAAGTCACTCTTCCGTCAAACAGCCCTCGTATATATATAAAAGTTGAAATCAATATGAATCAAATGTGGCTAGTAGACGAGATTCAAACTGTAAGTCAAAATGGAAGTGTTTTTTTTTACATAATTAAACCAAAAGTATCTGATTTTATAATCCAAAAACAAATGCAAATTATTACGGATGACATAAAAGGGATGTCAAGAATAGAAATTGTAGCAAATTTGTCTGGTTTATATACAAATCGCAAAATAACGGTATTTTTTTACCTACACTAGATTATTTTAAGGGGGGGGGGCATTTATCTTTCATAGTCTATGACCATGTTTGTGGGCAACCTGCAAACGTAGAGAAATTAAAAGATCGGATAAGCAGCTGAAGGAAAACATTTTGAACAATATTTTAAGTAAATACGTGTTTTTTTTTCATTTTGATATTTTTTAGTGATTGTGTATAAATAAATAATTTAATCAAATATTTTTATAAATCGATTTGAATAATTAAGTCAATTAAAGCAATAAAATAAAAGTTCATCATCATCGTCATAATCATCTTTAATCCCCTTTTACCATACAGCTGTAGAGGTTTGTTTTCCGTTCTTCTTAAGTATTTCTGCAACGCTATAGTCCCAGCATGCTCGCGGTCTTCCTCTAATATGTTTACCGCTTTTCCAAATCCTCTTGGCCTGTCTTCCTTCGTCCATTCTACCAAGATACCCATTCACAAAAAAAAATGTAAAAACTTGATTGTGCGAAATTTTAATAATTGCTTTTTTTCAATCCTCGATTTTCTAAATTTAGAACATTGTGGCTTGACTTCAAGCTTACATTTTCAATTTTCCGATCCTTGATTTTCTACAGTTTTCTACATATGATGCCGTAATTTTCTAATTTGCTATACACTAAATCTTGATTTATGATGTCCCAACTTTTATTTTTTGAAATCTCAATGTTCCAAGCAAAGATTTTCTTTATCTAGATAATTAAAGCTTACATGACACTATTTTAAATATTTGATTCTTAATTTTTCACCTCTCGAGTATTGATGCCCCAATTTTTAATTTTTCAATCCTCGATTTTCTGTATCTAGATAATTGGGGGCTCGATTTCAAGCTTGAATTTTTCAATTTTCGAATCCGCGATTTACTACATTTAGATAATCGAAGACTCGACTTCAAGCTTTGACTATTTCTATTTTACATTCCATGATTCTTCAGTTTTCTATATTTCTTGCCGTAATTTTCACTGTTTCAATATTCGGATTCTTGATTTTTAGCCAATAAGAAATTAGTGATCTCGCTTATACGAAAATTTCCATAGATAACTAGAGCTAAAATTTATATGTTCACTAGGTAGCATGGTTCACTGGAATGTTCATGAAAACTTTGCAAAAATAATAAATATTGAAAACTATATTTATCATAAAGCTAAATAAAACAAACACTTTTCTTTGTTTATATCACACTGTTTATTAAATTTATTGACGATAGTTTCGATCACGTTCTGATCATCATCAAACTTCAACAGAACAATGGTTCAACATTAAATGGTTCAACAGCACAGCATTCAAACCATCACAGATTCCTGAATATTCAAATTCCGTGCCATTTTGCAGATTCATTCATATACTCGTGCAATCCATGATGGCCGCTGTTCGTTTGCTACGCGCTGCGACCTTGAAAGGAATGTTTGGAATGTGGGCTTGTAGTAAATGATTTAATTCATAAAACAGCACTTCTGGTGGCTCCACCAGGAGGCGTTGAACATGCTGAGACGCTGAACACACAACGTAAACCACGAAATTGGGGGTTTCTGAGGCTATTTAGCCCAAAAATACGCATGCCAATGTAATTTACGGGAAATAATTGATATGTGGGATGAGCAAATTTTGGTAGTTCATCCATGTCTAATAGATGGCGCTGGCAGTCAATTCATGAGCATAATAATATTGGAATTACGTTTTTAAGGGTGAATTAGGGCCAAATAAGCATGCCAATACCATTTAAACCATGTTTTAAATATATGGGTTCATTTTCAAGTCAGTCCTTTGCTTATTATGCGAGTTACAAAAATGAATGTTTTAATGTTGGGCCTCACTTGTTTTATACACAAACGCTCTACTAATATTAACAATATTATGTCAAAATATGAGTTATACCCGTATTAAGTGTCATACCAAACAACATCCAAATCAATGTAAACGTTCTCTTTTTATAAGCAAATTTTGTTATTTTTAAATTAACTTTGAAGCTGAATACTGGCTAAACCAAACGGATTTGTATATAGATAAGTTTTGTTAAATCGTCTTCTTTTGATCCCAGTGATCTATGGTTAAGCCATGTCCATACAATTTAGAGACACCCTGTATTCATGTAAATTTCAGATAATATTATAACTCATACATTCTGATAAAAAGAATTTTTGGTGGGCCTATCCATTTGCTGAGAAATTTAATATTAGGTTAAATCAAACACTTGGTTAAGTGTATCCACAAGTGTATCCACAAGTAGTATCCACACATAGTTTCAATTTAAATTTAATATTGTTTACTTGTGTAATATTCAATTACTGTGTTCGTCCTTTTTCGTGTTCTACAGAATACATTTTTTACTTTATAATATAATTAATTAACAGAATAATTAAGAATGATCCCCACAGCTAATTCTGCCTTATTGGTGCCCGTCTTTATCTTCTCCAAATAATATTACTTTGTATGGATTCCTTCCTTCCTTTATATTAAATGAAGTGGAAATTAATTTGTTTTTTAATTGACTTATCAGAATCCTTAAAATTGTATCTCGCATCTGGTAGATTGAACCAACCAACTAATTTCTTCACTTTCTTTGACGCAAATGTGTCTGAAAATGCTGTCTATATCTACCCTACCATGTGTATTTTATAGAAAGTCAACGAATCTGTGACAAAAGTAAATTTAATACCTTAAATATAAATATTAAATAATTCTGTTGTGCGAAATACCAGGGTTTAAACACGGAAAATAACATCTGGCATTGCGTAAAAACCGAGGAGTTAATTCCAGTGAAGTGTCCCCAAAATAGAGGTTCTCAGATTGTTTAAACTGTAGGTGTCTTGTATTAAAGAGAAACTATCAGAAGAAATTTACAACATACATACAGCAGTTCGTTAATGTCAGGAACGGCACTGGAATAAAAAGTTTGTAAATTATTAAATTACAATGTGATGAATTATATGCCCAAAATAACTCACCTCCAAATGAGCAAGACTCGCGTTTCGAATTTTTAAGCGCATACGACATAATTCTTAAAATGTAGATAAAAGGCAGAATAGCCAAATGACTTAATAATTATATTTCTCTATAGGTGAATGATTTCAAATAATTAATCTTACGATATGGAACACACACAGTTTATTTTATAAAAATAACAAGCTAAACTTTCCTGTATTATTTGATTAAATTTCTGTAGTAACAAAGCACAATCCGATAAGTCGAATATAACCGATTGTATCGATTTTTTGTAATTTTTGCCGATATTTACCGTTCCTTTGCGATTCTTCTTTGGCAAAACCCTGTAATATTTTTAGTTTCCAATTTTGACTTGTGGGGTTTTGCCTTAGTACCACAGGTTTAATAGTAAGTATTTAAATTACATTGAATGTGTGTGTGGTAATCACTTGGTGAAACATATTGATTAAGGAGACTTAAAGAAACACTTGCTATAAGTTTCACAATGTTTTTTAATTTAAATAACTCTACAATTCTTTCGGTAGTAAAACCATGTTCAAGTCAGTATTCGTTTGCTCTTGAAAATGGTTTAACTACAGAAACAATTGTAGAGTAATTTCTATAAAAAAAAATGGTGGGACTTATACCAAGTGTTTTTTTTTAAATCTTCTTAATAGAAAGTATATTAAAGTATAAGTGAATACGTAGGTTTTTTAAGTACGAGCGAGTTTGCAAGACACTTGCTCCCACTTGCTATTGAGCAAGTGGGGCTAGATATCCACGCATACTTTACGCTATTATTTATTAGTGCATTTGAATTCCACAAATTGGCCTGGAAATTTGAAATTTTGAGTATGATTAATACGACGCAATCGTTGTAGCTTTGGTTATCAAGGTGTAGAATAAAAAAGAAATAAACAATCTGTCAATTTGTCAGTTGCCTGTAAAAGATGGAATCAAAAATTAGTAATAATTTAAGTGTCAAAGCTGATTCCGTAGTAGTCCGACGATGCATATAGGAAGGAATAGAGATTTATTAAATGGATAGAAGAATAGCACGCGAAATTGAAAAGTGTGTTGACGTTTATGCATGACATTAATTTTGATGGCGTCGTTGTCCTTAGCAACTTATTTTTCTTTTAGTATTGATCTGTAATCAGAAAATAAAAATCCGAACTTTCTAAACAGTACTAGACAAAAATACGGGACACTTTTGTGATACTGTACTTTTCCACACCTAACATTCATCTGCTAAGCGCCTCATAGACTACCCTTCTTCAATTTTAGTACAAATTCTAGTTTTCTGAACGTCATTTAAAATAAGGCATTTTACAATTTTTTCAGTTACTCAGCTAAAATTTAGACAAAAGAGTTATCCCTTTTTTTGTCTAGTACTGTAGATGAAATGTCAATTGAACAGATACTGTATTTAAATCAGTAAATTTCTATGACAAATGAAATTATTCCAACTGTTAATCCAACTATAAGAATGATATAGGCTAATAGTAGTTGCTCTAAATTAATAGCACTAAAATCCATTGCTATTACCGGTAGCTTATTGCCTAATATGTCTTCTTTCCACTTTTCAAGAATTCCACTCTCGCTCAAAATAATGTTTATGTGATCAATCTTATTATGCATTGGAAATCCTTTATTCATGAGCACCCATGAATAGTAAGTCAGACTTATCGGCAGTTGGTAGAACTTGGATCTGTTGAATCGATCCAAGTATAGGGTTTTAAAGTACCTCACCGTCAATGTGTTCTCCATCGTGGCCATATCTCGGTTTATTGCTGTTTGATACATACAATTCGGTATAGAATCGCATGTAGTCCATTCATTATATAACTTCTTGTAGTTTGGATTATTATTGTGGAAAGCGAAAATCTCACGTGTAAAACTAGTACCACCAAATTTTAAGTTGTTGTCCAAAATATCGTTTATGGTTTTTATTTGTTCTCCGTAAATGGGTTTCACTAAATAAGATAAAAATGTACTTTCATATGAGCTTGTAAATACATAAGAGAATAGCACCCAAGAGAGGAATATGTTGCGGAAGAAGAAATGTTTCGGTTGCTTTGTTGACTTTCCTAGGAATACTGATATTACCCGAATGCTAACGTCGCCAAAAACATTGTCTCCATCGTGATTGTTGTTGAGTTTTGAAAATAAAATGGTAATTAACATCATTGCTAAAATTGAGATAATAATAACCACCCAGACTGGCCGTGTGAATATTCGTAAGATTGCATTCCAGTTCCCAACCAACAATGCAGCAGGTACGTAGAAAGCCAAGCTACTCTCTAAGTAAGGAGTTGTTGATTCGAAGTTTTCCAAATACGTACTGTTGGTGCGGAAATTTCCAAACAAAATATCAGCTTTGCGCAGAAATAAAGCTTCAACCATTTCAGTAAGTGAACCGTTTGCTAGTTTCAAGCCAAATGTGGAATAGTTATGTGGTATATAATTGAGAGTAAAGTTATACCTTCTACTAGCAATATTGAGTAGCATAGGTTCTAAACCTAGCATACGTGAATTATTTACATCAACCACAAAGGGTGGTCTTCTGAAAGCCAAAGCATTCACCATACATCCTTGAAAATTAGAGATGAATGTTTTATACACTTGCGCAATCACTGTAAAATTATAATTTCTACAGTTAAACAAAAACGCCTTATTCCTATCAGTGCCACAATTCAACTCAAACGGCGTTGATGTATAAATATCAGTAAACCTGTCCATAACTAATATTCTTTGTATGTAAGCTTCCCAGACCGTATCCATAATTAAGTCCAAATTTTCATTTCCTGTGTATACGATAAAATATTTTGCTTCTGGATTAAACCCACTGGATCTATACAGAGCTCTAAAGTATGCCTGCAGATGTATAATCTCGTCTGAAATTATCAGCACATATGTAGCCAGTGGGTCTATAGCCGTTGCATCAAAATTCTTCTCCAAATTTGCGATTATTGTACTCGTATTCAAAGCCATGAGAGCCAAGTGGTCTACTATGTTACCTGTATCGGAGTAAGCAAACATGGAACGGCTATCAGTGAACTCGTTGTCTATAGCCAACATACATGAGAATACATTCCTTAATTGTCTCTCTAGAGGTGACAAAGACTCACCAAAGCCTGGAACTTCCACATTAACTATAAATGTAGTTTCTAATATCGCTTTGAATATGTAATCCATGTCTATGTAACACAGAAACTAATTGGCATGAAATTGAAGAATATCAAGCTTTATTTTTATTTTGTAGTTGTCAGCTCATCGCCAATACTGGGATTATGAAGTTTTATATCATGTTTCGTTTTATTTTCTATAAAATGATATAAAATGGTAATGCATTAGTTATTATAAAATGCTTCAAATATGCAGCATACATAACAAAACAATTCGTTTAATGTTGTAACAGCCATTATGTGTCAATCTTCCTTTAATATTATTAAATATTTCATTATTATGGGAAATATATAAACATATGGATATATATTATTTAAGTCTAATTACAGGATATACATTACGTTAGATTATAAAAAAAATGTAACAGTTATGACCATAACATATTTAGTACTTAATTTACAATTTTATTTATGTCATTAATAATGCAGTTCGTACATTATAGGTTTTACAGTGTCTAAGTTATCATTGTGTTTTATTGACTATGCAGTTACACATACGTACCTGCACTATACTATCACGCACCTACTCGTACTACATTATCAAAATTTACTATCTCTAGAAAAACGTCATTTAATAAACAGATAAACATAATTCCAAATGTATGAAGTGTCAATTGATCACATTCTGATGATTAAATCTGTAAATTTCTGAGGCAAACGTAATTATTCCACCTGTTAATCCAACTATAAGGATAATGTAGGCTACTAGTAGTTGCTCTAAATTAATAGCACTAAAATCCATTGGTATCAGCGCTGGCTTAACGCCTAATATGTCTTCTTTCCACTTTTCAAGAATTCCGGTCTCGCTCAAAATAATGTTTAACTCATCAATCTTATTGTACATTGGAAATCCTTTATTCATGAGCACCCATGAATAAAAACTCAGACTACTCGGCAGTTGGTAGAACATGGGTCTGTTGAATCGATCCAAGTATAGGGTTTTAAAGTACCTTACCGTCAAGGTGTTCTCCATCGTGGCCATTCCTCGGTTTATTGCTGTTTGATACATACAATTCGGTATAGAATCGCATGCAGTCCATTCATTATATAACTTCTTGTAGTATGGATTATTATTGTGAAAAGCAAAAATCTCACGTGTAAAACTGGTACCACCAAATTTTAGGTTGTTATCCACAATATCCTGTATAGTTTTAATTTGTTTGCCGTAAATGGGTTTCACTAAATATGATAAAAATGTACTTTCATATGAGCTTGTAAATACGTAAGAGAATAGCACCCAAGAGAGGAATATGTTGCGGGAGAAAAAATGTTTCGGTTGCTTTGTAGACTTTCCTAGGAATACTGATATTACCCGAATGCTAACGTCACCTAAAACATTATCTCCATGGTGTTTCATGGTGAGTTTTGCAAATAAAATGGTGATTAACATCATAGCTATAATTGTGAGAATAATAATCACCCAAACTCCCCTTGTGAATATACGTAATATTGCATTCCAGTTCCCAACCAATAATGCAGCAGGCACGTAGAAAGCCAAGCTACTCTCTAAGTAAGGAGTTGTTGATTGGAAGTTTTCTAAATATGTACTGTTGGTGGGGAAATTCCCAAACAAAATATCAGCTTTGCGCAAAAATAAAGCTTCTACCATTCCAGTAAGTGAACCGTTTGCTAGTTTTAAGCCAAATGTGGAAAAGTTGTGTGGTATATAATTGATTGTAAAGTTATACTTTTTACTAGCAATATTGAGAAGCATAGGTTCTACACCTGGCATGAGTGAATTACTTACATCAACCACAAAGGGTGGTCTTCTGAGAGCTAACGCATTTACCGCACAACCGTGAAAATCAGAGATGTGCGTTTTGTATATTTCCGACATCATCGTAAAATTATAATTTCTACAGTTGAACAGAAACTTCTTATTCCTATCAGTACCGCAATCTAACTCAAACGGCGATGATGTATAAATATCCGTAAACCTGTCCATAACTAAAATTCTTTGTATGTAAGCTTCCCAAACCGTATCCATAATTAAGTCCAGATTATCGTTACCTGTGTACACAATAAAATACTTTGCTTCTGGATTAAACCCGCTAGATCTGTACACAGCTCTAAAGTATTCCTGCAGATGTACAATCTCGTCCGAAATTATGAGGACATATGTAGCCAATAAGTCTACAGCTGTTGCATCAAAATTCTCCTCTAAATTTGCGATTGTGCAAGTGTTGTTTAAAGTCACGAACGCCAGGTAGTCAACTATGTAACCCACATCAGAGTAAGCAAACATGGAACGCATATCAGTAAACTCGCTGTCTATTGCAAACATACATGAGAATACATCCCTTTGTTGCCTCTCTAGGGGTGACAAAAACTCGCCATAGCCTGGAATTTCCTCATTAACTATGAATGCAGTTTCTAAAATCGCTCTGAATATGTAATCCATGTTTATGTAACAAATAAATTTATTTACATGAAACTGAAGAATATTAAGCTTATTAAGTAGTGGTTATCAGCACAATGGCTGAAGTGGGTATATGAAGTTTAATGTATTTTATTTTCATTTTATAAAATAAGTAATGGATTACATTTATTATTAAAAGCTTAAACTGTTTAACAAACAAAACATAACAATTCATTTAAGTAGTACCATCAATTATGCATCATCAATCATCCACTAATATTATTAACTATGTCATTATTATGGTAAATATGTGAAAATAAGGATATGTATTACACAGGGTGTTAAAAATCAAATGTACCATATTCGTAGGACATATAGTATAGACCAAAGTAAACCTAAAAACCTTAATAAACAGATGTCCTTCAATAAATCAATGAACCGTTTCAGAGATGGGGATGATTTTAATTTTTATATTTTATTGTCAGTTTTTATCACAAAACATTTAAACTAATTGTGAAAAGTTTTAGTTCTAGCTAAGGCAAATGATCGAAATTCCCGATCCCGAAATTCGGTAAAATAATTTGTATGATCAAAGGTTCAAAATTCGTTTGAATGAATCTAAATGTATTCAAGCTTATAGCACATATTCTAAATTTCAGACGACTGTTAAAATAATGCTTTTGATCAATATTTCAATATTTTTTCTAATTATTAGAATTAAAATATCAACATGATATTTTTTTTGTATTAGGGTTTCGTTTCATTATTTTTTGTCATTATATCGTACATCGTAACTGGCGTTGCATTTCAATATAATTTGTTATAAGACAAAATTATAATGAAAATATGTTTTAAAATATTAGTTACTTAAATTCAAACATATTACTTAAATATTCTTCCTTAACCTTATTTATTAATAAAAATTATAATGATCCCAATAATCATTTATACTATTATAAGTACGTAGAGTTTTATTGAGCGCGTGAAGGATTATTTAAATAATCCAAAACTTGAGTACACTAATCGGCGAATGGTACTAGTTTCTCGGTGCAAATATATTACTGGGACTCAAATCCAGGTCTTCGTGGATGCTAAGTTAAGTGGCCCATACACTATTAAATCTGTTGTACGATAAGTTGTACTGCAGTTCGCAGTAAAAATGAGTATAACAAGTTGGTAGGTCTTTCATCCACAACTGAGATCGTTTGTGTATGTAGGTGAAGTACCTATGCATTTGTTGTACCGATTATTTCTCCGATGAGCAGTACAACTTGTCATACACCATATTGCATAGTGTATGGGCCGTATGAAGGTTCTAAACTTTGAAATTATTTACTTTATCTCTGAAATGACAATGATCACATCAAAATATGCATTTACTCTAACAAAACAAACAAAAATAACTGTGTAGTCAAAAACCGAAGTCACAATGACTAAACCAATAACAGTGTATCATATCCCAACGAATTCATCGCTCATCCCAAAGTAATGACTTCCAGCATTTTCTATTAATTTTCTATATTCAGGAGAGTAATAGCGAATTATGCGGCCACATTCTAATTCTTTGCAATGCAATGCAATTTAATTAATACGGCTCAAGTACAATATCAGATTATCTTTGACCTTGCTTCGGGTTCTGTCCATACTTGTCAATGCACATAGTTATAATTCGGTTTTCTCCCTTATTTAATACAGAAACTTTTTCAAATTGTCAGGAGAATTAGCTTCAGGTGTACCGAACGCAAACCTAATATAAAATATGTTATTAATAAAGTTTCAGAAATTTCAGTAATAGATAACCCATACTTGTCAATGGAGAAAGTTATACTTTCCATTTTCTCAGTTATTGAATACAGAAACTTCGTCAAATTTTCATGAGATTTAACTGCAAGTGTACTGAAAACAAATCTAATAATAAATATGCACTAAATAAATTTCAGGTGTACTCAAAACAAATATAATATCAAATATGCAATTAACAAATTTTCAGAAATTTCTGTAATAGCTAACCCATACTTCTCAATGCAGAAAGTTATACTTTTGATTTTCTCACTTAATAAATGCAGACACTATGTCAAATTTTCAGCAAAATTAGAATATAAAATATTAAATATGCAATTAATAAATTTTCAGAAATTTCAGTAAAATCTAACTCATACTTGTCAATGCAGAAAGTTATACTATCGATTTTCTCACTTATTTAATAAAGAAGCTGTGTCACATTTTTAGGAGAATTAGCTTCAGGTGTAATAAACACAAATCTATTATTAAATATACAAATAATAAATTTTCATAAATTTCATTAATATCTAACTCACACTTGTCAATTCAGAAAGCTTTACTTTCGATCTTCTTACATATTTAATACATAAACTGTGTCAAATTTTCAGAAGGAGTAGCTTCAGGTGTACTAAATACAAATCTAATATTAAATATTCAATTAATTAATGTTCACAAATTTCAGCTACAGCTACCCGATACTTTTTAATGCAGAAAGTTATACTTTCGATTTTCTCACTTATTTTATACAGAAACTGTCTCAAATTTGAAGTGGAATTAGCTTCAGGTATACTAAATACAAATCCAATATGAAATTTTTAATTAATAAACTTTCAGTAATTTCAGTAATACTAACACATACATGTCAATGCAAAAGGCTATACTTTCGGTTTTGTCACATATTTAATACAGAAACTTTGTCAAAATTTCAGGAGACATAGCGTTAGGGAAATCTAATATTAAATAATTTTCATAAATTTCGGTAATATCTAACTCAAACTGGTCAATACACAAAGCTTTACTTCCGATTTTCTCACTTATTTAATTAAAAAACTGTGTCAAATTTTCAGGAGAAATAGCTTAAGGTGTACTAAATACAAATCTAATATTAAATATGTAATTAATAAATGTTCAATAATTTCAGTAATAGCTAACCCTTACTGCAACGCAATTTAATTAATACGGCTAAGTACAATATCAGATTATCTTTGACCTTGCTTCGGTTTCTGTCCATACTTGTCAATGCAGATATACTTTCGATTTTCTCCCATTTTTAATACAGAAACTTTTTCAAATTGTCAGGAGAATTAGCTTCAGGTGTGCCGAACACAAATCTAATATAAAATATGTTATTAATAAAGTTTCAGAAATTTCAGTAATAGATGCCCCATACTTGTCAATGCAGAAAGTTATATTTTCGATTTTCTCAGTTATTTAATACCGAAACTTCGTCAAATTTTCACGAAAATTAGCTTCAAGTGTACTGAATACAAATATAATATGAAATATGCTGTGAATGGAGTTTCAGAAATTTCAGTAATAGCTAACCCATACCTTTCAATGCAGAAAGTTTTATTTTCGATATTCCCAGTTATTTAATGCAGAAACTTCGTCAAATTTTCAGGAGAATTGGCTTCAGGTGTACTAAACACCAATCTAATATGAAATATGTTATTAATAAACTTTCAGAAATTTCAATAATAGCTAACCCATACTTGTCAATGCAGAAGGTTATATTTTCGATTTTCTCAGTTATTTAATACAGAAACTTAGTCAAATTTTCACGATTTATTAGCTTCAAGTGTACTGAGTACAAATATAATATGAAATGTGCTATTAATAAAGTTTCAGAAATTTCGGTAATAGCTAACTTATACTTGTCAATGCAGAAAGCTTTAGTTTCAATTTTCTCGTTCATTTAGTTCATAAACTTTGTCAAATTTTCAGGAGATTTAACTTCATGTGTACTGAAAACAAATCTAATATTAAATATGTAATTAATATATTTTCAGAAATTTCAGAAATAGCTGACTCATAGTTTCTGTGAAAACCATTGTGTCAATAATTGTATCCTAGGTAACTCTATCACGATCAAGGGTAACATGGGAATTATTGACATGGAGGAACAGAATCGTTGGTATTAAATATAATTTGCAAAAATCATATTAGTTAAATGTGATTTAAAATATATTTTATAATTAAAAAATAGCATTAATATTTTCTATGCCTACTTATTAAGATCAAGTTAATAAAATACTATTAAAAATGCTTATACAAACATGTTGTAGGTGCAAGTTTTATCAAGGTAACATATTTTTAGAATTTAGATTAAATAGTAAGATAGTACAAGCAAATGCTTTTCATTTTATTATGTAAACACAATAAAAATACGAGGTTACTAGTGATTAAATTCTACAATGTAAAAGGCAAATAACTGTGACACGTAATATATTATACAGTACAGAATGATGGATATCATAGGAGTTATTATAAATTAATTATCTATAAATGTAGAAAAGTGTGTGCATTACAAAATGAAGGAAATGAAAAAGATGATTCTTGATGAACTAAAAAAAAACGTCACATGTAATTTACTGATATAAATACACTCAATGTAGAAGATATAAAGATGATAGATACTTTTAGATTACCAAATATTAAAAAGCACCAACATTATTAATAACACAGTCCGACATGATTTTTGGTGATTTGATTTTGATAAGTGTCCTTAGCTAATATGGGTACGTTGATTCTGAATGTGCATTTGGTTTGAGCCCATCACGTCAAGATTTTTCACAAAATTAAAAAAACCTTGTGAGATATTTTGTACTAGAGTAAAGAAGTACCTTTATGATATTTCCTAAATTGCATTAAAATTATTTCTTTAAAATACTTGATACATCGATAGAAAATATTTTAGTATAATATTATGTTTATTTCATTTCAATGACAACATTGTTTCATTTTCGCATCTGTCAAGGTCAACTTGATGGCATCGGCAGTTGTTTACGAAATAGTCAGTTAGCGTCAGTTGTTTGCAGCATCGAGTTGTGTTTTATTTTCTGAGTGTTTAGTGCGTCATAATGTCATCAAGAAAGTGCAAAAACAGTCCTGATATATTTTGTTACGTGTGTGATGATTTAACGATAGCAAAGCATCAACGAAACATAACAGAATTTATCAAGAAAGCTTAGCACGCTTACTTCGGTGTAAAGCTTGGTGATCAGGATAAACCTTGGGCTCCACACAAAGTGTGCTTTCAGTGTATCGAGCTACTGAGAAAATTGACAAAAGGTACACGTAGCTCTTTTCCCTTTGGAATTCCTATGGTATGGAGGGAACAAAAAACCATGGAGACGACTGTTACTTTTGCTCCTGCGATGTCAAGGGTTTCAATTCGAAAAATAAACATACTATTCAGTATCCTGATTTACCGTCTGCTGAACGACCTGTACCTCATGGACTAGGATTTTCCATTCCTCCACCTTTTCTTCACACCATCCAACAGCAATCATCAGATGAAAGTTCAAGCGAAAAAACCGATGAAGACGAATTCAATCCTGATATAGACCAATCTCAACAGTTTAACCAAGCTGAACTAAATGACTTAGTGAGAGACTTGGGCCTATCGAAGGATGCTGCACAAATCTTAGTATCACGACTGAAAGACACAAATCTGTTGGCTCCAGGAACTACATTTTCGTGGTATAGGCATTATGAAAAAGAGTTCCCGGAATATTTCTCTCAAGAGGGTTCACTGGTGTATTGTAATAATATTCCTGAAGTGTTATGAAACTGGGAGCTGACAATTACGATTCCACATCATGGAGGTTATTTATTGATTCTTCTAACGAGAAGTCTGAAGGATGTCTTGTTGCACAATGGTAATACATATGCCTCGATGCCTGTTGCTCACTCCGTGCATCTCAAAGAAACGTATGAGAATCTTGAGCTGTTGCTAAATACAATAAAGTATAGCGAATATTGTTGGCAACTCTGTGGAGACCTCAAAATTATATCCATGCTTTTGGGTCAGCAGTCTGGATTCAGAAAGTATCCATGTTTTTTGTGCGAGTGGGACAGTCGAGCACGAAATTTGCATTACGTTAAGAAAGAATGGCTACTCAGAGAAAGACTTGTACAGGGACAAAAAAATGTGCTGCGTGATGCATTAGTTGACCCAAAATTAGTTCTGTTGCCTCCCCTTCACATAAAGTTAGGATTGATGAAGCAGTTGTCAAAGCTTTAAATAAACAAGGTGACTGCTTTAAATACCTGTGCTACAAATTTCCTGCACTTTCTGAAGCTAAACTTAAAGAAGGAATTTTTGTAGGCCCTCAAATTCGAACCTTAAAATCGGACAGATTGTTCCAGAATACAATGACCCTGGTTGAATCTGAAGCATGGAGTTATTTCGTAGAAGTCATAGACGGTTTTCTTGGAAACAATAAGTATCCAAACTACAAAGAAATTGTAGCCAACATGGTCGAAAATTATTAAAAAAACTGGGATGCAATATGAGCGTCAAACTTCATTTTCTGAATTCCCATGTTTTCCTCTTTTTCCGAAAATCTTGGAGCTGTCAGCGAGGAACAGGGAGAGAGGTTACATCAAGACATAAAGAGATGGAGAGACGTTACCTAGGAAGATGGGATATTAGAATAATGGCTGATTACTGCTGGACCTTGAAGAGGGACTCGCTCACAAAAATCCACAAAAAGAAAACTACAAAACGCAGTTTTGAGGGAAAAAGAGAACGATTTTATTTAAAAAAAAAAAACAACGATTGTCTTACGTAGATTATACTGCATTGTTTTTTTAATGAACAACTCAATTTTGCAGTGTAATTTTCTATTAAATATAGTTTCAATAAATATTTTCTCAATATTTTTGGCAGTTTGTATGAAAAATTTCAAACACACTTTTGCTGAATACCTGACGTGCTGGAATAAAGCACAGATCGTGATCAGCACACCCCATTTACTATAGGACACCTATTAAACTTGAAACACTTTCTTATGAAAAAAAAATTTAGGCCTGTGTAATTGAACATTCGACTTTTTTGGGTTTAGATGAAACTAATAACTATACATTTCGTATTATTGAAATTTGGGAATTACATGGATGATTTGATTTGGATGTTTTGGGGTTCAACTGTCATATGCTTACTTCAATATTACTATCTGAATCGAAGCCGATTCCGAGGAGGTTTCGCAAACATTGATTGTATGTTTGGCCGAACAATTGCTTCGAAAATAAACACAGGAGCGGCCACAGTGCTAGTCGTAACACCGGAGCCTCCGGAATACGTGGCATACCCTCGTCGCACATTTTTGAGGGCTGACTTTTGTTGTTTCCCTGTCCCGTCGTCACAGGCAGCCCCACGTCGGGGGAGTATGCAAACAAAATTGCGGTATTCGAGTAACGCCGGTCGGTCTGCGGGCACGGCGAGGACCGGGGGGTGAATAAATACGGGCCGAAATGAAAACCAAATAAGCGCGCCACTAAATCCTTATTGCGGTGGTGTTTATTCAAGTTTATAGCGAGAGGCTGGGGGGATGGGGGTCGAAACGTCGAACGGTATTTACGGGCGGCGGGAGATAAGCCGCTCCCCAGATGAATATTCAGAGGCCTGCCGGAGATTCTTTCCGATTTAAACGGTGGCGAGATAATGCAGTCCTGGTTGACGAAGTAATTAAAATAAACAATGCATTTAAATAAGAATGCGCGCCGGGCACCGCTGAACAAACAGAACACGTTAGATAATTTAACGGTCAATTTAAATCAAGGCCCGAGGCAATATACAATCATTAAGCAACAACTCTGTCCGGGACCAAATCAGGCGACGTAAAAATTTCGCTCTTTATGGTGAGGCTACACGCCGGACATTTTAAACATAACCGCCGCGTAATTTAAGAGCTCCTTGTATTGTGTTCGCGCTCCTAACATACTCTCCGTTCCCCGTGCTTGCTAGTTGCGCCTTATTCCAATTCACATTCATCTTCAAACACCTCTTACAGCCTAGCAGCATCATTAGGACTAAATAGCGATGCGGAGCTATTTGGAAAAATGCGCGCGACAAATAAATTACCTCGCTTAAGGAGCGGAGACGTTGATAGGAGACAAAGGGCACCATTAACCGGGAAGTTTCCGAATGTGTTCGCGCGAACGCGACATCCATATTTCAAATGCGTTAAATAATCGAACTATCGCCGGAAATCTATCCGCATACTTCCGAGAAGTATTCCCGATGGAAATTGTCGACTTGAAATTGTGCTACGTGTGTTATTATCGGCGCGCGAATCAGCCGTGGCACTGTTCTAATGAATTATCCCTGAGACACGATCCTGGTTCCCTGGGGCGTCAAACTTTTCCAATTCACCTTCGGACGTGATGCAAATACTATTTCATTCCGCGATTACCGTCCTTTCTTTACGACCCTGTATTATAATTCAGCCCCCCTATGAATGGGGGGCGCGCGCTGGCGCGGGGAGAGCCGCCTTGCTCCGCGCCGGCGAGAAATTTCGCTCTCAAACTTCTCCGGCGTACAATTTCAAAGTTTTATTATTACAAACAAATATATTACACAATATTAAACTCGTCTCGCTCGAAATTCCTAAAGTTTGACTAGAATTTCTCGGTGTGCGAGCAGGGGAAGAATAAAATATGCAAATATCTTGTTAATACCTTCTACTTACGCCATAATTTTATTAAATGGAAGGCGTTTAATTCGAAAAATATTAACTGGATGCCAAGTTCCGAACTTTTAAGTGGCAGCGCACCAGTATCGCCTCCCTGAATAAGGAAAATTTTATATATTAATGTCTCGCATATGCTCATTTAAATATAGTTAAGGAGAATCTGTTCATTGTAACAAAGCAATTTCCTGCCTGGATCCTCATTAGCGAATAAAATTTATTGTAGTTTCATATTAAAAGTTTTCCAGACTTTTTGCAGATTTCAGTAAAAATTCTATATTACATTGTTTTTATTACATATCTGATACAACGATCGAACGATACAATTTCACAATTACATTATTTTCAAAAAATGTATACACACTTCAGAGAAAATCATGTGATTCGGGTTGAGAATTACTGATATAAATACAATTGTACACTGTACATTCAGAAAGAATTTTGTGAACTTGAATCAGCAAAATTATCTGTGGTTGACTCTCGTACCTACTTTTAGAAATTACGAAAGTCAACCTTAGAAAATTTTGATAACTACTTGAAGAGTCATGTCCTAATAAAATTGACCAGATTGTCAAATTTATGAATCACATAGAGACTATTTTTATTACATATCTGATACAACGAAACAACCATACAATTACATTCAGGAAGAGTTTTGTGAGTCGAGTAGTTAGCAAAATTATCTGGGGTTGACTCTCGTACCTACTTTTTAGAAACTACCAAAGTCAACCTTAGATAATTTTGATTACTACTTGAAGAGTCATGTCCTAATAAAATTTACCAGATTGACAAATTTATGAATCACTTAGAGACTGTTTTTATTACATATCTGATACAACGATACAACGATACAAATTGACAATTACATTATTTTCAAAAAATTCATACACACTTCAGAGAAAATCATGTGATTCCGGTTGAGAATTATTGATATAAATACAAGTGTACACTGTACAGGGTGGCCCAATTTGGATGTTTCTATAGGGGATCTCGGTAACTACAAGAGATAGAGAAAATCGGATGGCGTATCCTCGATCTCTTTTTCAAGACAAACTCAATTGTGAAAACAAAAATTGGCTATCGTCTTTTGTTTTTAAGTTATGGCCAAAAACTCATTATATTCCATTTTCGATTTTTATCAATATTTCATTTATTTGTCATTTTATAGAGATTCGAGTTGCATGTTCTTGGGGCACTATTTTACGGTGAATTGAATGAGTTTTACAGAATTTTCATATCTTCGTTAATAACCAAGATACAATACAAAGTTTTTTTAAATAGAAGTCGTAGTTGGCTTTGGTCTTATTAAATAGGTATTTTTTTCTGTTTTCGATGATGTATCACATGTGGATAATATAATTGCATTTTTGTTGAAATCTATTAAAATTCTATCAAAATAGCATATGTTCTCTTATCGGGCGTGGTATTCTTGTGTTGTTTAAATTGATTGTTTGTCAAGCTAACACATTTGACGTGATCTTTATATTTCGAAGTGTTTAACAATGCCATACGAAAATTATGAAATATTTGATATGTTAGATGCTTTATTCAAAGCCAAAACCATTCACTAATTGACTTAGAAACATATTTTAATCGCTATCCGGAAAGAAAACAACCGGATAAATCAATATTTCAAAGACTAAAAGAAAATATTACCAACCACGGATCTTTCAAGTAACCAAGATCAAGGTCTTGCAATATTGTAGATGCCGAGGAAACTGCCACTAATGTAATTCAGCTGTAAATTGTGAATCCTGCAATTTCCAGCTGGCATATTAAGGATGCATCCGGAATTTCGAACAATCGAGCACTTAGAATTTTGAAGAAACATAAATTTAGACCATTCATTTCTTTGAAAAAGACACCATTTGTACGACCAAGATATAGAACGACAAATTATATAAAATGAGAAATGATAATATTAATATACTTTACGACACCGTTTTATTGATTGTATAAATTCAATTTCTAATATTATTTCAAATTTCACATTCATAATGCTTACAGAATTGTTATTAAAAGATGCAACATATGCATTTTGAATAATGGAAATCAATTGGAACATTAATTGTAATATAAATATTGTGTCTATGATTTTCAATGCTTCATTGAAGCTTTTTTTTTTAATCTTGGAATAATCAATTTACTGGGTTGTCTGCCTTTTAGATGATAGAGCCTGTAATGTTCCCAAGGCAATAAGATAATTTTTATTTATTTAATAAACGTTTCTAACATATATAATATAGTATTCACATGGTATTTTGTAATTTACAGATGGTATATGTGTGCATTTTCAATAAATATTTTTACCACAATACAAGCCTACTACCAGTTTATTACGCCCAATAAGAGAACATATGACGTGTTGACAAAATTTTAATAGATTTCAACAAAAATGCATTTATAACATTCACATGTGATATGTCATTGAAAAGAGAAAAAAATAACCTATTTATTAAGGCCAAAGCCAACTACGACTTGTATTTAAAAAAACACAACTTTGTATTGTATCTTGTTTATTAACGAATATATTAAAATTCTGTAAAACATATACAATTCACTGTAAAAGAGTGCCTGAAGAACGTGTAACTCTTATTTTAATAAAATTATAAATAAATAAAATATTGATAAAAATCGAAAATGGAAAATAATGAGTTTTTGGCCATAACTTCAAAACGAAAGACGATAGCCAATTTTTGTTTTCATCATTGAGTTGGTCTTGAGAAAAGAGATCCAGGATTTGCCATCCGATTTTCTCTATCTCTTCTAGTTACCGAGATCCCCTATAGAAACATCCAGACTGGGCCACCCTGTACATTCAGGAACAATTTCGTGATTCAAGTAGTTATCGAAATTATCTGAAATTGACTGTTGTACCTACTTTTTAGAAGCTATGAAAGTCAACCTCAGATAATTTTGATAACTACTTGAAGAGTCGTGTCCTAATAAAATTGACCAGATTGGCAAATTTATGGATCACTTAAAGACGTTGACCATTCATTTTTTAGCTGGCTTAGACTCATTATCATCATTAACTATCTGCACTTGAGTTCGCAGTACACAATATATAGTCTACGTCAACCTAACCAAGTCTGCTCCAGTTTCTATCGCATTTCTATTAAACGTTGCATGCAATGGCACTTAATTGGGGAAAAAATGGTAAAGAAAATTAGTAACTTTTTTTTTGTTTTTACGAACTTATTCCTGTATAGAATAAATATTCAAAATACGCCATAAAAAATATATGTATATACAGGGTGTCCAAGATAATGATCAACAACATGAGCATCTCGAAAACCGTAAAAGTTACAAAGGCGGTTAAATTACAAAAAAGTTTTTGCAAAAAAGCTGTACAAAGAGGCGCAATTTAGTGGTCAGTAATATGCTGTTGAGAAAACCAGAAGATTCTGCTTACTTCCGGAGATATTCGATAAAATCCAAAAGTTTGCAAGCGAAACGGAACCTGATAAGATCAAACCAAACGTGGAACAACCAAATAAGTAAGCTCCTTCAGAATAAGTGTAAAAACTGGAAAGAAGCAGAAGAATATCAAAAAACAGAACAGAGTGGAAAAAATCAGTACAAATTAAAATGTAAAATAGAATCCAGCACACATCCGACACCTATCAAGGTATAAGGTGTTAATGATTATATACTGGGTGTCCAATATAAAGATCAACATCATGGGGATCTCGGAAACCGTATAAGTTACTAAGGCGGTTAAATTACAAACAAAAGTTGCGCAATTTAGTGTTCAGTAATATTCTGTTGAGAAAACCAAAAATGTTCGCTTACTTCCGGAGATATTCGACAAAATCCGAAATCTCACAATTTACTTCTCTTAATTGTGACTCTGTGATTACTGTCTTCTGTTTTTCAAGATTTGTTCGTATATTTTGACTATTGTAATAAGTATCGTAATTCCTTTATAGTTAATGCAATCTTTGTAATCTCCCTTTTAAAAACTGGCAAAATGAGTGCTACTACCCATTCTTCTGGCAATTTTTTTTGTTCCCAGCTTGTGTTTAGTATATGTAGCCGAACCTCTTTGGCGGTTTTGTCCATATATGTTATCATCTCCGATGAAATTTTGTCCTTTCCAGGTGTCTTTCCATTTTTTAAATATGTGATTACTTCTTCGAGTTCTTTCATTGTGATTTCTGATATTTCTTCTGTGACTACGTTTTCTGATTTATTTTCGTTCCCCCGTTCTGTTTCCTCTCTGCTTGGTTCTTCTGTGCCTAATAGTTCATGGAAATGTTCTCGCCATCTTTTCATTATCTCTTCTTCGTTAGTTATTATTTCCTTTTCCTTGTTTTTGATATATGTTTCTTTGGCTGGTTTATCTTTTCAAAATGATTTTAGTATCTTATAAAATAGTTTTTGGTTTTCTTTGCTGTTTGTTTCCATTATGTTTCCAAATTCCGTCCATGATTTTTCTTTGGTTCTTCTTATCATTTCTTTTACAATATTTCTTTTCTGTTTATATACTTCGTATTGATCAGCCATAAATATAATTAATTGTAATTTCTCGTTAAAATAAAAGAATTTTCTACAAGGATGTTTGCACGCTTCGTGAAGCTGTTGGAATGAATTCTGATATAGATCATAACTTTATATTTATTTATCAGTGTCAGATATTTAATCTTGCTGATATGTTACGGTATGATTATAACCGTGTATCAATTGATAAATGCTTTGGGTTATACCCATACGCCTGGTGAAATTATTGATTGCTTTCATCATTAACTGTATAAAGTGGAACGAACAGGAGTGACCCTGGAAAGCGGACCTTACGCAAAAATGCCCAGCAACGAATTAATGGATAATGGTAAAGATAAATGCGACCGCAAATGGCGACGGGCCAAAACGGGGCATCGAAACAATAACTCGCGGGTAACGCAAAAACGGGACGAAACCCAATGAGCGGACAGTGATAAATCCAGTTCGGTACCCCCATATGGTCCTCGATTATTCAAGCATCGCCTGCAAATACCATGGGGCCGTGCCCAGGACCGTTTCCTGCGGCTCACTCTGTTAATCGCCGATCGCGTCCGTCACAGATGGGCCCCCGTAATTGGTGCCCCCCGACTCAATTTCGTCAAGGCAATTTGTTATGTACACCGCGGAACGTCCGGCGGCAAAAGGGGGGCACCTCGGGGCTGACGCTGGCGCGAAACGATAGGCGCCTTCGGGGGTGGCGGAGACGTCGCTCAGCTAAATTAATGTAGGTAAATTCGCCCGGTCGGGTGTGTCTGGCGCACTCGGGCCCCGGATTCGGTTGTTTATTTGGGGGGCGGCTGGGGCCGGGGGACTCGCATTTAATTTCGAATTAATTTACTGGCACGCCTCGAGATCTCGGTAGTGAAATGTATTTACGATGCTCTATACCGCGTACTACTTGCCCAAATCTGTTCCATAAAATGTTATGATCGGAGCCGGGAACTCACCAGTTCAGAACAATAAAAGGAAAATTACTTGATTAATTTATATAACGAGATCGTAATAATAGTCTCAATTAATGCAAGACACAACAATGCAATCGAAACAATATTATTATAATTGAATACTAATGTTAATTCTTAGTAAGTCACTAGGCATCGCAAATTATTTTTATAGGCGCTGTTGCTTTAATTCAAGCTTACGTATTTATTTAGCTTATGGCACACGAAACTATATAACAGGTTTTTAATTTATAATTTTAAGATCTGAGTGTCGCAAGTATCTAACTACATCAGTGGCGAATTTCATAGAAAGATCGATGGTCCAATGGTAATGTCACTATCATGATGGTTACGTTTCTCATTTGTAGTATTATAGAATATTTTCTTAGTCACTAGAGTCTAAGATTACCTGACTGCTAGTATGTGTTAGTTCATTTAGCGTTATCCAGGGTGCACCACGAGGAGGCGAACTAACTTTACACCCCAAGTTCACGTAAATGAGAAACGTCGAAAACGTCGAATTTTTTTTACAAGTTTTCAAAAAATTGCTCTAATTTCTAATAAAAGTAATGAATAATGTCTTGTTTCTTAAAAAAAATGAGACTCTAATGTGAGAAACAGAAAATTTGTTTTACTTTAGTGACCTAACTATATGCGATTTTCATTAAAAAAAATATTCAACTTAGACATAAAAGCACATTTACTTCTGTTAACGTATTTTGCATTTTTTTTATAAAGTTTCTAAAAATTGCTTTAGTTTCTAATAAAAGTAGGAAATAAAAATTGTCTTGTTGAGAAAAGTTGAAACTTTTAATGTAAGGAACTAAAAAACAGACGAAAAACTGACGAAAAACAGAAAAATAGCATGGAACACTCACATCGAGGGAATAACGAAGAGAAGAAGTGTTATTATAGCACGAAATAAAACACCCATGGCGAGAACCTCCATATCCTGAGCCAGGAAAGATGGAGAAACAACCTACTACCCGAGGACCACTGAGGTGGAACAGTCAACGTGCCTAATTAGAAATAAGAGAAAGAAGAAGAAGAAGAAGAAGAAGCAGAATGTAGAAACTGAAATTTTGTTTTACAATGTATATGCAATGCATATGTATATTCAATTTTTATTAAAAAATCTTCAATTTACACATAAAAACACATTTACTTATGTAGACAATTGTTTTTACCAGTTTTAAAAAAATCGCTTCATCTAATAAAAGTAATGATAAATGTCATGTTTCTTTACAAAAATAAGGCTTCCAATATGAGAAACTGAAAATTTGTTTTACTTTGCAAATTTTTATGAAACATATCTTCAATTTCACTTGAAGTTTCGTAAATTTGTTAACTAGAAAATAGGTCTTCCTTGGCATTTTCCTTAGATTTTATATATTATTTCTTAGATTTATTAAAAAAATCTTCAATTTTTGAAGAAAATTGAATTGTTACTTCGAAGAGTATTGAAATTTTGTATATTTGTTAATTGCAAAAAAGGTGTTTGTTAACTCTTTTAACTTTGGTACAATTCCTAAATATATTCTGTACTGTCATAATTTTAACTTACAGACTGTAAAGATTTGTAGAAAACTGTAAAAGAAATTAATGCCAACACTTTTTCCTATATATTTAATCTGACTATGTAAACCTTGTTTACCATAATTTGCATTTTCCAAAATTACCGGAATTTAAATTAATAGCAATGAAAATTGATTTTTGTTTCTTATTATACATAAGACGTTTTGATAAAATCGCATTCCGTTAATGTAATCTGACATGTTGTACAATTGTTTAAATTTCTTAACCAAGAGTAATAAAAAATGTTGACAAATGGTATAAAACTGTAGCTATACTTAGCTATAAGTATATTATTTGTAACTTTCTACAACACCTGAAAACTTTGTAACAGTTCCTAATTTTGTATCTACAAGAAAGATGGGGAAATTTTCTAAAGTTTCTAAATTCTAATATTACCTAATTTTAACAATTATTTGATTAAGCTGGTTTACAACATAAATATTATTTGTTTCAAAATGCACATGTTTTTAAAAATTATTTTCTCTCAATTCTTTCTAATTATTCAACATATTGTTTTCTTAATTCAGTTGTTCAGTTTGTTATTTCGGTTTTGTTTTCTTTTTTATTATGCAAAACACTTCATCGTATTTTACTATAATTATTACACTCTGATCAGTTTATTTTGGTGATATAGAAAAAAAATGCAATTTCAATTGGATATGTGAGTTCAAAAGGGAACAGATTCCTCCAGAGTAAGATTTTGGGAAACTAAAAAACAACGTTGCAAACCAAAAGCATAAGTCATTGTCAGCTCTAGTTGAGAGAATTAAAATGTGGCATACATTAGACGAAACAAAAGTTGAAACTGTAATTTGTAAGTAAGTCTAAGAAGGATTATAAGCTTTAACAAAATGTGAATTTCAGAATGTATCGAATATTTTTCTATACATGAAAGATGGGGAAATTTTCTAAAGTTTCCAAATTTGAACATTACCTAATTTTAATAACTATTTGATTAGGCTAGTCTACAACATAAATATTATTTGGTTCAAAATGCACAAGTTTTTTAAAATTATTTTCTCACATTTTTTTTAATTATTCGACATTTTGTTTTCTTAATGCAGTTGTTTATTTTGGTTTTGTTTTGTTTTTATTATGCAAAGCACTTAATCTTATTTTACTATAATTATTACAATCTGATAAGTTTATTTTGGTGATATAGAAAAAAAATGCAATTTCAATTGAATATGTTACTTCATAAGGGGACAGATTCCTCCAGAGTAAGATTTTGATAAACTAAAAAACAGCGTTGCAAACCAAAAGCATAAGTCATTTTCAGCTCTAGTTGGGATAATTGAATTGATGAATGGATTGTGGCATACATTAGAAGAAACAAAAGTTGAAACTGTAATTTCTACGTCTAAAAATGATTATAAGCTTTAAAACAATGTGATATTTTAGAATATATCGAAAGATAAAAACAACACCGTTTGAATAAAAAATATGTGCTAAATTGCCACAGAAATTGCAACTGATATAAAAAAAAACATTTTCCTAAATATTATTTAGGCTAAATTGCAATTGAATGAGGCATATTCCAAAAAAAAGACAATATTGCAATTGTAGCATATTGCAAAAGAGGCATATTCCATAAATATTAAAAATAAACTACATCGTTTTTTTTTTATATACAAGGTCTTCCACGCTCATGGACCATTAAAAGTTTATGAGGTTCTCGATAAAATATAAATTTAGAAACAAATAAAAAAATTTGGCTGATTCCCTTCTATTCAGGTGAAATACTTTCGATTCTACTTTCGATTAATTTCGATTCTACTGGAAGTAGCTATTAACTTGTGTTTTTTAAATGGGACACCTTATATATTATTATGTTTCTGGCCTGGTGTAATTTGAAACATATTTTGTAGAGATGTGTGTATACCTATCTTTTTTTACTTTCCGAGATAAAAAATACATTCCAAGATTTTGACCTCAAAAAGACATTATGAAAATTGGCTTCACTTTCTCTTACAAATAAGATAAAAATTTAAATTTTATCTCTATTTATTTTACAGCTGAAAATTTTGACAATTAGTCATTCAAAAATGTCATTAGTTAAGTGCCCTCTTAAATTACGCGTATTTCATTCTTTTTTAAATAGAATGACATACGTTTTATCTCATAAAACAATTGGCTTAACAATTTACTACAAAAAGTATTTGACAACCATATTATATATAATAAAGCAAACAAGTTTTTTTTACAGATCATCCTTTTTATAATTATGATGAATATTTTACCTATTGCGAACAGACAGTCGAAGTGTTGGGATAAATTTTGTTTATTATTATTCATTTACTTAAACGTTAGCGTGTAGTTCATGGTATGTAATTTTATGTGTATAACCCTAAGATTAGCACTCATAATTTTAATAGATGTCATAACTTTTATATATTGACAATGTAATAGGTAAATGAAAATTTAGGAAGAATCCTACTAGATTTTTCAGATGGAGTGAAAATTTGCCAGAAATTAAACGTCGATCTTTAAATCGAAGATGAGTCTCGAAGACACTTGAAAATATGAAGAAAAAAAAAATGGCGCGCCATAATGCTCGAAAATTCGAGTTAAATACCGGTTTTTGTTGTTGTACTTTCAACTAGTTTTTTTTTTCAGTAGGTGTGACAGTTAAACGAAAACTGTTATCATCTCTCATTTTGTATTGTCGTTTTTTTCATTTGACTGATGTCATTTTCATTTGATAAAAGTCAGTTTCATTTGATAGATGTTTTGGATCAACGAACTGAGATGTTCCGAACATATGCCAAATGCTTATCAGCATATATGGTTTGCAGTTTATTACAAGGATTTTATCAGAAATTTGCAGAAAGAAGTCAAAAACATTGATAGCATTATGAGTACCACTGTAGATTTATCTAAAATGCTCTCCAAGTGGTAGTTTCATTGGCCATTATTTTCAGTGGATCAAATTTATTCATAACACACGAGAACAGCTTTTAGGTTAAAATTAAGTTTTTCAAGGAATTTTCTTGTATCCAATTGTGAATACCAGCCAGTGCTTCTTGTATGTATTACATTGAATATTGAGGCTTATCTTTTCTTAATGCGAAGAGTGTAATAGCATCTTAATTATCTTGCAAAAATGAAGAGGCTTTTAATGCAGAGTCAACCAATCAAGCGGAGGACTAAATCAAGCCGGTTTAATGGGTGGCCTTAATTCGCGATGCGAGATTGTGTTTCGGGAAAATTGTATCAAAATATCTCATCATTCTTAATCCGGAGCGCATATTGTGTTAAGGCCGGGAGGGAGAGGTCGGTAATTAAAACCGCGAACTTGTACCATTAGTGCAATCAACCCTCTCCCATCTGCGCCGCGGCTCCATCCTTGGCCTGCTTCGCGCAGTTCAAAGAAGCGGGGAACACCATTGTTAGATTCTATTTATAATACATTAGCTGTTATCAGTCAGCCGGATGAGATTTACGGCGCCGCCGTGTCCTCCCCGTGGGCGGCCAACCCCCTGAATAGGGGGTTGGGGGAGACGTGCTTGAGCGTGGGTCTCCCCTTCTAAGTACGTCATCCACGAGAGATGGCTGAATTAATAATTCATTTTATTGATATATGGTAATTGGTTTTAGTGAAAATTGCAATCTTCCCGTCGGTCGCGGTTTATCGGACCGCCGGATTGAGATTTATTAGCAATTTTCGCTTTATTTGTTTTAATATAATGATAGAAGATGATCGCGGCAGACATCGGATAATATCTCATGCCAGACACCGCGGAGGAGAATGAGCGCCAATGGTCCGGAAAGTTCACGTTACATAATTTAATATTCATTAGAATAAATTTACAATTAAAAATGAAGACAGCACGGTTAAATTAACGCCCCCCTGGTTTCCATTAAGCCTGTCACTTTGTAAATTAGGTGCGATAGTTTATTAATTGACTTCATTAGTTCAATTCGAATCCGATTATTCTCTGGAATGCAATTCAGACCTTTTTCACCGTCGCGAAGTTGAAAATAAAACAATAAAACGAGGTCCAGCCGTGCCGGCCACCTTCCATTTCTCGCATTTAATAGAAACTTATATCAAGCTTAAAGTTTAAAAAGCGTAACCATTCAGGATTATGGTAATATTAAAGTCGCGTATCAAAACATAAACTGAAATATGACGGTCGTATTTCAAAGTTAGTGCCGTGTCAACCGTAAATTTCATAACAAATCTAAAAAAGCGACGGCAATTTCTCATATTAGTGCTCCACTTCGAGGGGGCGGCACTTTCTTCGCCTAAACGTGAGTTATCGCGGGCGTACCGAAAATTCAAAGAGACGCGCGTCGGGACGCGCTGGTGCCACCTTAACAATCCTCATGAAGAGGAATTCGCGGAGTGCCATCGTCTGCAGCGGGCAGCGGTAAGTGTAAGCAGCAAGTAGCCGAAGCGACAATTTATAGTGAACAAACGTGTCCGTGCACTTGTCCAGGCATTTTTCCACGCGGAAGAGAACGGTCGACAGGAATTGTTGGCCGCAGAAACTATGAAGATGAATGTGCAGCGGTGGTCCCCGATTAAAAAACAATAACCACTTGTCTCACGCGCCATCGCCGCTTACTTTATATGCGTTTTCGTTAGAATCTGATTTATTCCCCGTTTAGTGGAGATCTATGGCCGACGAGGAAGCCTCCGATCTCGCCTGAATTTTAAACGAATACACTCTACAAGAAATCTAATTAAAGGAATTCTTCAGATAGCGCAATAAATTACTGCGGAGAACGTCGTACCTCATTCGGGCACAATAACCAGCGCGTAATTGACACATTATATTACTTCTGGGAACCAGCTGCACCGCAAATACGGGAATATGAAATATTTTAATAACTTATTTCGTTATCAGAGCATTCAATTCTAATACGGAAACTCGACCATACTATATTAGAGAAGTCCATACAAAGATGACAAATACATTGCATTTGTTGTACAACACTTGCATTTCATTCAACAAAGTGGCTATTAAACAATAGCTATCATTGTTTTTAGAACATAATAACTGTACTGTACTGTATAGATATGTCTACTATACAGAGTGATTCAAAATTATGTGGCACAATTGAAACCACAACAAAAAAGACTAATTAAACTTTTCGCCATCTCGCTTCGATAAAAAGTTATGGAGCTTTAATTGAAAAATATTAGCAAAAATCAATGTGGCGGTTGCTATTCACTAGTAGTAATTAAACAATGATAGAAGCAGAAGGAATGTCGGAGGAAAAAGGGGCCCCAAAAGAAGAAGTGGAAAAACTACTAAAGGAGGAACTACAAATAGATATAAAAAACTGAAAGATGCCACATCACCACAAAAAAAACAGTACAATAACGGTGGCGGAAGTCAGAGAGTGGGAAGACAAAATGAGCATCCTAAGAAATAAGAATAAACTAGGAGGAAAATAAATATATATATATAGACTGCGACTACACAAAGGAGGAACTGAAGATACAAGCAATAATAAGAAGAAAAGCCAAAGAAGAAAAGTTCAAAGGGAACAATGTAAAATTATACAAGGAGAAATTAATAGTAAACCAGAAACAACACGTCTGGAATGAAGATACACAAGAATTAAAAGAGGAGAACATTACAAAAAACTATTATAGCAAACAAACAGACAAGAAACAACAATAACGACAAAGCAAAGAAACAGGACAAGAAAAATAGGAACATGGAATGTAAGATCAATAAAGGGAGAGGAAGTTGAACTAGAGGAAGTATTTCAGAAAACAAAAATGGATCTAATAGGACTAACGAAAACAAAAATGAAAGGGAAAGGAATCAAATATATTGGAAACCATCTACTATTATACAGTGGGGTAGAAACCAAAACAAGAGCAAAAGCAGGAGTGGCTTGCATAATGAGAAAAGAAGAAACATGGAAATTATCAGAATGGCAAGGACACACAGAGCGCATACTAACCCTAACAATGAAAGATAATAAGACTAAAACCAACTACATAATAGTCTACGGACCAAATGAAAATGAAACAAAAGAAAATAAAGATAAATTTTGGAAAAAAACTACAGGAAATCACAGAACAGTACGAAGATGAAACATTATACCTAAAGGGTGACCTAAACGCTAGACTAGCTAATAAGAACAGAGGATTAGAACACGTAATAGGGAGACAAGGAGAAAAACACAAAAACGGAAATGGAAACTACTTCTGCGCTATAAACAATCTAATAATACTGAACACACTCTACAAACACAAGAGAATACACAAATACATGAGAGAAGTAAGCAGTAGACACGAACGATCAATAATAGATTACATAATAACGAAAGAGATCCAAACAGCAGCGATAATACCGATATGACAAAAACTAAAAGGGAAACTGGAACCGTCGCAGAGCGGATTCAGAATAGAACATTGCATAATAGATCACCTATTCACAATCAGGAACTTAATAAATGAACTAAGAGAGCACCAGAAACAAATATACATGGCATACATAGATCTAGAAAAAGCCTTTGACAAAATAAACAGAGAATACGTATGGCAGGCACTACAAGAACAACAAGGAGGACAAAAACTGATTAGGGCAATAAAAAGTGTATATATATATATATATATATATACATATATATATATATACATATATATATATATACATATATATATATATATATATATATATATATATATATATATATATATATATATATACTGCGTTTCAAAAAAAATGTACCACCTAGAAGGAGTTGACGTAGAACTCTGAAATTATGTGAAAATAGTTAGTATGTGTTGAGAAACAATTGATTAAATTTTCATCGAAAAATAATAATATTTATTAAGAAAATAATTAATAATGTGTTGCATCTCCGCGCACTCTTATGCATTCAGCAACCCTTCTGGGCATGCTGGAAATCAAATGGTCCAATGCATCTTGAGGCGCATCCTCCCAACAATTTAAATGAATTAAGACACCATCTTCAGATTGCCTGGGATGAGCTGCCTCAAGATGCATTGGACCATTTGATTTCCAGCATGCCCAGAAGGGTTGCTGAATGCATAAGAGTGCGCGGAGATGCAACACATTATTAATTATTTTCTTAATAAATATTATTATTTTTCGATGAAAATTTAATCAATTGTTTCTCAACACATACTAACTATTTTCACATAATTTCAGAGTTCTACGTCAACTCCTTCTAGGTGGTACATTTTTTTTGAAACGCAGTGTATATATATATATATATATATACATATATATATATATATATATATATATATATATATATATATATATATATATATATATATATATATATATATATATATATATATGTTTTTGTAATTTGTTCTCCATTTTAGTAGAGAACCGGGTATTCGGCCAGGGTCAATAAAAACACAATATTTGTTTTACACTTCCAAGCTTTCGGACATATGTTTGTGTCCTTCGTCAGGGATGTTACTAAAAACATTTATTAATTATTTTAGCAACAAAAGAAAACAGTATATACATATATGGGTAATTATTAGATTAGTTAAAATGAAAACTTACAATTAATTTGTGTTGTATATGATGAGTGTCATTAATCTTTTCATGACAGAAAAAAATTATTTTATAATTAAATTTGTTATTAAGAACATATATCTAGATTATATGTTTAGATAATAATTTTTCTTTATTTTTGTGTTATTTTGTCATTCCTAGATAATTCTATTAAAAATGAATAAATATTACTGAGACCGTCAGTATCAGATTTAAAATTCATGCTATTTTTGATGTCTTTTTTAATATGATACATCTCCAGAAAAAGTCTCCCTTTTTTAGAGTTGCAATAATCTATCACAGTAGTGTTTTTGAAATCAGGTCTATGGTCAAAATTATTGGAGTGTATTGCTAAAGCACACGATTTTTTGTTGAGCTTACAATCGCTTCTATGTTGTGTTAATCTAGATTTCAACCATTGGGTGGATTGGCCGTAATACGTTAGGTTACAATCACTACATGGAATTTTGTATACTATATTTGATTGTTATGCAACCAAAATTACATGCACGTGCAACTTGGTAATTTGAAATGTCAAAACTATTGACAGAAAATGTATTCATTGCAAGAAAGTGTTTAAATAGGGCACTTTCACAAATGAGTTACTATTTCGGGATTAACAGTTGATGATTTCTATTTGAACAGGAATGATGGGATTGGTGTCTCAGGATATTTTTTATAATTTTAACGTATATTTACGTAACGTATAAAACGTCAAAATTGTTGGCGGAAAATGTATTCAACGCAAGAAAGTATTTAAATTTTCTTCATCAGTACCTTCTTCAGCATAGCATAACATGTTTAATTTCATTTCTTCAGTCAAAACGTGGCATCTTGTAGTTCATTTATGATGACTACCGGAGATGCATCATCTACTTTTAAATTTGGCGATTATATTACTAATTGTTCCGATTGATGGTATTGGTCTCTCAGGATAATGCACAGAAAATAAATCGCGCAGTCCGTATACTAATGCCACATTGTTACCAGTGCTCTGTATTTGTGCACTGGTACAGATGCACTGCCCAGATTGTATCTTTTCTTGCGTTGACTACATTTTCTGTCTACAGTTTTGACGTTTTATTAAATGGGTTATGAATTTGTCATTTTTTTTTAAATAATTGAGTTACCCACGCTAGTAAATTTGGTTGCATACATTAAATTTTAGCGTATGATTGATACTGTCGTTTTAAAACTGAACATATCCTATGTTCAGAGATTAAAAAAACGCGCGGTATATACCAAGCGAGAGAACTGTATAAGAACGGGTAACATGAAGCCAACAATTTCACAATGAGCAACGGTCTAAGACAAAGAGGAGCGTTAAGCCCATGTCTATTTATAATGGCTATAGATGCGGCAATGAAAAAAATAAAAGAGAAAACAAAAAAAACACACATAGGATACAGAAACCTTAAAGCAATGGAAATCACAGAGTGTATATTTGTAGACAATGTAGCACTAATAGCGAAAAACATTAAGGACCTAGAAGCAAACATTAAGATACGGAGCGAGGAACTTGCAAAAGCGGGACTGAAAATCTAAACAGAAAAAAAACTAAATAATGAAAATAGGGGGAGGAAAAGAAACGGAAGAAATAACAATAAGCAACACCAAAATAGAACAAAGCGAACAAATTAAATACCTAGAAGAAAATAAACCAATCAAGAATTATGATTATAATAATAATAATAATAATAGAAGCAGAAGCAACGAAGTAAACAATAACAATTACAACAGCCATTCAAAATGACTTCCTTGATGTTGAATGATATTTATTTGTAGCTATACTTGATATACACTCGCTGATAAAATATACACTTTTAAATACAACTAACAGTTAAGATATACAGCGTGTCCCACTCTTATGGTACATTAAAGTGTAGAGGTTCCTGATTAAATAAAAATTTGAAAAAAAAACATTCAAATATGGCTGATTCCGTTCTATTCAGGTGAAATAGTTTCAACCTCTATCAACCGTAGAAACGGAAGTAGCCACCATCTTTTGTAATTTAAATGGAACACCCTTTATATTATTATGTTTCTGGCTTCCCCATGTAATTTGAAGTATCTGTTGTTGAGATGTGTGTACACTAGGGTGGTCCTTATTTTGGAAAAGTCTCGATTTTTTGGAGTGCTCCCCCTAAATCAAAAGCAGGGGCCGTATAACTAATTATACATTCGTTATCATTATGTTTCGTTGTTTTGTCTTTTATCATAAAATTTTGTTAGATTGCAGATTTAATTGATGATAATTTAATCAAATTAACTCGTTTTTTTTTCAGATATAAGATGGCTAAGACATGATTCCAAGCTGACACTTCTATTAACAAATTCCCTTCCTACAATATCCAATACAATGATCATATTTAGTATGTTTGTTATTAAAGTTATTTCCATCCATCCACGAAGATGTTCCCAGGTTGGTGTTGAAAATGATCCGGAGACATTTTTTTGCGTTTTGAGACATTTTTGGCACCTTTATGTTATGATTTTTGTAGAATAAAGTTTGCTTTATTTAGTATTACCATGATTAATTCCTCAATTCCATTTTCAGATTAAAAAAACATAGTATACAGTCAGATATACATGTCAGTTAAGATGTCACTATTCACATAAAATCGAAGTCCCTCCTCTGTCCTGTTGGAGTGGTCAACAGGTAGTGAGATACAATAGCGAGCCTAAACTCTCTGAGTTATGCAGTCCAAAGCACTTAATTTCCAAGGGATCAAAGGAATATATTAATTATAAAACAAGTTACTTTGTATCACATAAATTTTCGACTTCTTGGGTAATCATTATCAAACAAATAAAGTAATGATTCCCTAAGTAGTCGAAACTATAGTCACAAATAAATAAATTTATGTGATACTCACAAAGTAACTTGTTTTATTTATAATTGATAAAATGTATCACGAAGTAAACGCCGCCACAATTCAGGATAAATTAATGGTTTATAGCTTTATGGGCCAAAACAGCTCCCGCGGTTTTGGGATACATTCTCATTGGTCAATTTCTACCAGTAGGGGCATTTAGGTTTTATGTGAAAAGTGACATCTTATCTGGCATGGACTATAGCCCCAACATAATCAAATGAGCACCTAAATAGATTGATTTAGTTTCCTAAACTCTTTGCAGGGTTAATTTAAAAAAAAAAAAATTTAAATATTCAGATTTATTTTTATTTTTTTTATATCAGTGAGCAATATTCTTATATGCTATCAATTTGAATACTTCCAATAATTTTTCAATTAAATTTTCTACCGAACATTTGGAGGCCAAGCAACAGGAGGATTATTCTAACTGTACAGAAGAAGAAGAAGAAAAAGCAGAAGAAGATGACGAAATTAAACTCGTGAATATTCTTAAAATATAAGCAACAAAGCACAACGACCAAGTATTTTAACTGTGATGCCTAAGATTTCAACAATTCTTTATATATTTGAAGGTTTTTAATGTATTTTCTTATTTTAACACTTTGGATTTTTCACAAATATTAAAATTTTATAATCTAATGAAAACAGTTATTATTACTAACTTTGTCTCTAAGTTATACCTTCTACCATAGAACCAACAACATCATAATTAAAATACTATCGATTATGCAACGTGCAAATTTTCTTGCAATTTTATAAAGTCCAAACCCCTTATGACTGAATGGTAAGTAAGGTAAGTAAGCATTAAGTAAGAATCAACTATAAGAACTAATGTCTGCATAGTATATACGATTTGTAGAGAAGCATTTTGTAAGTGCCACTAGAGTTAAACGGTTATTCAATAACTCTACCACAAAATTTAATAAACTTTTTCTAAGGGCCATATTTGTATAGAAAAAAAGCGATTTGAGTTATTGCTTGCGCTTGGAGTTTAACATGTTGTACATCCTTAATTCTTCTCAATATTTTGAAATTTTTTATTTACATTTGCGACCGGTTTCAATTTCACATGGAATCAATCATCTTCAGGCAAAAATTGTCAAAAGCTATATAAGAGTATTGTTTCTAGAGAGTGTCTGCATGTTCTCTGACAGTCTCAGGACTTATACGACAATAACATAAGATATATATTTAATTTGGTAACATCGATAAAGTATACAGTGGTAACAAAGGTAAGCATCGATCACACATGAATAACATAAGAAACTTACATACACGTTAAATTCTACAAAATAAAACGATAAAACTAATAAGACTGCCAGAGAACATGCAGACATTATCTAGAAACAACACTATTACATAGATATTGACAATTTTTGCCTGAAGATGATTCAATGTGGAATCGAAACCGATTGAATTATAAATAAAAATTAAAAATATTAACAAGAATTAAGGAAGTAGGTACATATTAAATCCCAAGCAATAAAACTAATCTTAATATGAGAAACATAAGAGAGATTTAAGTTGAGTCGAGATGAGTTGGCAGAATAATTATTTATTAGTAGACTTTTCTACAGTTAACAATTTTCACCAAGGAACATTTTTAATGGTTCCTAACTCTATAAGATAAATAAATGAACATTTTCAAAAATACTCTGTAAAATTTTTATTTTTAACTAAGAAGGCTGTGGTTTCATTTTATAAAGTTTTACACATGAACACCAACAAAAATGATCTGATAGTGAAAAATTTATTAAATGTCTGATTTCTAACAACGTTGCCTAATTCATATATTAAAATAATTAAATTATTGCTTCAACCATTCAAGTGTGCTAATTAGATTTATGGTTTAAATAAACAAATCATCAACTATATTTTATATTTTAATTTGATAGATTTGCTTTCGTAAAATAAAAATAGCAAATAAATTCTGTACTCAATAGATACTCAATTTGATGGCAACATTGCCCCCTGTCATAAAATATAACCTTTATTTAAAATATAACCTTTTTTTTTTCAAGTGTAGTGACTTTTTACATTGGCCAACAACACTATCACCCTAACAGAGCCAACTTCGTTAAAAATAAAAATGGAACTGAGTTCAGCTAGGTATTATTTCTAGAAAAAACGGATCTAGGTTTAAAGTTAATAAGATATAAGTTTTTAATGAGTTGGGAGAGAAATTATTTAACAGCCAAGTTTTCTACAGTTCAAAATTTCCCATGGTAAAGCTAATTATAATAACAATAATGTTCAAAGCTCAATTTAAAATTTATCTATTTTGAGTAATACGAGTATTCCAAAACATTACTCGTCCATTAAACATACCTAATATATTCTGTTAGTTGGTACCTGCAATAAAACACTTTATTGCCGGAAACCTTGGGTACTCAGCAATTCGTTAATTATCATTCAAGACGTGTGGTTTCCGCGAACGTGATGTTATTTGTAATTGATAACATCATGCAGCAAAACATGCATTTAAATCTCTTTTTACAAGAAAAACGGAATACGAAGGTACTGAAATCTGGACATATTTAAACATTATGCAGAAACAAAGAGATTTCCAACTGCGGATAAAATCAAAACAGGAAATCATATATCGTAACGTGATATGCTAAACATTCATAATGAAAATATTTTTATGGTATCAATAATCATTATCATGTAAATCAGTATCATTCGTATCTAAAGAGTTTTATGTGGATGAAGCGAAATCGATCGAGATTATATTGTCAGTTGTTGTAAGTTGCTCGCAGTATACAATAATTCAACAAAGCAGCAGATATAGCCCTTATTAAATAACTCTGCATGGAAGCATGCGATCAAAACTGAATATTTTTGAACAAATATCATATTGATTATAGCGAAATTAGATTTGTCTTCAAAAAATGTAATCTCTGAAATTGAAGTTGAAAGACCCTTTGTTATGCATTCATATTCATATGCGTTTGCTTGTCTCTTTGTGAATTTGAACGTTTAAATCAAATTTCTACAAATATTATCTTATTTGGATAGTTAATGATAGAATGCATAATGCGGAAAGACCGGTTAGGTCGATAGCCGAATAAAGATCGATCTACTACTACTGAAGTCGAAAAGGTTCAGAAAGGTTGAAAAAAATAGTAGTGGGCAAATATGGATCAGTAATGCTCGACGTCCGTACTTGGAGAATTATTGATTTATATTTTTAATGCATAAGGGTTTTGTTATGCATTCATGTGTTTGCCTGTCTCTATGTGAATTTGAACGTTTAAATCAAATTTCTCCAAATTTTATCTTATTTGGATAGTTAATGAATGAATGCGTATTGCTTAACAAATATATTTTTGGTATCTGTACCGCAAGGAATTCTTTTGTGACAGAATATTAAATGAACTCTCATACGCGAACGAAATGCAGAACCATCTCAAGGATGAAATTTAATATTCACCTTATAACCGAATCAATAAAAACCTGTGGCATCCAGGGAAATCCGGTGTTCACCCGACCTACACCTACTGCAGTTATTACGCTTTTACAATTGCCATTTCGAATTAATGCTTAACAATGTGCTGGCGTTATATTTCTGCAACAATGCGCGTTAAAAATTCCGAACGCTTATTTCATGGGAGATTGTAAGGAAACCCACTTACCTCGCTGCATTGTAAGAAAAGTACAATTCAATTGTGAATTTCCGCACAGAGCAGATTCCACAATACAAGAGCAACTGCGCTTAACCACTGATGAGCAGTTGAGACGAAAATGAGATTTATGTAAATAAGGTATTTTATTTTGTTTATTCTGTCATAATGTACCATGTATTTATACTATTTTTGTTTTTGTCCTTTGTTTCTCATTGACTGACTTATCACATGTGTATATAACTGCTAAGAGAATAAAATTCTTATTATTATTGTTATGGATACGAAATGGTACATTATTGGTAATTAATTGAGACGTTATGAATAAATAGGCAATTAAAATTAGATAATTTTAATTGACTTTCAGTAGTGAACTGTTTCGGTAGTGGAATAATAAAAAAAAAAGTTTTTATACAAGCATATAAATTATATTACATTTTTAGCAGTATTAAGTTTACTGTTAATTAATTATGTATAATTGTTATGCCCACGAGGCGTATAAAATTATTTTGTAACAGCAATGAGTGTTTAGAAGTAAACGTAACGTTGCTCGTTTAAGACGATTTAACAAGCCACGTTTATAGCCCAAAAATGCTGCAGCTGCGAAGAAATTAATTTACGGATCATAACAAACTTACGAGTTTCACATCACGTTCCTGCAAGTTACTGCTGAAACTGCAGTAAAAAAACAAGAGACATTAGGCGCTATAACTCCTCCAGTTTGGTCGACGAATTCCAAAGGGAGCTAAAAGTGTTGAGCAGTTGTGTGATTAATATCAGACACTCGTTTTAGCAATTTCACGTCGATTTGGATAAATAATAAATAAAGCTCTTCACGGCTCTCAGTGCATTAAAGCCTCATTCGTTACTCCGCGATGTGGCATGAAAAGGAGGTGGAGGCGAATGTCTTTGTGGGAAAACACTTTCTTGATATGTTTTGACTGCTCAAACAATGGTGCGACACAGTTCATTAAACGCAAACAATAAAGGAATCTTTTCGTAAACACCCAGTAAATCTCGGACGGCTCTGGCGCACTCGGAAATCACAAATATTGGAGTAACGTTATACACCAGCTGGCAAACAATAACCGGGGCATTATTTTCTCAAATTACTTTTGCACTGCACGAGCGATCCGCACACAACATATTTCACGCCAGTTCATAAATAAAAGAAATGCAGCAGCATTTTTGAAACTGCAACGCACAATCAAAAATCTCATACATTTTAAATTCGATTCACCACCGGCGGGAGGTTTATCGCTATCGTAATCACCGCGGATCCAGGTAATTAACATTGCGACAGTTTACAGCCCGCCAAAAACCCGCGGCGATTATTAATTGAATTAATTAATTAATTAGCAATCAAAGCGCGATTTCATATTTTGGCTCGATTAAGCCGGCGCTAATTAGCGTTTCACTCTCGATTTGGCGCCAACGCGCACAAAAATCACATGTAACTCTAACGATGCACGATCGATTTCGTCCGCTAGCGGAGCATCAAACCGTGTAATTTATTTATAACGCCCCCGCGCATAACCAATTCGTACTTATCGAGGAAACATTCGGTCCTGCCGACCTACATTTAAATCCGATTGTGAAAGAAAATAAAAATACACGAGGATGCTGCAATGCTCTAAAATTCCATTTGTGGTGTTTTAACGTAGACAACCCAATGCACCATCCATATTTTATTACCGCAAACAGCACTAAAACGTAATTAAATCGTGCTGAATTGATAGCAGAATATTATTAATAGTTTCTGCTGTTGTTACCAATAATTAATATTATTACAACAAAAATAAACGCTCGTTCTCGCGTTTAAACATTCTTACGTGGGTAAAACGCATTTTAAACACTTGTACAATAAATAACTATTATCTACGACTAATTTATAATATAAGTATGACACTTGAGGTTTTTGCAGTATAATGCTACATGTTATTCCCTTAGGGAATAATAAGTAGGGATTAATAGTCATTATTCGCTCCAATTGCAAAATTTACGGAAATACCTTAACGGAAACATCAAATTCCATTTACAATCAAACGTACGTATCCTTCAACAAATGGCTTCTTCGAAAGAACTCAAAATCATTTTCCGAAAATGTTCTATTAGCCTATTTAGTCGCAAGATAAAGTAGAGTGTACTACTCACAATAATGGCTATTATTGTTGACTCGTGGTATAATCTACTATTATACTCGCATATGGTGTAGCTTTTTTCTTCTTTCTTTCTTAATGTTTCCCTCTTTTTCCCTTTTTGATGTTGAGGTGTAAATCTATTTTTATAGAATTATATCCATTATTTTCTGTTGTCTGTTAGTTATTTTACTTGCTTCCAACTCTTCCCTTTTTTCTGCAGCGTTTTGTTTATTGTACCAATTCACGTTTCCTGTGGTCCTCCTCTTGCTCTCTTCCCGTTTGCTCTTGCCTCCCACACTTGTTTAAATTGCCTTTCTTCACTCAGTCTGTTTATGTGCCCCAGCCATCTTAATTGCCCCTCTTCTATTTTCTTCATTATCGACGTGGTTCCCTTATTTCTACGTTGCTCAGTCTGTCCTTCCTTGTCACTCCTTCCACACTTCTTAAGTACTTCATCGCTTGTATTTTAGATTTTTGCCTTGTGTAAATCACCCACGTCTCACTCCCAATGTGTCAGTATTGGTGCAAATATTGTTCTTAAAACTGTCATCTTCGTTTTTTTTTATATATATTTATTTCTTGTTTATGAACGCTCTTCTTACTGTACTATACAGTCTCCCTGTTGTTTTTAGTCTGTTGTGGATGCCCTTTGCTCTTTTTCCGTGACTGTCTATTATTGTTCCTAATCACTCAAATTCTTGCACATGTTCTATCTGTTCTCCACTTATTCGTATGTTGGTTATTTGGTTCTCCTTAGTTATCACCATCACTTTTGTGTTTTCTCTATTTATCTTCAGATTCCTTTTATTTAGAGCCTCCTTCCATATATCCACATTCTCTTTCAGTTTCTGCAAATATCACTATATCATCTGCAAATACACTCTCTTTTATTTCAATTTTCCTCATATTCCTGCATCCTACGTATATTGCTTTGGTTTTCAACCGTGTTTCTTTTATTATAACGTCCATTATTGATATGAATAACAGTGGGCTTAGTATTCCTCCTTGTCTCACTCCGTGGTTTATCCTGATTTTCCTGAGTTTGTTCTATCTGTTCTTCACTTATTCGTATGTTGGTTATTTTTTTTTGTCCTTAGTTATCGCCATTACTTTGTTTTTCTCAATTTATCTTTAGATTCCTTTTATTTAGAGCCTCCTTCCATATTTCCACATTCTCTATCAGTTTTTTTTATTTCTGCAAATATCACTGCATCTTCTGCAAATGCACACTATTTTATTTCTATTTTCTTCATATCCCTGTATCCTACGTATATTCATTGATTATAATACCCTAAATTGTTTAGAGATTTATGTGTCAAAGTTGTTTAAAGTTTAATTGTTTAATTGTTTTAATAAAATAATGCGAAAATCTCGATCACGAGTTGTCCCCGTTTTTTTTGTCGTCGATAGTACAAGAGACCATTTCATAGGATAAAATCTATGTATTTCAAAACACATTGTCAAGTAAATAAGTATTCCTATATCCTAGAATTGTTTTTTTACCAACTCTTACATATTTGCGAATTTTGTATCACTGTACTAGATTTCATACTTAATTCTGTAATAATACTATACAAATCAAAGAAATCATGATATTCAGAATATCATGATTTTTATCCAACCCAGCCTAAGCATGAACTTTGATTTTTAGTAACCATAAAATCTAGACATTTCAGGATGCACATTCTAGAATTTTGTATTACTGACCAAGATTGCATACTTGATTCTGCAATAGCATTGTTTAAATTAAAAGCAAAATACAAGTTGAAATCAAAAGAATCTAAAAAAATTACTAGAAAATAAATGTGTAAATAAATGTATGTACTAATGTGAATGTGTCTGATTAGTAACTGTGGGTACAATATTAATAAATTTGGAAGATGGCTCATTTATCTGTTAAAATTGTTTAAAGCCACGTTCAAGCTAATAAAATAGTGCGAAAATCTCTATCAAGAGTTGTTTTCGTAATACCCTAATAAGGGTATTATAATCAATGGTATATTGCTTTGGTTCTCAGTCTTGTTTCTTTTATTATATCGTCCATTATTGATATGAATTACAGTGGGCTTAATTCTGTCTGCCTGTTTCCGGTTCTTATGTAGTTTATCTTTTCTTTGTATACTAACTGAATTGCCTTTATTAATTCCCCACCAGCCCTTTTTTCCTCTAGTCCCTTCCACATTCATCCCGTGGTATACTGCCAAAACCCTTTTCTAGATCTATGAAACATAGGTATCTTTCTTTGTTATACTCTCAATTTTTTTCAGTTATCTGTTTTATCGTAAAGGTCATGCACACTGTGTCTGAACCTGCTCTGGGAATCGTGTAGTTGGTGTTCTATTATTTACCTTAGCTTCGTCTGAAAAATTATCTCGTATATTTTCCCCTGTACACTGAGAAGTGTACCTTTGTTGTTGCTACATTGTCTGCTGTCTCCCATCTTATATACTGGGATTATCACTGCTCCTTCCCAGTTTTTTGTTATTCTTTTGTCTTTGTTTGGTCACTTGTTTGGGTTATTCCATCTTTCCGTCTTCTCTTTCAAGCAGTTATTTGAAGTGATCTTTCCATATGTTCATGACTTCCTCTTCTTCTATCAGTACTACTCGTTTTTTACTCGTTAATTGTTTCGACGGTTTTTTCCTCTGTTCTAAGATTTTTTAATACTTCAAAGAAAAGTTTCTGGTACCCTCTGCCATTTTCTTCCATCTTCTCTCCAAACTCCTCCCAGGCTTTGCTTTGGCACTTTGTATTTCTTTTTTAGCTCCTTTTCACTGTTTCTTGTATAGTAGTCCTTTTCTGTTCCTGTCTGCAGGTACTGTTTCCATATTATTTTCTTCGTTATTACTTCCTCCTTTAGTCTTGTTCCACCACTTTGTTTGATTTCTCCCTGCCGCTACATATGTTGTCCCGCACGCTACTTTCGCTGCTGTTCATATCGGTTTTTTTTTTAACTTTTCCCATATTAACTCAACGTCTGTTTCTTGCTTATATTCTTTCCGTACCTCCTGCTTTTTTAGCTCGTGAGTTTTGACAGTTAATTTCCCTTTGTTTTTCACCTCTTTACTTTGTATTGCCCTATCCTTTCCTGTTCCCGTTATTGTCATGGTAGATAGTGGTCGCTTACTATTTCCGCTTCTCTTCTCACATTTACGTCTATAACCTTTTTGCTGCGCTCTTTTTCTACCAGTATACAGGGTGATTCAGGAGGATGTGCAAATATTTTGGGAAGTTGTGGTATGAATGATTCTAAGTAAAAAAAATCATATGAGCATGTGTCCCATCGTTAATTGATACTGAGATAGGGTCATTATTTGATTTATTAAATTACGAGACATAACATTGTAGATTTTTAATAATATCAATTTAAATTAAACAAATTTACTTTGTTGGCTCAAAAATTCCATCACCAACCTCAATACATATAGTAATTCTAATAGTAATACTGTTCGTTGCTCTTCTAATAAATAGAAGCTTGGCATTCCTTTATGAGCGCCCAACAATACATGATTCTAGCGATAATTTGTCTCTGGTGTTTGGTGTTCAAAGAGAATTCGAGAATGAATTCGTCTCTGGTGTTTGAACACCAAACACCAGAGACGCATTGATATTATTAAAAATCAACAATGTTATTTCTCGTACTTTAATAAATCTTTTAATGACGCTATATCAGCATCTATTAACGATGGGACACGTGCTCATATGACATATTTCACTTAGAATTATCCATACTACAATTTCCCAAAATATTTGCACTTCCTCCTGAAACACCCTGTATAATCTATTATTGACTTTTCATTTCTGCTTCTCATCTCTCTCGTGTATTTGTAGATTTCTGTGTCTAAATCAAGTATTTATAATCACCATGTTGTTTATTAGGCAAAAGTCTAGCATTCTTTTCCCATTGATGTTTATTGCTTTCTCTCCGTGCTTTCCTATTATCCCCTTCCATTTCATTATCAACCCTACTGTTAAAATCTCCTGCTACTATTGTCTGTCCTCTAGTTTCCTCTGCAGTTTGTTGCAATTCTTCCTAAAATTTATTCTTAGATTCTTTGCTGTCGTCATCATATTTTTCCAGTTCTATCACCATGATTCTCACTCTTGCGTCTATAAGCTTTATGCTGCTCTCCATTTCTACCTGTATATAATCTATAATTGACTTCTCCTTTCTGTTTCTCATCTGTCTCGTGTATGTGTAGATTTCTTTGTGTCTAAATCTGGTATTTACAATTACCATGTTGTTTATTTGACAAAAGTCTAGCATTATTTTCCCATTGCTGTTTTTTGCTTTTTCTCCGTGCTTTCCTATTATCCCCTCATATCCTTCCCTTTTATTATCCACCTTACTGTTAAAATCTCCTGCTACTATTGTCTGTCCTCTAGTTTCCTCTACGGTTTGCTGCAATTCTTCCCAAAATTTGTTCTTAGATTCTTTGCTGTTATCGTCATTCGGGCCGTACACTATTACTATCCCCATTCTACCTTCCTGTTTATTTTCCAGTTCTATCACCATGAGTCTCTCTGTTACGTATTTCCATTCTTTAACTTCTTATGCTTTTTCTTCCATCAGTAATATTCCCATTTCTGCACTTGCGTTTTCGGTTTCACTCACTCCGCTATAGTATAGTACATGTCCTCCCTCAAATACTATAGTACATTGTCCTTTCTTTTTTGTTTCAGTTATCGCGAGTATCTGCAGGTTTGCTTTTTCCATTTCATTTGTGAGTTCCTCTTATTCCTCTTATATTCCATGTACCTAATTTATATATATCTTTTTTTCTTGAAATTTCCTTTTTTAGTTCCTTGCCTGTGTCCTGTTTTTAGTAGTAGTTTTTTATGTAGAACAATATATAGTTATTTAAGATAAAAGTGTAAAAAGTCATGTTTATTTATGAGTGGCTATTAAAGCATGAAAGATCTTTAAAAGTTTACTTTTTACACGATGTTCAAGGTCAAAAGTAATCACGTTTTTAATGATCATAGATAATATCTTTATAATATCATAGATAACAGGTATTTATGTAACAAGTGAATATTTTCCACGAGAATAAAATAATATATTTCGTGTTGTATTATTATTTTAAGTAATCTTACAGAATTTACATACCGTATACATGAGTATTCCAATATATTTTACACTTATAAGAAATAAAATCGTCCAATGGCTATGTGTTTAGTTGCATCACACAGGACGAGTTACATTGCCATCATCAGTTACAATGGAAGATCTCGTTTCCCTTTCCTCCCCGACTTCAGCCCTGAGGTACTTTTTGCCAACGAACTTAACAATGTTCATGACAAACGCCCAAGAAACTAGATAAATTATGATGGCCAGAATCTTGAACTCCAAGTCTCTGCCTTTGCCGAACAAAATGTACATCATGATCACGCTTCCGACGAAGATCCGAAGGAACACGAAACTAACGACGAACGTCCATTCGACCACGGTGAAGATCCACGTTTTTTGGTATTTGAAGGTCCTTATGAACCACCGCATCTGCAGCAATGGGTTGGTCGCCTCCATGCCCCCCAGTGCGCACGTCGCTGGTCCCCCATTGAAATCCTTGCCGAGCAACCTGTATAAAGCTATGATACTGTATATGTGATGCCCGATCATGAGGTTGGTTTCCGTCTTGTAATACAAACACCAGACCAGATCGAAGAGGAAATATCCCAGGCTGATGCGCAGTATGAGTTCTTGTTGTTTGCTCGTGGCATGGTCTTCCAAGCTGTACACCCAGCCATCGACAAAGCACTGTTTTGAACCGCCAATCGTAACCAATGAACCGTGAATTATAGTAATGAGTCTGTTCACGAATTCTGGAGATCTGTCCTTCATAAATTGCTTCAGGATGAAGTACACACAGGCCCACGCTACGGCTGATACGGTGCCTGTAAACAGTGGTATCAGATGGTTGTACAGTATTTGATGGTTCATATCTGACATCCTCTTAATCTCTTTTTAGACACTACCAACAGGATGATCGAAGTCACTTTGAACGACCAAACGAACAATCGCGGTCTGCTGACAGAATCATATTATTTTTCGTTAACAAACCCAGAAAGGCACCTTACAACGGCTGTTTCGTATTATAAAAAATTCCAGACTCATTTTTCAATTAAGTTATACAAGCAATTTGAAACCGAAACGTATTTCACTTCACTGACGAGAAACGCCAACTTGCAGAATGTCTTTAAAAGACAGGGAATCACAGATTAACGTCATGCCAAACTTCAAGAGCATTTCGCCGCGATCTATGCAGACGCCGCCGCCGATGGTCACCAAGGGGCACCACTGCCTTAAGTGCTTCCTGGCAAAACGTCTTTGGATGGTATCCGTCAACATGTATGATTTCATGGGGCTTATCGATATCTGCCCCTGTAATACGTTGCACGCAATTAAACCATATGTTAGCTGTAAACATTGATATTTAGGAATAAATATGAAATAACTACACAATCAACTCTTTATTTGTGACAAGCTTGTACATCCAAACTTCAAAACATGTCTAGCATTTACATTAATCCGCGATGAGTTACAATATTCACCAAATGGTAACCAAAATCTTTCATCCCCACAGCTTTTTATTATAGCTTCATCAAAACTTTGCTCATCACCACTGCCTGAATTAATAAGTTCTTCAAATGTATCCCAAGGTTTGGTGGTAGAAGGAATAATTTTTGGAACACCGTGATAGCACAACCTTGATTCTTTACTCATCACTACAATGTCTCCACTTTGTATAAGTACAGCCATAGGTCTCACGTCCAATGTTTTTCCACCAATCAAGAAAACTGCAGAGCTACCAAAACTGAACGACAACAGAGGTATTTCCAAGTTCTCTTCTGAGTGATCTGTATGTCCTGATAGTTGAGAATCTAGGTGGTAGTAGTTGACAATAACAGCTTCTGCATTAAAGCCGTCAAACCCAAGAGTTTTACTGACATACCCACACAGTTGCTTCAAATCTGTTGGAACCATACTTTTAGAAGACTCACTGTATACCTGTAATCCAACAATTAATTATTATTAGAGGATTCGCGTACAATTAGTTGCCTAAATATTTTATGAAACTTCTTAACAAAAATATCAAGAATAATTAATTTTAATTAATAAATGAACAATTATTGTGCATTTGTCTTTTCAAAAAAATTCACATTTTAATTTCACATTGTTTTAAAACAATTATAAAATAATTATTTCTGTTACAAATTATACATTTAAGAATGCAATCAGAAAAAACCATAATAGAGGACATTCAAACGAGGCAACTAATATGGTATGGCCACGTAAAACGGATGTCAGAGGAACGGCTGCCCAGACAACTATACGATTGGGTACCACCGGAAAGAAGACGTAGAGGGAGACCAGCAGCGACCTGGAACGATGGCATCAGGAGAGCGATGTCGGAAAGGAATCTCCAGGAAGGAGACTGGCAAAATCGGCGGGGATGGCGACATGGAACCGGAAGGAGAAATCAGTCTCTATAGAACCGGAACTATTATTATTAATTATACATGACAATTTCAAACAAAAATTTTACAAAATGTACTACTCTTAAAATTGCTGTCGACAAATCTGCAATTTGTTGACCTTGTTGTAACATTTTTTCCAATTTTTTTTATGTAGACCTTTTTCTTTTTATTGTAAAAAAATAAAACTACAGCAGAATACTAAAATGTCTATAATAGCTAATACAATCAGCATCATTAATGAGAATTGAAGGTGTACTCAAGAGTCCAGAGCATTTAACCTCATTAAGCTCTGCCATTTCTTCATCAGCCATCCTAATACTGGCTATGCCCATTACTACCACTGAGAGTATTTTTCAGCAACCTCTCACTGATTGTCTTGAAACTTCTCCCAATTATTACCCATAAATATACCGATGATCATTCACCAATGCACTTTGAGTTTCTCCAGGGGGGATTATTCATACCTTGGAGTCCCAATCATGGTGGTAGCCTAAGGTAGCCCAACGCAACTTCTTCATAATTTCATTGTTTGTCTGCGAGTGCTCCCACCACTCAATTCCTTGAGGGACCAAGTTATGAGCGTCGATATTCAGTTTGTTTGGCTTGGAAGTGTAATCCCGCAAACACCTTACAGTCCAATACCTTTGCCCCAGTTTAGTAAATGGATTTTTTATGTATATTAGACCTGGGTTGTCAAGGATATCGTACACTTCCCATGCTCGGGTGTCTTTCATACCAAAGAAACTCTCGGAATGCAAAACTCGCTTGTTAATCTGAAATAAGATGATGGATTAAATTGCAAACTGAGCAGGAATTGAATCATTATTTCAAAGCCTTTACTCGCTATGCCACACAAACTTCAAAACAACTGACAGAAAAGCTTAATATATAGAATATGTTTATTTTAATAATCTACAAGGGTATACATATTAAGTACATATTTGATTATAATAGATTTGTGATTAATAAAAAGGGCTATCGACCGGAGCCTTTAATTCATTTAAATTTATTATTTTTATAATGGAGTAAGTACAAGGTTTTTGTATGTATTAAATGGGAAGAACATTGCGAGATGGTTTAACAATTGGAACATTGCGATAACTGAAGCATCGAAGCCATGCGAGGAGTCGAAAGCTGAGCAAAGTGAGACATATTTCACATGTAAGCCGTAATCCTCGACTTACAGCAAATACATGTCTTATGTTTCTGAAGGAAGTTTTTACAAAAACATTTTTAGACTTATTATTTGTATTGTAAGCTTTTTTAAATCGACAAAAATACATGAAGGCTATTTTCATATCAAACATTAGTAGAGAGAACCTTTTCTGCAATGTAGATATTTTACGTTCAAACTTTTAATACCCACCTTGGTAGCATCAATTTGATTGTTATCATAAAAATTGAGAACGTCTTTAAGGTCAGGTGGTGGATTCTTAGATTTATAATACTTAAAACTGTCTTTGAACATCTCTAAGCCCTATAAGTTAGCCATAGAGGTTAATGATATTATTGTTTATATTTTTTATGTATTTGGTTAAGATTATTAAATAAAACATAAATAGTTTAGTTAAAAGTGTTAAATAAACTACAAATTAGTCTAAATATCTCTCATAAAGAGTTAGAAAGTCGAAAAGATCAAATGAAAAGGGGGTTATGTTTTATGAAGTTACAGCAATCTGCACCAACCTGATGTAATTATTATTACATAACATAGATGGCACTGTGGCTGGTCTTATGACAGTTAACTCGCCTAAAGTCAGCTGACTTGGGTGCTGGTAGTGTTTAGCAGTGTTTGTCCATTAAATCGCCCCCCAAGAAAATGTCTGGAAAAGATAGGCTCCCCATTTTCCCCTCGAGAGGGTAAGTACACATCTGCACCCCCATTTCCACCACTGACAACCCTCACACCCAACACCCTCCGCAACATGTACTGACAACCGCCTTGCCACTTTGCAGGGCGCAGATGCTGATGAAGGCGAGGCTGAAGGGCGCCCAGAAGGGCCACAGTCTGCTCAAGAAGAAGGCCGACGCCTTGCAGATGCGCTTCCGCATGATCCTCGGCAAGATCATCGAGGTAAGTGCTCGCGTAATCGTGCCGTGCAATGTATTCATTGATATATTGTCTTGTGACAGACCAAGACGCTGATGGGAGAGGTCATGAAGGAGGCAGCCTTCTCCCTGGCGGAGGCCAAGTTCACCACCGGCGACTTCAACCAGGTCGTTCTGCAGAACGTCACCAAGGCGCAGATTAAGATACGCACAAAAAAAGATAACGTTGCAGGTAATATTTCATGAGGCATTAACACTGGGGAGGGGTGATTAGCTGTAGCAGCACTAATAGGCTGTCGTTAAATAATCAACCAAACAATACTGGGAATTTTTATTTATTTATTTATCTATTCTGGGTGTCCCAGCACTGGGAATTTAATAATTGTAAATAAAATTGTACACGTTGAAGTTTAACCAAGTAAATTGTACAGAATAAAGTAAGTCTTAGTTAAAGCTAACTTTATCGCTATTATGAAACCATACACAATTAGTTAATTAATAATTTTCAAGATGAGTTACTCCGCCATGTGCCAATCAATGCAGACACTTAGGTGTACTTTAATGTTTCTTAATTAGAAGATTCTAGTTTCAGTTTTCAACTAAACATGATTACTGTTAAATAAGAGTCAAAACACCCTTTTTTACAAAAAATGTTCTGACTCTTATTTCAAGAATCTTTCACAAGCTACAAAATATTTGTGTATGATTACTGTTATATTTGCACTTCTTTAGTAAAATTGTACCTGATAGGGATAAAAAATCTAATAATATATTCCGAATGGCACTAATATAGGTTCATAATAACATATGAGATCATTTAAATAAACAAATACGTAATTTAATTAAGTATTTGGGAAAAAACAGTATTTGACCCAGATTAAGAATCTTTCATCACAATTCAATATTGCTCAGTACGCAACCCAATGAACATAAATATGTTCACAAATATCCATTTCTACAAAATAGTTTTCTGTACTCTGCACAAATTGTGAAGACTTTGTCTTTATCAAACTTTCAACAAATGTTATGCAGGAGGATTCGTTATTAATTGGTAAAGTCTTTCCCTGATGTAAAAATCTTTCCAAAGTTGAGGAAAAGTTGTATTCCATATTTGTCACATAGACAAAAAGAAACTATCTTCGTCAAATAAATATTTATATTTTTATTGGTTAATGGTAATAATCACATTCCAACACAAAAATATCGGCAAAAATATCTTTATGAGATTCATAAAAGAGCAATTAAAATTAACTTAAAATTATGGTTTGATAGGTTGATTTCATAATGTTCAATTTGTTATAAATATTAAAATAGAATTGAAGAATATTTTGAATGGTGGTGGCGTCTACTTCGTTATACATTTTATTAATTATATTAAAACACTTCTTTGTTAGTATCACATAAATTTAACTTAAGTAGTCGAAAGTAGTAACAACTCAATAAATAATTTTATGTGATACTAACAAAGTAATGTGTTATATTTATAATTAATTGAAGATTTCATTGTTATTACCCGGCGCATTCACCATTATCTTTACCGCTTATGGATAATAAGCCCGGCGCATCCACCATTTTGCAACTTATGGTTATTTACTTGCAACTATTATAATTATTGTAAGAATCTGCTGAGACTTAAATATGAGTTTGATATAAATATTATACACTTAAACAATTAAAAATTTGTCAGAAAAAACAATAACAAAAATACCTTTCAATACTGAAACAATGACAAATAGTTAGAAAATATGTAGACTATTGACGGTATATAATGAATAATTATAATTATTGTCAGAATCTTTTGAGGCATAAGTATGGGGTTTGCTACAAATACTATACACTTAAAAAGATTAAAAATGTGTCAGAAAAACAATAACAAAGATACCTCATAATATTAAAACAATGACAATTAGTTAGAAAATGTGTAGACTATTGACGTTATATAATGAATAATTATAATTATTGTCAGAATCTTTTGAGACATAAGTATGGGGTTTGCTACAAATATTTTACACTTAAAAAATGAAAACTTTGTCAGAGAAAATAATAACAGAAATATCTTACAATAGAAATACAATGACTAAAAGTTGAAAAATATGTTGATTATTGACGATTTTTACACGAAGGCAGACACATTCTGAATTTAAAATTTTTCACAATAATTACATTACCCATATAACAATTATGAAGTGCAAAAAAATAGTTTTGATTCATTTTCCATTTGTTTTCCAGGTGTAACATTGCCAGTATTCGAAAGCTATCAAGACGGCACAGACACTTACGAACTAGCCGGCCTAGCCAGAGGAGGCCAGCAGCTGGCAAAACTGAAGAAGAACTACCAGAGCGCAGTAAAACTGCTTGTGGAACTCGCATCTCTACAGACGTCATTCGTAACCCTTGATGAAGTCATAAAAATCACTAACAGAAGAGTAAACGCTATTGAGCATGGTTAGATCTACTGAAATGTGTATTAGTGGTGTATTACATGGTGATATGTTTTCAGTAATTATTCCGAGGATCGAGAAGACGTTGGCCTACATCATTTCAGAGCTCGACGAGCTGGAGAGAGAGGAGTTCTACCGCTTGAAGAAGATTCAGGACAAGAAACGTATCGCCAGGGCCAAGACCGATGCTATAAAAGCGGCTCAGGCGGCCGAGGGCAAGAGGTTGGAGCTCGAATCGTCGGCCAATATGCTTGACGAAGGCGACGAGGACATACTGTTTTAATCTTAAAACTACTCCAGACATGTACAGTAATCCGTTGTTGAATAAGCGAATTTTTTTTTATTGCAACATTATATAATTTATATATAAATTTCTTGTATATGTTTTTAAATGAAATATCGCGATAAATGTATTATATTCATAATAAATTCACTGGTTTCCTCCATGCGTTCATTTTTATGTGGAGATTTTTAATGTTACACGTTAGGGGTTAGGGTAAGAGAATTGATTCCATTGTCGTTAGCTCTAGATTTAAGGAAGCATAATTGTTGTGTACTATAATGAAGGAATAAATATGCCTGTTGTAAACAAATCCTTTGTGTTTGATTAATCCACTTCACCTTCAGACCCGTTTCTCGTTTAAATGGATGTGAATTTTAATTGCCCGAAAGTTATTAGAGTCTGGAAATCTAGAGCAAGCCTGCAAATTGGTTGATGAAAATTGCAAATTGAAATCATGTTCATGTTGAGAGTGCTGGGCAGGGTTGTACTCCACAGTTTTGGATTAATATTCCAAGTTGTGCAAATTTATATCTATGTTATGGCAATAAGTGGGATTTAATACTATAGCAAGTTATTGTATAATGTGGGAATTAGTATTCTTATTTATTGGAAGTTTTGTATATTGCTATTTTATACTATTGGGTCTATAATCTTTTCTGGAGTTTGCCTCTTTGTTAGATTTTAGATGAGTGGTAGATTCATATGACAAAAAAGTCATGATGATAATTAATAATTCCACAACAGCATTTATTATGGCGTTGATAATTATTTATTTAATTAATTACACTTGTTAATCCATAAATTATTATTATCAGTTACCATAGACAAGATTAAAATTGAAATATATCTTTAGAGGTCCTCCAAGTCCATTAAAACCATTATTGAAAAATTAAAAAAATCAGCTTTCTTTACTTATGGAGAAAACTAGGTTGAAATTTAATTTAATCATTAGATAGTATTCTTTTCGCGAAGAGTTTAGATTACAGACAAGATTATAACCGAAATATTGTTTAGAGGTCCTTTATATCCATTCAAACCATTTTAGAAAAATTGAAAAATAATCTTCGTTTATAGATAAAACTAGGTTGATTGATTGATATTTGATATTTTTCGTAATGATAATAATTAATACTTCCACTTCAGCATTTATTATGGCGTTGATAATTATTTATTTTATTAATTACACGTGATAATCCATAAATTATTATTATCAGTTACCATTCATAAGAATACAACTGAAATATCTCTTTAGAGGTCCTCCAATTCCATTAAAATGTCCATTTTTGAAAAATTAAAAAAATCAGCTTTTTTTACTTATGGAGAAAACTAGGTTGAAATTTAATTTAATCAGTAGATAGTATTCTATTCGCGAAGATTTTAGATTACAGACAAAATTATAACCGAAATGTCACTTTAGAGGTCCTCTAAGTCCATTAAAACCATTTTTTTAAATAGCAAAATTCATAGCACTCTTTGTTTAAAGACAAAACTGGGTTGATAGATTGATATTCTATATTTTTCGTAATGATGATAATTAATACTTCCACTACAGCATTTATTATGGCGTTGATAATTATTTATTTTATTAATTACGCTTGTTAATCCACAAATTATTATTATCAGTTACCATACATAAGATTACAACTGAAATATCTCTGTAGAGGTCCTCCAAGTCCATTAAACCATTTTTTTAAATTATAGCTCTCTTTACTTATGGAGAAAACTAGGTTGAAATTTAATTTAATCATTGGATACTATTCTTTTCGCGAAGATTTTAGATTACAGACAAGATTATAACCGAAATGTCTCTTTAGAGGTCCTTTGAGGGCCAGTTTAACAATCGTGGAATATCCTTGTTCCTGGTACAATTACCTAGGTTGCAATTGTGTCAACAAATGTATCCTACGTACTTAAACCAGGAACAAGCATGTTCCATGAATGTAAAACCATTAAGTTTTAAACTTAATGGTTCTAGCAGAAAAACCTCAAATAAATCAAGGGAAATTCAGTTTTTTCACTTGTTTTTTTTAAATTTTTTGAGATACCAGATGAGCAAACAGCTAAACAGATGAGTCCAAACAGCCAACAGCCACATTCATCTATCTGGATATTGCTTGTCTAGGGATTGGCACACTTGTCTAGTTGTCTGCTTGTTTGGGATTCATCTGTTTAGCTGTTTGCCTGTCTGGTACCTACAAAATTTAAAATATTTCAATAGACATACAAAAAACTGAATTTCCCTTGATTTATTTGAGAACGTATTTTCTTCTAAAATTACTCTTCACTACTATGAAAACTAAATATAAGCCTTTCTCGGTTATAAAGTTTTTTAAACCTAAGTCCATTAAAACCTTTTTTGAAAAATAGCAAAATTCATAGCTCTCTTCGTTTATTGATAAAACTAGGTTGATAGATTGATATTTTATATTTTTCGTAGAAGCCTATAATTATTAATATACAATTGTTATACGAAAATAATTGCAAGGATTGTTGCAGATAATATTGAAATCATCAACTTAATTGAAACTTCACTTAACTTATAAAAAAAATATGGTTATTAATTTCTAGAGACAAGACCTATTATAATTATTTTCAATTCTAATTCTACACGAGATTTTTTTAATATATTATTAGAATATTAGCTATAACTAATTGGGTCATAGTATGAATTTTCAATAACATTCTGTCATACATATTTGGAAGTTAAAGTGTGAAATTATTTTGAGTACCATACATTTTAGTTCCAATGTTTCTAATGAATAATTTCTGGAGTATTATAAATACTTTAAAAATATTTTAGTCCAAGTTAATGAAAATATGAAACTACATAATTTTTATAAAAAACTAAATTTTAAAGCACCGAAGAGAAAACTACATTAAAATTAAAAGTTTTCGATCTTTTTATCTGAATTATTAACGAAAAATAGTACGTAAATATTTTATTAAGAATAGTTTAGTAGAGTTTATCAAAATGAAGAGTTTAACTTTAATTAACCAAACGTTGGAAAACCTAATTATTGAAATTGATTTTTGGGCAATTTCATGTGAATATTAATTTTAAAAATAATGTTTCTTAATTTTGACTTAAGTTAGAAAATAAAAATCATAGTAATTGATTTTCACTAAAATTGCTGTTAGAATTGAATTGCAAATTTCGAAAAAGGTTCAGTGTTCAAAGGTCTGGGGGTAGATAATCCCAAATTTCGAAAAGGGCTCATCTCGGGAAGGATGAAATTGGACTTCTTGGCTCTTTTTGTATATATTCGATATAGGTCGATATTTTATGAGCGAGAAAGGCTTATATTTAGTATTCATAGCAGTGAAGAGTAATTTTAGAAGAAAAACATTCTCAAATAAATCAATGGAAATTCAGTTTTTTATATCTCTTGAAAATTTTTAGTTTTTGGAGATACCAGATGAGCACACAGCTAAACAAATGAATCCCAACAGCCAACAGCTAGATTCATCTATCTGGCTGTTTGCTTGTTTAACTACCACTTGTCTAGTTGTTTGCTTGAATTGCTGTTAGAATTGAATTGCACATTTCGAAATGGGTTCAGTGTTCAAAGGTCTAGGGGTAGATGAACTCAAATTTCAAAAAGAGCTCATCTCGGGGAGGATGAAATTGGATTTGTTGCCCCTTTTTTATGTACACATATAGATCGATATTTTATGAGCGAGAAAGGCTTATATTTAGTTTTCATCGATTCATAGTAGTGAAGAGTAATGTTAGAAGAAAAACCTTCTCAAATAAATCAAGGGAAATACAGTTTTTTAAATCTCTTGAAAATTTTTAATTTGTGGAGATACCAGATGAGCAAACAGCTAAACAGATGAATCCCAACAGCCAACAGCCTGATTCATCTATCTGGCTGTTATCTGTCTAGGGATTGACCCATTTGTCTAGTTGTGTGCTTGTTTGAGATTCATCTGTTTAGCAGTTTGCTTGTCTTCTACAAAAATTCAAAAAATTCAAAAGACATTAAAAACTGAATTTCCCTTGATTTATTTGAGATGGTTTTTTCTTCAAAAATTACTCTTCACTACTATGAAAACAATATATAAGCTTTTTTCACTCATAAAATATCGACCTATATGTGTACATAAAAACGAGCCAAGTCCAATTTCATCCTCCCCGAGAAGAGCCCTTTGCGAAATTTGGAATTCAACTAATTTGAATGATAATTTCAGATCGTAGTCATTGATTTCTACTAAAGTTGTTGTTATTATTCATTTGAATACAAATTTTTAGTAATAATTATTATATGAAGAAAGACATGTGCTTCCCAACTAAGAATTGATATTACTTCATGTTACTTTACTCAACTGAACGATGTTAATTTAGCTATAAAGCTTCCGGTTTTCAACTGTTTTCAAATGTTTTGATTTGTTTTGTTTTCAGTTATAAAACTTTATTCCCAATTTATTTCTTGTTATAATTTTGTGGGCGTAATATACTGAGTACGCTCCTGTGCAGATCCCGGGCGATGCTGGAGGCACGAGTGGACCGATACCTCGTTTAGTCCACGCCGAAAGCTCGCAGCGAGAAGAACTGAAAGCTCAGAAGCTCCTCTGTAGATCTCTGTAAGCACGTGAGTGCAGCGCTGCCCTTTGCTACTGTAACAGGTAGGTGATCAGCGAGTGCGGTCGTAGGGTCGCGAAGGGCCCTGCATGTCTCCGGGTGGTTTGACCTTTGATTGGGGCCCTTTGCGCCCCCTCGATTGACTGTTTTTTTTATATCGGAGCGAATAAGGGCGAATTAATTCGACCCACCGTGTAATCCTGCTCAGGCAATACGATTTGTTTACTTTTATCGGCTCGTAAGGGATATGCCGGATTTACGATTCAATCAGCTTATAGTAGAAAGTTTTTATGAAAGTGTGATTCATTGAAATTAATCATACCAGTTTTATGGGAAAATATTGAAGGAATCAGGAGAAAAATTAATGATAGTGTTGTAGTATTAATTAAATATGGTTTTTCGTATATTTATTTATAATCTGAAATATAGAAAAAAATATATTTATATACGAAATGCGAGTTGTAAAAACGTATTTGTATTTCAAACAATCAATTCATTTGTTAGTAAAGCATTGTTTATTAAAGTAATAAATAATTGTACTACCTTTAATAAAATAGAAATAAATTTATTGATTATATTCAATTTCTCCTAATTTCAAACAATCAATAACTTTGTAAAGCATTGTTCATTAAAGTAATAAATAATTATACTACCCTTAATATAATTTAAATAAATATATTGATTATAAGTATTCAATTTCTTTCCTAATAATATTACATTTTGCAAGAAGAATTTTTGAAGAATTAACTTTTTTTTAAATTTATATCTCATAATTTTACAAACAGAATATGTAGTATTGAATAATAAATCCTGCCAGGTGCAGTTAGCTTAGTCCCGAAACTGTAGTCATAATGTATTTTGTGTAAAAAAAAATGATTTTTTTCTATATTTTGAATTGTGGTGGATTTTCCTTCGTTATATATATTAAATTACAAAAAATCTGTTGTATATAAAAAACTGTTAACGACAGCATTTTTTCTCTCTTAAGTTTTTAATCATTATCAGAGTGTTGATATTTGATTATGATCGCTAAACAGTCGAAACTAGAGGCACAAATTAAAATACGATAAGCAAAGTTAACGTGTGCTTTATTTATAATTAAACATGTACCATGAAGTAAACGCGACCACCATTCAAAATATAGCAAACAAAAAGAAATACATGCATAAAAAACTTAATAAATGCTATATTTATAATTGAATTGTAAATTTCCAAAGGGTTCATCTTTCATCAATTTTTTGTTGAACCATTTGACTTATTTGAGCAGTTTGTTTGTTCTAAAATTACTCTTTAGCACTATGAAACCCAAATATGAACCTTTGTGGCTCGCATTTGAATCCTCCCCGAGATGAAGCCTTTTAGAAATTTGCAATTCAATTATTCGATATAATATATTTATTCAAGTTTTAATTTTTTTTTCTAGTGAAGGCGAATGAAGTAAAAATTGTATAATGGTTATTTACTGATCACTCGGGTATTATTTTTTTCCGAAACCCCCAATTATTATTACATATATGCTGTATAATTCTAAACACAATAAAATAAAAAATAAACAATTAAATTAATAAATTAAAAGGGAGATTTTCTACTTACTAGCTATACTCTATTTAATAACTAGAAGGAGTAAGTCCATAAACTCAATTTACAATGTAAAAAATGTAACAAATCACCAGATACTTTTGGCTGCAATAGTAGTATGTTTCTCTGTTTATAAGGTGACAGAAAATGATTTCCTCTGACTAGTCAGGGAAATGCCATTTTCGCCCCGCATTTCCGAAAGTGCTACTTTCGCTCCGGTTTCAGAAAAATAATAATCTGACATTGACATTGGTATTATGCAAGTGCATAATTCTTCATTATAAATAATTTAGATTAGTCACAAGCTGCACGAGGGTTCCTTAACTACTTTTTAATGACAACCACATAAAAATCCCCAACTGTCCAATTTAGAAATTTAGAAGCATTAACGCTTAATACCTTTGTCCTACAGTTTAATTTAGGAAGTCGGTGTCACACATCCAATTCATATTTAATTTCCTCGATTTAAGTGCGCAATACGATTACATTTGTGTAGCACCTTCATGATACTTGTGCCATCTTCGGCACAATCAGCGAAGTGCCATCTTCGCTACAGAATTTGGCAAGCAGTGTTGTTATGCGTGATTTTTAAATCGCTGTCATATGATCAATACTCGCAAATTAGACATTAAGGTTTTCAAAGACGCACATAAATTATTGGAAAATACCTATAGGGAAAAGGGGAGAATGTTTGTATTTTGTAAAAAAAAGTTGTGATGGTTAAAAGGCTCAAATTGCAAATCCTCCAAGTGTATCAATACGTGCAGATTTTTCCATCTGATAAATTAAATTTATAGTGGAATCTCTCAAACATTTCCCCATTATATTTATGTTGAAAGTGCAAATGTTTCTAGGTACCAAAACCCCATTTGAACTTGAAAAAACAAACAGCATGCATTTTATGGTTGTTCATGTTTGCATTTACAGTGAATTCAGAGAAATTTCATTTCTGTTGATAGTATTTCACATTAAATTATAAAAGTCATACATAATAACATAATACATAATATTTGCGAGTGAGCCAAGCCACATTCTCATAATCGTTGACTCGGTTTATTTTCAAATTACAAATTAAATTTTGTGTTAAATGAAGATGAAAACGAAAAGATGAAGAAAAACCAATTTGTTTATCAAGAGAATTTGCCTACTAATCAAAAGCAGAACCCTATTAGGACCAACTGCAATTTTTGATATGTCATTGCTCCAAAATACTGTAGTAATCAGATAAAATTAGGTATGATCCATCACACTTAGTTTCCAGTGCTGATACAGAAATGGTATTTTATTCTAGGCTGTTTTTGTTCCAACGACATAATTCGTGTATTTTCAATGCGAAGTTACACGATATATTTTAATACATAGATACTAACCAATAACTTGGAAAGGTCAGGTCAAAGTTTATCTAGTCCTGACTAAAAGAGCCATAAGGACATCATTCGTTAATCTTTGATGGGAAGTTACACGATATATTTTATTACATAGATACTAGCAAATAAGCCAGGATTGGTCAGATCAAAGTATATCTAGTCCTGACTATAAGAGCTATTCCTATTTGCGTTCTTGTACGATATATTTTGTCCGGTTGTCCGATTATAATGGTCAATCATAGTTATTTAAAAAATGTTTAAATTTTTCTATTTGAAAATATAACTGGGAGAATCTAACTCAAGTTATTTTAATACATAGATACTAACCAATAACCTGGATAGGTCAGATCAAAGTTTATCTAGTCCTGACTATAAGAGTCATAAGGACATAATTCGTTCATCTTTAATGGGAAGTTACACGATATATTTTATTACATAGATACTAGCAAATAAGCCCGGATTGGTCAGATCAAAGTATATCTGGTTCTGATTATCAGAGCTATTCCTATTTGCGTTCTTGTATGATATTTTTTTGCCCGGTAGTCCGATTATAATAATCAATCATAGTTATTTCAAAAATGTTAATATTTTTCTATTCTAAAATATAACTGGGAGAGTCTAACTTAAGTTATTTTAATACATAGATACTAACCAATAGTCTGGATAGGTCAGATCAAAGTTTATCTAGTCCTGACTATAAGAGATATAAGGACATAATTCACTCATCTTTAATGGGAAGTTACACGATAATAATAATAATAATAATAATAATAATAACAATAAGCCTTTATTCACTAAGCCATTTTACAACGGTTGTGATAAGTCAAACGTGGCTACAAGCCGAACAGGATTACATATTACAATTGCTAAAAGTGTTATAAAAACTTATTATATATTTTATTACATAGATACTAACAACTAAACCAGGATTCGCGATTGGTCAGATCAAAGTATATCTAGCCCTGACTATAAGAGCTACTCCTATTTGCGTTTTTGTACGATATTTTTGTCCGGTTGTCCGATAATAATGGTCAATCATAGTTATTTCAAAAATATGAGAGACTGAGAGAGTCTAACTCAAGTTTAACTGGACACGACTATAAAAAATAGTCCTATTTGCATTTTTCATCTGGTTTAGGCGCCGATTATAATGTTCAGTTATATTGAAATTGAAAAAAAAAACAAAAACCTAGGAAAGACAAAAACTCAAGTTTATCTGGTTACGACTATAAAAGCTACTCCTACTTGCATCATTGTGTGATACCATTGATTAACTAAATACATATAGATGCGCAACGAGGTCTGAACTGTGTTAAGCGATGAAAGTTCTCGCACCTAGTTCGCGCTACCAGTATCTGAGAACTCACCGAGCGGTCGCCCGTGGTGGGGGCAAAACACTGCTTCACACTTCCAATACGACTGTGGACTGGCGACGTTCTGCGAGCTCCAAACCGTAGCGATTTTGCGTGTATTTTTGTGTATTTTCAAATCCAAGATGAGTACAGTCGCTCATATTTGTGTGTACAATAATTGTTGTAATGACAGGCGAATAAACAAAGAGATCAGCTTTTTTCGATTTCCAGTGAAAGATTTGTCGAGGACAGAGGAATGGAAGAAAAATTGCGGGAATATAAATATAGTTTATATGACCAATGAAAAATTGACAAATAAAGTTGTGCGTGAAAATCATTTTTTGCCGACAGACTATTATGAGTCTAATCGACGCAAATTGTTGAAAAAAAATGCAGTGCCTGTTAAATTTAATCAACAAGGTACGTATTTAATATAGAAAGGATATTTCACGGCGTCAATATAAATTGGCGGATTTTTCTTGAATTCTGTTCTTGACGATATTTTTTAATACCATAATTACTTTACTATTATGACGTGATAAAACTAATTTAAATTTTGGGATATATGGGGGTCTATTACGTAGTGATGGGCATAATCGAATGATTTTCATAGTCGAATTATGCCAATACGAATGATGGCAATAATCGAATTATAATTCGAATTATTTATTAATAATCATTCTATTTGAAATCATTGATAATTCGATTTTCACTAATAATAATTATTGCGAATTATTTGAGCACGCCGCAGTTATTCCTTTGATTGTTTTTATCGACACTTAAATCGCAAACGAAATGTGCCCACGCCGACCGGCGCGGTTCTATTGGCGGTAGCCCTTGTTTGTTTTTTTATGACAGTTTCTTTACATGTATAACTCTTTGATGTGCCGCCCGCATCGGTTCGACATACATATATTCTGGGTGTTTTTTGGCCATTCTCAGTTTGGCTGCGTTGGCGCATATAACAAAAATAAGGTTTTTCCTTATTGTTAATCAGGTTTCTAACATCAACAAATCTTTGGCAATCTCTTCGAAAATAATATTTTCTTGAATTATAAAATAATATTTTTAACATTTTACAGAAGAAGATATATTATTAAAAGTATATCCGTCTTGTAGCGACGTGAAGGCTTCCCGAAAAAGGAGATCAAGTTCTACCTCCACAGCTTCTAATGTAGACATAGAAACTGAGGAATATACACAAAACAATCAATTTCCACAAATTTCAAGTTTCATAAGTTCTGCCAGTTCATCTTCAAAAGTGAGCGATAGTTTAATTAAAATGCCATCATCGAAAAACGAAATTTTAAAGAAAAAAATCCGGACTCTTTCTTCCAGAGTAGTGCAGCTTAGAAGAAAACTGAACGTTAAGCTAGTTCAATCCAGCAGAAGAAAAAAAAAATAATTTACAACTAGAGTCATTGATAAACTATTATGTGATAAGAGTGAAGCTGTAAAAACATTTATTAATATGCAGCTATATCACAAAAAGAGGGGCAAGTGGACAAAGGCAGAGAGGCAGTTGGCACTTTCTTTACATTATAAATCGCCAGGAGGTTACAAGCATATGCGACAAAATCTTAAGTTTAATCTACCATCTATCAGAACCATACAACTTTGGCTGAAGGTTTGTAACTTGAGGACAGGGGTCAAAACAAATTTTACGAAGAAACTGCTACTCAAAGCAAAATGTATGACGGAGAGGGAAAGAAAGTGCGTTGTAATGTTTGATGAAATTGCCATAAAACCCAATTTGGATCTAAACCATCATGAAGACATAATTGAGGGTTACCAAGATTTATCTACTCTTGGGCGGGAACCAAAATTAGCAAATTCGTGTTTAGTTGTTATGATTCGGGGATTACTCCACAACTGGAAAGTGCCATTTTGTTACTACACATCGAAGGGAAGTGTCTTGAGTGAATCATTAAAAGTAATCATAGAAAATGTTATAGAGGCACTGTATAAATTAAAATTTGAGCCCATGGTATTAGTGTGTGACCAAGGGGCCAATAATCGTGGTGCATTGAGACTATTAGGAGCTACAAGAGAACATCCAGAAATATACATAAAAGGCAAAAAAATATTCACTTGCTTTGATGCACCACATCTGGTGAAGAGTCTAAGAAATATTTTTTTAAATCCAAAATTAAAACTATACATCAATAATAAACATGTATCTTGGAGCGACATTACTAAGACATATGATATTGACAAAAAAAGTGAAACAACAAGAACTATGCTAAAAATAACAGAAGCACATATTGCACCTACGAACTTTCAAAAAATGAAAGTAAAGTATGCTACGCAGATATTTTCGCATACCGTTGCTGCTTCTATAAAAACTGCTCATCACACGAAGGAGTTGAACTCCGAAACGGCATTAAATACTGCAGAATTTATTGAAAATATCAATCAAATATTTGATGCTTTAAATAGTCGAGTCGTAAATGACCCCAATCCGCAAAAGAGACCATTGTCAGTGTTTAATACTGAAACCACAGAAATTTTACGAAATGCGTTAGAGTATTTCGAAAGTTTTGAAATTTATGATGAAAAGGGTAAGAAGAGGAATAACATATATTGCATTAATGGTTTTATATGGACCATAAGATCTATTTTACTTCTTTGGGATGATCTTAAAATTGATAATGTTAAATATTTATTAACACGGTTCATAAACCAAGATGCAGTAGAAAATTTGTTTTCTGTCATTCGAAATAGAAATGGTTACAATCCCACTCCAACCGTACAGCAATGCAGAATAGGTCTGCAACATAACATGAACATTAGATTGTGTATGGAAGTGGATAGCGCCAATTGTGAAATAGACGACACAGACCTACTGGAAGTGGACGAATGTAAACACCCGATAGTGGACAACACTGATGTCGAAGAACAACCTATCGAGGACGATGCAGATGAAAGCACAATGGAAAAATCAGCAAGTATTAATGTAGACGACTCTGAAGAGTTAATACTGGAAGAAGAGTTGGAATCTGCATCTAGAACAACAGACACTGCAGAAGCTATAGCTACTACATCCAAAGAAAAAAATTTGTTAGATCCTAATAAATTTACTTTGGAAACTTCATCCAATATTTATGTGGCAGGCTACATACTCCATAAATTGCAAACAAAATTCAACTGCAACATTTGTTTTTCCAATTTATTTAAAGATGGAGAAGAATTGATTAACAAAAATGAATTTTTCATTTTATATAAAGATTACTCCACTGACCAAAATATTGCTTTTTTAAGAAGGCCAACTGATGAAATGGCAAATGTATTTGACCATATGTTTAAAGAATTTACATTTTTAATTCATAAGTATAAATGTGGCGAAAATGTCCGCAAATTAATTACTGGTGACCTAAAACTATCAATAGAAACCCATTTTAGTTGGTTTGTAAACGTCAGAAGAGAATGCATGCCTCACACAGATTTCATTATTAACATGTTCATTAAAATGAAAATATATAGACAACTAAAATGGGTTTCTGCCGATAGTCGAATAATTTCAAAACCAATGTTAAAGCCGCATCGAAAAATACGAATATTATGTAACAATTAATGTATGTAATTAATGTATGTTTATATTTTCGTATACCTATACAGGGTATGTGTAAATTGGCAAAAGAACTGCACATGGCGATGTACGATGTTGGTCAAAAAATCGAGTCGAAAATCTTAATACCAAAATGTTGTACCATGCTTTCCGAGCCTGCACCAGGTCCTGAAAGTTTTAACATCAAATCGTTTAATAAGCATTATAATTCTTATTTTCATAAAAAACACCCGGCAATGGTGAACTTCGCTTATGTCAGTGTCATTTTTTTACACTTACAATAACGAATTCATTTAAACTTGCTAGTTCCAATTTTTCTACATTTTTTTTCCTTCCAACATTTCGCACAGAATTCACAAATGCAACACAGCAGTCACTTGAATTAATCAAATTTGCATTAGTGTAAGATTGCTGTTATTTTTAGAGTTTGTTGACTCAATACTACTATCACCATTTAATTATCAATATCCCTTTAAATTATTATGTAATATAAAATTATTTGACAGAAGTAAATTTCTGTTGTTTTAAATATTTTGTTTTGACTATTCAGAAAGAATATGTCGCTCGTGGCAATAGATGATCCTTAAATAATTTCCCAATGTTTGTATTTATTGAATTTGTATTATTGAATTTGTATATAAATTTATATTTTATGTATGTTTTGTAAGCACGGTATGAGCATTGTTAGCATTAATTTTGTTAATACACTAATCATTTGTATGTACATCAGTTTGTTTATTACATAATATATTTTCTTTTCGTGACGTTCGCTTCAGTATTACAAATTATATTTTATGTCACCGATATCGTTAGCTCGGGTTTACGGAATTTATAAAGAGTGTTATTTTGATAATTCAATTAACTTATTATGTTGTATTAAAATTAGTAAGTAACTACTATAACGAATTCAAATTTACAATATTTTATGTTAATGTTCTAATAAAATATTTGATGTATTTTTATATTCAATTTTTATTGTAGTATTTGCGGTATTTACAACGACTACACACGATAATAGTTGACATAATTATGTATCACGAAGATACCTGACCATCGAAATCGTCGAAAGTCGATTTGGATTTGCGTGTATTACTCCGTGCGAACGATTACGCGGCAAATGGGTAACTCTTGGAAGGTCCGCATATTTGCGAGTGTCGCTACTTTGCAGGCGTGTAGTTTTAGGACTCGAGGGGAAAGGGGACGAAAACAGAATGAGATAGCTAGCTCTTAACAGAGAATATACGTGCGTTGCACCTCTTTATAATTTCTATACTCACTGGTGATACTTATTATCTTGTGACAATACTAGGATGTGGCTGCCGCATGACTTTGTCATAGTTATTTCGAAAATGTTAATATTTTGCTTTCTAAAATATAACTCAAGTTTAACTGGTCACGACTAATAAAGTCACGAAAAATATTCCTATTTGCGTTAATTTTACGATAAGTTTCATCTGGTTTACGGCGCCGATTATAATGTTCAGTTATATTGAATTAGAAAAAAATATATTATACAAAAACTCAAGAAAGACAAACTCAAGTTTATCTGGTTACGACTATAAAAGCTATTCCTATTTGTGTTATTGTATGATACTTATTATCTGGTGACAATGCTAGGATATGGCTTTATCAAACTAATAATAACAATTTCCAGTTTTTCGATAATCCAAGAGTAGCATGATATTTCCACAAAAATTAAGCAGTTTTCAACTATCTTCAACTTCTGTTTTATCAAATATTTACCAAAACAATGTAATCTAGTAAACTTGTGAAAGTTCTGGTTGGCCATTTTCACAAAAAAAAATATTTGCATTGCTATATTGCATTAAGTTACATTGCAGAACTGTTCAATCAAGTTTCAACACAAAATTTGTTCCCGTTCTTGAGTTATCGTGCAGATAAAATTTATGACACATACATACACACACAGACATATTTTAAATATTCACTTCGTGATAAAAGAACCGCTAAAAAGTTTTAGCTTTTGATGTATATCTACAACGATTTTTTTAAGATGATATACTAATGATAATGTAATGATAATGTGATAAACTCTGTGATAAACTCTACGGTATGATAAACTAAAAATACTTGATATGCCATGCGGACTTACCTATATTCGTTATTTTGTCAATATTTATTATTATTTATAAATATTAGTTATAAATAACTGTTTCAGGTACCTGTTGATAAATTACCTCAAAAAATGGAGTACGGCCCAGTTCCTGCTAGCAAGTTCGAGGAGGTTATCGCCCATCTGAGGCAGCACTTCCCAGATGAGCCCTTCAACAAATGTGTAGGGCTATGTAAGACAGGTGTGCCCTGTGAGCTCCTAGAGCACCATCATATACACACGCTCGAGGAAGGGTTGTCTGTAATGGCATGGGATCCCAAAACAGGAGAAGTAAGTAACTACATTTTGGGTTTTGGAGCATGGAGACGTATTTGATTTTTATTGTAATAATTCTTGTTATAACAGTTGAAAAATCTTGAATGCTTACATTAAAAGAATGTGTACACACTGGCTTTAGACCACGAGTAGTATGTAAAGAGTAAAACACAAATTGTGCGAGTTTCACAAATTTAATGTTGCAACAACAACTATTATTTTGCAACACTGTGGCTTCTTCAGGTATACGCCACTTATGATAATATTTTCAACAGTAAATAGTCTTCAACAGTAGAGAGAAATAATTACAACACTTGAAACATTTATAGAAGAAGATAATACATTTTTTTGTGTTTCAGAAGTTTTATTGCCAGAGTTGAATCTATTCTTCCGTTTTGCCTATTCTTGAGCTAACCTTTCTCATTTTTATCCAGCAACTGGATATTATTATTATTATTAACGCGGAGATAATAACATTTCTATCTTCTCTCTTTATATCGAGAGAACATCTTTTTATAATCTAGTTGCAGTAAATAATGCCATCACAAGTAATAAATTAATTCGAATAAATTTTGCAAATCTGTCAAATTTAAATCAGAGGAATAAGATAAGATTTTTATACATATGTAGTGTGTAGTATGTAACCTTCATTAATCAGCTTAGACTTAACAAGACGATGCAAATATTGCTGGATTTTGTAGATTTCTTATTAGATTATTATTATCTTATTAGAAATCTTAGATTTTCTTATTATTATTTTTCTACGTCTTCGTTTTCAGACATTTAATTTACAAAGGTGGATATAATCTTCCTTTTTGTCTTCCTATTCCTCTCTGTTTCCAGCTGATCTGTATTTGAATCATTTATTTCAGAAATCCGATAAGTGTACTCTTTCAAATTTTCGAAAAAAACAAAAAAAAACACACTATATCCTTTCATATTTTATATATTGTAATAAAATATCTCATAAATACGAATGCCAGTTAAACGGACAATGAATAATATTATGCGTTTTGACTACTGATATACCGTAATCCGTAAAAAATGAAAAATTCATAAAAAGGTGTGTTGACGGGTCTCTGACATAAACGATTCATTTTATATCCAGTAATTAAAGGCTTGTTTAGACACGGCTAGTAATTGAAGTCAAGTAATGAAAAACGAAAAAGTCGAAAAACATATAAAAAAGGGAAATTATACCATCAGCACACTATACTCGACAACATTACTCGCCTTTTCTGACTAAGAGTTTTAAATACAATACTTTTTATATAGATAGAGTATAGCCTATACTATTTCACACTCATTAGTATTTTAGTATTCCCTTGAGAATTACCAAAACGATATATAACATATGAAATATGTAAATTATGAAACTTATAGCTTAAATTTTAGTGCATTTAGTGCAATTATTACGACAAGTTAATAGACTTTATACAAGTGTCAGCAGCATCTAAATGAAACGTGATTGATATAACGTTTCATTTAGATGCTGCTCACAATTGTATAAAGTGTATTAACTTGTCGTAATAATTATTTTATATCCAGTTGCAAAAATTGCATAAATAGGTTTATTTGTACAGACTTATTGACATGGGTGAGAAGAATTACGTGAGAAGTAGTAGTAGTATGAACATTTATTCCATATACAAGTACACATCTACAGCATACTTAATACATATAATAATATAATATTGATGATAGATTGATAGATATATAATGTGATACATGATATATGGAATGGGCTATCGACTTTCGTCTTTCGGCCCATGAACTGTTGTGAATTTAGATGATTGTCTAATATTAGTTCTTGAGTTAGTCACTGTCTTGATGGTTTGTCGGTCTTTCGTACAAGTTTAGGCCGGGATATTTGAATGTAGGAGTATGGTTAATGTTTCGGGTATGGATGAAGTGTCTAATAGAGGGAAGGTTAGAGAGGGAAGGTTAATTTGAAGAGAGAAAATTTGATCGAATTCTAGTATATAATCTTTTTCAATAGTTGATATTAACATAATATTCACAATTACGAAATTTTATCTTTTTCGATTGCAGGTGTGTGATATGTAGATAAGTATGGATTCTAGTCCTGCGATCTTCTCGATATCTATCCAGCATCTTCTCTCTAATAGAGAAAAGCTGTTTATAATATTTTTCTATACTTAGTTACAAAAAATTTGGACAATTTAAACAATCAGTCTATACTATTGCTAAAGAGCCAGGAAAAGTAAATTGCGATTTTGGTACATTTATTGCATTGTCTTCTTTAAAAGTGAATAGAATATCTTAGGATTGGTAAATTTGAGATTTTATAGATTTCATACAATTTCTTCTTCTTCTCGTTTTTCTATTTTTTCTTGTTATTTGGACACTTCGTTTCATAATCCCCTATATATTTGTTGCAACTTTTTGGCAGTCGTAATACACTTCTTCTACCATATCCCAGTCCTCAATGAGTCATTCAATTTGACCATCTATCACATCTGTTATTCGTACAAAATGTCCCATTCAACTTATATTTTAGAGGTAAACTCTGTTCCATTTTTATTTTTAACTAAGTTGGTTCTGTTATGTAGATATGTAGATAGTATGGATTCTAGTCCTACGATCTTCTCGATAACTATTCAGCATCTTCTCTCTAATAGACAAAAGCTGTTTATAATATTTTTCTATACTTAGTTACAAAAAATTTGGACAATTTAATCAATCAGTCTGTACTATTGCCAAAGAGCCAGGAAAAGTAAGCTGCGATTTTGGTAGATATATTGCATTGTCTTCTTGAAAAGTAGATAGAATATCTTAGGATTGGCAATTGAGATTTTATAGATTTCATACAATTTCTTCTTCTTCTCGTTCTTCTCGTTCTTCTATTTTTTCTTGTTATTTGGATACTTCTTTTCCTAATCCCCTATATATTTGTTGCAACTTTTTGGCAGTCATAATACACTTCTACCATATCCCAGTCTTCAATGAGTCATTCAGTTTGACCATCTATCACATCTGTTATTCGTACAAGATGTCCCATTCAACTTATATTTTAGAGGTAAACTCTGTTCCATTTTTATTTTTAACTAAGTTGGCTCTGTTAGGGTGACAGTATTGTTGGCCAATGTAAAAAGTCACTAGACTTGAAAAAATAGGTTATATTTAAAAACAAAGAGGTTATATTTTATGACAGGGGGCAATTCTGCATCAAATTGAGTATCTATTGAGTACAGAATTTATTTGTTATTTTTATTTTACAAAAGCAAATTAATAAAATTATAATATAAAATATAGTTGATGATTGGTTTACTTAAAGCATCAATCTAATTAATTAATTAACGATTGAATGATTGAAGCAATAATTTATTTATTTTAATATATGAATTAGGCAACGTTGTTAGAAATCTGACATTTAATTTTTTTTCACTGTCAGATTATTTTTGTTGGGGTTCATGTGTAAAACTTTATTAAATGAAACCACAGCCTTTTTAGTTAAAAATAAAAATGTAACAGAGTATCTTTGAAATTGTTCATTTATTTATCTTATAGAGTTAGGTACCATTAAAAGTTTTCCTTGGTAAACATTTTTGACTGTAGAAAAGTCTACTGATAAATAATTACTCTGCTAACTCATCTCAACTCAGCAAACTTTTGTTTTTCATATTAAGGTTAGTTTTATTGTTTGGGATTTAATATGTACAGTCATGCTCACATAAATCTAGTACAAGAAATTAGGTTACAATAGCAATTTTATATGGCAATGTCAAATTTTTTGTACTAGATTTATGTGAGCATGACTGTACCTACTTCCTTAATTCTTCTCAACATTTTTTTATTTTTATTTATAATTGCAACCGGTTTGGATTCCATATAGAATCATCTTCCGGTAACGGAGTATAATTATACATTTCATGCTCAGAGAAAGTTACACAAAAGTAGAGGAAATTATTATTGTGATATTATTGGAATATTTTTGTAGGAAAATAAAAAAAAAGCCTCGATTAATCTAATCTCTGTAATTATAAAGTCTCCAGCCACATTGAAGAGATGTTGGACATGAATACTGAACTGAGATATTGAACATTTAATATGCAGAAATTGGAGAATTTAAATAATATATTCGGTTAAGATACGTTTTTAGATCACTTTGTGTAATGCATTAAGATTACTGTCTGATGATTTTTTAACAAAATTCTGTTAGTTTGGTGTAGCAATATTTCGCCGGCTTACAAGTCAAATCACTTAAGTCAAAAACTATAAAATGTGAGAAACTGCAATTAAAGTTTTTATATTCTGTTATTACCTTTCTTACTCAGTCATTTAATGAGTTAAGAATTTGGAAGTTCGGCTACAGGACCCTTTACTACACCCCTACTGAGCCTGAGATTTGTTACAATTTAGTAAACCATCAAAATAAAACTTAACTAAAAACAGCCAAAAATTTACTTAGTAAACCTTAGTACTTCACAAGCTTTAGACTTAATATTTCACTTGTAAGCCGACGATTTGTTCATTATTTGCCACCAATAGTTGTTCTAAACCTTGTAATTAAATTTTAGCTCTATTCTATATATTGACGATATTACGGTGTAAATAATGTATTAAGTTTTAATGCATATCTGACGAATTTCTTATATAAAAATTTATTTAGTTTTATATAATCACCTACAGAAATATTTGCTCAGTGTTTGCCATCAATATTCCCTCTAAGACGTTTAATTAAAAACGTAATTGAATTTAGAACGGGACGGACCATTTTGCCTTCTTCATGTTCCGGAGACGCTCTTGTAAATAATTAAACGTTCAAATCACCGGCGAGAAAATAATTGCTATCCTTTTAGTCGCGCAGAAGCGGCGTAAATATTTTCGAATCAAAACCTCTTCCGTCCATTAATTCTGCTTCGTTCACCGCAGGACGGTGGAAACTCCGAGCGAGAGCAATTTTTCCCATTATTATTCCGCTTAATTGGCGCCATGTTCGCTGGAGCTTTGCGCAAAACAATCGGATGGTCCGCGTAATAAAGCTCTGGCCGGTACTAATGACGGTCTGGCATAAAGCCTCGATGAAAATGGGATTTTCCATATTCGACTTTAATACCTATTTTTAATCCCGCAGATAGCCGGAGTAGCTTTAAACGGGATATGCAAGAGAGGCGAGAACGAGGCCGCTTTGGAGGAGATGAAATCCGTGGACAACGAGAAATACAAGCAGATTTTCGGCCTGCTGTACAACACGAACGTGGAAATTGATCTGTACTCGAAATTCGGCATTGGAGATATTTTCGAGTTGCGGATACTAAGCGTGAACTCAAAATTTAGAGGCAAAGGTATAGCCAAGGAGCTGTTCCTGAGGAGCGAGCTTCTGGCGGAGGAGAAGGGTTATAAGGTGGGTGCCCGGAGTAATTTTAATAGCGTTTATAACATTTCGTGCTCGTTTCAGCTGATGAAGGTCGATGCAACAAGTAAGTTCTCGCAGAGGGTGGCTGAAAGTTTGGGGATGACGACCGCAAAGGCCGTGCGCTACAGCGATTTTAAGGACGAGAACGGGAAATCTATTTACGTGATCGAGCCTCCGCACGAGTTCTACAAAGTCATGGTGAAAGAGCTGGGCTCCAGGAACAACTAAATCCGAGGGCTAAGAGAACGAAGTGAATTTATGACAATAAAAACGACCCCCACCCCCACCGCCGATTCCGCTATATAAATTCACTTCCTCCCTACCCGGAAGCCCTCATCCCGATTTTCACAAAAAAAAAAATGTTAAAGCTGCCACTGCCATGCAGACCTAACATTTGGGTTCCTCTCTATAGGCCTAGGTGGATTACATGGTACCAAAGAGTGTGAGGGATGGTGGTGTGTGAGCAAATCGAATCCAGGGCCTAACTGCGTTTTTACCATCGACGAGAACACGTCCGCCACCCCCTCACAAACTGTACAAATTGCTGGGCATGATGTTAAGCGGTCATATAGCGTAATATTAAATGTGACAAATGAATGTTTTATCTACACAGTACCGTGTAATACGTGCCAGAAGTAATGAAGTGCAAACCTTGTATTCTAGTCGGAAGTTGAGAAGACGAAGCTTTATCGTTTCCTGTGTCCCGCAATAAAAGCGCCGGCCCCCGGCGTGCTACGGGGCTGCCACTAACTATAAGAAATTGGACTGATATACAAACATATATAAATATCTATATCTATATACACACATATATACAGAGAATAATAAATATGTATGTCAGAAACCGGTGTACGTTGAATAACCCCCACAACCCCATACACAATTAAAATACAAGTCGGCACCAAATTAAGCCGCCGCCGCTTGTTATGTCCCCGTGCATTCTTGCCGGTCTCCATGGCAACCCATCCCCTGCCTTCCACGACCACGACCTACTTACTCTCCCATGTCTTGGAGGCATCCCGTGCAGCAACAGCTTATTAATGAAACTATCCACGGCGGGTGGCGCCATCAATCACCTCGATAATTGCCCCCAGACCCTTCCGGGTTCGCCTCGTCGAACATCGGGCCCGGCCTGGAGGGGCGGCCATGATCTTCCCGTTTCCCGAAAGCGAAAGTGGAAGCAAGGAGCAGAGCTTTATGAAATAAGTTTATGATGTGTGAGAGAAATTTACAGCAGGAGCACGCATGGGTGCGTTTGTGGGTTATTAAGCAACTTTTTTTTTATTAAGGAGAAGATGGAGACTAAACCAGTAGTTCATTTAAGTTATGAGAGCTTCTAAAACATGCAGGGCGGCCCAATTTATCTTATAATTCAAAATAGAATTTTGACTAAATGGCCAATTTTGAAGTTTGTAGAAATGCCATTAATATCACGAAATTATTGAATAAAACTGAGAACTAAGTTTTTCTAAAATTTCGAATATTTCCTTAATCGTAAAAGTTATGACCAAAAAATGTATAAAAGTTTCTTAGTTTTAACCAAAAAAAGTTACAAGAATGATGTTGATTTTCGACATATTGATAACAGTTTCATATTTAAAAGGGGTGCCGTGCCTTTTTATTTATTTGCATAAATAAATTACTTTTTTATCTGCTTACAATATACAACATTCCATGCTCATAATAAAATAAGTATAATAAAATAGTATATCATTATATGTATTCAGTCATTTGCTACATAGTCAACGTTTGTACAGATATATACCATTAGATAAAAGTGCTTGCCCTGTACAGAGATGACTGTAAAAATATATTTTTATCTACGACTAATTTATTATGTATGTATTATACTTGAGGTGTTGGCAGTATAATGCTATATATTATTCCCCTAGGGAATAATGACTACAGATGTATGTATTATACTTGAGGTGTTGGCAGTATAATGCTATATATTATTCCCCTAAGGAATAATGACTAGAGATTAATCGTTCTTATTTCCTCTTGCACTCCAATTACAAAATTTCTCAAATCAAATAATACCATGGAAACAAAATACACAAACTCAAAAGTGTCACTGTCAAACGCGTAGTGTTTGTGTATTTGCATTGAGATGGATGAAAATGAAGAGTTTTTTAATTGTACACCTCCAGAAATTGTACAACTAGCTACAGCAACAGCATCTATTCCGATATCGGAAACATCGAAATCCATTTACAATAAAACGTACGCAACCTTCAACGAATGGCGTTTTCGAAATAACGCAAACTCATTTTTCGAAAATGTTCTACTAGCCTATTTATTCGTAGATAAAGTAGAGTATACTACTTGCAATAATGGCTATTATTACTCAAGCGTGTAATTTACATCATCATCAGCACCATAAAATATTGAAAATGCATTAACATTACAGATGAGTCAACTTTCTATAATTATACGTCATATATGCAATGATTTCTAGTAATGTGTATAATATCTTGAAAACTTAACTCACTACACTTTATAGGTAGGTCATTATTCTATAATTGCCTAAACGTAATACCACGTCTACGATGATTCATTAACATTTCTGCAAAATCTTGAAACTGCATGTCATGGTAATGTATAAATTAGTCATAATTTCGTGGTACCTATGTTATTTGTCATCGACACGACTATAAAACGACATTTGGGATAAACTGGCGTTAAAACTTTTGCTTAAAATTTGATTTTTTTTGCAAGCAGGATTACACGGCTCGGTACGTAAATATCCCTCGGAAATAATACCTGACATTACTGATTCGTGGTATAATCTACTATTAAATTATTCTGCCATATCAATACGTATCAGAGTGTCTAATACTTGATTATGTTAAAGCTAACAAATATTCAATATGAAAATGGTAATGCCCATGGCTTACGATATTAATATAAAGTTAATCTCAAGAATAAAAGACTGTCCCAGGCATAGAGTTGTTGCCTCTCAATGCGATACATTTTTACAAATTGATGACAAATAACACAGGTACCACGAAATTATGACTAATTTGTACATTACCATTACATGCAGTTTCAAGATTTTGCAGAAATGTTAATAATTCATCGTAGACGTAATTTCACAGATAAATATGCAAAACTTTGAAGAACATGTTGATATGCCCCCAGACATTTTTGTAAGGGGAAAAACAACTATTTGAGGGGGTGTAATGTATTGGTCGACTGAATCCGGTGAAAATCAACATCAAAATAACGTGAATATAATAATTATATTTAAATTGAATAATCTAGGGATGAAGCAAATAAAAAGTTAAAGATAGTTCAGAATTGCATATGGTTTGTAGAAAAACATTTAACCATAATCTTCTCAGAAAGAAAACCCATTCAACTAAAACAATATAACCTGACTATAATAATTATATTGAAATTGAATAATCGAATGGATAAAAGAAATCAAGCCAAAGTTTGGCTTTTGGAGATATTTGTAAGATATGTAAGGGAAATAATAATACCGTTACGAAAATATAAGGAATTAAAGATAAAACTTAATGTTCCTTAAACCCATTTTTAAACTGTAACAACTCGGATTGAAGCCTGGTGACTGCCCCACATGTGGTAGTAGTGCGTGGGTTGCAACATTCAACAGCTGAAAGGATTTGGTAAGAATTGCTCGAAAACAATTGCTCTAAAGGAAATGGCTCAAAAACAATTGCTTGAAAAATAATTCCTCGAATGGAAAATTGCTCGAAGCAGAGTTGCGGAATGGAAAATTGGTCGAAAACAATTGCTCGAAAGAAAGGGATTTGCTTCATCCCTTCGATTATTTAATATATCACCAATGCACCAATATCACCAATTTTCGATGGGTTGTGGAGAATTGCTCGAAAACAATTGCTCGAAACATAGTTCCTCGAATGGAAAATTGCTCGAAAGCAAACTTGCTCGAATGGAAAATTGCTCGAAAGCAAACTTGCTCGAATGGAAAATTGCTCGAACTAATGAGATAAGACAATAAAAGAAAATTTCAATTCTGCTTTCGAGCAATTTTCCATTCTAGGAACTATTTTTCAAGCAATTGTTTTCAAGTAATTCTCCACAATCCATCGAAAATACACCGTATTAGCGATATGGTGTATTTTCATATTTTCGGGTGGGTGGGCACAAGAATAATCATCCCCCAATATCCGACAACAAAAGAAATCATCATTTTATTGGTACAAAACGTAAAATTAGTCGATAGTTAAATCAATAATTTTCTAGAAAAAATGTTTAAGCACAAATTTGAATTATCCAGTTTGATAATGATTTCGTAGAAGTAATGTGATGATTTCTATTGATTCGGGATCAAGTTAGAGGATAGTTGTAGTTTTCGGATGGGTATCATCCCCTAACACCCGGCAATAATGAAAATAATTACTTTATGGTCACAAAACGTGAACTTAGTTAATGTTAGTTAACTTAGTTAAATCAATAATTTTATAGAATATTTTTGAGAATACAAATTTGAATCATCCAGTTTGATCATAATTTCGTAGTAATAATATAATGATTTCTATTGATTCGGGATCAAGTTAGAGGATAGTTATAGTTTTCGGCTGGGTAAGCACAAGTGTAATCATCTCATAACTTCCGGCAATAATATAAATCATCATTTTATTGTTACAAAACGTAAAATTAGTGTATGGTTAAATCAACAATTTTATAGAATATTTTTTAAAACACAAATTTGAATCATTCACTTTGATCATGATTTCGTAGTAATAATATGATGATTCCTATTAATTCGGGATCAAGTTAGAGGATGGCTTGAGTTTTCAATATATTATACATATTATACACATTACTAGAAATCATTGCATATATGACGCATAATTATAGAAAGTTGACTTATCTGTTAATGCATTTTCAATATTTTATGATGCTGGTGATTATGTAAATTACACGCTTGAGTTACGAATTGAAAACTCATCTGTACATGACTATTATTTACATTTTTAAAATTGTTCATGAGTTCATGAGATAGCAAAATATTGACTCAGATACATAGTAGCTTTTGGACATTTCTAATTATAGCATTTTTGATACACTACTGTCACAAATTTATTGGCGTTATGAGCAACTGATAATTTTCAGAGGCGATTTTTGTTTAACTCATGACTCGTTTCTAGAATCTATGGGCGTTGGTGGTTTACTGGTTTACAAAAATAGGTTGCAGATCTTGCTATTCACTCAATTTTCTAGTCAGCCAAATGCATGAAATATGCATCGACAATCTCAGGCTTAATATCCTCTGGCTTGACAATCTCAAGAAGTGTTCTTTACTTCACTTTAAATTATTTTACTTTACTTCAATACCCCCACAGTTTTAAAATACATCTCCCCATTTTGAGTTAAATCGGTGAACAGAAATTTTAAAACACTCCCCTATAAAACTAGTATTGCTGAATTACGTTCAATTCGTGATATTGCCATATGTGAAAATCGATTTGTTTTTAAATTTGAATGATTACACTTCTTATTATATTATGTGATATTAACTTTGTTAATATCACATTTATTTAGAAATAGTGACTCTACTTTCAAAGTTAATCTGGTCATTTTAGAACTACAAATTCACTTGTTGTTTGAAAATATTTCTAAATAAATGTGATATTAACAAAGTTGAACGTGTTATTTATTTAAATTTCAATTTGGAGCTTCTAAACTCTGCTTCATATTCTAGAGCTCTTTACAAATTTAGATTAATGGCATCATATTTTTTTCCGTGATTTATTTCAATTCAATAGTTAAACGGAAATATACGTTTAGAGATCTCCCGAGTCCATTAAAATCATTCTTGAAAAAATGTCTCTTTGTGGTTGCTGATTTTTGTATGCTGAATAAAATCTGTGATAAAGATATGGGTAAATTACAAACTAAATCAAGAATTTCATGGGTTTTAGGTTTTGGAAAATTTACCGAAAATTTTGATTTTTAGGGGGTTTAAGGTTTCATAAATACTTATTTTAATATGTATAAGCAGTGAGTATAGAAATTATAAAGAGGTGCAACGCACGTATATTCTCTGTTAAGAGCTAGCTATCTCATTCTGTTTTCGTCCCCTTTCCCCTCGAGTCCTAAAACTACACGCCTGCAAAGTAGCGACACTCGCAAATATGCGGACCTTCCAAGAGTTACCCATTTGCCGCGTAATCGTTCGCACGGAGTAATACACGCAAATCCAAATCGACTTTCGACGATTTCGATGGTCAGGTATCTTCGTGATACATAATTATGTCAACTATTATCGTGTGTATTCGTTGTAAATACCGCAAATACTACAATAAAAATTGAATATAAAAATACATCAAATATTTTATTAGAACATTAACATAAAATATTGTAAATTTGAATTCGTTATAGTAGTTACTTACTAATTTTAATACAACATAATAAGTTAATTGAATTATCAAAATAACACTCTTTATAAATTCCGTAAACCCGAGCTAACGATATCGGTGACATAAAATATAATTTGTAATACTGAAGCGAACGTCACGAAAAGAAAATATATTATGTAATAAACAAACTGATGTACATACAAATGATTAGTGTATTAACAAAATTAATGCTAACAATGCTCATACCGTGCTTACAAAACATACATAAAATATAAATTTATATACAAATTCAATAATACAAATTCAATAAATACAAACATTGGGAAATTATTTAAGGATCATCTATTGCCACGAGCGACATATTCTTTCTGAATAGTCAAAACAAAATATTTAAAACAACAGAAATTTACTTCTGTCAAATAATTTTATATTACATAATAATTTAAAGGGATATTGATAATTAAATGGTGATAGTAGTATTGAGTCAACAAACTCTAAAAATAACAGCAATCTTACACTAATGCAAATTTGATTAATTCAAGTGACTGCTGTGTTGCATTTGTGAATTCTGTGCGAAATGTTGGAAGGAAAAAAAATGTAGAAAAATTGGAACTAGCAAGTTTAAATGAATTCGTTATTGTAAGTGTAAAAAAATGACACTGACATAAGCGAAGTTCACCATTGCCGGGTGTTTTTTATGAAAATAAGAATTATAATGCTTATTAAACGATTTGATGTTAAAACTTTCAGGACCTGGTGCAGGCTCGGAAAGCATGGTACAACATTTTGGTATTAAGATTTTCGACTCGATTTTTTGACCAACATCGTACATCGCCATGTGCAGTTCTTTTGCCAATTTACACATACCCTGTATAGGTATACGAAAATATAAACATACATTAATTACATACATTAATTGTTACATAATATTCGTATTTTTCGATGCGGCTTTAACATTGGTTTTGAAATTATTCGACTATCGGCAGAAACCCATTTTAGTTGTCTATATATTTTCATTTTAATGAACATGTTAATAATGAAATCTGTGTGAGGCATGCATTCTCTTCTGACGTTTACAAACCAACTAAAATGGGTTTCTATTGATAGTTTTAGGTCACCAGTAATTAATTTGCGGACATTTTCGCCACATTTATACTTATGAAATAAAAATGTAAATTCTTTAAACATATGGTCAAATACATTTGCCATTTCATCAGTTGGCCTTCTTAAAAAAGCAATATTTTGGTCAGTGGAGTAATCTTTATATAAAATGAAAAATTCATTTTTGTTAATCAATTCTTCTCCATCTTTAAATAAATTGGAAAAACAAATGTTGCAGTTGAATTTTGTTTGCAATTTATGGAGTATGTAGCCTGCCACATAAATATTGGATGAAGTTTCCAAAGTAAATTTATTAGGATCTAACAAATTTTTTTCTTTGGATGTAGTAGCTATAGCTTCTGCAGTGTCTGTTGTTCTAGATGCAGATTCCAACTCTTCTTCCAGTATTAACTCTTCAGAGTCGTCTACATTAATACTTGCTGATTTTTCCATTGTGCTTTCATCTGCATCGTCCTCGATAGGTTGTTCTTCGACATCAGTGTTGTCCACTATCGGGTGTTTACATTCGTCCACTTCCAGTAGGTCTGTGTCGTCTATTTCACAATTGGCGCTATCCACTTCCATACACAATCTAATGTTCATGTTATGTTGCAGACCTATTCTGCATTGCTGTACGGTTGGAGTGGGATTGTAACCATTTCTATTTCGAATGACAGAAAACAAATTTTCTACTGCATCTTGGTTTATGAACCGTGTTAATAAATATTTAACATTATCAATTTTAAGATCATCCCAAAGAAGTAAAATAGATCTTATGGTCCATATAAAACCATTAATGCAATATATGTTATTCCTCTTCTTACCCTTTTCATCATAAATTTCAAAACTTTCGAAATACTCTAACGCATTTCGTAAAATTTCTGTGGTTTCAGTATTAAACACTGACAATGGTCTCTTTTGCGGATTGGGGTCATTTACGACTCGACTATTTAAAGCATCAAATATTTGATTGATATTTTCAATAAATTCTGCAGTATTTAATGCCGTTTCGGAGTTCAACTCCTTCGTGTGATGAGCAGTTTTTATAGAAGCAGCAACGGTATGCGAAAATATCTGCGTAGCATACTTTACTTTCATTTTTTGAAAGTTCGTAGGTGCAATATGTGCTTCTGTTATTTTTAGCATAGTTCTTGTTGTTTCACTTTTTTTGTCAATATCATATGTCTTAGTAATGTCGCTCCAAGATACATGTTTATTATTGATGTATAGTTTTAATTTTGGATTTAAAAAAATATTTCTTAGACTCTTCACCAGATGTGGTGCATCAAAGCAAGTGAATATTTTTTTGCCTTTTATGTATATTTCTGGATGTTCTCTTGTAGCTCCTAATAGTCTCAATGCACCACGATTATTGGCCCCTTGGTCACACACTAATACCATGGGCTCAAATTTTAATTTATACAGTGCCTCTATAACATTTTCTATGATTACTTTTAATGATTCACTCAAGACACTTCCCTTCGATGTGTAGTAACAAAATGGCACTTTCCAGTTGTGGAGTAATCCCCGAATCATAACAACTAAACACGAATTTGCTAATTTTGGTTCCCGCCCAAGAGTAGATAAATCTTGGTAACCCTCAATTATGTCTTCATGATGGTTTAGATCCAAATTGGGTTTTATGGCAATTTCATCAAACATTACAACGCACTTTCTTTCCCTCTCCGTCATACATTTTGCTTTGAGTAGCAGTTTCTTCGTAAAATTTGTTTTGACCCCTGTCCTCAAGTTACAAACCTTCAGCCAAAGTTGTATGGTTCTGATAGATGGTAGATTAAACTTAAGATTTTGTCGCATATGCTTGTAACCTCCTGGCGATTTATAATGTAAAGAAAGTGCCAACTGCCTCTCTGCCTTTGTCCACTTGCCCCTCTTTTTGTGATATAGCTGCATATTAATAAATGTTTTTACAGCTTCACTCTTATCACATAATAGTTTATCAATGACTCTAGTTGTAAATTATTTTTTTTTTCTTCTGCTGGATTGAACTAGCTTAACGTTCAGTTTTCTTCTAAGCTGCACTACTCTGGAAGAAAGAGTCCGGATTTTTTTCTTTAAAATTTCGTTTTTCGATGATGGCATTTTAATTAAACTATCGCTCACTTTTGAAGATGAACTGGCAGAACTTATGAAACTTGAAATTTGTGGAAATTGATTGTTTTGTGTATATTCCTCAGTTTCTATGTCTACATTAGAAGCTGTGGAGGTAGAACTTGATCTCCTTTTTCGGGAAGCCTTCACGTCGCTACAAGACGGATATACTTTTAATAATATATCTTCTTCTGTAAAATGTTAAAAATATTATTTTATAATTCAAGAAAATATTATTTTCGAAGAGATTGCCAAAGATTTGTTGATGTTAGAAACCTGATTAACAATAAGGAAAAACCTTATTTTTGTTATATGCGCCAACGCAGCCAAACTGAGAATGGCCAAAAAACACCCAGAATATATGTATGTCGAACCGATGCGGGCGGCACATCAAAGAGTTATACATGTAAAGAAACTGTCATAAAAAAACAAACAAGGGCTACCGCCAATAGAACCGCGCCGGTCGGCGTGGGCACATTTCGTTTGCGATTTAAGTGTCGATAAAAACAATCAAAGGAATAACTGCGGCGTGCTCAAATAATTCGCAATAATTATTATTAGTGAAAATCGAATTATCAATGATTTCAAATAGAATGATTATTATTAAATAATTCGAATTATAATTCGATTATTGCCATCATTCGTATTGGCATAATTCGACTATGAAAATCATTCGATTATGCCCATCACTACGTAATAGACCCCCATATATCCCAAAATTTAAATTAGTTTTATCACGTCATAATAGTAAAGTAATTATGGTATTAAAAAATATCGTCAAGAACAGAATTCAAGAAAAATCCGCCAATTTATATTGACGCCGTGAAATATCCTTTCTATATTAAATACGTACCTTGTTGATTAAATTTAACAGGCACTGCATTTTTTTTCAACAATTTGCGTCGATTAGACTCATAATAGTCTGTCGGCAAAAAATGATTTTCACGCACAACTTTATTTGTCAATTTTTCATTGGTCATATAAACTATATTTATATTCCCGCAATTTTTCTTCCATTCCTCTGTCCTCGACAAATCTTTCACTGGAAATCGAAAAAAGCTGATCTCTTTGTTTATTCGGCTGTCATTACAACAATTATTGTACACACAAATATGAGCGACTGTACTCATCTTGGATTTGAAAATACACAAAAATACACGCAAAATCGCTACGGTTTGGAGCTCGCAGAACGTCGCCAGTCCACAGTCGTATTGGAAGTGTGAAGCAGTGTTTTGCCCCCACCACGGGCGACCGCTCGGTGAGTTCTCAGATACTGGTAGCGCGAACTAGGTGCGAGAACTTTCATCGCTTAACACAGTTCAGACCTCGTTGCGCATCTATATGTATTTAGTTAATCAATGGTATAAGTTAATATTAAATTGCATTTCCTCCAATTTTTATAGGAAATTTTATAGTATTCATATAGCAAAATAAAAGTTTCATCAATACCGCAGGACAATAGCCAATAAAATATCCTTTCTAGTTTTCTACTCCTAATATTTTAGAACAGTTGCAGATATTACACCATGAATAACTTAAGTTAACTTATCTCATCACATAAAATGAAACAAACAATAAAACAATACACAAAACAACAAACACTACTGTAATTATTAGTTATAAGATTATTATAATATTATTAGAATTTTGATGCTAAGATTTAATGTATGATAGAAATAAAATGTACAATCGAATACCGATAGCTACCTAAGAATTTAGATCTTTTTTAATAGCACTGGATCATACCTGTACATTTTGATTAAAATTGATATACCTAATGATTAAATTGTATTTCACTGACAAAATATATGAAAACTTCAAAAGTTTCATATATCCAACAGCTGCCAATAATGACACTATAACTAAAGTGATTTTCAATCAATAAGGTAGTTCATAACTCACGAGTGAGTTACAGTTTAAAGTTGTCAGAAAACTTTAGTACACTGGTCAAAGTTAAATTTATCCCACAGCTCCAATAACAACTCTGAGGAGATAACGTAGGTATACAGAGAAAGTCCATTATTCATCATTGCAAGTTCATTTTTTCTCCTGTACATTTCTCTTGTATATTTACTTTAAAAATGGACTAAATATGGACTAAGAATGAAAAAAAGTACGAGTTTATTATGAAATTGATTTAGTCAATATCTCATGAAAAGATATGTATGTTTTAGATAGTTTACTGTTAAATAATCATAATCTTTAAGTTTTGGACTTGGCCACTTTCTCTTGTATACCAACGATAACATCGTTTAATGTTTGTAATAGTTATTTATTATTAAGGTTTACATTAATTGTATAATTGAAAAACATTTTAAAATAAAACTAAAAAAAGATTTGGCAAGAAACTGTTAACAAATTATTTACTCATATCATATATTTTGAAAATTACAAAGAAAAATTAAATTGTACATGTACAATATACAGTGTCCGCCAGAAAGTTGGACACATTTAGAAACATATTTTATTATTAAATTCTCAGAAAATTGTATTCTTTCAAAAAGTTTCTGAATTCATTCAAACTCAATAAGCAATCATCAAAGTAAAATTACCAGCTTGCGAGGTATACTCAAAAATAGTAAATCAGCTTGAGAGGAAACTAGGCATAGTTATTAAGATGTGAAAATGGTATTTGGAAAAGTTACTTACAACTGACAGAAGGTTCTAAATATAAAATTATAACCACTACGACGAATGATATAATTCGTTTGTTGTGTTTATACTCCACGCATCTGTGGTTGGTAAAACTTGAAATAATGTTAAGAATTGTTCCCATTGATGGAATTGGTATATCGGGATAAGTGACTGAAAAAACGTCACACAAATTTCTTATGCTCTGACTTGCATGGTATAAATGCATTATTTGTATCTTGTCTTCTGTTAAATACATTTCTTTAATGTATTTTAGCACAATAATAGTTGTGCTAAAACATCCATCCATTGACCTGTGTGTTTTTTTTTTAATTCAACATTGGGACGTTGTATTGACTATGTTCGGAGTTAAAAAAATTAGTAGAAAAAATGTATTTTCTCTTTCGTTGGACATATTAATACTTCTGATATTTACATGTTTTATTAAATAAAATTCAATTATATCACAAAAAAATACATTCATTTTCTAAAATTACATCAATCTAAAACTTCGTACTTAGTTATTCTATGGGATAAAGATTAATTTTATTTGTACTGATACAAAACTAGTAATACAATTTGTAGAGAGTAGAATATTTAGGTTTTGTTTAACTAAATTAACAAATCCTACTTAACAAGAAAAAGATATAAATTTATGGGCTTGTATCATTAAATATTTATTAAAGGAAAACATTAAATTGTGAGGTTCCACACATTTGAATGAATAAGTTTGATATAATCAATGATATTATTATTAATAGCAAAATAATACAGAGTATATCCATGCAGATACATAGTTAATATATATGTATCTCAATTATCAAATATACGCAAACAAATAAATGTATATCTTAATTTATAAATATGTAGCAATTACTCACTGTTCATTATATTTGGACGTATATTTACCTACAGTACAGATTGTTTATCACATTATATTTCTACTGTCATTTATGTCCTATAATTTGTCAGGGAGTAATTCTCATTATCATTGATTTATTGCACGTTTGCAAGATTCTAATAGACGAATTATAATTAATGAGGTTCCTACAATCACAATACTGGTACTATCTTATTAAACAACTATTTATCATTCAATGCACGGCAAACGCTCGGCTTACAAACATTCCCAATCGCTGTTTTATCGTGCACATTTCCTTATTCAAACACCATTTACGCCGCTTCCAGGCAGGCGTTTATTTGCTCATGATGCATCCGCGTCCCGACGTAATTTGCTTCTCAGACGTAGCAGGATTGCGAGTGAAATGATCTCCGAATAATGCTAAGCGCAGCTTATTAAATTGCCGAGTTTATTGATTAAAATCGCACAACGAGGTGCTAATGATGGCCAGCATGGCACTCGAAATTAGAGCCGTTTGCGTGCGCGCCGTTACCGTGGGCACCTCCTTCGATTATCGAAACCGTGAGGCGAACTCCTGGTGCTATAATTGTATTGGAATTGAACGTGCATCCTGCGAAGCTCGTGGCAGAGTCGTGCAATTCAACCGGGAAATAAGTAAAATAGTTGACATACCCGCGCACGTTTAGGGGCGATATCTAGGGCGTAATCGAGATCTGGTAATGTCCCGCATGCCTCAGCATCTCCCTCGGGAATTTAATTAGAAAAATTCCAGGTCATGCCCAAATTCGACAATATTTTTTGCACGGTTTAGAGGAATGAGAATTGGGCGGAGATTCAATATTAGTTGGAAAAAAATAATTACACGACATGTGTAATTGGGGGAGAAGTAATATTATTATTTTTAGATTTTTAGTTATAATTAAATAAAGTAAAATTATAAAATTTTGTTACAGTTTAATATTACAATAAATGTACTATATGCGTAGAAGCTACTATACGGCAAAGAAAAACCGGGACAGTTAATATGTTCTAATGTGAATGTGTTAATATAGTTACTATGGATACCACATTCAATAATTTAAAAAACGTCTTGTGTATATATCAAAATTGTTTAGAGCCTCGTCCAAGCTAATAAAATAATGCAAAAATCTCTATTAGGAATTGTTCCACTTTTTTTTGTCCTTATAGTAGTAATAGTAGTAGTAGTAGTAATAGAAACGTCAGTACGTAAGTTGTTATACAACGTTAATATTTCAATGTGCAGAATAGAATCCGCGACAACTTATAAGCCGTGACCCAATCCAGGCTATATTATCTCAAAAATGGTTAATTATTATAATTTGAAAACCTTTTCTTCTAATACTGTTGATGATGATGTTTAGGATTAAGCAGCTTAAAATCTCGTTCATCCTGCGGGCGAGGCGCTTAAATGGGGATTAAATAAACTTTAATGGAACTTGCTAACATAATGCTGTTAGACGATGTAACACTCATTAATGCAGACATCCGTAACGTACTGCAGCATAGTTTTGCGAGATTAAATATTGTTCCTGGGCGAATATTAATTGGGTGAAAAGAAACCATGAAACCAATTTGTGTCCTAGGGGAATAATTTATCATGTCTTTGACAAATATTGCGAAAAACAATTCGACTGGCATATTTAATTTTAAATATGCAGTTAATAAATTTCAGAATTTTCAGTAATAGTTAACTCATACTTGTCAATGCAGAAAATTATACTTTCGATTTTCTCACATATTTAATATAATAACTTTGTCAAATTTTAAGTAGAATTAGCTTTAAGTGTACTGAACATAAATCTAATATGAATTAAATATGCAATTCATAAATTTCAGTAATAGCCAACCCTTATTTGTCAATGCAAAAATGCATACATTCGATTTTCTCACTTATTTAATACAGAAACTGTGTCCAATTTTCAGGAGACAGCTTCAGGTATACTAAAAACAAATCTAATATGAAATATGCAATTAATAAAGTTTCAGGATTTTCAGTAATACCTAACACATACATGTCAATGCAGAAAGTTATACTTTCGATTTTCTCACTTATTTAATACAGCAACTGTGTAAAACTTACTGCAGACTTAGCATTAGATGTACTAAACACAAATCTAATATGAAATATGCAATTAATAAATTTTCAGGAATTTCAGTAATTGTTAACCCATACGTGTCAATGCAGAAAGTTATACTTTCCATTTTCTCACTTATTTAATACAGAAACTGTCTCATAATTTTAGGATAATCAGCCTCAGGTGTACTTAACACATATCTAATATGAGATATGCAATTAATAAAGTTTCAGGATTTTCAGTAATAGCTAACCCATACATGTCAATGCAGAAAGTTATACTTTCGATTTTCTCACTTATTAAATACAGCAAGTGTATAAAATTAACTGGAGACTTAGCTTTAGATGTACTGAGCACAAATCTAATATGAAATATGCAATTAATCAAGTTTCGGGAATTTCAGTAATAGCTAACCCATACATGTCAATGCAGAAAGTTATACTTTCGACTTTCTCACTTATTTAATACAGCTACTGTGTAAAATTTACAGGATACTTAGATTTAGATGTACTAAGCACAAATCTAATATGAAATATGCAATTAATAAAGTTTCAGGAATTTCAGTAATAGCTAAGCCATACCTGTCAATGCAGAAAGTTATACTTTTGATTTTCTCACTTATTTAATACAGAAACTGTGTAAAATTTTAAGCAGAATTAGCTTTAGGTGTACTAAATACAAATATAATATGAAATATGCAATTAATAAATTTTCAGGAATTTTACTAATTGTTAACCCATTTGTGTCAATGCAGAAAGTTATACTTTCGATTTTCTCACTTATTTAATACAGAAACTGTCTTGAATTTTCAGGAGAATTAGCTTCAGGTGTACTAAACACGTATCTAAAATGAAATATGTAATAATAAAATTTTCAGAAAATTCAGTAATAGCTAACCCATACATGTCAATGCAGAAAGTTATATTCTCGATTTTCTCACTTAGTTAATACAGCAACTGTGTAAAATTTACTGGAGACTTAGCTTTAGATGTACTAAACACAAATCTTATATTAAATATGCAATTAATAAAGTTTCAGGATTTTCATTTATAGCTAACCTATACATGTAAATGCAGAATGTTATACATTCGATTTTCTCACTTATTTAATACAGCAACTGTGTAAAATTTACAGGAGACTTAGCTTTAGATGTACTAAACACATATCTAATATGAAATATGCAATTAACAAAGTTTCAGGATTTTCAGTAATAGCTAACCCATACATGTCAATGCAGAAAGTTATACTTTCTATATTCTCACTTATTTAATACAGCAGCTGTGTAAAATTTACAGGAGACTTAGCTTTGGATGTACTAAACAAAAATCTAATATGAAATATGCAAATAATAAAGTTTCAGGATTTTCAGTAATAGCGAACCCATACATGTTAATGCAGCAAGTTATACTTTCGATATTTTTAGTTACTTAATATAGCAACTGTGTCAAATTTTCAGGAGAATTAGCTGCAGGTGTACTAAACACATATCTAATATGAAATATGCGATAATTAAATTTTCAGAAATTTCAGTAATTGTTAACTCATGCGTGTCGATGCAGAAAGTTATACTTTCGATTTGTATCCTTTCTATTTTCTCACTGATTTAATACAGAAACATTTTCAAATTTTTAGGTGAATTATCTGTAGGTGTACTAAACACCTATCTAATATGAAATATACAATTAATAAATTTTCAGGAATTTCAGTAATAGCTAACCCATACATGTCAATGCAGAAAGTTATACTTTTGATTTTCTCGCCTATTTAATACAGAAACTGTGTAAAATTTACAGGAGACTTAGCTTTAGTTTTACTAAGCACAAATCTAATATTAAATATGCAAATAATAAAGCTTCAGGAATTTCAGTAATAGCTAACCCATACTAGTCAATGCAGAAAATTATACTTTCGAATTTCTCACTTATTTAATTCTGCAACTGTGTAAAATTTACAGGAGACTTAGCTTTAGATGTACTAAATACAAATCTAATATGAAATATGCAAATAATAAAGTTTCAGGAATTTCAGTAATAGGTAAGCCATACTTGTCAATGCAAAAAGTTATACTTTCGATTTTCTCACTTATTTAATACAGAAACTGTCTCATACTTTCAGAATTATTAGCTTCAGTTATATTTAACACAGATCTAATATGAAATATGGATTAATACAGTTTCAGAAATTTCAGTAATAGCTAACCCATACTTATCAATGCAGAAAGATATCCTTTCTATTTTCTCACTTATTTAATACAGAAACTGGCTTAAATTTTTAGGAGAATTAGCCGCAGGTCTTCTAAACACATATCTAATATGAAATATACAATTAATACATTTTCAGGAATTTCATTAATAGCTAACCCATACCTGTCAATGCAGAAAGTTATACTTTCGATTTTCTCACTTATTTAATACAGAAACTGTGTAAAATTTTCAGCAGAATTAGCATTAGGTGTACTTAATACTAATCTAATATGAAATATGCAATTAATATATTTTCAGGAATTTCAGTAATTGTTAACCCATGCGTGTCGATGTAGAAAGTTATACTTTCGATTTTCTCACTTATTTAATACAGAAACAATATGAAATATGCAATTTATAAAGTTTTAGGATTTTCAGTAATAGCTAACCCATACATGTCAATGCAGAAAGTTATACTTTCGATTTTCTCACTTATTTAATACAGGAACTGTGTAAAATTTACAGGAGACTTAGCTTTAGATGTACTAAACACAAATCTAATATTAAATATGCAATTAATAAAGTTTCAGGAATTTCAGTAATAGCTAACCAATACTTGTTAATGCAGAAAGTTATAGTTTCGATTTTCTGACTTATTTAATACAGCAACTGTGTAAAATTTACAGGAGACTTAGCTTTAGATGTACTAAGCACAAATCTAAAATGCAATATGCAATTAATAAAATTTCAGGAATTACAGTAATAGCTAAGCCATACTTGTCAATGCGGAATGTTATACGTTCGATATTCTGATTTATTTAATATAGAAACTGTGTCAAATTTTCAGGAGAATTAGCTTCAGGTGCACTGAACACAAATCTAATATGAAATATGGAATTAATAAATTTTCAGAAATTTCAGTAATAGGATGGTGTAATGAGGCCTTTAAAGAAAACTTTGGTAACCAGCTATAAAACCTATACAACCTGAGTACTCGTAGCTTATGATTTAAATCACATATCATATTGAAAATAAACATTGTGAGTAATACAGTAATCAAATTTAGTATGCTAATTATGATGATTATATGCGATGTGTGCAAGTCACACATTTAATCTAATCAATTCCTACAAATTTGTCTGTTCACCATTTGCTATATATACTCACAGTTAACATTGTAAATTCATGCGGGCATGTTACTAATAACTCAATAGTAGCCAGTAAAATAGTTTATTGGTAAATCTTAAAAATCTTTCTTCATCCAGCACGCATCTCTACTGGAGTGATGCGCATAACGTTCGGCAGATAGCGTCACGATACAAGAGTGTCATGAGCTTCGTCCTTGAACAACCAAACAGCTGATCGATGCGTCTGTCAAACAAATGAAAATCAAAACAATGGTTCCCAAATTTAATTAACTAGAAAGCGCTCCGACGTTTGTTTAGCATCAGCAACCAGTGAAGAGTACAAATAAAATGCAGTAGCAAATGAGATATCAAAATGGTGTTAACCTTAACAATATTTGTGATATATATGATAGAATCCACAGTAGGGAACAACACAGTAGATGTAAGTAGCAACAGTACACAAACACCGGCGTGCCCGTCTTTTGGCAGGCTAGAAAACGGCGAGGTGTCGATCACTACCTCCTACTACCTTGGCAATCCCGTGGACCTGCTGCACGTCAAGTGCAAAAGCGGGCACGATCTGATTGGCCCGCCGAAAATACTGTGCCTTGAGGGCAAATGGCAGATGTCGCAGAGGCCCAAGTGCTCCTCGACCCACTGCAGGAAGCCGCCCCTCATCGTGAACGGGGACGTTGACTTGGACGGCGAGCCGCCGCAAGACAAGACCTACAAGAAGGGCACGCTTGCCACGTACGCCTGCAAGGACGGTTTCGTTCTCACACCGCCTGACAGCCAGTACCGGGTGTGCGAGAAGGGCATTTGGACGGGGGCCAACGTCAGCTGCGCCCCCGTCGAGAAAATCACCAGCTGCAAGGCGGTCGAGGGGATACGCTACGGCTATTTCATCCACGAGAAGCTGGATGAGGCAGAGAGCTTCTTGATTGGCCAGACGGTGCAGTACATATGCAACAACGGCTACTCACTTAAGGGGGAGTCCACTCAGAGGTGCCTGCCCGATGGCACCTGGGCACCCAAGCTGCCACCGACCTGTGTTTCAAATGGTGAGTGAACGCATGAGTGGCTCGTATGTGTGTGTTTATGTAATGTTTGTGATGGTTAATTTGCATTTATTGGTCTGTAAAAGGTTTAAATTATACGGCAACCTTGACCTACTAACACAGAACTCGTAGGTGACCTATATTCCCGCGCAATTCGCCTTTGTTGGTTTTAAATTTATTTTGCTGTAATGTAGACGTTTCGGCGGCGTCATTAAACGTGAAATCCGTGCTTTTATCGTGGGTGGAAATACGAACCTATACTTTTCGAACGCCCCCTTTTTATTCGGATATTTTAAAGCACTCGATCTTCCATTGTTTTGACAGCTGTCAAAAACCATGCACGTGTACGAAATAAGTGCGCTCTCTATGCGTGCGTACAGAGGTGATTGATTTTATGCGGTTTTGTGTGACCAATAAACCATCCAGGGGTATACGTTGCCCATTTAATTATTTAATAATTAAAGTATTAATGGGAAAGGTACCTTTTCTAGTTTGCTAGTGTACGTGTGAACTGTAGAGGGCGCGCGCGTCGACTTATTGATTCGCCGGCCCGATTCTTCCATCGACCCGTCCTTTTTTTCTCTTTAAAACAATCATTCGAACACGTTCTCGTTTGTGTCGGATAGACTGATTTGTTCGATTAGCAGTGCTCTGTGTGTGATATTCACGATGATGGCGGGACAAACCATAAACGATCGCCTCTTGGCGGCCAAGCACAGTATTGCCGGACAGGGACTGGCGAAATCTGTGTGCAAAGCGACGACGGAGGAGCTGCTCGGCCCCAAGAAGAAGCATCTCGACTATCTTATCCACTGTACGAACGAGCCGAACGTGTCTATACCCCAAATGGCGAATCTCCTAATGGAGAGGTCACAGAACACTAGCTGGGTGGTCGTTTATAAGGCACTGATAACCACCCACCACATTATGTGCTATGGTAACGAGAGATTCACACAATATTTAGCTTCCAGCAATGTTTCATTTCAGCTGTCCAATTTCGTCGATAAATCCGGGGTTCAGAGCGCCGTGGGCGCACGAACTGGATACGATATGTCCCCGTTCATACGACGGTACGCCCGTTATCTCAATGAAAAGGCTCTGTCGTATCGCGCAGTTGCATTTGATTTCTGTAAAGTTAAACGTGGCAAAGAGGAAGGCTCAGTTCGTACAATGAACTCAGAAAATCTTCTTAAAACACTCCCCATATTGCAGAACCAATTAGATGCACTGCTAGAATTCGACTGCACAGCTAACGATCTTACAAACGGAGTTGTAAACATGTGTTTCATGCTGCTTTTTAGAGATCTCATTAGATTATTCGCTTGCTACAATGATGGAATTATAAATCTATTAGAGAAGTATTTTGAAATGAACAAAAAACAGTGCAGGGAAGCACTGGACTTATACAAAAAGTTCCTTATCCGAATGGACCGAGTCGGGGAATTTTTGAAGGTCGCCGAGAACATAGGGATTGATAAAGGAGACATACCTGACCTAACAAAGGCTCCTAATAGTCTCCTTGATGCACTGGAGCAACATTTAGGCTCACTGGAAGGAAATACTCCCACATCAGCCAGTAATCAAAAGAACCTGAAATCTGGAGTTTCAGCGCTCTCAAACACCAGTAATTCATTTGCAGCCAGTAGTCAAATCGACGACAGCGTTAAACAAGCCGTAGCCGAAGAAGAAGCCGCACTGAACCAATATAAAGCCAACATTGGGAGCCCAGCCAGCACGAACCCGTTCCTGAGCTCCCCGGAGAGGCCCCCACCACCTCCGCAGGCTTCAAACCAGGCCATTTTGGACTTATTCTCTGCTGAACCTGGTGAAATACAACAACCGCAACAGACCAAACCCAGTGCCCTGGACGATCTCTTAGGTTTAGGCAACCCGTTCTCAGACATGTTCGGCTCAGCCCCAGCAGCTCCTCCTCCAACATCCAACGGCTCACTATTTGGAGCAACAACTCAACCCAGTACTGATATGTGGGCCAATGGATTCTCAACTCAACAACCCGGCTTCCAGTCTCAACAGCCTCAGGCGTTTCCCACGCAGCAAGCACCGAACTATGCACCGCAGCAAACTCAGCCGTTTACATCTCCCCAGAACTTCCCCACCGCCGCACAACCCAACAACTCTTTCCCTGCCAACAACCTCACCGGCAGCGTATTCAACAGCAACGAGCCTTCGGTGTTCGATCCTATCTCGTCAGTCCCTTCAGCCGTGCCACAACCACAGAAGCAACCCGCGAAGCTGCTGACCGGTGACTTGGAAACCAGTTTGTCTTCTCTAGTCGAAAACTTAACAATGGACACTAGCAAGAACCAGTGGAACTCCCCCAAGAACCAACCAAAGATGGGTGCCACCACTGGTTGGCAGCCTCAGCCGATGGCAGCAACGACCGGCGCGAGCTACAGGCCCATGGGGCAGCCAATGGGCCAGTTTGCACCTGGAATGCAGCAGCCACCGATGGGCAGTCCACGAATGGGGGCCGTGCAATCGCAACCGCCAATGCAGGAGGCCAGCTTCGATCCATTCGGCAACCTTTAGTCTGTTTCTAGAGTATAGGTTTTGTATATTTGTGTATAATTGTAAGTGACGATCGTTCAAGCCAAAAAGATGCTTTCGAAGCTTAAAAAAACAACAAAAATAAATACACCTATATTTATTTATTGTAAAGGTACAAAAGTGCAATGGAAAAATTTATTTCGATAGTTAAAGTAATATAGAACAATTTCTTTATATCGATATGTAAGGTATAGAAATTGTATATACGATTAATTAATTGTGTGGGTTATAGAAATGACGTTTTCTTTTATTGTTATGTAATTTATTAATGTAAAGATCTATCGATGGTTTTTAATGTGCTTTTAGCTTTAGCTTAGGCTATTTTATTGATCATTTGGCCTACACTTGTTTCCACCGTACTGTTTTAGAAGTTACTGAACTACAGTCGTAGTTAGTAGAAAGTTTTTAATGTATAATTGTGTTGTTTGTTTCTATAACCCCAAAGATTGATGATATTAATTATAAGTGATCATGCACCCAAATATTTAGTGATTATTGGTTTAGATTAAAAATATTATATACATATATACGCTTTAGGTGCATAACCCTTTATTTTCTATACAAATACATTCCATTGGATATTTATAGAATCTCAATACAATTATTTTTCTACTTATTAGAGCTAGTCCTTTATTTTATCTCTCAAATAGTGATATATGACATTGATTGTTCCTGTTAGGCGTTTTTTAAATTGTTATCGTATTTATTTCTAATTTATTGCGTATTATTTTGAATACACTTGGTTTAAATAAGATATTCAGTATTACATGTGAAATAATCTTCCTCTGTATACAATGGTTTTGCTAAAGTAGGTCTTTAGTAATTTATTTTGTAAATATATATTATATAAAAACACTATTGTGTATACACACTTAGCACATATATTTAGGTGAATAATTGTTGCATAAATGTCAACAAGATTACTCAATGTGCTAATACTAATGGGAGTGAATTGCGAAGATATCCAACAAATATCATTTTCTAAATAGAGTCACGCAGGAAATTTGTAGATTTACATTTTAGCAAACATGGGATTATAAGAGATCGAAAGATGTAATCAATATGTGACAATATATATTTAAGATGCTGTTAAATAAATAAAATTATGCTTACGTGTTAACTATTTAAATTATTTCTGCTGCCTAATGAATTTTATCATGACCAAAGTGCAGGTGGGGCGGAACTGGGATTACTGGTTGTTAATTTTATTAAATTATATTTTGACGATTATGTCGGCCGCGCGGACCGCAAAGGTTAAACTTGTAAAATCGTAAAGTAAGGGTCATAAAAAAGCCAATAAAATTGATACAGGTTTAATGTGTCGTAAACTCGATTGTTTGTTCCTGTAGAAGTCATTAACGATTAACGAAAATTATCGTCCCTTGGCGTTTGAGGAAGGCTGTAATTTATAACTAGAATTTATTTATTTATATTCCAATTAGCGTCCTCCAACAGCTCGTGTGTAATTTTAGTTACTAAGAATATTACTTGCAATTCATAACCATCGCATGAAATAATTCGCGTGCTGGAGATTACGCAATCCCGAGCTAATTTTATGTTTGTTACCGTTCACATGCAGCCAAATTAATCTAAAAATGTCCATCATTACTAGTTTTCGTCGGTGTTTGCACCTATTGCATCGTGCTTTTTTTAACAAAATCGTGCTTTTCGCTTTATTCATCTAATTACGTCCAGTAATTTCTTACTTGCACCATTGTATTGCCGAACGCCTCCCGAATTTCAATGCCCACGGTGCGTCCTTACAACAGTTCTTATTGTTTAGGCATGTCTAAACAACGTGACATGTATTCAATTCCTTATGATGAATTAATTAGACGGTGAAAGCGAACCGAGCGTCACGTATGTGCACCGTAAGCGTCCTCGGCTAGGCGAAATTCGCAATAGCCCATGACTAATTCACCAGACGCAATCAAACATTCCTGGAATGCTATCAGTTTTGCGATTTGAAAACTGCATGATTCCCAAATGGAATAAATCATTATTATATGTTTAACGTAGGCAACCAAGTTTTCAAACGTAGTGGTCGTGAGGTTGGCTACGCTGACACCCTATCATCAATATTATTTTTCCGAGCTGTATAAATAGTAAATTTTCATACAAGTGCATAAGATTGCCTTTGAAGCACGCTCCCTGGGTTTATGAGCACGACGTGAAGCAGAGCTTTTATCGGCGCAGAGCTTTAAAGGCCCTCACTCATGTGCATCATGCTTTTTTTTTAATTACACCTGCACCACAATGTGGAAATAAAGAGAATATTAGAAACATTTAGATTCATTCTACAAGGGAGGTACGCATGGATGTCATTTTTAATCGTTAACATGGAGAGGGTTGATCATCAACGAAATTTTGAAGGTTGAAACTGCTAGTTTCCAAATAACCAATAATAAGGAGTAGGAAGCTATGAAGCTTCAGGTTTTCGGATCTCCAGCAATAGTAAGTGTACATTTAATATTTATTTCAATAAAAATTTGTACCACCTGATGTTTATTGTCTTCTAAGATCAATAAATGTGTTGTTACTAGGCAATTTTAAAACTTGCCGTCCTAGAAATACGTTTTTTCGCTCACGTATTAGTTCGATAACCAAAGATTATGATGCAGGTGTGATAAAAATGAATTTATTCGACCTAAAACTATAAAAAACATGTTTATGATCGATTGTTGTACAACAATGTAATTCCTTATTGTTTTAACACATATTTACTGGTTTTTGATAGAATATTAACTTTGCTATTAATGAAGTTAAATAAAGTTCAGCTGAATTAATTTTGATTTAGATATTTTATTTTTGTTTGATTTAAGATGTATATTTCTTTATCAGAACTGGTTGAAATTTGATAGATTCTGAGATATTGAACAACTTTAATATGGCTGTGAGCAAGTATCGATCTCACGGGTACACTATAACACAACGCTTTAATTAAATAATTTAAAGAAGCTTCTTTTCACAACACAAATTTATAGAAAATCTGCTATAAATACTATTTACACTTTTTTTTTTAATTTTTCGTAGCTAAAAAGTTCTAGAAATTGTAAAGATTTACACACATTTACACATTTAATAATAACGACAGTATATATTTTACTATATTGTAAAGTATCAATATTTCAATAAAGAACACTTTTAACTCATATTTATTTATTAAAGTAGTGACTATAGTTTCGAGGAGGTCGTGGTTTTGAAATTTAATTCGAACTACAGGTAAAACTATAGTCACTATTTTAATAAATAAATGTGATATTAACAAAGTTAAAAGTGTTCTTTATTTAAATATTAATCATGTATAACGAAGTGAAAGCCTCTAACATTAATCAATGAAGTATCAATATTTTTTTTCTCTATATTTTCTCTTGTGATTATCTTCAGTTTTTTTTTTGTTCACCTTTTCAGAACAAATTTAATAGATTCAAGGAAAGTATTGTAGACTGGATCTGATAAATTTGTTTTAATTTTCATTATAATTATCATGTTTTACCAAGGAGTTACTACATATACTATTCATTTAAATAACAAATTTCGTCGTTTCCGAAATATAATAAGATAGTATTTAATTATAATATATTAGCACAAGCTTTACTTCAAATTCATTATAATAATATAAAATATCATTATAATAATACATATCAATGCGGTACTTATCTCTTCTTTGTTCACGTACTCACATTTAGATAATCAGGTGTATTGTGTATCAAAAAACATTAACACTAAATGTGTACGCCAGTTGACAGCATCACATTCAAATTTTAAATTCAACCATGACATAATAGGATTTCATATTTGATGTGATGCTGTTACAAAACGTACATGTTACAGTTTTTTTGATATGCAATTCACCTGAATTTCAGTTATGTTTGTCACGTTAAGGACGTTTAATTTTACATTGCTGCTAAACTGTATCGAGAAGAGATCAATATTCAAGTTAACTTGATTCAATTTTTAATATTACTTGCCCGCTGATTCTGTATCCACGTAATTTTGCAAATATGTAATCGTCGGTTCGAATAGAATCTAGAACTAAAAAAACATTATGTAATGCAATTGCAAGTTGATTACCAAGCCAATTCGAACCGCATTATAGTACAAGTATGTAGTAAATTAATTCAGATATGTTAGAACTTGTTGGTCGTTCAATTGATGAAATCAAATATAAAAAAGCAAATATGTAATCGTGACCGTCCATGGGAAAAGTTTAACTTACATGAGGTCAAAACCGAGATTTTGATGTTTTATGAATGCGAATATCCTGCTGAAAAACCTGTTTTTTACAGTATTGTTTGCCGTTGCAAAGATATTAATTTTAAAAGCTTTATTTTCAGAAAAAGCAGGTTTTGAGAAAGACTTGTTTAATTTTTCCAATAGTTTAAACATGAATTCTGACCTTTCTACTGAGGCGGTACTAAAAGGCGGCCCTCAACTAAGACATCATCATCATCATCATTATCATCATTATCATATAGTCATTCTCGTCCACTGTTGGACATAGCCTCTTGTAACTTTTAAACTATACTACTGTACTAAAACATAGATACAGATTATTGTAGTATATATAGAGGGATAGTTACCATTGTCTTCTCATTTTTCTCTTTATAAATCGCTCTCCTGAAAATTGTGCTCATTTTCCCATGGACGGTCATATTTGCATTACACTAGGGCTTTTGTTTTCGTTTATATTCGAGTTCGTAGTTTTCTTGAAGATACTCAAAATAATATTTGCCCAATTAAAAATTAAAATAAAAGGGTTAATAAAATCACTTGGTGCACTTTTAACAATTTATACTTACTTATTATAAATGTATAATTCAATTTGAGAATTTAATTTTAATATAAATTGTAAAACCTGCAAACAAGTATTTTGATCAATCCTTTAATTATGAACATATATGTATTACCAAGTAATCGAAGTATCGAATCTGAATCAATAATCTTTGGTTCAATTCTCGTCAGTTATTAAAATTGTGGATGAATATTAATTTTTAAACCCGAAAACTATGAAAATCCATGTTCATATTCGTTTTTGTATGCATGACATAAAAAATTGGAGAATTTTCATTTTTGTTTTAAATTTTTGATTTATTATTTCTTCGCAATGAAGCAACATGTTTTCAGATTTAATTCCACCATGTCTGATTACATATTCTGAGCTGTGAAGATCAGATATTCACTTTTTGTGAAGATAGGTTTTTCTACTTGGAACACCTTGAGAAGGGGCTTTTGTTTTTTCGTATTTTACAGTGTTATTCATATAAATTTAAGCCGCGGTTTAACGGTGGTTTAATCTTAGTAACCTTGCTAACCAGGTATAACAATTTATACTTATTATAAATGTATAATTCAATTTGAGAATTAAATCAATATAAACGTAGGTTTAGTTCTCGTCAGTTATTAAAATTGTGGAAAAATATAAATTTTGAAACCCGAAAACTATGAAAATCCATGATCATATTCGTTTTTTATATACATGACATACATGACAAGTTTTTGATTTCATATTCCTTCGCAATGAAGCAAAATTTTCATTTTTTTTTCAGATTTAATTCCACCATGTCTGATTACATATTCTGAGCTGTGATGATCAGATATTCACTTTTTGTGAAGATCGGTTTTTTTATTTGGAACAGGTCTTGAGAAGGGGCTTTCATTTTTTTAATATTTTACTGTGTTATTCATATAAATATAAATTTAAGCCGTGGTTTAACGGTTGTTTAATCTTAGTAATCTTAGCAACCATTTGTAAAATACCGCTAAACCTCGGTAATTTTTTTTATAAATAACGCTGTTTAAAATAGTTTTAAAGCCTTCTTTGATTATTGTTTTAAATATAACCCAATCCAACCTAAATTATTTTTCATTTCTCTACTTTTGGTAATATAATTTTATCAATTTCAAATAATTTTCTCATAAAGTTTATCATGTAGTCTCTATAAGCTATAAACCACCATTTAAAGTGTACACGGGAAAAACCGGTTAAGTCACAAATTATTGTTTTCCAGCTATGGGCGTTTTTAAGTTCAAATTCGTTATAACTTGTATTGAATTATTGATATATTGTACACAGATATTGAACTCCATGTCTGAGCAAAATGTTTACAGGATTCTATATGATATCTACCATAAGAGTTTTTTTTAATCTGGCTGTATCTTTTGACTTGGCTGGCTTTTTTCCTGTTATTGGGATATTTTTTTTCCTGAGTTATTGGCTGAGTAGACACAGCTGAAAGCACACGATCGTGCTGCTATCGTAATTTGTATAAAAACTGATTGAGCCGGTTTTTCTTGTGTATTTGTAGAAAAATCTTTTGAGTTATACGATAGAAATCTTATTAAAAAAAATCACATCATATCTTTGACAAATTTTGGTCATCAGACTAATAGGTAGATGGTATATCCTAAAACAAATAGAAAGCTGCGTGCCATTTTTCTAAATATTGTTTTATAGAATTTATTATTTCTTGCTGAGACACTCTAGATATAATAAATTGTTTCAGAAAATTAATAATTTGGTTACTTACAAGTTCCAAACTGGCCGATTTTATTTTTAAAAGACGGTTGTATTTGTATATATCTTTTTAAAAATATAAATCTACCCTTACCACGGTTTTCGAAAAAAAAAATGGGATTATAATTTTATATAAATGGGAAAAATATATACTCCTTCTGTCCAGATATAAGTGTCTGATTTGAGATTTAAAGAAAAATGAATAAAAAGTAAATGTTAGATTTGATACTACAAGTGAATTTATTACTTTGTAAATGAATTAAATATTAAATAAAATAATATATAACTAAAATTGTATTATTAACTGTGAAATCTTTCGAAATCTTGGATCTTGCGAAAAAAGTCGAAAATAGGTTACATTTAGTTTAATGTCTATAGTTTAATGTCTACAGGATCTTTTAAACGGAAATACATACAGAGTTGGTCAAATGGGATAAAAGTTTCTCATTTGTGTGCCTTTCAATATACTGAAACGAAGTCCGGGATATCATGCACATTTCCTGAAATATCGCTGAAAAACTGAAAAAGTGCAGTTTCCTTTTCCTCTTATAACTTTTTTACTTTTGAAGGAAATTTTACGAATTTTACTTACATTTTTCGACGTGAGCTTTCTGATGACAGTACCAAACATTTCTGTGCCAACTAGATGCCCAAATGTTCATAGTCAACTTTTGATTTTCTTATGGCCGCAATATTGGATTTTAATAGCATTCAAAAGAGCGAAAAATTCCAATTTCAACCATGTATTACACATGAGTAATCTGACATCATTTATCACCAAAAATCGATAATTTAAAATATTGTTGCAAAAATGGACTGCTGTGGACTGCTCTAAAAATCAAGTGCCATGGAATAACAAATTACCATTGTGACATTTCTTCATACAAAGGTAATAACTTCTGAGTAATTTTATTGTGTATAAAGTGCCAAAAAGGAGATAATATCTTTGATTAGGAAACATGGCAAGATATTATCCTCAACATGAAAACATTGACATGTACAATCTCTATAATGTAATATCTTACACAGCCCTGGCCGAGATTGCAAATCATAAATCATATTGTACTCATTAAATAATCTGATCAAATACCATTTTTGAATTAAAATTTTGGATATTTAATTATTGCCATTTTTACTAATCAATATTATCTCCTTTTTTGCACATTATACACAATAAAATTACTCAGAAGTTATTTTATTTGTATGAAGAAATGTGAAATTTGTTATTTCATGGCAACTTGATTTTTAGAGCAGTCCACAACTGTTTGATTTTTGCAACAAATTTTTATATTATCAATTTTTGGTAGTAAATAATGTCAGATTACCCATGTATTACACATTGTTGAAAGAACATTTAGTTGGCGCAGAAATGTTTGGTACTGTCATCAGAAAACTGACGTCGACAACTGTAAGAGTGCCAAGTTTCGTAAAATTTCCTTCAAAAGTAAAAAAGTTATAAAAGGAAAAGGAAAGTGCATTTTTTCAGTTTTTCGGCGATATTTCGGGAACTGTGCAAGATATCCCCGATTTCGTATCAGTATATTAAAAGGCCCAAAAATCAGAAACTTTTATCCCATTTGACAAACTCTGTATACAGGGTCCGTCATTTCACCTCCCTTCTTCTATAGCTCAGTAACTAATTGAGTTAGGATTTGGATATTGTGCAGACTTGACTTGCATTTGGGGTGTATTTCAGGAAAATATTTTTGATTATACAGGGTGTCCCAAAAAAGTGGGACGTCATCATGATGTATATTTTTAGACTGCATGGTATATTTATTGTTGCTTATTTGGGTGCCCTTTATGGATGTCTACATACCCATAAATTTTTATTGAAATCGGTTCAGTGATATTAGCACAAAAAAATAAAAACTGAAAAAGATCAGTTTTGCACCATTGGTTAAGAAAATTAATAAGGGATAAAAATAGTGCCTCGTTAATAAAACCATACAGGGTACTCATTAAATAAGGTCTGACAGTTGCGTTAACCAAGTTTTATTGATATGCATTATACAAAGTGTCCAAAATTTAGTGTCAAACTTTTCAAACTTTAAAGCACTTTATTTTTCTTATTTTAAATTAGAACCCCAGTATATTTTTATGTAATTCCGTGCAGAATTAAAAGACCAACATGTTTCTTAATTACAACCCTATCTCAATTCCTTTGATTAGTATATTAGAATAGTAATTTGTACTTTAATTTATATGAAAAATAAAACGAAATAATTCGCGATGAGTGAAAAAATAAACAATGGTTCTTCTTTAAGCAATTGTAACTTATTAACAAGATGAATCGGACCTATGTTCATATAACTTGTGTTTCACAGAATTGTATCACATATCCTCTGCCAAAGTTTGTCACCGACCTTATAAGATCACTGTGTATAAAGTTTTGGCTTCAAACTTTCAACCCTCAATTATAGGTTCCTTTCTCTCCCAAAGCTGTACAGAGTAGTGGAATTTATAACCTAAAATTCATAATTTTTATTTTAAAACCGTGAAACAGGAGGAATTTTCCTACAACGCCTTGAGAAAGAAACACCTACAAAAAATATATATTTGAAAACAAACATTCAGAGTTAAAAAAAATGAAATAACAATTTTTTTAATTTTGTGCAAATATTTATCACAGGTATACATACAGACCAATTGCAACTAATAGTTTAAATATGTACCCTCAGCTGGAATCTTCTTGATTTTAGAAACAAATTTTATTACGCTGTCAACTGAAGATGATTTTGTTAATAATGTTACAACAATTGAATAATTTAAGAAAATAACGGCGCCGTTGATTATGCCCATTTAAATTTCACAGTTTAATGTATTCACTGTTTAAGATTTGTTAGCTGTATGCTAATTCGGCATTTTCGAAACTTAACACGTAATAAACAGGCATTATGTTATAATATACGTGCGCCTTTTTAAACGACACGTTAATACCAAAAGTGACGGAGGCAATTTTTACGTTTATCAGCTTTTATCACTTTTACTTCGAGACACGATGGCGCTAGTTATTGTGCCTTTTACGAACGTTAACCTAAAAAAGGCGCACTCATTCTTGCGTTAATTAAATTTACATAAGTTTTAGGCAAATATGACCCGAGTTTACTTTTCCGGGCTCCACATTTCACGTCCCCCTTTCGCGATCTCGCCGCGTAAACACGGCGATTATGTGGGAGATCTGTTTAATTCCTAAAAAAAGCAATCCATTTCGGAACACGCGGCTACCAGATTATTATAATCTGAATCGGCGTCGTGGGCGTATTTTGTTGGCTGTGATAACATTCTCGCCATACGATTTCGTGTGTTATTTTACACGAGGGCGTTTTAGATTCTAGATAAATAAAACATTTACGTTTTACTTTTTATTGTCGTTGAGATTATGACGATTTCCAAGTAAACACTGGCTATGGGTTGGTGTTCTTTTCTCTGCCACGATGGGATCTGCGTGAAATATAGCGCGACGGTGGGGGCGATATTTTTCGCAATCAAAGCGGGTGGCAAAAATGCAAAACTGCGGGCGTTTATTTAATGTGTCTGTGGGTACAAGTTGGTGAAGAGGGCGGACGATAAAGAATTATATCGTTCCGATCTTGATTTCGGCTGTAAATTATATAAAAACGGCCCGTGGAGGAGGGGCCGGGCATAATGATGACGTTACGAACGATTTTTGTGTTGTTGAAATTAGAATTACAACGGTTTAATTGTTTTTTTTTCTGTATACTACGGCGCGGCGTGTTACAAAGGATTTCATTCGCGGTTATTAAATTAATAACGCGTAAGTACCGTGGATCGAATGATGAAAAAATTAATTAAACACCTAGGAGATACATTTCGGGCTTTAATAATAAAATTATATCCGAGCGGACAGGCATATTAAATACGCGATGTAACATGAAAACTAATTAATTGTTTTCTCGCCCATCGGTGGATGATATATTGTTTATAATGGCGCAGAGAGCAATCCCTCAAACAAAAAGGATACATTGTGTAATGTCCGCCCTCGCGAACCCGGCCAGACTTAACTCAGGTTGAATTCACTTAACAAGCGCCGCACTCTTTGAGCCCGCCGCCTGACCGCCTCATGATACATATTCCACGTGGGAGGTCACCAAATATTCATTATTAATACCGTCGTTTCCGAGTGTTCCTGTACTCCGGCTTGTACTCCTTGAAATATGTCCCTACCGCCTTTAATAAATCCGACCGTGCATGTGAATATGATGCATGCCCTCCTCGTGCCTCCGACGTTTCGACAGTTTTCCTCGCTCACTGGAAATCTACATTTTGTCCACCGCTAATGACCGATGAATTCCTCCTGTGCACTCCCCATTTGTAATGGGCGAGTAATTGCCAGGCATGGGCGCTTAATGGCCGTTCGAATATCTTAATTCCTCGCGTGTCCCGACATCTTCAATATTGTCGGTCGCATTCACTTTTCTAATTTATCAATATTATTTATGTGCAGAATGGCAATACCCGCTCGCTTATTTATTTGGGCATAAATCTTTGTCGGCGTCTCCAGTTTTATACCTCGATAATTTTATTCCTTGCCGTCTGCATGTGTGTACACATTCCGCAGATGAGATTTTATTGCGTGGCGGAATGAGGATGATATTAAAAAAAAACATCGCTAAATTCAACGTAAATTGAGTACATTTCACATTAACAAGAAATACGAGAATACCATCATCGCAAGAAATTTGTGCTCTACCAACCAATAATGATCAAATTACTTTTCATATTTCATATTACACGATGCTAACATTAGTATGAAATTTGAAGCTACCAATTGACTACTATTATTAGTAATCTGATTACCACAAGGTGACAGACAATATCTAAGACAATAATTAACAATGAAAATCCATTTAGACAATGTAAACACTTATTGTTATTCAAAAGTGAATGTTGTATTTTAACTACTTAGTCACGTATTAGATTAACATTCACAGAGATAAATTTTTGCTTCAAGTTCATAATTTTGTAATTTTGTAATTACAAATTACGTACAAATGTTTTTTCTACTAGAGTTTGGAAAATTTTAACATTTGAATACTAACTTGAGTTAGGAAAAATGGAATATTTCCTAACAAGTGCGGATATAATATTTCAACATTAAAAGTTATAAGTCAATTTATTGAAATTGTGCATGTTATTTTTTATCATTATTATAAATCTTAACAGAAACGTGTTCACAATTCGTGAATGAAATTCCAGAACAGGCTTTGTGGAAGTAGAAATAGGGTTATTATTTACGTTAACCCCTTCTTTATTGCCCAATATTTTCGTTGCTACTTGAAGTTTATATCCAACTGAGCTCTCAATATATCCTTCTGCTACGTTTGAAGATTTGCATCCACCATGCCTCTTAAGAGTGGTGATGTCTGCTCCTGCATCTACCAATATCGTGGCAGACGTTCTTCTAAAGTAATTTAATTGGAAGGATTCGGTAACTTCAAAAAATCTGCAGTTTTTAGGCATGCTTCCAATACTATTGATTCCAACAGGTTGCCTTGTACATTTTCCGCTTCGATATCCCAAGAAAAATCTTGATGTTTCAATTGGTGAGGGACAAAGAGAAGAATATTTGTGAAATATTTCAAGCAGGATCCATATTTTCTATGTTCCCACTGGAAATAGTAAATTCTCTTCGCACGTTGGTCTTTGTGTTGGGAATATAAATCAAAATAAATGATCCCACGTCCTTGATGTTTTGAAATTGAAGAAAAGTTAGTTTTTCTCGTCGACACGCTCCACTAAAGTCTCGTTTACATTTGGAAAGGATACTGGTGGAAAGTACTTGCCGCCAGTAAACTAACGATGTGTAAACTAGAAAAACGTCTTACTTTCTTGTTTAGTTTCTTTCTTGACAGACGTTTTTTCTGGTTTACACATCGTAAGTTTACTGGCGGTAAGTACTTTCCGCCAGTAAACTTTCCAATGTAAACGAGGCTTAACACCAATAGCCAACACTACCTGAAATTTAAACAAAAATTGTAATAATTTCATTAATTTCAAATTTAAAATGTTACCTTCATCATTAAGTAGGTTCTATCATCTGCTTCTCTTAGGAATTTTTCTGTTTCTAATTTTGTGAACACACTGGATTTCTTAGAATAATGTCCCACTGACTTTCGTTTAATAAAAGCTATTAAACTTACAAACTTTTTTATATCGATATTTTTCTTCACGGATAATGTTGTCTTCAGCATCGAGTAAATGCTCCACAATGTAAAACTCTTATAGGCTTTGGATTATTGCTGAAAATATGCTAGCAACACTTCCTCATTGATCTCTTTCATTCGTTTTCCTTTACACCAATCATCAAATGATCGATAAACATTTTCATATTTTTCCTTTGATTACACTGGTAATAGAGGCTCAACAACTAACGCAGCCGATTCTTCAATATCAGACGATTCACTTGTATCAGACAATATAATAAAATTTCCGCAAATTTACTCGAACGAACTTAGGCCCAGTTGTATGGTCATGGATCATCCTTGACCATGGTTCAGTTACCTAGGATACAATTGTTTATACAAAGGTATCCTTAGGCCCAGTTGTATGAACGTAGATCAGTTTGACTATGGTTCAGTTACCTAGGATACCATTATTGACACAATTGTATCCTAGGTGACTGAACCACGATCAAGCTTATCTCCGTTCATAGGAAGAAGGCCCAGTTGTAGGAATGTGGATCATCCTTGATCGTGGTTCAGTTTTTAAGGATACCATTGTATTAACAATTGTATCCTAGATAACTGAACCATGGTCAAGGTTGATCCACGATCGTACAACTGGGCCTTAGAAACTGAACCAAGATCAAAGATAATCCTTGTCCTTGTTGTACCTTTATACAACTGGGCCTTAAACGCATTCACAAACTTGTTTTACAAACAAAATTGTTTCTCTAGTAGAAAAAATCATGTGTGCAACACGTAGGAAATCCAATATTTTTCCGTACACGGAATGTTTTTAATCTCATCTATCGCCTCGATCAAAAATCCCATGCCTAGTACGGAAAAAAAATTACATTTCCTAACTTATTGCACAAATAGCTATTTTTGTCGGTGTTTATTTTCGCAATATGGCAAAAATCGACATGTTTCAGGGTGTCGCAGTAAAAATTATGAATTTTGTATAATCATTTATCACCACTCTGTATATGTTTATCTAATATTACGTGACTAATTGTTTAAAATACAAAATTCACGTTTGAATAACAGTAACCGAATTGGAATTAGAATAAGGGAAACATAGAAACAACAGCTTATATGTTATTGAGCTCAAAATTATTCAAATATGTACTTATTATTACGGCTGTCAATACCCGAAATTTCAGGAATCGGGTACCCGGTTCTTGAAATACCCGAAACCCGGATACCATGGTTCCGGGTACCCGCTTCTTTCTGACAGTACTATTATACTACTACTTTCTTACTAATACTTCTATTATTCTACTACTACTTTTACTATTCCTTCTTATTATTCGATATTTTATATCATATTGCTAAAAATATTAGAATTCAACGTTTCATTCACTGACAAAGTTGCGAATACAAAGGGTAGAAGGGCAGTTCAAGGTACAGCCGCATGCACACTATTCTGTGGATATGTTACAGTGGGGTCCCAGCAAAATGAAAAAGATGAGAAAAGATGAAAATGAAAAACGAAAAGGAAATATAAAACTGAAAAAAAAAGTAAAAAGAGAATGTGAAAGTGGGTAACGAAAGTGGATTCATTTAAATTAAATGCAAACTTATTGTTCATCACTTTCTATTAAGGGACTTATTTCATTTAAATTGAATGTATTTGTGGTTACCACTTGGCGAAACATGTTAATTAAAAGGTAAATAAAACACTTGGTTTAAAGTTTCATGGAATTTATAGATCACTCTACAATCGTTTCGGCAGTTAAGCCATTATCAAGAGTACAAGTTATACTAACATTAAAATTACAAAATGTGCCTTAAATACTAAAACTAATCCTACTAATACAGATACAAAATTCATTATGTAAACGGTTTTCCCAAACTGATACCGCTAAATAGTGGAGTATTCTCGAAACTCAACTGGTCGTTGGTCTATAAATTCCGAGAAACTTTAAACCAAGTGTTTTATTTACCTTTTACTTATTTTAATACCAAGGAACAATTCTGATTATGACTTTTTGATTTTTTTTATCTTGAAACTCAATTTTTTTACGAATTCTTGGCATCTGAATCAAGGATACCAGTCTACAGTTTTATTTTTAAATTTTGTTCTGGTTCAAATTGTGACTTTTTCAATTTTTTCTGTCTCAAAATATTGAATTTCAAATTTCCAATTGCTCTACAAAACCAATTGGTAATAGAAATAATCCAGCGATACCAAAACAAAGTACCAAGCATCTGCATCAAGGATACCAGTGAACAGATTTATTTTTAAAATTGTCTCTTGTTAAAATTGTGACTTTTTCAAATTTTTCTCAGTCTTGACTTTTTCTTTCGAATTCTTATTATCGCCATTAAGGGTGCTGGTCAAAATATTTAAATTTCAAATTTCCAATTGATCTTTTTGGCACAAAACCAATTGGCAATAGAAATAATCGAGCGATACCAAAACAAAGTACTAAGGAGTATTGTCAATGCACCTTGATATTTCCGAAATAGTGACTTCCACAGGGACTTGGAAATGGACACTTGAAATATTTTCATGTTTTTTTAATGTTTTTGTGTAACGTGTTAATGTAATTGTGTAAATCTGTACTTACGTGTGTCGTTGTTTTTCCATACAATTAAAATATCGTCAACATATCTTTTCCTAAATATTATGTAATTGTTAAAAGGATTTTTATTGCTGATAATAATGTTTTCTAAGTTATCTATTAAAATATTTGATAATATTACACTTGTTGTTGAACCCATTGGGAGTTCATCAGTCATTTTGTAATAATTGTTATTGAAAAGGCAAAAATTTTGTTCTATTGTTAATTTCAATAAATTTATTATGGCTGTATATTCTTTAATGTCGTGTGTGTGTTCTTTGTTTATATATTTACCTGTAGTTGAATGTTTTTGTTATAGGTATATTAGTATATAAGTTCATTATGTCAAAACAAGCTAATGTGTATTTTTGCGGTAATTTGATTTTATTGAATTGTCCGATTAGTTCTAATCTGTTTTTTATTGTATGTTTTGGAATGTATATTATTGTGTTGTTCGGGAGGTTGTTTAAAAATTGTCCAATGTGGTTTGAAGGTAAGTTTGTAGATGTTATTATGGGTCTAATTGGGATTTCTGGTTTATGTAATTTTGGTTGTCCATATAATTTTGGTGAAGATGTGTTCATTGGAATTAGGTTTTTAAAATTGTTAGTATATGTTTCGAATGTGTTTTTGAATTATTTATAGTGGTTTTTGCTTAATTAATGATGGAGGTTGTTGGATTTTTTGAAAGAAGTATAAATTTGTTATCAATTGAAAATTGTTGTGTTTTTTTTTGTATAAGTATGGTTGTTTACAATAACTAGTCTTGTATTTTATCTGCAGTTACTATTACGAACATAATAATTATGGTATATTTACTTCAATATATTTATTGGTGATTTATTGGTGAATAGTTAGCAATAAATATCTGGTTTCTGTAATTTTGGTTGTCCATATAATTTTGGTGAAGGTGTGTTCATTGGAATTTGGTTTTTAAAATTGTTAGTATATTTGTCTAATGTGTTTTTTGAATTTTTTATAGTGGTTTTTGTTTAGTTATTGATAGAGGTTGTTGGATTTTTTTAAAGAAGTATAAATTTGTTATAATTTAAAAATTGTTCTGTTCTTCTTATATAAGTATCTTTGTTTAGAATTACCAGTCCAGTATTTTTATCTGCAGTTACTATAACGAAAATAATTGTGGTACCTTTTCTTCACTATATTTATGTGGGATTTATTGGTGAATAGTCACCAATAAATATAGTGAAGAAAAGGTACCACAATTAATATTTTCGTTAATAATTTCCTTCACGTGCCCAACAACATATATTGTGCAGTTACTATAATTAGATTGTTATGGTTTCTTTAATGTTTTATATTTTTAAGAATGATTTTTTCATAATTTATTGTTTTATTTGATTATTTTTCTCTGTTTGTTTTATTATTTTTATGCATTCACCTTTAGTGTTTTCTTCTTCATGGTGGTTATTTAATGTTAAAGTTCTATTTAGAAGAAATAAAACAATAAAAATATTATAATAACTGGTATAACTAATGGATGAAACTATAACAAAGATATAACGAAAAAAAACTTATTACTTTAAATATTGTTTATTATTTATTGCAATACAAAAAGTTAACACTGTACATTTTGAATTTGAGGCCCCAAATTCAAATTTGCCTGGGGCCCCATGAAGCCATACGCGCCGCTGGTATACCTACAGATGATTAAATAAATTATTTGATTTCTTCATTAATCTTGGGCACTGGCCTTTCAATTAGATGAACAATTTAGATAGCACCAGTTTTTGAATATGATTTTCTTTTAACCCTTTGTCACAGCGTTATCGACACCGAATGAAGTCGTGTAGCCTAATGAGCTTTGACGCGCCGTAATGAGATTGCCATTGTTTGTGTTAAGGCGGGGGCGGAAGAAGGGGGCCGCGTCTCCTCAAATTATTCTCCATTGTAACGGCGGGATCACCTCTGCGCGGCTCGATCTGACCCCTTGGCGCAATGAAGGAGGTTAATCAACGCACTAATTAAAGGCCGTACGTGCAGCACCAACAATTTCGCGCGCCTGCTCTTCCACCCATAGGCGTATCCAAGATTTTACTTCAGGACAGGAGAAAATATCTTCGCCAATATTTAATAACGGCGTAGTACAAAACTACTTACTTTTATTTACTTTAATCCTCTTTACTCCGATCGGAGCATATGGCTTCTACAATCTTCTTCCTCCTTCTCTATGCGTCCGACTCCGAGGCTTGTATAAGTTTCCGTAGCACGCTCCCTTTTACGTTGTAGGGTTGCGAGCCCTGCGAACAACCCTCCTCCTTTCACAGCCAGGCTTGGGACCGGTCATAGCGGAGTTACAAAACTACTTAAACCTGGTAAAATATTAGATCTAACGGACGAATTAAGTATTTATATTAGTACAAAGTAATATCAAGTCTATATGTTAAGATGGATCAGAATGTACCTAACAATTGAAATTAAGTACAAGTAAAAAAATGAAGTAAGTACAAGTAAAGCCAATAGTTTAATTTGATTTTTCTATTATGTTTTATTTTTTAACTAGCTGCTAATTACGATCGTTTTTTTTAAATTTGATTATTTAACGACGACCTTTTACTGTTGTTACGTCTAATTGGGGTCTTCAATAGGCTATTTATCATATTTTTAAATTCACTTGCACTTTATGTTGATTTTGTATTGATTTTTGCCACACAATTTCGATGAATATTTCAGAGAAAATGAATTTTAGCAGATGCATTACCCTGCGAACATGGTACTCATAACTATTGTTTGTTTGGAGCATTAACTTACTACTCCTCGCAGGATATTTACATTCACCTGCAATATATGTTTTTTTTTTTTAATTCAATGATGATGTTGACTTATGAGGTAATGTTCTCTAATTTTCTATGAATATTTCGTGGAAAATGTTTATGTAAACGTTCTTTTTTAGGCTGCTGTCGCCATATGGGGTCTTTTCACCCATGGAAAATATATTTTAGAATTTTGAGAGAATCGAAACCATAAATATTGTTTAGTCGGAGCATTAACTTACTACTCCTCGTAGGCTTTTCGTATTATTGAATCGGCTTTTATATGCGTATTTTTTTACAAATATTTTGCAGGGGATTTGCACACAGAAATCCCCGATGAATACGCCAATGCCTCCTCCTCCCCCGGTGCCGGAACTGGCGAAGAAGAGGCGGCGGCGGTCGCGGGAACCTTCGTGTATCGCCTATTGATCACGGATGGTCTTTGTGATGGCTAACAATATGATACGTTCGTTTCTATAGATTACATTTAACACAAAGGAAAGCGCCGATAATCACCATTATTTAACACAATGAAATGATTATGTAAGATCATCGTCGACTTATTGATGTGTGCTGTTTTTTATGTGATGTTGTTATAACGCGATTAATATCTATTTAGCCGCACAATGTGGAGACATTTACACGGCAACGGCTGTCATCCGTGAATGTATTTATTTCCCGTCGATTGTACGGATTTTTCACTTTCCAGACGACCAGCCGACGCACTGTTCTGCCGCCCCCAACTACCCGCACACCTTCAGCAAGGTGGTCATCGGGTTCCAGAACTTCGACATGGCCGAGGCGGGCACCGAGGTCGAGATCTACTGCCTGCCGAGGTACAGGAACGTCAACAGCCCCTGCGATCCTGCCAGGCAGAGGTGCATAGACGGCCAGTGGATGGGCATCCCGCCGAACTGCGGTCAGTCCTTGATTTTACTCCTAGTTTTCCGAGACTGTGCCTCGGCAAGAGCGTAGGAACAATGAAATTGCTCCGTGCAGGGTGTGCATGCATTATCCTCGTATAATGTGAGCCGACACAAAAATCCTAATTTACAATTGTCTTGTCTCGAGCAGTTAATTATGCTAGGTAGTTGTTAATTTCAACCGTGCAGAATACAATCGCCGGAGCCCATTGAAAAATGATTTCCTGTTTTTAAGTATCTCTAGTTGGCAGGTAGGTGGCGTTACAATTTCATTTCAATGAAATTACGTTTACACCTTGCATTCGTTACATGCAAGGTTTTGCATAGGCAAAACATGAGAACGAGCGAGATGGGATAACGTTCCTAATAGTTGAAATAAGATGGGGAAATATCGTTTTATGAGGTAACTGCGTGATCATCCCTTAGCTAAATTTGTTTTCTGCATAAGTCAAAAGATCATTAGGCCAGATAAGCAAAACATGACAACGAGTGAGATGGGATTAGGTTCCTATTAGTTGAAATGAGATAGGGAAATATCGTTGTGTGAGGTAACTGCGTGATCATCCCTTAGCTAAATTCATTTTCTGCATAAGTCAAAAGAACATAAATAGGCCAGAGAGGCAAAACATGAGAATGAGTGAGATGGGATTAGGTTTCTATTAGTTGAAATAAGATGGAGAAATATCGTTGGCTGAGGTAACTGCGTGATCATCCCTTAGCTAAAATCGTATTCTGCATGATCAGCAAGTCAAAAGATCATAAACCATCTGGAGCGTTTGATTTCGTAATGTTTCTATCATTTCTTTACAAACGTGTACGGCTGAATTATACATTGGAAGGGGCCGGTCACAAATATCAAGTCATCAGCTTGTTTATTGTAAATCACCTATTAAAACTACTCAGGCAAAAAAATCCGTTGCGCTCACTAAGGAATACTTTTTGTTTTTTTTTTACTAACGAGACATGGCGTGTACAACTTTTAGAAAAGTAAGAGATAAGCAAATCCCTAAACAAACAAGCAACATATTCCGAAGAAAGAACAAATACGGGAAGAAATAAAGAGCGGTATAAAAAGATCAGCCAAGAGTACTGTTACCAACCACAAAACGGGATTAAAATAAAGATTGTTTGATTAGGAATACGATGAAGCCAGAAAATTGAAAATCTCTGCAAGAAGAAGTGGGTTGACACGAAGGAACACCAGAAAAGAAGAGAATATGAAGTAAAAAGGAATACATCGAATTTATAGAAGTAAAAAGAATACATTGATAGAGGCGAAACAAAACGACTAGAACGAGAGTGTCGAAACTTCAACCTGCAACCATTTTATAAAAACATTAAAATTCAAAACAACAAATCATCAATTAAGATTAAGAGGAATGAAGGATATAGCAGGGCAAATAGTAGATGACCCTCAAGAAATATGAGATGTTTGGAAAGGACATTTTAAAACGATACTGTTCACAGAAAGAAAAAAACAAGTAGAAAATCGTGCAAACCAAGAGGTGGAAGAAGAGGAAGACGTAGAAGTTCCTAATGTAGAGGAAATACACGAAAGAAATAACAAAACTTAAAAATAGCAAGGCAGCAATTAGGAACTCAATAAGAAATATGGAGGACAGCAACTACCGGAGAGAATTGGCTAAAATTGGTGAAATTAAATGAAATGAATGGAGAATTGGAGAATTAAAACAAAAAACAAGTAGAAATTTCCAATTGTTTTGTCCATATTTGTATCAATATCTTGATGTTTTTATATTATATGGATAGGTTTGGCAGGCACTGGTGTAACAAACAATTTACTTCTGATGATGATCTAGGACAAGTCGAAACTAGTGAGAAAACATTAAAAAATAAATACTTCACTACTTAATAATGTACTCAAAAATTATGCTTTCACGTGTGTATGACAACCATCTCATAGATTTTTTTTTAGGAGAAGTGATTTATGTATGGATTTTTCTAAAGCTCTGGAAATTACATGTAAATGTATTGTATGCAAAATTTTGAATCACTTGACATGGAATGACTAATAACGTAAAACACAAGAAATAAAATGAGAGTTAATAAAATAAGCACAGACTCGTTTACTGTAAAGAAGGGAGTCAATCAAGGAAACCCAATATTCCAACGCCCAACTTTATTTAACCTAGTTTTGGAAGGCAATTTAAGAATTGTAAAATTAGATAAGAATAACATGATGCAAAACAGACGATGATGATGAATAGATGATGATGTGAACAGGTGATAGGTAGATGATGTAGCAGTAATAGAAAAAACCAGAAAAGATATAATGAAAAGTAGGTATAAGGGCTGGAAAAAAAATTCGGAAAAACTCGATCCACACATAAATGAAGCAAAAAAAAAATATATTTGAACATAGGAAACGAGAAAACAAATACGCACGATTATTTAAAGACACATAATCACCAATTCAAACCAGTTCCCTCCTTTGCTTACTAGGGTGTACCAATGGAAAAAAAAACGAGGAAAAAAACCGCAAAAGAAAGGATATTGAAAGGAAATAAAGCATTGAGAAGAAATAGATTCTTACTAAAAATTAAGACGTTAGGTATAAAAAAACAACAAACAACAATCTTAAGTATTCATTTGCTCTTCAAAATGGTTTAGCTGCCGAAACAATTGTAGAGTTATTTCTAATTTAAAAAAATGTGAAACTTATACCAAGTGTTTTTTAAATCTCCTTTATCAATATGTTTCCTGATTCCTGCGGCTTTTATCTATTTTTAGTTATGTGGATTATTCATTAATCTTTATACTTTTTGTTTTCAATCGGCCAACTATTCAGTCTACTTCCATGCGGCGCTTGTCGTTTAACAGTTAGTGTACATATTGAAGTTTTTCATTTTTTTTCAAAAGTATCTTCCGGATTTCTTCAGCTGATCTTGATTCCTGAGGTTTTTTATATTTTAAGTTATATAGGTTTTCTTTATATTTTTTCTTTTCATTCGACCAACTATTCAGTCAACCCCCATCAGGCATTTGTCGTTAACACTTATCTGAGTTTTAATTTTGTAATTATTCATTGGGTGCCTACTTGTCATCAGCTTGATCCTCATTCCTGATGATTTGTTTCTATTTTTAGTTATGTGGGTTACTTATTTATCTTTATCCATCTGGATCTTGAAGTTGTTTAGAATTTTCGGTGTATAGTGAGCCTCTATTACATTCATACAAGTTGATAGTGAAGCTGTTTCTATTTTTCATAATCTGTACCAATTTGGATGCTCAAATCTAAAATTGTTTCAGTTTTATATAATTTATACGAGTTGCCTGATCTGTACAGTTCTGTACAGATCAGGCACTCATCGTTTACTATTCGGTGTACAACCACGGATTTTGGGAATGACGCGTCCGTAAGACCAAGGATCTGCTATCTTTGTATGGTTCAGCGCGGTAACGCCACGGTAGACAAGGATATCAGACTGCTCGGAGGGACGGACGCACCATTCCCAGAGTCCGTGGATGTACATTTTGAGAATATTAAGGTAACAGTTTCAAGATATTGTTTAAAAATTTCAATCCATTTACTAAAATGTTTTAAAATCTGCAGTAGTATTGCTAATATGTCTGTTTCTATTTTTATTTCATTACTGTGTGTCTACTGGTCTTGCTTCAGCTTGATCCTGATTCCTGAGGCTTTTATCTATTTTTAATTATATAGATTATTCATTAATCTTTATACTTTTTCTTTTCAATCGGCCAACTATTCACTCTAATTCCATCGGGCGCTTGTTGTTTAACAGTCGGTGTACATATTGAAGTTTTTCCATTTTTATTCAAAAGTGTCTTCTGGCGTTTCTTCAGCTTGATCTTGATTCCTGAGGTTTTTTATATTTTAAGTTATATGGGTTTTCTTTATATATTTTTTCTTTTCATTCGACCAACTATTCAATCAAATCAGGCATTTGTCGTTAACACTTATCCGAGTTTTCATTTTGTAATTATTCATTGGGTGCCTACTAGTCATCAGCTTGATCCTCATTCTTGATGATTTTTTTCTATTTTTAGGGGGTTACTTATTTATCTTTATCCAACTGGATCTTGAAGTTATTTGAATATTCATTGTGCTTCTACTAAATTGACACACGATGATAGTGAAGCTGTTTCTATTTTTCATAATTTCTACCAATTTGGATACTCACATCTAAAATTGCTTCTGTTTTTTATGTAATTTAGACGATTTTTACAGATCTGTACGCATTTCAATACACAGGAATTTATCAGTTTGTACAATTTTATTGAATATTTACTGGGTAATGATATTTTGATCATCTTGCTTCTGATCATCAGATACTTACATTTTCCGCAATTTTGGAGATTCTTAAGTAAATGAACGATAAAGAATTAACCTTTTAACGTTAGCTTAAGCCAATTAAATGACTTAATTGATTACATCCCGAAGTGATCTATAACCACGGAAGACTATAAAGTGTACACCGTTGACCTGAAGGACGAGTGTTAATAGAACAGTTAAACAGTTGTAAAATTTAATGTACAGTAATTTGGTTGTATAAGATTATGGTGAGCTCGGAATATAACTATATAGAGGGCCCATAATCACTTACAGGTCTATAAGGAACGAGTTCTTTCTTAATAAAATTAACACCTTTTACAACTCAAGATGAAATAGTGCGTTGTATAAGTATATATTTCATGCTTTGGGTAAATATACCTAAATAAAACAACATAGTTCAGATGCCTGTTGTAAAATTAAAGTTATTGAATTAGATGAGAGAAATAAAACAACTTGCTATATTTTTACCATAATTTGTTTATTGATATATAGACATATACAGGTGTTAGGGAAGTCGACTGAAACAATTGTAGGGGTGAATCAGGGAACAAAATGAAGTCTAATATTCCGTTGCCATTGTTTGTTCAGATGTTTTTTTTTTTTAGTAAAGTTTCAAACGGTCAATTTTACCTTTTAACAAAATCAAAAGGGTCATATTTAAAAGTAATGCAAGTAACATGATAGATTTTAGAAAACAATTCATTATTGAGATTTATTTAGCAGTTCCAAACATATGCGGCATCAATTTTAACACGGATTTAGCAGGAAATATGCATCTGAGCAGAAAGTGGCAAAGGAATATTGCACTTTATTTTGCACCCTGATTCATCCCTAGAAACCTTTCGGTCGACTTCCCTAACACCCTGTATACAATAATTTACGACCCGAGTTTTGACTTTGACTTTGACTTGACTTTGACTTTGGCTTTGACTTTGACACTATCAATTACACCATAAGCTTAGGAGTAGTAAGATTGTTATGTTCTCGTTTGTTGAAATTTATTGAGTTTTTTTTTATGTATGCAGTGATGGTGAACGAATGCAGGTGCCCGCCAAAAGTAGCCCTCGGTACGCCGTTCCTGCTGACCCCGACGCCCTTCGAGACGGACAAGCCCTGCAGGTCGCCCATAAACACGACGATCTCGTACCTCTGCATCCCCGGGTACGAGCTGGAGGGCTTCTCGACGATGACCTGCGGCTCGGGAGGATGCTGGGAGCCCGCGGAGCCCCCGATCTGCAAGATCAAGCAGCGATACTATTACCGTGAGTGCCGCAGGGTTGAGGCGAAGTGTCGCCTGCCACGACCTTTCGCCCTTGATCCTCTTCTCTTGATCTTCCTTTTGCAGTAGAGGCGAACGGCGGGGAGCCGATAGTCTTCTCCCTGGCGACGGGCGCCGGCGTTCTTCTCCTTCTGGTGATAGCGTGCTTAATAATAGTATGTCGAAAACGAAAGCCATTGTCTCGATCGGTCGCCATGCCTCCGCCGGTGCCCCGGGCTGACCTTGCCGATCACGCCAGCCTTCTCCACCCTCCCGATAGATTGGCCCTCATCGCCTTCGCGGACGGCATGCAGGTTGGACAGGTAGGCCTACACATTATACTTTTTAATGCTCGATTGAGCGCCCTCATTATTTTAAGACCGCGGCGCTCAAGCATTCCTTTTGCCAAAACATTCACATGTGGCTACTTCAAAGAATCTCATCTCAGAAAGATTTTGATCAAATCCAATAAACGATTAATTCCTCTAAGCATTTTTCTGAAATTATTATCTCGAACAATTTCTTAACTCACATGCATCAGTTATGGTGTTTTACAATATTTTCTTTAATCTTTTCCAAACTGTGTCAAGTGATCTGTATGTTTTTATAAGCTCACCACATTTTTGCTGTAATTTTTCGATTAAACGTGTTTTCCGAAAATTTACACTTACGTAAAAATATAAATTTATCGACGTCGGTTAATTATAGCGTTGCGATAGATGGTTTGGAGATTATTGATCTAAGACCATTACCCGTTCAATCCACGTGATGCTTGTTAATGAACAGATAAGCTTTTTCTGAATGTTTTCAAATATATTACAGAATACATGATATATTACATGATTTATATCTCGTGTCAATTTTGGAGAAAGATCTTTCGCCAAATACTACGGTAGCAGGAAATGTTAATAATAGAAATGGTGACACAGATACATTATGAATTGTCATTGATTAATTATTTTGCTCCATATCATATTAAAATTTCGTTATTTTCCATATTTGGTAACTAATTTGTAGCAATTTTTTGCACAGTTCTCGCTTTCGTTTGGCAAACCTCTTTCAATTTATTCTCAATGATTCAGGGAGCCGATTTCTAATAAGCCTAGAATTTTCAATTAACCCGTTTTTGTCTTTATGATTTATATTATTTATATATTTGTGTGCGATACTAGACTTGGTTTTTTGTACACAGGGTGTTAATACTAAGTTGTAATATCCGAAAATGGCAGTTAGAACTCATTGAAACAAACAACTTTTCTTAGCTCAAATTTTTGAATTAGAGCCCAGGTTCATAGTTATTGGCGTTTTTTTGTTTTTCGAAATATCGTCATTGCTCTCTTATTTTAAGGAATATTTAAAAAACACAAAACTTTCAGCATTTGCTTTCGGTTCTCTAAAACATTTGCATTCACATTTTTTTCCATTTTATCAAATAACAAAATGGCGACCGATCAAAAATTTCAAAACAAGATATTTTGAAAATTACTTGATCGATTTTTGAAAATAAAACATTTTTAAAATCCTTAAACATCTTATAACATTTGTCTGAATTTTTTTTCGATCTGTCCAAAAACTGTTTTTATTCAGATTGAATTACAAGATATATTTTAACAAACTGCAATAATAATTTAAATGAAAGGAGGCTTGCTGCCATTAAACAAGAAAATTAAACAAGAAAAACTAGAAACAAACAAAGAAGAAAAATAAAACTATAAACAATGAAACAACAAGGGACGGACTAAATTAGATTTTCAAAATGGCCACCATTCGCTGCAACGCAAGCCCGGCAGCGTGTTTTGATATTAGAAGAGACACTTGCAAGAGCTGCCTGCTTATCTTCTGGTGCAACTACAATTGTAACCACCAGTTCTAATTCGGTGTTTACTGGTGTCTCATATACACAGGTCTTCATCTGACCCCAGAAAAATAAATCTAGGGGAGTTAGATCGTGGCTCCACTCTGGCCACGCAACAGGAAGACTCCCAATCCACTTATTCGAATATTCTCTATTTAGTAGTGCTATGACTTATCGGGTTGTGTGCGCCGGTGCTTCATCGTATTGAAACCAAAGTCTTCGTCTGATGTTTAGCGGTAAGTCATCAAGAAGCTCTGGGAGAACGTTATTTAAGAAAATAAAATATTTTCACCATTTAATCGGTTTGGGAGATTGTATGGCCCAATAACGAAGTTTAAGGATTTATCTTTCTTTCTTTCTTTCTTTCTTAATCTTTCCCTCTTTTACCCTTTAGGTAATTCTATTTTTTATAGAATTTTATCCATTATTTTCTGTTGCCTGTTAGATCCTTTGCTTGCTTCCAACTCTTCCTTTTTTTCTGCAGCGTTTTGCTTATTGTACCGTTCCATGTTTCCTGTGGTTTTCCTCTTGCTCTTTTTCCGTTTGCTCTTGCCTCCTACACTTGTTTAATTTGCCTCTCTTCACTCAGTCTGTTTATGTGCCCGAACCATCTTAATTGCCCTTTTTCTATTTTCTTCATTATCGATGTGGTTCCCAACCTCTCCCTTATTTCTACATTGCGCAATCTGTCCTTCCTTGTCACTCCTTCCACTCTCCTTAAGTACTTCATTTCTGTCCCATTCTTTTTGTCTTGTGTCAATCACCCACGTCTCACTCCCGTATGTCAGTATTGGTGCAAATATGGTTCTGAAAACTGTCATCTTCGTATTTTTTTATATTTCTTTTTTGTTTATGAATGCTCTTCTTAGTGTACTATACAGTCTCCCTGCTGATTTTACTCTGTTGTTGATGTCCTTTTCATATTTCATTGACTGTATTATTGTTCCTATATACTTAAATTCTTGCACCTGTTCTATCTGTTCTCCACTTATTCGCATCTTCTCTTTTGTTATCACCATCACTTTTGTTTTTTTCTTTATTTATCTTTAGATTCCTTTTATTTAGAGCCTCCTTCCATATTTCCACATTCTCTTTAAGTTTTTTTTCTGTTTCTACGAATATCACTATATCATCTGCAAATGCACACTCTTTTATTTCTATATTCCTGTATCCTACGTATATTCTTTTGGTTCTCAGTCTTGTTTCTTTCATTATATCGTCCATTATTGATATGAATAACAGTGGGCTTAGTATTCCTCCCTGTCTCACTCCGTGGTTTGCCCTGAATTCTTCTGTCTGTCTGTTTCCGGTTCTTATGTAGTTTCTCGTTTCTTTGTATAATGACTGGATTGCTTTTATTAATTTCCCACCTGCCCTTTTTTCCTCTAGTCCCTTCCATATTTCGTCCCGTGGTATACTGTCAAAAACCTTTTCTAGATCTATGAAGCATAGGCATCCTTCTTTGTTATACTCTCGAATTTGTTCAGTTATCTGTTTTATCGTAAAAATATGGTCCTGCACACCGTGTCCTGGTCTGAACCCTCTCTGGAAGTCATGTAGTTGGTGTTCTATTATTTTCCTTAGCTTCGTCTCAAGAATTCTCTCCTATATTTTTCCCGGCACACTGAGAAGTGATATACCTCCGTAGTGGTTACATTGTCTGCTGTCTCCCTTTTTATACACTGGTAATATCACTGCTACTTCCCAGTCTTTTGGCATTCTTTTGTGTTTCAATGCCAGTTTGCAGATCTGTAGTAGCCCCTGTTGTCATTTCTTTCCCGTATATTTTATTTCTCCAGGTGTAATACCATCATGGCCTGCTGCCTTTCTCAGCTTTATACTGCCTATTGCTTTTATTAGTTCTGCCTCTGTTATTGTTTCCTCCTTTATTTCTTTTGACTGGCTTTTACATGCTTCTTCCTTTTCGTATCCTTGTTTGGGTACTTCCGTCTTTCCATCCTCTCCTTCAAGCAGCTCCTTGAAGTGTTATTTCCTTCTGTTCATGACTTCCTCTTATCCTGCCAGTACTACTCCTCTTTTACTCTTTAATTGTTTTGGCTGATTTTTTTTCTCTGTTCTGAAATTTTTTAATACTCTAAAGAAAAGTTTCTGGTTCCCTCTGCTATCTTCTTCCATCTTCTCTCCAAACTCCTTCCAGACTTTTGCTTTGGCACTTTGTTTTTCTTCTTTAGCCCTCTTTCGCTGTTTCTTGTATCTCTCGTAGTCCTTCTGCTACCTTCTTCCATCTTCTCTCCAAACTCCTCCCAGGCTTTTGATTTGGCACTTTGTATTTCTTCTTTAGCTCTCTTTCGCTGTTTCTTGTACCTCTTGTAGTCCTTTTCTGTTCCTGTCTGCAGGTACTGTTTCCATATTATTTTCTTCCTTGTTACTTCCTCCTTTACTTTCTTGTTCCACCACTTTGCTTGCTTCCTATCTGCCGCTACATATGTTGTCCCGCACGCTACTTTCGCTGCTGTTCTTATCGTTTTTTTTTTAACTTTTCCCATATTAATTCAACCTCTGTTTCTTGCTTGTCAGTCTCCTCTTTGTATCCTCTTTCTTTGTATTCTTTCCGTACCTCCTGCATTTTAAGCTCGTGAGTTTTGACAGTAATTTTCCCTTTGTTTTTCACCTCTTTACTTTGTATTGCCCTATCCTTTCGTGTTTCCGTTATTATCATGGTCAGTAGATAGTGGTCGCTTCCTATTTCCGCTCCTCTTCTCACTCTTGCGTCTATAACCTTTTTGCTGCTCTCCTTTTCTACCAGTATGTAATCTATTATTGACTTTTCCTTTCTGCTTCTCATATCTCTCGTGTATTTGTGGATTTCTTTGTGTCTAAATCTGGTATTTACAATCCCATGTAGTTTATTAGTCAAAAGTCTAGCATTATTTTCCCATTGCTGTTTTTTGCTTTTTCTCCGAGCTTTACTATTATCCCCTCATATCCTTCCGTTTTATTATCCACCCTGCTGTTAAAAATCTCCTGCTACTATTGTCTGTCCTCTAGCTTCCTGTACGGTTTGCTGCAATTCTTCCCAAAATTTGTTCTTAGATTCTTTGCTGTCGTCTTCATTCAGGCCGTACACTATTACTATCCCCATTCTCGATTCCTGTTTATTTTCTACTTTTATAACCATGATTCTCTCTGTTATGTATTTCCATTCCTTATATTGTTTTGCTTTTTCTTCTGTCAATAATATTCCCATTCATGCACTTGCGTTTTCGGTTTCACTCACTCCACTATAGTATAGTACATATCCTCCCTCTAATACTGTCGTACTTTGTCCTTTCTTTTTGTTTCAGTTATCGCGAGTATCTGCAGGTTTGCCTTCTCCATTTCCTTCGTGAGTTCCTCTTATTTCCCTCTTATTCCTCTTATATTCCATGTACCAAATTTATATCTATCTTTTTTCTCGAAATTCCCGTTTTTTATCCTGTTTCTTGGCTCGTATCGCCATTTTGTTATTTGGTCAAATAGAAAATAATTGTAAATACAAATGATTTAGAGAACCGAAAGCAAATGCTGAAAGTTTTTGTATAGTTTAAATATTCCTTAAAATAAGGGGGTAATGACGATTTTTCGAAAAACAAATAAATACCAATAATTCCACTTGGGCTGCAATTCAAACATTTGAACTAAGAAAAGTTGTTTGTTCAATGAGTTCTAAGTGTCATTTTCGGGTATTACAACTTAAACTACAAGTACAACTTAGTATTAACATCCGTTTATCGTATTAGATATATGAAGTAAACGAAATGTAAAACAAAACTAATGCAAAGTAATAGCTTTACTCTACACTCTTTAACACTATAAATTATTTCAAATAATTTGAAGTGATAGCTTTAAATTAAATTTGAAATCGTTACAAATAATTTAAGAGTCATGCAGAACGTGTGGCCAGTTAAAAGCTCAAGACTAATGGTCCTGAAAGTATCTACCCAAAATTCACACACACTATCCTCAATTTGGAGAAACATGAATCCGTCCATTTCAGTAACTCGTTAAGCCTCTATGTAATTTGCTGTTTTTTTAAGTTATTTTTCTCGCCGGTAACGTTACCAATGCTAATTATTTCGGCGATGTGTGCGGACAGAGAGTAACAAGCGTTCGTGTGAAATGAAAGTATCGGCCGAAGCCGTACGGGAGCCTGTCTTCGATGCGGTTCTCATTAATTTAATTGCAAAATTGGCGCTCTTATTTTTTTCAATCCGCCGTTATTGTCGGAGGGACATACAATGCGCCGGACGCAGAGAGCGACTGGCCGAAGGAAAACCGCGGGACGGGCGCGTGTAAACGTAATGAATGTTAATTAAGTGCACAATAACAGCAAATGAGCGAAATTCAATTAAAATAAATCGCCCCAACAATAAATCGCAATTAGTTCGGTCGGGAGGCGCAGACGTTTCCGATTACGTAACGCAGGAGCGTGACTTAAACAATTGTCTGGAGGCTGCGAGGATCTTGGTGTTTTGAATTGATCCTTGGGCGGCGCCGTGCTGGTGCGGAAAATTTGTAGCCTCCGTCCCCGCCGGCCTGGGCCACGGATGCGACCGAAATAATAATTTAGTGAAGAAGCCTTTTACGTCGCCGAGACAATGGACCGCAAATACTGCAGCCCAGTTCATAAATAAGAAAACTGCCATTTTACAGTTATATGACTGACATCAATATGTCTGAAATTTCGTCTCGTACTATAAACTTTTTTTTACATTTATCTCATGTGGCTTATAACCACATAATTCACAGCGCTCGTTATGTGGTTGCGGATAATTCTCGCCTATTTTATGTCCCATTTGTTTCTCTTCGTGATATCGCGTGTATGCACGGAGTTATTTGCATTGCAATAAAAGGCAGCTGCCAGTGAATTAAAACGCCTGTTTTAGCACTTCGGTGTGAAACGGTGGTGCGAAATTTTGGGCCCGTCTCCGGGTTTTTAAATGCGCGCGATGGGCCTCACTCAATTTATAGGTAATTACTTTGAAATCACCGCCCGCCTCATTATAACTAAATAAATAAGTCCGCTCGGGTGTAATTACGACGGAATTTGCCCTAAATTATCCGCCACCGGCTGGTTTCACCTGTCACTGTAAAACGTATTATGAAAGGCCGCGAAAACAATTCGATACATATAAATGTGTTTAATACAAACTCACACGTACGGTATCTGATTAGAATCGCTCGGCCGTGGTACAGAAAACCACAGCCTTATAGGGAAGATGTTTGCCTAGTTCGCTCTCCCATAATTATTATTGATAGCCGCTAATATGACTAAGGATTTGAAATTATTTCGCTACTTTCCACCGACCGCGTTACGCAACGGCTTTAGCGCCACTGCCAGCCTTCGCCGGCGATTATTCTTCAAAAACGCCGTTGCACAATCCTCATAAAAATATCTACGAGCCATTAATACAGGCGATTATCATCAGGACATTCATCACACCTGGCACAATGTTTCGTGTGATCGTGATGCGGGTTGCTTCAGCGTTTATCCTAATTAGATGTAGATTTTCTCGCGACTCGCAGGCGCAGGCATGTGAATAAATTTCCGCCATTCAGATAAAGGAAACCAGACTCCTCACCACCTCGGCATATTGCGCAAAGTTAACCGTTTAGCTAACACACAAGAAAATAAAAATCAAATCTGTTATACAAAATATAAATATTACTTTTTAACGAGGTATATTCAATAATAAGTATAATTTTCACTCAATAAGTTAATGCATCTGCTCAACAAAATCGAAAAAATTGAAAGAATACATTTTTTATGAGGGCTTTTCTAAGAACATTAATTAACACGATTGCGTAAACTCGGTTCCATTTTTATTTTTAACTAAGAAGGCTGTGGTTTTATTTTATAAAGTTTTACACATGAACACCAACAAAATTGGTCTGACAGTGAAAAAAATATTAAATGTCAGATTGCCTAATTCATATATTAAAATACAGATCATCCATTATAGATATGAATTGTCAAATTCAAGGTCGGCCAAAATGTGACATTGTATAATCATTTTGACAGTGTACTTCTAAAATACTAGTAACAAATATGTCATTGATGTCAACACATGTTTTGAGGTTATGAGACCTATTAGTTTTTAATAATTTGAGTTGGTTTAATTACAAGAAGCAGGTACAGTTGCAATTTTTAGTTCATAAATTGTGTGAAAATGAGAAAGAAACAAAAACGTTTTAAATTCATTCAAAATTGGACAATTCGTCATCGGATTCTGTCTCGGATTGTCCTAACGATATAATTATTGAAGGGATAGTTTCGGTAGATGTATTTCCCATATACTTCGTCCAATCATCTTTGAAGAATTTTTCGCAATGTTGGATACTATTTCGCCACATTTCTGGTGTAAATTTTCAAAGGACTTCTTTGCATAAATGAAGAACATTAGCTCTTGGGGAACAAGGTTGGGCGTGAACATGTTCATTGTAATACTATTTGGCTAACCCCCATACTAGTACAATTGCATTATACTGGTAATGGTATGGGGGAAGCCTGAGAACCTGATGTCCATAACTGTTCAAAATATCATCAATTACATATTTTCTGTTTTCTGTGCCTAAGATAGGTTTAATCTGCTTCCATAGTTCTTTTTCAGTTGATGTTTGATTGAAATTGATATTCTCTCTCAGGAGCCACTCTTCCATTTCCCCTTTCCGTGAATTTGAATTGAAAGGTTTGTCAGCGCGCATGGAATGGTAGGGGGCATTGTCCATTATAACAACTACTAGGCCATTAATTTGATTTAAAGCAGGGACTAGTTGCTCTTCAATCCACTTTTTGAATAATTCCCCAGACATGTTTTTGTGGTAATCACGGTGTTTAATTTTATTGTCTAAAAGAAAACTACATCCCTCTAAAAATCCGGAAGCACATCCCACATGAAGAACAGTAAAGTGTTTTTCTTCTGCTCTAATTCTAGATGGATTCCCTTTTAAATCAGTCATGAAGTCATTGTCGCACCTGATTACCATTTTGGAAGATCCATAATTCGTTCAAAAAAATAAAACTCGGCGAATTTGACGAATCACAGAGTTGCAAATACTTTCTTAAAAACGAAATTTTTAAAGATTTTATGCGAGTATTTTCACACAAAATGCGATGGCCATTAACTTTTCTAAATTTGTACCCCATAGATTTTATGTTTCTGTGTAACGTTGACCTTCCTCCATTATATTCTAATTCCAATTTTGCATAATCTAAAAGATCGTCTAATGTAAAGTATTCATTTCTCTCGTGACACCTATAATTTTTTCTAGAAAGTTCTTCCTTTATAAAGTGCTTATTAGTGTGAATTCGTGCCGTATTTTGTTTTCCATGCAAATTGTGATTTTGAAGACTCTGGCCACTTTCATGTTTTTTTATTATATCAAAAACAAACGTGGGGCTTATCTGGAAGATACTTATGTTGTAAAAATGATATTATATTAAAATCAAATTTGATATAGATAACCTTAAACACCTTTGCAACTTTTTCGCAAATAAATTTCTTTGATGAGTGGGGCGTTATCTCTTTAATTTCCTGATAACAATTAACTACCCACAGTTTCTTCTTTGCGGAGAGTAATATTCTTTTCTCTTGATTTTCCATTTTATTAGCTTTTTATAAGTTTCGGGGCGTAAGAAAATTAAATGACACAAGGGACTTGTAAAAATTTGAAATAATCATTTCAATATTTCCGCCAAAATTAAATGGTTAAAATACCCTTTGTCGTTCCTAGTAACTTTATCAATAATGCCAACCTGGCACTTCGACAATTCATATCTATAGTTTAATTAAATTATTGCTTCAGTCATTCAACTGTGCTGGTTTTATAAGTAAACCAATCATCACTCAATTTTATATTATAATTTGACTGATTTGCTTTTGTAAAATAAAAATAGCAAATAAATTCTGTACTCAATAGATACTCAATTTGATGGCAACATTGCTCACTTTCATAAAATATAACTTTTTTTTAATATAACCTATATTATCAAGTCTAGTGACTTTTTACATTGGCCAACAATACTGTCACCCTAACAGAGCCAACTTAGTTTAAAATAAAAATTAAACAGAGTATAAGTACTTTTAAACTCAGTTTAATAGTTATTTGTCAAATAACTGCGTATAATTCAGAATAGTGAATCTTAGTGAATCTTATCTTCCAAATTAAAAAAAGGATGTGCTATGCGCGATAAAAATACTGGGATAGTTAATATGTTCTAATGTGAATGTGTCTATATAGTTACTATGGATACCATATCAGTTAATTTGAAATATATCGTATTTAAAATTAAAGAAACAAAAATCTCTATAGCCGAGTTGTTGCAGTTTTTGTTATTGTTTCAATGATAGGTACTATGGGTACCATATTAGCTAATTTGAAAAATGTCTTATGTCAAAATTATTTAAAGCCTCGTTCAAGCTAATAAAAAAAATCCAAAAATCTCTATCAAGAGTTGTCTTAGTTTTTATTTTGTCGTCGATAATACAACTTGTGTTTCATTTAGTATCACTTTGTCGCCCTAGGGAAATACAGTATAATTATAGCACATCACTAGTTTAATTACATTTTAAACTTTGAGTGACGATGTGACAAATAATGAAATAGGGAATAAAATTTATAATAAATAAGATTTAGTTTTGATTGAAAGTATTCCTGTCAGTGCATACAATCATGTAGGTAAGCACCTTACCTCATAATTGGCATTTTTATGCTGTTGTTTTCTAAATAACAATTAAAACATCCGTAATGATAACAAAAATTGAAAATTGGAGAAAAATAATAAGAATTGATATTAGATATTAGATATTATCGGATAAAGTCTTTCTTCTGTAAATAACATAATTGCATCATTAAATGGTTTAGGAATCTCTATAAAACCTGTATTCTCTTTGTCTTTATGTTTTTATTTTATTTAGCTGATATTTAATTGAAATTTTTCTATCTCTGTTTTTTTTATTAACATTTATTAATAAACGTTGAAAAATTTGTAGTTCTCAGATTCTTCCACTTTAGTAACAAAATGTTTTTGATGCAAAATTAATATTAACGTATTTCTCAAATTTGGAAACAATACTATGACATTCTCATGAGGAACGTCCAAGCAAAACTACACATATCCTCTAATAGTTATTTACCTACGATCATTCAAAAATTGAATCCTTTTGACTCTGAATATAGTGTGAAAAGTAAACTCTTCAAGATCAAGTGCTGTAATATTTTTTTAAACGTTGAGGGTTGAAGAGCGTTAACTAACTAGCTCTTAGTTCCATGAAAACAAAAACGTATGTCTGAATATCTACTACTGAAGTATTTGGCTGTTCCCTGACATATCTGTCAGATTCGACATTTATAAGCTAAGACATACATTTTATATCTGTACCTTTTTTTCATGGTACCTTTGATGAAAGTTTTGTTTGAATCACTCGTTATGATCATTTAGATCAATAACTATTACAATTTTCAGAACAATTATATAGGTAAGCCTCACCTCATAGTTAGGATTTATTATGCTCTTGTTTCCTAAATGACAGCTAAAACATACTAACATACGTATTGATAATAATAAATTGCACATTGGAGAAACATTATAAGAATTGAAATTAGATGTTATCCGATAAAGTATTTCTTCTGTTAATAACTTAATTGTATCATTAAATTGTTTAGGAATCTCTATAAAACCTGTATATTTTTTGTTTTGATTTTATTTAGCTGATATTTAATTGAAATTTTTCCACCTCTGTGTTTTATTAATATTTATTACTAAACGTTGAAAAATTTGTTTTCTCAGATTCTTCTACTTTAGTAACAAAAAATGTTTATAATACAAAATTAATAAACGTATTTCTCAAATTTTGAAACAATACTATGACATTCTCATAAGGAACGTCCAAGCAAAACTACACATATCCTCGAATAGTTATTTACCTACGATAATTCAAAAATTGAATCGTTTTGACTCTGAATATAGTGTGAAAAGTAAACTTTTCAAGATCAAGTGCTGTAATATTTTTTTAAACGTTGAGGGTTGAAGAGCGTTAACTAACTAGCTCTTAGCTCCGTTTGCAGCATTTACAATTACGATCATTTACATCAATTACTATAACTAATTTATATCATAATAACATGCGATTAAAAAAATCTTTCATCAAAGCGTGCCATAAAAAAAACGTATATCTGAATATAAACTACTGAAGTATTTGGCTGTTCTCTAACATATCTGTCAGATTTGACAATTGTAAGCTAAGACATACATTTTATATCTGTCCCGTTTTTTTCATGGTGACTTTGATGAAATTTTTGTTTGAATCACTCGTTATGATCATTAAGATCAATAACTATTATAATTTTCAGAAAATTCCATCTAAATTCTTTAAAAATACGTCAAAACTATAAGAGTACGTAGACTCATGGTAGTGTTCACACATTTATTATATTTTAAACAAAATATATGACCGTATAAATTTAATGTTATTGTGAACATTTGTAAAAAAACTTCATTCTCTAATATTTGTTGAGTAGGGCAATAATAAATTACCTTTGATCCTAGTTAATTGGAATTCTGAATATAGGTTTTCGTGAATGATGACGTAATTATCAATTTCCAGTGAATGGAATATTAAATAAATTTCCTATTATCATCCTACCATACATAATGTTGAGACCATTATTTTATGCAGATTACTAAAATATGTGGTTCAATGCTTATAAATTATCGAATAAATCAACATGTTGTGAATAAATGTCATTCATTGTAACGCTTAAAATGACATAATAATGACAGTAAATGCGTTGTTGTGGTGTTTGTTTGCTAGTAAATAAATATTCTAGTTATCCTTGTACGTAGAAGCAAATGATTGCAAACCTGCTGAATGAAACTTAGCGTAGTGGTTATGACTCGATCAATTTTATACCGACATAATTCACGTGCGTTAATGTGCAACAGTTTAATAAATTTAACGCATTTACATCCCATATATGCGGTGCGCTTTTACTATCCCGAGCACACGATCGTTAAAATAGCGTGAAAATTTAAATGATACAGTGCCGACGTAGAGAATGTATTGTGGACCCTTCACGTGCATTTCACTTCATTGAGTTGTCCAGAATACGGAACAATTTAATTAGCCACCTTTTATTAACGCTCTCCTTCACTCCAACAATTCGACCAGAGGGCATTGCTGACGCGGTCCCTTCACGTCGGTTTTTCGAAGCGTGCCTTTCCTTTCAAGCGTCAAGCCGGCGAGAAAATCACCGAATTTCGATTGAACGTCCCGAGCCGTTAATTCGGCCCATAATTCAGCCGTTCGCGGTATAAAGAGGCGTCTCTGATGTACAAATTGTACAATTAGCTCAGCAGCCACAACAAGAGGACGTAAATAAAGCACACACATTAATGGGCAGTATAAATACGTTTAAGTAATAATAGCCATAAATTAACGCTTAAATGATAAATGTATTGGTCAGTTTCACGTGAACACTCACAGGACTGTATTTATACTGAGGTTATTAGTGTCTTTAATAGAGTAATTTGATCCCGTATAACGGTGATAATCTTCGAAACGTTCGTGATATTTAAAAGGCTTATTATCCTCCCGAAATTGTAGAGTGAGGTCCTCACACTTCTCAGACCGATCCGCGGGCCATTCGTGCTTTTCGTGAAATTTGTCAGCCTTATGCCTTGCAAGAGAACAAGAATCATGTAATAGTTTATTATGTCGTATTAGGCTCTTTTGTGAGAAGATCCCGGCCGTTCATCATCTTTAAGCATTCTTTATTGACGACACCGTAGAGAATGGGCGTTTATATTTAAATCGCCTCTAAGTGCTTAAATTTATTGTGATCGTCCGCGGTGGGTGCCACTCCCACTATTTATCACCAATTATCATTACATATGTAGCAATATATTTCCAGAAATTTATCGTAATTACAGCCAATTAACGATATTTTCGATGCCCGGTGTCTTATTTCTCCCGTGTATATATTAACGGCGCACTTCGGGAAATTTATAGTAATTATCGCCAATTAAAGATATTCCGGTGTGGCTCTTTTTATGTCCCCTTTGAAAGAAGCCTCTCGCGAGTAAATGCACGTACAGATGCGTGTGGTCAGTTCGATTCCATTGTACTTAAAATGCAATAATGACCGATTGTTTCTCAAAAATGTCGACACAATGTAATCTGTTCTCCTAATTATCCCCCCGTCACATTTTAAAGGCGCTGGGATACCGTCCCAAGTCGTGTCATAGGTCATCAAACCACGCAACAATTACACGAAAAAAAAAGGGACACCCAAAACGATTCTCGTTAAGGAGAAAGAAAGCATTCAATGTGCTAATTGATGTAAATGTGTTTACTGCATTTTTGTACTTACTTAAGTGCTGTTTTTTCGTACAGTTTTATTTTCAGGATTAACACATATCAAACAACTGAGATCAGAGAAACATTTTCAATAATATATTGACAACATATTTCGTATTTAACAAGTAATAAAGCAATATCTATATTGTATTGTATTTCACATATATGTGTAAGGAATTCAGTAGGAATTTCACTCAGAGTCTCAGAGTTTTTATCACTAATCAAGTCAAAAACCGTATTTGATATAACCGTCCCTTTCATAACCGTTTATTGTGTCCCTTTCATAAATATCACACACAACTTCTAAACATAACTTCTAAAGCTGTAATTTTATCTAAAATGTACTGACTTTTCGTTCTCCAATAATTGAATATACGACTAATTATATACAATGATAAACCGTTCAGTAAACCATTTACAAAATTTAAAAAAACGTTTGGAAAGAATTACAAAAATTTTACTTTGGAGCACGAATAAAATCACAAACATAATTCCGCCGTCTTTGAAATAACAGAAGCTTGTAATTAGGTGCGAATGGGTATTCGCAAAATCCGTATTTGATATAACCGTCCCTTTCATAACCGTTTGCTGTGTCCCTTTCATAAATATCACACACAAATTAAAAACAACTTTCAAAGCTATACTTTTAGCTAAAAGGTACTGATTTTTCGTTCTCCAATAATTGAATATACGACTAATTATATACAATCACAAAGAGTTCAAGAAAACATTTACAACATACCCAAAACGTTAGGAAAAAAATACAAAAATTTTACTTTGGAGCACGAATAAAATCACAAGCATAATTCCGCCATCTATAAAATGACAGAAGCTTGTAGTTAGGTTCTAGTTAGTTCTAGTTAGTTAGTTTTAGTTCTAATAATGGGTGTGCATTGATGTAGCTACACAACATAAATACTTTTATTTCGAGGAGATTTGTAATTATCGCGTAATTTGAATTGTCCCTTTTAATACGTGTCGCTTTCATGCCGCCTCTCCCCTACTTCTTTGAGTATTTCAGATAAAAATTGCTAGGACCTCCTAAGTTTTCCTACGTAAATGAAAGTAAAAGTTCTCAATAACAAAATGCAATGCGATTTAGCAATTAAAAAAGTAATATATCGAGAATTATGCTAATAAAAATAAATTTCCTGTATAAATATCTAAAATTGTAAATTCCACAAACTATCGGTATCATATCTACATATTGGGGACTATTTTATTAATTTTGGTATACCTTGGAAATTGTCTGAAACGTTGTATATGTCGATGATTCATTTGGAAAATTTAATATAAAAAAAACTGAAGATGTAAACAATTGATACGAGTAACCTAAATAAGCTATAATTATATATATATATAAAAAAAAAAAACAAAAGACGGTAAATTACAAATAAATGAGTCGCACAATAGTTTACAGTTTCATATAATATTTGAAGGATAAGTAGAGTCATGCTCACATAAATCTAGTACAAGAAATTAGATTACAATAGCAATTGACTGTACCTCGTGGAATTTCTGATAAGTTTTGAGAATTTACTCGAATTTCTTTGTATATTTGAGAAGATTGCGAGCAAAAGCAAATAGTTCCATCTAATGTGTTCGAAATGAGTTGGTATTTGGTAGAATTTCCTGAATTAATTCCAATTTTAATATCTGAATTGCACAAAAATAAATCTTGTCCTGTAGTAAATTCATAGAAAAGTGCAAGAGTCCAAATAGTTTCGCGTAAAATTTGTACCATTTGTGTTCACAACATAATTGTACAATCCTGTGGAATGTCTTAGTTATGTTTCTATTGTAAATATTTCTTGTGTAATGTTACGTGCTCTTCCGAGGGATGGCCAGTTAGTCACGCCACACGATATGCCTGACCAGGGGACGTATAGCCGCGGAATGTGCCGTTGTAAATTCTTGGAACTGTAGAAAGCGGGTGCATCCTTCGCCAGCCGGAAGGGCTGGTATTGTTTGTGAATCTGTTAAAACTCATTGTAATGGCTCTCTAAGAGCCATGCCACAGAGGAAGGCCCCCCTTCGGGGGCGCAAACTCTGAAACAAACACGGCTCCGCCGCCGCTCCGCCTCTAAAAGCGAGTTCTTTTTCGATTGCGATCGACGAAAGGTCCCAGGAGGAATCAAAGGAGGTATCTTCATAACATATCAAACATAAATTTATACAAGATCACCAAAATCATACCCATCCAACAAAGACTAGACAAACTACGAAATAAATTTCAACAAAAACAGGACATAGGACAATACTCGACGAATTGTGTATTAAAAGACAAAACAAACGCACTACAAAATTACATCCGACAAAAACGCTTCATGAATCATATTACACTTCATAACACTCTCTTCACACTATCAAAATAATCACTCATGATCACATATAGGTAATGTTATATAATATAATATGTAATGTAATGTATAATGTAACGTACGTATAATGTAATGTATTGTGTTAGGCAAGGCGGAAAGACCCTATGGGGTCGATAGCCTAATAAAGATTGTTTATATATACACTGCTCAACATTTGAACTGGTACACTTACAAGAACATAAAGGGTTTTCCAATAAGAGGTGTTATTTTGATATTCAAAGAAAAATGCCATTTTTTATTATAAATCATCAGATGTTTATTTCATTACAAAGAGGAAGGTATGCCGTTAATAGTGGAAAATAACATCAAGCAAATGACCACCACGGCCACGCTTACAGGACAAAATCCTTTTCATGAAATTTTCCATAACTAAATCGCAAAGTGGCTGCTGTATGTCCTCGATAGCCTCACGAATTCCATCTTTGAGGTCTTGAATCGATACTGGGCTGTTGGCGTAGACCTTCTCCTTCACGTGGCCCCAAAGAAAGAAGTCGCAAGGTGTTAAATCACAAGATCTCGGTGGCCAATTGTGATCACCTCTTCGAGAGATAACACGGTCCGGAAACTTTTCCCTTAAAAGATCAATGGTTTCGTTGCTTGTGTGGCACGTAGCGCCGTCTTGTTGAAAGTGAACGTTGTCCAGATCAATACCATCCAATTCCGGCCATAAAAAATCGTTAATCATCTCTTGATAGCGCAATCCATTCACCGTAACTGTTGCGCCAGCCTCATTTTCGAAAAAGTAAGGTCCAATGACTCCGCCGGACCATAAACCGCACCAAACAGTCACACGTTGAGGATAGAGAGGCTTTTGAACAATAACTCTTGGGTTTTCTGAGCCCCAGATGCGACAATTTTGCTTGTTGACGAAGCCACCGAGGTGGAAATGGGCCTCATCACTGAAGATGATTTTTCGATGGAATTCCGGATCATTTTCATGCATTTCAACGACCCAATCAGCAAAGTCACGACGTTGTTGATGATCGGCCGGCTTGAGTTCTTGTGTTAACTGGACTTTATAAGCCTTAAGACCCAAATCTTTATGCAAAATACGGTGTAATGACGTTTGTGGAATACCTAATTCCAAAGAACGACGAGGAATGGACAAACCTGGATTTTCTTCAACACTTTCGGCTACAGCAGCAATATTCTCGGCTGTTCTTGAGCGACGTGCACGGGTTTTATTCTTCTCATCACTAACTTGTCCCAACAGCTCGAATTTTTCCACCAATTTCTGTATTGCGGTCCGACAAGGTGCTTCACGACGACCCAAAAATGTTCGAGTTTTACGAACCGTCTCTGCCAAATTTTCACCATTTTTATAGTGAATTTTAATAATTTCAATGCGTTGTTGAAGCGTGTATCGTACCATTTTTATTAATGGCGTAGTTTCTACTTGTCAAATGCCAAGAAATGACAGCTTCAAAAGTGACATCTACCGAAATAGCGGGCTATTCAAAATAACACCTCTTATTGGAAAACCCTTTATATAAACAACAATTGACTACTTTTTGAACAACATCTTCTTGCTCAATTGATAGTACAAGGTTCTGGAAGCACTATTAGGGGGAAGAATTAAAATACTAAAACTTAAATAACGAAATTCAACTGTTTTAATAGAAAAATAACAAAATCTTCATTTTAGTATTATAGAAAAGTATGCTCTGGAAAGAAATGATAACCAAACACTTAAAGATTAATAATGCGTGGGACCTCCTCTAGCTCTTATGACCTCTTGGCATGCTGGATATCAAATCCCGAATGTAATACTGAGGAATATTTAGCCATTCTTCCAAAACAGCAATTCGGAGCTGATGGTGATTGTTTGGATCCACTCCTCGTGACCTTATCAACCTTTTCAGGTAATCCCATACGTTCTCTATGAGATTAAGAACTGGAGGGTTCGCTGGCCAATCCATGTGCGTAATATTGTTCTCATAAAAAAATGCATTGAGTTGCATTGTTCTGTGAGGACGCGCATTATCATCAACAAACACGAAACCATCGCCTATTTAATTGGCAAATTGCAACACTACAAGTTCTAATACCTCATTAAGATACCTGACACTATTCATTGTAGCATTTCCAAGCATAACCAATTCAGTACGACGAGTCACAGAAATACCTCCCCAAACGATAATTGAACCGCCTCCATAAGCTTGATGGTAAGTCATGTGGTTCTCAATATAGCGTTCTCCTCTGCTTCTCCAAACTTTCACTCTTCCATCTGAGCTATGGAGACGCACTCTGGTCTCGTGACTGAATAAACAACAGCCCCAATCTTCAACACTCCAATTTGCAGTGGGCATGTTGGTGTGCCCACTCTAGCCTTCTTCTTTTGTGGCCTCTGGTCAACAATGGACATTTTTTAGAAGATCTGGACCTTAAATTTACCGCATGGAGTCTTCTTCTTACTGTTTGAGTGGATACTTGAGTACCTATTGCATTCAATAACTGACTTTGGAGTGTTCTTGCAGTAGAAAATCTATTCCTTCGAGTCTGAGTCGTAATAAACCGGTCCTCGCCGACTGTTGTACTGCGATTTCGCCCTCCGCCGTGCCTATGTTCGACAGATCCAGTATCATTAAAACGCATTTGAACTCTTCTGATCACATTGTGGCTCACATTAAAATGGGCAACAACAGTTCTTAGCGATGCACCAGTCATAAGAATTCCCATAGCTTGGCTCATCTCTTCAATACTTAAACACCTTAATGGCATCTTTAAAATACAGTCAACCACTATGAACTAAAACTTAATCGAGATATTCGCAAAAATTCTCTTAATACTTGATAAAGTATAAGCGTCCGCAAGCTCAGTAATTGCACTGATGATAGATAAACAACAATTGTTTCGCAAATGTTATTCGATAGGCATTTGTTTGCATTCCGAAACACAGCCCTGATCATATAGGAAGTTATGCCCAAAGCATAAGCATTTTTTAAATTTTTGTTTTAATTTTACTGCATTTTATATAAGTGTACCAGTTCAAATGTTGAGCAGTGTATATAAATTCATACATTTCCGGGTAGCCGTTTTTCGTTTCATTACGGCGAGTCCCCCAACAATAATTGTGTATAATAAATACAAATTTGAATGTTTTGTGTGTTTAATATCAGATTTAAGATAACTTTTCGCCGAAATTACGAAATTTTAGTACTATTTTTTAGTACCTAAATACACAATCGCATCTAAAGATTAATTCCAAATGTGAGATACTTGATTACAAGTGTTGTGTAAAATATCTGCAGAATAATGGCAAATGGTAAAGTTGCAAAAAATATGTCTAAGTCCAACAATATTAATACAGAAAAAAACACCCTTTTCACAAATCACATTTATTATATCTAAATGTATATTTCGATCGCTAGGCGATCATCTTCAGTAGAAATATTACTGATATCATTATTATTACTGACTGATTACTGAAATATTACTGACATCAGTAATATTTCTACTGAAGATGGTCGCCTAGTGATCGAAATGTTTTGTGAAAAATGTGTTTTTTTCTTTATTAATACGAACCTTTCACAAGCTCCAAGATACCACTTCCAACACTATTCATTACCTACATGGACGACATAATAAAGAAATGCACACCAGAGAGCAACAAGAAATAGATAGTAGGCTACAAAAGCATGGAAAAAATAGCAATATCGGAAGGAGTTTTTGCAGATGATGTAATAATAATAATAACAAGAACATCAAAACAGCTGCAGGAAACAGTAAACTTATGGAACACAGAACTAAAGGCAAAACGAATGAAGCTGAACATAAACAAAACAAAAGTAATGGTAGTAGGGAAACAGGAACAGATACAAATAGAAATTGATAACAAAAATCTTGGACAAGTAGAGACATACACATACCTGGGAGTACAACCGAATGCTGACGGAAATGAAGAGACGGAAATAAACAGCAGAATAAGAAAAACTCAAAAACTATACCAGACAATCAAAAACACAATCATAAACAAAAAAGAAATAAGTAAAGAAACAAAGGTAAAAGTGTACAAAACAGTATACCGTCCAATACTAACATGGGGATGCAAAACGTGGAAGCTAGACAGAACGGGAAAAAATAAAATACTAGCAAGCGAATGAAAATACTAAGAAGAATCAAAGGAGTAACGAAAATAGACAAAATAAGAAGCACAAAATTAAGACAAGAATTAGACTTAGAGCCAATACAACAATACATGGAAAAACGACAGCTCGGATGGTGGCGACATATGCAAAGAGTAGACAACCAAAGAATAGTGAAAAAAGTTTGGGAAGCAAAGCCAAACAAAAACAAAAGGAAAGGAAGCCGAGAAAGACATGGTATGACAGAATGAAAACAATAATAGAAGAAAGAGGGAAAACATGTAAATAAGCGAAAGAACTAGCAAAGGACAGCACTAAATGGAAGAGCTTCATGAACGAAAAACAGTAACATAAGAAGAAAAGGAGAAAAGAAAACGACGCACCTACACCATTGTGGTAGACGGTGGACTGATATACAGTATGTCCCCGGATTGAGTTTACAAGAGGGATTTATTTTTAATATTTACTCTTAGGTAAAAATGTTATAGGAATTAAAATTTCTGCTTGGTCTGAAAGTACCATTTCAGTTAATTAAAACATTGATTTATTTGTACAGGGTGTTGGCTAAATAAAACAAAAAATAAATCTATTTTTTACACTGAACAAAAATAACATCAATTAAACAATCCCCCACCATTTACTTCACACAGTTCAAGCCTGGTGTGGAACTCCTGAAAACTGTTTTGTATTTCTTCAATAGTTAGGCATAGTTATCATAGTCATAGTTAAAGTAGGCGATTTTTTAAATTTTCATTATTTGTTTGATTTTACATAATGTTGTTAGATTAATTTTAAATTATTTTTGCAAATAGTAAATAAAAAAGTATCAAAATAAGATTTAAAAAAAATATTTTGCCAACACCCTGTATAAATAAATCAAAGTTTTAAAAACTGAACTGGTAGTATTAGACCCAGCAGGAATTATAATTCATATAACATTTTTACTTAAAAGTAAAAGTTACAAAAAAATCTCTCTTGTAAACTCAATCCGGGGACATACTGTATATATATAAATATAGTGTTATGGAATTTTGATAGATATTTCTACATGTACGAATTAAACTGAATTTTACGATGAGTTGTCATAATTTTCAGTAGAAATTTTATGAAATCATAGATTTTAGATAGATAGATTAGACAAATCAATTGATGATTTGTTTTATAACCTCTAATTTGATGTAGTTTTTTATGAACTTTATTTAAATAATTTTGATGGAATTTCCTGAATTTAGTTTTCAGTAAATCATTATATTTTTTATAATAGTTTTAAAGTCCTTTTTTGTTCAATTCAATTCAATTTATTACATGTTAATGGCTTTGCAGCCTTACAATTGTCATTACATAATATATTTAAAAAAAAATACATATTAAAAAAAGGACCGTTCACAAAAACGGCAAAATTTACAAAACATATAAAATTACATCACACTACATTTTAAAATATCCATGATAGAAACGTATAGAATTTTGATGGAAATTCATGAAATTTTGGAAATTAAGTGTACTATTTTTTTAATAATTGTTTTAAAAGTCCGCAATAGAACACACTCTTAGAATTTTAATGTTTTTTATATAATTTTGATGGAAATTCCTGAAATTTTGGAAATTTAGTTTACTATTTTCTTTTATAATTGTTTTAAAAGTCCGCAATAGAACGCACTCTTGGAATTTTAATGTTTTTAAATCTTTTTATCTCTCTATTCTATTTGAATGGAGTTTTTTAAAAATAGAATTTTTTGAAAATTTCACACACTAGAATATTTGCGATCTTATTCAATACATTCGCTAATCACCTAATCACAACCATTCGTAGATTTTTTATGGAATATCCAGAAATTTTGTAAATTTAAGTTTACAATTTTTTTTATAATAAATTCCATAATACTACCGAGTGTCTGGGATAAGTGGCGAACATAGGAATTCAACATGTAAAATTAAATATGTGTAATTATTAGCTCCCCTATAAATTTTAGAGAAAAATCGTAAAGAAATATTGCTTAAATGATGATAAATAATTATAAATTCATGCTTGTCGTTTGGGACAAATCATAATAATAACACGTAATTAGTGGAAGAAAGATAATTTATTCATTGTCAAAACATTTTACAGTGGCGTCAGTTTACGCAGAGTTCGTGACTTATTTTCGGTTAAATTTAACAATTGACCAATACCGTGACTTCTGTGACTACGTTTGTTTTCTTTTCCCTATTCTGTTTCCTCTCTGTTTGGTTTTTCTGTGCCTAGTTCTAGGAAATATTCTCGCCATCTTGTCATTATCTCTTCTTCATTAGTTTTTATTCCTTTTCCTTGTTTTTGATATATGTTTCTTTGGCTGGTTTTTATGATTTTAGACTAAATGATTTTATTATCTTATAAAATAGTTTTTGGTTTTCTTTGCTGTTTGTCTTCATCATGTTTTCAAATTCCGTCAATGATTTTTCTTTGGCTCTTCTTATCATTTCCTTTACTATATGTATTTTATCTTTATATACTTCGCATTGATCAGGTGTGTTCAGTTGTAAGTATTTTTTCCATTCTATTTTTTTGATTTTGTCCTTTTCTTTGATTTCATTCCACTACGCTGTCTACCTTCTTCCATTGTTTGTATTACGTCTTCCGCAAACTTTAATTGTGTAATTTATTAGCGTCTCTCTGAATATCTTCCATATTTTGTTTAGCTCATTTTCTTTTACAATTACGAATTTCTCGATTAGCTCTTCGCTTACAATATTTTCATATATGTAATGTATGTAATTGTGCCACTATAAAATATTTTGATAATGAATACCCTCTCTTTATTGGAACAACTCAGATCATTGTTCATAGTAATTGATATCTGACTAGCAAAATTATTTTCACTGTAACATTTGTCAAACTCATGGCAAGGGTTTTTATGGTACATTGTTCAACTTATTTTTATTATTTCCGAGGTGGATTCTAGAACCAACGTAAATTAAATGGATGATACATTTACAGTTTTAAATACTCTTTTAAAAACAATAGATTTTTCTCTAAAATTAATAGGGGAGCTATGCTAAATATACACATATTTAATTTTACATGTTAAATATTCCTATGTTGGCCCCTTATCCCAGACACTCGGTATAAAGTTGCGGAGCTTACTTTAATGTATATACACAAATATTAGTTATTGATAGTACTTGTAAATATGCTTGAAAATACTACAAAACTAAGACGTTTTGAAATATTGCATAAATTATGCACCATTATTGTAAATTTTGTGATATAGACCAATCAATGTCTTAATTATATTTCCAGTCAGGACTGCCCACCTACGAGGAGGCAACTCGAGATAGAAGCCTGGGCATCTCGTCATCACGTCTCCACCGACCTCCCTGGCCCTCACTAGTGGGAAGAAGGTCCAGGAACTCGCCGAACCCTGACAACATCCTGTTCACCAGACAGGGGTCATTGTGAGCTTTACATCTTTCGCTTAAAAGCATGCGTATTTTATAAGGCGTTTTGTACCGTTTGCCTCCTTGTCGCATGCGAATGCGTTCACCCATTAGAATCAATCTTCTCGTGTGCAGGAAATTGGAAATGCTCTATAATCTAGAATATCTGCGATTTTTCTGCCGCAGTGATAAGTTTATTGGCTGCAGCTCGTGTGATTGGTTTATGCAGCGGGCCGGTGAAATTATGATATTGTGATTTAGCACGCAGGCCGTGTCCTGTCTTAATTAATGCGGCAATTACGCCACGGCCGTAAACACTGTGACAAATAAAACCCAATACCACTGGGTTATTCTGTCGATTCAGTTTCTTTTCCACACGAATTTATAAGGCGCAAGGTTTTATGTCTGTAATAGAGATTTTATGGTTTATCGGCGGCGTCGGGCCTGGAGTTTTATTGTTAGAATAACATGGATAAAAAAGCAATGAAACAATGGTGGGTTGGGCGCGAATCCCATAAAATCTCACGGGGCGCACGCCACGTTTATTCGGGGCTCAAGGGTTGACCCGTGCGGTCCCATAACATTTAAATTCAATGGTGCGTATAATTTTCTAGTGCATTGAGAGGACCCAGACGGAAACGCCCAAGCTTCGTGAGAAACTTAAATCTCGTACATTTTTGACCATAACATTTTCATCACGTCGATTAAATAGTTTACATAGTGGTATAGAATGCATCAAAATTATATAATAGTAATCATGCCTTAATCTTAATACATATAAATTTATTCAGATAATCACCGTAGTATCAGGAAAACAAGCCAAAATACAATAGTACGATATTTATTTGAATTCCATTCAAATTTAATATGTGATTAGTGTCATCATATACTATTTTCATGCTGACACCGATGACCGAGTTCCTTACACAGATACCATGCGTACAAGTTATGTTGTGTAACTGCAGTAGTAAAATATGTTATTTAAGGAAAGGTGCGCCGATTTCAAATAGTCACTGATGTGCAAAGAAAATGGATTTGTCTTAACTGTAGCACATTTTTTAATAGTAATTTATTTTAGTAGTTAAGCAACAAGAGTTCCAACCCAGGCTAGGTTAGTTTTCGATTAATTTAATCCGCGGTTTAATCGAACTTTTGATTCGCGTAAGTAGAGCATTTTGGGGGTAATTAGAGCATTAAAGCGGCGGATTCGCGTTTTAATGGGATAATCGCGGTAATTATCCGCGGTATTTGCATACAATTGCTCTAATTACGCGATTATCCGCGGTATTTGCATACAATTGCTCTAATTACGCCAGCTATTCCGCGGTATTTGCATACAATTGCTCTAATTACGCGATTATCCGCGGTATTTGCATACAATTGCTCTAATTACGCCAGCTATTCCGCGGAATTTGCATACAATTGCTCTAATTACGCGAATCAAAAGTTCGATTAAACCGCGGATTAAATTATGGTGATTGTATTGGTGGGCAAGGGCCGGCCAACATACCACCCCCACGCCGCCCCCCGCCGCCCCCGAGTGACATACCAGACTAGACGCCGCGCCGCCCCCCGCCGCCCCCGCACTGCCCCCACGCTGCCCCCCGCCGGCCGTCGCCTCACTGCGGCCCCCGACGTGGCACGAATCTCCCGCGCACCGGGGGGTGGAACGCATCTGAGCCGCATATGTTTGGCGGTAAATTACAAAGCACGGTCACGGAAATCACCCATCACCGCACACAATAAAAACTGCACCCTTCACGGATGGGAGCGTGGGAAATTAAGCTTTGTATATTAGTACTACACTGCTTATCAAAGGCGCACATCTGCGCAGATGTTTCGTGGTAAAACGCCGCCCAGAGACCGTCCATCCATCACATGACACAATAAAAACTGCACCCTTCGCCGTGTTAAATATCCGACAGACAAATACATTCCTGGATGGCTACCTGTGTACCATTCAGACAGCCATAAATAACCGGCGGGCGGAGCCTGGGAAATTAAACCAGGCATCATAAATATGTCAATTTCATCCCGCTCACAGACATGTTTATGTACGGGTGCAGCTGCCATGCTCTCAGACAAGCCCTTCAGCGCGGCCTGAGCCGGTTATCTGAAAGGCGCAGCGTGATTTATAGGTATTAGACCCAAGCCAGATATGCACGTGCACCAATTAACTTGCCGCAACCATCATTCCTACCTGCGCGAACACAGGGGCCGCCGCACCCCACCCCTGCGAGGGTTATTTAAACGAAAAACGCCGTGCCGCGAGCATCAGTTTCCTCCGAATAGTGTCGAAGCTCACATCTAGCCCTTCAAGTTTCTTGTGTTACCCTCTGTGCCAGCACAGATCTCCTAGTGAGTGTTATCGTGTTAACTCAACGTTCAACATACAGTGCCCGGCCAGTTTCGAATAGGTAAGTGCTTATTTATATTAAATTAAATATCCGCGGGCCCCAATTTAAATAAAAATTATTAGTGCAGCGGTATAAACTTAATCGATTTAAATGCATTTTCCTGGATATATAGCAGATGCCTCACATCGTAATTTAATGTAGCGTTTGAATCAGCATGAATTAATAGTTTGTATTTTATTGCTCGCAGATATGGAGTTTGTAAGCAGCTTGAATAAGATTGGGATGGTAAAAGCTATCATCAAAATCGGCGAACTGGAGCAGGACGTTCAACATCGCATCATCGAAGGCAGGAAAATCACCACCAAATTTGGCGAGAAGCAAACGGTCGAGCTGGAGCAGGGGATCCTATTCCTACCGAAGCGTTTCAACAGCATCAGTAGCGATGAGTTTGGGGAGGCAGTCGCACGCGGTCTGTACATCAGCAGGAGATCGGACAATGGACTGTCGTTTGAGAGTAATGAAGAGAGAGCTGCGAGATAGGACGCTGATGCTAAAGTATAAGATCGATGAAATCAGTAGGATGGTCGAGATGCGCGAACTCACGAACCAAATGGCGAAGCTAAAATTTTATGATTAAAATATTTCTGTAATATATCTAACTAAGCAGCACAATAAATAAATAAATAAATAATAAGAATAATATATACTTATTCAAGACTAAATTTTCCTACATTGCAAGAGAGAGTGAGCGATCGAGTAGCCGCGCAACATCGAAATCATCAAGCAGATGGCAGCATTAAAGATAAGTGACAGCGCAAAGAGATGAATCGCATCGATATCCTCATGAAGAGGTTTGACATAGAATTCACATTGGAGGAGACGCTTCTGGGCAGCTCTACATTCTCACTCAATAAATCCCAAACAAAGCACGTGAGCATTGGGATAAGTCCTACTGCGGGTTTCATACCCATCGTCAAAATATGGGGTCCATTCGCCTCCATATTCTTCACAGCGGACGAGTGGAAGCAGTTTACCGCACTCGACATTGGAGGATTGACAGAGCCCATCTCGATGGAGCAGTTCGACATATATAGAGAGGCCTCACTGTGGATCGAACAGAGGGAGTTCAAGATAGCTCTGTCTGAAGAGGCTGTACATACCCTGTTGCGCATTAAAAAACTAATAGACTCTAAATTGGATATTTTATCAGAGTGCGCGTTTAAAGACTATTACAACAGTCTGCTGTACGCGTATGCAAAAATGAATAATGGTGATTTAATGGATAATATTATGATGTTAATAGCTCCACATAAAAAATTGTTTCGAGCACAAATAATGTTAGAATATTTATGTATGTATGTATAATGATGCTATATTGTCAACATATGAAAGTTTAAAATAAATATCTCCTATATCTAATTATGTGTCTTATTAACCACCAGCAATAAATAGAGAAAAATAATAATACAGATTTATTGCTCATCATGTTACATCTCTATCAAGGAATTAAATATATTACAATACATTTGTACTATCTATCCAGGAATTAAATACATTATCATGGCCCAGCCACTTGACAAAGACTTTGCTGCCCTTCCGCTTCAAGACCTTCTCAACGAGGTAGGTATCAGGATGTTTCGTCAGCTGCAGCTCTTCATTATAGAATGCTCCGCGTATGGGGGTCCCATGCATGTCCTCGAGCAGATATGAGGCAGGATCTGTGATTCGAGCCTGCTTAATTTTAAATAATTCAGCCGACCAATTTGGCGTGTACCCCTTCTCGAATAACGCTTTCTGCCTGCTTATTCGAACTACATCATTAACACTAAACTTTCGCACACCGGACATTTTAACGTGCGAATAAATGGTATCTAGAAGATGTTGTTCATGCTTCTTGGTGACGTCACAGGGTCTCATGCCAATAGTACGATGTTTCCTGACATTATATTCGGCGGTGGCATCGGTGAGAATGTCTATCCATGAATATGTCCCCCTCAAACTAAACGATCGATAAAGACTATTTTTTATAGTACGTATCACGCGCTCAGCCATGGATGCCTTGATTTTAGTATAGGATGAATAATGATTCACTTTATATTTAGCTAGCAGCGCCTTCATCGTAGAGTTGTAAAATTCAGTACCATTGTCAGTCTGCAAATTCTTCGGAGTACGACGCCCGCGAAAAATATCAGCGAAAGCGGCACTAACGCATTTAGCAGTTTTATCCTTTAGTGGACGAGTCCATAGGAACTTGGAGAAGCAGTCAATCACCACCAGAATGAATCTGTACCCCTTATTATCTCGAGCGTAAAAGGAGAATTCCGCCAAGTCAGCTTGCCATAGATCATCAAGTCCTTTAATGATAGTCCTCCTTCTCCCAAAGTTAACACGAGCGGGTCTATGGAGCTCATCAACGATACCGCTCTTAATAGCACTCATTATTTAGGTGCGGCTACGGGCTTGCGAGGAGTGACGCCCGGAGTACGTCTGCTCTCTCTTATAGTCTGCTGTACTTTGGTATGTATCAGCTCTCGCAAATGTACATCATCATCCTGGCGCTTTTTCTTCAGGTCGGCTAACTCGCCTATAACAAGCGCATCGTGAGCCTGCATTCTTTCTTCCTGCTGCTTCTTTGCATCATCCAATTCCTGCTTAAAAGCAGCGCCATAAGCCTGAAGTTTTTCTCTCTCAGCCGACAACTGAACAAATAACTCGCGCAGCTGCTCTACTCTGGTGAACACCATCTCTCTCAGTTTTACATCGCTATCCTCACTCTTCTTCTTCAGATCGGCTAACTCACGAGCAGCAATTACATCATGGATCTGTAGTCTTTCTTCCTGCTGCTTCTTCAGAGCATCCAATTCCTGCTTAATAGTAGCGCCATAAGCATGCAGCTTATCTGCCAGCTGCTTTTTCAGGATAGCTAACTCCCACACATTAGCCTGCAGTTTTTCCTCCTGCTGCTTCTTCAGATCAGATAGTTTCGCATCGGTATTTTTCTGCAGATTTTGCATATTATGCGCAGCAGCCTGCGAATAAAGTGCCAGTTTATTGCGAGCAGCACTAGCCGCACGCTCTAAAATATCAGCCTCCATCTTGTTCAAAGAATCTTCCACGAACCTCCTGCTAGCCGCATCGTCCAAATCCGCGGGCTCCTTTATGCGTGTGAGACGTCTATTATTTAAATCATAATGACCGCTCGACGTTAGCATAAATCCTACGCCATCGCGTCCTCGAGAGCATTTTCGCGTGCCTCCCGCTCTAAAGAAACGGCCGAACTTGTCGACGCTCATCGTATATTTGAGCAGGTAGCGCACATGTCGTTCGTTTTATTCAATTATATCAGCTTCGCGGAGCTCATCATCAATAGCCAGAATCTCATTACCGACGCTGCTATTCCCAGCAGTCCTAGCAGCATGTAGCAGACATAGCCTATCCACCAGCTTTTCTATTTTATCCCAATAGCGGTATTGTACGGGGGTTTTTAAGTCGCACTGCATCTCAGAGTCGAACTCTAGACCTCCAGTAGTTTTAGCGCGGGATCTAGTTAGAGCTGGCGAACTCACGCTGTTTAATAGAGGCGCGATAAACTTCTTATATTTAAATTGGAATATGCTATATTGGTTTTATTGATGATATCAGCATAATTGATTACATCTGTGTGGCTAAATGGTTTTGGCTTCTTACTAAAAATCAGATCATAGAGGCCAGGGGTCCCCGCATAGATTCTTCGCCCGACTAAAAGATCCTCCCCATCTGGGTTAATAGGTGAGTTACCCAGATGAAATCCTCCAGCATGGCTATTATAGACTACGCCGAATGTCTTGTCTAAGTCCTTATCATCACCCCTAACTAACATGGTGAAATATTTTCTAGGTGTTAGCAGCATGTCGTCCAGTAAATGTAAGAGCTCACCCCCTCTAGACGTCGTATCCATATCTTGCTCATCGCCAGCCTCACTACCATACTCCGAAAACGATAGATTCCTCGTAGCCTTTAACTTGGCCGCATGACGTTGTGCTACTGCTTTCGGTGTGGAGCGTATAACAGGGGTTGCAGGTGCTGCCTGTAAAGCCGGGAGTATGACAGGCATAGACATGCTGGTTGCAGGTGGTTGAAGCAGAGCAGAACGTGCTGGAGGTGCTGTCCGTGGATAGGATATATCGAATGTGCGCGGTCGATGTAGAGCAGAACGTGCTGGAGGTTAAGAGGAAAACACATGACAACACGGTAAAAGTATTAAAAAATAAGTCCTGCATTTATCGAATGCGTTAGCCTATTAGCGGCAGTGTAAAGACAGGGGCTATTATAATGATGTGAAAAAATGAGCACGCCCGATGTGATGGATAATAGGTTCGCATAAACAAGCACTTCGAGTACAAATAATGTTAGAGGACATTTACATGTATAGTGATGCTGTATTGTCAACATTTGAATGTTTCAAACAAATGACTCTAATTAAGTGTTTTATCAGCCTACAATAAATAGAGAAATAATTCGATTTATTACTCATGCATATCCTCGAGTAGCTAGGAAACTAGATCTGTAATTCGAGCCTGCTTAATTACAGTATTAACTCTAATCGCCCGCTAGGTCATAGGTGCATTGATTTGTACACCTGTCAGAACTTGTAGCTGGCAGGGCGCTCCTCCCCACCACATGAGTTTCGGGGGGCTATCTTTAAGCTTGATTTCTGCATACATTAGGGTAGTTCTCAGGCAGCAACGACGAAGCATGCATCCACCCAAGAGCACTAACACTCGCAGTCCTCCGCATATTAAGAGAAGTAAGTACACCACTTCTAGCCAAATAATTATGAATAAATCATATATTTTATTGCTCCCAGATATGGACTTCGTAAGTAGCCTGAATAAGATTGGGATGGTAAAAGCTTTAATCAAAATCAGCGAGCTGCAGCAGGATTTATTATTAAAAATAGTATTGTATATGTTTGCATGATTTTTCTTTATTTAATATGTTCTGTTCTCTCTATACACTATGGAGGGGTGAATAAAAATAAAGTTTTACATTGTATTATTATTTTTTATTACCATATAAAATATCAACTACATACTCGTGACGGAGTGGCGGAGGGGCGGAGGGGCGGAGGGGCTTCGGGAGGAGCGGAGGGGCGGAAGGGCTCGTTGTGTTGGTGGAGGAGCGGAGGGGCTTCGGGACGGTACGGAGGATATATATATATATATATATATATATATATATATATATATATATATATATATATATATATACCACCACCAACAGGTGTCTCACGGGTATCTCACAGGTGTCTCACAGCTGTCTCACAGGTGTCTCACAGCTGTCTCACAGGTGTCTCACAGCTGTCTCAGAGGTGTTTTACAGCTGTCTCACAGCGTCTCACATATGTATCACAGCGTCTCACACGTTACTACATTTTAAGAATATAAAGGGCGGTGGTGCTTCGGGAGGGGCGGAGGGGCAGGTGGGGCTTTGGGAGGGGCGGAGGGGCTGGTGGTGTTGGAGATGGAGGTGGGGCTTCGGGAGGGGCGGAGGGGCTGGTGGAGTGTACGGAGGGGCTACGGGAGGGTCCGCATACTAGCGCCCTGATTGTATTGGGTAGCAATTTGCTGTGTCTAATGAAGCTCGGCTCGAATCCAGCACCCCTGTCCATTGATCCATATTGATCACCTCTAGCGATTGTTGCTGCTTGACGACCTTCATCGTACCAAACCTCTCACATCGCGGATGAGACTCTAGCTCACCACCTCCTTTTAACGTTTGCTGGTCATTACAGGTTCTCCCTGATCCATTCAAAGCATCCTTTTCGGTCTTAGGTTGTCTCATCGTGGCATTTGTTTGATGTTTAGTTTCATGCCGTTTGAGATTATCGCTTCTTGTAAATGTTCTCTCACAGTGCAAACACTTCAATAATCTGGCAGAATTAGTAGTCTTGTGTCTTTTCAATCCACGCAGCCACCGGAAAGAAGACTCACATCTATTACACTTATACATGCTGATGGATCGAATGCAACTGATATCTCTGTGACAGCCACTGTGCCAGTCTCTCTTATATATATCCTCCGTACCGTCCCGAAGCCCCTCCGCCACTCCGTCACGAGTATGTAGTTGATATTTTATATGGTAATAAAAAATAATAATACAATGTAAAACTTTATTTTTATTCACCCCTCCATAGTGTATAGAGAGAACAGAACATATTAAATAAAGAAAAATCATGCAAACATATACAATACTATTTTTAATAATAAATCCTGCTGCAGCTCGCTGATTTTGATTAAAGCTTTTACCATCCCAATCTTATTCAGGCTACTTACGAAGTCCATATCTGGGAGCAATAAAATATATGATTTATTCATAATTATTTGGCTAGAAGTGGTGTACTTACTTCTCTTAATATGCGGAGGACTGCGAGTGTTAGTGCTCTTGGGTGGATGCATGCTTCGTCGTTGCTGCCTGAGAACTACCCTAATGTATGCAGAAATCAAGCTTAAAGATAGCCCCCCGAAACTCATGTGGTGGGGAGGAGCGCCCTGCCAGCTACAAGTTCTGACAGGTGTACAAATCAATGCACCTATGACCTAGCGGGCGATTAGAGTTAATACTGTAATTAAGCAGGCTCGAATTACAGATCTAGTTTCCTAGCTACTCGAGGATATGCATGAGTAATAAATCGAATTATTTCTCTATTTATTGTAGGCTGATAAAACACTTAATTAGAGTCATTTGTTTGAAACATTCAAATGTTGACAATACAGCATCACTATACATGTAAATGTCCTCTAACATTATTTGTACTCGAAGTGCTTGTTTATGCGAACCTATTATCCATCACATCGGGCGTGCTCATTTTTTCACATCATTATAATAGCCCCTGTCTTTACACTGCCGCTAATAGGCTAACGCATTCGATAAATGCAGGACTTATTTTTTAATACTTTTACCGTGTTGTCATGTGTTTTCCTCTTAACCTCCAGCACGTTCTGCTCTACATCGACCGCGCACATTCGATATATCCTATCCACGGACAGCACCTCCAGCACGTTCTGCTCTGCTTCAACCACCTGCAACCAGCATGTCTATGCCTGTCATACTCCCGGCTTTACAGGCAGCACCTGCAACCCCTGTTATACGCTCCACACCGAAAGCAGTAGCACAACGTCATGCGGCCAAGTTAAAGGCTACGAGGAATCTATCGTTTTCGGAGTATGGTAGTGAGGCTGGCGATGAGCAAGATATGGATACGACGTCTAGAGGGGGTGAGCTCTTACATTTACTGGACGACATGCTGCTAACACCTAGAAAATATTTCACCATGTTAGTTAGGGGTGATGATAAGGACTTAGACAAGACATTCGGCGTAGTCTATAATAGCCATGCTGGAGGATTTCATCTGGGTAACTCACCTATTAACCCAGATGGGGAGGATCTTTTAGTCGGGCGAAGAATCTATGCGGGGACCCCTGGCCTCTATGATCTGATTTTTAGTAAGAAGCCAAAACCATTTAGCCACACAGATGTAATCAATTATGCTGATATCATCAATAAAACCAATATAGCATATTCCAATTTAAATATAAGAAGTTTATCGCGCCTCTATTAAACAGCGTGAGTTCGCCAGCTCTAACTAGATCCCGCGCTAAAACTACTGGAGGTCTAGAGTTCGACTCTGAGATGCAGTGCGACTTAAAAACCCCCGTACAATACCGCTATTGGGATAAAATAGAAAAGCTGGTGGATAGGCTATGTCTGCTACATGCTGCTAGGACTGCTGGGAATAGCAGCGTCGGTAATGAGATTCTGGCTATTGATGATGAGCTCCGCGAAGCTGATATAATTGAATAAAACGAACGACATGTGCGCTACCTGCTCAAATATACGATGAGCGTCGACAAGTTCGGCCGTTTCTTTAGAGCGGGAGGCACGCGAAAATGCTCTCGAGGACGCGATGGCGTAGGATTTATGCTAACGTCGAGCGGTCATTATGATTTAAATAATAGACGTCTCACACGCATAAAGGAGCCCGCGGATTTGGACGATGCGGCTAGCAGGAGGTTCGTGGAAGATTCTTTGAACAAGATGGAGGCTGATATTTTAGAGCGTGCGGCTAGTGCTGCTCGCAATAAACTGGCACTTTATTCGCAGGCTGCTGCGCATAATATGCAAAATCTGCAGAAAAATACCGATGCGAAACTATCTGATCTGAAGAAGCAGCAGGAGGAAAAACTGCAGGCTAATGTGTGGGAGTTAGCTATCCTGAAAAAGCAGCTGGCAGATAAGCTGCATGCTTATGGCGCTACTATTAAGCAGGAATTGGATGCTCTGAAGAAGCAGCAGGAAGAAAGACTACAGATCCATGATGTAATTGCTGCTCGTGAGTTAGCCGATCTGAAGAAGAAGAGTGAGGATAGCGATGTAAAACTGAGAGAGATGGTGTTCACCAGAGTAGAGCAGCTGCGCGAGTTATTTGTTCAGTTGTCGGCTGAGAGAGAAAAACTTCAGGCTTATGGCGCTGCTTTTAAGCAGGAATTGGATGATGCAAAGAAGCAGCAGGAAGAAAGAATGCAGGCTCACGATGCGCTTGTTATAGGCGAGTTAGCCGACCTGAAGAAAAAGCGCCAGGATGATGATGTACATTTGCGAGAGCTGATACATACCAAAGTACAGCAGACTATAAGAGAGAGCAGACGTACTCCGGGCGTCACTCCTCGCAAGCCCGTAGCCGCACCTAAATAATGAGTGCTATTAAGAGCGGTATCGTTGATGAGCTCCATAGACCCGCTCGTGTTAACTTTGGGAGAAGGAGGACTATCATTAAAGGACTTGATGATCTATGGCAAGCTGACTTGGCGGAATTCTCCTTTTACGCTCGAGATAATAAGGGGTACAGATTCATTCTGGTGGTGATTGACTGCTTCTCCAAGTTCCTATGGACTCGTCCACTAAAGGATAAAACTGCTAAATGCGTTAGTGCCGCTTTCGCTGATATTTTTCGCGGGCGTCGTACTCCGAAGAATTTGCAGACTGACAATGGTACTGAATTTTACAACTCTACGATGAAGGCGCTGCTAGCTAAATATAAAGTGAATCATTATTCATCCTATACTAAAATCAAGGCATCCATGGCTGAGCGCGTGATACGTACTATAAAAAATAGTCTTTATCGATCGTTTAGTTTGAGGGGGACATATTCATGGATAGACATTCTCACCGATGCCACCGCCGAATATAATGTCAGGAAACATCGTACTATTGGCATGAGACCCTGTGACGTCACCAAGAAGCATGAACAACATCTTCTAGATACCATTTATTCGCACGTTAAAATGTCCGGTGTGCGAAAGTTTAGTGTTAATGATGTAGTTCGAATAAGCAGGCAGAAAGCGTTATTCGAGAAGGGGTACACGCCAAATTGGTCGGCTGAATTATTTAAAATTAAGCAGGCTCGAATCACAGATCCTGCCTCATATCTGCTCGAGGACATGCATGGGACCCCCATACGCGGAGCATTCTATAATGAAGAGCTGCAGCTGACGAAACATCCTGATACCTACCTCGTTGAGAAGGTCTTGAAGCGGAAGGGCAGCAAAGTCTTTGTCAAGTGGCTGGGCCATGATAATGTATTTAATTCCTGGATAGATAGTACAAATGTATTGTAATATATTTAATTCCTTGATAGAGATGTAACATGATGAGCAATAAATCTGTATTATTATTTTTCTCTATTTATTGCTGGTGGTTAATAAGACACATAATTAGATATAGGAGATATTTATTTTAAACTTTCATATGTTGACAATATAGCATCATTATACATACATACATAAATATTCTAACATTATTTGTGCTCGAAACAATTTTTTATGTGGAGCTATTAACATCATAATATTATCCATTAAATCACCATTATTCATTTTTGCATACGCGTACAGCAGACTGTTGTAATAGTCTTTAAACGCGCACTCTGATAAAATATCCAATTTAGAGTCTATTAGTTTTTTAATGCGCACCAGGGTATGTACAGCCTCTTCAGACAGAGCTATCTTGAACTCCCTCTGTTCGATCCACAGTGAGGCCTCTCTATATATGTCGAACTGCTCCATCGAGATGGGCTCTGTCAATCCTCCAATGTCGAGTGCGGTAAACTGCTTCCACTCGTCCGCTGTGAAGAATATGGAGGCGAATGGACCCCATATTTTGACGATGGGTATGAAACCCGCAGTAGGACTTATCCCAATGCTCACGTGCTTTGTTTGGGATTTATTGAGTGAGAATGTAGAGCTGCCCAGAAGCGTCTCCTCCAATGTGAATTCTATGTCAAACCTCTTCATGAGGATATCGATGCGATTCATCTCTTTGCGCTGTCACTTATCTTTAATGCTGCCATCTGCTTGATGATTTCGATGTTGCGCGGCTACTCGATCGCTCACTCTCTCTTGCAATGTAGGAAAATTTAGTCTTGAATAAGTATATATTATTCTTATTATTTATTTATTTATTTATTGTGCTGCTTAGTTAGATATATTACAGAAATATTTTAATCATAAAATTTTAGCTTCGCCATTTGGTTCGTGAGTTCGCGCATCTCGACCATCCTACTGATTTCATCGATCTTATACTTTAGCATCAGCGTCCTATCTCGCAGCTCTCTCTTCATTACTCTCAAACGACAGTCCATTGTCCGATCTCCTGCTGATGTACAGACCGCGTGCGACTGCCTCCCCAAACTCATCGCTACTGATGCTGTTGAAACGCTTCGGTAGGAATAGGATCCCCTGCTCCAGCTCGACCGTTTGCTTCTCGCCAAATTTGGTGGTGATTTTCCTGCCTTCGATGATGCGATGTTGAACGTCCTGCTCCAGTTCGCCGATTTTGATGATAGCTTTTACCATCCCAATCTTATTCAAGCTGCTTACAAACTCCATATCTGCGAGCAATAAAATACAAACTATTAATTCATGCTGATTCAAACGCTACATTAAATTACGATGTGAGGCATCTGCTATATATCCAGGAAAATGCATTTAAATCGATTAAGTTTATACCGCTGCACTAATAATTTTTATTTAAATTGGGGCCCGCGGATATTTAATTTAATATAAATAAGCACTTACCTATTCGAAACTGGCCGGGCACTGTATGTTGAACGTTGAGTTAACACGATAACACTCACTAGGAGATCTGTGCTGGCACAGAGGGTAACACAAGAAACTTGAAGGGCTAGATGTGAGCTTCGACACTATTCGGAGGAAACTGATGCTCGCGGCACGGCGTTTTTCGTTTAAATAACCCTCGCAGGGGTGGGGTGCGGCGGCCCCTGTGTTCGCGCAGGTAGGAATGATGGTTGCGGCAAGTTAATTGGTGCACGTGCATATCTGGCTTGGGTCTAATACCTATAAATCACGCTGCGCCTTTCAGATAACCGGCTCAGGCCGCGCTGAAGGGCTTGTCTGAGAGCATGGCAGCTGCACCCGTACATAAACATGTCTGTGAGCGGGATGAAATTGACATATTTATGATGCCTGGTTTAATTTCCCAGGCTCCGCCCGCCGGTTATTTATGGCTGTCTGAATGGTACACAGGTAGCCATCCAGGAATGTATTTGTCTGTCGGATATTTAACACGGCGAAGGGTGCAGTTTTTATTGTGTCATGTGATGGATGGACGGTCTCTGGGCGGCGTTTTACCACGAAACATCTGCGCAGATGTGCGCCTTTGATAAGCAGTGTAGTACTAATATACAAAGCTTAATTTCCCACGCTCCCATCCGTGAAGGGTGCAGTTTTTATTGTGTGCGGTGATGGGTGATTTCCGTGACCGTGCTTTGTAATTTACCGCCAAACATATGCGGCTCAGATGCGTTCCACCCCCCGGTGCGCGGGAGATTCGTGCCACGTCGGGGGCCGCAGTGAGGCGACGGCCGGCGGGGGGCAGCGTGGGGGCAGTGCGGGGGCGGCGGGGGGCGGCGCGGCGTCTAGTCTGGTATGTCACTCGGGGGCGGCGGGGGGCGGCGTGGGGGTGGTATGTTGGCCGGCCCTTGCCCACCAATACAATCACCATAATTTAATCCGCGGTTTAATCGAACTTTTGATTCGCGTAATTAGAGCAATTGTATACAAATTCCGCGGAATAGCTGGCGTAATTAGAGCAATTGTATGCAAATACCGCGGATAATCGCGTAATTAGAGCAATTGTATGCAAATACCGCGGAATAGCTGGCGTAATTAGAGCAATTGTATGCAAATACCGCGGATAATCGCGTAATTAGAGCAATTGTATGCAAATACCGCGGATAATTACCGCGATTATCCCATTAAAACGCGAATCCGCCGCTTTAATGCTCTAATTACCCCCAAAATGCTCTACTTACGCGAATCAAAAGTTCGATTAAACCGCGGATTAAATTAATCGAAAACTAACCTAGCCTGGGTTGGAACTCTTGTTGCTTAACTACTTATTTTATCTGTTAATCTTCGTGAAAATAAATCACGCATTGACCACCTACAATATTTATTATTGGCTGTATTCGTGTTTGATCGCCTTCGCGTCCATTATTTACATTTCAATTAAATCGGCTGACACGGTCAGGGCTTTAAGCCATTACAGATGCGCCCCGATAGCGATCGAATGATACAAACGCGTCGGAGTTTTACGCCCGACGAAAAAATAAATCGAGAGCGGCAAGCCATGATTCAAATTTGAAATTAAATCAGATTTTAATCTGGATTATTCTTGTGGTGTTAAATCAAGCACCAAACGAGCGATTTATTTCGAACGCGGCGCGATTACCATCGAAGTAATTCCGGAGAAAATTGAAAACGCCGCTTTTAATTGAATCTGGAGCGGCAGAGGGAATTGTTTTTTTTTATTAGATTTGTTTTGTTGCGATGAGAATTATAATTCTGTGTCACGTTTATGTTTCTCTTATTACTTGGCGCCAGTCTAGTTCGTTTCAAGTGTTGCCAGTATGGGTTCTGGTACTTTATTAAAATATGTCCTAAATTATAAGCGTAATGTTAAGCAGTGAGATTATATAGCACTGCAAAATATTCGAAAATACTTTTCTTATACTTGTAGAGCTCAGTCGCGTAAAAGTTTACCCGTGATAACCATGCCTAATTAACTTTTAATTATGTTTTGAGTTTTTTTAAGTCTTACCAAAATGTACTCGCAACTGTTGAGTAATGAATGAAAAATTGTATCAAAAGTATTAAATTTTCGATGAAATTAAGAGTCTACTTTTGTGTTCTCTACATGTTATTATATAATCTATTAATTTGCAGTATACATACCTATTCACGGTATTTTTTTTTTGAAAATTATCGAAAAATTATTTAAAAATCTTTGAAAATTAATTCTTGAAATTACTATTGTTGGAAAACCATGTGGAACCAAAATGTATTTAAAAGTCTAACCAAAATGTATTGGCAACTATTGACTAGTTCATGAATACATAATTGTATTAAATAAAACAAATACTTTTCTTTGTTCATATCACACTGTGTGTTAAAATTAGTGACTATAGTTTCGATCACATTCAGATCAATATCAAACTTAGAGTAAGTAACACTCTAAGTTTGATTATGATCAGAACGTGATCGAAACTATAGTCACTAAATTTAATAAACAGTGTGATATTAACAAAGATAAGTGTTTGTTTTATTTAATTTCATCATGTATCACGAAGTAGTTGCCTGCAACATTTACCAATAATTGCATTAAAAGTATTAAATTTTCTATGAAATTATGAGTCAACTTTTCTGTTCTCTTCATGTTATTCTATAATCTATTAATTTGCAGTACACATACAGATTCACGGTATTTTTTATGAAAATTTTCGAAAAATTATTTAAAATTCTTTGAAAATTAATTCTTCAAATTGGTATTGTTGGAAAACCATGTACAACCAAAATGTATTCAAATTTCTAACCAAAATGTATTGACAACTATTGACTAGTTCATGAATACATAATTGTATTAAATAAAACAAATACTTTTCTTTGTTTATATCGCATTAAAATGATAACTATAGTCAGTGTTTATTAAAATTAGTGACTATAGTTTCGATTACGTTCTGATAAATATCAAACTTAGAGTAAGTAACACTCAAGTTTGATAATGATCAGTTCGTGATCGCAACTAATTTCAATAAACAGTGCGATATACACAAAGAAAAGTGTTTGTTTTATTTAATTTCATCATGTATCACGAAGTAGATGCCTCAAACATTGACCAATAATTGTATTAAAAAGTATTAAGTTTTCTATGAAATTAAGAGTAAATTTTTTATTCTATAATTTGTTGGTGGAAAACCATGTGCAAAACTGAAATATAAAATTAGGGGAACCCTGAAAAAATTTATATAAAAATTTAATGGGATTTTGAATTATTATCAGAATTCTGACAAATATTTTTTCAAATTGATCATTGGAAGAATTCTTTTTCGAACAATTTACTTTTGAAACAAATATTTTCGAAAAACTCTTCGGATATCATCAATATTACACTCACATGGTTTATATGCGCGGCTACACATTTTAAACATAACATAGGATTTCAAGGTATTGTTCGGAAGTAGAATAGAATAAATAGTACCTAATTAGAATAGCATCAATGGTTTATATGTGCGGCTACACATTTCAAACATAACATCGGATTTCAAGGTATTCTTCGGAAGTAGAAGAGAATAAATAGTACCTAATTAGAATAGCATCAAAACAGTATTTCTTGATAAAAAAAAATTATTGCATAGACGCGCTATGCACAAAAGCAATTTCATCAAATAAACGATAATTACTGTTTGATAGAAAGTTCTTGACAATAAATACTGCTAAATTCTACACATTTTCATATTTATCTGTTTATTTAACGTAATCCAACAAAATGTGTAAACATCATTAATTAAATGCCCATTATTCTCCGACGTAGTCCTGAATAGCGAGAGTTTCTCAACAAAGGTAAGCTACTGTTGTAAAGTTATATTTCATTAAATAGGTTTTTCTAATATAAAACTTATAATGAACACATTCCAATAAAACTTATAGTTAAAATTATTATAATATTATTAAGTTTAATACTATTATAGTATATATACGCTATATGTATTATACTTAACTTATTTTAACTTTTTTTGTTTTTTTTTCTCATTTCAATGATGCAAAACTTTGGTAGCCTTATTTTCGGCGTAATTTACCTAAATTTTCGAGAAAAATGCAATCTAAGCACTCTAAGTTCAGTATGTCAAAAGTTAATAATAAGTTATCTGCCAGATAGACATAACACAGCAACAACATATTAATCTGGAGTCTCGGCAAATTATTGTTAATGATCATAGATGTCCACAAATATTATGTAACTTAATTTATGTTTACCAAAAGTAAAATTAAAAAAAATACAAGTTTAATCTTTAAATTTAAAAAGCTTTGCATATATTACAAAATTGTCGAAAGTACAAGTAAAATCTTTGAAACAATATTTTTTTGATTTTTTTAAATGTTATAATGTTCTGTAATAGCTGGCACGTTCTGATAATACACATGCTTAAAGATTTTTTTATATTTCCGAAAAATATGCGAGTAACAACAATTCATCAGTACCAAATTTGGAAAAAAAATAAGTTCGCAAAAAGAAAGATGATTTCTATTTATTTTCTTTCATAAACCCATCATACAAGGTATGCCAATTTAGTCAATCCACGCATATTACTCCGAAGATATGTTCGATAGTGAAAATTGAAATTTATTATGTTAGTAGCCGGGAAATATCGTTTTGTTTCCTTTGAAGCTGAACTTTTGAAGTTTTGAATTAGTCTTTTAGTAAACTGTTCTTTAATGTTTTTCTCGACAATTTTCTAATGTCAGGTATTTTTTTACGCAGTTATGAGGACCTTCTTTGTAAATAAAATTTTAAAAGCTAGGGTTATGATTTAAAGTTTTCAAGTTGTCCTTGAAATGACTTTCAAGGACAACTGAACTTCAAGGTCAACTTAAAGGTCATCATCAGATGTCCCCCTTGTAGCCATACAACTTTTGTTGGGATCAATTTTTGCTATCAAAATAACAAATATCTGCTATTTTGCTAGATATCTTCTGAATAATTTGCGTGGATTGATTAAAATGGCCTACCCTGTATAACCATTTTAACTACTTTTTTTTTAATAAGCGTAATGAAGAACCCTTATTTTTAGATGTATTATACTCATTTGACTTTTTTTCTCATTTCAATGATGCAAAACTTTAGTTACTTTTAGCCTTACTTTCGTCCTAAATTTACTTAGATTTCCGAGAAAAATGCAATCCCAGCACTCTAAGTTCAGTTTTTGTAAAGTGAAGAACAAGATATCTGCCAGATAGACATAACACAGCAACGAAAAATTAATTTGGAGCCTTAGCAAAATACTGTTATTAATCTTAGATTTCCACATATATTATGTACCTACACCAAAAGTAAAATTTAAAAAAATACAAGAGCAATCTAGAAAACTGAAAAAAATGCGGCATTAGAAAAAATATACTGATATTAGAATAATTAAAATATATCACTATTATCAGAATGTGGCAGGTATTACAGAATATCATATCATTTCGAAAAATAAAAAAAATTGTTACAACTGAGGAGCGTCCTTGCAAAACTACACAATAAAAGTTGTGTTTGCTATGGATATACTGCAGAACAAGATATTTTTTGCTCATAATTCAGGATGTCCTACCAAAAACAACCATTACTTCATTCGGAACTTATTATGGGCATGTGCGTTTTTGCATAGACGCTCCTCAATTGTAACAAGATTAATATATATTTTTAATTTTTCGAAATGATGATGTTCTGTAATGGCTGAAACGTTCTGGTAATACTGATATTTTTCAAGAATATTTCTTATTTACTCTAATACCAGTTTTGCCTTGTTTTGCCATTTATTCTGCCTTTTTTTAATGCTGCTCTTAATTGGAATATTTGTGGAAGTTTCTGGAAATTTTGAATATATTATTGACACTTTTGGGTTTTAGAATCAATATTTCAGGTTTTTTTTTAATCATCTGACATTTCTGCGATCTTGTCTTTTACTTGTCTGTCATGGATATGTCTTTATTTTTGGGCTTGTAACTCCTTATTAAGATTCATTATTACACTTTTATTAAGTATTATTTGGAAATTTTAAAATTTCTTTGAAAACACTTGCAAAGCAATTTACCATTTTTCAGATATTTTTTTACTAAACTAAATAAAATTGAAACTTGTAGCACAGATTTCTAGAAGTTTTGCAAGGGTTACGTAGAAAGTAACAGATCCTGTAACTTAACAATTTCACAGGTTTCTAAACTCTTTGGAAATGTTACTTGGAATTTTTGTGCCACTGTTGCAAGGGGAGCTTTGAAGGATACAAGTTTCATTTAACTAAGAACAAAGCTATTTTGAAAATCTTCAGATATCTAAGCACTAAACTTGTACTTTCATTTCAACATCTAAGATGAATCGGACCTATGTTCATATAACTTATTTTTCTTAGAATTACTTCACATTTCATCTGTCAATGTTTATCCCCGAGCTAATAGGTCACCTTGTATATATAGTTTTGCAAGAATTTGAATATAGTATTATAATTCTATGTGCATTTTTTTATTCCCAATATTTTCTAAATGTTCAGCCTTTTTAATATATCTGGCTCCTTTTGTTTTATATATTCTTATTTAATGTTTCAAATGTTTTAATTACGATTTTAGAATTGCTGAATAAAATGACGAATCCTGCATTGTTTGTCATTTCCTTGTATTCCAACTATAATTGGGGGACGGATGGGCGAGCAACCGAAAAAAGCCGTTAAAATTTAAAAAAAACTATAATTTTGATTCTACTCGCAATTTTTACATACCAATTAATAATTCACAATATCTTTGAGCTTTGTCAATTCTGGGATTTCACTCTTGTGTTCAAGTTTATAAAAACTATCGAATTGCCCAATGCACGAAGAAAAGTATCATCCAGATTTTCAAATAAATCAAAATAACTGTATTCACTTTTTGTCCTGCATAGCTTCACATGAATGAAACTAGTGTGGCCAGTTGTATTAGAAAATCTAACATAATCGTTTTATAACGAGTTGTTTTTTATCATAACTACGAATATATAATTGTTTTATGACGTGTCATCTCAGTTTTCTTCCATATTTTACTTGTTATACATCTGCAGTACATGTTAATTGCAAAAAAAACTATCAATACCTGTACATGTACAGATATTTTCAGCATATAAATATATTTCGTTTTTTTTCGTCAAAGTTATAGCCTTATTTTGATCACAAATTTTCGGTTGGTCGTCGAAATATTTGCCAATTTCAAGTAATATGTTAGCTACTCCAGATTTGTTTTATTAGTTTAGGCTTAGTGAGTTGGTATTCCAGTCAATATCTTATATCGTCTACTGATTTTATTAATTTTGTTGCGAGTCCTTTTAACTTCTTGACTTTTTTACTCACAATTTAAGTCTTAAAATAGTACTTCGTGTAAAAACTTGTGCTAGTATATGATATTACAAATGCAGTACAATAGAATATAGAACGAATAAGAGAAGGAAATATACTACAAAGGAATGCACAGAATATTGGGTTGGCTTGGGAATACTTTTGAAATACAAAGGAATACAGAAAATATTTGGTTTGTATTGGAATACATTTGTAATACAGAGGAATACAGAGGAATTCATAAAGTGGATATACAGTGCAAAACACCTATATCACACGCAATTGGTTGGCGTTGGAATACATTTTGAATACAAAATAATACAGAGAATGTTGGGTTTTTACGGAATACGTATTTCATACAATACAAACCTAATATTCTATGTATTCTTCTGTATTATAAATGTCATTTATAATAAAGAGGAATCTGCGGAATTTATATAGAGGATGTACAATATAAAACACCTGTATCACACATACTTGTTTGATTGATTGGTTTGATTTCAAGTAGAGTTAAAAAAGCGATTCAATTTATATACCTATTCAATAATTATATTGTACACATTGTAACATAATGTGTATTTCTATAACATAATATAATAATTCATGCTGTTTCACTGTTTTATGAATTGCTTCCACGTCTTTCTGTCTCTTGTCATCTGGATCGCTTCTTGTCACGAGGTGTCCTTTTTTCCGAGTATGTTTTCTACCGCGTCTTCCCAAGTTTTCGCTGGTCGTCCTCTTCTTCTTCCTTGCATTTTCGCGTCCCACACTTCTCTTGCTTGCGTACTCGCCCTAATTCTGTGCATGTGCCCCCACCATCCTAGCTGTCCTTCTTCTATGTACTCCTCTATGCCCTTAATATCTAGTTCTTTCCTGATTTTCTCGCTTCTGATTCTGTCTCTTAGGGTGACTCCATCATTTATGACTCCGTCATTTATAATACAGATGAATCTGCGGAATTCATATACAGGATGTACAATGTAAAACACCTCTATCACACATACTTGGTTTGATTTCAATAAGATTTAAAAAATCACATTTCAAAAAATGCGATTCAATTTATGATTTTCCATTATTTAAAATGATATTTTAGCCATTTAGACAATATTTTGCCTTCACTTTATATATCAAGTATTGAAGTTTGTCTGTTTGTTTTTATGTATATATGAAAATAAATCAATCAGATAAGTCCATATTTATTGTTATGACCGCTTGTTGCGAAACGAAAGTGTAGATGTGTGTTCCCGATTTAAAAAAATTGATGCGTAACGATGATTCTTGTTAGGGCAAGGCGCGTTGCGTGGTTTCTAGTCCTTATATTAGAAATCGAATGGTGTATAATTGAACCGATAAAAATAACTAGAAATTATTTCGAATCATAATTTCCGAGAGATAAAATCAAGACATTTATATCTAAACGAGAGTGCTTTTTAATATTGATAGGTGGTGATTGGACAAATTTACTCGGACATATCTATCAATTTAATGACATTTCGCTGTGATTGAATTCGATTTGCATGTTAAGCAGGTGAAACTCAGCCGGGCATTATCGATGTGATAAAATCGGCGTGTAGAGATAAGGCCGTCTCTGTCCGAGCCGTGATAAAGCGTCCGACGGTGGACAGAGATAACGAGCGATACATATCATGGCGTGCGCTAAACGCCGTGGCAGTTTCACACTTACGTGCCAGTCTAGAAAAATCGTTTGGAATTATTGTTATTACTTATTGCTCTTAGGGGTTCTGTGCCTTGTTTATTTGCACACGTAACCACTGAGTTATGCTCTATTATCTATTTTATATGTTGGACATTAAATGGAAGGCAAAATGTTATTTCATTTTAATGCGTTATTGAGACGTCGCTCAGCACGCTGGACATATTTAAATGGCAGTTTACAGTTTGGTAATTATGTGATGCATGTATTTTCGCGTATGTATGTAAATACTTGTAAAACTCGTAATAAGAGTAATCTCACGGAGGTGTGGTGGTTCCAGCGAATTTGCTAGAAATTTCACACGCTCGCCGTCTCGAAGATTACTCCCGATCAGATCGTTTACAATAATTGAACGATCGTTTGTGTCTTGGAAACGTGGCAATGATTACACGGCTAAAATGACTAATGGTCGCTAAACGGCGTCTGGACCGCTGTCAATACAACGGCGGCACTTGAGGCGGTTATCTTGTTAAAATACTTAAACTCATTTCGATTATTTTACACGAATTATTACGCAGAAATTATGCACGAAATATTACGCGATAAATTACGCTCTTTAAATCACTATTCGATCCACTTAAAACGATATGAGCCTAAAATATAACGACGTTAACGGCTGCAAAAAAGACAACGGGCAGATAAAGCGACACGCTAAGCGAAACCGATTAACGCAAAAATTACCAATCTTACACAAAACATTTACCAGCATCATCGTGGCATTTTAATCATTTACTGTTATCGCCTCTACATGTCCGGACTTTCAACGTGGCCTTTCCTCGCTCTCTTCTTTCACAAAACTTCGAACGAGCCGAAATAAATTACTGCCGCTATGAAAATTCGTCATGGGTACCTTGTTTATTCTTCCACCGCGAATGCGATCGGTCCATATTTTAACTGCCGGTTATTTTCGAATTCATAAAACATTAAATGAATTACGACCGCCCCAAAAACCCCCGTAAAATCGTTTAATCGCCTGTAATTCAGCCGGCGGAATTACAAATCAATTACACAAACGAGAGGCCCAGGTCCGAATTAAATCTTTAAACGCTCTTAATTCCCCCCGGTGCGATTTTTACGACACTTATTAGCGCACTTGTTTACGACCGTGGGGCTTTATTATTGCCCTCTCATAACACGGCCGGCCCCAATAACAAACCACAATGAATTCATTATTATAATGCCGTGCGGCGCTTGCTTTCCGTGTTTTATTAGGGCACTATCGCGAACATTAATTGTTGTGCAAGGAATTATTGTTAAAGCCTGGGCTTTGTGTGCCCACTTTTGCGTGTCACGAGACGCGCGCTTAACCCATTTATTCAGATGTTTTATACAAGCACTTTATCACTCGCCTGTGCACATGTATGTGTGTGTGTTACGTGAGACCAGCAAGCTCTTGTATCTCGAGACCTCGGGCTAATTGGACGTTAAATTACTAGTTCATTTGCTTCAACACTGAGGCAATAATGTAATGTGCTTACAAGTTATCCTCACTTATTCTGTTGGAAGTGTTTTTCGAAAGCAGCTTTTAGGTGTCATTACTTTTTACTACTGAATCTCCGATACCACGAATGCAAATAATGCAACTTTCACAGGTGGCCCACGAAATTTTGAATTACCTTTAACGGCTTAACAATTTCATTCGAATCGGAACATCATGTAGAAAAATGGAATTCAGATACATTTCCGAAGGTGCTGCATTGATTGCAGAAAGTGAAGAAAACTGCACGAGCAATGGAGAAGTCAATGGCAATGGAGGAGGAATTGTTTTTAATAATACAATTGAAGGGTAGGAATAATAAAACACTTGGTTGACGTTTCACAGTATATACAGAAAAGAACTGTACAATATTTTCGGCCTCTCAGCCATTCTCAAGAGTATAAACTTGTAACTTAGTTTATACTCTTGAGAATGGCTGAGAGAAAAATTGTAGAGTTCTTTTCTATATATACTGTGAAACGTCAACGAAGTGTTTTATTATTCCCATACTAATATGTTTCACCAACTGGTAACCACTCACACATCCAATTTTAATACAATTGAAGGGGTTAGAATTATACGGGTATAAGTGCAATATTTTATATTTATGAGGGACGTGCGTTTTGACAAAGGTAAGACACTTCGTTATTGGAATAAAAAGTATCCCAGTGATTTTATATTACTGTTTTACTTTTACTCTTTAAAAAATGCTTTCATTATTGAATGACTTAGTTGTAGGTACTTTTCTACGGTACGTAGGTACGGTACGGTACAGGTATAGGTGCGTAGGTCGATTTCTCAAATGAAAATTGCAACCTGCCTTGATTTATGCCCCATACAATGATTTTTTGCCCCATTTTTGCCCCATTTTTGCCCCATGAATGCAGAAAGGAAACAATGAGGTTTCTATTAAACATACATTTTGAAGACGCCTTAATTTGTAGGAAAAAGACCCAAGAAATTTGAATACTATGCAAAAAATTGGCATTTAAATAGATCGCTTAACATATCCCAGCAACAAAACCAAGCAACAAAAGCAACACCTTTTCGAATGTATACATAAATTCTTGAATGCATTGGCTGTATTATGTTTGCAAGAATTTTAGTGCTCTTATGAAATCTTGCTGTTCGCACATGATTTTTATTTTAGCTCAGCCTGTTAAGAGGAAAATACATTGTTTTTCTGCAATTTATCGAAATATTCTGTATACATAAATACTGAAAAAATACTTCTTATGTGGGGCAGCACTTAATTTTTGTTCGGTCTTGTAAAAGCCGATATTGCAAAAATTGACGATAGTGTTTCCTCCAGATAGACATATACATACAAAGACTATGGTTTATTAACCGTTTGATAACTATTAGTAACGTTATCAGCAAATGGAGAGACTGACTCTTAACGAGTAACAAAATTGGTGTTTGGGTTCGTCGCTTGACCCAGCATAAAGTCTCCATCACCATTCTACAAAATAACAAACAATTTCTTTCTGATTCCAAATTTTTTAAACCTGCTGACGGATTCTAAAAGCGAGGCTATTAATTTTAATGATAAAAAAAGTTGAATACAACTTTTTTGAACTATTGTACTAAATGTCAATTCCATATAAATATTGATGAAAAAAATAATAATTTCATTCGCAATTACTTGAAATAGTCACGTAAAACTTACAAATTTCAAATGAGCCGTTGAAAATCAAAGTTATTTTTTTTACTTATCCGGCTTTAAGGATTAAAAATAAATAAAAACTAAAGGGAGCCATAACATTAAAAAACCAAACAAAGAAGACATGGGAAACAAAGATAACAGGAAAGAGAACAGAAATGGGAGAAAATATTAGAAACATTTGAACATAAGAGGGGAATAACCAATGCACAACTGAAGGAAACAGCAAGAAACAAGAAACGGTTAAACCAAATGATAAAAGGGAGAAGAAAAGAAATACATGAAGAAAATATAACACAACTTCGACACCCGTAAGGATAAAAGAAGAAATATAATAATAATAATAATCATTTTCATGTATTTCTACGACTCATAGATTTTGAAATTATTAAATATTTTATGGAAAATTTAAAATATCTAAAGGGGTACCCCCTTAAATGATTTTCAAAACATTTTACATTTTGGATTCGACCCAAAATAACACCATAAATAGGTTCAATTATGCATGCTGATTTTGATTTTTGCATCGTAAAAAAATTAAAAAAATCCGATTACAAAAAATCCGAAAGATTGTGACAACCATTTTTTGTTTGTTATTGGTACAGGCAACTGTCTCTTGTTTTATCATGGCTCTCCTGATTCTTTAATATTATTAATCCTTGAAGCCTTATAACTTCTAAGCAAAAACTAATCGGATCTTTCATTGCCCAAAGTTGGCCATAGAGCTAATAAATCACCCTATATATAAAAAATAAAAAAAATACATTTCAACGATATTTTCTCCGTAAATCAGGTGTTTCCTACAATTTAATTCCTACAATTACAATTGAAGGGCTCGGGGCAAAAATTTTAAAGCCACATTTAAAAAAGACATGAGATTACCAAAGAAAACGTTTCTTAACAATGTAATAAAATAATAATTGAATAACATATTTTAAAAGTTTTGAAAAGCCACAATTTTTGTTCAGTTTCTTTGGTAGTCTCATTGGGGTAGGTATTTTTGGGTAGGTACATTTTGGTAGTCTCACGTCTCTTTGGTAGGCTCAAGGCTTAGGCCCCTTTTTGCCGTGAGGCCCTTCAATTACTTTTAAAATGTATAATTACAATTGGTTTTATTTTGACTCGTGGAACCATTTTTTCTTAAAAAAATTCTTTAATTTCAAAGAAATTTTGCATTGACGTGTCAATGTCATATGCTTTGATTTTAAAAACTTTGTGCTCCTTTATTAACCTGCCAAAGCAAGAAGAGTGAACAATACGATTTTCTGCAAAAATCTCTAAAACTCAAATCGTGATATTTATACTCAGATTACTTAGATTACAGTCAGATTTCTCAAGATGTTAGTCTTCAAAGACGTGTCAATGTCAAATGCTTTGATTTTTAAAACTTTGTGCTCCTTTATTAACCTGCCAAAGCAAGAAGAGTGAAAAATACGATTTTCTGCAAAAATCTCTAAAACTAAAATCGTGATATTTATACTCAGATTACTTAGATTACAGTCAGATTTCTTAAGATGTTAGTCAAAGTTTGAAATCTATTTTAAAAAACTTTAAATATACCGGGTGTCTCCTAAATAACACAGCTAGCCATAACTACTTTATTTATTAATCGATTTCAATAAAACAAAACAAAAATTAAATGGATCCACATGTTCTACAAACAGGCATCATTTTGTTTTTTTGCAATATCAACTGAGGGGTCTAGAAGTAATAGGGTTTAAGTGCATTTTTGGTAGTTCTGAGATAAATGGCTTTAAAGTTTACTTGAATTTCAAAATTCCAGGAATAAGTGGAATAAGTTTAGAAAACTGTGTTAATATTTTAGTCTAAAATGGCTTTAAAGTTTACTTGAATTTCAACATTCCAGGAATAAGCTTAGAAAACTGTAGGGTAATATTTCAGACCAAAATATTAACACAGTTTTCTAAACTTATTTCTGGAATTTTGAAATTCAAATAACCTTTAAAGCCATTTTCCTCAGAACTAACAAAAATGTACTTGCACCCTTCTACTTCTAGACCCCTTAACTTTAATTTCAGCTACAGTCAACTTTTTTTTTCATATGGTTGCGTATATTTTCTATTTTTTTCTCTGGTAAAGATTATTTTTCTGAATGCATATGTCCAAAAGTTGGCTTTGATGGAATATTGATAAAAGAAAATAAAAATTTACATAAAATTGTTTTTTATTAGTTCTTAGTTATTTTTTGAGTTTTTGAAGTTTCCCAACAGACTTGTTCGGTATTGATTCATTTTGCCTTTCTGTGATACCTTGAAATTTTTAAAATTTCATTAGTTTATATTTGAATTCTGCCAGGATATGGATTTTTTTTCCTGTAATGAATATTCCATCAAAGCCTACTTATTGGACATATTTCGATTTAGTAAAATAATCTCTACCAGAATAAAAAAAAGAAATTATACGTACGCATTGTTTTCTGAATGCAGATGTCCACAAGTTGGCTTTGATGGAATATTGATTACAGAAATAAAATTATTAACATAAAGTGGTTTTTTATTAGTTCTTAGTTATTTTTTGAGTTTTTGAAGTTTCCTAACAGACTTGTTCGGTATCGATTCATTTTGCCTTTCCGTGATACCTTGAAATTTTTCAAAATTTCATTAGTTTATACTTGAATTCTGCCAGGATTTGTTTTTTTTTCTGTAATGAATATTCTATTAAAGCCTACTTATTGGTCATATTTCGATTTAAAAGTATAATTCTCTACCAGAAAAAAAAACAAAATATACGTAAGCATATGAAAAAAAAGTTGCATATCGCTGAACTAAATGTGGATTTTACAAAAAAAAACAAAATTACGGTCCCTGTGTAGAACATGTGGAGCCATTTAATTTGTTTCTCTATTATCGAAATCGACCAATAACTAAAAGAGTTATGGCTTCAGGCTTTTTTTTAGGAGACACTCTGTATTAAAAAAAAAAAGACAAAAAGATTTTCATTGTTTTAATGCAATCTGATTAATTGATTAATCTAATGATTAATGATTGTTACTTTTTGAATTTATTTTCTCCTAATTAAATGTTGTCCCATCCAAATAAAAAAAAACAGTAGTCACACACGCTCATACAAACTCATATTCAGTTTCAATTTTCAAAAATTGTCTGAAAGGTCCTGGAGACTCTCAAATCAGATATTACTGAAGCAAGTAAATGGGTTGGTTTTCCAACATTTAGTTAAAACAGTTCTAGTGGTAGTGGAATAAAATTACTTATCTGAATATATAATTAAAACACAATTGGAAAAATTGAAAAACTGCCTGACGAAAAACACATGAAAAACTGCCTGATGAAGGTTTTTCATCTGCCTGATGAAGCCACTGTGTGGCCAAACAATTATCGTAGTACAACATTAAACATTTTGTGAAACTCGCACCAATTTATTTTATTGCCTTCACAAAATGTTTAATGTTGTATTACGACAATTGTTTCGCCACACAGTGGCTTCATCGGGCAGATGAAAAACCTTCATCAGGCAGTTTTTCATGTGTTTTTCATCAGGCAGTTTTATTTATATATTAACATGGAGTTTCGTCATGTATCAGCCTCATCAATCCGATACTTATCTGAATACTTAATCATCACGATTATTAGGTATGTAGAAGCTTGATGACTTGCAGACATGTATCCATAAAGTAAAGTTCCCGAGATGGCGCAGCTATTTACAGCTTTACAGCATTGTAATTGTAAATATGTAATGGCAAAAAACGTTTCACCGTTTAGCGTAAGAATGCATTTAATGAATTGTGCATCATATTGCTAATTACAGTTCTTCATACCAAATGTATACTTTTGCCATGTGCGCTGGATTGCCATTTGCTTCGGAACGTGCATGAATCCCCGGTATATATTATACAGACATAAAAATTAATCATTCCCTTTTCTTTAATCGATTGCGTTTCCGTAATTGTGCATTGTGATGTTGCTTTTCTTGTAGTTGGAGGTGGTCTTGCTGATGTCCGTTTTTTTTTTTTTGTAATTCTTGCAGTGCTTCCCATTCAGCGAGTACAAGGTCCGGTGGTGACCCAATGGGTTCGACAGATACGATGGCGGTATCTGAAAACTCGACGACGGTCACGCTGGACACGGCTTCCTCTCACAGCGGCTCTCAACCGGCTTCTTGCAGAGCGCACTGTGGTAGCCTGGCATCTTTCGATACCAGCTCTGTACTTAACACAGAAGGTTAGTATACCAGTGTTCTTCGGGCGCCCCCATCTACATACGTGTGCTTTCAGGTGTTCCACTGCTGGAGGAGAGCGAGTTGGAGGAGATCCAATGCGGCGAGACCGTCTCCCTGGCGATGGAGAATCGATCCATGTGCGATAATACTTCATACAAATTCTCTACGGCTTCAGATGTAGCTTAAGTGTTTTAGATATTTCAGCCGGAATGACGCCGGTCAACCTTAATTATTAACCACTAACCCAAAAAAGAGACCAATGCGGTTCCGGCGTACGTTGTCATGGTTTCGTTTTGCCTAATCGATGTTTTCATTTTTACATATCGTCATCGGGAAAGTTGAGAGTAAATCGAGCTTTAACCTCCATATGAATATTTTTCGAGTATTAGGGATACATGTGAAGTTAGCGAATTTATGTAAATATGATGATTGAAAATGGTATTTTTTAAAACTAAATAGAACGGGTCATATATTTTCTCGCTATTTTCAGACAGAGAAAGCCCCAATTTATGTATAAATATATAAAGAATTATTTTCTTAAATCGTAATCGCAGCCCATCCTCGTGTTCCGCTCCAGCTGTGCGACGAGGGGATCGGGGCCTGCAGTCGTGACCAAAGTTTAGAAATTAGAGTTCTAGTCCTAACTACAATCTCATAACATTGGGTGACATTTAGGGATTTAATTTGTAAGTATAATAATACTATGTGTACATATTTTTTACTGACGAAATTACAGGTTAGTTACGTTGCCAAATTTTAATTTTCGAATTTTAGAGTTAATCATTGATTTTGATCATCCTCGCCTATTAGTTTGTGAAATCGTTACATACCGCCCAGTTTAATATAGATGATTACAAAATGTGTATTGTGATTTTATTTGTATATTATGGATAAAAAAATATATAGATTGTGATTGTTTATTTTATTGCAGTAACCACCGTGCATGCCATCATTGCGTAAGTACCATTACGTGACAAATCATGCGGCACAAGAGTTATTAACACGACCTTGCGGATCGTATCGGCGCGGTCTCAAATTCGTTTCGCCAATGCAAATGTCATTGTCTCGGCATCCTTAATTAAGGCGCGCATTGCGCAACACGTGAAGAAAGTCGAAAGCGGAGCTTGCAGAACGAATGCTACAGTTTACTCGGGATATTAATTTGCGTTGCTCCCCATCAATCAGCCCGTGCTCCATTCGCGCAACATCCTCCGACCATCATCTGTAATGCTGGAAGCACACATGCAGATATCGAATAACGCTTGCGGAGAATATCGTAAAAGCCGTCCCGGGGGCACAACATTCAATCACTTATACACTGTATTTTACGTTTGAAGTATGTTATTTTGCACATTTTATTGCGTCTAAGTATACACTTCCGTGGCGAGGCTACAAGCACCTAACATCACCAACACATTAAATTATTTATTGCACCACTCGCTTACCAAAAACCCCTTAATAGTTTTAAATGCACTGCGTAAATTGATTTATCGTTGGTCCTGCACCTGTGATCTTTATGTGTATATTACGCACTTTTTGCTGCATTTTTTTCGACTTCATGTGGAGATAATAATACGTGATAAAATGAAGATGTTACAAGGAAAAACCAATTACCAAGTTAAAGTTCTTGCGATTGTGCAACATTAAGGACGGGATTATCGCGTTTTATTTCATATCGACACTAATTGGTGAGGATATAGCGCTGAAGAATGACGGTCTATAAAAATTTAAGACCTCTACTATGACGCACCTGGACGATCGTTTTTGCTATTAATTATCGCGAAACGTGATTTATGTGCGAAAATACTGCAGCGAGTACGTGTTGTATTCTCTCAACGCACACTGCTCGGAAAGACAACGTGAAATAATTGGAAAACATACCCCGAAGAGGTAGCTTGTAATATTGATTGCTTAATTACTGTAGAGCGTGCCCAAAATTCAGGAGCGCACCGATTCTATTTCAATTTACATATTTAATGCATCATGTAATTAATTTAACCGTTGATTAATCATTACTTTCCAGCCGAAGATGCAGGCCATTTTTCACCATATAAGCCACTTGTCAGAAAACATTAGAATTAGGAGAATTAATCGCTCTGCGACTGTTTAATTAATATTTTAATGCATTCGGCCCACAGAAGCCACACAGCCGCTCCAATTAACCACCAATTAGGCAAAAAAAAATTATACGTTAATTGGTGCAACTACGAAATTGAAAGCACCGCGTGCACTGGGCCTTATACGGACAACCGTTTTCGGCCTTATCAAATTGCATTACGGGAAACCAGCGGTGATTATTAATTGGAAAAATTCATCGGATGCCACCGATTTTATCGAAAATTTTGTATCTTGTCTAGCGGATGCCGGACGGTCCTGTGCGCGGCATAGTTTCTACTTGACGAGGTATTTACGAAAAAGGAATCTCTGAAATTGACACGCGGACAACTCGCGTCTTGTCCGCCTCAAGTTGAGACGTTCGGAAGTTTGATTACAGTCTGTCCTGTTTTTTTCCAAGCACCAAGTTTCACAAGCATTTTGTGTATGTTTAGAATTCTGATGGCTTCATTTTGTAATCGAATCTTTAATTCTTCATCTAGTTTTTAATGAATAAATTAAGCGCACAAAAAGGACTTGCCCGTATAATAGAGTGTAAATATGAAAACTGGTCGTCTCTACTTTCTGATTTGCATGTTTTATAGGTGGACTGAATAATAATTCCTTACTTATATTTACTGTACCGATTTCGATTGATCTGAAATACACACTCGATTAACATTTTTGATATTGTAATTATTTAATATCTGTGATATTTCGTAATAATTGGGTATATTGGGTACGTTCTTGCTAACAGATTGGTTTTGCTCTTATGTAGTTTGGTTTTTCAGGCTTTATTTAACTTTAATCGATGCAATAAAAAATAAAAACGAAAAATAGAATTAGGTCCTGTTAAAAAAAGGATAACAAAGTTAAAAATCAAAGATTAACAAAGGTTTTGCTCTTATATGGTTTGCTTTTTCAGGCATCGTTGAGTTTTAATCGATGCAATAAAAATTTAAAGTGAAAAATAGAATTAGGTCCTGTTAAAAAAAGGATAACCAAGTTAGAAATGAGAGGTTAACAAAGGTTTTGCAAAGGGTATATTGGGTACGTTCTTGCTAACAGATTGGTTTTGCTCTTATATGGTTTGGTTTTTCAGGCTTAGTTTAACTTTAATCGATGCAATAAAAATTAAAAGCGAAAAATAGAATTAGGTTAGGCAGTTAAAAAAAGGATAACAAAGTTAGAAATCCAAATTTTGAAATGGCTTAAAAGATTTTTTTACAAAAAATAATGTTTCGAGAATTCTTAGGTTAGTAAAGTATCAAAGGTTAACAAAAGTTTTGCTCTTATATGGTTTGGCTTTTCAGGCTTCGTTCAACTTTAATCGATGCAATAAAAATAAAAAGCGCAAAATAGAATTAGGTCCAGTTAAAAAAAGGATAACGAACTTAGAAATCCAAATTTTGAAATAGCTTATAGTTTTTTTTTACAAAAAATAATGTTTCAAGAATTGTTAAAAAATGTTTTTTGTTGTGCATACTTTTATGCATATATTTTGCAGAGTTAAACTGCAACTAGGATGTTCCTTGAAATTCTCCTTAATATAATTTTATTCACTCTATATAAAACGAGTGTGCAAGAGTGAGGTTCGAGCTCCCAACACGCCAATTGGAACTGCAATTTTGCAAGCAAGGGTTCACAAAATATGCTCAAATTATTGTCCATCAACTATAGGCAACAATTTGCGTTACGTTTTTGTTAAACGTACCATAATTATTTAGAAACACTTTCTAGAGCAATTTACTTTACAACCTTAATTGAGAAACACAAACTGACATTAGTAAATTGTACTAGTACAGTTTGAATTACAACCTTATTTGAGAAACTCAAACTGATATTAGTAAATCGTACTAGTACAGTTTAAATAAATTACAACCTTATATGAGAAACACAAACTGACATTAGTAAATCATACTAGTATCTTATGTTTATATTACAACCTATTCGAGAAACACCAACTAACATTAGTAAATTGTATTTTTTTAACTTGTAGCATTTGTTTTCCAATGCAGTGTTTAATTTTTCACATTTTTGCCATCATTCATTAAACTCAATTTTCTTAGATTTTTGTTATGTAATTTTTGCTATTCAACCTCATGGGATTTTTAGATATTCGTGAAGAGAAAAACAAATTCTATCAACTTTGTTAATAGAAAAAATTAGATTGCCATTTAAAAAAGTATCGATGATGTCATTGTCAAAAGGTGTTGTGTCACAACAAAAAAACTCAAATCGGGAAAATTAAGTAGCTACCAAAGTTTTTGTTAAATACTTTTCTTTTCTAAAAATAATAAAGCCAGAGAGAAGAGGTTTCTTACTTTACTCACCGTGTATGTAAACAGTGCGTTTCTTTCACTTCTTTTTGAGCGCTTAGAATTCTCTAATATCAAAAGGTTGCTTTGGCCCCTCCTACTAAGGGCCAGTTCCATAATATCACAGATAAGTCTCCTTTATGTAAAGCTTACTTAATAGAAAAGTCGACTTTAAAGTCTGCTTCTGTTCCATATGTTAAGACACTTTTTCGTAAAGTGACGTTTAAAAATCAATTATGGAACACTTTACAGTACTTAAAGGTTTAAAGGAATCTTTAATACCATTATAAAACCGGCCGTTAGAGGGCCAAACGGACCTTTTGAAAACTGTTCAGTTGTACATACGTGCATGTTAAAGAACCCGATATCGATGGAGCGAAATCCATATATTTATAAGTGTGGTGGATCGTTCCTTGGCTACGGTAGCTACGGTTCCCCATAGCTGCAGAAATATGCCCTCGTTAAATGAAACCAATAAATTAAAAAAAAATCCTTTAGTTCAGATCGCTTTCAACTAGTATTCTCAAAATATACTAAAATATTTTAGTATAGAAGGTTTTTATTAATTAACGTATTTCCGAAATATAAAATATTAAAGTTTTTAAATAAAATATAATATTACATCACAAAATTAAAGAAACGTATATTAATTTTTTTGGAAATACATTACTTAGTTTATTTTTATGAAATGTTGAGTGTTGAGTGTTATAGCTGACTTTTCAAGTATCATTTCAAAAATGGGTAATTATTGAAAACATTTCTTCTAGAAAATTGTAAATACAGAAATATAAAATGAATCTGAATAAATTAGTTGCACAGGTTTTCATTTTTTTTTAAATCGAATATTCAAAAATTTTAATATTTATATTAACAATATTCGAAAATTTTATAAAACTGCATTAACAATTAAGTTAAGCAGTTTCTAGTTTTCCTTTTACCTGAATCTTTCTCTACAATGTAAAGAAATAATTTTTTTCATGAAAATTTTAGAATGCAAGATGTCAATAGAAATACATTCCCTCAAGTCACCTGTATATATTTTTATTTTGTTTTCAGTTAAAAAAATCAAAAAAGATTGGCTTTCATGAGAGTATGGAGTATTTCAAAAGTGGATGATATAATTTATAAATTTAATCATTAAAAAAGTTATAGTTCAACAATTAATAATTATTACTAGGTTACTAGCACTGCCAGAATAACGTAAGTTGTTTCATACCAATTACGTAGAATTGCAAAAATAATATTTGGTTACTATGGTATTGTATAAATAAAGCACGTCAATGGGTGATAAAAACACTGAGGGTATAAATTCTTTACAGGCAGCCCTCGTAAAGTTGTAGTTTTCGCCATGATAACCACGTTGTAAGCAACTTGTTTACATACAGTTGTGCGTAATAGTATATTACGTATGAGAATTGTAAGAAGCATTTTATTCACGAAGAGAACGTTTACGCAACGAGTCGTGAAGCGGCGAGTGCATAATTACTCATGTCAATGAAAATTTCTCATGTTGCCAATGAGAATTTCTCATGTTACCATGTTGTAATTATCATAGGAATAATTTCCCCCTAACTGTTACGTAATATTCTATATATTACGTAATTGTGATATAATGATTGTATAATTGTAATTGTGAATTGTATTGTGTATAATTGTAATTGTGAATTGTATTGTGTATAATTGTAATTGGGATAATAGTGAGTTTTCATTACATAATAGTGTTACGTAATAATTGATTTATTAGCCATGAAGTCCGTTTGACTAATGTGGGAGTAAAAAATAAATTATTATTTTAATGTATTTTAATGCATCATCAAAATGATTCGAATCATAGGTTAAGAACCGAAAAGGGGTTTCAAATATTTCATGAATAAGTGAATAATCGATATCTGTTTATTACTAAAAGTGGTAGTCATTTTTATTTCTAACTGTTTATCACTAAGTTGTGCGAAATGAAAGTAATTTTTATTTGTTTAAAAAAAAAATTCTTTATAAATTAAAAAAAAGTTCTCTGTAAATAGGAAGCCATAAATGATATTTTCTTTTAATCTAAGTAACATCTTATCATCAAATAAAACTTTGCTCTAAAATAAAACCAAATAGTAGTTGTGCAGGATTTTTTTTTTAATTTGAAGTATCAGTACATTCTACTTCAAATTGGAATGTTTTAATATTAATTTCTCGGAAAGCATACCTTTTTATAAAGAGCAACTTTTTGGATGACATGTTACATTGTACCTTAAATTTAATAGTATATTACACTATTGGGTTGGTAAGTGCTTTGTAACAGAATCGAGAAAAAGTTTCAAAAATCGAGACGAAGTCGAGATTCTGCTAGGCACTTAACAACCGTGTAGAGTATACCGTTTTTCGCACAATCGCGTAAACCAAATAAGATAGCAAAAAATTGAGTTGTTTCTGATTTAATTATCTTGACTTTTATGACAAAATGGTGTACATCGTATATCCAGAGTGTTTTGAATGTATTTCGTTAGAAACGTTCTGTGGTTAGAAACTGAATAAACAATTTGAAGTTTCAGTATAAATTTTTCACAATGGCTAATGAAGAAGATTTTCAAATAAATACAGACATTGACGAATCGTATCAAAGGGGTTGTAAATCTTAGATTCCTAAAATATCAAATGAAAGGTATGAACACGTTTAATACTTATTCAAACTGTAATTTTAACATCTGACATCTGTTGGTGAAAATATTGCTATTACTTATCGCATTAGAGCTGTTATAAACTCGAACAGAATTGTGTTTCCATGGAGACTAGCCTCAGTATTGTTATGTGCAACTTACAAGATGTATCAACAGAGACTGTAAATCGTTGTAACAACACGATTGTGCGAAAATGTTTTAATATTATTTTCTCAGAAAGAAAAACTTTATAAAGAGCAATTTTTCTCCTGAAGAATTAATAATAAAAGTATTTGACTTTTGAGCAAAATCTATATTTTCTGACAAACTCCGTATATGACATCTTATGATTGCTTTTTAGGTTTTGGACCTTGCAGAACTTTTTATGAAGAATAACTTTGGTTTCCTAAAACTAATAATAAGTTACTACGAATAAGTTTCCATATGCTGCTAACTTTAGTATTTTAAAGGGATGAAATATAATTTTTATCGTTTTTTGCTTATATTTGGATTTTTTATCATCCATAATCCATAAAATATAGGTGACTAATAACACTTTTTTTTATAATTCTCATGTTGTAATTCATAATTCCTATATCCTAGTAACATATTATTAATTGCCATAAGTTGTCAATTATATGTAATTATACGCAGAATTATATAACATTCTCCGCAAATAATTGCAGTATGAGAGTTTATTTGAAAAATACATGCTTCCTTTTTGAACCGATGTGGGATTTAAATTGACATACACTGACAATTTGATGGATTTAGATGTTTTCATTAGAAAATCTGAAAGATTTCGATTATTACAGTTTAAAAATTGGTGTATTTGGACAGCTCCAGGTGAATATTTTTCCTATTTTCCCAGCTTTGAAGAGTTTCATATAATTTGTATTACTAAATCAGGCAGTATCAATAGAAAATGTAACATATTTTGGAGTTTAGTTGTAATAATTGGGCTTCATGGATTACGAATTTTGCCTTTGAAAATTTATCAGATTTGGACAGATGCATTGGAAAATTGACAAATTTTGGCGATTGCAATTTAAATTTGACAGATTTGGACAGTTTACAATTGAAATTGAACAGATTTTACATTTTCATAATTGTAGCTAAAAATTTCAAAGATATTACAACTAAATCATGGTATTGTTCAAAATTATGACACAATTATACTTATACCGATGTGGGATTTATTGGATTCATCTTAAATGTTGAATATGGCCGCCATTGTGTTCTTCAACAAGCAACAATCTTTCATAAAAAAATGCTGTGCACAGCATGTTCTCAGATCCACAGCACATCAACAGATCTGGTAAAATAATTTATTACAAAATTGCATTGGTTCATCGTAAGTCGTAGGATTAGTTAAAACACTTGTTCTTTTAAATGAACCTCGCCCAAAACTTTGTCCATTAACTTTTGGTAAGCTTGTAAAATGGACGGGCCAATTCTTACATTATGTTATGTTCTGCATTTTTGTATTTCGTTTGTTTAAATTCTTCCGCATTCATGATAATATTGAGCATGACTAATTCGATCTTATAAGGTCGAAACCATTTTAAAACACAGTCAATGACAGCAATTCTAAGATACAATGAGTAGTAAAAGTACTTTTAACAGATTATAAACAACATATGTTACTATGGTAACCAAAACAAGAAAAATGCGATTAATGAACAAGTCCCGTTGTTCGATAAATACATATGCATTATTATTTTGTCTATACGTTGTTTTTAAAATATTTCTAGGATTTCAAAATGTAGCTTTTTTTTAATAAGTGTATATTATAATTTTTCAAGTTGTATTAGAAGCGTTTCCATGTGAAATTAACAAATCTCATTAATTGATAAATACAAATACGTTATGTTGTTCCCGTTGTTCGATAAATACATATGCGTTATTATTTTGTGTATACGTTATTTTAAAAATATTTCTAGGATTTCAAAATATAACTTTTTTTTTAATAAGTGTATATTATTATTTTTCAAGTTGTATTTCAAGCGTTTCCATGTGAAATTAACAAATTTTATTAATTGATAAATTCAAATACGTTATGTTTATACCTTAATTTAAAAAAATACTACATCAATTTTAAAATGTAATTTTCTTTTGTGTAAACCTGCATGTTATTTTTCAAGTTGTATTCCGAGCGTTTCCATGTGAAATGAATTGAAAATTATAATTTATTAGGATCCCTTTTTGTAGTCACTATCTGGTTATTTATGATCTTTCGTGTAACAATAATTTTGCATTCGAGTATCATTTCATTCAATATATTGCCGTTGTCTGCGATAAATAGGCATACTTCGCGGTCATTGCTGTCTTCGTTTATTTATAATGCTGTGTATTATATGCCTTCTAAATAATTTATAATCAATTAGCAGCAGCGATCTATAATTTTCCAACTCATTGACCGATGTCCACTAGGGTCCGGCCTATCCGTAGCAATTGCATCCTGCATGCTTATCCACTGGGAGTTGTCAGTTGATTTAAGAACAATTTATAATACGAGAATTCCTCTCCTATATATTCTAATGCGTACAAGCACCTACATGCGCGTTTAATTTATGGCACTATTTCTGCCGATAGTAAATGCACATTCTATACAAATGCAGAACTAGTCACTAGGCTGAGCTAATTGCGTTGGTTAAAAACGTCACCATTGATATTTTCCACTGAAGGCCATTTTTGGGTTAGGCGCTTTCCCTTCACAATTTCCACTCATTTTAGGCGCCCATTAACCCCTTCGCGCACTGCAAGTTCCCACAGTTATGAACCTTGCGTAGATGGACCGGCGAAGAATAAATCAGTATCGATTTCTAATGGATTGACGCGGATGATCAAAGACCTGCCGTCTTTGTAATCGTCCGTGTAGCCCGTGTAAAATCTAATCGCGTCCGGGATTTCACTAACCAGGCGTCAGCTTGATTTATCTACTCAATTTTTAATAAGTCTTGTATCTGCGCGGACACGTCGATTCCGGGAGTGGACATAAATTTAGGTAGCGATTTGAATTTTATATTTTATGTAATCGTTTCCTAATGATATCGAGTGACAAGCGCTGCGCTGTTAACGTGAAAATTTAACGAACTCCTTAACGGTGGCGCGCATAATTAAGACAAATTGTCGTTACGAAACCGCACTTGGACACCGACCGTTTGGGCACTTTATAAAAAAAGTGACATAATCCGACAAAGTCATATTATCGTGAATGCAGATACTGAATGCTTGAATGCGCGCTATCACGATGAATTATTGGTGGATATCTAAATTAATGAGGGAATATTAGACTTAGGTAGGTGTTAACAAATTTTATTTAATAGCTATAAGAGTGCGTATCTTTGTTCCCATCACGAGTATTCAATCAATATTTATTTATCAATTCGAATTGATTTGTTTGCGTCTTGAGGCTTCTCACTGTAAACAAATTTCGCCATAACAGTATTACTAATATTTGTCATATGTTTTTAACATAATCTGATTTATACCTCAACCACTAGTATTGTATATGGGGTAGTTCAGCGAGTAGAGCCTACCCCTTGAAACTATATCCCTTTCTGAAGTTTTTCGTTTATCATCAAGAACCGGGTATCTCCATAAATGGAGAAAACCCCACAATTCTTCTTTTTTTTGAGAGTATGTATAGACGGACAGTAAACTGCAGAGACAGTGATATTGTATGTTTTTGTTTTAACATGTACAGAAGCAGCTTGAAATTCATCTGTTTTATATTCCGTCTCTTGGTTATGTTCAATTGTTTCCTTGATTATGATAGCACTACCACCTCTGGCTATATTTCCAGGATGTATGGTGTGATATACCTTACATCCTTTGAATTTGATGAATGACTCTCTTGTAAAATGAGTCTTGGAAATAAGACATATGTCAATATTTTCTATATTTATGATTGCTTGCAATTATTGTTGGTGTTGCAAGAGTCCATTGGCATTCCATTCTATAATCGCAATATTACTTGATATTACGGTTTTTGGGAATAGATCCTTCAGTGCTATGTTCAAGCCTGCTTATACGTTCATCCATTTTTGTTAATTTCTCCATAATTTTCTGAAGAGAGTTTTGAATGAAAGCGTTTTGATCTTGCTCTTGGGTTTCATTTTTATTATCATTTACGGACTTGTTAATGACTGCCTGTCGGTAGACATTTTCTCTGTACTTGTGCTGGCTACAGGCATTTACAGCTTATATCAGAAAAAAAAATTGTTCGTCCGAACCAACCACATAAAGGCATTTGTGTAAAAGAAAAATTGTGCTACACTTGAAGAAGTGCGTTGTAGTAAAATGTTTACCAGATTAGTAGGTACGTAGTTTTATCTAATGTAAATTTCTCATGTTGTAGAAATGAACTGAAGAATCTAATCATCATCATCTAATGTTGCATTCTAGAGTACTGCATAGATTATTTGATGATTTAAAATACCGTTATAATTATATTAATTGCTGCAATCTACACTTGGAACTTTCTTTGCATCACAATATATTACGGCTCGGTGGTTAACAGTTCTGGGTGGACAAGGAAATTACACGTCTCGCAAAATATATTCTGATGATTTACTTGAGATCGTCGTGAAACTCGCACAAGCCCTCCTCGTCCGGCACCGTTTTAAATTCGATCGACCTGCCCATGGCTATGTTGTAGTCCAAAAGGCCCGGCATCGGCTCACGCGATCAAATTTGGGGCTCTCGCGTTTTCGAAAAGGTCATTACATCTGCTTCTCCGCTTTCACATCGCCGCAAAAATTCCCACAGCCGCGTAAAACAAGCAACTCGCATAAAATAAACGCGGATACAATATAATTTATATACAGGCGACGTTAACGACTTTAATAAGAGGTGTGGACGAAACACTTTAATTAACACCAGTCATTCACGAGCACTCGTCTTCCTCCGGGCCATCGCAAAACCATTGAGGTTCTTGTTTACATTTGACCGCTCTCCGGTTGCACCGTAAACGGTTTCCACGGCGAAATTAAAATTTTATATTAAGCGCGTTATAATAATAATGATGGGGTGTTAAATTTTATGACGGATGTAGAATGATGACTTCGTGCCTATATTCATTTATTAAATCAAGGCTGTAATTTTATCGCCCAACAACCACCTGTAATAATCATAAAAAAATGACTTGCGATTCAATAATTCACACTTTGGTTAACCCTGCAACCACACCGACAACTTTAATACCAAGTTACAGGTTATCCATCACTTTGCCTAAGAACCAGTACAAATTGATTTTGAGAAATTAAATGTAGAAAGCGCATAGCATTTAGCTCATAATTGTAATAATCATAAAAAAAATGACTTGTGATTCAATAATTCACACTTTGGTTAACCCTGCAACCACACCGATAACTTTAATACCAAGTTACAGGTTATCCATCACTTTGCCTAAGAACCAGTACAAATTGATTTTGAGAAATTAAATGTAGAAAGCGCATAGCATTTAGCTCATAATCCGTACTTGTTTCACTTCATAAATTGTAATTTTGCGCAACAAAAATTATAGAAAATGAACCAAATTTCCAGCCACTGCAAAGACATAATTATTCTTTTTTCTCGTCGAACGTATAAAAAGTAATGGGACATTACTAATTATATTAGAAATATTTGAAAACTAAGGATTAAATAATTTAAAATATATCGACGATACGTCTAATATTGGCTGAAATAATAATTCTGAAAAAAAATAAAATTTCATCATTGAAATAAGTTTTTGGAAGAGCGTAAATACAATCACAAACAACTACTGTTTGGACGGAATTTTATTTCACATCTGTTACTAGGCAACAAATTCGATATGAAATATTTCGTGTTAGGCTCACTGTTTTTAATCACAAAATTTTTAAGGTAGCTTAGAGAATATTACGTCCAATGACGAAATAATGAAATGTCATCAGTTTGTTGTTTCTAAATCGTGAAAGGCCTCAGACTTCAAGACGGAAAGTTGCCAATATCAAGAAAATATTAGTAGGGATTTTTGTGTCTATTCATTAGATTACTTCTTTAGAATAAAGGGTTTTTAATACAGTAAATACATAAGATTAATATCCAGAATTCCACACAAATGTTCAAATACGTTCAAATATGCGTTCAAATACGTCATGTCAATATATTCTGAAAAAATTGAAGAGAATAGTTTTATATGGCAGGTTTCATTGTCTATAAGGGTTTTTTTTACCTCTGAAGAAGGACTTAAGTTATATACTGTTTATAATTGACTCGGTATTGACTGTTTGTTTTACTTTTCGTTAATTATATTATTACTCATTTTGAAGATTTAATTATTTATCATTAAATTCTTTGAATGGTTAGTATTATTGAATTAAAATTAAAATTCCATGTATAAAATTAGTTATTTAAAATTTTAGAACGTTATCTACTATTTACAATACAATTTGAGCCATATTTACCAAAATACTAATTGCTATAAATACTAATTATCTTTATTAGGTCGATAGCCTAACACAGATTGTTTATATACAGGGTGTCAATTTGAAAAGTTGCCATCGACTTTTTTCATAAAACATATGACTATTTTTAAAATTATTTAAAACCGTTTGGGTGGTTCGAAGAGGAACCAAAATGGCGTAGGTAGTATAGACCCCCTACCCTCCCGTTAAGCCACAGCTACCTCCATTTAAAAAAAATAACAGCAAACATTTTTCAGGTGGCTACTTTTCACTTTGACAGAGTATACAGGGTACCAATTATCCTTTACTGTATTTCCTAATCTATCTTCTTTTACAATATTTTCTGATTTCTGTAATTTATATTCACTTTACTTCTGGTAAAAATATTGAAATAATACAGGTTCAGATATGTTACAAGTAGTGCATATTTTGCTCACTATGTGTTTTTCTATGTTTACTCTTCTATACTTTCCTCTGGTTCTATTGCCTGTTTCCATGTTTTCCTTTTACACGTTTGTCACATGTTTATTTCTATCCTTCTTCCTATCATATTTCTAGCTCAGTCCGTCTTCTTTAGTCCTCCTTTTTTTTAACCAATTTATTTAGTTTTCTGTTTCTGTACTTGCAGTCACTTCCCTTTCTTTAGTGATCCATTTATATCCCTTCCTATTTATTACTCCATTATTTTTGTGTTTGCTGTTTCCTTGTTTTCCTTTACACGTTTATCACATGCTTCTTTCTATCCTTCTTCCTATCATATTTCTAGCTCAATCCGTCTTTTTTGGACCTCATTTTTTAATCCAATTTATTTAGTTTTCTGTTTATGTACTTGTAGTCACCCCCCTTTCTTTAGTGATCCATTTATATTCCTTCTTATTTATTACTCCATTATTTTTTGGAATCCAATCATCACTGTATTTCTTATATCTCCTTCTATTGCAGTATTTGAGCTGTGGATTTTGAAAGTCCAATTTTTTTAAAATTCAGTCAAGCCCAGAAATACACAAGGAATGTTGTTCTTTGTATATTTCTGGACTTTTCTCAATTAAAATATAATGGCTTTCAAAATCAACGCCTCATTTCTCTCTGTATGTTTTGTGAATATCGTCATATTCCTGCAAGAAGTCACTAACTATAATTTTACTACTATTGAGATAATTAAACACATTGACAAATTCGTAATTTATGAATCAATACCTTACTTACTTTTTCAAATATGAATTACAGCTTAAGGCTGATTTATAGATTTCTTACGCTGGACAATGGTATCGCTATAGGTATTTTCAACAGCTTTTGACGCTATTGAAAATACTCATAGCCATAGCATCGTCACAGAGTAGCGTTGCGTCGCGTAAAAAAACTTTATGCAGTTTTTAGCGGTTAGTAACTTTTGCAAATGAAATATATGACAAAATTCAGGTTTCAGATCCAATTAGTTACATTTAACCCAAAATGTCAGTTGGTTACTTTTTGCAGGAATATGACTATTGTCTTCTATTATATTTTCTTCTAGTTGTGTTATATTTTTTCCGTTAATTATTTTACAGTTTTCGGAATAAATATAACACAACAAGAGGAAAATATAATATAAGACAATCTTCATATTCCTGCAAACAGTCACCAACTGACATTTTGGGTCAAATGTAACTAATGGGATCTAAAATTTGAACTTATTTTCTACCATTTAAAAGGTATAAAGCTAGAAATGGGATTGGAAGAATATTAGAACTTCCAATTCTATTTCTAGCTTTATCCATCTTTTGTGGTCTCTCCTTGTTTGTCTTTTATACTAGTTTTTTGTTTAGTTTCACTTCCAGTCATGTCCTTTCCTGAAAATATTATTCGTATCCTATTTCTAGTTTCTCCTTGTTTGTCTTATATACTAGTTTTTTGTTTAGTTTCACTTGCAGCCATGTCCTTTCCTGATAATATTATTCGTATCCTTTTTATAGCTTTATCCATCCTTTATGGTTTCTCCTTGTTTATCTTATTTACTAGTTCTCTCTTTGTTTTTAGTTTCACTTGTCATTTCCCTTTCTGTAGAGTTTCATTTATGTTCCTCGACATTGGGTTTTTTTTTTGTGATCAATATTCACTATTATTCCTTTGCTATTTTGAAATATTTCTTGTTTTTTTTTTCTGGTTTTCCCGTCAAACTTTATTTGATCGATTTAGTCTATTCGATAGATTTCATTTATCTTCTTTTACAATATTTCTGGTTTTTCTGTTTTTCAATGTCATAACATTGTAGTCATATAATGCCTGCAATGAACTTAGGTCCGCAACATTTGTAAGTTTTATTTTTGTAGCAGTTTAGTACTTTTTGTAAAACGAAATTGGATGTTAATTAATTACATCATTTTTGTATCATTGTCCAATAATTTCGACTTCTACATTCGTACTAAGAACGGTACCCAAAATTGTGGAAATATAATTCACTTCATTATTTCATTAAGAAAAATCTCAATAAATTACAAAAATTAAATGAAAACAAATTAAAATTGGATAACAACTTTGAGGTTTTCAAAATTATTTAATGTGTACAATATGCTCCTGGTGTTTGGTCCGTTCCACCCTATACACCCTGTATAATTATTGTACAATCGTTGAATAATGTCGCCTTTATGACTAAGAACAAAATTGGTTTTGTTAACTTGCTTTAATAACTAAGGTTTTTAATATAATACTAAGACTAATACTAATAATAATACTTGAAGACGACAGGTTTATAAGGCTGGTTTCATTATCTACAAGAAGATCCTATACATAACCCATTTTTTGTAACTTCTGAAGAAGGACTGGTTTTGTTAACTTGATTTAATAAGTAAGGTTTTTAAGATAGCTCGTTATCTCAATTAGTCGCCTTTGCATTTGAATTCTTATTGGGCGTACTTCCTCTATTATTATAGTGAATTTTACATACAAAGGGTTTTTTTTATCGTGCAACATAGGGTTAATCATTTCAATACACACTTCTGTCATAATGACAGCAATGTATCAAAATGTAGTTTACGAAGTTGTATACAACTGAAGAAAGAGCTCAGTTATTCAAAAGGATAATTCTGCAAATCTCAGATTAACATTGTTTACTTCGTAAAGTGTAGTATTTGCCTCACAGAGAATTAAATTTACTTGTATGTTGCATATAAAAAAATACGCTTTGATACATTGCTGTCATTGTGACAGATGTGCATAACTATAAAAATGATTAACCCTATGTTGTATGATAAAAAAAAACTCTCTGTATTTTAAGAGATACGCATGTTATAATGTTAAATATTTAATACTGATACAGCATTGTAACACAATTTACAGAAGAATATAGGTACTCTTTTGGACTTGAAGATTTTTGGTTCGGCCTCAAAATAACATTATTTCTTTGCCCAAATTTTTGGAATAAAAAAATCGACGAAGCAAATATACTCTTTTGGACTGGAAGAATTTTGGTTCGGCCTCAAAATAAGAGTTTTTTGACCAAATTTTTGAAAAAAAATCGACGAAGCAATAGATTAAATTTGTTAAAACTAAACGACCTCTGATTGTTTAACAAATTGTTTATATTAATTTTAATAAATTTATTTTTACACTACGACACAATGTATAGTGTCTTAAAATTGATAATAAAAAAATTATACTGTACATAATTTCGATAAATATATCATAGCTGGTACTTCATAATCAATTAATGGCAATGATCGCGTCCCAAGCAAGCCTCTCCGACGCAATTTAATACACGTTATGATAACCCCGACGTCACCCTAGAAGGACTAAATTGATTAACAGCACCGGCGATTCCGCAAATGCCCGGCAATTACCGGGGAGATTAATTGCGGCCAGTCGAATACATGATTAACAATAATAACACGGTGACTTAATTTATTCGCCAGCCGATAAATCATTCCTAATTAATTTTCGATGGCATAACTCGCAGAACATCTTCGGCCTGGGGCGTGCGCATAAACGGTGCAATTTTAAAGAAAGTGCAATTAATGATTAATGTGCAAGTAATTAAGTATCTACCGGACGTTCTTGGGAACTCTTAACTTGATGATTGATCTATAAATCACACCAATCAGATCGCTTGTTTCTGTAAACCATCATACAATGTATATATTAACTTATTCAATATTACATTAAGTTAATGCTTTACCAGACATAAGTCTATTATAAACAGAGGGCAAAAAAAGATAATTACATTAACGAACCAACAAGAAAACTAATCGAACATAGAAGAATACTAAATGAACAGGGGATGAGACAATCTATAGAATACACAGAGCTGAATAGAACCATTACGAAAATGATAAAAGGAGAAAGAATGCGAATACAAGAAGACAGAGTACAATCCATCATCGAAAATAACAAAAACATGAAATGCCTAAGACCCAGACTGGGCAAATCAGAAATAAATAAACTTGAAGATGAAAAGGGCAATGAAGCAAATACTAAAGCAGAAATTATTAGAATAATTGAAAATTACTACTCGGACTTGTACCAATCAAAGAAAGACCCACAAGAAGACGTAAAAAATGGACTTACATCAAAGATAGTGAACATAAATTCGGAAATTCTGCCCGAAATATCCAAATCAGAAATAAGAGCGTCACTGAAACAATTAAAGAACAATAAGGCAGCGGGTAAGGACGGAGTAACTGCCGAAATGGTAAAAATTGGAGGAAAACCTGTTATTGATTGTCTGTACCTTCTTCTAAATCAAATTTTAACAGAAAAGAAAATTCCAGATAATTGGAACGAAGCTATTACATTACTTCGATTAAAAAAATGAAACAAGAGAGAATTACTAAACTATCGTCCCATAACCCTCATAAGTATCATGTATAAGCTCCTGACCAAAATACTAACAAACCGACTTACCAGTAAATTCGATGATTACCACCCCAGAGAACAAGCAGGCTTCAGGAAGAGATTCAGCATAGAAGACCATCTGCTGACAATAAAGATCTTAATAGAGAGAGTAAACCAATACAAAATACCATTATTCGTAGCATATGTAGATTTCTAAAAAGCTTTCGATTGCGTAGAACATTGGGCAATAAAGAACTCCCTAATAAACAGCCGGATCGATTATAGATACACTATCCTACTGTCAAACATCTATCAAAATGCTACAAAATCAGTACAAATATATGAAGGAACTAAACCAATAACGATTGCAAGAGGCGTCAGACAAGAAGACACTATATCACCAAAATTATTTAGTCAAGCATTGGAGGATGTTTTTAAAAATCTGGAATGGGATGAATGTGGCATCAAAATATGTGGACAACGACTAAATCTCTTAAGGTACGCGGACGACATAGCATTATTTGCAAACAATAAAGCACAGCTATAGAAGATGTTAAGAGAGCTAGACCATCAAGCCTCAAAGATTGGTCTTAAAATGAATTATTCGAAAACAAAGATACTAACTAATACAGAGGAAGATGCTACACTACAAATAGGAAACAAATCAATCGAATAAGTTACCGCAAATATATACCTGGGACAACGAATAAAACTCAACAAAGATAATCAAACGAGCGAAATAAAAAAAGAGTTAGGCTTGCATGCGTAGCTTTCGGAAAGTACCCACAGTACATAAAAACAAGACTTTTTAATCAGTGCATTCTTCCTGTCTTTACATACGGGGCGCAAGTATGGACATACACAAAGGCCAATATGGAGAAAACTGCTGCAGCCTAGAGAGCTATGGAAAGACAGATGCCAGGCACATACGACTATCATATAGGAAAAGAAACGTATGGATCCGAGAAAAAACTACAGTTAAAGATGTAAGAGAGGAAGCTGCAAAGCTAAAATGGAAATTTGCTGGTCACAACATCACACAAATCGATGAAAGATGGAACAAACTTATGGTTCACTGGAGACCATGGGAAAATACGAGAGGACGAGGAAGGCCACAAATGCGTTGGGCAGACCACATTAAGAAACATGCAGGAAAGAAATGGACTGAAATAACAAATAGAGAGGAATTGAACCAACTTGGGGAGGCCTATGTCCAAAGATGGACGACAGAAGGCTGAAAAGAAGAAGTACAATTGGTCAATGGTGAAGGCATCTACATCGTGACACATGATGAAATTAAATAAAACAAACACTTTTCTTTCTTTTATTTTTGTTCAATTTTAATATACAGTGTGATATAAACAAAGAAAAGTGTTTGTTTTATTTAGTCTACTATAAGTTATGAATTTATGACCTCTTACTAGCAATTTACCTAGGGTTAGAATTGCTAGTAAGGCCCAATTGTACGATCGTGGATCATCCTTGATCGTGGTTCAGTTTCTTAGGCCCAGTTGTATGAACGTAGATCAGTTTGACTATGGTTTAGTTACCAAGGATACCATTATTGACATAATTGTATCCTAGGTGACTGAACCACGATCAAGCTGATCTCCGTTCATACAACTGGGCCTTAGGCTCAGATGTACAATCGTGGATCATCTTTAATCGTGGTTTAGTTACTATGGATACCATTGTGTCAACAATTGTATCCTAGGCAACTGAACCATGGTCAAAGATTATCCACGTTTGTACAACTAGGCCTAAGGATACCTTTGTATTAACAATTGTATCCTAGGTAACTGAACCTTGGTCAAGGATTATCCTCGATCGTAAAACTGGGCCTGAAAGGCAGCCAAGATAATTCATGAACGGGTCAACATAATTACAATCGTAGACCTGATTTTGAAAGTTGGCATTCAGATAGGGATACTTTACTTCTTCAAATGAAGGATATAAGGTGATCTTTGTCTATGGCCATACAGTGATACGTTACGCTTTAAAATGATGGGTATGAATTGTCTAGTTTTCGGTGGGAAATAAAATATCGGAAAAGAAAGCAATTCAAAATTAAGCAAATAGTTAGAATAAGCATATTTTCAATCTCAGCCACACGTTGGTGTAAAATTATTTTTGATGATTTATTCCTGTATTGTTTTACATTTTCCTATTATAATTGTTTTCTCTCAATGATCTAATATTCATGCGTTGTTAATGAAGTGAATTATAAAATAGGAGTTTAAGAAACGTGGGCTAGGCGTGTTATTTATCGTCGCGACATTCATATTCATAGACCACAACTTGTTGATGAATGTATGAATGAAGTGAATGAGGTGGGCACTTTTAGTGCGATATAGGATGCAAATGAAGTCCAGGGCATAATTCAGCGCAGAAGAAACGGTCTCCCAGCAGTCCATTCTGTTTTTGTGCAGCGGATCATAAAACCGGCGGGCGTCGCGAACTGATTAAGACTCAGCTTAATGGAATTTGAATCGCACAACAGGTTCAGTGTTATGAATACATTATTGTAATGCAAAGGATGGATATTATTGCCGTCCGCAAAATAAATCTCCACAGGTGTGTAAGTGCAAACGGAGAGTAAAGCGTATCTTAAGTGGATCGCGGTTTAATATTTACGATAATTATGGTAATTACGATATACACTTGTCCGGAATAATGGGTAATTAGATTTATTATTTAAAAGATCTGTTATTAAATGTTTTTTGCGCCGTAATAAAAACGGCGGCTGCATTATCTGATGGTAATGTCGAGTCGTCAAATTGTAGAAAGTGATTTTCGGCGGGCCGAGGGGGAAATTGCCCACACTCGCGCTACTGTCATTAAACCCCATAAATCAGAGGCGCATTATATAAAATGCGCGCGGAAAATTGGCCAATTCATCATGCCCTTTTTACGTTCGCCTGGCTCTTTAATTATTGCGGCGTCTCCGCACACACAGGTCCGGACCGGGCCACGAAAGTATGCAAATGAGGGCAGGGATTAAAAAAAAGAGGCTGGGTAGCCGGAAAAAAAGGAACGAAGCTGAGGTCGCGAAAAACCGCACGGCGGAATGTTCGCGAACCGCGGAAGATGTGTACGCTTAATTCGTTTTGCTCCTGCCTCATACTGTGCGGCCATTGATTGATTATCGGCGTGTATGTTTTATGGGCGTCCGGGTCAAGTCATGACCGGACCGGGGGTTTGCGCCGTTTGACTCTTGACACGGAAAAACGCCGGAGCCCACCTACGTTATAAATTAATCTCCGTTCTCAATTAAATAAATAGATAATCGCTTATGTAACCGATTGAACCGACCTCAAGACCACTTTTCCACGTCTTAATTGCACATTTCATTAATACGTATTAACCTTGCGAGCGCAATTTTCCTAAACCATTATTAGCACCAATTAAATCAACAGTAAATTACCATACACATTTTCATATCGATTCTACTAACGTAAAATAATGAACGTAACTAATACCACGATTCAGTTTAATCATATGAAAATTAAACGTTTCCTCACGTCGTATCTGATATAGATATTAGGAGCAATCAAATCAACTCCACGCACATTACATGCACACAAAGTAGCACCAACACCTCTAATGATTTAGCATTTCATGTGCATCCTGTTTGCGGCCCGTTTAAAAATCGCTCCGGCGTTGGCGAAGTGGCGAAAGAGCGGCCTGCTCTAATTGAAAACATCAATTACATCTCGAGGCGCGCTTGGGCATTGATTGACTCGCATCAATAGCGGCTAATTAATTATTAAATGCAAAAGGAAACGGCGCTGTAAAGTCCACGGTTTTTGTTGCTCGTGGCTCGCATTTAACAGCGCAGACCAGCGCAGATTACCCAGAGAAAATAAAGATCTGCAGATATGCAGTCGAAATGATAAATAATTATCCCACGCATTTTTACCGGCCGACTAGAAATGGGAGGAAATTAATTGGTTGTTAATGGCGAAATGCTCGATTTTTTCCCTCACGGCGCAACCAGGCGAGACGATTGAGTGAATGAATGGTCTTGCTTAGGCACATACATGCTCGCATCCACACATTTTCTCTTTTTTTCATAAGAAACCAATATTAGTTTTGCTGTTAAGAACAACATATTGATGTAGGATTATTTAAAGCTGAACATAACTGTATAATGTAACAAAATAGTAGTTTATAGTAGTATAGCTACCGGGCTGACAGGACACGTCGATGGCGTGTCCATCAAAAGAGACTACTTTAGCGAAAATTCTTCGCTGAAGAAGTGTTGTCGACAATCACCAGAAGGTTCTTTTTCCCTCACGGCGCAACCAGGCGAGACGATTGAGTGAATGAATGTTCTTGCTTAGGCACATACATGCTCGCATCCACTTTTTTTTTCATAAGAAACCAATATTAGTTTTGCTGTTAAGAACAACATATTGATGTAAGATTATTTGAAACTGAACATAACTGTATAATGTAACAAAATAGTAGTTTATAGTAGTATAGCTACCGGGCCGGCAGGACACTTGATGGCGTTGGAGTCCATTTTAGTGAAAACTCTTGACTGAAGAAATGTTGTCGTCAATGACCATAAGGTTCTTTCGGGATAATTTGGTGAAGATGTTGTCAATGTCTAGAAGGTCTTTGGCGAAGAAGATTTTTTCTCTTCCAGAAGAAGCCAGCAATGACCAGAAGAAACGACCGCGGGAAATACAAACTTCACTCACGTGTTCTGTAATTGTATAGTTTCGAGCACGCACCACTAGATGACTCTCGAGAAGGCTTAACCATGTAGAAAAAACCGTTAAGTTATTTGGCGCGGGAAATTGAATTGAATTTTTCATGTAAATTTTGTTTATTTCAATTCAGATTACAATAAAGATACTTCAAAAAAATATCTACTAAGATGTTCAACGCAATAAAAAATAAATTATACACGAACCAATTTAAATACAAAACACATTTTTTATTAGATTAAGATACTTAAATACAATATCTTTAAAAGTATTCATCAAATATGTTATTGATGTTTCCGTTTTTTTGTTGTTCGTATAAATCCTTTGTAGCAATTTGGTGACGTTGTTGAAAGAGGACTTAATTCTTCGTGATAAATTTAAATAAATAAAGTGGTGTTTTTGTTGATATTGGAAGACTTTCTTTCTTTCTTACCATTTAAATTTAAAATATTATTTTCAATTTTCACAAATAAACTCGTTTTATTAAAAATAATATGTCTTTTAGGTGATTTTTTACAAAAGCAATACTTGTTGACAATCATTGCAATAGTAGAACATGCTTTAGATAGAAAATATTGTTCTCCGAAATATGTTGTATGCAGTGGGAGGTGAATAAATTATCACCCTCCTAAATTTATACTCCTTCCCTAGAAGATCTTTCCTGTAGATCGTTCCCTAAAAAATAATAATGTCAATAATGTAATGATTGCAAAATAATAAATATTTTACCTTCTTGCTTGTATAAGATGATGAGGAAAATGAGGACAAGATTTTTTTTTCATACAAAAGTCTTCAGGATTTTGAGTTGTTTGAAGTGTTGTAGACAATGGCCACAAGATTCTTTCAAGGTCATTTGCAAAATAAGTGTTTTCGGCAATGACTAGAAGGTTCTTTCAAGGTTATTTGCAGAAGAAGAGTCGTCAATGTCCAGAAGGTCTTTGGCGAAGAAGACATTTTCTCTTCCAGAGGAAGTCAGCAATGACCAGAAGGAACGACTGCGGGAAATTCAAACTTCACTCACGTGTTCTGTAATTGTATAGTGTCGACAACGCACCACCAGATGACTCTCGAGAAGGCTTAACCAAGTAGGAAAAACCGTTAAGTTATTTGGCGCGGGAAAATGAAGTGATTTTTTTATGTAAATTTTGTTTATTTCAATTTAGAATACAATAAAGATACTTAAATAAAATATCTACTAAGATGTTCAACGCAATAGGAAATAAAAAAAAATACATGAACCAATTTAAATATAAGAGTCATTTTTTATTAGATTAACATTTCTACAAAACTATATATCAAATATGTTACTGATGTTTCCGTTTTTCCGATGGTGGAAATCCTTTGTAGCAATTTGGCAAAGCTGTTGAAAGAGGACTTAATTCTTCGTGACAAATTAAACCAAGTGGTGTTCGTGTTGATATTGGAAGACTTTCCATGGTACAATTTAAATTTAAAAGTACACATCAAATATGTTATTGATGTTTCCATTTTTTTGTTGTTCGTGGAAATCCTTTGTAGCAATTGGGTGACGCTGTTGAAAGAGGACTTAATTCTTTGTGACAAATTAAACTAAGTGGTGTTCGTGTTGATATTGGAAGACTTTCTATGGTAGCATTTAAATTTAAAATATTATTTTCAATTTTCACAAAGAAACTCGTTTTATTAAAAATAATATGTCTTTTAGGTGATTTTTTACAAAAGCAATACTTGTTGACAATCATTGCAATAGTAGAACATGCTTTAGATAGAAAATATTGTTCTCCGAAATATTTTGTATGCAGTGGGAGGTGAATAAATTATCACCCTCCTAAATTTATACTCCTTCCCTTGAAGATCCTTCCTGTAGATACTGTAACGGTCTGGTTTTGCCACCGACAGAAACTGCCTTTTAATAATTAATTTGGCGCACAGACCTCCACTGTAGGCGACCGTACTCTCACTTTTTTGTTGTGGTGACGTGTTTCCTATATGTGTGTGATTTTTAAAATCGTCGGCGAGACGCCTCCATGAGGACAGAAACCAGTTGCCTCCCTTATAGTGCAGAAGTGCCAGAGGTCACCGTTTTAATTGGTATACCACCATCCGGTTTCCGGGATATAAAACGGGAACTCATTTAACCACCCTTGAGGGGATTGAGGCACCGAGTACAAGGCAAGGTACAATACGATTCAAACTCCATACGCTCACAACATCCGAGCGTTTTTTTTTTCGGGGTAAGGGCTAAGTAACTCAGCCAGCCAGGTCTTGGCTAGGGGCAGCGACCATCCTGCCAGAGTTGCTCTGAGGTCTGGAATCTAGAGATCGGCGTTCCCGACGCTTATCGGCCGCCGCACGCTCAGGAGCCAAGTCCAGCCCGCCAGCGAAGTCGCAGACCAGGAACGCAGGCCAGATCTTTATATATATTTTTTTGTTGTTCTCATTTACGCTTTAATTTCATTTTGATATATCGTTTATTTCTTTTGTGTAAAATTTGCGTTACGTGTTTCGTGCCGTACGTGTTTTGCGCTTTTGTAAGAAAAAGTCGCTCCGACGGCCCTTTGAATCGCGCGATTAGGAGTTCGCGATATTCGATCGAATATGGGGAACCCTGCGTGATAAGGTCGCGGAAGGAGGTATTTATTTCAGGAAGCGTAGGCACGGTGTCCTGTCTAAACGCAGATATTTTACACCACAAAATTCACACCTGTTATTTTTTGTTCCCCCCACGTTTTCTCGATCGGGCACTCTTTTCAGTTTTCAGTTTCTATTCTCATAGCGAGATTTAAATCTGGGGGCTGGCGCCAGATGGTCAGCCGTTGCGACAGTTCGTGATTTCTGAACTTCGCTGACTGTCTGCCGTCCACCCACGCAGGTAGGGTGGAGTCTCCCTTTGCGACGAAGTAGGGACGAGGTTAAAATTACGTGGAGCCTTTTTTAACCCCCCCACTCTCTGACACCGAGAGCCTGGCCCTCGTCACTGCTTCGAAGGGACCCTCCACTCGCTCCACGGCCTAACGCGCTGATTGCCCTTCAGGCACGTCACAATACTTTCCTAAAAAATAATAATGTCAATAATGTAAATGTTTGCAAAATAATAAATATTTTACCTTCTTGCTTATATAAGATGAAGAGGAAAATGAGGAAAGGATTTTTTTTATGAAAAAGTTTTCAGGATTTTTATTTTACAAACTGGATGGATCTTTAATAAAAATGTCTCAAGAATATTTTTTTGAATACAAATCTTTGATATATTATCAAAGTTGTATTTTATTATATATAATACAACGAGTAGAATCATGACTATTGATAATCGCGTGAGTTGGGACACGAAACATGTTGTCAAATATTAATTCCACGAGTCTAAAAGACGAGTAGAACTAGTTGACAACATGTTAAGGGCATCGACCAATGCGATTATCAATAGTCACCATTCTAAGAGTTTAATTACCAATTAGCATTTGCATCAAAATGAAGTACACATTAGATCTTCTTAACAAAATATGCATTTGACAGATTTTTCCAGCATCACCTTAAACTGCAACACTTTCCAGAATATTCTGGAGGTGCTGCACGTTGAAGGTACTATCTGTGAGCGGAAGGCCTGATATACAATACAACTGCATTGATGAACATCACAAAACTTCTTGATTTGTTTTACAATCTGTGTTAGACTACAAGGAGTCTAACATTCCTCTAATGTTAGACTGTTGGTGTAAATAAAGCCGCCCAACTCACTGATGCCGTTATCTTTTTATTTTATACATGAGGGATCTCGCCTGGAGCCCTAGTTTACTCATGTTGTTTCCGCCACTGTTGTGACTCCGCTATCATAGCGGTCATCGGAAGCGGTCATCCCTTACCAAGTTAACACCTGTTCTATCCGAGAGTTAAGGCTTATTCATAGATTTCTTACACGACGCAACGCTAAGCTGTGACAATGCTATCGCAATGGGCATTTTCAATTCGCAATAAACGCTGTTGAAAATGCCCATAGCGATAGCATTGCTACAGCTTAGGTTGCGTCGCGTAAGAAATCTATGAATCAGCCTTTAGGCCGACGCAGTAGAGTTGGCACGTCTGAACATATTCATGTTTACAGTCCATTTCCTTGTAGCGTTGGGGAGAATAAAACGGTTTCTACAGCGTCCGCATTTATTTTATCCCGATCAACGAATCCACAATTCACAACGATTGCGCACTAACACATGTCTTTACTTACCTGAGAGAGAAAATTTTATTGTTTGTATTCGCAAATGACAAATACTGAAAAAAACTATTGTTCGTACTTGCTACTGGCAAGTACTGAGATAATTCTAATGTTCGCACTTGCAACTGACAAGTACTGAGGTAATTCTATTGTTCGTACTTGCAACTGACAAGTACTGAGATAATTCTATTGTTCGTACTTGCAAAAACAAGTACTGGACATAATAATGTAAGATAACCTATCTAGAGGAACCCAATATAGGCGCAGTTTATATAGTTCGTGAAAGAGAAAATGTTATTGCTCGCACTTGCAATAAACAAGTACTGTGTATTTTCTATTGTTTTCGTACTTGCAACAAACAAGTACTGTGGACATTCTATTCGTACTTGCAACATACAAGTACTGTGTACATTCTATTCGTACTTGCAACAAACAAGTACTATGGACATTCTATTCGTACTTGCAACAAACAAGTACTGTACGTAGTACTTGCAACAAACAAGTACTGTGTACATAGTGTGCAGATTATGCACTATATTATAATTGGCGTACGGATTAAAATAAACCCTGTTGATAAAAACCCTTTATCAAGGTTTAGCGTGCATCATTTCAAGCAAAGCGAGAAATCTAGCTGTGAAGAAAAACTTTAATAGCGTGATGCACGGTTGGCCACGACTACAATATTAAGGCGCATTAATGAGGAATCAAATCATAATCGTTTATAATGCGCCTCTTAGAGTAAGAAATAGCGCCGACACAGTACACAAATATACAAATAGCGCACCTGCAAGAAAAACCCTACTCACTCAAGCGACGCACTTTTACTAATACTAAAGGAAGATTGCGATAGATAGGTATGGTTCTCTACAACCTGTAGAGAACGACCCTGAGGGCGAGGGAGTGATCAAGAAAGGTACTCACTTTGAGACGTCTTGGAGCTCATCTCAAAAAAAGACCTACCTTGAAATTGACTTTTAAAGTTGAATTGGTGAAGATCCAGTACCCTGCAACTCCGAACTCGGAAAACAAATCGGAGTTCGGAGTTTGACGGTGTGGCGCGGGTGAGGAAAGCACGAAACAAACGCATCAATCCTCAGGCTCAACCATACCCGAACTTTCGACACTACTACGCACTGGCTCTAAACGGGAAAACTTTTAACGTCAGATGGTAATCTGAACTGCTCAAATTACTTTCACTCATTATTTGTTGAAGACAAGAACACGGACAAACACTAAAAAGTATATGTTTGACTTGGGAAGGTAATCCCAAAATGTTAATCGCGAATTTAACACTTGCTGGAAGAAATTGCACGTTAGTAAGTAAGTATGCACGCACGCATATTTATGTATACAGAGTATACATAGTATGTATACAGAGTATACATAGATACATACAGAGTGGGCAAAAGAATTGTACAAGCTCTGATGCAGAGCCTTTATTAATGTCAATAATTAATGTTGATGATAAATTTTTTTTTTCAAAAATGCAATATCATTTTTAAAATCGACCAAGTGTAAACATGAAAAACAAAATTAAATGATCGATTTAATGCGTTAATTTAAAATATGAATATTTCCAATTTGTACGGTTTTTTTGGCCCTTTCTGTATATTCAATAACTTTGGGTGTAACACAGATCTATGAATTGACCTGAACATGGAACTCCTAATTAGGCTCATCAAGAAACTCTCAATGACGATGTAAAATGTTGCACCAGAAGTTAATATACCTACACAATAACCTTAGGTGCAACAGTGGACTATTTATTTAGGGGCTCAACAATGAACTCCTAATCACTATCTACAGTATTGCACCAAAGGCCAATGTGTTGTCATACATATTCATACACACCACACTTCAACCAAACCCAGGTTGGCCCAGAAGTGATCGAAATACAGATATAAGATCATCTCACATGATTCACCTTGGGGAATTCTAGGTGCCCTGAAATGTTGAGAAGTAAATTTAAAAGTAAAATTTCTGGTTAATTGTCCCCAAACAATGGACTTAATAAAAGTCAGTAATTGCACAATCATCGCGTAAATGTATACCCATTTGATTACATTGGTAAGGTACTATTAATGAATGAAGGAATTATAAGAATAAGTATGCAAATTTGTACAATAATTTGATTTATTTTGAAAAATCATCCCCATGTCTTTCTCAACTTGTAGCAATTTTAACAATAAATGCAAATTTCCGGTATTTCAAAATATGTAGCCATTTATTCCGGGTTGATATGATTTAAAAATCATAAATAAAAGAATTAAAAAAAATACAAAAAATAATTTAAATCATGATTAAACTGATTTTTTCTAAATTATTCGTTGATTTAAATCATAATTAAACTGATTTTTTTTTAATTATTCGTTCATTTAAATCAACGGATTTTTTTATAAATCATTGATTTAAATAAAAATAGATTTTTTTTAATTAATGATTATTTTTGCACTGCTTGTGCAATTTTTTTCAATTTTATTTTCAATTCACTGAAGGATACTGTTAATTAATGAAGGCATTAATGAGAATGTGGTTATTTGTAATTAGTAATTTGTGCTATGATTTTTTTTTTAATCATTCCCATAGTACCCATTTATTCAAAATGGTGTTATTAAATTGAAACTTACCATATTTTTCTCTGCAATCCAGCCAATGATGTCTTCTCAGTGCCTTTGGCGGAAGGATCGCACACCCTCGCTTCCGATAATGAAAGCAAGAAAGAATCATGATTAATTAATGGCCGGAACCGAATTATGTGATCCTCTTTGGCTCGAGGTAGTGGAGATCTACAACCACAGCAGGAACAACCGTTTCTACAAAAAAAGAATGCATGCATGTAATAAAATCAGTAATTGATCATGGTAAGAGATGGCATTCGTGTGCTTCGCTCAAGTATAAATGGACACCCATTTGAATCAATTAATTGTTGGATACTGTTAATTAATGAGGGCATTGATGAAAATGAAGAGATTAGTAATTAGTTATTTGTGCAATGATTTGATTCAATATTAAAAATCATTACAATATTCATTCAATAAAATTACAATATTTTTTTCATAATATGAATAATTATTTGTTTACTTAAGGAAAATATTAATAAGTTAACTTTGTGTCATGGGTACTTCTGATGGATGATCTTTGAATGCTTTTATCTGTGTCGATGTTATGTGAAACTTCTGTTTCACATGCCATTAACATAAAGACATTATTGTTTCCCAATAATTATGTTTTAAACAAAAAATGTAAGGTTTGAAAATGATCTGTCTTGATCACTTGATATATCAAAAGTGTCAAAAATGTCCAAGTGCAGAATACAGATCTGTATGTACAGTCATGCTTACATAAATCTAGTACAAACATATTGACATTGTTATATAAAATTGCTATGGTAACCTAATTTCTTGCACTAGATTTATGTGAGCATGACATTGTACAGTCATGCTCACATAAATCTAGTATAAAAAAATTGACATTGCTATATAAAATTGGTATTGTAACCTAATTTCTTGTACTAGATTTATGTGAGCATGACTGTGCATGTTATATTTTAGAATGACACAATTTCACGTACAACCATAGGCGCCCGCAGTAACTGGCAAGGGAGGGAAAATGCGGAAAATGATCTCGAGAAAATTTTAACTGACTATAATATCGATTTGCCTTTATATCGATTCCCGACATATTTTTTTCTGAACTAAATTTAGATATTGTTCTGAATTGATGATACTTAATTATTGAATAAATTATATATTTTCAAATATAACTATATGTTTTGCCCCCCCACCCTGAAAAAAAATCTGAGGGCACCCAAGCGTACAACTACTGTGACGCCAGTTTAAAACTGAAATTGTTGATCAATTTTTATTGAACTGTGCGAAATGTGTCACGTGTATGTGTGAATTTTAGTCGATATTTTGAAGTATCTTCTTAGAAAGCTTCTTGCTGAATATTATAAATTAGGATAAAAATGAAAAAGATTCGTATTAAACTAGAAAAAAATTATGTTAAATTGTCCAAGTTTCTCTTAGAAATTTGATTAAATTTTTTTATAAAGATTCAAGGCGAATTTAAGAAGTTTGATGATAAAATTGGGAAGAAGCATGCTAAAGATCATAATTTAGTACAAATTGAAAAAGAATCATTAAGAACAAATAATTAAATAATATTAACGTGAGAAAGTTATTTCTAGAAGTTAAAGATTGAAGAAAGATTCAAGACTTCAATTTATTTCCAAGTCTAAAGCAATATTATATTATATTTTATATACAAGGTATCCCACAACTTCGTGGCATAAATCTAGGTGCATGACAAGAAAGGCAAAATTATATGATTTTTTTTTCTAATCGCTTTTGCTTTCAAAATGTAGGACCTTAAAGTATTACTTAAGCAAATCAGTTATCTTATTAACAATTCTACTAGAATAGACTTGGAAATCTGATATAAAGTTTGCTGTATAATCATTCCCTGTATAATCATCAAAACAAAACACTGATAAAGTATAGATCAAAATATTCAATCAAAAATTCATTAGAATTTATTGAAAAGACGGCAAACCTTAAAATAAATTAAAATTCAACAATGGTATCTTTCTACCTAAATAGTCATTTCACATCTATACCTGTACCCGAACTAAAATATATAATTAATAAAAATCTACAAACACAAACCTCAACATATACTACACCAGAAATGATAACTTTAGTATACACCTGTCTAGACCAAAACTACTTCAGATTAATTAACAAATTTTATATTCAAGAAGAAGGCCTAGCCATGGGATCACCAGTGTCACCGATGTGTGCAGAAACATATATGAAGGATTTTGAAGAAAAAATATTCTTGGATAATAATAAGGCAATAAGCAATAATGTGATGTTTTGGTTCAGATATGTAGAGGATATATTTTGCATGTGGAATGGTACAGAGAGACAACTTGATTCGTTCTTAATAATCTTAAACTCTACAAACACAGCAATTCAATTCACAATGGAAAAAGAACAAAATGGTAAAACTAATTTTCGAGACCTGACAACAAAACTTCAAAACTGCAAATTAAAATTCTCAATATATATATATAGAAAACCAATAACAACAGATATAATAATTCCATCTAACACATACCAATCACAACATATAAATATTCGATTTTCTTAAGCAGCAATTTGGAAATGAAAACCATGTTCCTTCATTACAACCTCATTTTTTTTATTCACAATATATTATCTTTTTCAATGTTTATATTATCGGCAGTATTTTATGGTGTAGAAATAATTTCCCTGTGTTTTAATCAATCTTTAGCTTTAAACCAACATGTTTAGATATCGTTCTTAAACGAAATTACAAAAAAAAAATTGTGGTAAAAGTGTTAAACAATTCAAAAATAACGGTATATAGTACCCCATTACTCTTCGGTTTGGTCAGAAATACATAAACATTAAATTAGAAAATCATATTCATTGCGCAGAATCAATCATCTTAACTGTACTCGTCGCACATTCCGCCGGACATCTTCACCACTGTGGCAAAGTTCAATATCTCTACACATACCTATACATTTATTTAGACAAATCTCCAAGGAGTGATCATCCGCACTTGCAAAATTAGCGCATGGGCACTCAAAAATTTCAAAAATAATCGTGAATTGCGACTAAATAATCTCTCAAAATCTCAAAAATACGTAAACATTAATTTAGATTTTATATTAATTCCGGGCACTGAAGCCCCTCCTCTGTACTCGTTTACGTATACCACCGGCCATCTTGACCGGCTCACCTCGGTAAAATTCAAAATCTTTTCGCATTGACTATGAGCCATCGCCACCTTTACAAGACTTGGCACGGGTTTAAAAATGACCATAAGGCTTTGGGGAAAAGTTTGTGCATATTTCTCGCACACCAGCGATTGATTTTGGATCAAATTGTGGCCCCACGTATAGTCGCGTATTGCGTCCATGTTAATTACATATACTTCACCTACCTTTGTAAATTTCCGTGACCGAGGCGGGAATTCATCGTGACTGCGGTGAAACACCATCCATGCTACCCCCGTGAATTATACCAAACGACGCCTCGGGACCTGGGCAAGACACTGGTGGTCATTCCTGGACGCTTTCGAGGAATTTTCGCCGACAATGAGCAGTTTTCCGGGGACCCACGCGGAAGGCTTCTTGTTGCTGCCATGTCTTCCCGTCGACTTGCGCAGTTGGTTTCACGGACATCCGAGGACTGTTCAAAAAGTATCCGACCTGTGGACCGGAACGAAAGGAACGTAACTATCATACCTGAACCATAAAACACTAATCCCTGCAAAGTTTTATCCTTAGGACTGCACACACACACACTGCCAGCGAACTTGCAATTTTTGGAAGCATTCCGTTTTTTGAATTTAGTTCAATTGGGCCGTCGCATTCTGCATAATATTTATTTTTCTATTTAAACCGGGTACTGTGTATATGTCATCACTCACAGGTTCAGTAGCCTCTACCAATTCTGTCTATGGCCGTGTAATACTGTTTATCGAATGATATATTTTATAGAAATATTCGTATATACTAATACAGATGTAATGTTTTAGGTACAATTTAACGGATTGAGAGTGTTAGTTGCAGCACGAAGCGAATCTTAGGTCGAAGGGCCGTAGGTTTCAATACGATATGAATGAAGCGAAATCTGTGAATGCAAAACTTGTTTAGTAGATTGCTCACTGGCAGTAGCGTAGCACACAGTGGTCCAGGAATCGACTCTAGCTGGAATAAATACTAAATAACTAAATTGCAAAAATCCATTCAAAATGTTTTCTTTCAGCAAACTTTATATCGTAGGATACATTTCACATATGCTTTAACATTTTAGGTATGTAGTTATATATTTGAAATTTCAGATGGTTGATGAATGATATCATCAACCAAGCTTCTCCCTACGCTGTCATGTAAAAGTACATGAGCGGGTATTTCCATTTCTTTTTCTAATTCAGTCATAACGTCTTTGTAGCCCTCTTCAGGAACACGATCCTCTTGGAATTCAGCATGGTTTTCCGAATTCTCTTTTATAGCCATTGAAACAATATACTGGACTCTAGAGGTAATGTTAACCTTTAACAATATAATAATATGTAGAAGGCAGACTGACTGATTTTTTTTTATCTTCTCCATGAATTTATAATAATTGTAAGCGATTATTAAAAACTCCTAACTCTTATATGGCTACAAAAAGTAACCAATACCTTTATATCAAATCCTTCTAAGTCTATTGAAAAGAATTAGCCATAACTTTAATTAGTCATAACATTAACCAGAATTAAGACCACTTCTTTTCATCCTCTTCACGAATGATGTGGTAGACTGTTTTAGCTTCTCGCAAGTCGTCATATTTGCTGACGATATGAAAATATTTAAAGTAGTTAATTCTCAGGAAGACGCAGCTGAACTTCAAAAGGACCTTAACAGATTTGGAGTCTGGTGCTCAATATATAATCTATCAATTAATGAGAGTAAATGCAAGCAATTAATGTTTTCTAGGCGAAATACACCACCAAGCTATACGTATGCTATTAACGACGTCGAGTTGGAGCGAGTTATCTCAATACGAGACCTTGGAGTTCAGCTAACTGAGAACTATTCATTTAGGGAGCATAATGCAAATATTTGCAACAAAGCCTTGAAAATGTTGGGTTTTGTCAGACGAAACACCAGAGATTATCACGATGTTGCTGCTCTCAGATGTTTGTACACTGCACTAATACACCCCCACCTTGAATATGTCACCACCATCTGGTTACCCCACAATCAGACTTATCTTTTAAGGTTAGAGAGAGTGCAACGTAAATTCCTACTATACGCCGCCTACAAAATGGGAATTTTTAACGCCGATATTGTGATAAGTGATGTGGCTAAAACCTTAAATCTAAGTGATCTATCTGTTAGAAGAGACAACATCAATATTTGAAATATGTATAAAATTGTTAATGGTTTAATTGTTTGTCCAGCGTAATTGTCAAAAATTCCGTTGCATGTTCCAAGTAGAAATACCAGATCAAGAATACTTCTTTATATGCCAATTTGTAAAGCAGATTATTATTTGTACTCGTCAATACCGAGAATGGTCAGCTCGGCTAATTCTGTAGAAACCGTTTTTTTAACATTTCCCTTTCTACACTTAAGTCAATTTTTCTTTTATTATATAAATATTCTACAATATGTCTTATAACATTTAGTAGACGGTTAGGTGTGCAGCAGGCAGTCGCGCTGAATCCTCCCATTAGAGCATCCTGCATTCATTATAGTCCTCACTTCAACAGGTCTTTTGGGGTTCATCTTTTTAATCTTGAACGTTTGTTTCCAGCATCGTTGTCCATGAGTTTGGTCACCATTTGGTTTGGGTGGATTTTAGGACGCTCTTTATATGCCATTGAACCTGCTTTGATGGCTTGTTTTACCGTCGGGGTGTCGACGTCTATGTGTAGCCTTTTATTGCTTATGTACCATTGAGCGTCTACGATTGTCCGCAGAGTTTTGGATTGGAACCTCTGCAGGATTACCACATTTGAATTTGCAGCTGAGCCCCATAATTGGAGGCTGTACGCCCATTTCGGTTTGATGATACATTTATATATTAGTAATTTGTTCCATTTAGGCCCAGTTGTATGAACGGAGATCAGCTTGATCGTGGTTCAGTCACCTAGGATACAATTGTGTCAATAATGGTATCCTAGGTAACTGAATCATAGTCAAACTGATCTACGTTCATACAACTGGGCCATAGAGAGTTTGGATTTTCTGTTTTTTAGCCAATATAGTTTCCAGAATTGCAGTCCGGGAGCCAGGCGTTTGTTGTAGATGTGCTTTTTCCAAGTTAGCCGACGGTCCAGAATGATTCCCAGGTATTTAGCCTCCTCGGCTTGAGGGATTTGGGTGGATTTGGTCATGATGATTTCAGCTACCTTTCATTGCGGAGGGACACATCCTCTGCTTAGAATGGCGTAATACAGCTAAGTCAGGAAGGTGATACCTTCATCTGGTAACTCCTTCATGAGCTTAGCTGTCATTAGATCATACCCTGGGGCTTTCTATTGGTCTAGTTTCTTTATAATGCCACTGACTTCGTTTTTAGTGGCTGTTATTAGAGAGGATCCAGTTGATATATTTGGCTAATGATGCGTGAGCATCGCCAGATTTGGTTGTACCTTCGTCTGGGTTCCGAGTAAAAACTGATTTTAGATTATCTGCAAACACTTCGGCCTTTTCAATGTCCTCCCTACCTCATAAGCTGTCATTTTTACGTATTGTGGGTTGGAATAAGATAGGCTGTTTGACCATGTATGAGGTTCCAGCCTGTTTAGGAATAGAATTTCCATTACCTTCGACAGAATTGGAAGGAGGCTAATATGGCGGTAAGATATTACCTCTTCAGTCTCTCTTCCAGGCTTGACTGCCATGATGATTTCAGCTACCTTTCATTGCGGAGGGACATATCCTCTGCTTAGAATGGCGTTATACTGCTGAGTCAGGAAGGTGATACCTTCATCTGGTAACTCCTTCAAGAGCTTAGCTGTGATTAGATCATACCCTGTGGTCTTATTTTGGTCTAGTTTCTGTATAATGCCACTGACTTCGTTTTTAGTGACTGTTTTTAGAGGAGGATCCAGTTGATATATTTGGCCAATGATGCGTGAGACATCGCCAGATTTGGTTGTACCTTCGTCTGGGTTCGGAGTAAAAACTGATTTCAGATGATCTTAAATTTGGTTGTACCTTCGTCTGGGTTCGGAGTAAAAACTGATTTTACATGATCTTATATTTGGTTGTACCTTCGTCTGGGTTCGGAGTAAAAACTGATTTTAGATGATCTTAGATTTGGTTGTACCTTCATCTGCGTTCGGAGTAAAAACTGATTTTAGATGACACTTCGGCCTTTTCCATGTCCTCCCTAGCCCATAAGCTGTCATTTTTACGTATTGTGGGTTGGAATATGATAGGCTGTTTGAGTCTCTTGGTCACCTTCCAAAGGGCGTAATCTGTCGATGCAGTCGCATCTATGTATTTTAGGTACCCCTGTACTAATTCGTTACGGTCTATATTGAGGAGCAGCTTAAGTTCAGCTGTGAGGGTGTTTAGTCGTTTTTTATCACCATGGTACCTTGTTTGCTGTCATCTTTTCCTGGCTCTTCGTTTTTCTACTAGCTTGGTCCTTATGGGCTGTTAGTGAAAACAGTCTTCTTCCGGTTTAGGGGAGTTTACACTAGGGGAGGCATCCCATGCTGAATTTTGCACACATTGATTGAAGTGCTCCACTGCTTTCGGATGGTCAATTTCATGTTTTAACTGCAAGTTAATGTTTATGGTGGAGCTCCTTGAACAGCATCCAGATAGTTTTTCGGCCGTGCAGTCTACATGCTTTTACCCTTTTTGTGATTTGTTTGTTTAACATAATTAAGACTGGGGGTGGTCAAATGACAAGGCATAACTTGGGATACATGTTAGATACATGGGTGGAATTCCTTTACTGATGCAGAAGTCAAGAAAATAAGGGGTTTTTCCTAGGATCCGAGGGCCAGTAAGTTGGTTTGCCAGTTGAGATTATGTTTTAATTAAGTTTTTCTGCCGCCGCCCACAGTTTCCTCCCTTTTGGGTTTGTGATTCTGGAACCCCATGATGGGTGTTTGACGTTTAAGTTTTTCTGCCGCTGCCCACAGTTGCCTCCCTTTTGGGTTTGTGATTCTGGAACCCCATGATGGGTGTTTGACGTTATAGTCATAAGTCAAAGTTAAAACTGAGACAAACTGTATTATTATACAGGGTGTATCAGCCAAATGGAATAAATTCAATAATAAATAAATGGGGGCGTGTTCGAAAAAGCGCTCGGACACGTCGATTGTTATTTTTAGTTGCGCATTTTTTTCAACAAAAACTTTTTATACAGGGTGTGTCATGTGACCGTGGCCAATACCAACTTTCTTATTTTAAATGCAACACCTGGTATATTATTCAATTTTTTGATTCTTCAGAAAATTCTAGACATATTTCATGTACAATGTCCTATACCTATTTTCAACTGTTTCGGAAATATTAAGTGTGTATATTAAGACGAATAATGCTTGCGATTAGATCGGTCACGCCTGAGATGTTGTGTAACGTTAGAAGAAATTTCTATTTAAGATTAGGATGTTGCCAAGACGTTCACGGCGAGCATTTTGAACATCTCCTCCATTGAAATTTATTGGTTTCTTTTGTTTTTTTACATTATCAAGAAATAAACAGTATTACTTATTAGTTTTTGAGTGTGTTGTAACGAATTTCTGTAATCAAATAATTTTCTTTTTTTAATGTTAATTTTTGCAATAAATCTGAAAACACTTAATATTTCCGAAATAGTTGAATATAGGTATAGGACATTGTACATGAAATATGTCTATAATTTTCGGAAGAATCCAAAAATTGAATAATATACCAGGTGTTGCATTTAAAATAAGAAAGTTGGTATTGGCCACGGTCACATGACACCCTGTATAAAAAGTTTTTGTTGAAAAAAAATCCGCAACTAAAAATAACAATCGACGTGTCCGAGCGTTTTTTCGAACACGCCCCCATTTATTTATTATCGAATTTATTCCATTTGGCTGATACACAGTGTATGTAAAATCGAAGTGCAACCAAAAGTCATAAACCAGAGCGAATTTCGACCTTACTGGTAATCGGGGTTTAGGCACGTACTAGTACAAATACAAATGCAAAACAGCTTCGTCGTCAAATGTCAATAAGGTGGTCGTAAAAATACCGTGTGGCACTTCAAGTGCCGGCGATTGTATGTATTGTATTGGCAGGGTTTTGCCGTTAACAAATAAACAAATAAAATTAAAACACAATTTAATGGTTGGTGTAAACTCTTTATACATAACATAACAACCTTATTCTTACCTTATTTTTAATAAATTTGTCCATTTTCGACAAATATTTTTCAAACAAATCGAAAGAAAAAAGAAGCACAACACACTTTAATGAGGTTATACCAAACATAGGAGGTTTTGATAGAAAGCAACTGCAGCGACATAGAAGGTTTCAATAAATGCCGCTAGAGATGGATACAATCGTGCTGGATTTACAAGGTTTTGCAAGGCTGTGTGTCTGTATTTCAGGAACATGAATGATTCAGAAAGTGCAAAGTCTCAAAATACAGACTTGGGAGGTTTCGATAGTGAACCGACGCACCGTGGGGCAAATAAGCTATAAAGCTGGCATTAATCAGAAATATGTAATTCAATTTAGAAGCACCTACTTATAGGGCTTTCGTAGACCACTTATAACACTCTCTTAGACAGTATTCAAATGTTTGGTAATGTATCCCTACCGTCACTAGTGGTCGTTAGACGACGTGCCTTTGGATCAACTCTGATAACAGGTGAATTTGCACATTTGTCAGATTTCTTTTCTTTTCGCGTTTGTGCTGTAATTAATGAATAATTTGTTTTGCCATGGAATCATCAACTTCAGGTATGTAACTATATTTAAGAAACTTTCATTTTATTTTTTACGTTGTTACTATACATTTAAATACGCTGAAATAAAATGGTAATTGCATTTTGTTGCATTGTGATGGAATCTTTAAACATATAACTTTTTGGTTATGTTCAAGGTAGATCGAGCCCCATTTTTTTTTCTATTAAGTTTGAGTTACAGGAATATAGAAATCATTGGATTTTTTGCCACTTTTTGCAACTTTGTTAGTTGCGCAGTCATTTTCTTAGCTATTTGTGAATAAATGCTTTTTCTTAATTTACCCACATAATTTCATTCATTAGTCATTATTTGTTGTTTTATTTTAGGAACGAGTTCGAACACATTGTTTATTTCTACAAAATAACTCATAGATAGGAAACGATCTGGAGCAATTGATTTTGAGCAATAATACATCGTGGTAGAAGAGCTGAAGAAGCGGACAAATTATGATGGTAGTAATTTTATCGACCTAAGGCAAAAGCTATGGCATTTTCAATCAGAATTTAAGTCTCGATGGGCAAAGGCATTTAGAATAGATACAAAATTTTAGAAAATTAGTAAAGACTGGCTTGAAACCTCACTTGCATTCCTTCTCTGCATAAACCGCCTCTCCAAATACAAACGCGGCCGACCACATATTCCGTTTAAATTGTGTTCCGAACGTATACCTACAATAATTAAAGACCAAAGATTTGCGTGACTCCACTTCTGCGTCTTCCTTAATATATGCTACCTGTATGAGCTTAAGAGCTAACAGGCACGTTTAGACTTCGAAAGTTTTAAAAGATATGACAACTACAAAGTCCAAAACGAGCCAGCAAGTATCACACCGCTTACAAAAAAATTCTGGGAACACAGCAACTGCTTTTGTCAGGTGAAGATGCTCTGGCTGTTTTAATAGATGCTAAATTATCTCGTGAGCAATATGATGTTATACGAAGAAGTGCCCTAGAGAAATTCCCTTAAAAAATTGTAGAAGCAGCGAAAACGTTTTGCTATTCTATAGATATCACAGTAACAGAAACTAGTGAATCTGTTAAATTATAGTCTCAAACGTTTATGTCTAACATAAGAGCCCGTTATTAAAGTTCTTCAAAACTAGAAATTAAATCAGCTGTGTCTAGTATCGAAGTGGGGTTTTGATGGTTCTTCTGGACACAGTTCATATAAGCAAGCATTCTATGACTTGGAAGCCAACGATTCGGCAGTATTTATTACATGCTTAGTTCCACTTCGTCTAACATTAGAAGTCATAATATGTAAAAACCCACGTCCCGCATCGACCAGGTATTGCAGGCCTATTAAAATAGAATTCATAAACGAGTCTACTAATGTATCTATTGCGGAAAAAAAATGGATGACCAAATAAAAAACATTCAGAAAACCAATTTGATAGTTCTATCGAGGCAAGTGACAGCAACTCATAAATTAATCTTTGCCAAGGTAGACGGCAAAGTATGTAATGCTCTCACGGAAACAACTTCAACCTTAAAATGCTTTATATTTGGTGCAACATCGAAACGATTCATCAAGGTTGACGATATGATTTCAAGGGATATTAACCCTGCGAATTTGGAATTTGGCTTATTTTGCATTTGGCATATAAACTACCGCTTAAAAAGTGGCAAGCTCGCGGTCAAGAAGACAAAGCCATTGTAGCTCAGAATAAAGCTCGAATACAAAAAGAGTTTAAAGAACAATGTGGTTTCATTGTTGACAAACCTAAGCCTGGATTAGGTAACACGAACGATGGCAATACTGCCAGGCGTTTTTTTCAACATTCAGAACTTTCTGCTCAATTCACAAAAATAGATTTTGATTTAATAAAGAGGCTTCACATAATTATGATTGTGGTAGCCAGTGGATTTGAGATAGATGTGGAAAAATATCGTCTGTTCGCTTATGAAACGGCCAGACATTTCTTCTCGAAGTATCCTTGGTATATTATGCCCCCAACACTACACAAGTATTTTATCCATGGCCCAGAAATTATATCCTCAGCCCTTTTGCCTATAGGACAATTGACCGAAGAAGCACAAGAGGCTCGGAATAATGATTTCAAAAAGTACAGAGACCATTATACAAGAAAATGCAATAGGGAGAGAACTAACACTGACATTTTAAACTTTTTCTTATTGAGCTCTGATCCGGTGGCCACCAGAAAAAAAACGTTACAACATCTGCCAGCAGAAGCATTAGAGTTGTTAAAAGCTCCACTCGTTAAGAAATCTGATAAAAAAAATTATAACAGTAATATTGACGTTAGTGATGTAAGTGATGTTAGTGATGTTTGTGACGAAAGTGATGATCAAAGTAATGATAGCGGTGAGAGTTATGTTTAAAGGAGTAGTTGTAGTCATCATGCACTTCGATGTATTAAGGATTAAGACCGCTTTAACTATTTTATGTCGTATTATTTTTTCTGTGCGGCAAATATTAACAAAAAAATGATTGTACATTATTAATAAAATATTCTACCGTCAATCTATACGTTTTTATTTATTCTACATGAGTTCTTCAAATAAATACCACGCCAATCGTGTTTTAAGCTGAAATTTATTTATTGCCACTTTTGAATGTGTTGCTCCAGTGTGCGACGTGACGTTTCATTATATTCGGTTATAGATGATGAAGTCCTGTTTCTTTGGAGGCTAACTGAAGCTGGTCATCTCGTGTCCTGTTAAATTACGTGAGCTTGTTAGACTCCGATCTAGATGACGTGACATTTATAATAAGAATCAGTCTATTTGAATTTTCATTTATTTTATATCAAGCAATTCAAATACACAATTCTTGTTTTTGTCTACTTTGTAACTTTTTATTTGTTAGTGTCAGTCTGCCATATATCGTCCTGCATGTTAAATGGTAAAGCGCTAAATAAGTGAATCAAAAACTACTGATTTTAAATCCGTGGTATCGTTGGGTAGTTTTGATATATCTTTTAATATTTAATTTTGGTGGTGAAGCCTGGATATTTTGGTATTGTTATAGGTGTGAATAGATCGTAAGATTTCGATTAAGTGTCAGAGCCTAAATTGGGGTGCGAGTGTTTTCTAATTGATGTTATCAATCATACGGGAGAAGCGATACATTCTTGGCATTGTGTGTAATGAGTTGTCCATGAGTGTATAACATAACAGAGATACAATAAGTTAATTACTTTCGGCGGATTCCGTTTCCATTTAGTACCGCAACCGAATTATTCTCGTTATAGCTTTGTTATTGGGAGTTGATGGATGCGATAAGGCCTGGCGGCGGTTAATTGGACGCGCGAAGGGAAGATTGATGCGTCCCGATGGCGGGCGTAATAAAGTGAGAAAAAGCCGGGGCTAATGACGAAAATAAACAGGTAAATTGCTGGTAGTCCCGGTCTTTCTTTCGTTTATTAAGATCAATTAAGATTGTGGCGAGGCAGCATCCGCGCGAATTTCAGATAAAGACTGATAGCGGCGCGAGATAAGAGGCGGCGAGATGGGTCTTTGGGCCGCGCGCTTAATTCGTTCCTCTGGTTAATTGTGAGGACTTTTTGATTCCCCGCCTGTGTAGCCGTAAAGGTAATTTACGGCACTTTCTAGGGAGCGCGAGAATAATCGCGTACATCGACAGCTTAAATGATATATCAAGTGGCGGACTGTGGAGAAATCGGCTTACAGCGACCCGAGCGCTGGTTGGTGGAAGAAGAGGAACGGCGAAAATGCGACAAAAGCTCCTGGATACTCCTGCAGAGCGAGTCTTTAATCTATTGTAATATATGTGTGACAGGAACTGTTGTGGTCTCCTGCAAGAAGTGGAGTACACAATAGCTCCGCAGAAACCGTCGTTGATATGCGCCGCACGTACCAGAAGGTCGGCCAGACAATTCTTTAGTGTTCTGTGCTTCTTTTTAAGCCATCGCCGAAGCCCGGTAGCGGCAGTGCAGCATCTCGCGAGGCGGCTCGTATTGTTTCTCGGAGCTTGTCAATGCTCTGGAATTGTTTTCACATTACCAGGACCGGACTCTGCCCTCGCAGAAGCCGCGCGATGAAGACATTGCTCGCAAAAAGCCAAAGGGCGAGGACCCGCTATCAGCAATCACCGCGGTCATCAATCAGGAGGCTGTATTTTCACGGCCCATTAAGCAACGCGGTCAGCGGCGGAAATTAAAAATGCAACCCCATAAATCAGCCGATGTTTCGGCAGTGTTGTGAGCGCATTACACAGAAACGTCGAGATGACCGCTCGTGATCGGCCTCCGAAATCGCCGATCGCATCGAAGAAAACTGGCTTTTTTTCCTCATCCACCACGTCAGTCGTGAGAATATTTGATACGCCAATAACTGTTTTTGCGGGCGCATTCCTGCATCCCTCCTCCTGCCATTGTCCTTACCGGCATTCCTCCCGGTTAAGGGCCAATTTTGCGCAATCAGGAAGAGCCACCCTCCCAAGGAGCCTGTCGGAACCTCATGTCTCACGCTCCGTCACAGCTAGGTATAAACCTATCAGCCCCATATGAGGCAGTACAGGTGTGATACCATGCAGCATGTAAGCACCGCATACCGAGCCTGCAGATCTCGCAAACTCGCAGGGATCGACAGCCGGACAATATCTCTCTCACGGCGCTCATACTCCTTCAGCGATTTCATCAATCAATTCACGCGCATTGTTTCTCGTTTTGCTCCTCTGCCCACCGGTGGACATTACGCAACTCGGGTCCATCAATTCCCGCCGACAATAATTCAATTAGGCGCCGATTTTCACACACGCTACGGCGCCCAATGATGAAACTTTTATCGCCGAGACTTTCACAAGCACTTCTTCACAAAAATTAAACGCACAGGCATAAATCACGCCACTAAAATACGGGTTTAATGGCGAGACATTAACACCATAAAAGAATTGAATGAGACTCGTAGTTATTGATTTTTGATAGTTGCGCAAAACCGATTTGTTCACTTTGCATTGTTATTTCTAGCACATAAAATTTACCAAAAGTTCCCGAGATCATTGCTAGTTAAAAATTATTTACTTTGCCTATAGTAAATTTATACATATATTTTATATACAGGGTGCGGCAAGCTAACGTCCTTATTTATATATAAATAAAACACAATTGGTGTGAGTTTCACAAAATATTTAATGTTGTACTGCGACAATTGTTTCGCCAGATAGTGGCTTCATCAGGCAGATGAAAACTGATGAAAAGGTTTCATCTGCCTGATGAAGCCACTGTGTGGCGAAACAGTGGTCGTAGTACAACACTAAATATTTGGTGAAACTTACACCAATTGTGTTTTAATTATATATTAACATGGAGTTTAATCATGTATCAGCCTCATCAATCTGATATTTTAACGTCCTTATTTGAGCGCTCTGAAGATTAGGGGAATCCCAGGGGATGGGCATGGTCCCGTTCGAGAGAGGGTATCCCAAAGTTTTGTGATCTGTGATCTGTGACCTGTGACCTGGAAATGTGACCTAAGTCACTCGAAGCAAGTTCTGGTGTGTAAGGTGGGTGAGAAATATCCTGGAATCAGAGTTGATCCAGTATCTGACCAACAATTTCACTGGTGTGTGAAGATGCATTATCATGAAGAAAAAACACCTTTTTTGGAACCATTTCGGGTCATTTTTCAGCAATAACTACCTGTGGTTGATTAATCAATGTTTTTTTATCGGTTCCTCTAAACAATATTATGCACCTGATTGATTGTTTTCGGAGTTGTTGCCGTTCTTGATGTTGTGGTCATACAACATCTTGAAGGCTCATCTCATCACGTTTAAATGGTGCTACCCAGTGACAAATCTTTGCTTTTGAAGGCGTATTGTCACCCAAGCTAATAAATGACATAATAAGCAGCGGGGAAACACCAAGAGAATGGAATAAAGGAATAATTCAACCAATACATAAGAAAGGGGATAGAAGAATATGCGAAAATTACAGAGGAATCACACTAGCAAGAATACCAGGTAAGATAATGACCAGGGTACTAGAAATAAGGATGCGAGACAAACTAGAAATAACAACAGAGGAGAGCCAGTGCGGATTCAGTAGAGGGAGGAGTACGCAAGACCCAATTTTCATACTCAGACAACTAAGCGAGAAACTAATTAAGAAGAACAGAGAAATGCACATACGTTTCGTAGCTCTCGAAAAGGCATTCGACAAGATGAAGAGAGAGGACATATGGAACGAACTAGCAGAAAGAGGAATAGAGGAGGAAATAATAGTGCGGATTCAGAAGATGGAGAATTACGCAAGACCCAATCTTCATACTCAGACAACTAAGAGAGAAACTAATTAAGAAGAACAGAGAAATGCACATATGGTTCGTAGATCTCGAAAAGGCATTCGACATAAGGAGATAGGACATATGGAACGAACCAGCAGAAAGAGGAATAGACGAGAAAATAATAAATATAACAAAATACATTCACACAGAAAACAGAAACATAGTGACAACAAACAATGAGAAATCAAAAGAACTCGAAATGAAGAAAGGAGTAAAACAAGGTTGCGTGCCAAGCGCTTTGGTTTTCACAAGTGTATTGGATAAGACGATGAAGAAAAAAAAATGGAGAATGCTAAAAATTGGATATTGGAAAATGGAGATAACAAAAATAGCAGAACTAATTTTTGCGGATGACATAGCAATAATTGCAGAAACAGAAGAAGGACTGCAACACAACAAGGAAATAATTGAGAAAGAGATTTAGAAAATAAACATGAAAATAAATTACGAAAATACAAAAATCATGATAATTGCCAAAGAGAAAAAGGAACACGAAATAAAGATACAAGGAAAAAAAATCGAACAAGTGGAACAATACAAATACTTAGGAACAATCATACAGAACAATGGTAAATTAGATAGTGAAATAGAAGATAAAATAGGAAACACAGCAAAACTATGTAACTTGTTATAAAACACCTGTTTTTTGTGAAGGAGATATCAAGAGACACAAAAACATAAATAGTCAAAAAAGTAATTGGACCAACACTAACTTACAACAACGAAACATGAATGATGACAGGAAAACAAATAAAAAGAATAAATGCCATGGAGATGAGATTCCTAAGTAAAATAGAAAACAAAAGAAAAAGAGACAGGGTAAGGAACGAGATGCACTGGAAAAACTTAAAAATAAAAGCAATACAGGAAAAAATAACAGAATGCCAAATGAGGTGGTATGGACACATGATACGAATGAGAGAAGAAAGAAACACTAAGAAAATATACGAGACAAGAGCAACAGGAAAACTACTGAGAGGAAGACCGAGAAAAGAGAGGAACATCGCAATAAAAGAAGAGGCAACAAGAAAAGGAAACACGTGGGAATAAATAAAAGAATTAACAAAAGATAGGAGGAAGTAGAGAGAATATTATTAAAATTAATGATGTAGGCCGTACACCGAAAGGTAGATATGCAAATAAATAAATAAATAAATGAATTATCACCCAATGTTTGCTACATATCGGTTAATAATTTAGTTGTGCTAAACTTCTAAAAAAATAACATACTAGGTTAATAAAGAAAACACTTGGTAAAGTTTCACAAGTTTTATTGAATTGCTCTACAATTGTTTCGCCACTGCTGCCATTCTCAAGAGAGATAAAACTAGTTTTATCTCACCATTCTTGAGAATGGCAGCAGTGCCGAAACAATTGTAGAGCAATTCTATAAAACTTGTGAAAACACTTGGTAAAGTTTAAACAAAATAATAGTCACATCTAACACATCTAAAAGAAAAATTTCGTGGCTTAAAAACTTGAGGAGTTGGTACTCCACACCAACCACAGGCCTCTTCCGGGCAGCTGTGAACAAAGTAAAGATACCCAACATCCTGAACGGATAGGCACTTGCAGAAGAAGAAGAATGTACATGGTTCCTGGTCATTCATACCTACGCAACGATACAGAGTTCGGGATGATAGAAAGTGCAAATCAGAACAATCATAGCCTGTTTGTATTACAGCACTGGTTTGATGTCATCAAGACTGCAAAAAAAGCCATGTTTTGAGGTTCATCCTATGAGGAGAGAAGTGTTCTTAAGTACAAAGGAGCTTGAAGAAAACATGGAGAACAGGAAAAACGCTGTCGATGGTGAAACGGTTCAAAATCAGGTGGCTTCGGTTCGAAAAAGGGAAACCGTTTAGGGTTTGATTTATACATTCCTCTGACAAATAAACCCCGTTTAGAGTTTTAGATCTAAAACAGCGGCCTGCAACAGTACAAAATAAAAATGATATGATCAAAAAAGGTATACATTTACCATCACTTCTTGAATTGCAGCAAAGCCCTCTTTACGCTCATCGCAGACCTGTTAGCAGCAAACACAAGACTTGCAGCCTCTTTTGCCTTTCATCCCCCAGTCCACCACTAGTACTTTAAGAATCTACCTTTAGAGGTTGCTACAAGAATAAGGGGAGTAGAATTTGAAGATAATTATGTTGATGAAGAAAACGATGAAATTTTTTACTTGTAACAATGAACCTTTTTTTTCAATGTTGCCATGGTGTTCATTACTATCGTGTGGAAAGTGTGTCTTTTTTTGTAATAATCCAATATTAAATTCGACCTCAATTCAAAAATTGTTTTTTTTGTCATAACCACATGTTTTAAAAACAGTTGTTTTAAAATAATAATAGTAGCACAAAAAAACCAAGCCCAGCTTGCTGAGAAAGTTCAGCGCAACTAACAACCAACTCCATTAAAAACAAAAAGGTTAATAAATATAAAAAACTAAATTTTATTTAAATACAACTTTGCTTATGCCAATATTTATGTAAGAATGTGTTGTTTACCATTATTTTTTGTTTGTTATTAAACTATCAAAAATAAAACAGTTATGATTTTTCTCAGCTTTAACTTTTTTGGAGTTGGTTGGTTGTTGCTTTGAACTTTCCATGTATTCAATCATTACAATATTTCAAGATAACTTAATGTCCCAAAGGAGCTGGTGACATCTCACTAACAACTTGGTCATAACACACCATAATGCTGTTCCACTGCGTTTAAAGATGTTGCATTTAAATTCTGGTGGCAGTGCCTCCTAGAAACTATAGTCACGGTAGTGTACACCATTGTAATAATTTCGTTCATATTAGTTGTAGATTGCTTATGCGAGTTAACTTGATAGTCTTATAATCGAACAAAAAGTAAATTTTTGTTTTCTCGTTTATGAAGCCGCCTGGTTTTTATTCTTGGTATAATAGTTTCAATAAATGTACACGGTTATATTTTATTGAAACCCTTCTGGCTAACTACCAATTACGCATACAGCGTAAGATAAGTTAAGGCGAGAAATAATTTTTATTGCGGTCACGTAAACCCCTTTCCGAGCGGTGCGGCGAAACTGATATTTTATGTGGCGCGCAGAGTCGCAAATGGTGGAGAGACAATTGAATTTCCGATGCTGTCACAAATCAATTTAAAAGTTGAGCGAGCGCCTGAAATTTCCGTGTAATTCGTCCGGCTTAATCGCGCAATAAATTCAACGTGGAATAAAAGTAAAACGCTATATTGTGCTATTATTTAATTCAATGGCAGCAAATGAATTAAAGATCGGCGGCCGATACGATCCGCGCGCATTTTTCCCCGGGGGCCTCCGCCTGTATAACGTACGGTCGCCCCCCCGTTCGAAAACGGACGTGTTTATTGGGGCCGCCGCGCGTTAATATCGCGATAATGCCGAATAATTCATTACGTGCGGGCCGGAGCAATTAAAATTTAATTAAAACTGGGCCCCGATAAATTAGGAATCCGGAGCTTATTTATCATTGCCGGCTCAGGGGTGCCGGCCGATTTCACACGGATCCCGTCCAAATCAATCATACACGCCCTTCTTAAAGCCCTTGACAATAACCGATTTGTATTCAGAGGGATTACGAGATAAGGGATCAGTGGAGGACTCGTAGGAGCGGTGCAAACGGATGCTGAGCGCGTCACGTCACTCCTGACGATTCAATTTTAAAATAATAAACACGTATCGAGCGGCCCATCTAAATTATGTTATAATTGTCGGCCAGCTCCGGGTCCTAAATAGTTAATATTCGGAACGCGCCATAAATCATCCACCGCGCTCACGATTCGGATCGGACGCGTCCCCTCGACCGCACTAATTTAATTAACAAACCCAATCGTCATAATTATGAATCGGTCCCACAATCGGATTAATAACGAGGGCCCCTACGTTAATTGAACGAGCCCCGGGTCCGCGGAGATACTGACCGCCAGAACCGCCAGATGTGGGCCAACCGCGAACAACAGAGACAAATTGAATGTGCCCCATGGATTAATCAGCGGGGACTCGTTACGTGCCTAATTAATTTTACGGGGACCACGGCAAACTGCCGCGACAGATTGGAAATGGGGAGTCTTCAAATTGGAATACGTATGCTGCATGTGGACGTGTCGCGAAGAGACTAATTCAATTTGGCAAGGTTAATTGCGTGACGATTTATGATGTGCAAGGAGATGTTGCGAGATAAGTGCGCTCTCATTCTTTGCATTCTGCAGTCCCGCTGATTTGGCAGTCAATGTATTTTTTTTTGCTCAAATTTCCCAAATTATATCCAGCCTGCATATACTTAAGTACCTCGATAATCCAGGTACTTAAGTACTTCAACTAGAAGATATACTTCGCGCAACGATAGTTTCTTTTTATGACATTGACTTGCAATACAAATTATAAGGGTGGGATTGTTAAACCACTTTAAGTTAGGTATCATAAAAGTCCAGGTATCCAGTCCAGGCTTTGGCTATAATGTTGATGCACCAAAGAGTTGCCAGTGACAAAGGGCCGGTCGATACCTGGACTTTTATGATACCTAACTTGAAGTAGTTTAACAATCCCACCCTTATAATTTTTATTGCAAGTCAATGTCATAAAAACAAACTATCATTGCGCGAAGTATACTTTCCTTAGAGTTTGTAATATGACTTATTATTTGGCTATATTAGATATCGCAATTTTTTTCAAAATTTTCAACAGTTACTAGAGACCAGAAGTGTCGATGCATTTGTTCCTAAATATCTGATTAACACCCACGCAAAACTAATGTAGATACAGAAATAATAGCCTAATATACTTAGGCTATTTCTAATTCAGGGAAAATAATCATTACACATAGGAGCTGCCTGATTTCTTTTCACTGCTTCCTATCTTGCGGTACTTGATAGCAACTCTTCTCTGATTTTTCTTTTATGTCATCTTGCCAACGCCTTGGCGGTCTATAAATCCTATCATATACCACCTATAACACCAAACGCTGGCAAGATGACAAAATAGAAAAAGCAGATAAGAGGTGGTACCAATTAGCATAAGATAAAAAGATAGGAAGCCGTCTGGAAGCAGTGGAAACAATTAGGGGAAGCCTATATCCAGGAGTGTGAAAGGCTACTAAAGATGAAGAAGACTCATTATACATACAAATAAAATAAAAATGAACAGGATTACTGAAATAGATATTGCACATTTAATTTGAAGCACTTTTATGGGTTTTTTAAATATCTGATATTTTGAAATACTTGCTAAAAATCCAGTAAACAACCACTTACAGTTGGTAGATTTCAGTTAAAAAAAATAACGGGAACTGATTTTTCTTACCAGTCTAAATATGAATATTCAAGTCGACGAGTTAAGCCATCTGTCATCAGTAGAGAGGACAGAGGCAAACAGGCAGACCGATAGACACCACTTCAAAAACCACCATTTCTGATTAAAAAGAGGGACATATCAGCAAAAATGTAAAAAAATGTAAAAAATATATACACTACTCAAAACAATTATCACATAATCCAAAAAAACATGACTTTTTAATTTATTTTTTATATTTTTCAATTTATTATGTTAGTGGTTCAAAGAATAACAAAATTTAAGATAATGTTGATAAAATTTAAAGAAAATTAGGAACAGATATTTGAAGTTAACAAAAAATACTCAAAATATCATAAAACAAATTTTTCTAAATTACTGGTATCTGTTTAGAATTATAGTTTTAATACTCGGTGTTCCCTCCTCTGGCTCATATTACTGCCCTACAACGCCTTTCCATGCTGAGAATTAAATTTTCCACTAGCTGCTGAGGAATGTTATTCCATTCTTCCACAAGTGCTTCAGATAACTCGTTTAGAGTTTGTGGTACATTTAGCCTACTTCTTAGTCGTCTGCCAAGATTGTCCCACATGTGCTCTATAGGATTTAAGTCAGGTGATCTTGCTGGCCAGTCTATTGCTTCGATATTAACCCTCTGGAGATACTGTTGCACTATTTGTGCGGTGTGTGGGCGGGCATTATCATGCATTAACAGAAAATCATGACCAATGAATGGAGCAAAAGGCATGACATGTTGTTCTAAAACATCTCGGATATACCTGTCTGCATTTAAAGTTCCGTTATGAAACACATGTAACTCTGTACCTACTTGTGAGTTGATTGCTCCCCAAACCATGATTCCGCCCCCACCAAAGGCATCCAATTGGTGGATATTGCATTGGGAAAATCGAGTCTCTGGAGTTCTCCACACTCTGTGACGTCGATCGTTGGATGAAAGAGTGAATCTCGACTCATCCGAGAACAAAATATTCGCCCATTGCTGGTGAATCCAAACCACATGTTCTCTTGCAAAAGCAAGTCGCCGTACTCGATGTTCCCTGGTTAAACGAGGGCCCGTTGCTGGACATCTAGCATTTAAATGGATTTCATGTAGTCGGTTTCTAACTGTTTGATCTGAAATTCTTGTATTGTGCACTTGGTGTAATGAGTCTTGTAAGAATCTAGCGGTAACTGTTCTATTTCTGCGAGCAGAAAGTGTTATGAAACGGTTTTCTATTGGATTTGTGGCCCTTAGTCGTCCTTGTCCTCGGCGTCTGGAATATCCATGAGTTTCTCGAAAACGTTGGTACACCCTACTAATGGAGGATTGGGCCACATTTAAAATTTGAGCCACTCTCACTTGTGTCAGCCCTTCCCGGAGAAGAAGAACTGCAGATTGAGCTTCACCATCTGTTAAATGTCTTGTATTGCGTCTATTATTGTTTTACTTTATTTTATACGTAGTTTTAGAACACAGAACCGACGAAATTTCGAATTTAAAGTAGAACGCACAACAAGTGCGTTCATCAAGTCTATGCCTTGGAAGTAATAGTGCCAATGTTCAAATTTTACGATTTTGAGTTATGTCTACCATTCATCTCAAAACTGTCTGTTGTATCAATAGAAGAAGCCCCCTATCATCGCTCTACAATTAAAAAAAATATTTTGTGTAGTGCAAATATACATAATATTAATCAATAATCAATTAATTATTAAACAACTATAAAAATAATGGAATTATGTTTATGCACTCTCAGGTGTAGGGTAATAAAACTTTTTTATTTTAATGAATTAGTTTCGGCTTGGGAGTCGTCATCAGCATTCAAATCTATTTAATTAAAAATTACATTTTAGTTACAGGAGACACGTTTTGGTTTATTACTTACAGTCTATATATGTTCAAATCTGAAGGTGTTGAGATACATCGTGTGTTGCCAGAGTATACGTGAGAATTGTGTGAAATGTAATGATTATGAGTTTAATAGTTTGCTGAAATTTGTCCAAATGGGTCTAGGTTTGCTATATTTTCTTATGACTTTAAATATTTAGAAAGTAAAATTGTGACTGCTCTCTGACGTTTAGTTAGTAAAAATTGAAGTTAAATTTAGAAAGGATGATAATGGATTGGACGATGAAGTAAAAATCATGTGGATGTGCTACCTGTGTATAAAGAAAATATTGTGTTAGAAATGAGATTAAGGGTTTCTACTCAACTATATCTACATACCACATGTTGCCCAGTGTATAATGTTGTTTGTTTTTATGTTTTATGCAATTATTATTGTGTTGTTTACTGGGTGTTCTGAGATGTAATTTATCAGAAACGTGTGTTAATAGGGGTTCGCCATTTTGTGGCGCGAAATCATATTGCTGAGCATTCTATATGTATTGCAATTACATGTTGTTGAGTTAGGTTGGTAACGTTAGAAACCTGTAAAGTGGTGTGAAATTCAAATAAATTTGGTCGTTCAAACTTTATGTGTGTCATATAAAATGTAAAACAAAAGTATATCTATCAGTTAAAATTTGCCATTTCCACAAAACTAACACAATGTACATTGGCCCTTTTACTTCCAAGGTATAGACTTGATGAAGCACATGTTGTAATTATAAAAATATTAGTACAGAAATTTTCGAATATCTTTTTCCAATAATTTTGAAAGTTACTTCTGCATCAATCCACTGGTAAATGTGAAGTTAAACAAGTTTTATTCAAAATTATTTTATTTAGTAAAATATCACTGAAATGAGTTCACCTCGTGATCACTGAAATGATCACCTCAAATACTTCGCACATGTTAAACGATACATAATATATTGCCTACTCTAACTTGGTCTGCAGTGGAGAACCGATGTACGAATAAATCTATGTAGATAATGGAACTCATGGCTCAAAAATCTAAGTAAAATTCAGACTCATATCTAGTGAACTCTTTCATCGAGCTGAATAAAGTGAAAAAGGTATGCTAATCGATAACGTCCGCATATGAAAATGAAGAGTAAGTTATAATACATTAGGTTATATTTTTATTTTGATAAGGAAACAGTTTAAATTGGTTTATTTTTGTCGAATTTCGTAGTTTTGCAAAGAAAAAGATCTCGCTATTCTTTGTGTACAAAATAATGCAAGGAAAAATAATTCTTGATAATTTTTAAGAAGCATAGAATTTTTTGTATTTTTTATTTCTTTAGCTACATCAAAGATAACAACTTGAACAATCAAGAACATTAGTTTTTATATCTCGAAGAATGACGCATCTGCTATTCCAGGCTCACCTCCGCTGCAGTACACCTAGTCCGGAAACAGCGAAGATCCGTCCGAAAAAACTTCATTTTAGGTACTTGTAACAAACATATCTATTTCCTGGGAAATACAACGAACTTTTACGGTACGGTACGGTATTTTTGTCATTTTTGTCAAATTTTGGATTAACCACTTTTTCTTGTATGCCCGCGATATTTAAATTTGATTCTTGTAGAGTATTTATATTTTTTAGTTAAAATAACCTCTTTGTTCTTGAGATAATAATCTTGCAAGGAAATGAAATCCACAAATATTGTCTACCTTTACAAACCAAGAGAGAAGATTGAAAGTTATTGTACAGGAAAAGCACGAAATTTAGAAAGACTTTATAAATATTTGTTAATACTAATGCTACAATTTATATTTCTATTTCGTAGAGATTTCGATATGAAATTAGTACAAATTATAAGACTAGCAGATATACGTTTAAAACTTTCTGAATTTTTTTTGAGATTCTGGATATCACAAAAACATTTCTCTATTTTAAAGTACTTAAACAGGGTGCCAAAAAAGTCTGGAAATTATTATAATTATCCTTGCTCGGACCATTGCTACAATGAAAATTGAGGAAAAAATCTGATTCGAAGTTATTGGACAGTTCATTTGCTACACTTTGAAATTATTTTCGAGTGTAAAGAGTATACTATAAATCCGGGACACAATATTTCATACATAGTATGTCATACACAGTCTCATTTTTAAATGGAACACCCTCTATATTCTTTCATTTTTGGAATCTGCTTTATATGGGTTTCACAAATCATTTTTAGTTTTAGGAATCAGATGCAACGTTGTCAAGTTATTCACATTTTAATCAAATTTAACGAAAAATCATGGACGTAGAAAAAAATCAACAAAACCTTATTATAAGAGATCAATGAAAGAGTCTGGGTATGCAAGTAGCCAAGCAATGTGCCAAAATATACATAATATTTGGACTCACGTTCAATACACAGGGTGTTCTGAAACATCGATCGAATTTTGCTATTTTCAAATGGCTTCATAGGTATTTATTTCGAAAAATCACAAAAATAATTACAACAAATATTCGATCTGGAACAATTGCCTTCGATATCGGAGCGCATTATTGAATACGTTTTCAATGGATATCTACGTCTTCCGGAGCACACAGAATTGGGTGTCGAATGCTTGGGATGTTTGTATCGTTGAGTATTGTATTAATGGAAATTGTATTGCTGGGCGCCGGTATTACAGAATACACGTATCGATGGATATTTTGTCGATATATCGAAAAAAAGTGGGGATGATGATTGCAGAAATACATGTGGCAACGCTGCATTTCGCTGTCAGATCAGATGTTTGACTTTGACAAATAAATACTTTCAGAGCATGTAAAATGCAAAACAAATATATTAACCTTGTTTGTTAATGACACTGTTGTGTCCACCGGTGCACACTTGTGTTGTACTGTTTGTGTTTAAAACAATCTGGCTTAGTGTGGAGGCCTAGCAAACGACAGAACAGAATGTCAGGACAGAGGACATGAAGCAGTGATGGTGCTGGGAGGCTAGAGGTTACCCCCACAATGAGTTGGCCGAAAAGGGCAGTCAACGGAGTCACACGGGTCTGTGCGGAAACAATGACGGAAGGAAACCATGGCACCGGATTATTATAGGTGATAGTTGCACGTCGTAGCGATTTGGGTCTGATCTGCACCGTGATATCCGTGAAAGATTATTAATATTGAGTTACATGAAGACGCTACACCCTATGCTTCTTCCCTATGCTCTTCGAAGATTGTACCTACATGAACTTTATGTCGAGTTGATTGTTGTGAAGTGTACACGTGAAGTGTTGTGAAGACGCTACACCAACTACATGAACTTTGTGTCGAGTTGCTTATTGTAAAGTGGACATGCCACGTCCAAAAACACATTATATTTGTACATGAAACTATTATGTAAGAAACAAATTGAATATCAACATTGTCACACCTTTTTTATCATATTTACATTTGTCCACTTCTGTGAGTAGTAATCCCGAGTTACGTTGTGTCGTTATTGGATAAACACTTGTATGACTGAATAAAATTAAATATCTTGGATAGATATTCATAACAAATTAAATTGCAAAACCCATTGTTGACAGTTAATTTGTGAAATGTCATATATGTACATGTTTCGTGGACATAAAAATTGTCTCTGCTTATTTGATGGCTTTCTTTCTTTATATTTCGTTATTAATCGGTACTGTCCCTCTAAATTAAAGGTTAGCAGCTAATAGTTAATATCTGTTATATACTTCTTTGACTTACATTAAATAACTACGTTGCTTTTAAATAAGTTGCGGAAGAATTTAAAGAATTGTTCAATGAATTTTAACACTTAACTGTTAACTTCTAATTTAGAAGAACAATTTACATTAAAAAATAGAGTATTAAATAAAATTACACCGCCATAAAATGAGCAGTGACATTTCTTATGTCCGCCAGTTTTGTTTTTCAATTGCTAGGTTGCATGGCTTGCACTTTGTGAATGTTTTCTATCAACCCCCGCAATGAGTGGCCCAAGGGAGCACTCAACGGAGTCACACGAGTCTGTGCGGAAACAATGACGGAAGGAAACCATGGCACCGGATTATTATAGGTGACAGAGTAGTTGCACGTCGTAGCGATTTGGGCCTGATCTGCACCGTGATATTCGTGAAAGATTATTAATATTGAGTTACGTGAAGACGCTACACCAACTACATGATCTGCGAAGATTGTATCTACATGAAGTTTGTCACACCTTTTTTATCATATTTACATTTGTCCACTACTGTGAGTACTAATCCCGAGTTTCGTTGTGTCGTTATTGGATAAACACTTGTATGACTGAATAAAATTAAATATCTTGGATAGATATTCATAACAAATTAAATTGAAAAACCCATTTGTTGACAGTTAATTTGTGAAATGTCATATATGTACATGTTTCGTGGACATAAAAATTGTCTCTGCTTATTTGTTGGCTATCTTTTTTTATATTTCGTTATTAATCGGTACTGTGCTTCTAAATTAAAGGTTAGCAGCTAATAGTTAATATTTGTTGAATACTTCTTTGACTTACATTAAATAAATACGTTCCTTTTAAATAAGTTGCGGAAAAATTTAAAGAATTGTTTAATGAATTTTAACACTTAACTGTTAACTTCTAATTTAGAAGAACAATTTACATTAAAAAATAGAGTATTAAATAAAATTACACCGCGATAAAATGAGCAGTGACATTTCTTATATCCGCCAGTTTTGGGATGGGCATGGGATTATAATACTTTAAACTTTAATGTGATTGTTTTCCATCAATGCTTACATGTTTGTTATATTTTATTATTTGTTAAATTTTATTCTTTGAGCCAATCTATTAAGAAATTATTGTACTGTATTATGTAAATTGTCTATGATTTTTAAGCCTTGTGTAATATAATATTAATATAATAATCTAATAAAAAAATATGTTCAAGTGTTTTTTTTTGAAATTTAATGTGGATTAAATGCACCTGATAAATTTAAGCCCTATCTTACAGTCTCCGATTACCTATCTAAAAAAGGCAGTTATTCATTTGATACTATTGCGGGGACAGAAAACTAACCATCAATTAACCCTCGAGCGCACGAATGTCAAATATAGTAAAAGTAATAGTTTTCATTAATATTCTTTTATCGGTTTTAAATTTCATGTACCTTCCTGAAACATATTAAGCCATGTAATTAACAACGTTTTAAAGAAAATTAAATTTTACTTTTTGAGTGAGTAAGCATTTTGGTCCCACAGACCAACCGGGGGCTTTCATATGTAAAATAATGCGAAAATATAAATAAATACGAGCGAAGTTAAATTCATCTGTCCACAACTGGTTTTGATTAAAATTTTAATTCAAATCAATTACATCTTGCATTCAACGACTTGACATAAAGAGAGAAATCATCTTCTAACAGAGATTGTACTTTTGTATAATGGAAGTGGTAGTAAGCTTCTGATTTTAAAATACACTAAATGACTCTGTAATTTACATTTAAAGTTCATCCAATTCCTCGAATGCTGGTGTTAGTATTATCTTCATCGGCTTGCAAAACAGCTTCCTCAGCTTGGGCAGTTTTTGCTGTGCTTTGCCTACCTACCGTCTCTTGGTTAGCATCTACTCGAGCTTTTCATCTTATATGCTGATCAAGTCTTTGCAAAACATTTTCAACTGAATATCTCCTGCATGATATTATGCAGCGCACCAAAATTTTTCGCCACATTTTCCAGAAAAAGCATTCGTTTTCGAAAACAGTAATATTGGAAAACAGTATTCGTTTAAAACACAAATAATAATTATTAATATTTATTTATAATTATTATTATATTTAGCACTAATTATTCAAATTTCAATAGTAATAATTAAATGATTGATGGTATTGTTCGAAATTTTGGTACAGAAAACAGAAAATTTATAGTAATGATTCAAAATTTTCCTTCAGTCTTTGAAGTTACGGAGAATAAAAATTTTATTGTGACAGAAATAATTGAAAATTTGATTATAATAATTAAAATGTAAAAATTGTGATAGAAATAAAATAAACTTTGACAGTCATGCAGACAGAAATAATTTATTTTTAATAGATATATCTAAAATAAACTGAAATTAAAAACATTGATTGAAATTTTTGTAGGAATTATTAAAATATTGACAACGATATTAAAGCAATCAGTAATAATTTTGACACTGTCTTTTTTTTACGATTTTATAAATTTTCTACCGTCAATAATAGATATTATTTGCACATTTTATTTTTTTCCCACTCATATTTTATTGATCATGTGATCATATTTTGACAGTTCGCCTTCAAATATTAAGAGATTTTTAACTTTTTTTAGAATTTTTTAAATTTAAAAGTCATAATAATTAAAATTTCATTAAAAAATCATATATTTTAAGTAACGTTTAAAGGGTTCGCTGATATTAAAACTTTAACAGTAATCATTACGTTTCTATAGTAATATTTAAAAAAAAAAACATGTAAATGGTTATAATTGTAATTTTGGCAGTAATAATTGAAGTTTGAACAGTAATCTTTGAAATGTTGACAGAAAGAAGTAATCTTCATAATTATATATATCGCACGCAAATAATGTAGCAACTGTTATTTTATATCAATGTTAATCGTATTAAGCTAAATTCTCAATAAGCTAAGTTTTTCATAGATAATTATCAATAGTGTGTTATATTTTATCTTTCTAATACAAAAACGCACAATAAATATTGTAATGTAGACAATGCCGTTTTACATTTTAATAATATATTTGTCACATAAGAATATCTCTATGTTGAGCCCGGTAACTGAGACACCCTGTACCTATATATGACGTGCAAGCAAGCCCAAATGTGCCTATATAGTAATTAATGGAAAAAGTACCCAGATCATTGATTCGTAGACACAGGAATTTGTTGGTATTAAGTTGATTTCAAATTAATTAAATATTATTCATCGTCATTCGTAATATGCGTAAAAGGCATGTAGGGTTGCTAACCGGAAATGTGACATAAGTACTTGTAATATACTATCTCTATAAAAAAAAATGCAGGGCATGATAACATTTACATTACTTTCAATGTATTATTCCTAATATGCTGATAGCAGTTTGCACATTTAGTTCATCTAACAACCCGTTCTTTTTCTGCAAGGGAACCAAAGTTATTATATTTGAATTAAAAGACTTTTTTTTTAATTTCCTAGTTCCTACACATTTTCCCAAAAAGTCCTTCCATTTCTTTAATTTTTGCACTTGCAAAATTGTTACAACAAAAATAGTTTTACAATTAGTAAGAGATTGGTACAAAGGTGAAGTTCCAAAAGTGAAGTTTATTTTAACAGTTTGATTTTTACTTTAAATCATAAGCGACCTAAAATGTCACAGTTTGACACTAGATATAAAAAATATATTGAAAGTGTTTTACAAAAATGCCACATCTCACTCTGATGCAGAAAGCTAGAGCGATTGTAAAGCTAGAATAAAATTGGTCTTCAGCTCCTGTGGTAAGACTAAACTTAAAACGGTATCTCCCTACCGTAAATCAAATAAATACCTAAATTGATTGATAACTCTAAAAAGCTTTAAATAACTATTAAGCATTAAGAGAGGTAAGTATCTTTTACCAGTCGAGGTCGAGTTTGCGCCCGAGCGATAGCGAGGGCTAGCAATAAAGACCGAGACTGGTCAAAACTTACCTCTCAAATTGCTTATAACTGTTTTTCCACTCCAGAAGTTGGTTTAATTGTTTGTGTTTGATTAATTTATTTTCGCAACATGAACCAAATGTCAGTACAGCTTTGGTTGCTAAGACTATTTTTCAAACAAAGTGTGAATGTCAGAAATTGCATTCGTTCAGTTGTAAAATGAATTCCAATGAAAACAAACAAGAAATGGCAATTGAAGAAGCTGCAGATGCTGTCTGTTCCTTCCTACTGCCGGAGAAGTCGAATGGGTGTTATCAAAAGTGTTTTAAAGACTGGTGCCAGAGAAAGAACGCTATTGAAATTATTTTACTTACTTCCCTGAGGGAAGTAAGTGATTACTTACTTCCCGTTGCTCATAGTAACCAAAGCTTTATCGGTAAGTGGTACTTACTTCCACTAAATCAATGTTATAACAGTGTACTTACCATGCAAGGAGTGGAAAAAAGATATTATTGCAAGGCGGAAAGACCGCAGATCGATGCGAATAAAATATTGCTACTATTACTATTGTTGCATTAGTCTTCAAACTTTTTAAATAAGAGTATGGAGTAATGTCAAGTCTTGTCGTTGGATGCTAGATGCAATAAATAGAAATAAAAAATAGAATTTGAATCAAAAGCAGTTGTGGACAGATGAATTTACCTTCGCTCGTGATGGCATATTTAATATGCATAACCATAATTATTTTGTATATAAAACCCCCATTAACACAACGGTTGGTCTGTGGGACCAAAAATCTTAGTCACTCAAAAAGTAAAATTTGATTTTCTTTAAAAAGTCAATTACTAGGCTTAACTTGTTTTAGGAAGGTACATAAAATTTAAAACCAATAAAAGAATATTAATGAAAACTATTACTTTTACTATATTGGACATTCGTGCGCTCAAGGGTTAATTGATGGTTAGTTTTCTGTCTGCGCAATAGTATCAAATGAATAACTGCCGGTTTTAGATAGGTAATCGGAGACTGTAAGATAGGGCTTAAATTTATCAGGTGCATCTAATCCACATTAAATTTAAAAAAAACACTTGAAAATATCTTTTTTTTTTATTATTATAATAAATATAATAAATAATAAATATAACACAAGGCTTAAAAATCATAGACTATTTACATAATACAGTACAATAATTTCTTAATAGATTGGCTCAAAGAATAAAATTTAACAAAGAATAAAATATAATAAACACGTATACATTGATAGAAAACATTCACAAAGTGCAAGCCATGCAATCTAGCAATTGAAAAACAAAACTGGCGGACATAAGTAATGTCACTGCTCATTTTATGGCGGTGTAATTTTATTTAATACTCTATTTTTTAATGTAAATTGTTCTTCTAAATTAGAAGTTAACAGTTAAGTGTTAAAATTCATTGAACAATTCTTTAAATTCTTCCGCAACTTATTTAAAAGCAACGTAGTTATTTAATGTAAGTCAAAGAAGTATTTAACAGATATTAACTATTAGCTGCTAACCTTTAATTTAGAAGGACAGTACCGAATAATAACAAAATATAAAAAAAGATAGCCAACAAATAAGCAGAGACAATTTTTATGTCCACGAAACATGTACATATATGACATTTCACAAATTAACTGTCAACAAATGGGTTTTTCAATTTAATTTGTTATGAATATCTATCCAAGATATTTAATTTTATTCAGTCATACAAGTGTTTATCCAATAACGACACAACGAAACTCGGGATTAGTACTCACAGAAGTGGACAAATGTAAATATGATAAAAAAGGTGTGACAATGTTGATATTCAATTTGTTTCTTACATAATAGTTTCATGTACAAATATAATGTGTTTTTGGACGTGGCATGTCCACTTTACAACAAGCAACTCGACACAAAGTTCATGTAGTTGGTGTAGCGTCTTCACAACACTTCATGTGTACACTTCACAACAATCAACTCGACATAAAGTTCATGTAGGTACAATCTTCGAAGAGCATAGGGAAGAAGCATAGGGTGTAGCGTCGTCATGTAACTCAATATTAATAATCTTTCACGGATATCACGCTGCAGATCAGACCCAAATCGCTACGACGTGCAACTATCACCTATAATAATCCGGTGCCATGGTTTCCTTCCGTCATTGTTTCCGCACAGACCCGTGTGACTCCGTTGACTGCCCTTTTCGGCCAACTCATTGTGGGGGTAACCTCTAGCCTCCCAGCACCATCACTGCTTCATGTCCTCTGTCCTGACATTCTGTTCTGTCGTTTGCTAGGCCTCCACACTAAGCCAGATTGTTTTAAACACAAACAGTACAACACAAGTGTGCACCGGTGGACACAACAGTGTCATTAACAAACAAGGTTAATATATTTGTTTTGCATTTTACATGCTCTGAAAGTATTTATTTGTCAAAGTCAAACATCTGATCTGACAGCGAAATGCAGCGTTGCCACATGTATTTCTGCAATCATCATCCCCACTTTTTTTCGATATATCGACAAAATATCCATCGATACGTGTATTCTGTAATACCGGCGCCCAGCAATACAATTTCCATTAATACAATACTCAACGATACAAACATCCCAAGCATTCGACACCCAATTCTGTGTGCTCCGAAAGACGTAGATATCCATTGAAAACGTATCCAATGATATAGACCCTTCGATATGAGAGATGAATGCGCCGATAATAATATAATAAATCAAACGTATATTGATTATAAGCGAGAATTGCAACATTATACATTATTTGAAGCTGTAACTAGTAACTGGCGGGTATTATGCAGTACAGAAGAGATAGTTTATACCGCATAAAAAAGGCTTTACGGCTCAACCTACTCCTCAGCATTTACTTCCTAAGTACAAATTAATCACCACATTATCTCCACAAAGGTTTCCTGTTTGTGGGATGGTTAAACAGGCACAGTTAAAATATGACACAAAGATGATCCGCGATAATGCTAGAGTAGCTTGTAATTGGGTGGAATTATGACCGGCGTATCGGGCGCCTCAATCTTTTTTTTACTATTATTTCATTTTGTGCCTTGAATTTCCGAGCTTGTTATATTTTACGAGCATTATAAAGTGCATGGCGAGTGCGTCACGTATGCATCGCCGGCGTGCATGAAATAGGCACGGTTTAATGTCTAACTACAATGTTTGTCGACACTTTAAAATTTGTGTGGGTCGCGTGGGCGTCGTCTGAACTCTGGATGGAGATGGTAGTTTGCTAGGCGCCTCTACGACTTCCTATGAGATTCGCGTTATCGCTGGGCGTGCGGCTACCTAAGAATTTGAGCGGCTCCCGTCTTCGGCGCTGCGGTAACGCGAGACAGGTAATTTTTCGGCGCTTATCAGCCGAATCCGGGGGCAATTTAGAATCCGAACACCTGACCAGGAATGTAATTAGAGGCGTCTTATGCCTATTAAGCTCGCCTATCTAAAAAAAATAAAATAACGCGTCGCGCTATCAGATATCACAATGCAGGGCCGCGTTGTATATCGATTGGATTCCACGTCCTGCCTATTAATATTAGAATATCGGCCCAATTAAGAACTAAATCGTTATCGGGGCGATCGCGTACGCAGCCATTTTGTGTCGTTTTTATCGACACGTTCGTGTCGTACATGTTCCAAATTAGTGAGATCACTTACATTAACCACACTTACGCCCCGGCCGAGTGAGCTTCCTAATCACGGAAAGTCGGCTCCCAGTTCTCCGGGGGATATCTATCACGTCCGATCGCTATCTCCCGTTTTCCACGTCGAAGTTTTTTGTACGCTTTTCGGATTTATGCCGGCCGACACCCATCGCCTCACGTGATACGTGATAGGCCACAGGACGTAAACTCTGGACTTATCTCAATCCTACACCCACGTCGCCAAAGAACGCCGGCGACCGCTGGAAGGATTGTCTTGCTTTCGCGTGCCGCCGCAGCTTATCACGGCATCGGGTTGAACTTGAACCTGCTTTAGATTTTCAAGACTGCCAGGTGAAAGGTCAGACCAGACTACAGTCAGCTCGGATAAAATACTACAATACCATAATTCAGTCTCTGTGTACTTGTAGTTTCATCTACGTATCAAATAAATTCTTCGACACATCTTCTTTGAGTAACACATTCGTATTCGAACTTTGACAACTTCCCCACATTCACTAGTATTCTGTATGTTTCCTCTGTTTACACCAATACAAGGCATCTTCTACTTCAAAATCTGATCTTCTAAATTTCTCTAGTAAGCCTATAGAAGCCTTTGTTAGTAATGAGATTGGGTAGCCTTTTCCGACTAGTAAGGTTGAAGTAAGATTATGTAACTGGAAAGCGGCAGCAGAGCACTAAAAGTAGAACTCCTTCTTTAAATAATCGATATTTCCAGCTTCATCATAATTTTCAAAATAGGTTCTTTAGAGTACTAGAAAGCACGAGCAGAGGCGTCGTCATAGCAAACCATAAGACAAAAAGACAGTAAGTTAAAGTTTTCGGTGGTGATGCACAAATTAAAAACACATTAAAACGATTTTCTGATCAGGAGAATATTTTACAAAGCCATTTGGAGAATTTTTTTTTGAGCAAAGCCACATGGATTGGATCTAAATGTCTTCCACATCCATATCATCAATTGTATGCCATAAAAATGCTAATCATCTCACGATATCCAATCAATCCCACAGTCCAAAATCAGCACCGAACTGTGACCGTTTAGGATGCCTAGGAAGCTCTTCAATAATTTTTGATTTTTGGATCCCCAAATTCGACAATTTTGTTTTAACATAGACGAAAAAATAGGTAAGTGAAATATTAAAAAATTAAATATTTTCAGAAAGTCTAATGCCAGCTGTAAATACTCATCTGATATCTCACGATTGAATAAAACATCGCGAGGAATTTCTTTCGCCTTGGCAAAAACCGACCGCACGTGTTCACAATCAGCGGCGCCAGTCATTCGTTCATCAACGGTACTCGGCAAAGATGTTAATGGTTCTAGGAACTTAAATTAATAAAGAATTATACACGGTATCGTTAATTATGCAGTTTTTTAAATTTGTTAGCTGCAGAGAAAGCAGAGAATTTAGTATGAAATTGGCAATTGAAGAGACCGTCGGAACTCCATAAACATTATTTTGTTTTCAACTCATGGAAAAAAATCAGGAAAAATGTCAATATATTACAATGTAATGAATAATTTATTTCTATCGCCTGACATAATAAATACCTATCACAGAAATTGACCGTTAACAACAAATGCTAAAAAAATGTTTTAGTTTCCTCACAAAATGTGAATAAAGAATGTTAATTTTGCACCAGTAATGAACGTTATATTTAATTGCTTCGCAGTAGTTTCTAGACGCTTAGATATCTTATAGTGCCATTATATTTTGTTTCTTCTGGAAAATTTTACTTCCCCCCCAAAATTTTCCACAGAATTTATTGTTTGCTTGTTAGTAGGCCACCTACGTGAAAATAACAAATTACGGGTATTACTGTCGAAATTGCTGTTTTTAAAATTAACTAACGATTCTTAATGCAGCGCCAGTTACTGAAAAGGGTAAATTTTGCAATAATAGCCTGTATTAAGTTCGATTAAATTTTATAGTTGCACAATTACTATTTGCATTATGCGGAAAATAACACACCTACTGTGTAATTGTGGGGAATACTGCGTCCCAAAACTGTCGATGCGGAGGCCAATTTATACGTACGGGAAGCAATTAAGGCTGCACGTAATCTGGGATCGGGGTATTTACGGTGTAGATGATTTTTTTATCGGCACACTTATGCACATCGCCATGCGTGCCCGATAACGTGCATAACGATTGCGAATGATGTACAATAACGACGGCACCATTCACCTTTTCGTCTTAATTCGCCCGCCATTAGGCCACGTCCGAGGAAGCGATTGGGCCGTTTCGGCGCAGATAAGACGGTTTTTAATGTCCCGATCCTCATGCGAGCGTTGGAGTATCAGGATCCCGATCAGATCTCGGGGCCCTGCTAATTGATTTCGGCTTCGTCGAAGCCTGGGATTTACGCGCGCTCTCAGTGTGAAATACTTTCATATTAATGCAAAACAAATTGGAGATGGTATCTGGAGGATGAAATAAGAGCTCCTTTAAATTTAAAACGTCCTTATTTTCTGGGCGCAACGCGGACGAGGGACGCGCCCCGTGCTCGCGGGATTTTCAATCGGCGACTTGGATCTAAATTAAATACGGGGAACGCGATCGGAAATTTCGGGCACCGCCGGCAATAAATTGATTCCGAGGGGCCGCTTTCACGGTTGCACCCGTAAAAGGGGCGCGCTTCTCTCATTTCGCGGGCGCCGATCCACGGCCGAGATTACCGTAATTTCCGTAATTAATATTTCTTTGCGCTAAGTGGGGCGCTGCTATGCTGGAAATTAATAAAGTAACGAGAAGCCACCCATGGGCGAGGCATCAAACGGTCGCCAAGCATCCGCGAAGGAATTTTTATCGTCCGCACCGACGACAATTAAATAAATTTCAGAAAGTCTATTTATAATTAAAGTCGTTACTAAATTAGTAATAATGACGAATGGAACGCAATAATCCTCTCGCAGCCGAGATAAAGAAATAATTAGTGGACGCCCGCTGATGTACCTACGCATGCGCGTTAATTATCCGTGTCCGGCACTAATTTGTCCATCGCCATTAAAATTTCTGTCCAGGACCGAACCGAGCTGCGGGACAATAATTATCGACGCCGAACGCGTCAACGGAATGGGCGGCTCCGGCTGAGGAAGCGTAAATCCGACGAAACACCAATTAAACCTGAATTATTCTTGAAATTGATGAATCTTGATTGAAAATCCTCGGATGCAGCAATTAAATATTCATAGGTCAATTGTAAATAACCTGTTAATTGCCGTGGATTGGTCATCGGGTGATTTTACGAGATTTAAATGAGCCTCCTACCGTAAGTGGGAATTGCAAATTACCTACCTTATGAAATAATGACGGAGATAATGCCGATTTTAATTCAGGAAATGGTTTAAACTGGTTTCGCGATGCCTCTACGATATACTGCATAACTGTGTAAACGATAGGTTACCACAAGGCGACAATACATAATTGAAGCTGGGATTCAATATTTATTGAAAGGAATGTGGAAATGTCAAAAACTTCATTTTAAAACCATTTATATAAAATTCGAACACGTTTCTTAGCTACCATCCGAATCTAAAACTTCAGCAGATAAAAATAAGAGGGTGTTATGATTAGTTATACAGGGTGTAACTGAATTGCTTGGTCAAACTTCACGAACATGACATATGGCACAAAACTGTGACAAAGTTCCTATGTCCAGAGATGTGTCCAGAAATGCTTACTTAAAAGTTACACGCGAATTGAAAAATTATCAAATAGTCTGAACTCTAATTAAATATAGCTTTTTTTGTTTATTAGTTTTGGTTTATTTGTTTATTACGTTATCGAGCAAGTTTAACGTTTTCAAAGTTATGAAAAATTTATATTTTTGGACACGTTCGTGAAATTTTTCCCAACATTCTTGGCCTAACCCACACATTGAAAGAAATTTCAGATACCAAACAAAACGGTGCTGTGTTTTAGAAATACAGAGCGTTCAAAGAAGTGGTGTCGACATTTTCGCTGGATACTAATAGATGACACTGTTCAAGAAGCAAATCAAATATGTTTTGCATCGTTGCTGAAATGTTTCCTACATACAAGAAAATAATTTTTTCCACTCCCTATATGGTAAGTACACTGTTGTGACATTGATTTGATGGAAGTAAGGCCCACTTACCGATAAAGGTTTGGTTACTATGAACAACGGGATGTAATTAAACACTTACCTCCCTCAGGGGTCTCTCCCCTCAGGGAATAGCCTCTTCAATTACCATTTCTTGTTTATTTTCATTGGAACTCATTTTACAACTGAACGAATGCAATTTCTGACACTCACACTTTGTTTGAAAAATAGTCTTGGCAACCAAAGCCGCACGGATATTTTGTTCAAGTTGCGAAAATAAATTAATCAAACACAAACAATTAAACCAACTTCAGGAGTGGAAAAACAGTTATAAGCAATTCGAGAGGTAAGTTTTGACCAGTCTCGGACTTTATTGCTAGCCCTCGCTGTCGCTCGGGCGCAAACTCGACCTCGACTGGAAAACAATACTTACCCCTCTTAATGCTTAAATAACTATAACTTGAATTTTCAAATGTCAGTATTTGTCATTATATTGTTGGAATTTGTTGGAAAAGTTGACACCACTTTCTTGAACGCTATATAGGTATATCTACAGCGTTTACACGAAAGTTCTCACCAAATGTTGTTTTTAAATTTTAAATTAACATTATACTGAAACAAAAATTCTTCATGAAATGTTCTGCTAAATGTAAAACCTTTAAAACACCAAATAAACTTTTAGGACTGTTAAACTTATACAGGGCAAATCAAAATGTGTTATATTCAATTGTGGATATAATATATACAATACTCACTCAGAATAAAACAAACAAATGTTATACCTTAAATTATTTCGTGCAATGTTGTGCAAATTATGTCCAATGATAATTCGTGAAAAATAAAAATTTAATAAGAGTTTAGAAATTCATAATATGGTTCGGGAGTGAACTTTCGGCAACGAAATAAGATACAAATATTTGATTATTAACAAAACCTGCCCAAACTTCTATAAATATTGATCATAGTAGTTTATCATAAAATTTGATTTTTCGAACCAGTAACTCCAATATTTGCGATTGCTGTCTCACCAATAAATTGTACTTTTCCAGGAAAAAAGCGTTTATCTTCCCTCCAAACCGTATAAAAAATCAGTTGAGATAAAAATGTCTGCTTTTGTATTAAGACATATAGGTTTGTACGGGTCGAATTTGTTGTCTCTTAAAGCTTTTGAAACTGTTGATCTTCTGATATGATTGAATAAAAAATCCATTTGTTAAGAAATTTCGTTGAAACGCTATATATCTATAGTAATTGTCGATTACTTGGACAACTAATTATTACTAATTACTAGTCGATTGCCAACGAAACTACTAAAACACAAATGTTTTAATCTAGCTAATAATGACATTTCACTCCCACATAACAATTTAATATAAGTTAGAGTTTTGTATGTAATCTAATCTAATGGTAATATACCTTACCATTTTACAAGACGATTTTCTCGTTATATGAAAAAAAAAATGCTGTTTTGTGCTATAGAAGAACTAAACTATCGTTCGGTATTGCACATGGTAATATTATTTTGAAGCATTTAAAATGTATATCTATAATTGTGGATTACTAGAACTACTAACTATTACTAATTACTACTGGATTACTAACTAAACTACTGAAACACAAAAGTTTCAGTCTAGCCAATAATGACATTTCACACCCAGATAACGATTTTTTGTTTAAATAGAAAGTTTCTTATGTAATATAATCTAATGGTAAAATATCTTACCATTTTACATGACGATTTTCTCGTTATATGGAAAAAAATGCTGTTTTGTACTATAGAAGAAGTAAACCATCGTTCTGTCTTGCACATGGTAATATTATTTTTTTAAGCATGTAAAACCAAAATTCCATTAACAAAATCCATTGCTAATAAATAAAAATGTACAGTAATATCGCTACATTTTGTTAACTAAAATATAAATGGCAACTTTGTAGCCCTAGCGAACCCCTTAATTAATACAATTGAAAAAATCTACAACGTTTGCATTTTTGTTATGGTACGACGGTACGATTTTAAAAATTCTTCACCAACTTAAAAAATTGCATGGAACATTGCAAAGTTCATATAATTTTGTAAATTAGTATTGATTACGAGGCTTCTAAGATCATGTTCAATGTTCTTACAAGAAAATAAGAAATAATTGAAATATCAATGCAAATGAGGAACATTTTTGTCTAACTTGAGATGATTTTGATATCTAACAAAAAGTTAATTTCTTAAAAGTTTATTGATCAACTTTGATAATAAGAATTCTAGATATATAAGATCTTTAATTATTACTCTGGTCGATAAATTTTGAGGAATGTGTTGTCCCTTCAATTTAACTGTATTTTTCGGAAATTATTTACTATACATATGTACGAATAGCAACAAAAATGTTGGACTTCAGTATTAAATAAGTGAGAAAATAAAAAGTATAACTCTGCATTGACTAGTACGGGTTACCTATTACTGAAATTTTTGAACATTTATTGATTGCATATTTAATATTAGATTTGTCTTTAGTACACGTGAAGCTAGTTCTCCTGAAAATTTGACCAAATTTCAGTATTAATTGAATGAGAAAATCAAAAGTTAAACTTTTTGCATTTACAAGTAAAGGTTAGCTATTACTGAAAGTTCTGAAAATTTATTATTTGCATATTTAATATTAAATGTATGTTTAGTACACCTAATACTAATTCTCCTGAAAATTTTACTAAGTTTCAGTACTAAATACGTGAGAAAATCGAAAGTATATCTTTTTGCATTTAGAAGTATGGGTTAGCTATTACAGAAGTTTCTGAAAATTTATTAGTTGCATATTTAATATTAAATTTGTGTTTAGTACATCTGAAGGTAATTTTCCTAAAAATTTATCAAAGTTTTAGAATTAAATAAGTGATAAAATCGAAAGTATATCTTTTTGCATTTACAAGTAAGGGTTGGCTATTACAGAAATTTCTGAAAATTAATTAATTGCATATTTAATATTAAATGTGTGATTAGTACACCTGAAGCTAATTCTCCTGAAAATTTGTCAAAGTTTCAGTATTAAATAAGTGAGAAAATCAAACGTATAACTTTCTGCTTTGATTAGTATGGGTTAGCGATTACTGAAATTTCAGAAAATTTATTAATTGCATATTTAATATTCGGTATGTGTTTACAACAAATGAAGATAATTCTCCTGAAAATTTGACAAAGTTTCAGTATTAAATAAGTGAGAAAATGAAAAGTATAACTTCTTGCATTTATAAGAATGGGTTAGCTATTATGGAAATTTGTGAAAATTTATTAATTGCATATTTAATAATAAATTTGTCTTTAGTACACCTGAAGCTAATTCTCCTGAAAATTTGTTAAAGTTTCAGTATTAAATAAGTGAGAAAATCAAACGTATAACTTTCTGCTTTGACTAGTATGGGTTAGCGATTACTGAAATTTCTGAAAATGTATTAATTGCATATTTAATATTCGATATGTGTTAACTACAACTGAAGATAATTCTTCTGAAAATTTGACAAAGTTTCAGTACTAAATACGTGAGAAAATCGAAAGAATTTCTTTTTGCATTTACAAGTACGGGTTTGCTATTACAGACATTTCTGAAAATCCATTAATTGCATATTTAATATTAAATTTGTGTTTAGTTCACCTGAAGATAATTTTCCTGAAAATTTGTGAAAGTTTCAGTATTAGATAAGTGAGAAAATGAAAAGTATAACTTTTTCCGTTGACTAGTATGGGTTACCTATTACTGAAATTTCTGAAAATTTATTAATTGCATATTTAATATTCGATATGTGTTTACTACACCTGAAGATAATTCTCCTGAAAATTTGACAAAGTTTCAGTACTAAATACGTGAGAAAATCGAACGTATATCTTTTTGCATTTACAAGTATGGGTTAGCTATTACAGAAATTTCTGAAAATGTATTACTTGCATATTTAATATTAAATTTGTATTTAGTACACCTGAAGCTAATTCTCCTGAAAATTTGTTAAAGTTTCAGTATTAAATAAGTGAGAAAATCATACTATAACTTTCTGCATTGACTAGGTTAGCTATTACTGAAATATATGACTACACATTTTGATAAAGTGTTTGTTGAGTATTTAGCACGTACACCCGATAACAATGATGGTGGTTATTTAAGGGTACTATGTGGATACCAGAAATGAGAAGTGATATTAGTGGACTGTATTTATTGATGGTTCAAATTTCTACACGCAATATTGGTGGTGTGTTCTGTGCAAACTCTGAAGAATGAATGTCGTCTCGAACGAGCGGCGGACAGGGGTGGTGGCGACGACGCGGTGGCTAATTGAAGGGAACATCTGCATTTCTTGGGTTTTGCCAAATGTGCGGATTACGCCGGAAAGACCGCCGAAAGCACAATACATTTTAATCCCTCCAATATACCGCCGCTTCGCCGCCACTTAATGATAGTCACAACATGCCCCCCGCCTTGAAATAGTAATTTCTAAATAAATGCACATCACCAAAGACTTAAATCTAATCATACAAACATGTATACAAATAAAATAAACAGGCAAGCTAAAGTAAATATGAAGGCGTTTACGAATAAAAGGGAACACATATATTACAAAGTTGAGATAGATGTTACAATCTAAAAACAAATCTGAAATAAGATATATACACAAGTTATAATACAACGTAAAAAATAAGAGAAAACAATTGCTTAAGAGGGGCAACACTACCTGTCACTTCACTTGTCCGCGAATAGCGGGCACAGTTTACGCACTGCACGTTTAATTACGCCACGTTGGGTGCGTATTGATGCGACTCTTACGACTCCGTCATCTCCGTGGTGGATTTCCACAACGCGCCCGAGTAGCCACTTCAAAGGTGGAAGATTGTCCTCCTTGACAATCACGATGGTGTCCAGCTTCAGGTTGGATTGTTGTTGTTTCCACCGTACTCTCTGCTGCAATTCGGACAAATACTCCTTTGACCAGCGTTGCCAAAAGTGCTGGTTCAGCTGCTGGATTCGCTGGAAGTTTGACAGCCGCGCTTCCTTGATGTGAGATAAGTCAGGATCCGGTAGTGATGTCAGCGGTCTCCCAATGAGAAAGTGAGCAGGGGTGAGCGGTGTAGGGTAATCAGGGTCATTGGATAATACAGTTAATGGTCTTGAGTTGAGGATTGCCTCAATCTGAACAAGCAATGTATAGAGATTTTCAAATGTTAAGTTAGCGTTTCCAATTATTCGTTTTAAGTGTGATTTAGTTGACTTTACTCCGGCCTCCCACAGACCTCCAAAGTGCGGTGAGCGGGGAGGTATAAAATGCCATTCGACGCCGTCCAATGCCAAATTTTCTACAATATGCTGTTGATTGTCTGCGATAAATGATCTTAGGTCTGCATTAGCGCCTACGAAGTTTGTGCCATTGTCCGAGTGCACATACGAAGGCTTACCGCGACGCGCAGCAAAACGTCGAAAGGTAGCGACAAAAGCGTCCGCTGTCAGCTCTGTTACTAATTCCAAATGGACAGCCTTGGTTGCAAAACAAATGAACAGTGCGATATAACCCTTTATCAATTTTGCACCGCGACCCTTTTTATTCTTTAAATAAACTGGGCCGGCATAGTCTACTCCGGTGTGATTAAAAGGAGGGCTCGGATTAACGCGTGCTGCCGGAAGGGCACCCATGATGGGATTAAATGGCTTTGCGTTGAACCGATGGCAACGTACGCACTCTCGTACTATTTGCTTAGATAGGTTTCGACCCGAAACTGGCCAAATTGTCTGACGTATCGAGTTTAATATAGATTGCGCGCTCGCGTGAGATAACCGCAAATGCTCATGTTGAAATAATAATTTTGTAACGTAATGATTACTGTGGATAATAATCGGATGTTTTTGATTGTAGTTTAGTGATGAATTTTTCAATCTTCCGCCAACCCGTAAGATCCCTTTCTCATCCAAAAACGGATTCAGATTTTTGATTTTACCTTTGTCACTGACACAATTGTTTTGGCTCAATTCGCCAATTTCGTCGGAAAAGCATTCAGACTGTACCAATTTGAAAACTGATTGACGCGAGGCATATAATTCGTCTCGTGATAAGCACCCATGACTCTTACGATCTGGTTTCTTTGAATTGTGTATGTATCGCAAAACATATGCCATGACCCGCTCGAGTCGTCCAAATTTTGAGAAATTGTTGAATGGAATTATGTTATTGTTGTTATTTGCGAGGTGCACAGCTGCTAATGATTTTAATTCGGGTAATGGTGGTGAAGTCGTTGGCATAGGCGGCCACTTTGAGGAACAGCCTTTAAGCCACAGGGGACCATGCCACCATTGCTCTAAACTTGATAAAATCGTCGGTTCTACACCCCGCGAGAGGTAATCGGCTGGGTTGTCCATTGTCGGAACGTGACGCCATTCATAAGCTGCGCAAATTGATTGAATTTCGGCAATCCTGTTGCTTATGAAGGGTTTTAACATATTAGGAGCTGTTTTAATCCACCCTAATACAATTGTTGAGTCGCACCAAAGAATGCATTTATCAAAAGATATTTTTAACGATCTCATAACAATTTTGATCAACCTAGCAAGAGTGAGCGCGCCGCATAGCTCGAGCCGTGGAGTCGTTAGCGTTTTTAATGGTGCTACCTTTGATTTGGCACAAATCAAATTTACGTTGACTTTGCCAAATTTGTCCTTTGTTTTTAAATAAATGGACGCTCCATAAGCGTCATTTGATGCATCTGAAAAGCCATGCAATTCAGTCGTCAATGTGTTCTTACACATCACATGTCGTTTAATTCGAAGTGAGTTTAAAACAGGTAGATTCCGTCTGAAATTAGTCCATTTAGTAGACAATTCTTGAGGTAATGGTTGGTCCCAAGTTAATTTATGTTGCCACAATTTTTGAAGCATTATCTTGGCAATTATAATAGATGGTGCTAGTAGCCCTAATGGGTCGAAAATGCGCGCTATTTCCGATAGCATTTCCCGTTTGGTAATCTGATTACTGCATGAGTACGCTGGGATTGAATAGCGGATGGTGTCCTCTGCAGGTAGCCAATATATGCCTAGGGTTTTGTTTTCTCCCTGAATTTTGATTTCGTTTGGCACATCAGCATCATCCAGAAGTGAGCGATGATTTGATGCCCACTTTCTTAATGTGAATTTACCTGAGCTGAGAACCTCGATTAACTGTGTTTTTTTTAGTTTTAGTGACTCGATACACTCTGCGCCGGTGAGCAGATCGTCCACGTAAAAATCGTCATTTATAATTGTTGATATTTCGGGTAAAGTCTTGGCGCATTCTAACGATAATTGTTTCAATGCACGGATGGCTAAAAATGCAGCAGATGCCGTCCCGTACGTAACTGTCGTTAATTCATACGTTTTTAGCGCGTGTTCCGGCATCTCGCGCCATAGTATACGCTGAAGGTGAGTTTGTTGTGGTGCAATAAGGACTTGCCGATACATTTTCTCTATATCGCCTGACAGCACATATGTATGCTTACGAAAACGCAGCAGAATTGTGAATAAGTCTTGTTGAATGCTAGGACCCGTGTGCTGTATGTCATTAAGAGAGTAATTAGACGTTGATTTCGCGGAACCATTAAATACTACACGCAGTTTTGATGTCGAACTGGATTCTTTGAACACTGCATGATGTGGCAAATAGTAAGACACTTTGTTGTCATTTAGTTCATCAATAAGTCGCATGTGCCCAAGTGATTCATATTCGCGCATGAATTGTATATAATGTTCCCGTAAGGTGCGATTCAATTGCAATTTACGCTCTAATTGTAGGAACAAGCGGTTTGCAATTGACTTTGTATCACCCAATACTGTCTCATCATGTTTTAGAGGTATTTGGGTAATAAATCGACCGTCTGTGGCGCGTTTAGTTGTGTTGATAAATAAGTTCTCACACTCTTTTTCCTCATCGGACATTATTCTTTCATCTACATTTAACGTTTCAACCGACCAGAATTTTTCGAGTTGATCCTGCACGTCAAGATTGGTAGTTAAAAAACTGTTAGTGTGAGTAGCAGAAAGTTGGATTTTTCCAGAAATAACCCAGCCCAACCGCGTATTTTGTATAATGGGGTTGTTTTTACCTAAATTAATATGACCCTTAGTCAATAAGTCCCAGAAATAATCCGCTCCGATTAGTAGATCGATGGCTTGCGGTTGATCGAAATCGGGGTCAGCTAATGACAAGTTTTCGGGTATATTTAATTGACTAACATTTATTCTAGTTTGGGGCACTAATCCAGTTATGGTCGGAATTATCATGAATGTTACATCCGCTTGGTAACTGCCATTTCGATTCTGCATATTAGTACGGCATGTGTTATGCACTTGCATGTTAGATTGTCCAATTCCAGCAACATTACACTGACTAGGGTATTTTTTAAGGTTTAGTTTATTTTGGAGCGATTCGACAATGAAACTTGATTGAGATCCAGAGTCAAGTAGTGCTCGCGCATAGTGAATTTGATTCGCCGAATCCATAATTTTTACTTTGGCGGTCCCTAGAATGACAGAGTTTGTTTTGGCATGAAATGACATAGATGTTGAAGTACCTGCGACCGGTGAATTTTCGAGTTCGCGTGTTTCTAATGCATTGTTTGAATTTACTTCAAAATGAAGTAGAGTGTGGTGCCGCCTATTGCATTTGCGACAATTTCCCGCTTTACAATTTGTTGAACTGTGATCGGCGCCAAGACAGTTCATACAGAGTGATTTTGTCTTTGCATATGCTTGTCGATCCTTCGCCGTGAGTTTAATAAAATCTGGGCATTGATTTAGATAGTGGCGTTGTCTACATCTGACGCAATTAACTGTAGGACGCGTTGATGCGACATGTGATAGAGGTTTTGTGTTGATTTGATTTTTGGAGTGTTCCATGCGCTCTAGCGTATTGGCTCTGTCGCGCAGGAACTGTAGTAAATCTTTGAGGGTTTCAGAACCCTTACGACAATGCTCCTCCCAGTTGTACTCGGTTCTACGATCTAACCTTTCACAGATAGTAAATATTAGAAGAGTGTCCCAATGATCTGTGGGCTGGTTTAATGCATCTAATGAGCGCAGGTGTTTTGACACGTCGTCTACAATTTTTCTTAATTTGGCTGGAGTTTCCCTGTGTACGTTCTCCAATCGAAATAAGGCCTTGACGTGATTATAGATCAGCAGACGCTTATTGTCGTACCTCTCACAAAGAATTTTCCACGCGGTATCGTATGTGGACGCCGTGAACTCTAATGATTTTATAACTTCCGCGGCCTCTCCGTGGAGTGAAGCGCGCAAGTAATGAAACTTTTGAATATCGTTTATTGACGGGTTTTTGTTAATTAATGACTCAAAGGTATCGCGAAACTCGAGCCACTTGTCATATGTGCCGTCGAACTTAGGCAATTCGATTGTTGGCAATTTGACATTGTTTTGCGACACTATTGCAGGTGTAAGACTTGGTGTAGTAGAATTATTTTGATTATTGGCATTAGACTGCGTGCGAGTGGCTTTCAGCTGTCTCGTTATAGAATCAATTGCGTCTGCGTAGACGGTTGTAAAGTTATCGAGTTCCTCAATGTGAGTGGGTAACTCGTCGTCATCTACAATGCTTTCAATTTCGTTGTAAATTAATTTAAATTCATTGTAAACGTTAATTATAAGCCCGTGTTTGACTTCTATAGTATCGATTTCCTTATCTGGCAGTAATACCAGATTGGTACATTGATACCTTGTTAAAGTATCGTTAATGAATTTACTGAATAAAGTTACTCGCGTTTTTATGGCGCCGCGTTTGCGGATTAATAACTTCAAGTCAGAAGCCATTGTTTGTTCAGACCAGGAGGTTTAGGATTATAGACAGGAAGCTCACTTACTTGTTGCCCTCGTAGAGGACCGGAACTTGGTCGCAGGCGTCGCTCCTGGGAACCTGGTGGGTGAGGTACTTCCGCCGTGTGTTGATCCTCCTGATGATTGGGGATGTGAGCCGGGCAGGATTCGTCGCTGTTGGATCACCTGGGGCCCGTTGATTCACCTGGTGCTTGTAGCGTAGTAGTGGACTGGAACTTGGTCACAGGCGTCGCTCCTACTGCTGCCGTCGGCGTCGGGTTGTGATGATAGGGGCACTTGCGCGTCGCTGCACTATCAGCCACAATTCGACAGAGTTTGCATATTATGGTTTGAAATTACCAAAAAATGTGTAGAAATCCGGTTCGTTTGGACCAAATGTTGAGTATTTAGCACGTACACCCGATAACAATGATGGTGGTTATTTAAGGGTACTATGTGGATACCAGAAATGAGAAGTGATATTAGTGGACTGTATTTATTGATGGTTCAAATTTCTACACGCAATATTGGTGGTGTGTTCTGTGCAAACTCTGAAGAATGAATGTCGTCTCGAACGAGCGGCGGACAGGGGTGGTGGCGACGACGCGGTGGCTAATTGAAGGGAACATCTGCATTTCTTGGGTTTTGCCAAATGTGCGGATTACGCCGGAAAGACCGCCGAAAGCACAATACATTTTAATCCCTCCAATATACCGCCGCTTCGCCGCCACTTAATGATAGTCACAACAGTGTTAAATAAATTAAATGGAATAAATTTAAAATTTTATTACAAATAATAATAATTACAATAATAAAATATTACAAATGACTCATCCCACACGGTTTGTTGTTTATTATTTCGTCAGTAATGTGTACTTTTGGTGTTCGTATTAAAAAAAAAATGGTTTAATACTAATAATATATTAATAATATTTGGTTTTCTGCAATTTTCTATGCAATTATTTAAGTTGGTGTATGATTTTCAAAATAGTATAAGCATAAGTATAAGTTAAATATTTAGTATAAAATAGTAGTCACATGTACTGAAAAGATTTAGAAATGTTTGGGAAAAAATAGCAAATTTTCTTATATATTATATCTTATATCTTATATAGCTATTTGTATTATAAGGGAGGAAAGTGCAATATTTCCTCATACGGATAATTTGATGCGAAGCGGAGGGCATCAAAATCTAAGGGAGAGAAAGGCAATTTGCTCTTAAGTAACAGATATGATTTTTTTCTATGATCTTTTACAGTGTTATGTATAAATATTATATTTTCAGTGCATGAATTAAAGAATCAAAAGTGAAAATATCATAATATTTAGAGTAAGTAAATATTGTTAAAAATACGTAAGTATACGAGGAATGCACTAATTTTTATTAATAAAAAGAAACTACTAATAACGAATTTGTTTAATATATGTTCGTTTATAAACAAAAGAAAACTATACACTACTATTATAGCTATTTAAAGCTTATATTTATGTACCTCCCTAGGGAGGAAAAGTAAGACTTTCCTACCTCATATGAGGAAGCGTGTACTTTTTATTAAGGTAGGATACACATTTTTAATAACAATAATATGTAATATTAAAAATTAATTTATATAATAATTATAGTTTTTATTACGACTATTTGTTTATTTAATAATATCTTATTTCTTATATCAAGATTTAAATAATTTTATTTACTATATTGTCAGTACCGTCAGTATTTTGGCGATTAAACTTTGCATTAAATAGTTAGATTGTGATTAGTTTTACTTTGAGCTTCTGAAAGGAGAAATAATTGGATGACATACCCTTTTTCTTTACCCAAAAACTTATAATATAATTATTAACAACTAGATACAGTGTAATGTATGCTTAATAAGCAAAATTGTTGAGTCTGTAATGTTTTCCAACTTTTTATGCCATCACCATCACCATAAGATAGTTAATTAATTCGAACCCTATGTGCACATTATAAGTAGAAAACCGCTACGATTCCGTTTATAAAACGCTGCACCTCCATCCGAGAGATTTACTAAAACTAGCCTGAAGGCGATGGTCTGCTCGACCGTGAAATATATTTCAACTGTTCGCGATTTCCAATGCTAATAATTATAAATGGATTATATAAAAACCGGGGAGCTCGCCGGGCTAAGCAATTTACATTGAAATCGCCATAATCGCGACGGCCTCTCACCTGCGGCGATCCCCGCTAATTGAATACATTATTTTTATTGTGCGTTATAAATTACGGCGAATATTAGATGCGATGTTACGGGCAGATTTATTTCCAATTTTGAGTGATTTAGCGCAGCGAGCGACGGACCAGATCTTTCACTCGCCAAAAAAATCAATTACACAATCGGCTTGAGTGGCATGATTGAATTTAATATACGGTATTACGAACACATTTATTAATTCGGTTATGATGGAAAGGTTTTTTAGTGACTTATAATTTATTAACGGATAGAATGTATGATTAATTTTGATGTGCCAAATATTAACCTGTAAGTAAAAGTATCATAATAATGCGTAAGTACCTACCTATACAGGGTGTTAAAAAATACTTTGCACGCCTTGACAGATAATAGTATTAACGGATAGAATGTATGATTAAATTTTATGCACCAAATATTAACCAGTAAGTAAAAGTATCATAATAATGCGTACGTACCTACCTATATAGGGTGTTACAAAAAAAATATATACACGCTTTGACAGGTGATAGTAGAGATGATGAAAACAAGAAACAAATGCTAATAAACCCTAGTGCTAGACTCAATTGTTTTGGAAATATTTTGAAATATATACATACACGGTATAATACACAGTAATTGTAAATACAGTTGTTGTTTAATAAATAGTTGTTTACTATTTATTATTTTGTTTGTCTAACGATGGCCTATTTCAGTGGTTACGGTTAATTAACTTTGCCAACGTCGACGTGGAAATATTGCCTCTAGGGACTTCGCGTGTGTTTTTTTATCGTATTGTTAATAATAATAAGTCAATCTGTAAAAGTATCGTGTATTAGATCGGGCTTATAAGTGCAAATTTTCAAGAGCATTTATGTTTCTGTTACTCATTTTCGCTTTGATTTGCATAATGCGTAGTTGGTTTCTTTCTGTATGAATACAGATTTAGACTGATTATAAGAATTAATAAGTCATATCCGCTACACTTTGCTTTAAATGATTTAATATTAATAAAATTCGTAAAATTGGTAGTAATGCGTTGATAAGGATCTGGGTGGAGTAAAGATTTCACGTAACGAATTGAAAATTATGGTGAAAAAAAAAGTGGAGATGAGCACGTGAATACGTAATACTTGTAATTGCCCTGTTTACCGGCCACCTTAAAAGGAGCCCACCGCACTCCTCGAGATCCTTACACCTGCTAATTTACTATTAGACAATTATAGATTGTGACATCAGCGCACTATTTATACCAACACGCCTTTTCGCTATGTAAATACACAGAACCACCGGTGCAGGTACGCGCTGTTTATGACGGCGGTAACTCCCAGTTTCCTCATTTCCCAGATGAAATGCGGTCGGCGCAAATTACTGTAGGGCCCCCGATTGTTGCACGTTTTCCTGGGGGGAAATGCCACCCATGCACTCGCTCCATAACGTCATTACGTTAATTGATCGCTATTAACTTTTGCCGATCGTGCCGTTGCGGTTTCAAATCGGTGCGTATTTTATTGAGAAACTCGGAGAATTCGCGTCTGGGATGCCTCAAATGCCGCACAAAATCCGTCGCAGGGCAGACTACTGTACCTCATATGACCGTAGAAAATAAATTATTAGTAATTTGGGAATTTTATCACTTCCTCCCATCACGCCGAGGAGTAGGCGAGGAGCATCATGCCGATGAATCTGATACGTTTTACACCAAAATTGCTGTCTTCGTATTTAATTAGGATTTCTGAGATGGCCGGCCACTATGTCCCTGTCGCCGCCCATTACACAATTATAATTGCATTCACCGTGGTTTAACAAGCGCTTTAATGCCGGTATTTATGGCGGCCGTCGCAGTCAATTGGTGAAAAATTGCCGGCAACTGGAAAGTAATGGAAAGTGTCGAAAGATAGCGATTGACGGGGCTTGAAAATTGTCGGCCATTTAAAGTTCCCCGATAAAAGGATATGTACAGGTGTCAAGAGGCATTTTGATTTGGGAGCCGGCCACTTAAACGTAGGCTTCTCAACGGCGGAATTTTCGTAGCTGCCTGATTCATGATGAGGCCAGCACAGATTTATGGCGATTTCGTTAAAATCTAAAACACTTTTTATACATTTGAAAAATTCACCTGCCCGATAAGTCGATAAGCAGTGATTTAAACCAGTTTCGAAAATTATATCGAATTACCACGTTGTATTTCCTTCCTCAGATATTTGGTTGATATTCGTAAAACTGTTATACATATTTGGGTATCAATTTACAAATTACGACATGATCTCCACCCATGTTATTTGCATTCCTTTAGTACTGAAAACATTTATACAATTTCGGATATGTGCAAATTTGACCAACTTTGTGTCTAGATGTTATTTAGAAGATACTGGCATAACTTACTGCGCCATACCAGCTCATGCATATTAATTTTTTTACTTGAAAACGAGCAATTCACTGTATCAGTGTTTTTAACAAACCAATGTCAAAATATAAGTTGATAGTGCTGCTTCGTCAGCGACGACTATCTAAATGTGTTCACATTATTTTAACTGGAGCATAAATATGTACGTGCTGTACACCAGCTCCGCCACATTAACAGTAGCGATTATGGAGGACGTCCACAAAGTATCTGTCGACAACTTGGTTAAGGAAGTTTGCTCCAAGGAATCAATAATTAACCCGAAATGTAAGTACTTCACGGATGGCCCTCAAAGTGGTTTTATGGGCAACATAGCGAAATTAGAGATCACAGGGGAAGATGAGAAGAAACTGCACGTGATCGTCAAGTACGCCTCACTGGATGACGTCTTCAGGGAAAACCTGAACATACGCAGAGTCTTCGTGCAGGAGATCAGTTTTTATATGGATGTGTGGCCGTTGTTGAGCACCTTACAGGAACGCTACGGAGCCAAGCTTCCAGTCGATATAACTTGCAAGTGCTTTGGCTACGACGACACGCTGAAATGTGAGCTGATGTTGCTTGAGAATCTGATCGACGACGGATACAATATTCTAAACAGTTTGGTTCCAATGAACGTCGCGCACGTGGAATTCGTATTAAAGGCTTACGCAAAGTTCCACGCTATATCTTTGGCATACAAGAACCACGATTTTGACGGGTACAAAAAACTAATCAACAGGGTGAAGAACTTGAACAGCATGAATTCCGGCACTGCTGCAATGGAAATCTTCGCTAATGCTTTAAACACTCTAAAAGACAATCTAAATTCAGACGATGCTTTGTACGAAGCTTACTCCACAGTTTGTAACTCTCTCCATGATATCCACTACACTGTAACAACCGTAGATGAACATGCAGTCATTTACCACGGAGATTCTTGGTGCAACAATTTTTTGTTCAAATATGAGGTAAGTACACAAGTAAAAATTAAAACCAACCATTGCCAAAAATTTTACTTCAGAACCAATCCAGTAAACCTACAAGCGTAAAGTTCGTCGATTTCCAAATAATGGGCCCTGGCTCAGTTGCATTGGATGTCAGCTACTTCTTGATGGTCAATTCATCTCCAGAGATGATCAAGAATACAGACTATTATTTGAAAGTCTACTACGATAGCCTTGCAGGACACCTACGAGATCTCGATTGCGACCCAGATGTCATATTTCCTTACTCCATATTCCTGGAGCAATGGAAGAAGTACAGCCTGTATGGTTTATTCATGTCGATTACAGTTTTGAAATTCGCATTGGCTGGAGCCGACGAGAGACCTGACTTGGCCAAAGATTTTACAAACGCTGTCAATTATGTGGGTACACATGCAAACGAGTACCAGAGGAGAACAGAAGCTATTATTAATTATTACTATGAAGCGGGGATTATTTAAATTTAAACTTGATTTATGATATAAAGCAGATGTTATATAAATATATGATTTTATTGATGGTGTAATATTATGATTTACGGAGATGGGGATTATATAATTGAACTTAAAAAAAATGTAAAAAATGTAAAAAAAAAGTCCGTCCGACGAATATATAACTCTAGGTTGTTAGAGCTGCTGTTTAAACAACGCAATGTCAAACTCTTGGCAACCTCTTCTGAATTATTGGTTTACTCATGATGTCAACACAGATGTTATTCAAATATATAATTTTGTTGATGGTGTAAACTTGGGATTTATGGAGATGGGGTTATACAGTGTGGAAGTTAAGTAGCAGATAAATTCGGTAACTCCATTAATGTGAATGAGAGAGAAAAAAATAAAAAGGAGATAGCGATATAAATTACTACGCATATGAAAATATTGTTTTCAGATTTAATAAAACAAAATTTTAATTTTTTATGACGTCATTAATGTTTTTTTTAATGACAACCTACATTTTATATTTTTTATTTCGGTAGAGCTTATTAATCTGTTCTCAGCCATATAACATCTTGAATAGGTTGCATAAGAAAAAAAATCCAGAAAAAGGGCCCGCGCCAGCCCATGTATCACTCAACCATAACCGAACAAGGACTTTAGGGGGTTTCTGAAATCAGTAATTGAACTGCATATTGCATAATCCATAAAATATTGTATACTGCCATATCAGGAACGTAAAATTAAAATCCAATTTCTGCCTATAAAATTTTATATTTCTCAATTATTTCATATTTATTCCAAGTGTGATATTTCGTAATAACTAAATTTTATTACACCCTCCCTCAAATTTGGCGATACATTACTCATTTTGGAATGTCCAGCTTGCTTGTATGAGACTATGAAATATAATTCAACTAACCATTTATTTTAATAATTACTGAAGTTTCATTTATTAACTTTCAAATTTTATATCGTTTACAGTTAAATTTAAGATTCTCAATTTACCAATTGCCATCCTAAATCTTAAAGGGCCAATTTGAGTAAAGTGATGCTTTTTAGCACACGTGCGTAAAAGAAATCACCTGCGCGTAAAAAGGCTACTTTTCAAACTTATATAATAAATAACTATTGTTATTTGTTTGTCGTCGATTTTTTTTCACATTTTGATGGAAATGTACGAATGTATATATGTAATACGAATATAATAAGAATTAAGATATGGAGAATAAATATAAGAAAATAATAGACCTGTAAAAATATCTTCAAACAGTTGTTTTTAGGTAATAGCCCTACAGCACCTGCAGTAAAATTGATTTCGAAAACTGTGCTAAAATGATTTCTTAATTATCAATGTCTCTGAAATATTATAACTGATAGATTTGATAACTTCTATTTAGTATGATTGCGCATTCTTTCGTATGGTTATTTCAATATGTTGCTATATTATATTTTCTCGATTGCGTTTGTATAAATAGTGAATGTGCCAGCGTTCACTAGGTATTTTTAGGACAATGAGTGCAGTTCTGTTAACAAAAATAAATAATAAATACACTATTTTACGAAAAAATAATATATATCATATATATCATACAGGATATAGGTCTCATATACAGAGCGTGCAAGAAAGTGGTGTCACCTTTTCCTATTAATTTCAACGAAATATTAACAAATTATGACCTTTGAAACAATCTAGTAATTTAAATTCTTGTATCCTTGGAAATATTTCAGCAATATTTCATTTATTATTATTACAGTATAAAAGTTGACACCACTTTCTTGAACATATATCTCGAGTGTTATTTTATGTTTTCATTAATAGATAGTTTTCCACTATGTTTAGAAATATATTTTCTTAATATTCCTATTTAATGAGTAAATAACAAAAAAGACTCATTTCGAAATTCAATTAATCATGTTAATCAACGATCATTAGTCATGTTCAAAAAATTATTAGAATTACAATATATAACATGTACTTATGCACATTTTTACGCATAAATATAATTCAGAATACAGAAATATGCCGTTTCCGAGCAACAATGACGGAACTGAAGAATTATTTTTTCAGGAGAGACGAACAACGATTTTTAATTCTTGAATGCTAATGTTGTAAAAACATTTTATTGGTACCCTATAGATTTTATGATTTTGTGTAACGTTGATCTTCTTCCAATATATTCTAACTTCAATATTACATAATCTAAAAGATCGTGTAATGTAAAGTATTCATTTCTCTCGTGGTACCCTTACATTTTTCTAGAAAGTTCTTTCTTTATAAAGTCTATATTAGTGTGAATTCGTGTCGTATGTTGTTTTCCATGCAAATTGGGGTTTTGAAGACTCTGACCACTTTAATGTTTTTTTATTATATCAAAAACAAACGTGGGGCTTATCTGGGAGTTAATTATGTAATTATGTTATATATCAGATTTGCTATAGATTACTTTAAACACCCTTGCAACTTTTTCGCAAATAAAGTTCTTTGATGAGTGTGGCGTTATCTCTTTAATTTCCTGATAACAATTAACTATCCACAGTTTCTCTTGCAGAGAGTAATATTCTTTTCTTACTTTTCGTACCTTAAATACGTTTCTATTTACGTCCCTCGTGACACACTTTGTCAAAAGCTTGTACTACATCAAGAAAGATAGTAGAGGAAACCTTTCTTTCTTCCAATGACTTTTCAATTACGCCTGTTATTCTATGGACTTGATCTACAGTTGGATGAGATTCTCTGAAACCAAATTGATGTTCTGGTATTGTAGTTTTGCCTTCGATAATTGGTTTTATTCTTTTAAGAAGTATTTTTTCGAACAGTTTTGACATTACAGGTTATAACGAGATTGGTCTGTAGGAAGAAACTTCATTTGGTGGTTTTCCAGGTTTAGGAATCATTATCACTTCTGCTACTTTCCATATTTTAGGTACATATTTTAATCTTAAAGATATATTAATAAAATATGTAAGTTTTACGATTACTTTACGAGATAGTTGTTTGATAATTTTGCCAGTAATTAAGTGAAATCCAGGAGCTTTCTTAGTGTTAATGTTTTTGTTTTCAATTTCCATTGCAATTTCGTTAGGGGTAGAGGGTCTGATTTCACATTCTTCCTGGGTAATATTTTGCCAGTCTAGAATGGCTTCACCCTCATTCGGTTGGATAGTCCTTTTAAGATATTCGGCAAATCTATTAGCCTTTTGAGTATTGCGTTTTGCATATGTCTCATCTGCACTTCTAATTGGAGAATTCTACAAGATTGGTCTCTTAAGTCTCTTAGTAGCTTTCCAGAGTGAATAATCAGTTTTACTGTCATTTGATAGTCCAATTAGATATTCACTAATAGAGTTATTTTTAATTTTTTGAATCTCTCTTCTGAGTTGTTGTGTTGCGTTATTTACTCTAGTTTTATCTGCTGGGCATCTATATTGGTGCAAGATTCTTCCGAGTCCTCTCTTTTCGGAAATAAGGTTTCGAATTTCTTTTGGGTAATTATTATGTTTTGTTCGTGGGGTAATAATAGGGGTGTTATCCCATGTAGCTAGTTGGATATTATCAATAGTTTTTCCCCTTCATTGTCTAGCTGGTCTTCGTTTCTTATAGAGGATGACAAGTTGATAGTGTCTTCAAGTTGAAGTCAACATCATAATTACATTTTCAAAACTGTTGGTGCAGTATGTTGATTAATCATAAAGTTGTCTTTGAAGATTTAAAGTAAGAAAAACATTATTTACTTTCTTCTGAAAATGGTTTAATTAAGGTGAGATACTATTTTATTAGGTTCTTTAATGAAAATTGATTGACATTAAAATTGATTTTGAAAATGCCGGTAATGGTTCATAAGACATGCATTCAATTTAGTTTAAATTGTCTGAGCTGTAGCCGTGGCATTAAAAATGTCACGTTCTGAAAAGGCAAAACTTTATGTTGCTGTTAACCTTTCCACTCGGCACTTCAAATGGGCCCTAGAATGCAAGCAATTTTCACCGAAGGCTTCAGCGGCGTCTATCCGCGCGCACGACAGTTTCCTCCGCGCCGATGGAGGCGATTTCAATCAAAAGCTTGCGCTCGTTGCAAAACGCCATAGTGAATAGCATGTGAAACTCGTTAGGACGTTATTTATGCCCTGCGCTATTTATGACAGAGTAAACTTTGAGTTGTCGCTGTTATGAAACTCGCAATCTAAAGTCGCTTTGTAAGTGTGCATTATTGCATGCGCGTGCAATTAGTTACGGCGGTAGCGGCGCAATAATTCACCGCGCCATGCTAATGTGGCGCTCGCGCGCGTGTTTGTCAGGACGAAAGGATAACTCCCAAAGCTCCACCTATGACTGCGAAACTCTCGGATTAGAGATTCGGGTCGCGTAATTTTTCCAGTCCCTGGAGGACGACGAAGGGCACAGAGGAGTTGAGGAGTAGCGGTATCGGCGCCTCCGCCATAAATCCACCACTTGCCACCTATAAACACGACGAGCTGCGCCGAAGAGCCGGGTCACAGGTCATCCCTGGCGACGGTAAATTACGACAGGTGTCGCCACCTGCGCCGGGCCCGCCCCTGCATCGGGCTCCAGTAAATCATCGCGGCATCCGAAACATCCGGATTTATGCGGCCTGGCGAGGGGGGGCTTCCAAAAAACGGGATGGAAACTGAAAGCGTGATGATGATAACGGGCCGCGTCTGTTTTCTCTCGCTCCGATCGCACGCACTGAGCGGACATAAATTAGCAGAAGGCGCACGGATATCGTAAATTTTTCACCGCGTCGTGCTCGGACCGTACAGAAATATTTGAGAAATTTACTTTACGGCGTTTTTTTTTTCAACAAAAACGAAAATTATATGGAAGAAATTCGAGCCTCTGATGACGGGCAAGATGGTTACATTACTGGAAATGTTTAAATATTTCACCTTGCATTAAGCCAAGTTAAATATTTCATAAATTTATAACAGTTGCACTGTTAAGAGAACTTATAGCATTAAAAAGACATAATATTGTTAAATATTTCATGGACTAATCTAGCGCAAACCTATTAGCATTAAAACTACTACTAAGAAATGTACCTAAAACAAGTACATTAGAATAATCTAGTATCATACATAGATATAGGTACAAAATGGGTCATTCCATGTCAGGTGATTTTGCCCCATTTTGACCTTAAACTAAAAAAAATGTTCTTAAAAGAGGGTATGACTCTTAAAAGAGGGTAAGGTTTTTTCGATGGATCACTTGATATGGAATGACCCAAACACATAATGTATCATGGATAAAATACTAATAACTAAACATTTTTGTCTGCTTAATATTATTTTGTTAGTTGGTCTGCTAGTGCATGAATTACCTATATTTACCCGACTACCTATATATTTATACATTTGAAAAATAAAAATAAAAGTTTAAATCAATATTCAATGAAAATCTAAATCAGTTCAGTTCTAATTAATTTCATAAGTAATAAAAACTATGGATACTTATTATTTTGTAAAAATAATTCTAAGAGCATAGTCGACAAATTTGGTGCTACAAACGCCTAGAAAATAATGCATATTCATATACTTCTTTAAAAAAAAAGTAAGTTAGGAACTGTTCTAGATAGGAAGATGACAATTTTTGTTCGCATCATTGCGTTTGTGGTACAACTGCGAAGGCTGTATGAGTTCGTTTTCCTAAAGAAAATGTAGTAAGGAGTCGGCAATAGTTCGACCAACAGCCATTTTAATGCGATTTCAATTTTTGCTCACACAAATAATTCTTGCAAATTTAAATGAGAAATTTATTTTTGCTTGGGTTCGTCGCTTGATATAGCTTAGAGTCTCCAATGCTATGTTACATTATCGCATGTCATTTATTTATGGTTCAATTTTTTTAAAATCAATTTATGGATGTTGAAAGCTTAGGTTTCAGTTATTATATGGTTGAAAAAATTGTTATTATAAATGATGTAATTATATACTTATAAATGTATCAATTCCAAATATTGTTATACAAAATATTGCATACCCAGAAAAATGATGCTACAATTTTATACAAAAGCAAGAGCATGGTATAAATTATAATATATACAATGTAATACAATCCATGTCATTTCTATGTTACATCCACTGTATCCTGTGTATCCTGTGTTCCATCCTGTGTATAATATACCCATGTTCCGAGGTTCTTTCCATGTACGTTTACGAAACACAAAGTCTTGTCGAACCCCCACACGAAGAAATGTGACCTCTGTAATATATTGAATAAGTGAATGAATGAATGAATGAAACATAAGTAGAATTTAAATTAAAAAAAAAAAAACGATGATGGCTAATGGCACATAAGGCCAAGGCAAAAAAAAAGAAATCGAAAAAGCCTAAAATCTTCACAAATCCAATCCATAAAGCATCGTGGTGGCTGATTAATTCTGCAATTCAACAAACTGACTCGTGATTTAATCATAGAATTATATATATTGTCGGTTGAGGTAAACCTCTTTAAGTAACATTTTGAGTATTTTAAATGAGTAATATATGTTTATATGTATATGTTTACAAAGACAGTTTGGTAAAACCAATCGAAGTTCAGACTCTTTAGAATTAATTAATTACAATTTGACCATTAATATAACCAACCAGATGAACTCGAAGCAAACAGCCACTATCAAATAGACAACCAACTAGATAGGTTCTAGGCAAGCAGACCTCCAAAAAGATGAATCCTAAACAAACAGACAACCAACCAAATGGTTCCTTGACAGGTGGGCAACCAAACAAATGAATCCCAGACAAACAGACAACCAACCAGATGAATCCCAGACAAGCAAACAACAAAACAAATGAATCCCAGACAAGTAGACAACCAACCGTACAAATTTCAGACAAGCAGACAACTAACCAAATAAATTCCACACAAGCAGACAACCAAACAGATGGATCCCAACCACAAACAAACAACCAAGCAAACGAATCCTAGTCAAATAACTAACCAGATGACCCCCAAACAAATGGGACAACTAACCAAATAAATTCCAAACAGACAACTTAACATACCCCAATCAAATAGACAACCAACAGGATAGGTTCTAGGCAAGCAGGCAGCCAAACAGATGAATTCTAGACAAGTAGACAACCAATCAGATGGATCGTAGACAAGTAGACAACCAAGCAAATGAATCCCAGACAAACAGACAACCAACCAGATGAATCCCAGACAAGTAGATAACCAAACAGATCCCAGTCAAATAGGCACCAACCCAAATAGATTCTAGGCAAGCAAACAGCCAAACAGATAAACCTCAGACAAGCAAACAACCAAACAAAAGAATCCCAGACAACCAGACAACCAACCAAGTAAACTTCAGACAAGCAGACAAGCAACAAAATAAATTCCAGACCAGCAGACAACCAAACAGATTCATTCCAGGCAAGCAGACAGCCCACCAGATGACAACATTCACATATTTTTTTCTTTTCGGTGTTCTAAATATTTAGTCTATCAGTGAACGTATGCGACAAAAGATGAACTACGTGATGCTTTAGTAAATGGGTGTCGCAATTTAGATGATAAGAAAATACGGATAGGTGTAAATTCTATTGTGAAAAGATGCCGCTTGTGTGTAAATAATAACGGTGGACAATTTGCATAGTTGCCGAGATACTTTAACTTTTTTACATGTAAATACTGCAAACTAGAGATTAAAATATAATATTGTTGTTTTATTTCCCGTCCTAAAGTTTTTAATAAACTGAGAAATTATCTTAAGGATTTTTTTTCCATGATAAACCCTGTTTCTGCTACTGTCAATAATATACTGTTCTGTATCGTGTTTATTTCTCAAAGTAAGTAATAATTTTTATAAAGTTAATTTTCAAAGATAGCCTTTATTTATCAAAGTAAGTATAGTAAACCTTGTATCGTTATAAAGTGAAAAAGGCATCATTTTTAAAAATGTCAAAGCCAACTATGACATTTAAAAAAAATGTATTATAACTCAAAAACTATGTTTTTTTTTTCAAAAACAAAAGCATATCGCGTAAGATCTTAAAACGACAACTCTTTCCTCATTTAACCGAATCTATACGTCTTACGGTTTTCGATATCCCAATGCTTAAAATGAAAAAAAATACTCACCCTGAATATACAGGGTGTTTCAGGCCACCCGTATCAGACCAATTTCTCGAAAATTTTACATCATAGAGATTAAAAAAAAATAGTATGACATAAGCCTACATGAAGAATTGATAGGAGGTAATGTCGATTTCCGGAAGTTATCAGAAGTAGCCGTAACTACACTCAGCTTCAGAATTTTAAACGGGAACCTATGTCATGTGTGGTATCGTTGGATAGGTATTTGAAAAAGAAACAACTTTTGTATGAAAAGTTTTTTTTTGTAAATGATATGCTTAACAAAATGAAAATTAATCTTTTAGACAACCAGGCCGCCATTTTCTCGGAAGTATGATGTCATAGAGATTCGGAGAAAAAATAAAATAGCATGACAGAAGCCTACCCAAAGAATTTAATAGTGATAGTTTCGATTCTTGGAAATAACCGGTGAAAGTTGGTGTAACTGTACGCAGCGTTCAAAAATACGTAAGTATTTTAAAAGTTTTAAAAATATTTTTAGTAAGTAAATACTATACTTTTTCTCCGATTACTCTCAAAGTGACCATTTTTAGGTGTGTTTACTGCTTGGGTTGTCAGAAAAATATGTGTTTCAGGCTGAAAAGAACATTCCAGTACAATTGAGTTTTACTGCCTAGCAACAACATATTGTACCAGAATTGTATATTTTACAAGCGAAAGCACGCCTAAAACAGTGACTTTGGCAGCAATCGGAGAAAAAATATAGTATTTACAAAAATACTTTAAATCTGAGAGCAGTTATTCGGGTTAGCACTTCGGGTTATTTCTAAGAATAAAAACTGTCACTATTAAATTCTTAGGTAGGCTTATGTCAAGCTATTTTTTTTTCTGTACCTCTATGACGTCATACTTTCGAGAAACGGGACTGATTGTCTGAAACATTAATTTTGATTTCGTTAAGCATATCATTTACATAAAAACTTTTCTTACAAAAGTTGTTTCTATTTGAAATACCTATCCAACGGTGCCACACATGACCTAGGTTCCTATTTAAAATTCTGAAGTTGAGTGCAGTTACGGCTACTTCCGGTAACTTCCGGAAATCAAAATTACCGCCTTTCAATTCTTCAGGTAGGCTTATGTTATGCTATTTTATTTCTCGAACCTCTACGATGTCAAATTACCGAGAAAAAAGACAAATAAAAATGTCTGAAACGCCCTGTATACTGAAGGAGGGGTCTAAAGATAAAATACAAACAAATTCTAACATATTCCTTTTTACCAACAAAATTGTGCTTGAAGCGATTGAAAATATCTAAAAATAATCATTCCTTTTGGTCTTCTGGTAAATTGAAATTTTCGAGTTGTGATACTTTTCCATGTCACGTGCGATATATTAAACTATTTTTTTCAGTAAATAATAGAAACATCACGTTATCCACCTTCTCTTTTTTAAAGAAGGCGAACTTTTGAATTCCCGCCATTGGCAAAACTGGATTTAGTGCTTATTTTCATGATTTTGTTAAACTAGTGTGCTACAATCCACATACAGATTCTACAATCTGTGTGCGGCAGCACTGATGTTTGTGTCATAATAAGCCATGTTTAAATATGTTTGAGTATCCAGTTCAATACAAATCTGATGTTGGTAACTGGTTTTAGATTTCCAAAACTTTTTAAAAGTTTAAGATTTGTTCAAAAAAACTTATTCTCAATATGTTGTTATCTTGGACCTTTTGTGACCACTAAATAAGGTAAGGGTGACAAATAAGACCCACCTAACAAAAAGTATTTTTAAGTTAAAAGTTACATAGATAAAAACATTGGATTTATGGGGAACTTCGTATATTTTGAGGTGTAAATTTTAAGATGCAAATCAACAAGCTTCGAAAAATGAAGTAGAAGATTTTATAAAGCAAATTTTAGAATCTTGAAATAAATTTTTATATTCTGTATTATATATTTCTGCAAAATAACTGGTAAAATGGAAAAAAATACTAATGAAAATATATATACTTTTCAAATTTTACCTTATTTCTGCCAGTGGTAGAAATAAGGTTCATTACTTTTCGCAGACTATTCATGGTCATCTAAAGGTAAAAATCGTATGCTTCATCATAAGCCCATACTTAGTCGATTATTCGGTTTTCGGTTTTTTAAGTCACGAAGAGTATGTCTATGAATATGAAATCTAAAATAAAATTTTCGTGTTGATAATTATCGCTATACTGCCCTCAGATTATTCTCTCACTCGATTGTGCATGTAATTTGCGGCTTAACGATATAACTGTTATTAAGATAAAGTTTCAAAATCTGAAGAACGTTGCAGTGCTCATTACTTCCAATCATTTATATTCGATGTGAGATGTAAAAAAATGTTGGGAAACTAATTTGTAATATGAATAAATAACATTTTTAATCTGCAGACATGCTTAATGTCGTTCAAGCCATATATTTTTTAGGACAAATTGGAGTGCCGAAGAAACGGGGTCCATTAAGCCGAGGAAATAAACGAGCTCGTTGGTCGAAGAATTTTCATTGCGGTGCCCGATCGTCGCGGAATCCCGAATGTGCCTCTTCTTAATTAAGAATATTGCGCGCACCGTGGCAGAAGTGCAGCTCTGGCGTTTTCGAACAGGTGCAAAAATTTCCGGAACGAATTCTGCTGCCGCTCGAATGTTCCCATATCTCATGGCCGTTTCGGGGGTATAGCGACGCGGCATCGGATTTTTGATACGTGTCGATCGGCTTGCTTGGGAATCCGCCGGTCGCAAAGTCAACGCTCGTCCGACCGATACTGACCACGGCGTTTACCGGCATTCTCCCGATAGCTGCGCGCACCGCTCAAGGCAATTATTTTTTGCCGGTATTCGCTCTTAATGGTGATCGATTCGTTTTAAGCGTCCTATCGTTTCACGTAATTAGAACTGGTTGCTCGTGCATTCGCGTTATTTACATCTAATCGGGATGGGCGATTAGTCGATTGGTCAGCGCCGAGCGGGAGATTATCGTTAATTCGGCAGATAGCGCTTAATCCTGCAGATAGCGCTTAATTCGGGCCGCTCTTATCTGGTCGGAAAACGGTGGGATTAAATCTCATTTGGGATTCGCCCGCCCGGAGGGACGGTGGTGTTGCACGCACACGGTTCTTAATGGTGTCGTGAAATAATTGTTTTGTTATGTAAAAAGGTGAGATAACGCGCGTGATTATACAGCTCATCGCCCCGGATGCATGGAGGTGGTTCGCGATAAGATACCGCGTCGGACTCGATTGAGATATTAAGATTAATTATTTGATACGGCTCTGTGGGACTCAACGGCTTCGATTTCGTGCGTTGGTAATTGATTGATCCGGCATAGGAGATTTGTAATTGTAATCCGCGGGCTGCGGTGAAATATTCGAGCGCCTGTGCGCAAAACCGTCCGGCAATAACCATTTGTTGCCGCGATCTATGAAGCCAATAAAATCAATATGAGAAACATCGCACGTCGGTCTTATTTATTGGTGAAAATCAGCGGACGCGACAGCCACTGGTTAGATCTACATTGCGATTACAAATGGGCACAAACCGTATATAAAATCGCCCGTTAACGGCCGCACAACTATAGATTACGACAGTCCGTGTGTGCGCAACCATCTATTCGTACATAGGAAAAAATGCCCATTCTACCACATTCTTTTACACATGCTCACTTAGTATGTGTGACAAATTGCGGAGAGTCATGTAAGATCGGCTTTTATGATAATATTAGGGTTTTAATTGTACGATATTATTGCCTTTACGACACCTGTATCGTTCCAGAAATGCATAAGAACACACAAAAGTATTCGAGAGCGCCGCGCGAGGAATAACCGATCAGTTTTCCGACGCGCTGCCGCCACTAATTCCCCCCACGTTACATAATGGCCAATGAAAGCGATCACCTATTCACGTCACATAGCCCCGACAATGCGCATTCAAAGAGGAGGAATCCAGCGGGAAAAGAAACACGTCTCCCAGCGATCCGGGCAAGAAACGCTTTCGATGATGAATTTGGTTGCGCGATTATATAAATACAATATTTCAGCCAGAAATAACTGACGTGGGAATGCCACCTAATGGAAACCTAAAACAGTCAATCATACAGTTTGCGCATAAAACATAAAACAACGGTACGTCCTTTGGTCATCAATTTTATTTTTTGAATATGTTGTTTGATTTACTGCGTCGATCGCCCATATATAGTAAATTTCGTTGAATATGCTTAAAAAAATTCATACTTATATGCAGGAAAATATTAAAATATAAGAATTGAACCCATGGTCATTGAAAAGTCGTAAAATCTTATTGCACTATGCCACAGAGAGTATTAATATAATTACACACTCCCAATTAGTTTTCAATACTTCAATACTTACTAAATATGGAAGCACTAAAAACACCAAATTATTTGAAATGTGCAAGTGTATGAAACTCCGAAATATCTCTATGGGCATTTTAAAGACATTGTAAAGACCCTGCGACTTAAATGGTTTGAAGGCACCAATAAGTTTGTACATAAAAAAATCTCTAAATTATATCTATTATTATTCAACTCGTCAACCTAATATGTTTTTCATATTCAAGCCATATCATTCAAGGTTAGGTTTGATCAGGTTAGGTTAGTTAAGTGTCGTCAGCAGCAGTACTCCAACCCAGGGCCTCTTGGTCTTAATAATATTCGTCCAGCGATGGCAGAACTCCAATATTTAGACTACCTAATGTAAAAATTAAAACAAGTAGTATGAGTTTCGAAAATTGTTGTACTTACTCCAGTAATTGTTTCATATTAAAGTGGATTGATCAGGTATATGAAAACTAGCATGGCCAAACTACAGTTACTGCTTAAACGTGAAATAAATTCAATATCAGTCAATTATCTATCATATCAAACCAATGTTTAGATTTTGGGCGAATTTTTATTTTATTTTATCATTGGCGATTTGCATCATTGAGTTTGGGGTACGCCTGCGAGACTGCACGAGTTGCAATAGGGAGTCGGCAATAGTCCGACCACCATCCAGTTTTATGTGATTTTAATTATTGCTGACACAATTCATTTTGTGAATTTTAATATAAACTTGGGTTTGGGTTCGTCGCTTGATGTAGCTTAGAGTCTCCACCCCCGTGTTACATAATTGTCTGTCATTTATTTCTGATTCAAGATTTTTCAAATCTGTTTCCGGATTTTGAAAGCCAGGTTTTCAGTTATTATAGTGCTCAAATTTTGTTTTCATAAATTATGTAATTATGTACTTATGAATGTGTCAATTCCAAATATTGTTACATGAAATATTATATACCCAAAAAATTGTGTACAAAAGTAAATATCGTCAAAATTACAAAATATCCAATTTCATCTGGGATGAAAGACAAAAGTCGATAGCCCATACCATATATCATGTCTTATATAAATATTATAAACTTCATCATTATCATCATCATCATCATCATCATCATAATTACGCAATAAATAATTGTACGTACAAAGGCTGTATCTGAATAGAACACATGTTTATTCTCTCTCAAATGCATGAAGTTATCACTTGACGTTTATCTGCAAAATTATATGAATAGCGTATGGACTTTTCCATTTACTTATTTGTATGGAAAATTAGTATCGAACAGAGCCTTGAGAATTTTTACCTGAGGCAGGAGGATATTGGGGTGCAATATCGTATTTGAATGTTTTTACAAAATCACATTTTCAGTGTCAGTAAAGTTAGTGACAGTGTCAGTATCAGTGTCAGTGTCATTGTCAGTATCAGTGTTGGTGTCGGTGTCGGTGTTAATGAAAGTGAAAACAAATTAGCGCATCAATCCTTAGTTTTTCCGGAATTTTCGTTTAAACTCTTGAATGAATTGTGACAATCGAGATTTTTTGTAGATAAATTTGCAGGTTTCGAGAAAGTCAATATTTTATGAAGTTCTAGACAAAAAGTATTAATAAAATTTCTGTATATGTTAAGTATACTTTTTAGTATACTTAACTTACGTATGTTTTAGAATCAGAAAATGGAAAAACAGAATTCATCCCATATTTCGTTTTTCCGGAAATTGGACTAAAAGTTTACACATTAATGCCATGTTGGGGTGCAAAATTGCTTTTACAAAAGCACAGTGTTTGGATGTATTAACAAAATCACATTTTCAGTGTAATTGAGGTCAGTGTCAGTGTCAGTGTCAGTATTAGTGTCAGTTTCAGTGTCAGTTTCAGTGTTAGTGTCAGTGTCAGTTTCAGTGAAAGTGAAAAAAATTGAACACAACCAATCTATAGTTTTTCTTGAATTTTCGTTTAAACTCTAGAATGCATAGTGATATTCGAGATATTGTAGATAATTTTGCAGGTTTCGAGAAAACCATTATATTATGTAGTTCTAGACAAAAAGTATTAATAAAATTTTCTGTATATGTTATGGATACTTTTTAGAATCTGAAAATGGAGAAATATGAATTCACCCCATATTTAATTTTTCCGGAAATTGGACTAAAAGTTGCCACATTAATGCCATATTGGGGTGCTAAATTGCTTTTACAAAAACACAGTCGAAAAAATCAATATTTTATGAAGTTCTAGACAAATAGTATTAATAACATTTTCTGTATATGTCAATTATACTATATAGAATCAGCAAATGGGAAAATCAGAATCACTTCATATTTAGTTTATCTGGAAATTAACTAAAATTTGCCACAGTAATGCTATATTGGGATGCTCAATTGCTTTTCCAAAAACAGTTTTTGCATGTTTTTAAAAAAATCAATCATATTTTCGGTATTATTGAAGTCAGTGTCAGTGTCAGTATCAGTGTCAGTGAACGTGTACAAATTTTACCATAACCAATCTTTAATTTTTACTGAATTTTCATATAAACTCTTGAATGCATTATGATAATCGAGATTTTGTAGATAATTTTGCAGATTTCCAGAAAATCATTATTTTATGAAGTTCTAGATAAAAAATATTAATAAAATGTTCTGTATATGTTATGGGTGTAAGGGGTGGCGAATAACACCGACGAACACCAAAATGCCATCCAAATGTCAACCTCACCTGCACGCGGTACACCCTGCTAGAGAACAAACGAGGCTCTGGCGACCGAACACTGGCGGGATAACCATATTCTCACAAAAACACAGGACTAAATCCCTGAAACACCAAATTGAGGAAGGCAACGGGAACCCACCTCAATAACTACTCTCCCACGAAAATGAAATGGCTTTACTCAAAGATAAATTTTCCGGAGACAATCCCCCAATCGGATATCCGGGGGGGATGGCCTTGAGAAAAGCTAAATACAAAGGTAATAGATACCTAGACAATACCAATATCGGCACCTGGAATGTGCGAGGACTCTTGCAAACCGGAAAGACATACTTAATGGAAAAAGAACTGGAAAGATATAATATGGATATTACAGGAATATCCGAGACGCACTGGAAAGGAAATGGCCTTATTACGACAACTAATGGCAACACAGTGGTATTTTCAGGAAATGAAACCAACAGCAGAAACGGAGTAGCAATAATAATGACATCATCAATAGCAAAAAGCTTAATGGGATATAACGCCCTCAATGACAGGCTGATATCCGTCAAAATACACTCGAAACCTGTTAACTTAAATATAATCCAAGTATACGCACCTACCAGCGCCTCAAACGAGGAAGAAATTGAACAGTTTTACGGAGAACTTGAAACAACACTACAGAAAATCCCAAATAGAGAAATAACTATTATAATAGGAGATTTTAATGCGAAGGTTGGAGATACAAACGAAGATAACCACTTAAGACATATCGTAGGAAAATACGGTATAGGGACGAGAAATGAAAGGGGAGAAATGCTATTAAACTTTTGTGCGGGTAATGAACTAACAATAGCGAACACAGTGCATCAACAACACATTCGACGATTATATACCTGGCAATCGCCGGGCGACCGATGTAGAAACCAGATAGACTACATACTGATACGCACTCGATGGAGAACGTCTATACGAAACACAAAAACCCTCCCTGGAGCAGAATGTGGCAGCGATCATAAACTTCTCACAGCTCGCTTCAAACTAAAACTGAAGGTACCACAAACAAGAACAACAGCACCCAGGCCACAAATTAGTAATGAAAAAATATTCGAAGAAAAGCTGCGGACTAAACTCGACAATCCACCTACTCAACAAGAAGCATTAACACCTGATAAAATATGGCAATTCACCAAAATGGCCATCGAAGAAACGATTAAAGAAACCAAAGAGAAACAAACAACAGAAAAGCGCCAATACTGGATAACGGATCAAACTATGGAAATAGTACAAGCAAGAAGAGATCTAAGGGCAAGTGGTATAGATACAAAACAAAAACAGATCAAATTGTCCGAACTCAGCAGAACTATACAACGATGTTGCAGAAAGGATAAAAACACACACCTATTAAGAATCTGCAGCGAAGCACAGGGGCACGCTGAAAATAATAACACAAAAGACCTTTATAAATTAGTAAAATCAATAAACAAACGACACATGCCTCGATCATGGACCATCGAAAATAATGAAGGCGAAAAAGTAACAAACATAGACGAAGCACTGGAAGTATGGAAAGAATACTGTGAAGAACTATTCGATGATCATGGAAAAACAGACAACTATAAACAACAAGATATGAAGGAAGAACCAACTATCCTAAAAGAGGAAATAAGGAATGCCATAAAAAAACTCAAGCCCCTAAAATCTCCAGGAGCAGATAACATCACGACCGAAATCATTAAAGCAATGGGAGAAAGCGGTGTCCACATACTACATAAAATATGCAACGGAATATGGGCAACAGGACAATGGCCTGATGACTGGGTAGAATCGGTATTCATACCATTACACAAAAAAGGTTCCAAAGAGAAATGCGAGAACTATCGGATGATTGCACTAATGTCACATGCCAGCAAGATCCTCCTCAAAATTATTAATGAAAGACTAAAACCATTCCTGTTATGGCAAATACCACCACAACAAGCTGGATTTGTCAAAGGAAGAGGCACTCGTTAACAAATTTCCAACCTAAGAAGGATCATTGAGAAAGCCCGAGAAATCAATAAACCAATTTACATGTGCTTCGTTGACTATCGTAAAGCCTTTGACAGTATGAAATGGGAAAAACTTTGGACCATACTACGCGAAATGGGAGTCCCTCATCATCTAACCTCATTAATACAACAACTATACAAAAATAGTAAGGCAAGAGTACGAATAGATAAACTCCTCTCAAATCCATGCAACATCAAAAAAGGAGCGAGACAAGGATGTATACTCTCGCCAATCCTCTTCAATATATACACAGAATATATAATGAGAAGAGTTCTTGAAAATTGGAATGGAGGTATAGTTATAGGAGGAACACCCATAAACAACCTGCGATATGCCGACGACACTGTCCTGCTAGCATCAACTGCAGAAGAACTCACAGGCCTTGTGCAGAAATTGAAAACAGAAAGTGAGACCTATGAACTGGAAATCAACATGAGCAAAACAAAAATCATGTTCATAGACCGAGGCAACAACAATAATACAGACATAACACATATAGATGGATACGAGGTCGTCAGCCAATATATATACCTAGGAGCACTCATTACAAACGATGGTGCCTCCACAAAAGAAATAAACAGAAGATGTGAAATGGCCAGACGAACCACAAGAGAACTTCAAAGAACATGGATGGATAGTGATATAACCCTAAACACTAAAAAACAAATAATAAAAACACTGGTATTCCCAGTACTACTATATGGCTCTGAATCATGGACTATTAAAAAACAGGATAGACGAAAAATTGATGCATGTGAGATGTGGTGCTGGAGGCGAATACTACGTGTCCCATGGACAGCTCACAGAACTAACGTATCTATTAATAAAGAAATAAATGAACCCCAGCGACTGTCACAGATTGTCTATACTAGAATCCTAAAATTTTTCGGCCACATCAATAGAAGAGATGATAACAACCTAGAAAAGCTGGTGATACAGGGGAAATTGGAAGGAAAAAGACCAAGAGGAAGATCGCCGATGAGGTGGACCGACACTATCAAGGCAACAACCAACAACACAATAACACAAGCAACAAGAGATTCCGGGAACAGGGAAAGATGGAGGGATATTGTACGAAGAGCGACAGCAAAAGAGTAAACCACAATCACGACCTCTCTGAAAAGAGAGAAAACGAAGAAGAAGAAGATATGTTATGGATACTTTTTAGAATCTGAAAATGGAGAAATCTGAATGCACCCCATATTTAGTCTTTCCTGAAATTAGACTAAAAGTTGCCACATTAATACCATATTGGGGTGCAAATTGGGTTTTACTAAACACAGTTTTAGCCTGTAAATTATTATCACACCACAGTTATTTAATACACCACGTTTTATTTTCAATCAGAAAATGGAACAACTTGAAGACGCCATCTTTTAAACTGTTAAATGCATTGTGATAATCGAGATTTTGCAGGTTTCGAGAAAATCATTACTTTATGCAGTTCTTGAGAAAAAGTATTAATAAAATTTTCGGTATTGGTTAAGTATACTATTTAGAATCAGAAAATGGAAAAAAAACTGATTTCACCCCATATTTAGTTTTTCCGGAAATTGGACATAAAAGTTGCCACATTAATGCCATACTGGGGTGCAAAATTGCTTTTACAAAAACACAGTTTTTACATGGTTTTACAAAATCATATTTTCAGTGTCATTGAAGTAAGTGTCAGGGTCAGTGTCAATGTCAGTGTCAGTGAAAGTGTAAAAATTTGACCACAACCAATTCTTAGTTTTTCTTGAATTTTCGTGTAAACTCTTGAATGCATTGTGATAATCGAGATTTTATAGATAATTTTGCAGGTTTCGAGAAAATCATTATTTTAAGAAGTTCTACATAAAAAGTATTAATAAAATTTTCTGTATATGTTAAGTATACATTTTCAGAATAAGAAAATGGAAAAAAATGAATTCATTCCATATTTAGCTTTTCCGGAAATTGGACTACTTAGTTGCCACGTTAATGCTATATTGGGGTGCTAATTGCTTTTATAAAAACACAGTTTTTGCATGTTTTTACAAAAACACAGTTATTGCATGTTTTTTAGTCAGTGTCAGTATCAGTGTCAGTATCAGTGTCAGTGTCAGTGAAACACAGTTTTAGTCAATATATTATTATAACACTACAGTTATTTAATACACTATTTTCTATCAGAAAATGGAATAACTTCAAAGACAAGTTTTGATACTATCTCCTACTATTGTAATAAAAAAAGCTATGATTTATAAACAAATACAAATATTGATAAAAAAATTAATTTCATTCGAATTTTCTTTAGCATGATTTTTAAACTCAATGCATATTTTCTTCTACTTTAGAATAAGTAATGCCCGCTGGATTATCTTTTCTGGATATTTGTGGGTAACTAGTGTTAAAATTACATATTTTTATTTTTGGTTAATTAACATTTTAATAAAATACTATACTATACTATAAAATCTATAGGTACTATACTATACTATTATTTGACGAATGTAAATCAATGTTATAGCATGAATAAATTACAATAGGTATATAGGTTTAGAACAATAGGTTTATAATAAGTAGTCGATATTTTATTACTTGCTCTAAATCGATTCTAAAAAAATCGTCAAATTCAAAATTACATTTCTAGTGGAATGTTTCTAAACTCTTTATCATTTCATTCGTATTAAAAAGCAGCAAGTGATGTGCTGCCTCATTAGATTTTTTGATTTCTATATCATAATTTCGGCATTACTATTAAAGTTCAAGCTACTTAAAAGCAGTAGGTAATTATATGTTGTAAAACGTGATTTAAAACGGATGTTTAACAACTGAAGTCACGTACCTTGTTCTTCGCAACGTTAAGCAGTCTTGTTATTAACGAATATGCCGAATTTAAATCGCTTATTTAAACACCTTAAGATAATTAAAAAAAGCTCTAAACATTTATTGGGCAGCTCGAGCAGCACGTTACCATTCGCCGTGTAAAAAGGTAAACAACCCGAAGCCAAATCGAAAAAATCGACGCTCCTTCCCATTTTAATTTCATCGTCGGTGATTGTGAAAGGGTTTTGGCTCTGAGTGTGTCGCGCGTATACCGGCATGGACGCAAAGGGATTGGATCTCGCATCACATACACACGATACACACACACACACACGCACACACACGCAAACACACGTACGGGCAAGCATGTGAACACATACACGGGCGCACTCACACATGCTCGCCGAGAGGAAAAAACCCGCTAGAAAAGTGTTCTTTAAGGGTATATTGTATGCAAATAGAACAACATTCTTGCTACCGATACGCAGTCTCGACACAGAGTCGCACGATTTAAAAATAAAGAGAGAATTACTCACATTATGCATTGCGTCGGTGCCCAGTAATAAATGGATAACGAAAAATTACTTTATTATATTGTAAGTTATACTGTGTGTATTTATATCTGGAAAGGGGGACATCCATGGTCTCTGTAAATATGCGGGTCTCGAACGGGATCGCCGCTGGAAAAATACGGACGCGTTTAATGGACCTGGTACAACTATTAATTGAGAATATATTATTAATATTATTCCGCACACATTAGTACATAAAACGTACACGATTCCGCTCACCATAAATATATGACTGGTCAGCGGCGTTGATACGACCATTAATTACGCCTGTAATTTCGCTCGTATTATTATTAATAATAATAATTGTAATGGATGGCCTTTAATTCTTTATCGCTTTATAAATTAATTAGCCCAACGCAGCATCGCGCCCCGCTTTTCAATTGCACTGCCGTTTCAATACGACGACTAAGATATGTTGAAATTATACAATTGCGACTTTAATTAGAGATTGTATATTGATAGCGACTGAAATGACGTTCTCACAACTTTTAATCGACCAGTCAGCGCACATTGATATTTAATATAGGGGACTTATAATTAATGAAGCGATCCCCTGTAATGCATAAGAAATTATGTTATCAGTTTTATGTCCAGATATCAATCTTTCAGAGTCTGTTTATGCCGAGCTTTTAGTTGTTTTTAATAACAAGCATAATAAATGATTTTAATCAAAATATGAAATCGGAATAGTAATGAATGCTCCCTAGCGCAAATTAATATTGGAAATAAATTATCTGAACCGAGAAGTACAAAACATAATATAAAACTTTAACAAAACTTTTGTTTTCATTAACATCTCGAATTCTCAGACATTTCAGGAGTACCTCCAGAAAATTAAACACAAATTAATTATTAAATATATGTGATGTGTTCTATACTTATTACTCTATACGATATTGTGTACACACATATATGTGTAGTAATCATTTATTATTATTATTATTACAGTAAAACCGCTCTTAACGGACGCCTTCTAATAGCGGACGCTTTCTTTGATTGGATATTTATCTATTTCCCGAATACACTAATGCAATCTTCCATGTACTTATGCCTCTCATTAACGAACCCTCTAAAGAACGGACGCGGGCACTTAGATTAGGTGCTATTATTATTTTACTAAGACTAGGTACTATTATGATTTCTCCCTTGAAATTTAACTCTATTCAACGGACAATAAAGAGGAACTTACACATTAATCTGGTACTTAAGAATTTTCTTTGAAATTATCGCGGACAGTAGGATTAGGCACAGTTAAGATGTTTTCCACTTATTAAGAATTTTATTTTCAACAATCCCCAATTCTGTTTCAAAAATATAAAAATATATTGTGCAAAATCTCTTTCCAATTAATTAATGCTACAGTGCCAGTGCCAGTTACAGTGCCAGTAATTAACTGAAGTTTGCCATTTATAATATAAGGGAAAAGACTCGTTTTTCTAGAAAATTCGCAAGTTTTTCAGTTTCTGAGCTAAAAATCTGCTTCTTTCCAAATCAGTTATCTTTGATTCCAAATCAGTGATCTAATTCAGTATTAGACGTAATACAAGATGATGCACGTAATACTAGAAAAATAATAATTTGAAAAACTTCAAGACTTCAAGATAAAATTCATCTTAAAATGCGGATCCGAAACACTTTCGGATATAAATATTGAAGGAAATTTATCAAAACTTATTGTGTTTTTACTTTGTATTTTGTAAACACATATTTTTATCCCTACTGACCTGTGTAAGCCTTGGCATAAGCATGAATTAACTTATTTTTATTATTATTATTATTATTTAAATGCGCAACACTTTCGAATATAAATATTGAAGGAAATTTATCAACACTTATTATGTTTACACTTTGTATTTTGTGTACACATATTTTTAACCCTACTGACCTGTATAAGCCTTGGAATAAGCATGAATTAACTTATTATTATTATTATTATTATTATTATTATTATTAAACTTTTGTCTCGAGGGTTTTTAAGGTCGCTGATTACGAATCCAGTGTAAAAAAATAAATATTAAAAAGTCAAAATGCAAAATAGCCAATTAACAAATTTCGTTTTTCACGATATTTTAATGTTTGATCTGAAACACAGTACTCAGGCGTTTTTGAGTTGCCAATTTCGGATATACTAATATTGTACATTCAAAATTTCAAATTTCGAAATGTCATATTTAAAATAGCTGGCTGACAGAAAAACAAAGTTTTCCACAATTTTTTATTGTAACTTAAAAATTCAAAAGTTGTGAATCTTACACATGAGACATGAGAAGCTGCAAGATTAAATGAAACTTGAAGTGCTACCAAAACTTACAAAACTACAAAAAAATGTTATACCAAAAAATGATTTGTGGTAAACACTCATAGCTTTTAGCGTTAAGAACTTATAACTTTTTAACTTGGATGAATCGGACCTATGTTCATATAACTTTATTTTCTAAGAATTGCATCATCTTTCATTTGTCAAAATGTGTTGCCGACCTCATAGATCACCTTGTATATTGCCGTAGCTTTAACGTTTTTGTAGAATTGAAATGTTCAGAATTTATAATAATACAAAAAATCAGATCAAGATGTATTTCAGTATTGGAAATGGAAAAAGACAACCTCGAAGAAAATTTGGCTTTAGGAACAAAATTACCAGATTACCCTATTGTGTGAGTTGGATTGGGGGAGTCTTATTGAGGGTTACAAAATATATTTTTCTATCTAAATACATCCACGTTTTGTCTTAGCTGAATGTTTTTGAACTTTATTTTTATAATTTAGAAGTTATTTTATGGAAATGAAAAAAATTTAATATAAAATATTTTATTTTTATATTATAACGACATGCTTGTGTAATTAATTTCTATTGTACTTGTATTTTTCGGCTTATGCTTCTCAGTGACATGTCAACAAAAATCCACCAAAACAGTTTTAAAAAATGTGCTAGAAATTTTTTTATAGAAATTTTAATGTCAAATATAGGTTTTTTTCTGAAACTTTGGTTGTGTATTACATAAAAACCTTGACTGGTACGCCAAAACTGAACACATAATTGAATTCTACATGAAATGTATAACTACAATCTTCTATCAAACCTCTTGTTACACAAAAAAAGTTTCATTTTGTTGACCAGTGTAATTGATATGAAATGTTCATATTGATCGCCTTCTTCGAATAGGCATCTATTTTTTGTCTTGTGCTTCTTAGCGACATGAAATATATTTACCTTACTAAGTTTACTATATCCAATATTTTACGATACTCACCATAGTGCCAACATTGAAGAAGAACAAAATCGGGGAAATGGAGACAAATTTGTGCCGATGTCTGAAAATTGAAATGGAATCTTCTAGTTCTTCATATTTTTCGAAGAGCTTTGAACCTAAATTTTGGCCAAGGTCTGATAATTGATATGAAATGTTGATCTTTATCGAATAGACGTATATTTTTTGGCTTGTGCTTCTCAATGACATGAACATAAATTTACCTTTTTTACTTTACTATATCTAATACTTCCAACACTCGCCATAGTACCAACATTGAGGAAGAACAAAAATGGAGAAATGGAGCCAAATTTGCGCCGAGGTCCCAAAATTGAAATGGAATTTTCTAGATCTTCATATTTTTCGAAGAGGCTTGAACCTAAATTTGTGCCAAGGTCTGATAATTGATATCAAATGTTCATCTTTATCACCTTCTTCGAATTGACATCTATTTTTGAGCTTGTGCTTCTCAGTGACATGAAAATAAATTTACGTTACTTACTTTACTACATCCAATACTTTACGATACTCACCATAGTACCATTGAGGAAGAACAAAAATGGAGAAATGAGATAAGTTTGTACTGAGGTCTGAAAATTGAAATCGAATGATCTAGTTTTCCATATTCCTCGAATATCGTAAAAGCTAAATTTATGCCGAGGTCTAATTACAGTCGTCGCCAGAATTTTTGTCCCTTAGACGTAAATAGCCAATTCTGACAAAAAAAAATTGCTGATTTCACAAACGTCAACAAGAATTTTCTAGGACGTCAGGTTTTTGTGATATTTTGTAACGGTCCAAAAATAGCGTTGGCAGAAACGGCTTTTTAATAAATTAACTGGCGTGTAGACCTGCACGGTAGGCAACCATGCTTGCATTTTTTTGTTGTGGTGACGCGTTTCCCCATGAGCGATTTTTAAAATTCACCGGCGGAGCGCGACCACGAGGCAGAACTGAATTGACTCGTGCCCAATATAGATCGTGCCAGACGAACCGTTGCAGATAAGGTATATCACCATCCGGTTTACGGGAATAATCAACGGTTCTCAGCTAACCACCCTTGAGGGGGATTGAGGCACCGACTACGGGGCAGAGAACACGCTCATAACACCTGAGTAAGTAGTTATTTCTTCTCCTCTTCGTGAAGCCACGTGTCCGGCCATTTTGATTAAGGCCATGTGCTTTGTAGGCGTTTGGCTACGGGCTAAACAGCTCGGCCCAAAACCATTCTTGGCTGGAGGCCGCGGACCTAGCCCAGGCGCCGTCGACGGAAACCGCCGACATCCCGGGGCTGAACCCAGCCAACGGCGAGACCATCCGGAACTCAGGCCAGACAATATATATAATTTCTTTTTTTTGTGTGCTCGATTGGGCCACTTTTCTGTTTATTCTTGTGTGTAAATTGCGTCTACGTGTAAATTGTGTCGTACGTGTTTTGCGCTAGTGTACGAGAAAGGTCACTCCCTCGGCCCTTTCAATCGCGCGATTAGGAGCTTATTTTATTCGGCCGAATAGGGTAAACCCTGCGCGAAAGGGTGGCGTTCGGAGGTATTTTTTTTCAGGAGCGCGGACACGGTGTCTGTCATTTGTGTGTGTGAATAAACGCCGATATTACACTACAAACTCACACCCGTTATTTTTTTGTTCCCCCCCGCGTTTTCTCATTTACAGTTTTCTATTCTCACTGCGAGATTTAAACCTGGTGGTGTTGGCGCCAAACGGTCAGCGTTGTGACAGTTCGTGATTTCTGAACTTCGCTGACTGTCTGTCGTCCACCCACGCAGGTAGGGTGGAGCCACCCTTGCGACGAAGTAGCAACGAGGTAAAATTACGTGGAGCCTTTTTTTAACCCCCCCCCCCCCCCCACTCTCTGACACCGAGAGCCTGGCCCTCGTCACTACTTCGAAGGGACCCTCCACTCGCTCCACGGCCTAACGCGCCGACTGCCCTTCAGGTACGTCACAATTTCATTTTTGCAAAATGTGTAACTCCAATGATTTTTTATGGCAATATTGGATTCAAATTTCAGTTTGACAGCTACCGGTGTCACTTTTTTAACCTAACTTTAACTGAGAACGTGTTTTTGTAAGTAAATAGTGGAAAAACTATGTAAATTAAAAAAAAATGCCCATCAACTATTTTATATTTTGCATTTCGTAGATATGCATGGTAAATACTTTCAGAAAAATGCATTTAAATTGAAGGGACAATACATGCGTCAAAATTTACCTGTGTAATTGATGGAATGTTCATCTTCATCATCTTCTTCGAATAGGCTTAAACCTATTAGTTCTAATTGTAGTTCTGCTTCCACTGATGAGAATGCCTAGCAAGAACAGGTCTCCTCACTCTCCCTCTCTCTCTCCCTCTCTCTCTCTCTCTCTGATTCTTCTTTCAGTTGGAAAGTTGTCCTTAATCATTTTGCGGTGCCGGTCATGGGCAATTCTGCCAACATACTTCTTCAATTTTTTTATCCCTATATACAAGGAGTTTGGTATAGATGTTCAGAAGTTTGGATATCGTGTCAGCGATGCAAACCAAATAAAAAAAATATATAAATATGTGGGCCTAGATGGCGCTGATCACCACATCTACTAAATACCCTGTATATATGCGATCCAGATGAAATCGATATTTTGCTCATTCAAGGCAACGATATAAATGGGTATGTAAATAGCTGAAGTCTGAGCAAATAAGAGCAAAATGTGCAAAAATACAAAGCATATTATTGGAATTGATTGAGTTTTATAGTGCCCACTAACACCATAACTCTCTCAATACTGAAAGGGGTTGAGCATGAGATGAACTTATTATGAGTTCAAACAATTAAATGAAACTTTGTAAACATCTTAGTTAAATTACCGGTGAAATATTGGGTCTCAGCTGAGATTATAGATCTACTTAAATCTGACATTTTTAATTAGACGTTTGACGTCATTTCAACCAACTTTTTTTTATCCCTATATACAGTGTGTTTGGTAGAGATATTCAGAAAGTTCGATATCAAGTCAGCGATGGAAACAAATGAAAACAAAAATCATATAAATATGTCGGTCTGAATGGCGCTGAAAAACACATTTTGCGTTGAATATATTCACGTTGTATATATGCGATCCAGATGAAATTATTATTTTGGCCATTCAAGGCCACGATGTAAATGGGTTTGTAAATAGTTGATATTTTGTAAGTAACTAAAAAAGTTTGAACAAATATGACCAAAATGTGCAAATATACAAAGTATATTATAGGAATTGATTGAGTTTTATAGTGCCCACCAACACCATAACTCTCTCAAGAAATAAACTTATGATGAGCTTAAAAAATTAAATCAAGTTTAGTAAACATTTTAGTTAAATTGCTGATGAAGTATTGGGTCTAAGCTTGAGTTTATAGATCTGATCGATCACTTGGGAAAAATATAAAATGTTTCTTATTTCAATATACATATTGCAGTTATTATATTGAGTAAATACAGGGTGTATCAGCCAAATGGAATAAATTCGATTGCGATTAGATCGGTCACGCCTGATATGTTGAGTAACGTTAGAAGAAATTTCTATTTAAGATTAGGATGTTGCCAAGACGTTCATGGCGAGCATTTTGAACATCTCCTCCATTGAAATTTATTGTTTTTTTTTTTGTTTTTTTACATTATCAAGAAATAAACAGTATTACTTATTAGTTTTTGAGTGTGTTGTAACGAATTTCTGTAATCAAATAATTTTCTTTTTTTAATGTTAATTTTTGCAATAAATCTGAAAACACTTAATATTTCCGAAACAATTGAAGATAGGTATAGGACATTGTACATGAAATATGTCTAGAATTTTCTGAAGAATCCAAAAATTGAATAATATACCAGGTGTTGCATTTAAAATAAGAAAGTTGGTATTGGCCACGGTCACATGACACACCCTGTATAAAAAGTTTTTGTTGAAAAAAATGCGCAACTAAAAATAACAATCGACGTATGCGAGCGTTTTTTCGAACACGCCCCCATTTATTTATTATCGAATTTATTCCATTTGGCTGATACACAGTGTGTAATAGTGATGTAACTAATTATTATTATAAAAATGAGAATAGTTAAATATTTAAAAAAAAATATGTATATCTACTTAAATCTGACATTTTTAATAGTATTAGACGTTTGACGTCATTTCAACGACCAACTATTTACATTGTTCCATCAAGTTCTCTTCAACTTATCTTTACATTTATCCCATTCCTGATATTTGATTAGCATTTCTTGACCTCTCTGACCTGCCCAATTTAAATTTTAACTTCTGCAGTATAAAGACTGTGAACCTATGCATTGTCATTTTCGGTCTTCTGTACTCCTTTGGTCATGACTAAGCAGAGCATTCAAGGAAGTAGTGTCAACTAGTTGCAATGAAATAATGACAAGTAATGACATTTAAAAAATCCAGTTAAATTTGTTGCTTGTATCCTAGGAAACATTTTTAAGCAACGTTGCAAAACATAAATGATTTGCATTTTGAACAGTGCTATCTATCAGCATCTAGCGTGAAACTTGACACATTTTTTTATGAATACTCTGTAGAACATTTATTAGTTAAATATTATTGTTAGAGGGCATTATATTTATGAGAATCTTTTAAATTAATTATCCGTAAATAATTATACATCTTAAAATATGAATACAGGTTTGAAATTTATCTGCAAGAATTTAACAATAAAATTGCGTCCTGAGGCAACATTTAATCACATCCTCGCTCATTTTGAGTCACACATCTATCATGCGAACCCTGCGAAGGCCAAGAATAGGGCCGAAAGTTATCCGGAAGCGTTAATAATTAAAACGTGCCAAACATTAAATATCTTGGCACGGAGCTTGGCAATTTAGACAACAGTTACTCACTCATCTCCTTGCGGATTCCATTCATTCCCTTTAATGCCCTCATAATTCTTCCAGTTTATTAATGATTTTTTCCATTTTGGCGTCGCGTTGTTGCGAAACCGTTTAGGGCCGTGAATAAATTTGCAGTTAATATCAGTGAGTCGAATGAGTCGGTAAATTGGCAGTGCAGATGCGAGGAACGTGGACCATCAGGGGGATAATTTTAAATTTGAAAACCGAGATTGTGGCCCGAATTTAAGAAAATTAGTTCGACAATTTATGTCTAGTGCATTTTATACAGTTGTAAACTAATTAAAGCATTCTTGTGGAGGCAGATACCACGTAAGCGGCGCTAGTACTAAAATCAAAATTCATTAAGTATTACAGATTATTCCGTGGATCCGATAAAAATGCTTTTAATAAAAACGCACTCGATTAATTAAAATCTCAAAATGAATTTTATTAATCGCCGAGTTTATCCGGCTGTAGGCGCCGGACGTTATCGGTATCGCGTCATGAGGCATTAAAGCCAAAAAGCTACCTGTCTATAATTGAAAGCGTCTGATCTTAAACCTCCTTAAAGTTGCGCCCAATAAATTGCTTTGTGATTAAAAACAATGTTGCATTTCCACATCAACTTCCTGATTATACGTAATGCTATAAGTAAATGTAGATTATACGTGAAACGCAAAAATTACTCTTTTTATTTTGCCTGTTGTATAATTCTGCCACCATGAAAACGGTTGTTATGTTTGCCTCAAAAATTATAATAATCAAAAAGTGAGGCTTACGCAATCTCGGATAATAATTTCACCTCAGTGGCGCGGCTCGTCGCCGAAACCCGTCCTCTCCCTGCACTAGAGAGCAGATTTTAATATTTTAACTGCAACACAGAAAGCGTGGGTGAGTCATATGTTTATACAATCAGTGGCCTTTCAACATAAATACAAATCAAGGGAAAGTCGACTGCCGCGCCGAGAATTATTGGTAGTATATATCAATCAGCTGTCCGCGTTTCCAATTGATGTCTTTATGACAGTTTTGAAGGAGCACGATGTCCCGGCACAAATTACAAGCGACACATTTTGTAGGCCCGTAAAAAAAGGCGGCGGCGCAATCTCGGACGTGAAATTAACGCCGTTGTCAACTCGAAATTATACCCGAACGCAACTTTCAATTACCATTCAGGACTTCATATTCCCATTATCTGATCGGTTAGGCGGCGAGGCGGTTGGCGAACGAGGCCGCATTTAAATACAAAATTAACGAAATCGCCCGGATTTTTGATTGTCCCAGATTTTCGTGTTTTGATACTCCAGTTATATCACAGACAATTTGTTTACATATTCAAATGAGCCGCTTTATTAAATATAACTTATTAAGATGTTATGCATACGGCATGAATAATAAACACGAAATGCGAATATATGAGACAATTTGGGACTTATTTATTACAAGAATGTTAACGGCTTGAATACAGAAACGCAGTACCAGTGCAATAAATATTTTCAAGCAAATATGCCAAGTTACATTATAAATGCTAATATTTTAAGCTAATCTAATAATTTAAATGTTGACGTTGAGATCAATTAAGATAAGTGGGTATCATCTTCTTCGGGCGAAAGAATTAACCCACTATGAAAACGATGCTACTCATAGCCACGATACAATCTCTTATTATCGGTCACTGATATTTCTTAAAATTTATCCAAAGAATTTTTAAACATTTTATGTCTTATCTGTATATATTATGCCTAAAGATAAATAGTGAATTGTAGTTCGATAATGAATTATTTAAAGGAGGAAATGATTGAAATGCTGTACATTTTAGGTGAGTGTCAAAGAAACTGTATTTTGGCAAGTAGAGTCTATGCCCAACGATATCCGCAAAGACATCCCAAAGTTGACTGTTTCGAAAATCTTGCAGAGATTCAATAATAGTGGTACAGTAAATTATCTGAAACGTAAGAGACCAGGTTCTGTTCTTACTGAAGATAATGAGATGATGGCTATGACTGCTGTGGTTGAAAGTTCAAACATAAGTAGCAGAGAATTAGGCCAATATATACGCAATTCAAGAACCACAGTACAATGGATATTAAAGAACAATAAATTTTATGCGTATCATATTCAATTTCACCAGGAACTTCTACTACAGGATTTCAATCGTAGAATAGAACATTGTAGAAGGCTAATCAATGTTAAATACCGAGAGACATTTTTCAAGAAAAATACTTTACTCGGATCAGTCTACATTCTATAAAAATGGAGCGGTGAATCGTCAAAATTATCATTATTATTCAGACCAGAATCCCCATATATTCAGAGCCACTTCTCAAGAGAGATGGTCTCTACATGTTAGGGAAGGTATTATAGATACCCATGTTATCGGTGCTTACATTTTTCACGCCGTACTGAAAGGGGATAGGGTGTTAGATTTTCTTCAAAACCATTTGAAAGTGCTGCTTCAACATGTACCACTTAAAGTGTTGAATAATATGTGGTTTCAACTCGACGGTGCACCAGTACACTTGTGGTATCTGTTCGCCAATGGTTGAATGAGCATTTCGAGACAGATGAATAGGTAGAGGTGGTCCAGTACAGTGGCCGGCAAGGTCCCCAGACTTGACACCTTGTAATTTCTTCCTATGGGGATATGTCAAAAGTAAAGTTTATTCTGAACCAGCAACGACAAAATAAAATATGAAGACGAGAATAAGGGAAACTTTTACCTCCTTTACACCCGAATATTGTCGAGAGTACAAAATCATCTGATCCCTGAAAATAAAAATGATTTGTGAAACACACGTGAACCTGATTCTGAAAATAAAAGACATACATAAGTTCAGATCATACATAAGTTTCAATGGGCGATAATTTGATGCACACTCTTTATGATATTTTTAAATATTCTGAATGTTTAACTTTCCGAGTTGACCGGTTATCAGTCACTGAAATTTCTGAAAATTTATCTAATGGATGTTTTGAAAATTTTATGCTAGATCTGTATACAGTATGCCTGAAGATAAATTATCTGAAAATTTGACCACTAGTATGTGTAAATTAAGTAAGAATATCGAGTTATTAACTTTCCGAGTTGACGAGTATAAGTTATCTATCATTGAAATTTCTGAAAATTTATCTAATAGATATTATACAAATCTTATGCTAGATCTGTATACAGTATGCCTACAGACAAATCTCCCGAAAATTTGACAACGGGTATGTGTAAATTAAGTGAGGAAATCGAGTTATTAACTTTCCGAGTTGACCAGTATAAGTTTTCTATCACTGAAATTTCTGAAAATTTATCTATTGGATATTTTAATAATATTGTGCCAAATTTGTATACAGTATGGCTGAAGATAATTCCTCTGAAAATATGAAGACGGGTATGTCTTAATTAAATGAAAAAATAGAATACTTAACTTTCCGAGTTGATCGGATTTTTTAATATTCAGGGTTGATTTACACCCTCTAACTAACATACTACTAACATAAACTAACAAAAACTAGCATACATGAGTTTCATTGGTCGACAATTTGATGCAATTTGAGTTTATTATTAAGTAAGTTTTTTTTATTAACATTCCGAGTTGACCAGTATAAGTTGTCTGTCACTGAAATTTATCTAATGGATATTTAAAAAAATTTATACTAGAACTGTATACAGCATGCCTGAATATAAATCCTCTGAAAATTTGACCACGAGTTAGGTTAAAAGAAGTGAGGAAATCGAGTTATTAACTTTCCGAGTTGGCAAATATAAGTTATCAGTCACTAAAGTTTCTGAAAATTTATCTAATGGATATTTTGAAAATATTATGCCTGATCTATATACAACATGCCTAAAGATAAATCCTCTGAAAATTTTACCCCAAGTATGTCTTAAATCAGTGAGAAAATCGAATTATTAACTTTACGAGTTGCCCAGTATAGGTTACACTTATAAGTATCATATACCATTTTGATATTAAAGATGTATAGACAAAAAACTGTGATTTTCGCCTTTCTCACCAGCTCTTTTGTTGTCATTTAAGATTTACATTGGATGCTAGAGGATCTACATTGATAAACTACTATAATAACTTCTACAAATATTTATAATAGCACAAACCTTTTAGCTTACCAATTAATAGAAAAATTAATAATATAATAAAATGTATATCAAAAGTAGTGCAAATTAAATAAATGATGGGTCTTTTAATATATAATAATAATAATTTATTATCAAAACTGCTTACAAAGTAACATTTTCTACAAAAGCCATGGGCTTGTCTGTGTACTTTTATAATAACTGTCTTATCCTATACAATATAATAGCCTAGTCTGTACCAAAACCTTAAAATCCAGAATCCAGATTAAAATCTAAAACTTTACACTTTACAATTTACAAAAATTACAAAATTCAAAAATACGGGAATACAAAATTACAATTTGTTTGACTTTCATTGAATATTATCTATTAACCGTTCTATAATTGTTGTGTCCATGTGTAGATTTTCCCTGTGTAGATTCATTTTATGCCTCTGCCAGCGTTAGTTTTGTGAAACATTCTGAACTTCAAATATAAGAAAAAAACCTTTAAAGGCACAAATCTGGAAATAATGAAATATGCAAGAAAATTCAAAGAATAGATTTTTTTTTAAGAAATCTGTAAATAATAATCTTAGAGACTGTTACAATCCTTGAAATTATACGAGAACTTTTAATAAGACTCTATGATATTAAAAAATAATGAAAGATACAATCGGAAAATGAATCAATAATGCATGAACACTCCTAAAATTCAAAAAATTGCTGCTAATATGTATACTAGCATTAACAAAAATGTATGTTGATTATGTTTAAGCAAGGTATGGATACATATTTAGATATCCATTCTTTATAAAATTTCTAAATTAAAATTGCATTTGAACCTTATCTCGGAAAGGAAAAAGCTCTTAACATTTCCCAGAACAAATTTAAAAAAATAGTACAGCTTTTAGAAAACACCATTGTAAGTCCATATAAAAATCCAAATACTCTTTAGACTTCTTTTCCTTTAGTGCAACTCTTCCTGTAGGGCTAGTCAACTGTATCAGATACAATATATACACAATATATACATACTTTATTCTCAAAATATTGCATTTATCCGATCTGTTTTATAAAGTAATATGGTGTCAAATTTTCGAAAAATCTATGTACGGAATACTGCGTCTACCGAATACCTAAATCTGGAGGCACAGATCCTGTGCATCCATGTTAATCACAGGAAAGTACGAAATACACTATACTCCATATCAAATGAGTTGTCACTTTTGCAGTAAAATTGTGCCCAGCCTTCTTTTTTGTGAACTTCCTGGCTGGCAGTCCTCGCATGAGAAAGCAACAAAAACGCTTTAAACTATAATGTGCTTTAAGGCGATGGGTGGTAAATCGATCTCTATTACAAATTAATGAAAATAAGCGCAATGGAATGAATGAATGAATGGGGAGGAAAGTATTCACTGGCAGGCTGGGCCGCATGCGACCTAATAGAGCCTTTACTGCTCATGCCATAAAGCTCATAATACTTCATAGACCCTCCTTGCCTCGATTTAAAAAAGGGTCGGTCGCATTTTACTGCAAAACGGACAACTCATTTGACATGAACTATATCTATATTTCGATAACCAAATGTTTGATCGAAAATAGCATTTCGATAATGAGCTCCACATATACAGGGTATCCCTAAAGTAAGGAATAAATTGATTATATTGTAGAGATGTATACATCATTCACTATGGCAACTCCCAAAACATGCTCATAGTTTGGGAGATGCCATAGTAAAATGATGTGTATACGACTGCAATATCAAACATGGAAATATTGGTAAAGATTCCTCGAATAGGTTGATTTCTAATTTTGAAAATACACATTTTAGTATAATTCTTCTGTTTTTATTTTTTACTGTTCGAGGATTTTTTTTCAATATTTTCCATTTCAAATAATTATTTTATTTCTTACATTAGGGGCACCCTGTATAATTCAGGAATGCATTTTTGTGTTATTTTTGAAACAATTATACCAAATTTTCGTTTAACTCCATTGAAATATGAACCTAGAAATATACTATTACGAGAGATAAAATCATATCGAATTTATAAAGGTTTTTCCTCCCCGACGCCCATAATTAAAATTGATAACCGCACCGCGCGGCCCAATAATAATAAATATCGACGGGATGAAAAAGGCCACGGCTTTTCAACTGGTCAGGAATTACGGCCATTAAAACACCTTTTTCTATCGAAATTTATGCGTCCGAGGGAAAAATACATTAAAAATGTTTTTGTGGCCGCTACTTGATTATGCTTTATCGCCCGTCCTGTCACAATATTACACGGCCGACGAAAGGAATCGTTATTTTTTCACGTCGGGGCCGCACCGACAGACAACACACCGTCAGCAGCATCGGGCCGAAGACGTGGATGGCAGCGGCACCGGCAGCCACTGGTAACGGCTCACAAAGAGTCCGAGGCAGCCGAAGAGGAACCTGTTCGGGAAACGGAACGATCGGCTCGGAATTTATTGCGCGTCCTCGCGCGGCGGGGCGATCGGCGGGATATTTATTTATTTATTTACTTGATTTGTCGTGCGATTGAGGGAAATATTGCGATCGGCAGGTTGTAAAGTTTTCTGGGGGCTTTTAATGTATTTTTTGTCCGAGCCGCCTCTAATGATATCGATATGTGTCGGACGTCCCCAGAATGCAATACGTAATATTTTGTAATACCGCCTGATACCGCCCAAATAAAACAGAAGTACAGATTTTTATCAAGGCAAGATTCCTAGAGAAAACACCTGTTAACTTATTAGAGGATTGCGTCGAAAGGGCAGTGAAAGCGTGTTATTTATAGAAAAACATTTACAAAATGCATTTTATAGAATGCCTCAATTCACCGAAATGACTGACACGCGAACGATCGAACAATGATACTCTTCATTCTTTATTTAGCAGTTTACGACATTTTGGAGGTGACACACTTTCAAACATAACCTAACGAAACCTGACCTAACATAGTAACCTATAACCTGACCTAACTTAAATCTATAGTAATTCAAATTAAGCTAACCTTGCCCAACTTAACAATTAGAGCTATTGCGTCGAAGAGCAGAGAAAACATTTTATTTTGTACTGAATGGTCAGGAAAATGATCCATTACTTACGAGGAGCCACAGTGAAATACGAGAATTTTACAGAGACATTTTACTGACTAGTTGTCTATTATTTTTTTTCAGAAACCCCAGTTTTTACGTAATCTATAAAACATTCAAGTGAAATTGTTCAACACTATCAAATTTCCGCCTGGAACTGTCATATTCTACAGTTTGTTTATATGAAAAAACCTGTCACTTGCAACTGTATCGCAACTCTCCAAATTGGATCAAAGTACATTGTTGTCCGGGATTAACATATCCAATGTAGAAAACGCAACTATAAATAGTAATATTCAATAAAACATTAGAAAATAATGTGTAAAGGTTTTCGTGACTTATCAGAGAAACGCGATTTTCGCGCGGCATTTCCGGAGCAAAAGTAGTAGGTACTTTCGCTTCGGTTTCAGAAAAAATGTATTTCATAGAATTTCTTCAAACGGTATGTAACGGTACAATACCGGGGTATCATTATAAATTGTAATTAATTTATAAACGTAGAGTGGCTCGTAATCTAAGTGGCAGTACTTCACCTGTGTTTGATTCATGGAATCGTTATAGTGACAAGATCGATGGTTCGTTGTTCAAGTATTGTGTCTGTTATGGGGAAAATATCAAATTATACGCATACACAAATATCATCATACAGTAATTTATTCATTCAGTAAGTCATATGGTTTTACATTTTAATTTAGCAAGTAAGGTTTGGTTCATTTGGTAATGGTAAATAATACGCTTTACATTTATGTGGTGACTAAGGGTTTATTTAATAAGTAATAACACACAAATAATGAAGAATGGCGATTTATTCTCAATTAAAGTTTTGAAATGAGTAATGATTTTTACGTGGTTTCTGATTATTTCATTTGGTTATGGTAAAATAATACGCTTTACATTTATGTGGTGACTAAGGGTTTATTTAATAAGTAATAACACACAAATAAGGAAGAATGACGATTTATTTTGAATTAAAGTTTTGAAATGAATTTAATGATTTTTACGTGGTTTCTGATTATATTTCGTGGTATTCTGACGTGAATTAATGTTATAATTCATATTCTACTGGTTACTAGTACATGCGATCTGTCCCTGCTAATAACGGTGTTTTGGTTATGTCATTCATTCCCCATGCGTTCGTTCATCCATGTTTTTGTCTTTTATGTACTTGATTTAATTTATCCTCAGATAAAGGTTAGCAGTGCATTTCCCAGCAAATAACATGCCAGTACCAAGGGTGACGATTTACCCTTAATAACAGTTTCGCAATGCATTTACCAAGCAATAACACCCAAATAATTATATTGCAAATTTCGATCGGTGATTTGTGCACGATGGTCAGTTGTGTCTGGCTAAAGTACATATATCTGATCTCATAGCGAGTCTCATACCCTAACCCTACTAGTCTGACGTGTATGAGACATAAGCCCTTTTGTTGGTGATTAACTCTTTTTATTGTTTATATTATCTTTTCTTTTGCTTTGATTTGGTCTCAGATGCATCTTTTTGACTCTTTTTATTTTTATTTTCTTTTGTTTTTGTTTTGATTTGGTCTGAGATGCATCTAATTGTGAGGTAAATTACGATCGGTGATTTGTGCACGATGGTCAGTTGTGTCTGGCTAAAGTACATATATCTGATCTCATAGCGAGTCTCATACCCTAACCCTACTAGTCTGACGTGTATGAAACATAAGCCCCTCATTTGTTTTTGACTCTTTTTATTTTTATTTAATTAATATATTTTTTTTATGTCTTCTTTTGTTTTTAATATTTTCATTTATTTTTAGTTTGTTTTTACTTTGTTTTTGTGATAATTGAATTCACTTAGCGGATGTGATTCTGCATGATTTTGACTTTGATTCATTCACGGATTTATATCCCTTCTTTACGCATGCTCATGCATGAATTCCCTTGATTCGCATTCATTCTTAACTGCCGTTATGTTTCGTATTTATTAACTTTATTTCTCACCCGATCATGACTTATGACTTGGACTCATTCAATGATTTATCTATAATATTCACATGCTCGTGCTGCCGGAAAATACTGACTCGCATTCATTCATTTCTCACTCGCTCAAGAATTCAAATATGCAAATACTGACCACATGCATTATCGATGCTAAGGGCTGTTTTATTTCACCGGCATGCAATTACAACTTATAAGTTTGATCACTCACTCGGCTGATTGATTAGTGATATTAACTACGTAACGTTAATGACAAGGGTTTAGTGATTTGGTATGACATGATGATATTTGCTGATTTTTGTAATAATTATTGACCTTCACGGATACCGGTTTTGATTTCCCGTTGCGACCGCTACCTGGGAAATCCTTTGAGTTTATATCTGTTTAAATACCTTCCTGAACTAAGCTCTTTCCCGAATCCCTTGCTAATAAAATATAAATAATAATTAAAACGCATGATAATCGAGTTTTGGTGGTGGTTTATGTGGAGTAGCAATACTTATCATACGTGACAATATTACGAAGAGAACCATACACGTTGTGGGGTGTGATTAGTTAATATGTTCGACCCGAACACATCAAGGGGTTAGAGCGATATTTGTAGTCTGCTTCAAGCGCGCAAATCTGTTTCAAAGTGCGTCGCGAAACCCACAGATCGCTCTAATTACGAAGAGAAACATACATGTTATCGTATGAGATTGATGAATGTGTTCGATCCGCACATACCAACGGGTAAGAGCGATTTTGTTGTACGGCGTGTGATTGGTTAATTACGAAGAGGATTACACACCTTTGCGCCATTTTGGGGGTTTTGTTCTTTCGTAATTTTGTGACATGATATTTTCTGGCGGATTGCCGAATTAATTTACTTGACACGCGTACTGACTTGTCTGCTAAATATTTCGCAGTGCCCTTCGAAATTGGCAGTTTGATTCGCGTTACTCGATCATCAATTGCGTCAGTACTCACTCATTAACCGTTTCTCTCTCTTGCCGACTGGATAGTTGTACTGATGTCGTAGTAGCTCGTGCCCTTGGTGTTGATTTGAATTACTCCGCGATCTCCCCGAAAATATCTAACTGGTTCAATACTGCCCTAATTGAATTATCAATTTCCCTGACTGTTTATACTAATTGCGCCCCCGTTTACACTCTCGCGATTGGTCTCGTGCCCTCGGCCGTCGAGCACTAAGTGATCTCCCCCCCTGCTTTCGCATATTCTTATATGTTTTACTTCCCCCTTTTCCCCGCGCCCTCTGGGTCCAAATACTGCCGTCCCCGGTCTTCTACGGTGGTCTAGCCCTCCTGGGCAAGTGCCTTTTTCGATGCCTGCGCAATAATTTCTCCCATATGTTTAAGCCACTCGATATTTTGCTGGCGGCTTGTGTTCGCTACCGATACAAATCATGTCCCCTCGTGGTGTGAGTTATCCAGCCCAAATGGGCTCTGTTCTAAGAATTTCGGTACGCGTGCATGTAGCTCGCGCTGTTTTTATGGTACTTAAGTTAATGAATCTATGGGCCGTAATATTATACTTTCGGTTTTGGATCCCCCGGCATTGGTCAATGTCGGCCAGTGGCACATCCCCTGTCTGGTTTCGAGTAATTTATACTTCCATGAACTGTTGATATTTCCGCCCGACTAGTAAAATCGTGTTACCCTCAAGTTAATGGCTTTTATTGTCCCCATTGTTCTCCCGGCTTGGTTCAGGGGGCTGCGGTCCCCCACGAGTCTGTTTACGTAGTTTTACGCCGGAATGCGATACTTATTTAATTATTAATACGAACGATTTTTCAGCAAATAACACCTGTCTTATCTACTCGTTGTTTAGCTAAATAAAACATGGTTTGTCGTGGGTCATTTCAGGTATATCCCTCATATAAATAAAATGAACGCCTAAATAGATAATTCACCGAAATAACCGAGACGCGAACGATTGAACATTGATACTCTTAATTTTTTCTTTAGCAGATTACGACATTGTCGAGATGACACACTTTCAAATCTGACTTAATGAAACCTGACCTAACCTAATCTACTGTATCCCAAGATAAGCCAACCTTACCTAACTTAACCCAACATCAATCTTCTTATTTTGCAACCCACACTTCTTTATTTCTAAACATAAATCTGCTTCTCGTCTTCCTCATTCTGGATCATTCTGGGGGTTTCCGATGCCATTCTTTGTTATCATTGTTTTGCATATATTGAGAGATTAAATTAATATCTAATTTAGGTAGGATGAGGACGAAAGAGGTATGTCTTGATATAATTGATAGCAAGCCTAAAAACCCTTAAACCTTGAAAAAACTGTAAGCCCATAAAAAACATAACCACAAACTGAAAAACCTATAACCCAATTTTGACATCTGCATATTTGGCAAATACCTAAAGAAACACTGTACTTACAATTACTATTCCACACCCTAACCTAACCTTACCCAACTTAAATTACATATTCAGTTGATTACTGGACACCTTATCTTGAGCCCTGGCCAGCCCCACTTGATATACGTTATTAATCGTCTTGAAGATGACACTTCATTCAGTAATTCAATGAACTGAACCAATTAAGCAACGAAATTTTGGAGAAGCGCACAAGAAGAAAATTATAAGTTCCGAATGAGGCGAACTCTTTCTGAATATTTACATCGGCTCATTTATTTAATATCTTGAATAGATTATGATTTCGATGCTAATTCATTTAGTCGCAAAATACTTAGAGTGTTATTCATAAAAAACTATGCGTTTAACGGTGGTTTAACTTTAGTAACCTTGGTAACCCTTTGTTAAACACCGCTAAACCATGGGTTTAATTTTTATTAACAATGCTGTTAGTTATTTAAATCAATTAATTAATTAGTTTTCGCACTATTTACGAGCATTTTGCGTACCAAAGAAAGCTGAATTACTTATAAAAAACAAAATATTATTTATTTATTTGTTTATTTAACGATAGTTCATTTAATGTAACTATGGCTAACTATCGTCTAATTCTACTGATACTTTATCATTACTAATTTATTATTAAACTCTTACAAGGAGGTTGGAAACAATCATCTCAATTCCGAACGCGTTTCTATGAACCTTAAAGATATTATATTTTTGTCTGGAGTTGTGATTAGACTTTTCTGTCTATTTAATAATTTTATTATAAGAATTAAGAATTTCCTAATGGTTTCGAAATTTAAAAAAAAAACTGAAACTTTATGAATTCTGGTGAGCATCTTCAGCAAATCCATCCACCTTGACTCATTTTTGGTGTAACACCTGTTACATAAGTTTTGGGAATATTTTTAAATGCTTCAAAGTGTTTTTGGATTGCACAATTAGTCTATTGACCTGAAGTTCTATTAACTTCCGAGGACGGCCTGTTTTGGGTAGGTTTACACATGGAATTCCCTCTTCACATTCCCGAATTGTCCGATATACAGTGTTTATTAAAATATTTTCCCCACAAAAAATGTGTTCACTATATCTCGTTTCGGCAGAGCTCCTAACTAAGTTGTAGTTGAACTTTCGAAAATCTACTTTATATGCTATTTCGCAAAGGTCAGGCAAAAATGTGAAATGTCAAACAAATTGACAACATCCCTAGCAACATGTTTCTCCATAGTTGAGCAGATGTAATAGTTTTACAATGTCACGTAAGTCATTAAAAAAAATCCCATAACTTATGTAACAAGTGTTAATCTGGAAGTTTTGCAAAATGATTACACAAATCTTAGTTTCTAATAAATTTCTGAATATTTTGTACAATTGAACATTTTTTCTGTGAAATTGTTAGATTATTAATAATACTTAAAAGCTTCTCAATATCTTCAAACACATTTAAAAAGTCTGTAATTTTTACTTTGAATAATTTCAATATTTTTCTGGAGCTGTGGTTAGAATTTTATATCTATTAATTAGTTTACTTAATATAAATAAAGAGTGTTAGGTATAATTTTTTTATAACAATTGATAAAACATGTTTGCAATATCTGGAAAGTCAATAATTTGGTTAAATATTTTATCAAATGCGACCACCATGATTAATTTGTAGCTAATTTCGAAAGAAAATTGAGAATTATTGAACAAATGTAATTTTCTTGTAGAATTCCCAGAAAATTATGTAAGTCTTGTATTTTTTACAGTTAAATCATTGTTTTGGGGGCGAAAGACGAAAGTCGATAGCCCATTTCATATACCATGTATCACATAATATATCATATATCTATCTATCATCAATATTATATTATTATATGTATTTAGTGTGCTGTAGGTATGTACCTGTACATTGAAAAAATGTTCATATTACTACTCTTTGTTTTTGTATCCTTTGCACTTATCTGCATTTTAAAACCCAGGAATTTCAAGCTTAATTAAAAAATATCACTTCTTGCACAATTCCCATATTATTTTTAGTGTTTTAAAGGGTTAAATCATTTATGTATATATTTCTTGCAATTGTGATAACTTTTTGCTGAAATATTGAAAAAAATGTTATTTTGTAATACAATTTATTGATATTTTTAAGTTGAATCTATGTTTCTGGAGTTATAACGGAGTTATATCGTCGCCTTGGTGTTACAAGGTTGCATGTAACATTTTTTAAATTTTTTGTTCTATAGCCTTGCAGGGCTATATGTTTTCAAAGCTGGACCTTTCAACTTGTTGGAAGATTAAAATTGGATCATTAGGACCCTGTGATAAAAACATATCTATTGACAGTGCAAAATTTTTCATTTTTTGATATAGCAAACATATTTAAAATCCTTACTCCCAAATTTAAAAACTTGCACATACAACCTTGTAACATTAAGCCGACGATATGACTAAAAAAATATCTATAGTCAGCCTGACGAGAGCTGGCAATGACTCATCACTCAAAATTTCCGGAAGCTTACATACGTTTCTTATTTCATTTCAGTATATTTCATTTACCTTAAGCATGCGGACGAGCATAGATATTGTGATACTTTGTTTGAAATTTCATGAGTCAGCTATCGTCGCGAAACTATGCAAATTTAATGAAATTTTTGATGAAAAGAGTCTATATTTATTTGTTTATAGTTAATAATTAAGAAATTTTCCGTTTTTTTATTATTGAACTGATTAGATATTTTTATTTCTCGTAACTTTCTGCCATTTTGTGGGTTTTAGAGTTTTAATGTCTATTTTTTAATGTACTTTAAGAATCAAGATTTCCTCAATGTGCACAAAAAAATTACAAACATGTGCTATTTAAGAATAGCAATGAGCATGATTTAGGAAGGTTCAAATATTTTGGAAATTCTTCCACCTTCATTTGTGTTAGGTTACAATTTTTACAGCATTATTGAACAAATTTTCACATTATTTCAGAATTCCTGCAAATTGTGTAATTTTGTTTTTTCAGTTTTATATTTCATTATTTTCCTGAAGTAATAAGATTTTTGTTAGGTGTACTTATTATTTATATTATTAGCATGTTTAATGCGAATAAAAGTATCTTTGCAATATATTTTCCTAAAATTTTAGAAATTTTGTTCTAATCTAAGGAAATCTGAACACCACGATTTAATTTTGGCTATCAATTTCTACAATTATTGCAGAATGATTGAACGAATCTATTTTTCTTGTGGAGTTCCCGTAACATTTAGTAAATTCCATATTTTTACGACTGAATAATTTGTTTTAATTTTTTTTTTGCACATGGACCAATGTTTTTGGAATTTCTGATATTGTTAACTTTCAATTTCAGAACATTATATATTCACTACAATTGTATTTTTTACGTTTTCCGTGTAAGTAATATGTTTTATAGTAGTAGTATAATCTTTTACTGGCTATTGACCTGCGGTCTTGTTGGTTTCATTTTGTTTTTCATATTTTTCAAAATTTTTCATATTTTTAATATTTTATGTAATCGTGATAAATTTTTATGAATTCTTGAACAAATATTATTTCGTGAGACATATAGAATATGTGACTTTTTAAGTTGAATTTATGTGTCTCGAGTGTGCGATAAGATTTTTATGCGTATTCATTACGTTACTTAATAACAATAAAGAGTTTCTAAAAGTATACAAAAATCCGAAATATGAAAAAAAATCGCTCGGGTGGGCGCCCAAATGTAGAAAATTTCTAAAAATATCAGAAGTTTAAACTAAATCTCATATAAATAAACATACCTGCCAGAAGTTTCAGAAATATTTCTAAATTTTCTGAAACATGCTAGTATATCTGTAAAAACTGAATAAATATGTAGTGAAACAAAAAAAAATACGAGAAATTGCAGAACAGCAGAAAATTTAATTATAAGTAAATAAAAATATACAAATTACACCAAATTTAACTGACTCTGATATCGGTTTGGCTTTATATCGATTCCCGACATATTTCTTCTAAACTTAGATACTTTATTATTGAATAAATTAAATGTATATTCAAACAAATAAACATACATGGAGCGGATGTGAGGATTTTAGCCAGGACTAATTTTTACTGTTTCTGGAAAATTCATCTGCTACAAATTATCTACGAAAATTTACTATTAGTAGTTCGCCTATTCAGCAATTCGCCAAACCAATAATTCTCGTAAGTAAAATTCTCCACGTCTCAGCTCACCGAAACAACAATTTGCCGAAAATTTAATACAAATCTCATATTTTTGGTTTCCATCGAAAGATCCATAGAAAATTTTCGGTCTACTTCCTTAATACCCTGTATAAATTAGATTTGAATATTTTTACTTCTTTTCAGTCGCCAAATTGCTGCCATATTCTTGGTCATCAGCTTTGCTTTCGAATGTACTTAATGCAGACTTAAATGCATACAGACACGTTAATTTCGTTGGTATTCTTCACTAGTATCAAATTTCGACCAAGCTTAGGTAATTCACAGTGCATTCACTTACTTTTTCCTTCGTACTGCCGTTTAATGAATGTTGTTCCAGATTTAAATTAACTTAATATACGATCAATAAGTCTGCAATATGCATTTGTACATGTCAGAGAGTACTGAATGAAAAAGTTCGCGAAATTCCTCTTACAATGTTATACTCCAATTATGCACATAAAACGCCTGTAATTGCTCCTTAAATTTATAGCCGAATTTATGCCAGTAAATTTACGGTACCCTCAAACCAGTTTGTTGCTATCGATTGTGCGACATCTTATCCACGTCCTCATAATTGCATAATGCCTCTAAACGCACTTAAATAAATCACCTCCGCCATCACCACCTCGTTACCGTTAAATCTTCACTATTAACGCCGCGATTTTTTTAATGTGCGAACACGACGGCCGCGTAAAGTATGTGTTTACCAGGGCTATTGTCCCTACGCTCGCCGATAATGGCGAATCTCGTTTCGTGTTTGCACGCAAACCGATCCACCCATAAACACATAACGGCGATTAGTCACGTCGATATAGTTATTAGATCTCGTTATTGCCGGGAATCAAGTACGAATATGTAAATATCCGTGAGAATAAGCCGCGGATAGGCATCTATAGGCAGCGCACGGGACACTCACGAGATCCATTGATAGTGAATTATAAAAAATAATCATGCAACAAATTGAGGCGGCCCGCAATGCCGACAAAGGGTCCGTGGTGATATTCATGTAATATAATATTCACGGGAGCTTTAAACGGCCCGCGCATGAGCATACATAATAAATACAGTGACGTTACGTACGAGATCGTCATCTAACGCCATGTAAAATAGACGCGGCTTCAACGGTAACAAGGAATAATTAATCGCCTACCTTTTTATTGTGCGACGGCGCCGCTGATTCATCGCTGAAGACATTTGGCTCCACTCTAAAATTGCGCGTTAACATCTTATAAACCTAACGTTATTAAACTTCTCACAATATTTGCCATTATTTTTTCATAAACCATATTATTAACACCCTACTGACTGTGTAGGTCAGATATTTCAGACTATTTTTTTTGTAACTTTTGTATTAATGTATTGTAAATATAATAAAAATAAATAAAAAATAAAAATAAATACGTAAGTATGAGTTGCAGTCAGTGCAACTCATACTTTAAGAATTACGAGTGCATATAATAATCTTTTATTAATAGATTATTAATAAAAATATATCACAAAGTAACCTCCGTCACCATTCAACGAATGCACATAAATAATTTTTCATTCCCTGATTTCAATTCAAATTGTCTAATACCTGCAATGTTGAGGAAACACAGGCACATAAAAAGAAAGAAAAAATACAATTGCATAATATAACAGTGTCCTTAAACTTTTCATAATTACTTTTAATAATTATTAAATTATTATCACTGCTGTGACAACTACCTACGTTAAAATAAATTTCCTGAAAATTAGTACCAACAGAATCACATATGCACGAATTCGAATCTTTATCACATTTTCGTATGCCTGATATCCACCCACTCGGCAAAACCTTAAAATTTTACTAGGTCACCGCCACTAATTCGTAAATTATTCAATACCTGAAACAGTTACCCAACCGCATTTCAATTATGTACGTCTTATAAGGTTTAATTAAGTTTATAGCGAAAATTAATTTAAATTTCCAGCGAATAAATCATATAACATGCAGGTAGAACGCAGACCTCGGGTCTCGTACACAAACACCGACAATAATCGATAACGCATATCGCGCTCTGCGCTCTGTACGACGGTCATTAGCGCGAATTATGTCTTGTACGTATCAAAGCTGCTGCTCGGCCGTCATTGATCCACTTAACAGCGTCGTTTTCACGGCAGCGAAGCGACGATTTATTCAGGAATCGGAATCATTAATTACCTGGCAATAATTACGATTTTCTGTCCGGCAACTGACCACCGGAATTCGATTTCACGCGGACACTTGTAATTGATTAACGGCGGCTGACCCGATTTGATAAAAGTGCACCTGTCTCGCGTACGAGCCTCGCCGATTCGCATACACCGCGCAGTAATTCGATTCATGAAAAAATTTCAATGAATTAATCCTATGGTTAATTTAGAGGAGTGTGTACTGAAATTCCTACCTCGTAGAGACCAAATCGGATATTCCAAAGTTATTGGTCCAATTGCAAAAACCAATCAAAACAAATGATTCAACCGAAAAAAATATAGAATATTTTTACGAGAATTCTACAAGAAAATAGATTTATTCATAATCTTGCAGTAATTTTAGACATTGGTACCCAGAAATAAATCGTGGTGGTCAGATTCTTTACGATTTTATCCCAAAATTTTAAAATTTTAGGACTTGATATTTCAAAGATTTTTGTATTTGCTTTAAATAAGCTAATTATATAAGTAATTAATAATAAATTAGACACCTATCAAATTGAAAAAAAAAACAGGCAGAAACAAACAAACTGGTAGCATTCCAACGATTGTGTTATAGAACAATTCTAAAGATATCTTGGGTAGACCGTGTTCCAAACCAAGATACTTCAAAGGCTCAACAAAGAAGAAGAACTAATAAATACTATGACTGTTGGTACTATACTATATAAAAAACGGAAACTGCAGTAACTGGGCTATGTCATGAGAGGGGAGCCGGGGATTTTTTTTCTATCGGAATCAACTATTCACGTCTAAGGCACCAAACTTGTGTTATGGAAGGAAAGATAACGAAAAAGAGAAGCATAGGAAGAAGAAAGATTTCCTGGCTTAGAAATAAATATAAGGGAATGTTTCTACCTACGAACCGGATCACATCACAACTTAAAAAAATATATAATGGTGTTTTTTGGAATATGCAATAATTATTTTGAGTAGTGTATTGTTAACATTAATAAATTACTTTTACTCTTACTCTAACTATTTCAATCAGTTGATAATAAAGTAAAGATTATCATGATGACATCCAACCTCCGATAGGAGATGGAACTTCAAGAAGAAGAATCAAATAATCTAGAGGTAAAAAATCTAGAATTTCAATCAAAATGTCCAAAGTTTTGCGAACATTGTAGTAAACGTGTTAAGGAACGATCTTTATTAGGCTATCGGCCGTGGGCCTTTCCGCCTACGTGTTAAGTTTTCTTAGAACTTAACAAGACCTTTATGAAACAGAAGAAAATGCAAAACCATTTTTTTAATTGAAATTACAGAAAACGTAGTTGAATATACTAATATCAAAATATACAATTTTAATAAAATAATCGTTGAAGTTACAATAAATTTCCTAGATAGATAAATAGATATTTTCCAATTCGCATGATTAAAATGCTCAATATTTATATCATCATCATTAAAACAACACTTTAATCGAATGCATGAATAAAATTTTTACATTTTCACTTTATTCACTATAACCGTTGACAACGTGAATAAAGTAAAAAATAGGTAAATTCGCATAATACTTGAAATGTTTGTTGTCACCTGACAATGTGATACTTCACGCCAATTCTTCAATTCTGATAACGAATTGGAAAAAATCTTGTATGATACACAAGAATAAAGAAATTTTATTCACTTATACCAGAAATAGCTATTTTATTTAACAGTGGAATTACTAAAAAGTTTTATGAACAAAATATTCATTTCAATAATTTATGAAAAAAAATTGTACGTCCTTAATCTTGATACATTTATTTATTTTGCATATGCATTAACACGACCGGTATCGATCCCTATATGGGTTCATCTTCAGGTGCAAAACTACAAGTTTAGCATTTGTAGTTTTTCATTTTTGTAATATGTCTCATATTAAGGTTAATCCTTAATCTTGATAAATTTCTTTATTTTACACAAGCATTAACACGACCGGTATCGATCCCTATATGGGTTCATTTTCAGGTGCAAAACTAAAAATGCTAAACTTGTAGTTTAGCACCTGAAGATGAACCCATATAGGGATCGAAACCGGTCGTATTAATGCTTATGTAAAATAAATAAATTTATCAAGATTAAGAATTAACCTTAATATGAGACATATTACAAAAAATATACAATCATAAAATCAAGATAAAAAATCTAGAATGTTAACAAAAATATTAAAAATGTCAGAAATCGGATACTTATTGAATGTTTGTAACATTCTGGACGTTTCACCTCTCTTCATATATTGATTGCATATATGGCAAATCCAAATTTCCATTTCAATCCGTAACTCTATACCACGTATTCAGCAATTTCTAATATTTCGATGAAATGTTGTATAACTTCATTGAAACTCGTCATATTCGTATTAAAGCTGCGGAAAAAATTGGAATATTATTTGCATATTTTGATATAATAATTAAAGTTTCTGTGATTTCAATAAAATGTTTTGGTTTTCCACTTTCTTCGATTTCATAATGCTTATATTTTTGAGGTTTACTAAAATATTCACAATTTCTGAACCTTTTACTTACTTTTGAGACTTTGATTAAAATTATAGACTCTAGACTAGATTATAATTATAGAATTATAGAATTATATTTTTTTTATATATTCATTCCACGTTGTAGAAATTTCTACAAAACTTCGTGTCAATTTTAGATATCTGGTGTAATTTGTATATTTTGATTTACTAATAATTCAATTTTCTGCAGTTTTCTCGTAATTTTTTTAGTTTCACTGCACATTTGTTCAGTTTTTACAGATATACTGGTATGTTTCAGAAAATTTAGAAACATTTCTGAAACTTCTGGTAGGTATGTTTATTTATAGTAGATTTAGTTTAAACTTCTGATATGTTTATAAATTTTCTGCAATTTTGGCGTCCCCAGTGTTTTTTTTTTCAATGACGTGAGGGCAATACATAAAGGTATATTTTTGAAAATATTTAATTTATTCAATAAATATGTTTCATAAATTCATAACGATATTTATATCTAAGTTTAGAAGAAATATGCCGGGAAAACTAAAGGCAAATCGATATCATACTCATAATTTTCCGCATTAGTTTTAGAGAGTGGTGATTCCAGAAAGGTGGTCAAGTACCCCCCTCCCCTTTACCATTACTGTCGGTGTCCATGGTGGTGGCATTTGTGACAATGTAGTAAATAAAATACACAAAAATAAATTGTAGTGTAAATATATCTTTCTCTAATTGGAAGTGTGGACACTTTAAGCTTATCATAGTGATTACGGCCATTTGTTTGGATCTAATTTCATTAATCGGTTAACATATTACAAAGTATAACCCGTTGTTGGTATTTTAATTGAATTGTTGCGGCTGGAATAATCATAAAATAAGATAATGCGCTCTGATATACTTAATAATTTAGTATCACGCCGTATTCCGGTATTATTCTTATAATAAAGTCTTGGAGCGGTTTCTTATTGAAAAATTGTACAGTTTAAACGACTTAATCTGTTGCTGCGAGCCACCTTAAATTGTGGCCGAGCGTAGTTTACGTCAATTACCCGTTTAAAATGTAATAATCTACAGTTACTAAGTATACGAGCGTAAAAACGACGATTGTCTTAATGACGGTCGAGTGCGTTTCAATCATAAAGCGCATTTAAGGTGCAATTAGGTGACCGCCGATGAAGTCCGCAAGGCGATTACGAAAAAGCTGCGACGACGGCGGCGACCCGACAAAAAAACTTCATCTCCCCACTAATTGAAAGGATGCTGAGGCGAGGGCCGCCCTTTTTGCCCTAAATTGCCGAGGCTGTTGCGCGTCTCCGTAATTTTTTCGCTGAAAACCTGGAGGTAATTAAATAAGCTCACGTATGGCGGAGCGGTGTGCCGCGGGGCTCTCTAATTGCGCTGGTCGGGCGTATTAATTGTTATCCAGTAACGCTGGTTTCCCGAGAAAATTGGTTTTATTCTGAAGCGAGCAGCTTGCGTGAAAATAGGTGGAAAAAGTTGATGCGGACATTCCGCTACAGATTGGGACTGGATGGCGATGGCTTCGGACGAGGTGAAAATAAACTGGCGCGTTTTACACTGAGGGTACCAAATTGAACGATTATAAGGTATTTATCTTGTGGTCGGGGCACACCTACCAAGAATGATATTTTCGTTGCGACTCAGGCATTTAATTATCGAATTAAAACCCATAAAATTCTTCATTAAAATGTAAATATTTATAGGGCAACGCTCATTTTTCTCCGTGCAGCTTCCTTTTTTTCGATTCACGCACTAACTAATAAGTTTTATGTGCTCCCTGTCTCGCCATGCTCACTGGTCCGTTTTATTAATAACCGAATATGCAAATAGACGCCGATATCGTTAAATTATTCCCAAAGCGCATCGACGAGGCACTGCCTCCTCTCCGGCGACATTCATCAGCGATCAATTATATAACAGCCACGCCACAAATCATTCCCACGAGCGATAATTATCTCATTAAAAATCGCGCATTTAAAATTAATAATTTGCACCGAGCGGTCGAGAAGAAAAGAAACGTAAAGCGTAAAGACGCGAGGAGCCCCACGGGCATCGCCATTAAATAATCTAGATGTGAATCATTTATTTTCCTATTCAATTAGTTTTAAATTATCATCGGGACGGTACGGGACGGCCATACGTGCGCGGAACGGATGGGATGACGCCCGGCTTATGCTCATGTCTGCAAATTTCGTGTAAGCCGACCAGTAATTGAAATTTGTGTGCGAAAGTCACGACGGCTTAAGCATTCTCTCACTGCAACTCAAGGCATTGCTATTTTTTAATTCCTCAACCTCGATTATGCTTTTTCTCAAAGAGATCAGAACGTGTTATATTTGCCATTATCTGATTTACCTTACTATACTTAAGCCCCTAATTATCTTATATTAGTTTTGAAAACTAAAATTGTTATTTATAAAAAAATAAACCGTGGTTTAGCGGAGTTTTGCAAAGGGTTATCAAGGTTACTAAGATTAAACTACCGTTAAACGGCAACTTATTTTTTATGAATAACACTGTTACATTTTAAAAACAATATAATTCATTTTTGATATCTGATAATAAATAATACTAGTAAAAATCTAGTATGTAAACATAAGCGGAAAGGCCGAGGGCCAATGGCCTAATAAAGACCTCTCTAGCGTGGTCTAGTCAGTTTTAAGGCACTAATCAATAGTAATGGGGTCAATTATCGCTTAGGGTAACCTTTAAACTGTTATTTATCTCTTGCTGTTGCTTTAAACGGCCATCACTCCGAAGGTATATTTGATTGCGAAAATTGACCCTAACAAAAGTTGTATGGCTACAAGGGGGACATCTGATGATGACCTTTAACTTAACCTTGAAGTTTACTTTCAAGGTCATTTCAAGGCTAACTAAAAACCTTTAAATTGTAACAGGTAAAAAACACATACAGATTACTTTATGGGTATCACTTAGATTTATTTTGTAGTGACTATAGTTTCGACACCTTAACGGGTCATTATCAAACTTACGTAAGTTACTTAGGTAAGTTTGATAATGACCGTTAGGCTGGCCGCACACCAGCAACTTTTTAATCAAGGTGATTAAATAGTTGAGTTGCTCTTAGTTGCTTCAACCTCTGTTGAGCGCACACTAGCAACCAAATAGTTGCTCTCACTCAGTATAAAATGCATTTTATAGAGAGTGCACATGTATTTGTGCTTTGAATTTGAAATTTAGATGTAATAAGAAGCGTCTAAAATTGTGGGTCCATCCTTTATTAAGCAAACGACTTTTTGATGGACAATTTTACAAATTATTTGAAACTTTACGAAAATATGAAACAAAGTTTTTTTGTATTTCCAAATTAGCGTAGACAGTTTCGATAAATAATGGAATATCGAATGACATGTTTATTATATTTCGATTACAAAAAATGACTAAATTGAATTCACTTCACTTGAATGAGACCGACAGACTGGCTGGGACCAGCAACCAGCCGCCAGTGTGCGGTGACACGTCTGAAAGTTATGTTTAATTTCCACCGGCAACAATTGAATCACCCACAAAATAGAACATGTTGGATATTTTTAGTTGCCTCAACTATTTAGTTGCCCGTGTGCAGTCTACTATAAGTAATAATGTGTTATATTTTAGTGATTAAAAAGTTGCTTCAACTGAGTGATTAAAAAGTTGCTAGTGTGCGGCCGGCCTAAAGGTGTCGAATCTATAGTCACTACTAAATAAATCTGAGTGATACTATTAAAGTAACCTGTGTGTGTTTTTTACCTATTTCACAATGTATCACAAAGTAGAGCTGTCAAGCGTTACTCATCTTAAATAGTAACCCTACTTTTTGAAGGAAATATCGTTTAGTTCCTTTTAAAGGAACACAACGTTTGAAGCTTTTAGTTAGTCTTTTAGTTAACTTTTCGTTAATTTTTTTCTCGAAAATTTTCTTATGAAAGGTATTGAACTTTGTAAGCAGCTGTAGTAATATGATGACCCACTTTCAACATGAAAATTCAAAAAGTAGGGATACTATTAATAATTTTCAAGTTGGTCTTAAAATGACCTTAAACGTCAACTTCAAGGTTATTTTTAAGGGCATCATCAGATGTCCCTCTTGTACAACTTTTGCTAGGGTCAATTTTTGCTATCGAATATATCTTGGAGTAATTTGCTTGGATTGATTAAAATTACCTACTCTGTATATGCATGTAGATCTATAGAAATTGAATATAATGCACAAATATTTATAGAATCTGTAGATTTTAATATAAATCTGGGGAGTTACAATTCAGTTCTATAATATAGATAAATTCAATACAATTTAGCTGTGATTAGCTGGAAATCTAAATATGATTTGTAGAAGTCTTACGGCATAGTGCAGTATTATTGAGAGTTAGATTGCAATACCAAGAATTTTAGAATTTCAATCAAATTCTGTGACTACTGAATTTCTACATGTGTTTTAGAACGATAGAAATTCTATACATCATAGCTAATTTACATACAATTTCTATGGAAATCTGAATTTTTTTATGAAGGTGAGGTGCCATAGATTGAAACTTATTATTATTAATCACTTAATTATTAATCAATTATTGATCAGTGTTACTGGTTACTGCGTTACAAAGAATTTCAATAAAATTCAGTAATTTCATTGAATTTTTATATTTTTTGTAGAACCGTAGTAATTCAATATACAGAGCATTCAAGAAAGTGGTGTCTACTTTACGATGGATACTAATAAATGACACTGATCAAGATGAAAAATAAAAACGTCTTTCAACATTGATGAACTGTTTCATACGATACAACAAAAGATCGAGATTTTTTCAAATGTCATCAGTTGTCATTACTTTGTTTTGTGATTTTGCCATATATATCGCAAATATTTGATCCATCAGTTGGCACTAATTGGAAAATTGGACACAATTTTCTTAAACTGTATCACAGTTAAATCGAATAGTACTTATTTCTATGGAAATCTGAATATTTTTATGAATCTGAACATGAATTTCAATATGAATTCGAATATGAATCTGAATATAAATCTGAATATGAATCTGAATATGAATCTGAATATGAATCTGAATATGAATCTGATTATGAATCTGAATTTGAATATGAATATGAATCTGAATATGAATCTGAATATGAATCTGAATATGAATCTGAATATGAATCTGAATATGAATCTTAATATGAATACGAATGTGGTTATGAATATGGTTATGAATCTCAATATTTTACGGAGGGCAAGTCATACACATTGAAAATTAGTATAATTATTATTCAGAATTAAACTGCAATAGGTACCTAAATTTTCAGAATATCAACAAAATTCTGTGATTATATTGAATTTCTATATATTTTTATAGAATCTTTATGTACCTCTAGAATGTTAGTGTAAATCTCCAAAACTTTGGAAAAAAATTATAGAATTTAAATGGTGTTTTGAGATCTAAGTAGAATTTATAAGTGGATACCAACGAAATTTGATAGTGATTTAAGTCCTGTGATAAATTTAGATTGAATTTTCAAGCATTTATAGAGTCTACCATAAAAAAAATTGTTCCAACGCTTTTCGTGCCAAGTAGCTACACTGTCAAGTTTTCTAATTTATCGTTAATTTGTCTGATATTCCAACATATTTGCATGAAAATTTATAGATCCAAGCATTTGTAGAGTCTACCATAAATAAATATGTTCCAACACTTTTTAATGCCTAACAGCTAAGTTGACTGTGTCAAGTTTTCTGATTTTCTTAAATTTTTATGATTTTCCTATATATTTCCATGAAAATTTATGGATCCAAGCATATATACAGTCTACCATAGGTATATTTGTTCCAACGCTTTTCATGCCAAATAGCTACAGTTTCAAGTTTCATAATTTTTCCTTAATTTTTCTGATTTTCCAACATATTTGCATGAAAATGTATAGATCCAAGCATTTATAGAGTCTACTGTAAATAAATATGTTCCAATGCTTTTCATGCCAAACAGCTAACTTGACTCTCAAGTTTTCTGATATTCTTAAATTTTCCTGAGTTTCCAAAGCATTAACATAAAAATTTATATATTCAAGCATTTATAGTCTACCATAAATAAATACGTTCTGATGCTTTTTGCGACAAATAGCTTTGTATAATTGCTATGGAAATCTACAGAATTTCTATGCTATTCTGAGATGTAGGTACAATTCTAACACGAACAATTTGTATACAAATATAAACTATTTCGTTGAATATTTGCGATTTGGATATGGTAAAGTTTCAATGGTATTCTGAGATTTAGATTCAATTCTAAAGAACTGAACTGAAACACGAATAATTTGTATAGAAATATAAAGAAGTTAGTTAAAAATTTGCGATTTATATATGGTAGAATTATAATGGTATTCTAAGATGTAGATATGATTCTAAAGGAGTTAACTAAAGCACGACTAATTTATATAGAAACATAAAATATTTTTATGAAAATTTGAGTTTTAAATAGAATGTAATTTCCAATAGAATTTAGCGTATTATAAAATTTTATTAAAATCTGTAAAATTTTGATGAAAGTAAGTGATACAGATATAATCCCATAGACTTTAAATCTATAATGCATAAAAACATGACGGAATCTGCAGAATATTTTTAAAATTCTGGGTTTAAGATGAAATATTCTAGAATGTAGATGGAATGGATAGGGGAAAATGAAAAGAAAAACACCGAGAGGAAGATAACCGAAGAAATGGAGTGATACTATCAAGGTAAGAATGATGAACAACACGATTACACAAGCAACAGGGTAGTCCAGGAAGAGGGAAAGATGGCGAGAAATTGTACGAAGAGCGACAGAAAAAGAGTGAACCATGAAAGAGTGGAAGGAGAGAAAACGAAGAAGAAAAATAAGAAGATGGAATCTATATAAAAACTTCACAAATCTGTAAATCTGTTCCTGTACATTTTTCATGTCATTTTCATTTTTCAATTTAAAAACAGACTTGGTCAATTATGAATTTATAGAAAAAAGTATGAATTTCTTTGAAAATGCGTTAAGTAAATAATTAATGAAAATATAACTATGTTTTAGGCATATTGATGTTAAAAATCTAAATTTTTAAGTTTTGGACTTGGGCACTTTTTTTGTATAACAACGAGATATCGGAATAATCATGGAACTCTGCGATGTACGTAGATGTGAACCTGCCATATCAATAGTCATGGGTTTAATTCACACATAGGGCAATCTTTAGACTGTTCGTTTTTGAGGTATTGAGATATTGTAATAGTCACTCTGCGATGTAAATAGATGTGAACCTACCTTATCAAGAGTCATGGGTTTAATTAACACTTAGGGTAATCTTTACTGTTAAGTTTTGAGGTATTGATATATTTTAATAGTCTTTTAGACGCTTAGGGAAAGTTTAAGGAAATTGGCATTATAAAGCCAATGATAACCATGATGTTCAATTCTCGCTTAGAGCAATCTTTAAACTATTCAATTTATCTTTGATTATTGCTATTTTATGGTGCATTCTAGGAAATTGGCTTTATAAAGCCAATGATAACTATGATTGAAAATACCTGAAATCAGACAGTAATTAACAAATGTAATTTTTGACAATCTGCATTAAAATTTTGAGGCTTAATGATCAATTGAAAATCAAAAATGGGCTCAAAATCTCAATTACTTTTATCACAGATATTCAAATATTTAAGCAATGGTAATATTATTAGTACTGTATACTTGTATCTCATGTTAATTAAATCTTATTTGACCTGTGCAAAAGTTATTAGGCCCAAATATTATAGATGTTATTGTTAATGAAGTAGAATTAAATTATACTTGATTGTTTCTGTTTCTTTCTAATATTCATTTAACACGAGTCCGTTTCTAACGAAGCTGTCGTTAATTCTAAGATATAAAACCGTTGGAACGATAATATTAAACAATAAACAAAAACCTAATGTCTAATCACAAGATCTAAATTCGACAGTTTGTATCATTTATCACGTACCGAATTGAATTTTTATTTGTTTGTTTGCCGAGTTTCGTATCCTAAATATGCACGAGGGCGTAGCCAAACAATTATCTGAAGAGTTACTGCCAGCACCGCCAGGACTAATTGATTTCGTTATCATTTTATCCACATAAAGTCGTCAAAATTAAAGCTCGAAATTAATAAGGCGCGCTCGCGGAGACGGTGCCGAATTCACTCTGAACGGCCGGCCGGCCTTATATCATCTGGGAATTATTAAAATTTCCGTCGGTAATTAATGCGGCGGCGTTGTTAAAAATAATCAATTTGGGCTAATGAATCGGTGCCGATCGCGATGGCCAAAACGGAGCCGGCCGGTAATGAAGACGTTTGAATAAATTGGTGGCGTTTATGGAGAGGTTTATGTGTCGGGACGCCCCCCGTGAAGTGACGAAATTGGTCCGCAATGGAGTGGATATCTGGCCTGGCGTTTTAATGTGTTTATAGGCATTTTGATAAGGGTAAACGATGGAATGGTAGTCGATACCATCGGAAAATAACCAGAAAAGGCGACCTCTTAAATATTCAAAACCGAATAGCATGGGCATGGGCACTCGATGAATCTATCTCTATGAGTTATACATTCATTATAGTCGCGCATAATGAAGACGGTCCTCTTGTTGTGTATAAAACACGCATTATGTAACTGACAATTGATATACATAATGAATACCTTTTAGTGGGCAATAATGAATTGTTCAAATATTATATGGCTCCTGTATTTGAATGACTCGGGGGCTTCTTAGCCCGCCGTATCTACGTTTTTTTTATTAGATGGTGCCCCTCAAAGAGAGAGCTGCCCTCGGATTCCGCCATCGGTATGATAAAACGGGCCCATTAAAATATGACATAATCGTAACGATAAAAATCGTCGGCCCAGACGCGAGGGCCGTGGGTAAAGCTTCGGGTTATTAATTATCGCTTTAATAAGAACCGTTCGAGATGGCCATCGCGCGGGGACGAAATGATCCAATAATGTTTGCAGCGAGATGGAATTAAGCGTACCTCATCACCATCAGATCAAGAAATTTGCAAATGAGCAAGAAATTAATACATGCTGTATCATTTACTCGATTTTTTTTAATAATCAAACTTTATGCACTAATTAATTTATATATTGCATTCAAAAATTAAAGCTACATGAGTATGTATCGCATATGACTTGGGAAAAGTAATACCATTTTGAGTTGATACATTATTATTAATAATTGTGCGAAATTATACTACAGGACTACTTTAAAGTTATAATACAAACAACAATATACGAGTTGATACGATAAGAGATCAACAGATACGAAAATATTTTTACAACGCATCGTATGCTCGTTATTGTTTAATCGCATCCTTTTCTGCAATTAATGTCAAGTACGTGACACTTTTTCAGCGAAAACTCAAGATGCAAATGACCCTCTTTTATGGATCCTCCGCGCATTCCTTGCCCCGTTACACTTCGTTGTTCCACCGAGGCTGGGGATCTGGAAAAAAATACGGCCGCTCTTGTGCCTGATTCAATCGCCGCCGTTGAAACGTTTACAATGCCATTCTGCGCCGCGGTTAGGCACTGTAATCCATCATCATTCTAATTTAAATCGAGCTGATATTTATTTACCGCGTCGCCGAGCGGAAGAGAGGCGAGCAATCTGCGGGCGTTCGGCGAGAAAACGGCGCTTTATTGTGGCACTTATTATTGTTATTGTTCGTTACTGTTGCGTTGTGGGTGCTTACAGTAATAAAACGAGCCTCTATTGTTGGGACTGTCAGGTCGAGACCAACCACAACGCGGCCTACACCTTAAAATTACTTAAACGCCACTCAGAGACAGTACTGAAAAAAAACATTATTTATATTTAAAAATAAATATTCATACAAACTCTTTCGTTAATGATTGAATAACATAATGGATAGGCCAATCAAACCATTTTTTTTTTCAAATTTATATCTTAGATAAGTAGATATGTTACTAATATTTTATTAGTAGTTTTTTATTAGTACTTAATAAGACCCCTAATATCTATTCAAAGTAATACTTTAAAAACTAATTGTTCGGTGTAAGTATAACTCTTTGAGGTGCTTTAAACCATCAGATAATAATTCCCAATGTAATCAGTGGGTAAAAAGACCGACAACAAGTCTAATAAGTTTCTTTGTGGATTGATGTGTTAGGGAGAATAATTTCCACATGTGAGGCGCGAGTCAGAAATCTTAAAAAACTTGTGGTGCGCTAAATTTTGCCATTTGAGTTTTTTTTTAATTATTATATTGGACTGGCATTTTTGTCTATCCATGCAAGAGGAAAACTATTTTCCTTTCAAAATATAACGACAATAATAACACAGAGCAACAAAAAAAATGTGATTTGGATATGTTCATTTTTTTCAAGTTTTGGTGGCTAACCTAATAAAGAATCAATATTTTTTTGTTTCCATCACGCACAATTTTTTAATAAATTTACTAGTAAATTGTTTATGGTTTTTTAAATATTTGCGAATAAAAATTAAATGACATTCTAAAAATTGCTACGTCACTGAGATTAAATTGTGTACAAATCAATAGACTGGTATAGGGAATTCACGAAAGTAAAATTTAATTGCTGGGATTCCCTGATTTGCAGTCAGACCGTCGGCGAATGAGATATAAATAGACGTTTTTGACTTTTTGTTTAACAAGCGCATTCATTAGTCAGGTTGCGTTCGGTCTAGGCGGTTGTTTAGCGAGTTTAGTGAAATTCGTGTTTAAAATGCCAAGACTTTGTCAACATAATCCAGATACTTTCCGCTATGTGTGTGGTTGTTTTGTGGTCAAGAAATTCAGAAGTAAAATTACATCACTGTTGAAACACCAATACTACGCGTATTTTAAAGTAAAAATTGGTGATCAAGACAAATATTGGGCACCACATGTTGTATGTAAGATATGTGAAGAAGGTTTAAGGCATTGGAGTAATGGAACAAGGAAATCCCTACCCTTCGGAATACCAATGATTTGGCGAGAGATAACAAATCATCATGATGACTGTTAGTTCTGTATGTGCAATGTACGAGGATATAACACAAAATTTTAAAAAAGATCATGTATCCGAACCTCAAGTCTGCAATTAGGCCAGTGCCACATGATCCAGGCGTGTCAATACTTGAGATCCAACAAATTTAGAAGATGTTACAAGCAGTTCTGAACCCGAAGTTGAAGAAAACAACTTTACCGATGCCAGTGAAATATCGAGCATTTCTAAAGCCTCGTTTACATTTGGAAAGTTTACAGGTGGAAAGTACTTACTGCCAGTAAACCAACGATGTGTAAACCAGAAAAACGTCTTACTTTCTTGTTTAGTTTCTTTCTTGACAGACGTTTTTCTGGTTTACACATCGTAAGTTTAGTGGCGGTAAGTACTTTCCGCCAGTAAACTTTCCAAATGTAAACGAGGCTTAAGCAACCACAGTTATTTGCCTAGACCGAACTTAACGACTTAGTTAGAGACTTAGGTCTTCCAAAGGATCGTTCCGATATTTTAGCATATAGCCTTCAAAGTAAAAATGTATTGGCAGAAGACATTCAAATCTCGTATTTTAGGAAACGCGAGTCCGAGTATTCAGGCTATTTTGAAAAAAGTGGTTGTCTAGTCTATTGCACCGACATTTCCAGTTTGATAAACAAACTTGGGGGCACATACAATCCCGATGATTGGAGGCTCTTTATTGATTCTTCCAAAAGAAGCCTTAAAGCTGTTCTCTTGCACAATGGGACTGTTTTTTCATCGCTACCGGCTGCCCATTCTATGCAAATGACGGAAAGCTACGAAAATCTTAAAGTAATGCTTGAAGAAATCAAATACAATGATCATAGTTGGAAAATTTGTGGGGGATTTGAAAATTGTGGGACTTCTACTAGAACAGCAGTCATTGTATACAAAGTACCCTGTACTTTGTATACCCTGGGTATACAAACCCAGGTGTATACAAAGTTTATTGTGTTTTGTGTGAGTGGGACAGTCGAAATTCAACATTGGAAGAAAAAGGACTGGATAAGAGGAGATAATTTAACTCCCGGATCAAAAACTGTTCTTCACGAAAGTCTTGTTACTTCCACTGCATATTAAACTAGGATTAATGAAACAATAGGTTAAAGCTTTAAATAGAGATAGAGACTGTTTCAAATACCTTTGTAGAAAATTTCCCGCTATCTCAGATGCAAAATTAAAGGAAGGTATTTTTGTCGGTCCTCAAATAAGGAGATTAACGAAAGACCAAGAATTTGTTAATACCATGACCAAAACTGAGAAAGATGCATGGATTTCATTTGCTAATGTTATTGAAGGTATTTTGGGAAACAACAAGGATCCTAACTACATGGAATTTATGAAAAACATGCTACAGAACTTTATGGAATTGGGATGTAATATGAGCACAAATGTTCACTTTTTACATTCGCATCTTGATTACTTCCCCGAAAATCTTGGTGATGTGAGTGATGAGAGGTGAGAGGTTCCACCAAAACATGAAAGAAATGGAACAAAGGTATCAAGGTCGGTGGAATGTTTCAATGATGGCTGATTAGCGCTGGTCAATTAAAAGGAACAATCAGGCCCTGGAATACAGAAGAAAATCCACGAAACGAAGTTTTTCATCCAAGAGGGAAAGATGTTCTGGAAAGAAAAAAAAAAGATTGTTTAAGAGTTTTTTAAATTTAGTTTACTATTTGTAATTTGTTTCTGTCTCAATAAAAGTAGCGTTTATTTTGACTAAATATATTATTAATTTATTTTCAACATTGACAAAAAACCTTACGCGATTTGAATTCAGCAGATCAAAATATTCAAAATCAGATGTAAGATCGAAATCAACTTTCAAAAAGTCAAAATTTGTTGGCCTGTGTAACTTTTAGTTTGCAAGGAGCGAGTTTTGGAACTAACTTATCTGCAAGTAAACAGTTTTATTTCTTATTGCAGCTATTGAGTTGTTCGGTCGAAGGGTGGAAAGCAGAATAATTTATCAATTATTATTAATCAAATAGTAAACTGTTTAATTAGTAAAAAATACTACTGAGAATACAAAATATTAATCTGAAAAAGTATTGAAAATATGGCTCAACATACGGTAAAACATAGAATAAAGCATATCCATAACTATGTTGTGATTTTGTAATACTTAAAAAAAAAATTTTTCTGACAAGGATGTGCCTTTTTAAATTCTTAGATCTCAGATACTTTCTTCGTAGTCGTAATTATTTTCTTCATCAAGGCCCTCGTTTTCCTCTTCCAGGGTACCACGTTTGCCTTTTGGGGAATGCCTTTGGGAATCCCTACATCTGAACGATAGCTCACCTCTCCTTGTACTGATATATTTTCCCTTATTTCTTTCTTGATAACCCTGGTTAACACGATTTGATAGTGAGTTTGATATATTGTTTCACGCTGAATTCAAATCTGCAATCAGAAATTGTCTATCACCCACACTAGAACTTCTAGAAGTATTTTTTTCTATTACAAAATTTATAGTTATTGTGGAAGTATCAGTAAAATAAAGCTCTTCACTCGCGCGAGGTGTAGTTAGGCCCCATATCTATTTATAACCCCGTACTCATGATTCAGCCAAACGAATACCTTTTTAAATTCTGCATGACTAATACGATTAGAGTCGCATATAAAACCTTTTTTGAGGTTTTTTAAAATTTTGCATAGCAGTGACTGATACTCTATAAAATGGGGATGTATGCTACCAGGACAAGAGGAGTTGGCATATGGTGGTCTATTCATACTAAACACGGAGGATAGATGTTACCCAGGTCAAATCCACCCAATATGGTAAAAAAATGTAAAAATTTTAAAGTCAAATATACGATTTTTCTGAAACTTTCCTTGTGTATTACTGACAAACCTTGGGTGGTACGCCAAAACTGCGAAAATATTTGGATTGTACATGAAAAGTATAACTAGAATCTCCTATCAAACCTTCTGTTACATAAAAAAAGTTTCATTTTGTTGACCAGTGTAATTATTCGTTTGCTTGGTGCAAACTTAAAATGCAGGCCAGCTGCTGATTTTAATACATGTGCAACTTTTGTTTTCCAGTCCGCAACAGCAACTTCTTCAGTGACTTTACGCACTGTTCCAAACTCGTTGTTTGTTTGTCCAAAATTGTTATCTTATTCACGTCAGTCTCTGTATTTGATAACCACTTGCACAACATACCAGTTACAGTCATATTCTTATTTAGGCCAGGACAACAGTTGCAGAACAGTTTTATCTTTTGCACATTCGACAAGTCACTTTTCTGGAGGTGGTAAAAGATAATTGAAGCTATCTCATTAGATCCCTTCAAACGTTCATGTTCACACCACGTATACATACAGACTGTGTCTTTATTTTGGGCGCTTCGTGAATCACCAACACAGATGGTGAAATTGAATAGATAGAACTGCCTAGTGTACTAAGCTGCTTGGTCGGGAACTCGGGGCAGAGCAAGATTTTTTGGCAGTCAAATGACAGTTTCAATACATTTGGTTCTTCTACTTTCTTTAACATGTCATAAAAACATTTTGTGGACTGCGAGCTGTGCCATAAGGTCTGTTTTATTTTGACCTGCAAGCAAACGGTAATCTTGCATCGGAGACTGATGCAAGTAGTACATGCATCAGTTGCAGGACTTTTAACTGATATTGCAGTTAAAATTAAAGAAATGCAAAAAGAAAGAGTACTTCACTTTTTTCTCATTCTCTATACCTTGATTATACTGCTTCCATAATGCGCGTATATTGCAGCCACTCGGTAGGTAACGTCTCAAATTTTCCCCCCTTGTGTAATGGGATTCGACAAATTGCAATTTCTGTGAATTTACCAGAGCGATGATCACCACCTCGTTTTTCTTTTGGAGATTTCCCACCTTTTAAATTTTGTTTATTGCAAATATTTTGCACCCTGAACCTCCATATACCCAAAATACTCAAAAACTCCGTATGTCAAACCTGAAAACAAAAAATAGCATATAGATACCTGTTTAGAAAATATTCTACAGGCTACTAAATGTAATGTTTCCGGATAGCCTTATAATATATATAATAGCTTATACCATAAATAGGTATAAGCATTAAAAATATATAGGTTACCTACCTGTATTTTTCCTATGTTTCTGGTGGGTATGAATTATCTGTTAACAACTTGTGTTACTGTTTTGTTTTTTTGAACCCTTATGGGCAATTCTGACTCTGTGCGCTTGTTGATAAAATCGTTTTGACACGATTTGGAGATGATAGAATAAAATCTTTCATGAAATCTAAGAATGTCTTGCATTCCAAGTTCCAATTTTTGTTCTTTCTTTATACCATGACGGTAGTACGTAGTATGTAGTAAAAACAGTACATGTAATAAAGTGCTATTTAATACTATTCGCTAGAAATTTAATTCCGTCCAAAATCAAAATAGGTATTGATAATAGTCAAGCAATATTTTTTTAATGCATACTCTTACCTTTCAAGTTTACTGGTGTTTTTTTAAATTTTTCTGGCTGCCTCTTTCTTTTTCTCATGCGATTATTTTCTTCTTCCATTACAAACAAAAAAAAATTAGTAATAATCACTCAAAACAAACAATAAAAATAGGTTATGGTTGCAAGGAGCGAGTTTTGTTCTGTTTCACGTAAGGAAACATTACTTAGCGGTAGAGTTTTGGAACTCACCTCTACTTTCAGAAGCTGAAAACAAGGGCAAGGAGGGATTTTTGTTTATGTTTCACCTCTCTAACTGAAAAACCGTGGTAATTTCTGTCAAAAGTCCCTCCCATCTGGATTATCTATTTTCATGCAAGAATTCCAAAACTCGAACTGAGCGCCTCATGTACCTATAGTGTAGATTTGATTTGTTGTATATTTTGTCAAATTATCACTTTTTTTCCTCTAAATTCTTTTTAAAAACTTATAAGGCCAGCCAGTCACTGGGGCACATTCTGAAGTCGAGTTGTTTCGAATTCCTGTGTGCATAATTTTGGAGCGCCCACGGGCCGTGCGGATCGGCCGTTTACCGTCATTACCATCGAATCGCATTGTGCGTGCAGTAAAGCCGCGACGTTACGACCCAGAAGTGAGCCTCTCACATTTCCGTGGCTCGGGTAATTGCAGGCGGAGCCGCCTCTTAGCCGTCGGTGCCGCTGACGTGAAATCGGTCTCTCGGGGTGTGCGTTTTCCTCTAATCCGGCGCAGCTCCACCAGGCCGGATTCCATTAATTCCCCGACATAAATCAACCTAAAGTATAGAAATCTCTTGCATTTGAATACGAGATTGGCCGCGAGTGGAGAAGAAATGCGCGGGTAATAACAACCGGGCGCGTTATAAATCACGAGCGGCGATCTCGGCCAGGATTTACCGCGCCGATAGAGATGTGCGCAAAAATGCGGGGGTAAATTGTTATTAATGGGAGGTGGCGATCAGCGCCGCAATCAGGAAGTGGCCTCGTCCCTCATTAGCGACTTGTCCGGCCCGCATGAAATATACGGGTGGTCCCCTTTCAGTTGGACTGTCGCCTCGCCTCGTGAGTTATGGCTTCCCTTGTTACGGGGAATTGTTAAGGGGATTGAATAAAACGGCCGCAAATTGTAAATACACGACGCGTTTTTCTCTTATTTGCTTGGACCTTACGCGCGGGTTAATTTCACACAACGTTGTAGATGATATATTGCGGCGCGCTTCGTGACTAGGGGATGGGTCAGGTTTCATTCCGAGGGTTACTGTCCCATGCAATCCACACAACAAATGGTGGAGGCGCCTACCACAATCACCATTAGCATGGAAACGTCGTGAAATTTTCAGCGTCTTCAACAATTCTAATCCTAAATTTGTCATCAAATTCAGATTTCTGTTATTTATTGTTCGATAGAAATCAATAAGAAATTCACCTAAAAACACGAAAAGCCTCCAATTTTCTTTTTTTACACAGACAACTTTAATGTTAAGCGATAGTCTTCGTCAGTTTTTGAAATTACTTATTATTACTTATTAATGACATAATCCTCATGAAACTTTTGAAGAAATTGTTTTAAACTGTTCTTTTAACAAGTCTGTTACTAATTTTGACATATTATGATATATTTCTTAACAGTTACAGATTAAAGAAATATTGATCATTATTAGGCTGAGTTTTTCATAAGCATGTCAAATTTAATATCAGACTTGTTCAAAGGACAGTTTGAAATAATTTCTTCAAAAATTTCATAATTTCATACAAATTTATTTCGTAATCAGAATGGAATAGCGATGAAACTGACTGTCAGGCAAATCCACTTTTAGGCAAATCGTGGATCTATCAATAATTCTAGTATTCAATTGGACATGAATAACTTTTGAAAAATGTAAATTCAATAGTATTTACTAAAATTTCTGAATATAGAAACCTAAGCATTTACATTTTTTATTTTTTAAGAATGGAATTTTTATGAAATTATATGTCCATGATTAACGCTTGATAAAAACATGCTAGATTATCTTTTAAAATCGTTCAAGAACATTGTCAGTTTTCAAGAAATGTATACTTCTTTGCCTGTTTATCATTATTATCTTATTGCTTCAAGTTAAATGTATGATGGGAAATTATCGATAATAATTTTCTAACATCTGTTAGTTCATTTGGAGGAAGGAACTGAAGCAGGCAATCTCGTGTGATGTTAAAATGTTTGTGCACGTTAAATAACTCAATATGAATATAACGAAATTTAATTATAAAGGCAACATGTCTAAGTGTAGTGCATCGCTCTTTGGCGACGGTATTTGGTCGTAGCAGGGAAAATAGACCATCGTTAAATCAACAAATACAAAAAATAACAGTGAAATTAAACTCGCTAAAATAAGATAAACATTCGAAGAAACTAGAAGTAATATTAGTCGAGGAGAATAAAAACACGAAATCATCAAAGCATACAAGCTAAAAGATAAAGAAACTGCTGAGAAATATAGAGAGATGTTAAACAAGGCATGGACAGGAAACAAAACAGAACACAAAACAAAATAGAGGAAGAATATGACACGAGTTCAAGGAAACAATAATAAAAATCACGAAAATTGTACGTGGGACTGACAAAAAAACAGAACACAAAAGACAAACTATGTGGTGGGATGAAATCATAATAAGAAAGTTTAACAAAAAAAGAAACAATGGCAAACATACCTAAAAATAAAACAATCAGAAATGAAGACCAAAGAACCAAAGTTAGAAGAACAATAATAGATGGAAAACAGGAAACAAATGAACCGAATTCAGAGAAAAGTTGAAGACGACAGCAAAATCAATCAAAACATTATTCTACAAAGTACTAAAAAACCTTAAAAAATAAGAAGAGAACACGACAAAAATAAAAGAGGAACACGGAGAGATAATGAAAAAAAAAAATGAAAATTGAGAGAATTCTTAGACAAACTACTCGAATCAGAAAATACAGTAAATAATAAAATAACGAGAGAAAATCAAATAAACGCAGTAGTTGGAGGAAAAGAAGAAGAAGAAAGCAAAACAGAAATAGATATAGAGGAATTTAAAGAGGTAATAAAAATACGAAAGAATGGAAAATCAACAGGTGAAGACAGAATAACCACCAGAAATGATAAATTATTCAGGTGAAAAGAGACTAGATATTTTACATGAACAAAATGAGGACAGAAGAAAACATACCGGAAAACCTAAAAATAGGGCTCATTGTATTCTACCAATCTAGAAGAAAGGGGATAAGAGAGACTGTAATAATTACAGGATAATAACATAATTACAGCAAGTACTGTAACATAAATATACTTAGAAATGCAAATCAAGTCAGTGAAAACTTAACAAACTTTCACTCTGTAGATGTTTTAATATTATAAAAATTGAAACTGTGGGCTAAAGTAGAAATAAAATAAAATTGAAATATAAAACAGAATCTGATTAAATTATGTAATACCAACAATGTTTCGTATACTTCATCAGATATATCGATCCCGATTCAAGGCTTGTAAAATACAGACTAAGTGTAAACATTCTGAAATTTTCATTGCAAGAAAAAAATAAACCGAAAGATCAAATATTATAAAATATATTGAATATTAAAATGAATATTCAAGATAGAGACTCTTCGAAAAAAAAAAATTGTCTATACAAATAAACACACAAATAAATCTATACAAAGTTGTGGAAAATACAAAATCATGACGAATTATTTCTCTTTTCCCTGTAAGTACCTAGCCTATTTAATTGCAATGAACTTAAATAGTCCATGGAGTGCAGGAATTTTTCATAAAGATGTTGGATGTTTTAAAGGATAATAAAAAGTATTAGTAATTCAGAGGTCCCGTTTAAAACATTTCGTTATCAAACAAATAGGAATTACTTTAAATAACTTTTAGGCTAAGGAACTCATTATAATATTTCAAACGAGTATACTCGGAGATCAATCTAATAATTTTGAAATTTCTTAAGATGTAATAATCGTAAGTATGTAATGAAGTTTGAAGCTTCAATATATATTCCGGGATGTTTTTCTTAGAAGTTTGAGAATATTGAATTTTCATCTCCAGCATCAGATATATCTGTATGTACCTGCTTTAAATATCAAATCACATCTCAATAGGTTGTTGGAAGAAAGAATAAAGATTCAGCGCTTGATCGGCATTTGCACGGTTACTTTGTACTAAACAACTAAACTAAAGGAATTTGCAAAAATAATGTTATACAAGTATGCAAAAGATGTTGGTTTTAGAAACATTGAAAAATGTTTCGTATACTTCATCAGATATATGGATCCCGATTCATGGCTTACATACAAAAAATACAAATACAAATATAAGTGTAAACATTCTTGAATATTCATTGCAAAAAAATTAAACCGAAAAACTGCTGGTTACACAATAGTCCAGTTATACACAATAAAATTACTCAGAAGTTATTTTCTTTGTATGAATAAATATCAAAATGGTAATTTGTTATTCCATGGCAACATGATTTTTAGAGCAGTTTTGGTGGTAAATAATATCAGATTACCCATGTGTAATACATGGTTGAAATTGGATTTTTTCGCTCTTTTGAATGTTATTAAAATCCAATATTGCGGCCATAAGAAAATCAAAAATTGACTATGAAAATTTGGGCATCTAGTTGGCGCAAAAAATGTTTTGTACTCAGAAAGGTCACGTCAAAAAATGTAAGCGTGCCAAGTTTTGTAAAATTTCCTTCAAAAGTAAAATAGTTATAAGAGGAAAATGAAAGTTCCATTTTTCAGTTTGTCTGCGATATTTCAGGAACTGTGCAAGATATCCCGGATTTCGTTTCAGTATATTAAAAGGCACAAAAATAAGAAACTTTTATCCCATTTGACCAACTCTGTATGTTCTTCCGTTTAATAGATCCTAATGGTGGGAGTCCTAAAAGTGACCACCCTGTAGGACACAAATACCTCATTTTTTAGTAAAAGTGGAGTAACACCTTACACTGTTTTCAGGTTCCACAGACGATATGTCTGATGAGCAACATATTACATATTACATCTGTCAAGATCGGTTGTGTTTATTTTTTTATTTTTCAGCCATAAAAATACTTCCTTAGGCAATAGTGAAGCATTCCTAATTGGTGCATAGAATGAAAATACCAAATTAGAACAAAAATTCTCAAAATTTCACACAAATTCAAGAAAATTTTAATGACACTTATAATACAGTTATTCAAATTAGAAGCGTTAGTAACACTAAAGATAAACCTAAATAAGAATCTTGGTTTTAACAAAAGAGAGTCAGTTCTATTCGACTCTTTGAGTAGAACCAGAGGCCATACAATATGGTATAAAAATATGGTTACAAGCAAATATGAATGGCCATGACACGTCACGGTGTTGGCCATAAAATTCTCGAGTCGAAAATGTTAATACCAAATGCTGTATCTACCATGCAACCTGAGTCTGCACAACGTCCTAAAATTTTTAACATCAAGTGGTTTAATAAGGGTAATTATGCTTATTTTTATCAAAAATACACCCAGCAACGGTAAACTTTACTTAATCAGTATCAAATTTTGACACTTAGAATAACGAATTACCTCAACACCCAAAGGGTAAACGAGGGAATGATTAAGAAAGAAAGAAAGAAGAATAACGAATTTATTTAAACTTGCTAGTACTAATTATTCTTCATATATTTTCTTCTTCCAACATTTTGGTATTAAGATTTTCGACTTTCAACTTTGATAAACAACATCGCCACGTCTTTCGCAAATTTATACACACCCTGTAAACAGGGTGGTCACTTTTACGATGCCCACCATTACGATCTATATAATTTTTATAGCAGTTCACAGCAGTTTGATTTTTGCACCAAATTTTTAAATTATCGATTTTTGGTGGTAAATAATATCAGATTACCCATGTGTAATACATGGTTGAAATTGGAATTTTTTGCTCTTTTGAATGCTATTTAAATCCAATATTGCGGCTATGAGAAAATCAAAAGTTGACTATGAAAATTTGGGCATCTAGTTGGTGCAAAAAATGTTTGGTACCGTTATCAGAAAGCTCACATCAGAAAATGTAAGCGTGCCAAGTTTCGTAAAATTTCCTTCAAAAGTAAAAAAGTTATAAGAGGAAAATAAAAGTGCACTTTTAAGTTTTTCAGCGATATTTCAGGAACTGTGCAAGATATCCCAGATGTCGTTTCAGTATATTGAAAGGTACAAAAATAAGAAACTTTTATCCAATTTGACCTACTCTGTATGTATTTCCCTTTAATAGATCCTAATGGTGGGCGTCGTAAAAGTGACCACCCGGTATGTGAAATTGTGACAAATACATTTTATCGCATTATATGTTTGAAGATACTTGAGGTTCTAACCAAAGTTACTGTTAAAAAAATGTTGATTCAAGGTCTGCCGTAGATCATGTGAAAATCAGATAGACTATAGATAGAAGTATGTTCTAACATATTCCATCGTCAACATCGCCACGTCTTTGGCCAATTTAGACACTCCCTGTATATGTGTCATTGTGACAAATACATTTTATCGCATTATTTGTTTGAAGATACTTGAGGTTCTAACCAAAATCACTGTTAAAAAAAAAATGATTCAAGGCTTGCCGTGGATCATGTGAAAATCAGATATACTATAGATAGAAGTACCTACTTACATATTTTGATGATATTAAATATTTCTATATCAGAATGGCCATGACAACTTTAGTTTGAGGTTAATTTTCGTCGATGTAGATTATTATGTTTTCGCAAGTATTATTACAAGCATTATCCTTAAATATTTGACACTTAATGCGAACTCTGGATTATGGATTCTGGGTATTGAAATATAAATCAAATTTAAGTAGGTTTTTTTCGAAAGGCTTGTGTTTTAATGGGGGAAACGTACTTATTACACAAAATTTGGACGTTATTAAGTGGATAATTGAAGTAATAAAACTTTCACGGGTTTCCCTGCCCAAATGTTATCTAAGCAAGTTAATACGTCCGGTGGACACCTTTGCTAGGCACTTATTGATTGTATTTGTGGTCAAATAGCTAAACATTTAAGAAGTGTGAAAAAACCGGCTTAATTCGTATAATCAGTATCAATTGACGCCAATTATCGAGTATTGAGAGTCGAATACCCGGAATAACGAAATATTTAAATTGGGTGTTTCTCAATAAACACGTTATTACGGGTTAATGGCTGCCCATTATACAAAATGTGTTCGCGATTAAGTGGATAATTAGAGTAATAAAATTTGCGCAGATTTATGCTCCCCAATCGATCGCCACTTGCCTGCGTGCGAATTTATTACACCCCGCGGTCAAGTGGTTCCCGTTTTACGGGCGAATTTTTGTTTCGAGTATTTGAACTTCGGTGACCCCCTGACCCTATAAAGCGCAATTCCCTTGGTAGTAATTTCGATCGTGTCCGCGTTGCTTTTTGTTCGGTTTTTTCGAAAATCTCTCCGCGAGATTTATGCCCGTTGCGAGGTGTTTAATCTCCTTCCCTGCGGTACGTACACACACACGTGCACGCATACCAACACATACACGTGTACTGATACACTCGGGACGATGGATACTTAATACCGGTGCGTGTTAAAGTCAGGCGCGCACCTTTTGAACGTCGAAATAAGTGACTCCTGTACGTCGCTTTTTATAATGTTATAAATATGAATAGGTAGTAGTAGCATGTTACAATTCAAAACCCGTGGTAAATGTTAACTAAATACCGGGAAACCTAATACGCGGGAATACGGTTTTGATACGGAGTCCCTGGGGGGAAGCAGCCGCCCGTGTCACGCCGGAACGTGACAGAACTGATTTCCGCCATTTCTCTGATGGCACTTCTGGTGAGACCTCACAACAAGGATTAGGACCACCTACCTATTTGTACGTTTACTCGCCGCGAATGGATAAACGAACGCGTGCTATGTCCTTATCATTAACACCGATCAACCTCCGTCTCTCTCTTCCTTTGAATTTTCAGGATGTTAAATGTTTATATTGTATTTGTTCTTTGGCTCATTGTTATTTTAATATTTATTGTTAAATATTACAGGAATTTATTGTCTTCCTGTCATAATATATAATAAATTTATGTCACATATTCTGTATGACTAATGCCTTATTCACATGCTAACAATAACGCTCGACCTCTTCAACTTTAATCACAAAATATAAATAATTACTTAACCCACACATATATCTCTCCGTTATTGAATGCGCGCACAATCTATTCCCGTGCATCAATTAAAATATTAATATTTTATTGCCGCGATTTGCATATTCATGGCAACCCATTCAGACGGCGACGCCGATTCAATTTAATTGTGATTGATGCAGACCGCAAGGTGATCCCTTGGACTAACGAGCGCTCACCCACGCGACATTTCCCCATTGTTGGCCACGACAAAAGGAACCTGCCAGGTTCTGGGGAGTCCGAATACGTAACGCGACCGCAGACTCGAGAGGAGCCCAGAACCAACTGTAACTACACAACCGAAGAACGCTCCCAGTACCAAGCGGTGCACACAAATATTTGGTCTTCTCGACACTTTACTGCCTGCCGTTGTCAATATTAAGTCTACATTATTGCGCGTTAGGTTTCCCGTTCGCCGCTTCGATTATGAAGACGTCGCCGTTATTTAAGCACGCACCGGTAGCCGGCCGATTTGAATAAAATCGGTGTAAACGGGGGAGATTAGTACTTTATTGGTCTCTGATAAAAAAGTTTAAGGCTCGTTGTTGTACAGCGCAGAGCCACTTGGAAGTTTCTGGTGAGCCGGTGCTGGAATTCCATTGTGGTGCATAAGCGCATGAAAATGTCAATTTCACGCGAGAGTGATGTGATCATTTGCAGTCATTCTAAAGAAAACTATTAAAATGTAAACAGAGGATGACATCAGAGGTTTAAATATTAATGTCTCTAATTTCGTAGAAGGTGGGAATATTGATGTAGTTTTACTTCTTTATGGTTTTCTAATAGGAATAGGCATAAGCCTATTCATATTGTTCTGCAGAAAATAATTGTAAGTCGTAGATCTATTTGTTACGAATATTTTCGCTTGCCCCAAGAGGTCCTTCAGCCTAGTGATTTATATTCGTATGAGTATTGAGTTATTGGCTTCTTCAAAATTTACTCCCATTCTTCAGACCGCCGCACATTGGTCATTAATCCATATCTATGCGATCGAAAACTAAAAATTTGAATGCTCTCTATTATGGAAACCGGGCCCCTAATAACTATAGACCAGGGGTCGGCAACCTTTTGAGACGGAAGAGCCAAAAGTTACAATTTACAAAATTTCATAGTTTTTAAAGAGCCACTAACATGTTTGTTTCAATATTATGGTATTTGATTAGGATTAGGTACCTAAATTTGATTTTTAATTTAAAATAAATAGCTTTAAATTTGAAATAATATTTATTCATATGAAAACATACAAATGTTTCGCACAAAACATATTAAAGTATTATAGATAGCTCTGCTAGAATAATAATATTTGTAATCAAATTAACGACACCGAATGGGTAAAAGAGGGATGGATTATGTATGTATCAAATAATATAACTATAATTATTGAATAACAGATAGTTACAATAGTTACATCAATAGGAGCTTTGGCCTTGCATGCCTTTTGAAAGTTTGGTTAAATCTGGCTTATAACTTGTTGTTTTCAGTTTCAAGCACGCCTCAAGATTTTTATTTGTTAGTTGGCTTCTTACTTTACTTTTTATTATATTCATGCAAGAGAACGCTTGCTTGCACGAATATCTTGACCCGAAGATCGTCAGCACTCCAAATGCCAACTTCTTCACCTCACTGCAGCAGTCTGGAAGACTATTCATGCGTCAAATATGAGTGCCTCAACTCTCGGCATTTCTTTTAGAGCTGTCCACTGGTACAGCATGACGTGCATGCTTTTCTGGACCTCCAACTATTCTAAATTGCTTTTGAGTTCAGTGAACTTGCCACTCCACAACTGTTTGGTTTTCAACTCCAGCAATTGCATTTGAAGCGAACCATCATCAATTTCAAATGGCTCACTTAATGTTGATCTCATTTGTATTTGTGTTGAGTGGATTTACTATGAACGCCAGAGTACTTGCGTTTGTTTTGAATTGCTCAAATCTCTTAGCGAATGCATCCTTCATTTTGTTTATAGCCATGCTGAAGTAATTCGTGTCAATAGTTGCATTGGTTTCATTGCGAAATTGCTTCAGATTTTTGAAATGAAGTAATTTACCGCTTTCTATGTCTTTGACAAAAAATAAGTATTTTATTTTCGAAACAAACCACTTCTTCAAGCAAGGCATAGGCTGGGTTTCCCTTTCCTTGCAGTTTTACATTTAGCTCATTTAGTTTCTTTGTGATATCCACCATGAAGTATAATTTTTGCAGCCATTTGTCTTCTATCAATTTGGGATGGACAATGCCTTTTTCATTGAAGAATGTTTTTATTTCACTCAAGCAAGAAGCAAAAGGTTTCAATACGTTACTCCTGGAAAGCCATCGCACTTTATTGTGCAGAAGTAGATTAGAATAATGGCCTTCTATTTCTTCAAGAAATTCATTGAACTGGCGATGGTAGAGTGCTTTTGCCAAAGTTCATGACCTCAACTATTTCGGCGGGAAATGTTTGGGCACAAAGTGCCTCTTGATGAAGTATGCAGTGAAACGTTAAAATTTCGTGGTTTATTTTTTGCCGAAGTAGCCTTGTTACCCCTTTATGTTTTCCGGTGAAACTTCTGGTTCCATCAGTTGCTATGGAAACGATTTTATTTATATCGATTTCATAGTTTTCCAGGCATTTTTGCACAGCATTTGCAATATCTTCTCAACGAGTTTGCCCTGAGAGCGGCAACAATCCTAGCAATTCTTCATTTGGACATTGGGACGATATGTACCTGACGAAAAGGGTAACTTGTGCCGTGTCTTTTATGTCGCAAGACTCGTCCATAGCAAGTGATAAAGCAGAGGCCAGTTGAATGCCTTCCACTTGCATATGTGTTACATTTGAAGATATTTTAGCCGTTGTATCTTGTACTGTTTTAGCAGATAATGGCAAATCTTTGATTTTCTTCATGATTTCTGTTTTGTTTTTGAAATCACGAAACAGTTCTTTAGCTCCACGTTTGAAACATTCTTTGACGTACTCACCATCTGTGAATGGTTTCCCTCTTTTTGCAATTTGTAGTGATATTGCAAACCTTACCAGATTTACATTATTTGAAGATTGCGCCCAGTTACTTAGCATAGAACTCGACTGTTGTTTTGGTTTTTGAAGCTCTTTAACCGCTTTTTTCAGTGCGTCACCAGTTGGATATTTAGCAGCGAATCGGGTATGTTTTGTATTGCAATTCAGTAAAATAATTTGCTTATACAAGAATTGACAAGGTTGCAAAAGTTATGATTGAAGACGATTGGTGTTGATGTATACTTTGTTCGACAGTACAACTTATCAGCTTCCATTTAGGTATAGCTGTTGTTTTTGCTAATTTCTTTTAAATGAATTTTTCAATGATGGCGCGCGGAGTTTTCTGCAGAGTACTGTTTGGTATTTATCTGAAGAAGCGTAATTCTAGTGAAAAGATCTGTGGTGTAATCAACTTTGTGGTGAATAACAGTGATTTAGAAGACTATAACGAACATTGCCAGACCAGAATTTGAAAAAAGTTTGAGCAATTTTTGTGGGCACTTGCAACAGATCTGGAAAAAGTGTAGTCATATCGAAGCAATATTTAGACACCAAAATCGTCAATGGTTGGATTCAAAAATATTTTTTTCCTTCTTACATGTGCTTACCGAAACTCCGAGGATTTTCGGAAGACCTGTGAAAGACTTTGCAGATGTAGCGACTCAGTAAAAAGTAGAAAAGTTTCCAAGTTTGTATCGATCTCAAACGAAGAAGAGTTTACTTTTGCTGCTAGGATGTGCTTGCGATCAAAAGGAAAGAGAGATGCAGCTGAATTCATCAAACACATTACTTGCTATTCGCCTCGGCGAGCAACTAGGATGAAAAAACTATTTGCAACTCCTCCTCAACGACCACAAAAACTAACACCAGAAGAAGCTCTCGCACTTTATACGGATACTAAAATGACAAAAAGGCAGTATATAAGATCAATAAAAGCCACAATGCAGATATCTCTTCCAATTATAACAAATTGCTTGAAGCAAAGAAGAATTGTTACCCTGAGAACATAATCATCGACGAAATTTCTGCAGAAATTCGTCTTCAGTCATTGGATGACTACACAATCAACAGGCTCGCTCATCTAGAAAGTCTAGAGGTTCTATGTAGTTGATAAAGAACCCAGACAATAAAAATATTACTATTTGGCAAAATCCAGCAACATCATCGACTTATTATTGTCGGCCGATAAAAATAACATTTTAAAAAGAAACTGAAGAACTAGGCAATAAGGAGATTGTCAACATAAAAAAGCAAATTGAAGATTTACAGCCTGCACTGATCAACGTAAATGACAATGAACTTAGATATCATTCAAAGTTCCTCCTAACAATGATCGACCGAAAAATATGTAGCTGGCTGGCAGGTTTGGCATCTCAAAATTGTCATGTGTGTAAAGCAACTCCGAAGATGATGAACGATATTTGTGCAGTACTTAAAAGGCAGACAAATGAAAAAGTTTATCGATGGGAATTTCAAGCTTACATGCGTGGATTAAAACAATGGAGTGTATTCTGCACATTTCATATACGCTTGAGATACAAAAGTGGCAAGTAAAAAAGGAGATTGCAGAATTATTCGCAGAAAGAAAACACCAAATTCAGGAACATTTTCGTCACTAGATGGGTTTACTGCTAGATGTGCCAAAACCAGGCTTTGGTACAACGAACGATGGGAATACGGCCAGCAGGTTCTTTCAAAACCATGAGTTATCGGCGGAAATAACTGGAATTCAACCAGAGCTTATACATAATTCTCACAACTATAGCATCTGCGCACGAGATAAATACATTTATTTTTGATAAATATTGTATTGAAACTGCACAACTATATGATAGTTAATACCCATGGTATTATATGCCGCAGAGTTTGCATAATGGCTTAATACACGGTAGCAAAATAGTTAGCAACATGGTTTTGTCAACAGGGCAACTATCAGAAGAGGCGCAGGAGGCACGTAATAAAGATAATAAACGCTTCAGAGAATACCATGCTCGAAAGTTCAGTAGAAAAGCTACTAATGAAGATATGATCCATATGCTGCGCGTCTCATCTGATCCATATATAGGGTGTTAAAAAAAGAGTGTAAAATATTTAAGGGGGTAGTAGTATGAACCACAATAAAAAAACAGTCTTAATAAAGATAGGTCCTCAAAGTAATGGTTTTGGAGATATGAAAGATTATTCTTTTTTACCTCCTTTTTTGCTAAAACTTGCATTTTCTTATCATAGTTGGCTGATGTTTTGTGAAATAAACATGCAGTATTTGACAGTTGTTGTTAGTGCACAAAGTCTTCTAAGTAACGGTTTCGGACATAAGGAAGATTATTCTTGTTTGAAACATTTATGTGCCTATTTGCAATTATTTATTACTTATTGATTATGTGCAAACAAACAAAGGGAGCTTCTAGCAAAAAGAAAGAACAGAGTTACAGAAGATGTTTGAAGTGCCCTCCTTCCATTTCCAAACAGGCCCGACATCTTTCTAAAACACCCTCATTGGCTATTGGCTATTTACAGGAGTACCATAGACTAATCACCAATCTCTTTTGGATTCTTTGTCAAATTTGCAAAAAAAATTAGAAGATGTCCCGTAAGAAGTAGTATTCTCCAGAATTATGTGAAGCAGAAAACTGGGAAGGAAGTAAATCTGATTCTTGACTGCCAAACAAGATGGAACCGTTTAGAGGCCATGTTAGAAAGATTTGTACACTAAAAATTATGTGTTCTTTTGACTCTGGATGACATCGGTTCTTCTCACATGTGGAATAAAACAGAGCATTGCAAAGTTGTGTAGCTCCTTAAAGTTTTAGGGCCAATACGTTCAGCAGCCTTAGATCTTAGGAAGACATGATGCGAATTTGTTAATTGTTAACAAGTGAATGCATATTTGAATATCTATTACGTGAGTTGAAAAATTTGAAAACTGAGATCAGTTTCAAATTATTACATTATCACAGGTCACACATGTCTATCAAGGGATTTGAGAAAATTAGTTCGAAATTATTACATTTTCACAGGTCACACAGGTCTATCAAGGGATTTGAGAAAATTTCCTTTTGAAATTTTAGCATTATTTCCAACAATTTTTATGGTTGATTTCGAAACATTTTATATTTTATATTACCTATGAAAATTGCTTTAGAAATAGACAGTCGTTAAATAAACAAATAATAATAAATTTACTAAATTATTTTACCTGCAGAGATAAATGGTTACAAAATAGTCCCCAAACTACATAACCGTAATAATTGATAGGAGGAAAAAATCAAATTTGTATGCGTCTCGAAATTGGGAGCTCCGGTCTAGTTTTACATTTTTAATCTTAATTGATCTGGAAATATCGTTCGTTTACTTAATTATATTGTCTAAAAAACTTGTTCTGAATTTAGTAATCCAAATACGTTTCACTCCAGCAAACCAATTAACGCCTACTACAGTACTACATTATTTTAAGTGCCATTAAGTTTTTTCATAAATATTTATAAATACTGCAGATATATGTGCCATTCGTGAATAAGGAAGTCTAATTAGAATTACATTTGCAGCCAAAGGTACCTAAATATTTCCTAAATGTAGTTTCTAAGTACCTAAAAGGGTACGTACCAGTTGTAATCTTGAAATCTTGAAGAAAATAATTAGAAAAATGGTTAAATTTATATCTTTTACTACGAGATGATCTTTTAATACTTCTGCAAAAAGTTTCTCACTTCTCAGAAAATTCCAGTAAATATAGTGCAAATTTTGTAAATCTCGATAAAAATATTCATGATGAATATTCAATATTCTGATGAAAGCTAAGAAATAACTGTTCAATTAATTTTTTTGGTACTATTACTGATATCTAATAATAACTCAAACGACACTCTAATTCGGAAAGCTAAAAAATAACTGTTCAATTAAAACTGCTATACGAGAATATTGAAAACACACGTATTTTCAACGCCCAGTCCAAATGTTCAAATGTATAGTACAAAACTTACTAGATTAATGACTACAAATTGCAATTAACAGTGGAGGGAATCTTCTGACCAAGGCAAAATAATATTTTTCTTCATTCTATAACTTTCGCCTAAAATAAATTCTATAAATGACACTTGATAGTAAATTAGAGTCAGAACACCTTTGTTCACAAAAAAATATTTAATACTGTAAGTATTTACAGTTGACGCCGAAAAGAAATATGACACACGTAGGCATCACATTCAAATGTCACATGCATTTATGTCATAATTGCATTAGACATTTGAATGTGATGCTACACTTATTTACATGTGTCCTATTATATTTGGCGTGACTGTACATTTTTTCCGCGATGCTATCATCTTCATTAGAAAAACTGTACATCGCGGTCAAAATGTACATATACATAGGACAATTAAATGTTTTTTTGTGCTCCCGAACATAGCTTTTTTACGGACTCATTTAAGTCCCTATAGTGAGCGTTTTCCAGACTCAATCCCAAAAAGTTGCCATGGTTAAAAATTCAAATGTCACATACATTTATGTCATAATTGCATTAGACATTTCAATGTGATGCCACACTTACTTACATGTGTAATATTATATTTGGCGTGACTGTACATTTCCTCCGCGATGCTATCATCTTTAGAAGAAAAAACTGTACGTCGCGGTCAAAATGTACATAATCATAGTACAAATAAATGTTTTTTTGGCCATGCTCCAAAAAATTGCTTTTTTACGGACTCATTTACGTTCTTAAAATAAGCCTTTTCCAGACTCAATCCCAAAAAGTTGCCATGGTTAAAACGGTCTGGTTAGTATAGTTGCATTGTAATTAAAATCGGAAACTCACTATTTTCGAGAAATATTTGCTCTGATCAATTCTTTCACAAGTATTTGTGTGATCTTGATAGTAAAAAGAATCTCACTATTCAACGCGCAGTAAACTTAAATAAATAAACTAACTGTGTTGTTGATTGATGATTTGAAGGTAAAGGATTTGATAAAATTAAATTCAAAAAATTATCTTTCACAAAGACGTTCTTTACAATTTCAGTCCTACTGATATAGCGATTGAAATTTACATATATAAGTGAAATTTAATATAAATATATTTCTCGGATTTTATTTTAATTGTGTTTAATCGTTAGCACCACTTTACTTTCACAAAGACTTTATGGCTGCCAGTAAATTTAAAGTCCCATAACAAACACATTATGAAACAACTAGAATCGATATTTGCACTTCTATTTTAATCCCGGTATAAATTCAGTAATTTAATCCAGACAACTGGCATTTGCACCTCTATTTCTTTGAATATTTGCTGAATCGATTACTTATATGTTCTGAATGCCAAAAGAATATTGAAAGTAAACTCGATGCTGTGGGCTGAAGTTGAGTGGGAATCAAATATCCGGATATAAAAATAGCAGCACGGACAGTCCATGTCGTTTACATTGATATGTAACGTCACATATTGAAATCTTGTTGATCTTCTTCATTTGGAGTGATTTATGTTCCATAAAACTTACATGTTTTATTTAGGCCTAATTTAGTACCTGTTGGTACACATTGTATTTTTCCCCGATTTACAAACCCTGACATATATTTATCGAAAGTTAGTTTAGATGACCACCAATATGTCTCAAATGGTATCTGGGGAGTATTTGTCTGACCACATAAGTTGTACATCATTTTTTCTACAACTGTAAAAGCATCCTATATTCTACTATGAATACAAAAAGTTTACGAAATAATTTGCACACAAGTTGTATACAACATTTTTTCTGCAACTGTAGAAGCATCCCATATTCAACTATAAAATAGAAATTGTGGTTTTCTTAGAGTTTTAGAATATGCGCCTGAAATACTTCGTTCACTAGTGCTATTTAGCATAGCAACACTTACCATAGTAACGATAAAGTAATAATACCTACGAAAAAATTACTCACTTGTAATTCTGAAAGATTTCAAGAAATGTACACGTTTTTAACACTTGTAGAATACATGGTTGATGCGGCCACCGATTCTTGTGATCACTTGCTCTATCATGATACATTTCATAGAATTAGTGATCACTCATAATTGGTGGGAAATTGATCAATTTTATTTCATGCCAGCACTGAGCTAGATCAAACCCACGACTATACATAAGTCGGGGCCTTAACTCATTACGCCACACATTTTTTTCCGATTATACACCTACTTATTTGTCTTATTTACAATGTTTGGTCCGATCAATATCTGTAAATACTCAAAATGTAATCGAAACCGAAACCGAACCCAATCAATCACCCCAATTTAGAAGCGCCGGGGGGGCCGAAATGGTCAAGCGCCGCCGAAAAGTTCCCGTCCTCGGTGCCTCTTTTTTCGTTCCGCTTACGTAACCCGCAGGCAATTAATACGTAATTTCCTTAAGGTGAACATAATAAAAATTACCTTATAACTTTGGCGAGGGGAGCCTACGCTGCCACCCACTTGCGGCGGAAAAACTGTGGGCAAACGACGATCTACGTGTTTTTTCACGTGCCTGCCAGATCTGCGTGTGTGTTTGTTTGTCGTCCGGTGCCGATGTTGCGACATAAAGTCGACCTTAAATCTAAGCGCGATAAATGTCCGATTTGCCGTCATCCCATGGAACGTTCCGGCAAAAGAAAGAAAGCAGGCACGCAGGACGGCCCGTGCAGGCGAGGTTTCTTATTACCGCTCACAGGTGCCAGCAGTGGTAGTGCTACAGAGCAATAAGTCAATTTTTATTATTTTACAATAAATTGATATTTTTTTACTTAAAGTATTACTTTTATTAGTTGCTTTCTACAATTTTGATGAACAATAATAATATTTATAAAAGTTAAACATATTAACAACATTTTTACAAAAATTAGTATTATATTGTTATACGTATACAATTATACTTATACAATATTGTTATACTGGACCACAGGGTGGTCCACCTGCGAAGTATCGGGCATTTTCTGACGTTATTCTTTAATAAAATAATCAGATGAATTGCGTACCAAAAAACGTCTGCAGTAAAGTGTACGTTACTTAACAGCATCACATTCGGATGTCAGATGCATTTATGACATAATGTATCTGCCATGTGATGCTGTCAATTAATGGACTTGTAAGTACATTTAATTTTTGCTTATTTTTCATTTTAAATGACAACGATGTGTTGATTCGAAAGATATTTTACACATTTATACATTAATATTTTTCTACCAAAATAAATGAAATTATTGCCCTTCAAAATTATATTATAATAATTAGAAGTAATGTTTTGTTGCAGTTTATTGTAGTATTTCTTATTATCAACTTCTTTTATTCATCTCAAGTTATTGTAAGAGCGTATTTTCATCGGAACAACTGTTTCATTAAGGGCAATTGTTTCTATGTTGAAAGTTGATAGGTTTTCTTATTTACATAGTTACATAGCATACATGGAAATGTCCAAACACATTCCAAACACACTATAATTTTATTGTTTATGGTTTGTTTACTATATTTTTTTTTATTTTCCTATATTATAGATCTAATTCCTACAAATAGCAGATGGTAGAAAGGGTTTAGGCGGATCGGAATACAAAAATAAGTCAGAGGATAAGCAAAGAAAACAAATGGAAATCTTGGAGAGAACTAAAGAAATTGCTTCCTTCTTCACCAAGAATATCCCCAAACACCGATTGAAGAATTCGAAGAAATGTACCCGGTACATCAAATGAGACGAGTGTTCTTTCAGCCTTGTGTGAAGATGAAGATGCTACAGAAAACGATGATCAACCAATATTATCGTTATTATCGTTATGGTCTCAATATTTTACATTTAACGAAGACCCTGCAAAGTGGACTGTTAATGATGAACTTATACAATTTGTTGCTCGAAATGCTACTCCCAAAATGCAGATTCTGAGTTTTAGAATTCAAGACCAGTCTACAAAGATCAAACACGTCTTTTGAGATCAACATTCTTCAAAAGAGAGCTTAAGAACGGCGAAGTTTCAAGCCGACAATGGAAAATCTATTTTGAAACAAATGGTATTTACTGCGGGCTTTGTTTATTATCTAAAGCAGGTACATCCTTTTGCACAGATAAAAGATTCAATGATTGGAAAACCCTGAAACTATCCATTGAACAGCACGAAATATCTATAAATCATAAAACTTCTGTGGTTGCTCTCAGGACAAGGGTTTACACTAAGAATTTAAGCAATATACTGATCGCAGAGATTACCCAAGAAAAACATTATTGGACGGAAGTTTTACATCGCGTTGTCATCATTATAAGAAGTTAACAAGCCAATATCGATTTCATTCATAACACCGTTGCTAAATAATTTTTTTCAACGACAGTGCGTAAAGTAAGTTTTTACGCACTGCGAACGGTGCTTAAAGTATTAATTTTTAGTACAAGTACGTAAAAAATTACCTGGGTGTAATAACATTATCGACTCCAATCATTATCTCCGTTGCTTAATCCTCATCTTCCGTTGAGAGGTTCTGAGGAAGTACTTGGACCGTGTCACAACGGAAACTTTTTAAAGCCAGTGGAACAATTGGCTGGATTTGATCAATTTTTGAAGGAACGTCTAAAGAATTATGGAAGACCAGGTAGCGGTAAAACAAATTATCGTTCATCTACGACTTACGAAGAAGTGGTACATATAATGTACCCATGTCTATCAAGACTTTTTTTATTGTGGTTCATACTACTCCCCCTTAAATATTTTACACTCTTTAACACCCTGTATATAATCATACTCCCTTTTACCACAAAATGGTGTAGGGATCTTTTACATTTTGTTACATGTTTTGTTTAGTTTAAAAGATCTCATATACAAATTTAGTCCATTATTTCTTGTTTCTTGCTAGTACTTTTGCTTCCGTCCAGGTTTTTCATATTTTCTTCAGTATCTCGATCATGTTTCGGTCCCATGTTTTGCTCGGTATCCCTCTCCCTTTTTGCCTTCCGCCTCTTGCTTCCCATACTTTCTTTACTGGTTTTTCTTTCCCTAACCTTTATAGATGACCCCACCAGGTCATTTGTCTTCTCTATATGAAAGTTTTCAAAGATTCTAATTGGAGTTCTTCCCTAATGTCAGTATTTCCTGTCTTGTCAATCTTTGTCACTCCCCTTACTCTTCTCAAAAACTTCATTTCCATTGCCTGCAGTTTGCTCTTCTCGTTCCTTGATAGAACCCAGGTTTCACAACCGAACGTTAGGATAGCTCTGTATATAGCTTTAAATACGTCAATTTTAGTTTTTCTTGACACTTTCTTTTTTACTTATTAGTATGTGATTCACATTCACATTCACAGTGACATGATTCCGGATTCTGGATTCTGAATTTAGTTCGGAGGGTGATCCATCGATCAAATACTTAGGCCTCATTCAATGATATACTTTGCGTGTTTTCTCGATTCTACTGTTTATTTACTTTTCCTGTTTACCTTCCCTTTCAATTTCTACTCCTGGATATTTGTAAGCTTCTACCTGTCCTATTTGTATGTCATTGATCGTTATATCCATCGTTGAATGTTCCCCTATCATTAGTACTTTTGTTTTGTCTTTGTTTATCCTCATTCCATAGACCTTTAGAGCTTCGCTCCATATACATAGGCTTTCCTGTAGGTCTACCTCTCTTTCTGTTATTAATACCACATCGTCTGCGAAAGCTCCTTTTGATATTGTCACTTTGTTCATGTTTCTATGTCCGACTACAAGTTTTTTTGTATTTTTAGTGTACTCTGTTATTATTTCGTCCATATAGGTTATAAATAGTGATTCGAAAGCTTTCTCTAAATCGATGAATCCCAAACACATATATTTTTCTGTACTCTGGTTTTCCCTATTATCTGTTTCATTGTCAAGATATGGACTTGTATGCTTCGTCCTTTTCTGAACCCGCTTTGCGTTTCCTGTTGTCTTGGTTCCACGATTTTCCTGTCCATTGCTTTCTGTCTCCCGTTTTGTAAATAGGTACTACACTGTAAGTGCTACTTGCTATTCTTTTGGAATTCATTCGCCACTCCATGCTTTGATGTATATTTCTAGCAGTAGTTCTGTTCCCGTTGGTCCCATCTTTTTCATAATTTCTGCGGTGATTTTGTCCGGCCCTGATGCTTTCCCGTTTTTTTTTTGTATCGTAGTACTCTAGTTAGTTCTTCTATCGTTATTTGTTTTTCCGTTTTCTCCTGTTTTGCTTTTCTCGATTTCTGTCATTATTTTTGTTCGTTCCAAGAGCTCTTCAAAATATTCCCTCCATCACTCAATCATTTTTTTTCCATCTGTTAACTGTTCTCCTTTTTTATTTCTTATCTGGTTTGAGCTGTATACCTTTTCTTTTCTGTGTGCTTTGAGTACTTTGTAGAAGAGTTTGTGGTTTTATTTACTGTCAGTCTCCATTTTTTCTCCAAATTCTGTCCAAGCCTTTCGTTCTGCTTCTATTACTAGTTCTTTTTTCAAAAATAAAAAAGTTCAAAGGGGGGACCATTGTGACTTTTTTATCTCTCATACGATTATTCCCTTTGAACTTTTTTATTTCTGAAAAAAAATCTAAAATTTTCATATTTCGTAGATCTTTGTATGCTAATTATTCGTGGCTACATAGATCTCATGTAGAATACACCAATAATGCTACAGAACTTCCCAAAGTTCGAATTTGGAATAATCGTATGAGAGATAAAAAAGTCACAATGGTCCCCTATTTGAACTTTTTTATTTCTGTTTTTTTTAATTTAATTTACATATTTCGTAGATCTTTGTATGCTAATTATTCGTGGCTACATAGATCTCAGGTAGAATACACCAATAATGCTACAGAACTTCCCAAAGTTCGAATTTGGAATAATCGTATGAGAGATAAAAAAGTCACAATGGTCCCCCCTTTGAACTTTTTTATTTCTGAAAATATTTCTAAAATTTACATATTTCGTAGATCTACTCATTACACACATCATATGAGCTTCTGATTGGGAGTATAGGTCGCAATCATTTTGACGATTTGTAATAATATAAAATTATTATTATTTATTAATGTATTAAACTACGATGTTAAATGAGAAAACACTGTGCTTTATTTTTATTTTTTTTTAATTTCTCCAAATTTATTTACAACCTGTCTTAAGTGAGACAATAAGTAAATGATATGACAATATATATTCGGGCATGTAGGAGATAATTCCAATGAATTATATCCTTTGTAATAAGCAGAATAAGCAGACTGTTAGATGTTTATCAATGATTGTTAAATCTATTTGTTAGGTCTGTTGGTTTAAAACGTTTCAGTCGGCACACTTCTCCATCGGTGTTAAGAAGGGCTGAAGCAAGGCTGTTGGGGTGTGTTGATATTCTTTGTTCATATTTTTCGCAGTATCTCTTCACTTCACATTTGATAGAAGGGATTTGGAGATTTTTTTCTATTATGTTGTTGGGGACGTACCATACGGCATTAACCATGTTTCTTAGGACTTTGTTCTGAAACCGCTGGATTATTAGTGGGAGACGGATCCTCAGAGCTGGATTTCATAGGTCCAGATGCACTTTATGATTTTATATGCCAGAATTTTGTTCTGAAGCGATATTTTTGATTTCTTTTCAGCGATCCAGTATAGTTGTTGCCACGTAAGTCCCAGATGTTTCCTCTTCGTGAAGATATGTTTTTGCCAAGTCAGACGTTTGTCGAGGTGTATGCCTAACTATTTAGCACTGTCCGCTTGCGTTACCTGGCGGATATTTACAGTAACGGGGGGACATTGGTCTCTTTTTGTTGTGAAGGTTATGGGTGTGGATTTAGTCTCATTTGCCTTGATCTTCTATTTCGTCAAGCAGGCTTCTAATTTGTTTAGGTGTGTTTGAAGATTTTTTGATGCTGATACATGATTATGGTGGGAAGCCAGTATGACAGTGTCGTCTGCAAAGGTGGAGACTGTAGTTAGCCTTATAGTTGGCAAGTCTGAGGTGTGGATCAGGTATAATAGTGGTCCTAGCACACTTCCTTGTGGGACTCCCGACTTGATAGAGTATAGGTCTGTAAATTCGGACCTCACTTTTACAAGAAAGAACCTGTAGGCTAGATATGACCGAAATATTTAAAAACAGTGATGTGGTAGGTTTTTTTGATTTTGTACAGTAATCCTGGGTGCCATACTATGTCAAACGCTTGACTGATATCAATGAAGGCAGCCGAGCAGAACCTCTTATTTTCAATGTCATTGCTTATCTTTTTGACCACTCTGTGCACATGTTCTACCGTACCTATTTTCTGAAACCGAATTGGTGGTTGGGTATTAATTGTAGTTGGGACAGAATGGGTTATAGGTTTGCAAGTAGTAGTTTTTGAAATATTTTTGATAGCACTGATAAGAAACTTAGTGGTCTATATGATATTGGGACAGAATGGGTTCTAGCTTTGCAAGTAGTGGTTTTTCAAATATTTTTGATAGCACTGGTAAGAAACTTATTGGTCTATACGAGCTTAATTCGTTAGGGTTTTTGCCAGGTTTAGCTACCATTGTTATTTCCGCTATTTTCCATTGTTGGGGGAAGTAGCTGAGTCGTAGGATAGTATTGAATAATTGTAGGATTGCTGTGGTTGCATTTTTTGTTAACCTTTGCAGTTAATCCGTCTTGTTATTAGGTCATACCCAGGAGCCTTTTTGGGATCGATGTCTTCGAAGATGGCTTGTGTGACTTCGTGGTAACTGAATGGCTTAATGGGATTGCCAATTTGGTATGGGGTCTCGAGGAAGTTTGTTACTTCTTCCGTATCATTGTTTATGTCGAACGGTTTAAAGACTTCAGACAGGTGTTGCGCAAATGCGGAGGCGTTATATTTATGGTTTCTTGTCTATTGTCCTTCTTTGTTTTTTATGGGTGGGATGGGTAGTAGTGGTCTATTTATCTTTCTTGTTGCCCTCCAAAGGGAGTAGTTGTTAGCTAGGGAGGGCGAGAGGTTTTCAAGGTAAGTCTCTACTGATTGGTATTGGATAGATAGAAGTAGTTTCTTTAGGTCATGAGATGCTTTATTGAGTTTTCTTTTGTCAGTTGCCGATCTTGTGATTTGCCAGATCTTAGGTTTTCGTAAACCTAAGATCATCGGTTTTCGTACGCAGTTTTCGTTTTTGTGCTATTTTGTCTCTCACTATTATTGGGTTCTCATTATTTTTTTTATTGTTGTTAGTGCGTTGTGACCGCATTGAGTCCCACGCTGCAGTTTGGATGGACCTTGTCAGGTTTTTAAGTGCGTTTTCTATGTTGTCCGGCGTATTTAGGGGGATCTTAAGATTTGTTATTTCTTCTATCCTTGTCTGGAATATTTCCCAGTTTATATTGCGGTTCCATAGAGTAGGTAGTCTTCCCTGTTCTAGTACTTCTGTGTGTATTGTTAGTATTATTGGTGAGTGATCTGATGATAGTTCCAGGTTTGACTCAATTCTCGTTTCTTTTAGGTTGATTCCTTTTGTTATGTAGAAATCTAGAGCATCAGGTATTTTGTTGGGGTCGGATGGCCAGTGGGTGGGTTCGCCTGTTGCTATAAGCTTCGTATTATTGGTGTTCATTGCAGCAAAGCGTTCTACCCTTGGTGTTTATCAGCCTTGCACCCCATGCTTTGTGTTTGGCGTTGTAATCCCCTCCTGCTATGAATTTATTGCCAAGGGTCTTGAGGAAGTTTAGGTACTCTTGTGTGTTTTGGGGGACAGTAGGGTGCAGACACGAGTATCAAATCACCTCGATGGATCAGCGCATGGTGGTACAGCAATTATTACTCATAACAGCATTAAGCACAACGAAGAGGAGACCTACGCAATGGAACACATCCAAGCCACAACCATATCCCTAATTTCATATATCCATATCCCTCTTGCTGAATTTAGGGATATGGTTGTGGCTTGGATGTGTTCCATTGCGTGGCTCTCCTCTTCGTTGTGCTTAATGCTGTTATGAGTAATAATTGCTGTAGTAACATGTGCTGCTCCATCGGGGTGATTTGTTTGATATATGTTTTAGTTTGGTATTTTTATGTAAGATACTTTGGTGAAATGTGTTTCTGCTACCAGCATGATGTCTACTTTATTTTCTTTTAGGAATGTTTTCATTTCTTGAGCATGTCTGCTCAAGCCATTGTCGTTCCATTCTACAATCTTTAGCAGTTGGGTCATTGTGGGAGTTTGCTGACAAGGGTTGTGATAAGGTTCATCACGGTTCCCATTTGGGTGATAAGAGTTTTCATCATGTCTTTTAGTTCTTGCAAGTCATTTGGTTGTTGCATGTTGGGTGAGTTCTCACTGGTGGTAATGTTACTATTGGTGTTTTGCTTTGTTCTCTTAGCATAACTGATTCCTGGTTCTACTGTTTGCTGATTGATGTCCTGTGGGTCGAAGTTTATTTCCCTTAGTTTGTGGTAGAGTTTTTGTTGTAATTGCTTGTGTACGATGCAGCCTCTTGCTGATTGATGTCCTGTGGGTTGAAGTTTCTTTCCTTTAGTTTGGGGTAGAGTTTTTGTTGTAGTTGCTTGTGTACGATGCAGCCTCTAAAGTTGGCGGGGTGGTTTTCCTTATAGTTAACACACTTCACTTCGTTATTTTTTGTTTCCATTCTTAGACAGTCTGCTGTAGAGTGCTGCTCTGTGCACTTAACACATCTTGGGTCTCTTCTGCAAAAGTATTCTGTATGGCCGAATCATTGGCATCTAGTACACTGTGGTATTTCTCTTTTCATGTGGTGTGGTTCGAAGATTACACTTGAGTTCATGGATAGTTTTGTTTTGTTATTGTCTTCTTGTTCGAGGTCAATGAAAAACATTGATTGTGGTTGTTTTCTTTTATTATTTTTTACGTTCCAGATGTTTGTGACAGTGTGCCCTAGGATCTCTATATTTTCTTTGATTGGTATTGTATTAGTGGAGTGGTGTACATATTTTAGTACTACTTTGAAAATTTTGTTTTGTTTTAGTTTGAATGTATGGAATCGAGTTTATTTTCCATCGAGAGCTTTTGTGAAGTTAGAATGATCTTCAGGTGTTTAGGGCTGGACTATTATTTGCTCTCTGTTAATGGCTTTAAGGATTCACAAAATAGCCAAAGTTATGTAATGTGCTTTATTAGATAACAAAACTTAGGGGTGTTTGCGACTGAATTATATCTCGCTTAAGAATTTAATGCAGGAGTAATTAATTACCCGAGGCCCCACAAACAATGCAGTTAATTTGACAAATAACCGTAGGGGCGGGCCTGTTTTTGGGATTAACAAAGCGGCGCTATCAATTCAGGCGCGGATTAAGGTCGCACTGAAAAATGGAAATGGAAAGCGGCGGAAAAGGCCTCCGGTGCCGTTGTCCGAACGCGCGTCGTCCCTTTATTTATGGGCCGGGTCCGGCGCGGCTCTCGCCCTAAATGAAGGCATAATAAGCGGAGTTTATTGGCGTTAATCGATAAAGTACTTTCTCCCAAAATGTCATCGGCATTTTAACGCGTTAATCGACATTGTGGGCCGACGCAAATGACATTCCGGACGCTAATTTATGCCATGGGAACGCAATTAAAACGTTTCAATTTCGCAAAATGTAAATTTCGGGACGGGACTGAGGGGATTCCTGAAAGTTCACCGCGAGAGCGCTTATTGTTGCGAGATGCCGCCCGCGAGATACCGAGACGTCTCCTTTTTTACTCCGGCTAATGCAGGTAGCCCGGGAACCCTTGCCCCGTCAACCATCAGATTATAAAGCCGAAACGCGGTGCCGGCTTACGTATCCAGCGGATTTTATGCTTTAACGTCGCGCATTGTAACGGCGTTTATTAATTGAATCGCCGGGGTGCTATTTTACGACCGCCCGATCGCACCTAGGCGGCCGTAAAATGTGTCATTCCCCACATGACCGCTGCCCGTTTGTAAATCATCCTTGAGACTATTGGCGCAGCTGGAAAAACCTCACAATTTCCACATAAAACCTTAAGCGCTTTCCCACATCCTCGCCATTATTAATCAAACTTCGACGTGCGCGGCAAAAAATGATGATAAATGACGCGCGCGCGATGAATTTAAATGAGCGTAAAGTGGGCCGCTGAATCGTCGTGTTCGTCCCCGAAAAAGTGACATTTCGTGGAGAGAAGAATAGGAGTGTCGCGTTACGCCGAGGTCGCATGTAAGAAGTCTGATGAAGACGCCATAAAAGCGTGACTAGAGAATTAATATTTGTGCGGTGGTGAGAGCTGGCGCCAACGGCTGAAACATCATTATGTAAGTGGGCTTGGATGCGATTCGCAGCTTTCTCGAAGTTGCTTATAAGTGTCGCAACAGTATCATGTCCTGCAATTCTACAGAGTCATAAATTATTAATTGACAGTACAAATATGCCCATATCAAAAATATACCAGAATCATGTTGTGGTGAAACAGATACCTAAGGGTGATGACTTCAAGGCGATTAACTTATATTTGAAGAATGTCATTACAAAACCGCATACAACAATTTCTACAAATGTTGTAGAGCAAAGTCGGCTAATATGGGAAGTATTCCTAATTTGGGGAGGTCAAATATTTCGCATACGAAGGTGGTGCTTGCTATCGGCTCCTAATGGAACTTGAGCATTTACTTCGGTTACATACATTGACATACAACAGTAACAATGCTATGATCAAATGGAGTTGCACGTTTTTTAAAACAGAATTCCTCTAAATTTGATCCATGTCACGTTTATCCATTAATTACTCAATTGAAGTCATTTTAATTAATTTAATTTAACTGATGTGCTCTATAGAAGCAAATATTTCATATAAATTTCATGGTTTTTATTTTATGAATAAATGTGCCAAACTGATCTTACCACATCAGTTCAAAGAATTCATTGGTCCTATTATGGGGACATTCTCGATCCCTAATTTGGGGATCCCCATATTAGAACCTTTATGTTTTATAAATTAACTATACTTAGTTAAAGACGTAATAATAATATTGTTACGTCTAATAATTGTTGTACCCTTTCTGGCACAACACTAATCACGTAATCACCGTACAAAAGCCAGTTAGAAGAGTAACAAAAGACAAGCCAAAACCTAAAGTAGTATTTGGAAAGAAAGTAACTGCGAATCCTGTTAAGCCAACCAAACGTCCTAAAACGACAAATCACATAAACCATCTGAAGAAGATGAAACATAGATTATAGTGTTTCTGATCTGATGACGCAGCATGCGTCTTCTGCGCAGGTATACAGGGTGTCCTAAATAGAGTAGGATTGCATGGGTATCTTTCTTATTTTGAAAGCTAGAGATCTGGTTAAATGGGCAAGAACTTAAAAACTTAAGCACTGGGCACAAACTTAAGAACCAAGTCAAAACAAAAGTCAAGATCTCGGTTTCCTCTATCTATTTGCGACTGCAAATCCTGCTAAGCCAACCAAAAGTCCTAAAACAACAAATCACATAAATGATCTGAAGAAGATGAAACATAGATTATAGTGATTCTGATCTGATGACGCAGCATGCGTCTTCTGCCCAGGTATGCAGGGTGTCCTAAATAGAGTAGGATTGCATGGGTATCTTTATTATTTTGAAAGCTAGAGATCTGGTTAAACGGGCAAGAACTAAAGAACTTAAGAACTGGGCACAACTTAAGAATCAAGTGAAAACAAAAGTCAAGATAGCGGTTTCCGAGATATGAATAGCAACTTTCTTATTTTAAAAGGCTGCCATATTTGATCTTTACACGTCTAAATCGACTTTTCGATTGTTCTCTTTTCAACGATGTATAACAACCTATGTCAAAATAAAAAATATGGGATATATCAATTGTTGCAATTTTTATTATTATTTATTTTTTTATTTTTATTATTTCAATTATTTTTAAAACAAATGTAAAAAAAATAAAAGAACGTAATACAACAAGTAGTAAAATAACAATAACTTATAAAAACTGCTCAAAATGCTGACTGTTATTGACTAAATGACCAAAAAGAACCTAAACACAATTGACATCGTTTTAGAATATTGCCAGTTACTTATCGCAATGTGTTGCGATTAACGCCTTTCATTGCCTCTATCATTGCTTCACGAAGTTAATCTACATTATTATAATTGAAGTAATGGAAGTAACACATTCCGTGCTTTTGGAAAAATTGTTGATGCTCTAGATTTAGATATGTTGACTTGATTTTCAATTTGCCGAGTTGAAATGTTCGGATTAGCGAACCTTTAACGCCATCAATAGTTTTTGGCCAATAACTGTCAGCATTTTGAGCATTTTTTATAATTTATAGTTATTTTACTACTTAGTTGTACGTCTTAAAAAAAATACATTGGTATTAATAATAATTAAAAATATAAAAATAAAAATTGGAATAATTAATATTACCCCTATTTTCATTTTGACATAGGTTGCTATACATCATTGAAAAGAGAAAAATAAAGTCTATTTAGATTTTAGACGTATGAAAATCATATATGGCAGCCATTTAAAATAAGACAGTTGCTATTAATATCTCAAAAACCGCCACCTTGACTTTTGTTTCGACTTGATTGAGTTTGTGCGATCGAACCAAGTAACTTTCGGTTTAAACTTTTTTCCGCGTCTTTAATAATTATGAATATATCGAAGTTTTTAGAAAATTGCGATTTTTAGTTTTTCTAATTTCTAATTTCTAAACTGCTCGGACTTTTTCAACGTTACCTGAACCAGCACATCAAACTGAACAATATTGCCTATTTAACCAGATCTCTAACTTTAAGAATAAGAAAGGTACCCATGCAATCCTACCCTACTTAGGACACTCTGTATACTTGGGCGATCACGAAGGTGCTATGACTGGGTTCAAAGCTCAAATTGTTACATGTGACTACCAATCAATGTGTGCAGGTGTGGAATAAAAACCAAATAAAATGTGCAAGTGCAAAATGTGCTGCGCAAAAGAATTTTGGCAGAAAAATAGTTCTCTTTTAATGAGTGCTTTTAATTATTAAAATTGTGCAGGGTGGGCAAATTTCGATGTTTTAATAGGGAATCTCGATAACTATAACAGGTATGATAAAATGCCCCCCCCCCTTACTATTTTGTTGAGAAAAACTTAATGGTGAAAACCAAAATTGGCTATTGTCTTTTCGAGTTATCGAGTTATTCGCAAAAAAACGATTTTTTACTTTTTTCGTGTTATGGCTGTAGGTCGCTTATTTATAACAATAGAAAAAATAATTTCTACGTTCTTCAGGCACTTTTTTGATAAAAATGCAGCGGCGTAGTCAATTTTTCAAAATACAGTTCGAAATTCCAGTTATTACATAAAGTTATGATTCTTTATATGGAACTCAAAGTTGGCTAGGACTTAAGATTTTTCAACAATATACGACGTACGACGTTAGCGTTATCCCTCGATAGTTCGTGCATTGATTTCTGTCTCCCTTTTTGTAAATAGGTACTATGAGTGCTTCTTGCCATTCCTTTGGAATTGTTTCGTCACTCCATGCTTTGTTGTACATTTCTAGCAGTAGTTCTGTTCCCTTTGTTCCCATGTTTTTCATCATTTCTCCGGTGATTTTGTCCATCCCTTTTATGGCTGGAGGTCGCTTATTTATAACAATAGAAAAAAATAATTTCTTCGTTCTTGAGGTACTTTTTTGATAAGAATGCAGCGGCGTAGTCAATTTTTCAAAATACAGTTCGAAATTCCAGTTATACATAAAGTTATGGTTTTTTATATGGAACTCAAAGTTGGCTAGGACTTAAGATAATTCAACAATATACTACATGTAGGGCCAATTCTTAATTTTCAATCTGATTTTATAAAATTCTTACTTTTGACAGTGATTAGATGCTTTTTTTCCACGTTTTTCGCGTACAGTAGGCTTGTGTCATTTTGAATATAGGTACCTTACTACACAAAGTATCTGTCATACATAAAATGTTACTGCATACTTAACGCCAGATGCTAATTTGTATTTTTGATAATGTTCGATGATGATTAATGGCAATATCTTTACTATGTTTAATAATGTGCTTCTTTCTTCTTGTTTTATTAAATGGCATATTATTGTTGACATTTTCTGATAATTCATTCTCGTGGATTGTCATTCCTTAAAATGACGCCTACTACGCGAAAAACCTTCAAAAATAAGAATTTTTGATAATATCAGATTGAAAATTCAGAATTGGTCACATACGTCGTATAGTGTTGAAAAGAGGAAAAAATCCTGTTTTTAGCCAAGTATAATCCAAGAGACTGTTAATAATTTACATCCATTTAAATGTAAATTGGCGATAAAATAAGTTATTATATTAGATATTAATGTATCTGCAATAACAATAAAAAATAGATTAGAAAATTCTGTTCTAATATATAAAACGCAATAGATTTTCACTCATAGCATGACGCCCACGATGTTTATGTAAAGTTATATTATTTTCATCTTAAATGTGCATATGACAAAGCAGTAATAGTCATATGAACACAATCCAACTGATCATCTTGAAAATATTGCTAACAAACGATTCATTTCGCAGCTGCATATGTAATTTTAAGTAGTATTAATCAGTTTGTGTATTTATAACTTGAATATGTTAGCTCTAAACTAGATGCCAAGTTTTGATAGAAACAAAAACAAATCCAAACAATTTAATGATATAAAAATGTAAACACCATTCACGATCTATTATTACCAAAGTTATATGGATATTTTTGGAATAGGTGGAAAAGTAATAAACGAGAAAAATAGGACATGTCACTGTCAATTTGTGATATACAGAGAGCGCATAAAGTATTAAGACGTGGGTTTATTTTTTCCCTGTATAAATTTTTGAAAAATTCTTCAACAGGTCAAAATGATTCTTTTTCAAACAAATATTTTGAGACCATTTTTATTTTTCCACCTCTCTCCGTTTTGAAGTTATGACGTCAGAGCCATTTTATTTAAATGACAACCTATATTTTTATTATTGATTTTGATAGTACTTTTTATTATGCTTTAGTTTTGAGTTATATTTATGTAAGAGTGACGTTTCGAATCAGTAGCATCAAAATTTGATGATTTGGACTAACTTATAGCAACAAAACCCTTCGGATTAAATAAAACGGGTCATTTGCGAATGAATCAAGTTCGTACAACTTGCATTTTATGTTTTATATTAGATCTGGTGTAAATCAATTTTGAGGTTAACCCCGAGTTAAATTTATGACCCCGAGTTAATATTTAGCTCTCATTGATGCAACCGGGCAGTAGAGTAATAAATATTTTATATCGCTGAAGAATTAAATTTATTCAGTAATGCATCAGCTTATATCGAGATTAATAGGCTTAGAATTCGTGGAAAAAGTATACACAGAATTGAAGCAGGATTATATTTTAACTTATCTGCAAGAGCTAATTAATTATTACACAGATGCATGTATTTCTCGGCGACTCCCCTAACCCAATAAAACATCAATTAATCACTTGGCGATCATATAACTAGACTAATATTCCGACATCAAGAAAGGAATAAGCGTGATAATTAATTATGAAACGGTGCATTTTATAGATCATTTTTGCGTAAACTAGAACTAGGCGAAGAGAAATCTGTTTTTATATATTATTAAATATGAATGCCAGCTTCATTCATGATTTAAAACCTGCTGGTGAGTTGAGACCAGCAACATTCGCAAAAAACTGCACCATAATAGGTGATGTCGATTATCAAAAATATCATTGAAAGCAGCAAACCGATGAGGGATTGCGTTATAAGTAGTTAGTGAAACCCATAAAAATATAACTGCATTCGCTACAGTTAATGATTGTTATTAAATTCCCTATAAATCACGAAAGCATAAAAAACCGGGCCCGTGATTGATGCCGGTTAAGAGTTCAGCGCATCCAGCATATGAAATTTCGAATTATTCACGATAAAATCGCAGCAATTACAGTCTCATATAGGCGCTGGACAGGTCAGAAATTGATTATCCTCGGTCGACTTTCGATCTTTAACGGGCCGCTCTGGAGCAAAAAACGCGTTCCTGGTCCCGGCTGGAAACGCGGGCGCTTCGACACCTTCCACTTATAAAACCAGGGCCAGGGCCTTCGATTAATTTTGCGCCATTAAAAGGAATACTTAAAATCGGACGTAATGACGCCGCAGCGGCCGTTAAATGAGTTATTAAGACGGTGCGCCGCTGCGATTATCCCCCAAAAAATTATTACCCACGCGATGTAATTAATAGTAATTTGTACGGGTATAAATTGCTGCGATTTAAGGATCGTGCAAAAAGTTTGCGGTTAATTTGTGTCTGTGTGTGCACTGACGAGGCCTGTATTTCAGGTGCGTGCCGGTCGTGTGAGAGTGAAAATAGGGCGGATTTTCGGGGACGGTCGTATCGAGGCTCGTAATGTGTGTGTTTAAAGTCTTGTTCGTTTTGCGACGTTAAAAGATTCGGCTTCGATTTTGGTACGTTTCATTGATTTCGCTCCTTATGAGGCAAGCAATAAATATTGGCACGATTATTAAAAAAAAAAACACGCTGACGAAATTTTAATAATTGTTAATTTTAAACAACATTGGGCACATCAGATTTACACTAACATACTTACTGGCCAAATGCATTGGCTCCCCTAGTTTATTGATTCAACTAAAAAGCTGCTGAACTTTTAGACATAATATCTACAGCTCTACGAAGACGCAATGAAAGAAAAGAAAGCCACATTCTTTGAAAACATACAAAGAGAAGTAGATGAAGGAAAAGAACAAATAATGATAATGGGAGCTCTAGAAAGCTCGGAAGAGTACGATGCCCAAATAGCGCAATAGAAGAGATAATGGGAAAAGAAGGAGAAGAAATTAAAAACAACAATGGAGAAACAATAATACAATTGTGCATTGAAAACAACCTTGTGATAACATATACAAAATTCAAATACAAAAGCATAGACAAGTACACAAGAGAACAGCCAAGCAGAAACTAAAGATCGATAATAGATTACCACATAATTAATAGAAACAGCTGGAACAAAATAATGAATATGAGAGTTGCAAGGCAAGCTGAAATAGGAAGTGACCACCATCTACTAAAAATGGACATGAGTTACAAGAAAATACAAAAAAAAAAAAAAACAGACAAACGGAGGATAAAAGTTAAAGAAAAGATAATAGCTTACAGATTAAGAGACAAACAAACACAAGAGAAATAAAAAGAGATACTACAAAATAAATTTAGAGAGAGCGAAATAAAGCTAAACATAGAATTAAAATGGGAAATATTCACAATAAATATACTAGAAGCAGCAAAGGAGACTTGCGGAACAACAAAAATTGTCAAAAAGGAGATAAAAGACAAAAAGAGAAAGGAAAAGTAGCTACAAACAAAAAATAGAAGATTATGAAAAATACAAAGAAAACAAACCGCTAGTTTGGCTGACAGGTTAGAACGCTTGCTTAGCATGCACGAAGACCTGGGTTCGAGCCCCAGTACAGGTAGTACATTTGTACTGAGAAACTAGTGCCATTCGCCGTTGGGAGCTCATTAACGGCGCTCTAGAGATCGGGGGCGAATTTCTAGAGTAACAAGCCCTAACTCAATACACACACTTACACAAAACACACGGCAGAAGGACCCCGTTGGTCGATAGCCAGTTAGGGATAATATCCCTAACAAATACAGTCACTACTACTACAAAGAAAAGAGAAACAAGACAAATTCAATAATAAAAGAAGCAAAACAAAAATCAAGGAACAAATTAGGTCAAAGAATGAATGAGAATTTTGGGCAGAACCAAAAACTATTCTACGCAACACTAAAGCAACTAAAACAAAAAAGAACACAACATGCTGAATATAAAAGATAAAAATGGAACAATTATTATGAATGAAGACAATAAATTCGAAAGATGGGGACAATATTTCAAAGAATAACCGAACAGGATGAAGAAGATAACGTAACACAAGAATAGGAAGAAAAGTCTCAAGAAAGGCAGGAGAAACAAAATGAGCAAATTAAAAAAGAATAAGTACAAGAAGCAATAAAAAAACGGGAAAGCACAAGGAACAGATGATATAACCCCGGAGATGTTGAAACACATGGGAGAAGAGGGAATAACACAAATAACGAAACTAATAAATGACATAATAAGGAGTGGGGAAACACCAAGAGAACGCAATAAAGAAATAATTCTACCAATGCACAAAAAAGGGGATACAAGAATATCCGAAAATTACAGAGGAATTACACTAACAAGTATACCAAGTAAGATAATGACTAGCATACTAGAAAAAAGGATGCGAGACAAACTAGGAACAAAAATAGAGGACAGCCAGTGTAAATTCAGAAGAGGGATAACTATACAAGACCAAATCTTCATACTCAGACAACTAAGCGAGAAACTAATTAAGAAGAACAGATAAATGCACATATGCTTCGTAGATTTCGAAAAGGCATTCGACAGGATAAGGAGAGACATATGGAACGAACTTGAGAAAGGGGAATGGAGAAGGAAATAATAAATGTAATAAAATACATGTACCGAGAAAACAGAAACATTGTGAGAATGAACAATAAGGAATCAAAAGAATTCGAAACGAATAAAGGAGTAAAACAAGGATGCGTGCTAAGCGCTTTGCTTTTCACAATTGTATTGGGTATTGCGTTGAAGAAAGAAAAGCAAAAAATGAAAATGTTAAAAATTGGATATTGGAAAATGGAGGAAACAAAAATAGCAGAACTACTTTTCGCGGATGACATGGAAATAATTGCAGAAACAGAAGAAGTACTGCAACACAACATGGGAATAATTGAGAAAGAGATTAAGAAAATAAACATGAATATAAATTACGAAAAAACAAAAACCATGATGATTGCCAAAGAGAAAAAGAAATACGGAATAAAAATACAAAGAAAAGAAATCGAACAAAGTAGAACACTATAGATATTTTGTAACAATCATATAGAGCAGTAGTAAAGTTGATAATGAAATAGAAGATAAAATTGGAAAAGCAGTAATACTATACAACTTGTTAAAAAACACCTTTTTTAGCAAGAAGGAGATATCAAGAGACACAGAAACAGAAATAGTCAAAAAAGTAATTAGATCAACGCTAACTTACAGCAACGAAACATGGACGCTAATAGGAAAACAAATATAAAGAATAAATGCCATGGAGATGAGATTCCTAAGAAAAATAGAAAACATAACATGAAGAGACAGGATAAGGAACGAGAGGCACAGGAAAAACAATGAGGTGGTATGGACACATGAGAAGAATGTGATAAGAAAGAAACACTAAGAAAATATACAAGACAAGAACAACAGGAAAACAACAGAGAGGGAAGAGTGGAACAGCGCAATAAAAATAGAGGCAACAACAAAAGGGAACACATGGGAAGAAATAAAGGAATTAACAAAACATAGGAGGAAGTGGAGAGAATATTATAAAAATTTGTAGTATAAGCCTTACACCGAAAGGTAGATAGGCACAGAAATAAATAAATAAATCTACATACACTCCGCGACAAAAGTCTGGGTTCACTAACAATTTTTCCGATTTTTCGTCCTATTTTTTTTTTTTCAAATAAACCAAAATGTTAATGTTTGTTTATCAAAAAACAAAAATGAAAAACCACCTTTGATGATAAATTAATAATTAATCTTTATTTACTTACATTTTAGGAAACTAAAGAAATATAGTGTTTATAAAAAAAAGTGAAAAACACGAACTATGGGTACGAACGAAACTTTCAATATCTGGTGTTTCCACCACGAGCCCTAATAACACAGTCCAGACGTCTAGACATGCTGTTAATCAACGTGCAATGTTTTCTTGCGGCAGTCTGTCCCACTCTTCAACCAAACATGCTGCAAGGTCTCTTAAGGTCCGAGGGCGATCAGGTCGAGCTCGAATGGCTCTTCCCAGTTGGTCCCACACGTGCTCAATAGGGTTCAGATCTGGTGAACAAGCAGGCCAATCCAAACACCTAATTCCGACTTCGTTAAAATATTGGAGGGTAATGTTCGCCACATGTGGGCGAGCATTATCCTGCATTAATTGAAAGTTTTCTCCAATAAAGTGACTGTATGGTACAACATGTTCCTCTACAATATCCCTAATGTACCTATCTGCGTTAAGGGCTGCTCTATCACAAATATGGAGTTCTGTACGAGCCTCGACAGAAATCCCTCCCCATACCATTACAGAGCCTCCGAAAAAATTGGATCTAGGAGCCATGGTACATGCTGCGTATCGTTCTCCTGGTCTCCTCCATACCCGTGTACGACCGTCTGGAGCATCCAACGTAAAACGGGATTCATCAGTCCATAAGACATGTCGCCACTCGGCAGCCCCCCAGTTCTGATAAGTTCTAGCAAAATTCAGTCGGTTTTGTTTGTGACGAACCATAAGTTTTGGACCAGTGGCAGCCCGATAAGACTTTAGATTATTTTCTCGAAGTCGTCGCTGAACTGTACGTGCCGATATTTGAACATTTCTGACTGCAGCAAGCTCATTAGCTCTAATTGTTGCAGTTTCAGTGCGATTTCTCAAAGATTGTAACAACATAAATCGGTCATCTTGAGCATTAGTTTTTCTTGGTCTTCCTGACCGTGCTCTGGCTGTTAGTAGACCATCTTCCTCATACCTCTGCCAAATCCTTCGGACCCCGTTTTGAGAAACTCCATACCTACGGCCTGCTTCTCTCTGGCTATGTCCTTCTTCAATGTGGGCAATTATCCGTGCACATCTTACTGGAGATATCGGCATTTTGATCACAAAACTAAATTTCAGCACACACTGACACTTGCCAGCAACATTTGAAGCATGATAAACAAATCCATGACAACACCAACTTAATTGTTAACCAAATCTCAAAAATCTGAATAAGGCACGTTAGAAGGAAAACATGCACTATATTAAAAATTGGACGGCTATGCATTTGGCGACTACGTCATTAAACTTGTTTTTTGATAAACAAACATTAACATTTTGGTTTATTTGAAAAAAAAAAAAATAGGACGAAAAATCGGAAAAATTGTTAGTGAACCCAGACTTTTGTCGCGCAGTGTATATTATGTGGTATTGATACATGAGACGAATGAGAGAAGAAAGAAACACTAAGAAAATATAGGAGACAAGAACAACAGGAAAACAACAAAGATGGAAGAGTGAAACAACGCAATAAAAAAAGGGGCAACAAGAAAAGGGAACACATGGGAAGAAATAAAGAAATTATCAAAAGATAGGAGGAAGTGGAGAGAATATTATAAAAATTTGTAATGTAGGCCTTACACCGAAAGATAGAGAGGCAAAGGAATAAATAAATAAATAAATCGCAGCCTTATTTTTTTCCTGTGGAAATACATTTTCCGGAAAATAAGCTTCTGTAAAACTTTCCAGTATATTTTGCTCGTATATCATTTTCAAAAATTTCGAAAGGTAGATAGGCAAAGGAATAAATAAATAAATAGATCACAGCTTTATTTATTTTTCCGTGGAAATACATTTTCCGGAAAATAAGCTTCTGTAAAACTTTCCCGTATATTTTGCTCGTATATCATTTTCAAAAATTTCGAAAGGTAGATAGGCAAAGGAATAAATAAATAAATAGATCACAGCCTTATTTATTTTTCCGTTGAAATACATTTTCCGGAAAATAAGCTTCTGTAAAACTTTCCAGTATATTTTGCTCGTCTATCATTTTCAAAAATTCCAGTTTGTTGAACTCCACAAAAACAATCGTATGCAGTGTTGCCCAATAAAAAACTGTGTCTTCTGGCACACTGTGCCTAATAAAATAAATATTATTGTAATTTCTGCATAAACAATTTATTTATAACCGAATATATCTTACAAATATTCGCACGTATTTTAAATAATTATCAAATTTATTCCAAACCTGTTCTCTCTAGGTAAGAATAATTATACCGAGTTTATATTAGAAATGCAAGCAATACAAATATACACACACCTCCAGCATCCTCGCAAAAAAATGTTTTGCAAACCTGATTATCCAATATTGAGAAATTCTTTTATGACTATTTAATTAATGTGTACATTGTATGGTTTTGAAATTTATTGCAATAATGTATGTTTGTTCGTTGATTCATTTTACCATAATATGCATATCGCTGTATATTTTAATATGTCTATTGATTCTGTGAACACCTCTGAAACATCGATCCAATTTTTATTGCGTTTATCATATAAGCACCTCCAAGGACGATTATGCTGCCTACTCTCAATTCCGACGATCGTGAAGTTGCGCAAAATGTTTTTGCAGGTTTAATGTACTCTGAAGATTTTTTAGCCATTAGTTGCTTCAAATTAATCTATGCATAAATTTGTCAATCTAATTACGCCCAGGCCAATAAAATATGTTATATTGATTTTAATAATAATAATACTAATAATAATAATAATAATAATAATAATAATTACTAATAATTAAATAATAATAATAATAATAATAATAATAATAATAATAATAAATAACATTCATACACAAGCACATAGTACACAACAGTATAGTGATGTGATGTGATGTGATCTTGAGACATTTCCGAGTCACGGGATTCAAACCTGCTACCTTCTGAATACGGACTTGTAAATTAAATTGAATTCTTAATTAAACGTAACAACTATTTGATTGAAGGGGTTAAAATAAAAATGGTATTAATACCATATTTAAAATTTATGAGACACGACTGTTCTGTGAAAGGTGAAATACTTATTTTACGTACTTATTGTAATAAAAAGGATTTCAATGGTTTTTAATTCACATAACAAAATTTCGAGAAGCAAAGCAATATCTTTTCATATATTCTATATTGTAATTAAATATTCCATTATTAAATGATATTCAACGAATATCATTTAAACGGAAAATGCAGAAAAATATGCGTTTTGATTACTGATATACCGTATTCCGTAAAAAGGAAAACATCGTAAAAATATCTGTTGACGGATTTCTGAAATAAACGATTCAATTCTATTGACTAGTAGAAATGTGAAAGGAAATGATATTTATGTTTGATTTGAATAAAAAGGAGATAACTGCACTTGAATCGCTTGAATTGAAAATGTACTTATATCTGATCCATTCAATTATCAATTATCGTGGGTGTAAAAATTCTAATATCCATTGTGCGATAAGCGACGTGAAATTGTACGTATAAATCTCTGATCTATTTTCATGCGACCGGCAACTAGACTTCTAGCTTATACATATCAGTAGGCCGTCAAGGCCGTATCTCTGCCCACTCGCACCGTCAGCGAAAGAGAAATTGCGCAAAACGTTTCCGAGCTTCTTTTTACCTGCAATAATTCGTCGACTTTATTACGGTTCGTAAATATGTAGGAATGTGGTACGCTGCTCCTCCACTAGATGGCAACATCTGTCCGTTATACGAGAATCGTCTGGTGCTCGAAATATTTGCATTTCCAACTTATGTATTTATATTCAACCAAAGATATCTACATACGTACAATAGCAGAATTACAATTCCTGCAAAATAATTGATACATTTATCTTCATTTTTTAGAATATGCTTTCGAAATATATGTATCTGTATATTATTTGTACGATTTGATGCAATGAAGTAGGAACTGAAACTTATAACGGCTTATTAGCGTTATTAAAATTATCCACAAATTTCATTTTCAAGGTATTTTTCAAAATTTCAGTTCAAATATAAAAATTTAAAAAAATTGAAATGTTCTCAAATACATACTTAAATATTTTCTTATATGTGTATGCATGATATCTACATTTATCTTCATTTTTTAGAATATTCTTCAGAAATCTATGTACAGGTATATTATTTGTACGATGTGGGACAATGAAGCAGGAACTTAAACTTATAACGGCTTATTAACGTTATTAAAATTATCCACTATTTACATTTTTTAATGTTTTTTTTCAAAATTTCAATTTTAATTTTTAAATAAAAAAATTGGAAATGTTCTCAAATACATACTTAAATATTTTCATGTATGTGTATGCATGATTTCAAACGATGTAGAACCTGAATTAATTATACACTTACAATCAGCTATTACAAATTAGAAATTCTAAATTTACTTATTAATATGCATCAATATTTATGAATAAAATATATGCAAGTTTCATGGTACACAGGTAAAGTAAAAAAAGGTCACATCAACTGAAGTTTTCTTTTATGGTTTTGTTTATTTTAGTAGTTATGAGGTTGTATATTATGGTGAATGAAAAAGTAATAATTAAAAAGCTAAGTGTTGTTCAAGACGAACAAATATATTACTCATCATAAGCGTCCCATAAAGTAGAAAACAAATTCCTGCACAGCAATTAAAGTTTTTGTAATTAATGCAAACATTGTTATTACTCCACACCGTGATGTAATGTAATAAAATAGATTAGGTAATTTATGGCAGTAGGTACATACGGTTAAATTTTTTTTTCAATATTATTATTCAATACACCTTTAAGTTTTTGTTTTTTTAAAATATTTTGAATGTATCTAAATGTGCAATAGGTACTGCTTTTACTTGGATTTTATTCAAAATATTAGACATAACCCACACTACCTAAGGTAACCTAAGTTTACTTAAACTAACGTAACTTAAACTAAACTAAGGTAATCTAAACTAATCTAACCTAAATTAAAGTAACCTTACCTAAACTAATACAATATATCGCAATAACACACAATATCCTGTCGACTTTGAATAAATTTTATTGTGTTTTTTTCATATATAAGTTTTGTATAAAACGCTTTCTCAAAACAATTGAAAATATAGGGACTCAATATAACTATTTCTGCAAACATAAGATTGAACCATGAACTATGATAAACTTTGGTTGTAGTATTTATTCTCATTATCGACACTTTTACTTATTTTGCTTTTAAGATTAATACGTCTATAAATTTTGAAATAAAAAATGTTGTTACAAATAAGTAGATTATAGTACATCTGATGACTGTCCAAAGCGACAGAAACCTGGAAATCCCAATCTATAAAGCATGTAAGCGTATAGTGCATACCTATATATCCAATTTACTTTTCATACTATGCTTCATGAGACAGCGAGCCGTTGAAAACCATAGTGATGCATGTCAATTTTTTAATTTAAATTCAGATAGTCCAGATATAGGACCAGGAATCAGATTCAGGGAACAGATCTAGATAAAGAAACATGTCTTGTAAATCTCTGGATGTTTCTGAATTTAAAAAAAATGGCTCAACCGCTCTGGTTTCAACGTCTTAATAATCATAGTAAACAAAATTTGTGAAATAAAAAGAAAATCTGTGTTGATTAATAATCGAGTTTTTGAGCATTTGTTTTCCAGATTTTTCAATGTTTTTGAACTACAATTATCTCAAAATCTGAAATTGTCTATTACGAAGTGATAAGTAATAAGCCAGTAAGTAAGTTGTGGTATTTGCAGCCTTATAGCCAGTACGATGAGAAATTCACATTTTCAGCCCTTCTTAATGCTTCAAAATGAACCAAATAAAAGCTTATTCATTTATGAGCAAAGATTCAAATATAAAGTTAATTCTTTGAAAGGCAAGATTAGATTAATTAAAATTAAAATTTATATACATTTAGACATATAGAGTGACTGTTTTAGGCGGCTTATGCTTGCAAAATACATAATTCCAGTACAATACGTTGTTGCTAGGCTTGCTAGGCAGGCAGTAAGCACCTATAAAAACAGTCACATTAAGAGTAATCGAAGATAAAGTATAGTATTTACAAAAATATAGATGAGTGGAGTTACGCCTTTTTCCTAGACCTTTCTGACGTCATACTTTCGAAAATATGGCGGGACTGGTTGTCTGAAACATTAATTTTGATTTCGTTAAACATATCATTTACAAAAAAAAAAACGTTTCTTACAAAAGTTGTTTCTGTTTGAAGTAATGTTAGAAAAAAAACTCAAATATGTTAAATGGTTCACCAGAAATTCAATTTTTTGTGTCTCCTGAAAAGGTTTAATTGTTGGAGATGATCCCTTTTCGAAATTTGTAATTGAATTATAACGCATTGAAACTTTAAAAAAACTTTATTTATTATTCATTAGCAATCAATAATGGATCGTCAAGGATCAATTGATCACAAATAATCATGATTGACCATCATGATAATTATTAGAGTAGGGGTTATGAAACTTTTAAAATATTATGCCACATAAAAAAGAATTAAATAATATAGGGAGATACTACGATAAAAGCATTTCGCGATAGAAAATCAATACATGAAATAAAGTACCTATTTATAATCTTAGATTATATTTTAGAAATTTGTAATTGAATTGTAACGTATTGAAACTTTTAAATTTGATTTATTATTCATTATCAATGAATAATGGATCATCAAGGATAAATTGATCATAAATCCAATAATGATGATTGATCATCATGATAAATATTTGAGCACGGGTTATGAAACTTTTAAGATGTTGTACCACATAAAAAATAATTAAAAAATATAGGTAGATACTACGATAACCGAATTTACTGATAAAAAATCCTGTCAAATAGAGTACCTATTTATAATCCAAGATATTCTTTGTAAAATTTTAAATAATTATTATTTAATTATATTCATTTTTTTAAATTGTACCTTCAAAAATGATGTAATGTACTATTAGTGTACATGTACTATACTTTGAGCGGCGACCCATTTTCATGACATTAAACTATTGGCGACACCTCAAGTTGTGAATTTTCTGGTTTTTATGTAGTTTTTCAGTTCAAAAGTGAAAAGCTTTTAAAGTTTTTACAGTTTTTGTGGAAGTCATAAACGACCCATTTTAAACGACCCACCTCGCGACTCAGTTTAAAAATCACTGTTCTAGAGTAGGGTCAAATAAAATCAAATAAAAGTTAAAGTAGTAGACAGTATATTATGATTTTGTACACATAAAAGCAAAAATATGTTACGTAAGTTAGAGACAAAAAAAAACTTCGCCGACGTTTTTTAAGCTGTAATTGTTTGGTAATTAACCGCTATTTGATTGGTCTAAAAAGCGATTCCGGTAATAGTCTAAACTCGGCTAAAAATGACTGTGAAATTAAAAGAATTCTATAGAGGACAAAAATTGAACTTATTTACACAAAAAACAGTATTCTACTTCTATACAGTTCAGGAACAGTATTGTTTCTTTTAAAAATCATGTTATAATTTAAACAAAAATCTGATGATACTGCATTTTTCCCCAATTCAATTACAATATTACAATATTACAAAACTTTCACATATGCATAAACTCGTTTAATTATTTCAATAAGTAAGAAAACATATTTCGTTTTAAATGTTTTATAACGAATGCAACATCTTATCCATCAACAGGACTCGAATCCTGAACTATGAGCGAGCGTGTAACTTGAACAACGCAAGATTTATATATGTATCTATAGATGCGCAATTTGGGTTCGTCGCTTGACCTAGCGACTTAGTATATGAGTCTCCTGCGCTATATTACGTAAAGGCATATATTTTTTTTCTGCTTACAAAGTTTTAACATCTGATTTCGCATCTGAAAGCCACATTATTAATTTCTAAAGCATAAAAAATTATCTTCATACTTCATACATAAATGAATTGATACATACATATCACGTACTGACATACAATTTATTTCTGCTTACAAATGTTTGAAAACTGTTTTTCGATGTTGGAAGCCGTGGTATTAAATGTTATAGCATTAAAAAATTGACATCGCAAATTATTTAATTGCCTATTTATTATGGTGTCAATTTATAATATTCCTACACGAATTACTGTATACATAAATATTCAATTGATGCATATCACATAATATTTTTCATAGTTTTTGCGCGCCTTTAGAAGTATTAAACGACGCATTAACAGGTAGCGACCCACAGTTTAAGAATCAATAACTGAAATCATCTTTACCTGATAGTACTATCCCTAATTACTTACTTACTTAATTAATCGTGATGGATCTCCACACTTATCACAATTCATAGATTGAGTTTACAAAGCTTTATTTCGAAAGAAATTTAACAATTTTAGTATACACTATAGGTGCCTTTTCAACTTTTCAACTTGACACTAATCACATTCAAGTTCATTATTATTAATTTGGCATTAATCAAAACCTTGTTAGCATTAAACAAATTCATGTTGTCATTGTTTAATGCCAACGTGGTTTTGATTAATGCCAAGCTGATAATGATTAGTGCCAACTTGACTGTGATGAGTGTCAAGTTGAAGTTGAATAGGTACCTATAGTGTATAATAAAATTGTTAAATTTCTTTAGAAATAAATCTTTCTAAACACAATCTATGAATAATGACAAGTTCTACTCGTCTGGAAAAGTTTAACATTTGAATACTAATTTGAGTTAGGAAAAGTGGAATATATCCTATCTAGTGCGGAAATAATATTTCAACATTAAAAGTTATAAGTCAATATTTGCTATTTAATTTAGAAATGATTTTAAATTATTAAATATATCCAAATTTAATTTATTTTACAAACTCTAGTAGAAAAGATCATGCGTGCAACACGTATGAAATTCAACTGTTTTCTGTACGACATGTTTTTAATCTCGGCTATCGCCTCGATCAAAAATTACATGCTACGGAAAAAGTACATTTTGCACAAATAGATATTACCTGATAGTGCTATCCTAAATTACGTACTTTTAATTTATGAAATTGACCATAATATCGGTCGATGATTATTATTTAAAAATATTGATTTTATGATGATACTTGACGAAACTTCATGACGAATGTACAAGTCCACCAAATTTTTATTTTGTAATTGTCATAAAAATTTACACTGTGAGTGAGTTTTTCAAATTTGAATATTGTACTGCAATAATTGTGCACTTTCTGCAATTTTCTGACATTCATAAAAGTTGTTATAGATGTTTACGATCATTCGAATTGAAAATTTGATCGATTGTTTTACAGAAAATTCATACTGCATATAGAAAAAATTGATTATCACGTAAATGCTTCTATATTGTGCATGTATTTATATTGATCTATAAACCTATTATTGTTATTAATTGCTACCCTAAATCAAATAGAAAAATATTTTTTTAAGGTTGTTTTAATAAGTACTAACTGGTATTTGTTTATTTATTTTATTATTTATTTTTATCGCCTGATTGTTTTGAGTTTCTTATAACTGAAACTAGTCAGGCAATAAAAATAAATAATAAAATAAATAAACAAATACCAGTAAGTACTTATTAAAACAACCTTAAATATATATAAAACTGGTAATTATGGATAAAACCTTAAACTTAAAAATAAATTTATTACCCATTAATTACCTAATTATTGGTGTAAATTTCATATGCGTGTTGGATAGTATTACTTAACACCGATGCCCATACTAGTTTTCTTTCGCCCATTTTCGCACGAAAATATACGCTTTCACTTTTTTCGCAAATACACAAGTCCATCTGTCGGGGGCCCGTTGACGTGCGCATACAAATCTGGGACGCGTCGTTGTGGGCATGCTAATGTGGATTATTAAAATCAATATTTTCATAACAAATTACGGACCATCGCGCGCGTACAGTTAGGACTGCGTTGGGTAATTCGATGTAGGAGATTATAGCATGGGTGTAGTGCATTAATATTTATAGAGGATGAAGATTTTTGTCGCGGCGGCGTGACGCTATTTGTTTTTATTTCGGGCATGTCTTCATTAACGTGTATTTATACTTACGTTTTGATTACACAGTTGTCTTGTAACATGGGAGATTATGATAATAAGGCGACTACTTAAATATTAAAATTTGACACATTCTGAGTGGCAATTAATCGAGCAGTTGCTGTGGGGGGCGACGCACATAAATATATAAAAAAAGAAAACAAGGACCCACTTATAATTGAGACGCATTTATTTGTACAATAATTAATAGTTGTAACTGCCATGCATACAAATAATCCTTAAAAAAGTAATAAAATTTATATATAGGTAACAATAATACATCAATCAGGAGAAATAGTTATTTAAAAAATAAGTATTGCTTTCTCTATATTACAATCGCTATTAGTCTATATGAGGCAAGATATGCGCTAATTCTTCAGTTCGACTTATTTACATGGATAAATACTTATAAATAGATAATCACACCCCAAGCTCAGATATAGTCCGCTCCGTTCTCACACCGTTACGTTAAAAGCAAGTCACTGAAAACGGAATGTTCTAAGGCGTGCTCCGAAAAGTCTGTTTGCAAGAACGGCGGCAAGGTGTTGGGGTCGCCGAAGTCGACTGGCGATAGTGACGGCTCCGGGAAGTCCGGGGACGCCAGGAGAGACGAGTGGTCTGATAGGGGCAGCGATTCCCCGTCGGACTCCAGGAGGAGGCAGTCCAGGTCGCTGCAGTCGGACAGGGATGGCTCGATGAAGCCGTGCCCGTCGGGCTGGGTGAGTGCAGCGCTCAGCGAGGAGATGTACTTCATCGCGAGCCTGAGCGTCGTGATCTTGGTGAGTTTTTCGTTGGCCGTTGGGGCCAGTGATGAAGCCATCTGAGGTATCACACGTCGCAACGTTTCGAACGCCTGGTTAATCTCTCTCATGCGGTTTCTTTCACGCGCGTTCGCCGTCTTGCGCCTGTACTTACTGAGAGGCGCGGGTTTTTGCTTCGGCTTGTGCGATTTGCTCGGCTTACTTGTAGGGCTGCTGTCGAGCTTCGTCAAGGGCTCGGTCACCCTGCGAACGGACCTGGGGCGCAGCGAGTACTTGTCCTCCTTCGTCGACGAGGTGCTCGTTTCGAATTCGTCGTTATTGTTCGGGTCGGTATAGGCCATCTCGGACAGCGGAGTCGCCGGCAGCTGGTGGTCCTTCAAGTCTTCACCGTACTGCAGTAGCGAATCCATCAATTCGGCATAACTCGCGAATCACAAACTTTCTTGAAATTTTTTGCTTATTTTTTAGGGCCGTCTTAAAAATTTTGTGCACACCGATCTTCACTTGAACTATGACCTGCGAGTGTTGGCCGCTCCTCCTTGGGCACTTGCTGGTTCGCGGGCGCACTTGTCTCGTGGATGGGTTCGTGCTCCCACCGGCTGCCGCTATTCCCAAGAGCGTGTTCTCCGCTGGACCGCGAGCTGGTCACTGTTTGAAGGTATCCTGTCCGGCACTACTCTCAGGTACTCGCGACCTGCCCCCACCTGTACACACACGTACACTTATGAGATCGCCCGCATCACAATGCACAGAATGGATGCGTCAGGCGCGGAGAAATGATGAATTGGAGGATCATTGTGAGGGAGGAATAAACATAATGACTGAGATGATTAAGAGCTCGTGTCGGGCGCGTGAAAATCCATGACCTCAACAAACACCGAGCGCTTACAACAATAAGGCGCAACTTTTATTATCCGGATCATCCGGTATCACGATGACACGTTTTTTTTATACGTTATTTGCTCCTCAAACACTCTCGCCATTTGCATATATATTGGCGTTACATCATCGCGAAAGAAAATTTCCCGGTACACTATAACAATAATTACACAACGCCGGCTTTGGCATTCCGAAATCCTCCCAGAAAAATCAATCATTCACGCATTTTAGCTGCTCCCAGCGTCGTCAAGAGTGCGACTTCTCTTCTTCGCGGGACGTATCAATTACAACCTCCCGGGTATATTTTGAAACCGATCGGCCCGTCGCCTCGGCTACGTTAATTAAAGGCGAAAACTTTTGCCACACACCATTTGATTGCTCCGGGATCACGTTTAAGCTCGAAATCGGCGGGTGATTACGTTTCGGTTTAATGCCGTCCGCAGTGATAATACGCGCTTAACGCTTATTTATCGAATACGCGCCGTTTTTGGGAGTCGAATTTCTACCTCCTGGGTGGGAAATCTTGACCCACAAACATAATGTACGGCCACAAAAAACAACGCAAACGTATTAAGTGTACGTGTCTTTATTCGCCAATTAAATCGAATGCGACACCAAAAACATAAATACAAAACACGTATAAATACCTGAATCCAAAACCTATCACTTTGAAAATTCTCATAATCCATATAATCATGCAACATATTAAACATATAGATGAAAGGTAAAAAAATACTAAGAAATAACATAATTTGAAAACTTCAAAATTGTAGGTAGGTATATTCAAATGCCCATAGTAATTACGCAAAAGTTTACGTAGAATTTTTATCTTGTGGATATCTAATAACTTACAGTGACAACGAATTCAAAGAATTAAATACCAAATTGACCGAGGGCCCGGCTTCTATGAATCTGTCTTTCTAGAGGAAATTTTGTTTCTGTTGTGCTAATCCTACCTGCTACAAACTGCTTCAGTTTTCGATTCGATGTAAGTAATTTTCTTTTTTTTTGAATTTTAGTGGAGTTTACTTCGTGATACATTTTATCAATTATAAATAATAGTAGATTATACTACGAATCAATAATGATAGCTATTATTCCCCAGGAATATTTACGAACCGAGTAAAGCTTGTTTCACACGTACGCGGTTGCTTTCGGTTCGGTTCGTTTTCGGTTCTTATTCGGTCACTGCCGACAAGTGTGAAACGGTACTTCGGTTTCTATTCGGTACCTAATAGAAACAGTATAGCACCGAATATTCCCTCGACACGAATAGGTTTTATCAGGTTCTGTATGGTGCAAACTCGTGTCCAGAGAACATCAAGCCATCAAGGCGTTCACACACACACACACAGTTCAGTTTATGTTTTAACCTGATAGGATCATTTGGATCTCTTTTAAATTGATACGTAAATCAGTTTGGATCTCTTTATTTGAAATTTTTAGTCGTTTTGCCTCAGTTAGTTTAATCAGTTCTAGTTAGTTTTATTATTTCCTCTTATTTTTTGAAAATATTAGTCGCAGTTCTTCTGATTTTTTGTATTCTTCTATAGAGAAACAACATGGCAAAGACTTCATTTCTCTCCATGATCACTACTGAGCCTCTGTACGGAAGAAAACACAAAACCTAATATGAACCGTGTGAGAACCGTGTATGTGTGAAGGGGTTTCATTCGTTTTCGGTTGTAACTGAAAACGAACCGAACCGAAAGGAACCGCGTACGTGTGAAACAAGCCTTACTCTCCGAGGGAGTAACTTTCCGAGGTAATAACAGCCATTATCGCGAGTAATATACTCCACTTTATCAAAGACTAAATAGGCTAGTTGAATATTTTCGAAAAATGAAGTTTGCGTTCTCTCGAAGACGCCATTCGTTGAAGGTTGCGTACGTTTTATTGCAAATGGATTTCGATGTTTCCAGTATCAAGGTAGATGTTGTTGTTGTAGCTAGTTGTACAATTTTTAGACGTGTACAAGTACACGTCATCATTTTCATCATTGAGTCATCATTTTCATCCATCTCAATACAAATACACTCTTGAGTTTGTGTATTTTGTTTCCATTGTATTAGTTAATTTGAGAAATTTTGTAATTGGAGTACAATGGGGAATCAGAACTATTAATCCCTAGTCATTATTCCCTGAGAGAATAATATATAGCATTAACTGCAAAAACCCCAAGTATAATACTTACATTACAATAGAGAAGTATTTATGCACTCTCAGGTGTAGGGTAAATTATACCTATGTATTTATTAACTAGTTTCGGCTTGGGAGCCGTCTTCAGCATTCAAATCTTTAATTTAAATATATATATATATATATATATATATATATATATATATATATATATATATGAACATAGGCCTATTTAAACACTTTCTTGCGTTGAATAAATTTTCTATCAATAGTTTTGACATTTCAAATGATCAAGTTACACGTGCATGTAATTTTGGTTGCATAACAATTGCATGCAACCAAAATTACATGCACTTGTAACTTGATCATTTGAAATGTCAAAACTATTGACAGAAAATGTATTCAACGCAAGAAAGAAATAGGGCTCTTTCACAAGTGAGTTACTATTTCGGGATTAATAGTTGATGATTCCTATTTGAACAGGAATGATGGGTGTCTCAGGATAATTCTTGCGTAGAATACATATTCTGTCAACAGTTTTGACATTTTAAATGATCGAGTTGCAGGCGCAAGTAATGTTGGTTGCATAACTGGTTGCAATTGATACTGTCGTTTTAAAACTGAACATGGCCTATGTTCGGAGATAAAAAAAACGCGCGGTATATACATAAATATTCAGTCACATGACAATTTGTCTAACTTACAGGCAAATATATTTTTTTTATAAAATCTTGTGGTGGTATTGTGGTACATCGTTTTTGTTTGAACACATGTGAAGATGAATTGTGTGATATGAAAAGATTGTAATTGTTTTTTAGTGTTTGCAGAAATTTGGCGACATTTGTCTAATTTTACGTTTTTAATCTTAGATTATCTTATAAAAAAAATTATTAATTTTTTTAACTAATAATACTAATGTTTTGACTGCTGTCTAACGTTTAATATTGATAAATTGAAGTTAAAATTTTGAAATGGTGATCATGTGGATGAATGATGGAAATACATGGCCGTTTGCTCTACCTATATGATTTTTTTTTTAGTCTGGAATGTGAATGTTTTAAACTTTCGACTAAACGAAGCTGAATTGATTTCGTTTTCATAAACAGTTACAAATTTGAACGGAACATATGCACACTTACCTACTGCCCATAACTTGATCGATTAATATTTAAGCTTTTAAGTAAAGTTGAGACGTCCCAGTAATGTTAGTTTAAAGTCCTTTAACCATTTCAAAACCTAGCAGTTTTTTGGAAAATTATATTTTTGCTCTAACACTATCACTTACAGATTCTTCTTCTTAACATTTACCATAAATAAGGTTTGGGTTTGATGCACTTTCAGGTTTTCTTTTTTTTCTTATTTAACCTGAGAGTGCACCAAACTCAAACCTTAACTATCAATTCAGGATGGTTCGAAATACCTTTATATGTTTACTATAAAAAGTAAGTTATGTAGGCAATTAATAATGTATTTCAATCATCAACAGTTACAAGTTTAATGTAAAAATATCCATAGGCCGTCAAAATCATAATTAAGAAAATTGTATATACATGGTAATTGACTCAAAGGTCTTTAAAAGGTTTAAGTTTACGGCAATAAACTGAGTCATAATAAAAAACTGCTCGTTAACTGAAATAATAATGAGGTTGGAATCGGATTCTTCAATAATTACAAATTTTAATTTCCAAGTTTCAGAAACTGCCGAGAAAAAAAATTAGGAATCAAGTATACTCATAATATTGGAAATGTATTTCAACTATTGGAAATGTATAAAAATTGAATTCGAAAATTGATACAACATGCAAGAACAAATAAAAATGCCAATTAAGGCAATGAACTCACAAATTGTATGGTACTTTGATGATAATTTGATTTGTAATTTTGAGGATAACTTCTACAATAATGTGTATGTGTATACAATTGTGTATTGTTAACAGTTTAAAATCCGTAATATTTATTAACTGGCACCTTGAACCAGCATTTTTCTAGAGGTAGAGATCAAGGTTATGGGCCCAAATTAGATCAACGTGTAGTCTGTAAGAGATATTTCTAAAAATCATCCAGAATCAAGATCATTTAAATTAAAGCAATGAATTGAGTTATGATCAATAGAAAGGGAAATTGCTAATAATAATAATAATAATAATATACTTATTTCCAACAACGCCGTTAGAATAAACCATCACTTTAAACCAGGATGATAAATTTTGTTTTCATCAACAGTTATAAATTTGAATGGTACATATGCACACTTACACCATAATGAAATAGATATTTAAATCAAGTTAATGGAGTCATCACTTACGAAATTTAATGAGTAATTTCGATTAACTACTTCCATGAATCATTTTTATTTAATCAGTAATATTTATTAACTGGCAGTTTGAATCATCATTTTGTATCAAGGTTAGATCAACATGTAGTGTGAAAGAAATATTTCTACAAGTTACCCAGAATCAAGATCATCTAGATGAAAGTAATGGATCGAGCTACGATCAACAGAAAAGGAAATTGCCAATAACTGCTGGATTATAATAATAATATTTATAATAAATTTATTTCCAATAGGGCCATTAGAATAAACTATAACTTTAAACCAAGCTGATTGATTTTGTTTTCATCAACAGTTACAAACTTAAACAGAACATATGCACACTTATGAAATAATGAATTAGCTTTAAATCAAGATAATGGAGTCATCACTTACGAAATTTAATGAGAAATTTTGATTATCTATCGCAATGAACCAATATTTTGAATCAAGGCAATATGCTCAAATATTATGATAGATAAATTTTAAATTGAAATTTATTTGCATGCTCTATAAGACAAAGTCGTACTCAGCGAGTAGCAGGATGGGTTGCCCCCTCCCCCCTCCCACTAAAATGCGCCCTGCCCTAAAGACATACCTATAACATTATAAAAACTTCAGAATTATTTCCTTAGTAGAAACTATCCAAATCGAGAGTAACATACTAACGTTACTTACATTCATAATAATACATACTAATACATACTAATACATACACTTACATATAGAGTAACATACCAATGTTTTTTCACTAACGAATAATGATTAATAAAAACAGTTTCTCAGAGCAGTAGCAGAGTAACTTTTCTTGAAACTAATATAGCTGATTTTCCTCTAAAAATGTCCGCTAACTCACACAATGAATAGTTGTCAATCAACGGTAAATCAACATAATGGGAATAATCATAAAATAATAATCATGAAGAATAATGTTAATAGAAGAATTTGTTAAAATTACTCACAATAATTAATTTTTGGCCAATGTTTTTAAATTGGGTGCCCTGTATCATCAACAGTTATTAATCTCAAGTAAATAGTTCGTAAACATTGATAGTCCATTCTTGTAATTTGTATGGAGTTTTTTTTTAAATCAGAAAGTGAACAAATCCAAAATTCATGTTAAAAGTTTATGGAGTGCCCAATCAGTAGCAAGTTTTACTAAATTTAAGCAGTTGCAGAATCACTGTAAAAATTGTTTCAAAATTCGGAGGAGTATCAAAATCACTAGAAAAATGTGTTCACGACAAAAATTAACTGTGCTCTAGCTAAGTGCTAATTGATATTATTAACAGAAGACAAATTACGTATTCTTCCCTAAAATATTATAATAAATTTATGCTAAAGTTATGGCTGCAAATGTAATTAAATCTGAAGATACATTCTATTTAAAGTGCAAAGGCACGTTTACATTACTATGTCAGAAAACATTTCCAAATTACGCCAGATAGTCAAAAATGAGTAGATTAGGAATACATTCAGAATTTTGAAAACTTCAAAGAACAAAAATATGAAAATTTATCCGATTGAAAACGAGCTACATTTCAACTTATCAAATCAAGAAAACATTTGAAGAAAATATGATGAAACAGTCTAACACTGTTATTCATAAAAAATAAGACGCGGTTTAACGGTGGTTTAGCCTGAGTAACCTTAGTAAACCTTTCTAAAACACCGCTAAACCACGTGTTAAATTTTTATGAATTAATCTATAGTATTATGAATGCATGCAAGTTTTTTTATCTATAGTAGTCCCCTTGAGAGCTGACAATGAGTCATCTCTCCATATTGTCTGAATTCGACATACGTTTCATATTTTATTTCACTCGCTTACATTTACCTTAACCTTAACCATTTACCTTCACCATGCGATCAAGCATAGAAAACGCGATTCTTTGTTAGTAAAAACATGAGTCATTGTCAGCTCTTCTCGGAAATACTATACATAATTAGTTTCATTCTAAATATATAATCTATAATGGCATTTATTGTGTAACTCCTTTATTTTCGTTCAATTTTGCAAATTTCTGTTTCACATGTGTACGAAATCAATAGTGATTAAAATATAAAATTATTTCTGGAATTGGAGAAAGTAATAATAAATTTGATTAAGAGGAGCTGATTCATTTATGTAAATGAGACCGTACGCCCGGAAACGTATGAATTATATGCAACAGCTTGGGTAACGGATATGGATAACGAACGAAATTATTTACGACAGTATTGCAGTAATACCTGATTAATGGCACCAAAAAGGATTACATGGGAAATAAGATCATTCTAATACACGTTAAAGATTTACATATATAACACTCATGTCAGTCATTCATCATATTTAAATCAGCGCAATTTATTACAGTTACAGAAAATATTATTATATGTAATAATGGAATAACACACGGATTTACTTCACTGCCTTTACGGATTATTTAATGATTAATTTAATTAAATACTATTAATAATACAGTGAATCTAAGTGATGGCTTTTGATTAATTATTTTACACTGTAGATTATAAAATTATTTTATTTAGTACTTACAGAAACGTCAAACATATGTGAATGTATTTATAGTTGTCTAGATAATAATAATAATAATATGAATAATAATAATTAGAATAAAAATAAGAATAAGAATAAGAACAAGAATAAGAATAATATTGATAATGATATAATAATTATAATAATAATAATAATAATAATAATATATTTTTTAAATTTAATCTATTGCCATTTTACCTTGCTGTGTTGGCGTTTATGAACAGTGTTATTTTATTTACATTACATTTTTCCTATTCTACTTTTTAGTTTTTCATTTTACATTTTATTTACAATTTTTTTTCCATTCGTCTCTATTTCTTGTCTGTTTCCTTGCTTCTCCTTCTGACATTCCTTTCTTTTCTAGTATTTTTATAACCGTTTCATTCCATCCTATATAATAATATAATAATAAATATTTATTACAATAATTACAAATCCTTGATTTATTTCATTTACAAGTTTTTTATGTTGATATACCTACCTTAAAAATATTGAGAAAACTGTAAAGAAAACAGGTGCATAGATTTTTACACTCTGTTTATAAGAAAATGTTGTTTGGCAAGAGATTTTTTTCAATGATTATGAGGAGTATTTTCAGTTAATAATGCCATTCTCACTCCATGAAGTTGCATAAGTTAAATAAGGTTGCAAGTTGGTAAACCCCTGAAGCAAAGTTACTTTTTTAAATATGCTTTTGAAATTAAACATGTATGTGATACATGAAATTTTCGAATCAAAATCAGTGGCATGTAGATGATATTTGTTGTAATAATTTAACAATTGAATGGATCTTAACCTGAGTTAATTTGATTTGATGTAAAACGTTTTATGCCCTTTCAGGTAAAACAACTTATATTCGTAAATGTGAAACCTTAAATTGTAAAGTTATTTGAATTTATGCTATTTTACTTATTTTACTAAATTTATTTTTATTAAATTTAAAATTCATCCCAATTGGAACAAATTGATATTCGTACCTTAATTTTATTTACGAGTTAATAGTTATTAGACTAAAAATGGATTTTCATAGAAACATATTGTCTATTATTTTCTTTATTCTTTGCTTAGGGTATACTATTATTGAATACCCAATGACTATAAGATCAATCAGTGAAACAGAGCCGAATAATTAAAACTAATAAAGAATGTCTTATGTGTTACGAGCAATCAACGTTTAAAATACGACCGACAAATGGAAACCGAACCAATTCTATGCCTTCAGCTAGAGCGAATGACTGCGACAGTGATGGAATCAAACCGACATGACATATTTGTTTTCGCATTATCGCATTTTCTAATCGAATATGCCACATTCCGGTTGCCTTACACGGCAGGACATATTTCGATCACTTTTCACGTGGCGCGAGCGCAATTCATCACGAGAAATCATTAAATCATCGAAACGAATTGATTTCTAAACGAAATCCATTTTAGGCTTTAGCCACTAATTAAGATAGTAAATATGTCTTGTAACGATATAAAAACCTGCGAAGTTGAACACTGGAGAACTAGTTCAAAAACGATTAATAATGATATAAATAATTTCTTTAAATTTAGAATTCATTGAGTTCGAAAGAAATTAATTTTATTTCTTTATTGGTTTATTTGTATCTGGTGTTCTGGCTATTTACTGTTTGTAAGGAACGCTCTCTTTGACATGCAATGATGCAACTAATGCCTACATAAATTTCTTGTTCTTAACGTATTTATCCATCACCGGATGTTGCTAATCCACAAACGTTTTTGACATTATTAGCGACAATGCAGAGTATTTCAACTATATTCTTAGGTTTTTTACCATGAAACTTTTCTCATTCTTTGTTTTTCTTTCTCTATTTACTTAGTGTATCTACAAATTTAGCTTCATCTGCATCGGCTTCTCTTTATGTGCACGCATAATTTAACATTACATATCAGTTCATTTGTAGAGTAACTATTTATTATTTATTTTTGCTGTAATTGTATTACTTAAACGACGAACATTAACAATTCTGTAATTAAAATTACTGAGGCCTTGGGTAGAAAAGTGTTTTGCATTTGCATAATCTAATGAATGTGAAATTATACTAAACCATATTCAATGTTGATTATTTATTATACACCCATCATCGAAGTAAAAATATAATAATGGAATATAATTAAGACATTATCGGTTCCCAACAATAATATTTTGGTTCCACTTAACGTGGCGTGTCACGGGGACTATTTTGTAACGAGCAATTTGGCTCGGGCAAACACAATGCGCATTGACGCTCCGAGAACCGTGCATACGAAGGCTGTCAAGTTTAAGAATGCTTTGCCGGAGTATCAATTGCCTTTTATGTTTGAACAGGTATTAGTTTAGTGATGACCAGTCGGTTTGACCCGATTCCCGCTGGAATGTCGTACATAAGAAAATTTATTGGAAACGTTTTCTTCGCTTGAATTTGCGTGCGCAATTACAATCGGGTCGTTTGTTCAGAATGTCATTCCGTGTGTATATCAGTTGCATTTGTTTCTTTTACTCCTAATGATTATTTATTGGAATTGTATAGGTCTTGATATAATTAATGTGATGTACAAGCAAGGCCGCTGATAAATTCATATACCTACTTTAACTGTTACTTATATTTAGCATAAATGTGATAATATTGCATTGCATAATGTTGATTTATACATGGCTTGCAGTGTCGGCAGTTGTTATCAATAGTATTATCGATTGTTGCTTGTGCAATCCTAGCACGTACATACGCGAACCTCATCTATTTTACTGAAAATTATCCTAACTATAATTGCCATTGTTTGAATCTCTTTTGTTGTCAGCTTAAACATTATTACTGAATTTTCAAGATTTGACAATCAAGATGTCAAAATAGACTTTGTTGAGTGTAATAAGTACAAGATATGAAATGATATGGCAAAAATATAAATATTCCAATTGAAAAAAAAACTACTTCTAATAAGTTAGGGATATCGATATTTTGTCGAAACAAGTTACTTACGATGTTTTGTTTTATTGACAAAATCGAGTCTGATGTATTTTCTGATAATATCCTTAACTTATGCAAAGCACTATATTTTAAGCAATAGAATTGAGAAGGCCCCACGTTCTACACTTCTTTATGCTAATTCTGATTTTTTATGACAATTATGATGATAAATTAGAAATAAAAACAGATATTGTATACTCATATTAACATATATTAACTGATATTAACAGATATGAACATATATTAACAGATATTAAGATATTTTATGATGATAAATTAGAAATAAAAACAGATATTGATACAGATACTAACAGATATTAACAGATATCGGTAACAGATATTGTATTATATAATTGACCCGAAAAAAATATGTCGATTAATGTAATTATTGACCTCAGCTTATTTACTGTACTTCTTTTAGAAATAAAAAATAAAAACAACTGATTCTTTTATTTCACATTTTATTTTTAATGTAAATGTACATGCTCTCACAATAAATCTAAAACTGTTAGATCTGACCATGGAAATTAGTTCGTGGCATAAATCGATATTCATTAAATACACAAAATAATAGACAACAACATATCATAAAAAAACATAAATTAAAATAAGTATAAGTTAAGTAGATGAAGCATATTTTTTAAAAATAAATGGTAATATGAATGGTAATTAAATACAATAATAACAATAAATCGTCATTAAACTTCTTAAAGTTATTTAAAACTCGTAAATAGGCTCCTAGATGTGGGATCAACATTTTTCCATTGTCTATTAAATAGGAATTTTAGACATTATTTTCGGATATTCAGTGTGATTGTGGTAATTAATAGATCAATTGACCTTTTAGTCAAAGTAAAAGGATTCCTCATAATTGGTGAAAATGTTACCTCAGCGTTTGGAGAGACTAGTTATTTTATTTCAATTTGTAGAATTCTGCTGAAACCATTTTTGTGATCATTGGAGTTATTATAAATTTTATTATATTTTATATATTGTATTTTGACTTATGTAAAGATCTTGAATGTACTAACATTAATAAATCTATCTATCTATCCAAAACTTATCACTTTTTAGGCTATTTATAATAATAATAGTAATCAATCGTTTGTTTGTTCGCCTCAGATCCGAAGCAGATGAATACAGTATAAAAAATATAAATATAGAATTTTTAACATACAAATTTCTACATTGTTATAGTCAAGGATAATTATGTTTGTTTATACAAGATGGATACTATTTTGATATGTCTTTAATGAATTGAGCAAGTGGTTGGTTCTTCCTTTCCCTGCAGTTGAATTATAAGAGTAATAATAATAATAAGAAACTTTAGCTTGTATGAATCGGTGGTTAATACTTGGTGAAACATCTTTAAATTAGTATAAATAAAGCACTTGGTTAAATTTCACAATTTTTTTTTTATAGAAAAACTGTACAATTGTTTCGGTCTTACGACCATTATTAAGAGACAAATTAAACTGAGAATGTAGAGTTTTTCTATATAAAAACAAAAATGTGAAAAAGAACCAAGTGCTTTATTTTTACTAACTAAAATAATAAGAAACTTTATTTAGGCAGTCAGCGTCTTGTCTGCACTTCATCAACTCCCATGGTAAGTTACATTGTATTTTCAATAACAAAATGTGTACCAATGTAACCACAGGAGTAAATTGTAATCTTAATTAATTTACCTAAGCTTAAAAAAATATTAAATATAATTTAATTCAATGAACAGGTAATATGCATGCATGCATTTTATACTTAGTTAGAATAAATTTATATCATCAAAAAGTCGGTAAATGGTGAAGGCGCCGGGCTGGCAATATTATGTAACTATCCAAATCGTGCTTTAATGTAGTTCACGAACAAAACTTTCGAAAAATTCAAAATAATACACATGTAAATAACAACAAATCTTGACATATATATATATATATATACTTATACGTTCTTCGCCCGTATGACAGGTCAAAAATTCGAAACATTATTATTTTTAGACAGGAGCATTTTAGAAATGATAATTGCGGCATACATAAACTACTGAAATAACCTACATAAAAATAATAAAATAAACTAAATAACTCTATAAACTACTGAAACTAACAAAATCAACTTTATATATATATATATATATATATATATATATAAATATATATACATATATATATATATATATATATATATATGTATATATATATATATATATATATATATATATATAAATATATATACATATATATATATATATATATATATATATATATATGTATATAATAAATGAATGTATATAAAACTGTAAGGCAGTTCAAGTCTGACTTAAACGTGTTCTTAATAGAGAAATCCTATTTCTCACTTACTGAACATTTGTTGTTTTGTTGTGATCACGATGCGGTTTCATGAAATATTATATCTTGTAATATAATATGTAATGTAAGTAATGTAATTATATACAGTGTAATTGTAATTATAATATGTAATACAATTGTAATATTTGACGTTTCCTATACTATGTGTCTCAAGGAATAAAGGTATTATTATTTATTATAATTATTATTATAAAACCTAATTGTAGTTTTGTGAAGGGACAGATAATCAACTTCGTATTTCTAACTAAACTTTTGCACTTTTGCGACTGTCGTTAGACCAATGGTATATTCTTTACTGGTTTTACTCTACCATAATAGTAGCACTAATAAACTAATCTGTATCCTAACTCATATTTACCAAAAATATAATTTTCTTACAAACATGGATAGATTTTCATTTCACATTTACTCGTGACTTAAATGTAAAATTTAAAAAAAAACTAAAAGCTTACTAAAAACTGACATGTATTCGACGTTTAAAATGTTTAAAAAAGATAAAAATGTATGCTAACAGAAATATATTTCAACGAAAGTATTGGTTTTGAATATCGTTAGAGATGCAATTGTATGCATTAGAAATAATGTTTTATTTCTCTGTTTCAACGAAAACATGGGTTTTTAATTTCGATTTATATATTTTTTATTTTAATTAAAATTATCCTGAAACTCAAAATGTATATTTTCGTTAAAATCTAGTACTAGGGTCTACTAAATCTAGCCTAGTAAATCAAGTGCCGAAAGACGAAAGTCGATAGCCCATTCCATATATCATGTATCACATCGTATATCATATATCACATCGTATATCATCTATCAATCTATCATCAATATTATGTTGTTATATATATTAAGTATGCTGCAGATGTGTAACTGTACTCGTATATGGAATAAATGTTCACACTATTCTAGTACTTCAATGTTACAGCATTTCTATCAATGTGTTTTACATAACATTTTGTTAAAAAAAGTAACATATTATATTTCGTATGTTTTACATAAAATAAAAAATTAAAAATATCGTGTTTCATATAAAATTTAAAATGAATAAAACTTTTTTTTCTAAATTATTATACTTAGGTATGAAACGTCGTCAACCAAGTGTTTTATTATTCCTATACTAATATGTTTCACCAAGTGGTAACCACACATCCTATACTAATATATTATTATACTAATATGTTTCAAAAAGTGGTAACCACACATCCAATTTAATTATTATTACCATTACAATAATATTATAAAAAATCTTCCAAAATGACGAAAACTGCAAATCAGTTACATAAAACATCATTTTGTGCAAAAATTGTCATAAATAATAAATTTTCTACATTCTACCAATTTCTATATTAATATATAAAAATTATAAAAAAATATGCATAGGAACAATTCCATATTTCGAATATCTATTTTAGACAATATTTTAGACTTGACAATAGACAAGTGAATTTATTTCCATATTGTAAAGATAAATATTTAATAGAGAAAAATGTCCTGATTTTCATTTTCATTTTATAGTTACGTTTTCATTACTAATTTCATTATCATTCATTAATAATCATCATTATAATTTATTCACTGTCATTTTATAGAGACAATCATCTATATTTTCACTTCAGAGACATAATTTTCATATTTTATTGTGAAAATTCACATTTTATAGAGGTCTTAATTATAAATCATTCTATACTTTAAAAAATTTGAGAATGTTTAAATAATTAAACTGTAAGTCTATGTGGTTACTCCTTGGAGAAACATTTTGAATGAAGTAAAATAGAATAAAACACTTCTGGATCTATCAAAGGCTTTTGATTGTGTGTGTCATCAAATCTGTCTAAATTGTACTACTACAATATACATCCATTAAGTTGTAGATTACTTAACTCCTACTTTTCAAATAGAGTTCAACACGTTTGCATAAATGGTGAAAGCTCCACCTTCCTACCAGTGGATGCAGGGGTGTACCAAGCTCTATTTTGGGTCCTCTTTCTCATTTATACAAATAATTTACCACCGTGTTTAGAACTAGCGGGTGTTGTTCTTTTCGCTGATGATGCAAGTCTTTTAACTTTCAGTTCTAACCTGCCTGAAGCGTCCACCCTGGCTCGCGAGGCTCTATTAAGTACTAATGCCTGACTTAATAGCAATAGGCTGAAACTGAAAGTAGACAAGTGGGTAGCGATGAATTTTACCTTGAAAGATTGCGAGCGATCTGTAGATGATACAGTCGGTACCAGATTTCTCGGCATCCAGATCGATGATAGATTACTTTTCAGGCATGTTAAGAAGGTGCTATCCAAAAAACTGAACAGCAACATATTCCGCTGAGAAATCTGTGTGATAACATATCGAGCTCCTCCCTGAGGCGCGCGTATTTTCGATACGCGCCCCCATACAGATTTTTCGGCATCCAGATCGATGATAGATTACTTTCAGGGATATTAAGAAGGTGCTATCCAAAAAAAAACTGAATAGCAACATATTCCGCTGAGAAATCTGTGTGATAACATATCGAGCTCCTCCCTGAGGCTCGCGTATTTTGCTCTCTTTCAGAACCATCTCGCGTAAGGGTTGCTCGTATGGGAGCACTCGACTATAAGGCATCACATCTTCTCCTTACAAAGTAGGGTCATCAGAGTAATATTTGGCCTGGATTACTGAACAGCAACATATTCCGCTGAGAAATCTGTGTGACAACATATCGAGCTCCTCCCTGAGGATCGCGTATTTTGATCTCTTTCAGAACCATCTCACGTACGGGTTGCTCGTATGGGGACATTCGACTGTAAGGCATCACATCTTCTAATTACAATGAAGGGCCATCAGAGTAATATTTGGCCTGGATTACCGAAATAATTGTAGACAAAAATTTAGAGAGCTAAAAGTATTTACAGTACCAGCCCTGTACATTCTAGAATGCGTGCTCTACCTCAAGAAACAGCCCCACCTTTACTAACAATTCCGTGACGTACACGCCCATTACACTAGAGGAAAGAACCTCATTTATCCGCGCAGTTCAAGACTGCAGCGCTATAAATTCAGTACGACCTATTACGTCATCATGTTCTACAATGCGCTATCCGACTGTATACGGGAACTTGGCCTCAAGCAGCTCAAGCAGAGCCCCAAAACACTCTTAATTGACTGAAGTGTCTATTCCTGGGAGGATTTCTTAGTAAACTGCACGAGCTTGACCTAGCAGTATCCCTATATAGATGATGCATTGCTGTATGGTTCTGTATTGATCTTATTAATATGTACTCGGTCTATGTTTTTAAGTTTAAGTTTTAATCATATTTACATGTACAAACAAATAAATTACTATTACTATTGCTGTTACCATTACAGATAAAGTTATGTCCATTTTAAAGACCACCACTTGAAGTGAGTCTTTACCTTTCTATGTCTTCCCATCCCCGAAGAACTTATTCAGGTCTATATATTGTATGAAGAGAGAGCGAAGCAAAAATGATGTATGAGAGACCGGTGAAAACATTTTCAAACGATTAAAACTTATGGAGGTGGCGAAAACTGTAATAATTTCCAAAAACAAAACAAATACTTCCAAAAACTTATATACTTCTAGTTATAAACTTGTATACTTCCAAAAACTGCGAAAACTTCTAAAATCAAAATAATTAACTACAAAATTATGTAGTACTAACTATGAACAATGATAAAATGTTTTAAAAGAAACAGAGAAGAGATAGCGTATTCAATACCAAAGAGAAACGTTATTTAAGAACGATGTTAACTTTAGAAACGATAAAAACTTCAGGAAATGCAAAAAACAAACATTGCCAAAAATTAAAAAGTTATTATCTTATACAACTCAATAAACATTTCACGTTTACATAATATCTATGAATAGAGATTGCAGATTTTAAAATCTAAGTATAATTCAGGTTATTAAAAAAAATAAGGATTTAATATTACCGCAGGTCGATAGCCATTAAATATTGTTACTACTACAATTATTATCATTTGATGATTGTGAAGTTGAGTTTAGCATTTCCATTTCCCATTTCATATTTCCCCTGAACGTGATATGAAATTTCAACTTTACTCAATATTATACATTACAAACCAATACTGCACGTACAAAAGGTATCAATTATGCAATAATTGGCTATAATTCAGTTCGCAGTGTTTTAAAATCAACTCCAGTACAAGGGGACCATTGGAAAGTGTCTTGGGCGACGGCGAGGCGCCTTGGTTCGCGCGAACTAAACGAGACCGCTCGCGTTCCTCGCCGTAAACGAAATCGACCGTTTACGTGAAAAAAAAGTAAAACTCAATTGCGAAAGAAGCCGCGTCGCGGTTCCACACACTCTATTCACCCTACTACGGACTTACAACTATTAAACACTTTCCTATCGACGCGGAACGCATTGGCCGCATTGAGGAACTGCACTTGCTATTGGAGGACCTACTTAAGACGGCGCTCAGGTGGGAAGGCGGCGGCGTTCTTTTCCCGGCGGAGGCGCGCGTCGCGCCTCGAGGACCTCCGCGGCACGCTCTGGTGACTTTTACTTCTTTTGCTTCTCCGGCCCGGCGGGCTTTTTTCTGGCTTTTAAATTAATTAGCGCCCGGCCGACGGTGGCCAGAGCGACGGAAAACAAATCTTGATTAATTCGACCGCTTTCTTTCGGCACCGTCCACTCAATTGAATTTCGGCGGCGATAAATCAACGTTATTGCCAATAAAATGCAGCGATTGGGGCGATTTTCGTGGTTTAACGGTCTGGCTGAAAATTACTCCGGCACGGCTGTTAATTAAAACCAACGTCGCGGTCGAAATTTATAGATTGTTTATTGATTGTTATATTTACTTTTGATTACTGTAATTTATACCAGAAGCATTTATAAGATAAATGTGTTTCTCCGATATCTCTTCAATCATACCTGCGTGAAACGGGCATTGACTCTTATGAATCCTTAATTATATCAAAACCACTTTAAACATCATCACTCGCATTATTGATAAGTTAGTATGGAGAAGTAAGCATGGATAAGTACTGCGGATAATAAATAAATAAATACCAAAATGCAACATTACTTTCTCAAAAATTGCAGCCTCATAAAAATTCCTACATATTCCATGGTAATTTATAACAAATAAACCAAAACTACATAAGTAAGTACACTACAACTTTATGCCATGATTTTAGACCGTCTACAATCTGAATTTGTATTAAAGCTCTAAAATAACGTATGCATAACTTAATGTAATGCTGCGTATCCACGGGAGAGAGAATTTGGAAAAATTTGGAAATTACTCTCGATAGCTACTCTCCACTGCGTTTCCACATGAAAGTATTTAACTATCCAAGAGCTACAATAGAACTCTCGGCGAGCTTTCTCTCAGTCATTCCTCATAAACCCGTGTTCACTGTTGACAGTCAAAAGTTTTTAAAATCCTTTGTATTGGAAACAGCCAGTTGTTTTCCTTCATTGATGTATTTTCTCAATGGATTTGAAAAAAGTCAACAACGTTGCTGCTGCAATTGTCACACAAATGACAAATGATGAGAAAAAAAAGCGACAAAGATTAAAAAGAAGCTGCTGGATAAAACTGGGTAAACTGGGTTTGCCCCCACTGGGCAAAACTTAATAATATATTCTGATTCTTTTCACGATTTCTGAACTATTTACTCTTATGATTCCATAAAATTGAGCTTTCTTCATATATTTCTATCAATTCCTCTTTGGACCATTTTTTTTTTTTGTATATGACTTCAAAAATTAAATAACAAAATTGATAAAAAATATCAACCAGCTTTCAGAAAAACGAACTAGTTTCGAACTTCTAGAGTGACCGAGATAAAAAATGTAGTGTGTCCACATATGTGAGCAAGTGTCAACTTGTATACCTACTGACTGACAGTCAGTATACTCTCCAACAGTTACTCTCAGAAGTGTGTCCATATACGTGAGCAAGTGTCAACTTGTATACTGTCTGATAATAGACAGTTACTCTCAGAAGTGTGTCCACACAGCTAAAAGTCTCGATAGCTTCTCTAGAGAACATTTTATATCACGTGAACACATAGCATTCAGTATAAAATTTGTTGCCCACAGACTCAAAACATGTGATTTTTACATCCCACGTTATAGTCCCAGGGCAATAAAGTTTCATTATAGCTTGCCTAGTATTTTAACTCTATTTTAAACGTTGTCTCTTATTGTGGCAAACAATAATAGTGTCATCTTGTCATCTTGGCAACTGTCATATTTTATTAACATGAGAGATGGATTTATACTGGGTTTAAATTGAGAGTATTCTTGTTTGTAGATACAATTTTGGCTTTGTTTAATTATCCTCCTTTAATTATCACTTCATGCGCAATAAATTTTGTGTCATGTACTTGATATTTATATTACTATAACATACATTATCTTAAAAATCTCAATGTCTTTAAATAAATTCAATGTATTTTGATAATTTTCATTTATTTACTTCTTGTTCGATATAACATTCATATAATTAATGCTTTTTAATGATACACATTACTCAGGGATATAAATTTTAACTTTTTGTTTGCTGATTTAGGTCTAATACAAGTTCTAAACTTATTTTGGGGAGTGCTGATTTCAAAAATGATGAACGTTTTTGCGTATCACGTCAAGTTCTTGTTCTAACGCATTTTGACTTTTTTTCACTTGCTTCAGTCTATGTTAATTTAAATTTCAACTCAATTGTTATTGTCCGTTATGTTCCCTAGTAACAAGAAAATTAGTCAACGGTCCATATTTTTCAACTTCCATGAATAATGTGGAGAAAGATGCATGAAATTATTTCGTGGTAGTTTATCAAAAAAAATCTTTGATACAAAAAGCAGATAATTTTCTCGACCTTCAAAATCTAGGAGATATAAGTGATAAGCAGGGTGAACGTTTTCACCAAGATTTGCAAGACATGAAAGGGTGGTACCAAGGAAGGTGGGATACTCACATGATGGCTGACTATTGTGAGAACACAAAAAGAGAATGTTTGGGAATGGCATACTACAGATAAAAGCAGATAATTATATCGAACAGGTTCAAACTTTAATCAATAAATTTCATCATCTAGATTTCTAGGTTGTAACATGAGTATAAAACTTATAAATATAATATAATCGTATAAATCTAGGAGAATAGAGTAGAATAGAATAAGAATAGAATAATTGATTTACGTGCTATTACATAAAGTTTACACATGTCATACAAATTAGAACATACAAAATGTGGATACAATTAACATAAAGTCACAATACATCAATAAAGGTTTGATAATAACATAGAGCGAGAAAAATATTGCTATACATTTTAAAAACAGGTATCAATTGGATGAGTATTTGGTTATGGTATCGAATTGGTATTGGCAATAAACTCCTGCCAAGAGAAAAATGCGTTTTCTGTAAAAACATTTTTCATAAGTTGTTTCATAAGAAGATGTAAGTGATGCGCAGGGTGAACGTTTTAAGCAAAATTTAAAGTATATGAAAGGGAAGTACTAAGGTGGGATACTCATATGATGGATGACTACTGTGAGAACATAAAAAGGAGATTTTTTGGGAATGGAATACTCTTAGAAAATCCCACAAACGAAAATTTAACTCTTAAACATTTATATATTTAATTTTTATTCTTTTCGGGCAATAAAAATGTAACAATTTTCTATATATGACACTATCAATATAAGTTTAGGAATATTCCTAAATTATATAATCTTATGGTTCGCAAAAATTTAATCAATTATAGCATTGGTCTGCAAAACTAAACGATAAAAGTATAATTTAACCGAAAATGTACGTAGAGAAAAACTTGATGTTATTGGCAAAAACCAATATAAAACCGATTTGAATTCAGCACTCCAAATTTACTGGGGTACAAGTCTTGAATGTAAAATCAGCTAAAATCGTGTTCACCAGTGTAAATAACTGTAAATAAAAAATAGGTATGTCTTATAAAAATTGCAATTCAACATTTGAACTCGTACAGTTACAAGAACATGTATGAAAATCAATTGATTACTTTTTGAACAATACCTTCTTGCTTAATTGATAGTTTATGGTTCTGGAAACACTTTTAGGGCGACGAATTAAAAGAATAAAACTTAAATAACGAATTTCAATTGTTTTAATAGAAAAATAACAAAGTCTTCATTTTAGTATTACAGAAAAGTTTTATCTGGAAATAAATGATAACCAAACACTTAAAGATTAATAATCCGTGGGACCTCCTTTAGCTCGTATGACCTCTTGGCAATGTCTGGGCATGGAAATCTGGAAATCAAATCCCGAATGTAATGCTGAGAAATATTCAGCCATTCTTCCAAAACGGCAGTTCGGAGCTGATGGTGATTGTTTGGATCCACTCCTCGTGACCTTATCAACCTTTGAGGTAATCCCATACATTCTCTATGGGATTAAGATCTGGAGAGTTCGCGGGCCAATCAATGTGCGTTATATTGCCCTCTTCAAAAAATACATTGATCTGCCTTGTTCTATGAGAACGCGCAATATCATCAACAAACACAAAACCACGTGGCAGTTTGATGCTTGATGGTAAGTCACGTGGTTCTCAATATAGCGTTCTCCTCTGCTTCTCCAAACTTTCACTTTTCCATCTGAGCTATGGAGACGCACTCTGGTCTCGTTACTGAATAAACAACGACCCCAATCTTCAACACTCCATACTCCGTTGGTGTTTCCACTCTAGCATTCTTCTTTTGTGGGCGCTGGTCAACAATGGTCATTTTTAAAAGATCTGGACCTTACATTTACCACATGGAGCCTTCTTCTTACTGTTTGAGTGGATACTTCCGTACCTGTTGCATTCAATAACTGAATTTGGAGTGTTCTTGCAGTAGAAAATCTATTCCTTCGAGTCGTAATAAACCGGTCCTCCCTGACTGTTATACTGCGATTTCGCCCTATGTTCGTGCCTATGTTCAACAGATCCAGTATCATTAAAACGCATTTGAACTCTTCTGATCACATTGTGGCTCACATTGAAATGGGCAGCAACAGTTCTTAGCGATGCATCAGTCATAAGCATTCCCATGGCTTGGCTCATCTCTTCAATATTTAAACGCCTTAATGGCATCTATAAAATGCAGTCCACCACTATGAATTAAGACTTACTCGAGATTTTCGCAAAAATTCTCTTAAAACTTGATACAGTATAACCGTCGGCGAGCTCAGTAACTGCACTGATGACAGATAAACAATAATTGTATCGCAAATGTTATTCGATAGGCATTGTTTGCATTCCGAAACACAGCCCTGATCATATAGGAAGTCATGCTAAACGCATAATAATTTATTTACATTTTTTTTTACTGCATATTATATAAGTGTACCAGTTTAAATGTTGAGCAGTGTATTTAAACTGTGAAACGTCAACCAAGTGCTTTATTATTCCTATGATAACAACAATTGTAATGTTTGCGCCTTCGCAGATTTTGAACGTTTTTAATTTTCGACAATGTTAGCATTCCAATATTTTGATAGTTTTTCTTAGTTTCCAGGGGTTTTTTCGTTTTGAAAGTTTACATTGATTTTAAATGTGTATTCTCTTCGTTTTTGAAAATTGCTATAATTTTGGAAGTTTTCTCGGTTTGTACTTGAACAGTTTTATTATTTCTGTTTATTGCAGTTATTGCGAATATAATTCTTGTGATTTTTTGAATTTGTCATAGTTTATCTCAATATTATATTGGAAATGTTATCAGCTATATTATGTATTTGGAAGTTATTACAGTTTTCGCCAATTTCATAAGTCTTCATCGTTTATATATATTTTCACCGGACTCCCATACATCATTTTTATTTCAAATATATCTAAATATCTTAAATGCATGTGTGCTTTGCTCTCTCTTCATACAACCCATAGCCTTGAATAAGTTCTTCGGGGCTGGGAAGACATGAAAATGAAGGCTCTAGAGAAAGACTTTAGCTCTACATCATCGAGTAGAAGTAAATACATATTTTAAGACTTCGTTGATGAAAGAAATTTCATCAATATATTATTAATAATATACAAGTTACTCCAGATTGATTACCTTTGGCCTTAAAAAGTCGCTCAATCATCATACAACGCATAGACCTGAATAAGTTCTTCGGAGCTGGAAAGACATAGAAAGTTCGGGACTTATTTGCTCACCATCCTCAGGTGGAAGTATGAAAATATAAAATTAAACACTTCTTTAAAAGATTGCTATTAATACACATGTTACGGCCAATTTCCTACATGAAACCTTTGGCCTTAAAAAGTGAATTTTTAAAATAGTCGATTTTCTTTTTTACTAAAATTTTGAAAAAAAGTAAATTTTGAAGTGTGACTAATGATTATGTATGATCAGATCCTTACTCACTTCAAGTCAAATTTTGGTGATATTTCCAGCTTAATTATATCAAACTCCTTTGGGTTTGGGTAACTTATACGCTGAAAGCTTCCAAGTGATTGATATGCACTTTTCACCGCTTTGATGTTAATTATGCATTCTCGCCGCGTCCAGCATTGTTATTATCTCGAGAATATCTCGTACATTGCTTTTGAGTTGAGTGGGCCGAGAGCAAGCCGTGACACATCCAGTGCTGTGCACCCCTTGCTACTCCCCGCAGCCTAAGCGGGGAATCGAAATGATCGATGGCGTGCGGGGGACAATCGGTGTCGGTTTTGGATTACTAATTGCAGTGTGGGCGCCCTTCCGCCGCCGATCCGGGCGCGTGCTTGAAACACAATACGGCACACGGCCAGGGCCGGCTCACGCGCACTCCGATACTGTCAACATGTCAGGTGTTATAATTCCCCCCGTTTCGAAACGACGTCCTCAATTAATTAAAAGTCGCGATAATCCTGACGGCCCGGAAAGGCGCGCGCCTTTTACCCTGACGCCCACGCCATTAAGAGCCGACGCCTGAAGCGTGGGCGTCGCAGGATTTCAATTGTTCCGTATCGTTTCTCCTCCCCTATATTGCGTGCGATTCTGGTGGATTTTAGAAATGTGATACCTATCGAGTGGATCTAAATATTTGTGATCAATACATAAGCAAGCAATACAGAAAAATAGAGTTATTAAAATTCCAGTTTTTTTTTAACATATTGGTCTCATGTAATCAATAAGATATTGTTTATAAAATAATATTTTCCCATATATTGTGCCAGCCGAGAAAAATGTACTATGTAAATTCACCGCTGTGGCCATCCTTGTAACCATCGCGCGCTCCTCCGAAATACAAATTCGTCCTAACGACCCGCCATACGTTTTCCTGTCCGTCCTTGTGTTCCCGTTGACGTTATTATTAAGATCACAATAAATATCCGCATTCATCTGGAAATCACGCCGCATTCACCAGCCTAAAAGCAGGGTTTTCGTAAACCGTCCACGTCCCCGTGTTTATCCACATCGACGTGATTAATGAAACGTTTCAATTGAAAGTTAATAGCGGCCAAATTATTGTGCCCGCAGTGGGAATTGTTAATAATTTGCCTCATTGACCGGCGGAACACCTACAACAGTACGATTTACTTTCTCACGTCTGCAATTTCACGAAACCGCGTTCCCGGCTCCACGGGTAAGTACGGGCCATTACCGAAATTATAACGTATTAAGAGCGGAGTGTTCTCATTAATGCTATGAAAATATAAACGGTAATGAAAAATTATTCGAGGAAACTGTTGCTGATGCTCCCCGGGTGGTACGCCCACTTTCATAAAATCCACGAGAGATCCAGCGAGTGGTACAGCGCGCGCGTTTATTATGCAAATTGGAGATAATGAAAGTCATTACAATATCATTATAATTCGCTAATAATTGTAATGGCCGCTGATTATTGTGATGAAATAGACGGCGATAGAGTCGTTAATTTTCCGTTGTCTCGGGCTCCCACACTTAAACAGCGGTTAATGACGGACTAATTTAAATATTGTAATATCACTGCTGGGAGTGTGTGTATATATTAATTATAAAGAATATTAATATCATTATGAAGCAGTTCTGTTTCATTGTTGTTCAAATATTATTCGTATTTTGGATCGCACAAGCAGAAGTAAATTTATGATTCGTATTCCCCTTGAGACTAAATGAGTTAACACTTACCAATCAATAGACGTGAATATGATTATCGCCCAGTGCAATAGTAAAATTGTTCGATTTCTTTACAAATTTGATTAATCTCAAGCATTTTTTTAGACCGGACAGATATCGGGATAATTACCAACCTATATTGGGGACAAAGTGCAATTGAAAAAGTCGAAAATGAGCTGACAGATGAAATAGAAATACGCCGTGGAGTAAGACAACCCTGCATCCTATCCCCGCTATTATTTAACATATACAGTGAAGCTATATTTGAAGAAGCTCTGTTAGGAGAACCAATTGGTATAAACATAAACGGGGAAGTAATAAATAACATCAGATATGCCGACGACACGGTATTATTGGCAAGTAGCGAAGCAGAACTACAACACATACTCGAACGAGTAAACCACCAATGTGAAGCATATGGACTGTAAATGAATCTTTCAAAAACTAAATGTATGGTAGTTTCTAAGTCACATAACCAACAAGTGCAACTAAATATCAACAATACCATAATTGAAAGAATAGATTCCTACAAACATCTTGGAACCATGCTAGACAAAACAAGCGAGCAGGCAGGTGAGATAAGAAGAAGGGTGGAGATAGCAAGATCGGCGTTCATGAAAATGAAAAAGTTTATATGTAACAGAGACACTAGTATAGAACTACGAGTAAGAATATTACGCTGTTATGTGTTCTCCACCCTGCCATATGGAGTTGAAGCCTGGACCCTAAATAAACCCGAACTAAAAAGGTTGGAAGCGTTCGAGATGTGGTGTTATCGCAGAATATTTCGAATATCCTGAAAAGATAAAGTCATCAACAAACAGGTACTAGAAAACGTAAAAAAGGAATGTGAGGTTGTACTGACTATTAAGAAAAGAAAACTGGAGTATCTAGGCCACGTCATGAGAGGCCCCAAATATAGTCTTCTGAGACTTATTATGCAGAGGAAAATTAAAGGAAAAAGGAGTGTTGGTAGGCGTAGAGTCTCCTGGCTGAAGAACCTGCATGAGTGGTTCGGCTGTAACAGCACGGAGCTATTTAGAGCAGTGGTAAATATAATAAGAATGGTTATGATGGTGTCCAACCTTCGGTAGGAGAAGGACTGGAAGACGAAGCATTTTTTAAGAACTTAATCTTGAAAGAACTAATATAATGAGCACGTGCATGAAGCCCTACATAAAATAAATTAAAATTAATCTTTACTTGATAAAGTAATAATAGTTATAAATATAATAATAATAGAACTAAAGTAAAAAAATTGATAAGTAATAATAATATTTAGCAGCATTGATGGCAAAAGTCGACTGACCCACAAATTTGAAGAATCTGGTTATATGTATTTTTTAAATTTATATCCTAAAATCGTGTATTTAAGAAAAATTAACTGAGCCACATATCTAATTTTGACACAAAGTGGAAGCATAAAACGAGGTTTTGCATCACATTTTTCTAATACATTCAAGCGGACTCAAGTGGTCAGCTTTTGCGCTTCAAAAGCGAGGAGTAACTTTTGAAGCGCAAATGCAGACTAAACCACCTGAGTCCACTTGAATGTACTATTAGAAAAACTGTATTGCATAACCTCGTTTTATGAGGGGCTAGTTATTGTTATTTAAGCATTAAGGGAGGTAAGTATTGTTTACCAGTCGAGGTCGAATTTGCCCCCGAGCGACAGCGAGGGCCAGCAATAAAGTCCGAGACTGGTCAAAATTTACCTCTCGAATGGCTTATAACTGTTTTTCCACTCCTGAAGTTGGTTTAATTGTTTATGTTTGATTAATTTATTTTCGCAACTTGAACAAAATGTCAGTACGGCTTTGGTTGCTAAGACTATTTTTCAAACAAAGTGTGAATGTCAGAAATTGCATTCGTTCAGTTGTAAAATGAATTCCAATGAAAATTAACAAGAAAAGGCAATTGAAGAGGCTGCAGATGCTGCCTGTTCCTTCCTACTGCCGGAGAAGTCGAAGGGACGTTATCAAAATGCGTATAAGTGTTTTAAAGAGTAGTGCCAGAGAAATAACGCTATTGAAATTATTTTACTTACCTACCTGAGGGATGTAAATTTTTACTTACTTCCCATTGTTCATAGTAACCACAGCTTTATCGGTAAGTGGAGTTACTTCCATCAAATCAATGTTACAACAGTGGACTTACTACGCAGAGTGGAAAAAATTCATTATAACTCAAACTAACACTATTACCGAGCAAATCCGAGGTATTTTTTCACTCTATTAATTTATTTCATGTAGCTGTATTACAACTGCCCGTAAAAATGAAATGCTCAGAATTCGTCAGTACAGCGTACTTTATCAACAATGGATTAAAATAGCAGAACAATAAAGAGTAAAAAGCGTGTTTGAGATGAGCTAAACTGAAAGTCATATAAGAAAGAAAAACGTGCTAAACAGTGAGCAATATATCAATTCCAAATATCTAGACAAATTAGACTTTGGCTTATATAAAAATTTACAGGCGGTGCACCGTTTACGAGATAATTGGGAAAAATAACCCAAATTCATCGTTTGGTGAGTGCTTTTTAAATATTAAGGGATGAAGCCCCCACTCGGGGAGGGGAAAGTCGACGGATATTTGATTCTAAAGTGGTCAAGAGTATGTGTACCAAATGTCAAATCTATATAATTAATTTTCGCTAAAACGGCTTTTTGAGGCCAATATGATGGACTAACAGGCAATATTGTAGTCAAGAAACAACAGAAAATTGGTGCCTGTGCAATTTTTAGTGAAATTAAGTCAAGATTTAAAAATAAACAACGTTTTACTTAGTAAGATAAGCTACTGGTCAAAAATACAAACGCTACAATTTATACAAAATGCAATTTATTAAATGCTATTGCAATCCGTTATTTTCAATGGTCATTTTGTAATATGTCAAGGTTAGTCCACGTTTTCGCTCAATACCTTATTTGCTCCTGTTTACTGCTTAATACTTAATAAATAATATTTGAAGCCAGTGCTAAATCCTACAAGCTCAATTTCCTAATACTTTTTTCTTATGCCGAATAAAATGGTTCAATGATTATAAGGTAAATGTAAGTACCTATTATCTATATTATATTGTTATTGATAATATTGATAAACTTAATAAAATACAGAAAAAATAAATAAAAATCTGGAGATGGCATCAACTAACTTTCTCCATTTTCACTACGAGAACATTCATCGATAAACTATTTATTTAATTATCATGAAAAACTATTTATTTAAAAATAAAAATTCAATTTCATATGGCATTTCTTCTATTAGAAATCTATAGTTTCTTCTAAGTTAAAAGTTCAAATTCGGTTTATTCAGACTAATGACGATGAATATTGTATTTCATATCTACATTTTTCGCAAATCAATTACTCCATTAAAATAATGCATTTCAATAGATTAATTGATAATAATATATAAGTGCCTACATATACCTTATTCAGGGTGTCTCTAAATTACCTGGACATGGCTTAACCACAGATTACTGGGATCAAAGAAAGACTATTTAACAAAACTTATCTATATACAAATGCGTTTGGTTTAGCCAGTATCCAGCTTCAAATTAATTCAAAGTCAAAGTTTCAGTACATTTTTACCGTCATAAAAACATGATGTTTTAAAATAATTAAATAATATATAAACGGAAAGTATTTTTACAGTACACTAAAATACATGTTCTTTATACATATAGAAATGAAACTGTATTGGCAAAAAACAAATAGTAACAAGTGGCCCCAAATTATTGGCCCTCAATTGTAGTGCATTCGCGACAGTAAATTACACTGCTCAACATGATTTGTGTAACACGGATCTTTGATAATGAGTTTGATATATTGTTTCACGCTGAATTCAAATCTGCAACCAGTAATTGTCTATCACCCACACTTTTTTCTAGAACTATTTTTTTCTAATACAAAATTTATAGTTATTACGGGCGAGGTGTAGTTAGGCCCCATATCTGTTTATAATTCCGTCCTCATGATTCAGCAAAACGAATAACATTTTTGAATTCTACATGGCTAATACGGTTAGAGTCGCATATTTAACCTTTTTTGACATTTAAAAAAAAATTGTATGGACAAAAAAACTTATATGGTGGTCCATTCATACTAAACACGGAGGATAGATGTTTCGCAGGTCAAATCCACCCAACAAATGTGTTTTTTTTATTTATTTTTTTAACGTAATTTTAATGTCAAATATACGATTTTTTCTAAAACTTTGCTTGTGTATAACTTATAAACCTTGGGTGGTACCCCAAAACTCAAAACTTATTTGAATTCTACATGAAAAGTATAACTACAATCTCCTATCAAACCTCCTGTTACACAAAAATAGTTTCATTTTGTTGTCCAGTGTTATTGCATGTTCCAAGCAAACTTTATTTTTACAATTAGTACAGCTGTACTTGGTATTTCTGTCTTTTAACCTTGGACATTCCTGACACCTACCCATACTACCGTTATGCTTGGTTATCTAAACGGATGATTCTCCAGTAATTTTTTGAATTTTCATTCGAATATCCGTGGTTATTCTGGGGTTGTCTTTTCGATTCAAAATATTCTCTGTGATTAATTGCAGGCACGGAGTTTTTCAAATATCCTTACGTTTCAGCTTATTATCATCAGTGTTACATCGATAGATAACTTGCGAATTTACTCCAGCTAAGTTTAGCAATGAGTACGAAATTGTAAGAGGCCATCTTCTGGAATTTCTTGATACACTATAAGTAGCAGAAGTTCGTCCAGTACATCCACCCCACATTTAGTGTAGTTATAAAATCCTATTATTTCTGGCAGACGGCGATCACTAGACACATCTTCAATTTTATTGTCGTGGTGAAGTGTCGACATAAGAAGCACATTCTTGTTTTTGTTTTCGGAGTATAGCTTAATAGTGTAAATTCCTGTTGGAAGCCAACTAATGAAGAATTTACTCCCCGAGAAAATTTCTCGTGGATACACCTCTTGTTTTTACGTACAGTTCCTACTGATGTTAGTTTATGATCATTAGAAGCTTTATGTGGGCGAGTGTGGTGAAATGGTCAGAGTGTCGGCCTTTCACGCGGCGGACCCGCGTTCGATCCCGGGCTCCGGTAAAAATATCTAGAAATCCGCTCGTCTCCTTTCAGAAGGCAATGGCAAACCACTGAAAGTAATCTGCCCAGGATAGTTTACCCAAACCAGTCGTTCGCAGCCGACGTTAAACTGTAGGTGCCATACGTCACTGTAACTACGATACAGACACTCATACACTGACGTATGCGGGGAAATCGCCTACGCTCGAGGGAACGAGTACGGCACTCCGAGAAGAGAAGCTTTATCATCAGGTCATAATTTGTATACCAGTTGTCGAACGTTATATTTTGGTTTCTTCCTGATACTACATTGATCATTCGTTGAACAATATCTGTTGGACTATTGCTGATATTATAGGGACCTTTAGGTTGCTTACCTACATACACCTCGGCATTGATCATATAATATGACTTTGCGTCCACTAATGCTTGAACCCTGATTCCATATTTCGCAGGTTTATTTGGGATGTACTGGCGGATAGAGCAACGACCTCTGAATGATTCTAATTTCTCATCCACCATTAGGTACTCGCTTGGAGAGTATGCAAGCTGACAATGATTCACGAACATGTCAAAATTTCCACGAATACGGGCTAATTTATCAACCTCTTTTGCCTGTTCTCTATATTATCAAATCTCAAGCAAGTTTGAAGGAATTCAAATCTAAATTGAATCATTGTGGAGCGAAATATATCTATACCCGTACCATCAGTTGCCTATAAATGTGTCAGATTTTGATGATGGGATCGAAAAACTCCTCCTAATTAAAGCAAACCTATAAGCGCTCTAAGTTCACAAACATTTGTTTCGCCGACAGAATAGTTATTTTTGTAGGATGCTTTTTCTACGATTTTCTTGATGGTACATATTGAAATGTTTTCTAACATAAGTTGATCAAAAAACAGTTGCCAGCACTCAACCGGAGTCTTGGCATCTTTCGCATAGGATTTCACACATCCCATAGGGACTGTTATAACATTTTCTGACCTTGTAGGAACACACGTGACAAGTGATTGAGCATTCCATTTTGTTTTGTCTTTTCCATAGTAATAATATATATTCTTGCGGGAAGGACGTGTTTCGTTGACATAGATGTAGTAGCTTCATTTATATTACAACGATCATTTTCGTCTATTTCTAAATTGTCAGCATTATTTCTTCGATAAGTGGTTTCGTCCATTTGTACATGTCGTTCGTCTCCATCGCCCTCATCTCCCTCCTGCTCTGTGTCCGTTTCATGATGGCTCAAGCTAACTTTATCTTCCTCATCCTCACTTTCGGTACCAATATCTGCTTCATCTTCCGAGTTTACAGATTCCCAAAGAGCTAGGAGGCGTTTTTGTTCTTCCTCATAAAATGACATTTTTCTGGACACAAAATTTATATAGAATAATGAATAAATAATGAGTAAGTTACAAATTATCTACAGCGCTTAAATATTGTAAAATGGTTACGTTATACCTGTGTGGGGTGGGGTGTGACAAGCCCCATCACATATAAAACGCGTGCTAATTGAACATTTCAACAGCCACAGTGGAACTAACTAATCTCGTGTGAGTTTTATTATAGTCTAAGAAGGTACTGAGACTCACCGGCACATAACCTAAAAATCTGGTACATGTTAGCTGTTTAAATATCACTGGGGTTTGTGACACCCCACCTTAGTGATGCCGGGTTAAGATTCTAATATTGGCAGCATATGATAAATAATAAAACAATCTGGTTCTTGATGAAATTGTACGTTTTGTTAGTGGACATTTAAGAGATTTAATAGCAGATAAAGCTCAGAACAGATACTATAAATTTCGATAGTCGTATGTCTGTTAATAATGTTATTAAAGGGAGCACTAGCCTATGGGCTAGCATACAGACATCATAGTTACTTTAAAGTTTTGCTTGTTATAAAAAATATGTTATGAAAGGAGGTGTGTGCTTATCTAAGGTTATGCTAACATTGCTGATAGAAACATGCGTAATTCAATCAGATATGCGTTGATATGTTTCTTTCCGGGAGACAGCAATTTATTAACATAAACACGGGATGTAATTCGAAAATATAGGTGGTCCGGTCCGTCGTAAAGGAACCGTCAAATTTATTAATTGGGGGCCTTTCCGTAACGTATAATTTATACGACGTCGGACAAACAAGAACACGGAACAGTATCGAATAATTAAGGATGATTTTGTCCGCGATTGCGGGCCCCACTGGCGGGGGGGCGGAATTGTTTACTGTAATGTCTCCGGTTTTTTCTTTTGCGCGCTCCTCCTTTTTTTCGTCCCAGAAGAGCGTTACGAGCCGCATTAAAACGGAATTATGCGCGGCGCAGATATAAATGCGAGAGCTTTAAAACGTGGAATGATTACGGCCTGGGCCCGGCACCGAGTGAAATCCGCATAAAACAGACGGCGGATAATAAAGGACGTGGAGATAATCCGGCGCAGCTCCCCGGTGGTATGCACTTGTGAAAAATCGCGTACAAATTAAAATGACATTTCAATTCCATTTCGCCTACGGGACGGGACCACCTACGCCCGTGTTTATGGTTCCGAGCGCACATCCAGTCCCCCTGGACCGTTCATACATTATCTCCCTGATATATACCACTCATTACCTATACATTCTTAACATAATATTAACAGGGACTCACACACGATATCCATATTTCATGTTAATAGTTATAACTTTAGGTGTTTCCCGTGCGACCGTCGTAAATACATTATTATTGCATAAATATTACGATGGGAGGTACTTTACGCGTGTTATATTGCGGGAAGGTTATTCTGCAATATTTATTTTAATACTCGCCATCCAATCAATAGCAACCTATTGTAACTGCAAAATTTATTACCCGGCATTTTATATTAATATGATGATAGCAACTACGAACCTAATCACCTTCTAAACTAGGGCTGGGGAAGAGAAAATTTGTGAATAAGTATAATTATTATTTTATATTTTGTAAAATATACTTCGTACTTCATGGAATGGATTGTGAAATATGAAGTTGATTTATTTTCTACGGACAGTACGTATTTGAGAAAGCTGCTCGTTGTCCTGTACGTAACTCAGACAGCGCCGTAAAAATAGTGTACATTACATGGGCAGAAAGTCAATTTTCAAATAATGGATTGATTGGGCCTTGAAGCGTAAATTAATCTTATTTTTCTTCTTTACTATAATTGAATGATAACTCCTAGAATACGAGATTACGAATACTAGAATACTAGAATACGAGATAACAACCTTGGCGTAATAAGAGGGCGTAACGAATTCATTACGTAATTGAGTGTATGTTCACGTAAACATGACCATAACAACAGGGGCGTAATAACAGAGCGTAATGAATTCATTACGTCCTGGAGTGTATTTTCAATGTAAACATGTCCATAACAACCGAGGCGTACTAAGAGGGCGAAATAAATTCATTACGCCCTGGAGATGCAAATTCTATTTTGTTTATGAAAAATTAAAACATATCATCTTGTATATACGAAGGCATCACCGAATGATTACGTCCATCGAACGATATCCATCTCTCGGGTTAAAGCCCTCGAGCTGGATTTAATCGTTCCCCGGACGTAATCATCGTAGTAACGCCATTGGAGTATAAATAGCTATTGTGAGTTGGGAGTGAGAAGTTTCGGTTCAAGAGTTTGTAGATTGCGAATCAATGATTTGGACAAATATACAGTGAAATTAGTTCTTGTCTGTGAACATGAAATATTGGACACTCAAAAAGTTGGATAATTTGGTAATCTATTACATTTTTGTTACTAAAATAAGATGACAAGTATTTGAGAATAATTGCAAGAACAATGAGAATCTGCTCAAAATAAGTGAAATACATTGAATTAAAACGCTGTGAAAATTGTGCCTAAAATATCCAGAAACATAAACATACACTATTAAGTTTCCCAGAAAACTGCCAAGACAGCCATATGTGTTACACCAAAAATAGCGTGGAATACACCTAAAGTTTGGCTTCATGTCAAAATTTTGACTAACGAATGATGACTCGGCGATGATTTTAATGGGTTCAATTACATTAACAACTAAATTATTGCCTTTGGATTGGTGAAAGTAAAACAAAATACTAATCTTGATTTTTTAAATATTTTTTTTAAGTTTGCTACTACTTATATTGTGAAAAATTTATATATAGAATAATTATACCGAATAATATCTGTTGATCTGTTGATCTGTTACTTGTTGATCTGTTACTTGTTGATCTGTTAATCTTGAGTTTTATCCTGGTATTCATCATTCCATCTTCTAAAAACTTATTCTTATACAGTTTTCAGATTGCGCTTGTCCGTAAAAAAAATAACCTATTTTACAAAGTTTTTAGTTGGATGTTGGATACATAAAGCAGTAACATCTATAACATCATCATTTCATCTTCTAAAAATCAAATCTCATGCTGTTTTAAGATTACGTTTGTCCGTAAAATATTTAATCTATTTTTCCTAATTTTTGAGTGGATGTTGGATGCATAGAGCAGTAATAAATGCAGAGTAGTTAATCTCCACGAATTCATGAACAATTTGTAATAAGTCATGAGATATTGGTTAATCTCTACCACTTTATGAGGAGTCTAGAAATATTTCAAAATTTGTAAGAGTTAACCAAAAGTTTGTGAAATTCAACGTTTTCACAAACTTTTACCAAAAGTGTGTAAAATCCAATATTTTCACAAATTTTTGCCAACATTTTGTGAAATCCAACGTTTTCACAAACTTTTGGCTAACTATTACATATTTGTAAATATTTCCAGATTCCCCATAACGTTGCAGAGGTTCACAAATATCTCAAAACTTATTATAAATTCTCCATACACATTTGTGATCTTGTGAGATTTGAAAGGACGTTTGAAAATCTGCACGAGTTTATGAAACGTTTAGAGACAAAATTTTAATTATGTATGAATTATTGAAGAGTATATAAATAGTTTAGTGAACATTTAAAGTTTTATAAAACTTTCCGAGAAATTTTGAGGCGACATTTGTAAATGTAGATATAGGAATATTGCAAGATTTTATAAAATCATTTGGAAAAATACTTGGGCAAATTTGTATGATGTATGGTTTTAGGTTTAAGCACTCTCAGGTAATATTATTCTCAATAGTAGTCAGACATAGTTTCCGCCGGTCTGAGCAATTCAAATACTCATAAATTAAAATTTGTATGAGTTTTGATCAGCAGAAACATATAAAAAATGTGTACGTCTATAAAAAGTTTGATTTGTGCAAGTCTATTTAAAGGTAATATGATTTAAATCCTTATGAGTTTATGATGAGTTTGTAGAGGAGAATTGATAATGTTTATGCCCTTATAAAGAATATATAGAGTAAGTAAATAGTGAGGAACCACCTCTTTGGAGCTTTTATTATTATCGCTAGAAAAAAAAGTGAAAATTAAGTACTGTCTTCGAAAACAAAAGTAATAAGTTAAACAAATACGATTTACTAATGTTACCTTGTTTTTATTAAATAAGGTGTAAATTATAATATATTAGAAAGTGTTTTTCAATAATTATGGTACGTTTGTCATTTGTTTTCCAAAGCACTCTTTAATTTTTCCCTTTTGTCGTCAGGCATCAAACTCGATTTTCATTTCATGGTATTTTTAGATATTCGTAAAGAGAAAATCAAATGCTATCAAATTTGTTAATAGAAAAAATAGAAAAATATAATGTTAATAATATAAAAATAATAATTGCCATTTAAAAAATATCCATGACACCACTTTCAATAAGAGTCGCGTCACAAAAAAAAAATTAAACAGTCAAATTGTGGCAAATAGTTATCCATCAAACTTTTGTTTAAAACTTCCTTTTCTAAAACTAATAATAAATGCTTCAGAGGTGGTTCCTTACTTTTAACTCACCCTGAATAAATGTGCATTCAGAGAGAGTTGCAAATATCCAAATCTACAGCGGTTTTAAGAAAAATCACGGTCATCAATTCATCGCGCTATCACTTTACCGAGCCACAATTCACCCCGTCATCAATTCACTCCGTCATCAATTCACCGCGTCATCAATTCATCGCGTCATCAATCACCGCCCCTTCAATTCACTGCGCCATCAATTTACCACTGTCAATTCCTGAATTGATGGCGGAAAATCTACCCGAAACCATCTACTTTTCAACAGCATAGCTACAGCGATCTTCTTTGCTTACTATGAATGCACCATAAGACATCTATAAATTTCAATTGGTAATTTAAGGCGTTACTGAAAGAGCAAGAATTTATGAAAAGTTTGGAAAAATTGGGTCAAATTTATGAAGATTTAGGATAGAACATTGAAAAACCCAAAATTTTGGTTTGGGTTCGTCGCTTGATCGAGCATATGATCTCCAGCGCCATGTTGTATAATTGCATACCATTTCTGTTCCATTAAACATTTTTGAAATCTGCTGCCGGAATATGAAAGTCAGGTTATTGATTATTACAGGGTTAGATATATGTAAATGTAAATGATGTATTTATTTATTTATTATAGGGCCAATTTCAAATATTGTAACATAGAGAATTTGACTCACAATGAATTTAATTTGATCACCTAAAAGATACATTTTTAGTGTTTTTACGAACTTTTTATAAGGAAATATAACTCTTTTGTGGATATTTTGTGGATTTATTTTGATATTTGGTTGAAGATAATTGAGTTAAATATTTCAAAAGGTTTTGGTAAAAAATCGAAGCATAGAATATAATAATACCATATCCGCTGTATGAATATACAGCTGTAACATCAGCTGTAACTCTAAAACTGATGTATGAATTTACAGAGTATCATTAAAATGCTTCATGAACGTGACGTATGGAACTCATGTGTTAGATATATGTATTTTTTTTATAACTTTTAAATGCAAAATTTGGTTGATTACTGTCTTTAAGTAACAAAAAATAATTTTTAATTTGAGTTCAGCACATTATGAAATTTGAAAATTCGCGTGTAACTTTTTAAGTAAGCATTTCTGGTCACATGTCTATAGGAACTTTTTTCATAATTTTGTTACATACGTTACATTCTTGAAGTTTGACCAAGCATTTCAATGGTGTAACTAAAAACTCATATTTTTCATCATATTCATATTTTTTGTAGGAAACTAAATTTCATGCCGCGCTTGTACATATTTTTGAGACTATTTTAAACTGTATACCTCTTACAGGAAACTAAAATCCACAGGTAATTAACAACAATACAATACAAAATTTAGTTTTATTGTAATTATTATAAGTAGGTTTTAATTCTATGCTAAAAAAAGTACCTGAACTACTTAATTATAAACTAAGCTATTCATTAAACTCCCATAATTAATATCTCTTTGCGTAATTGCTAGAATAACGTTAATTTAATCTACCGCATTTCATTAACCGGCGATTAAGGTATTACTGGAATCTCTTGAGCCGACGCTTTGGCTATTGCCGAAGTTACACAACGAATCAAAACCTGAATCGTTTCAGCTACCGCAATACGCATTTAGAGATCTGAGCATTATAAGTAAAATGAGGCGCGTGGTGAATGTTTTTTTTAAATGCACTTTTAATTGGCGTTGCGTAAGTAATTTTTTATAGCCGGACGCATGACACCCACGTTACATTATTTATACTGCAGTCCTCCGCTCCTAATTAACAAGCGAACGTTTTTATTCCGAGCGGATGAATTTCATAAGTCCCGATGCTACAATGGAGCCTGCCGTGATTAATTAGCGGAAGATTTGTTTTGCCAAAGCCTGACTTTTAATTAATGGGTCGGTTTATGAATCGCTTGCAAGCGCAGGTAAATGTCAAGTGTGATCGAGGACGCATCACTTAATTCCGCGTTACAAACGATGGACCATGTATTGGGTTTGTATTAGGAGAAATATCGTACCGAGGACTAATTGCAAGTTGCCATGGAGCGTTGACCCAGTGAAATATCGTTTCTTACAATTGTGTGCGAGTACGTGTGGTGCATACTGCATGTTCGTTTTGTACGCATCCAAGTACTAATAAATTCAGATAAAAATATCTTTAGTGACTGATTAGAGGAGGTACTATTGCGGGCTATATGGTTCTTGAATAATTCATGTGATTCCATCTATGCCTCGTGCAACTATTTATTAATTTGTTATTTTTATAAATTCTTAATGCTTCACGCGAATAATATAAAACTGTGCAATGGTTTCTGAGCATCTATAACAGTATGTACCAAAAACGTCATCATACATTGACTAATTATACAGGGTGGTCAATTTATAGTGTTACAATGTGATATTTAAGAAACTGCTGATTTAAACAAAATGAAATTTGGGATAATGCAATTTGACGTTGGGGGACACTACGTGACGTTATAAACAACGTTGTAACCCTCCTCACTTTTATAGGGGTGGGGGTGACTTTTGAAAGTTAAATGGAAAAGTACGATTTTTTTCCGATTCTTGATGTCGAGGAAAATGTACGTTGTAACCATGATATAATTTAATGTCAATATCAATATTTATTAAATTAAACAAATTGAAAAGCAAGTTTATCTATTTTTCAGTTGTATTTTTCATTTTCCAAAATGAATAAATTTGACTACCAAGTGGATATTTTATTAATTCTGCCCCTTAACCCCTTGAATTACTCCCAAAATCCCACATGGCGTTCCAAAGGCTAGGGTCTAGAAGTCGTCAGACAGGCCAATTGTAAACCTAAAACACCAAAGAAACCCAATCGAATATAGCTCGAAACAAATGAAGATGTGGCGTAAACAGAATAGGGTTAATAAATGTTTAGAGCAAGGTGTCCGTCACTTTGAACATCTATTAAAATATATATATAGTCTGCTCGATAAAAAGACTATAGCGACTTCATTTGTTATTTAATCTTCAACATGTCGAATTAATAATAAGAACGGCATATAAAGAGTATATTGAAAGTAGGTGTTACATTTTTATAATATAATAACCGTTGTAAATATAAATTTTTGTTGATTAAAATCAGTATTCTTTTTACTATGGCATCTGCCCAAAGCTTGCTGCTATAATATAATATGGTGTACACCACCACAAACATATCATATATATTAATAAATGGGACTGTTTAAACTATAAGTTGTCGAAAAAAACAACGAGGACAAGAATGGTACTGATAAAGTTGCGGATAATTATCTTACAGTTTGAAGGGCCCCTAACGAGGACAGGAAAGGTACAATTCAGGTAGTTTACAACAATGTAGGTATCTCTAACAAGCAGATAACTAATTGCCACTCCTTACATAAAATGTTCAAAATATCTTCAAATTCCTACAAAATGCTTCAAATTGCTATAAAAAACGTCAAAATCTGTTAAGTTCAAACCTACAACTCAGAAAACCTGTCAAATTTTCAACAGTTACTACCCGAATCCCTCATTTGTTTAATATCAAATGTGAAAATAATAATAATAATAATATATTTGGTGTCAAATAATGTTTAATAATGTCAAATAAGTCAGATACATGTACGGTACATAAATATATAAATATAAAATTAAATAAATAGATATTTCAAGTCATGGTTCCGAAATGGGAAAATCTGTCTAATTTCTGTCTGAAACTAATAGAATTGGAAAGTTTATCTTCAACTATCCAAATCTGTCAAACTTTGAACTGAAATAGTCTAAATCTGTCAAATTTTTAATTGCGACGATCTGTTTTTGTTAAATTTTCTAGTCAATCTGTCTAGATCTATCAAATTTTCATTTGCAAACATCCAAATCCATCATTTTTTTTATTGAATCTGTCATATATTGCGAAATGTTCAATTGCAACTGTCAAAAAATCTGTCAAATATTTAATTACAACTGCCCAAATCTATCAATCTTTCAATTGCAACTATCAAAATCTGTCATATTTTCCATTTTAAATATTCAAATCTGCCAAATGTTTAATTGCACCTATACATATATTTCAAATTTTCAATTTACAGCATCAACTGACTAGTTTTCAATTGCTTATGTCAAAATTGTCATCTTTTTGACTGTAACTGCCAAAGTTTTGTGAAGTTTTTTCACCAACTATGAAACTATATAATTTCTAACTGTAACTGCCAATATCTGCCGAATTCTTTACAATAGCCACTGTCATATTCTGTAAAATTCAAAGTTCCATATGTGAAAACTTGACATTTTTTGTGACATTGTGACATTTTCAACGGCTACTATCAGAATCTGTATTCTTTTAGATCCTGGTGCGTGCGAATATGTGAAAATATGTCAACCTTTCTACAGAAACTGTCAAAATATGTTATTTTTAACCGTAACTGGTCAAATATGTCGAAACAAAGCAAAATAGAAAAATCAAAGAAAACTCAAACAAATGAGTAAGAGATTCGACGAGTTCAAATGTCATATTAGGCGAAATTCGACAATTAAGGTTTAAAATTCTACGGTGTTATTCATAAAAATTTAAGCCGCGGTTTAACGGTGGTATAATCTTAGTAACCTTGGTAACCCTTTGTAAAACACCGCTAAACCAAGGTTTAAATTTTTATATATAACGCTGTTAGAGTATTTCATGACTGATGATAAAATCCACATAGATTTTGATAATTACAGTTGAAAATAGAAGAAATATTGATAGGCACAGTTCAAAATATGACAAGTTCTAACAGTCACAGTTGAAGATATGGAAAACTTTGATAATTACAGTTGAAAATATGTGAAATTTTGACAGTTACAGTTGAAAGATGAGAAAAATTGAAAATAAGACAAATTTTTACAGTTACAGATGAAAATATATCTTATTTTGACAGTTGTAATTGAAAATCCACCAATAGTTTGTTCCAGAGAATTTCGGATTTAATAGTCTATTAGCTCAAATCAGTTTTTCTCATTTTATGCTGTATGAGATTCGACGAGTTTAAATGTCATATTTGGCAGAATTCGACAATTTAGGTTTAAAATTTTACAGTGTTTTTCATAAACATTTAAGCAGCGGTTCAACGGTGGTTTAATCTTAGTAACCTTGGTAACCCTTTGTAAAACACCGCTAACCCACGGTTTAAATTTTTATGAATAACGCTGTTAAAGTTTTTCACGACTTATGATAAAATCCACATGGACTTTGACAATTATAGTTGAAAATGAAAGAAATATTGATAGCCACAGTTATAAATATGACAAGTTTTAACAGTCACAGTTGAAAGTATGACAAATTTTTACAATTGCTGTTGAAAATATGTGATATATTGACAGTTACAGTTAAAAAGACGCGAAAAATTGAGTCACGTTGAAAATATGACAAATTTTGACAGTTACAGGTGAAAATATAACTAATTTTGGCAGTTGTAATTGAAAATACTACCAATTGTTTGTTCTAGAGAATTTCGGATTTAACAGCCTATTAGCTCAAATCAGTTTTTCTCATTTTATGCTGTAAGAGTTTCGACGAGTTTAAATGTCATATTTAGCAGAATTCGACAATTCAGGTTTAAAATTTTACAGTGTTCATAAAAATTTAGGCCGCGGTTCAACGGTGGTTCTATCTTAGTACCTTAGTAACCCTTTGTAAAACTGATATGACAAATTTTGACAATTACAATTGAAAATATGTGAAATATTGACAGTTACAATTGAAAAGATGAGAAAAATTGAGTCACGTTGAAAATATGACAAATTTTGACAGTTTCAGATGAAAATATAACTAATTTTGACAGTTGTAATTGAATTTACCGCCAATTATTTGTTCCAGAGCATTTCGGATTTAACAGCCCATTAGCTCAAATCAGTTTTTCACATTTTTTGCAAAAAATTCATAGTATAGCCCTACTCAAAATCAGAAAAGGTAAAAGGTACTTAAAATGCTCTACAAGAATACATAAAAAAATGATACCGAGCAATTTAAAAAAACAAGTTTGTGACGTCACAACCAATAAATGAAGGTTTAAAAAAAAATTCACCAACTTGTAGCTAAGACTGTTCCATTTAATAATATATATGTTTGTTGATGGTTACATAACAATTGAAGTCGTGGCAGTCTTGGGCGCTTTTTTGATGTCATTTTTGTTGTCATTGCTATTGACTTTTGTTGTCAACAGTTGTCATTTTAAGAGCTTATGCAAGATATGCTTTTGTTTAAAAAAATAGCTTTTGAGTTATAATATAAACTTCAGTGTTTTTAAATGGCAGTCATAGTTGGCTAGGACATTTTTAAAAAGGATATTTTTTTCTTTTTATAACGATATAAGGTTTGCTATATTTACTTTCATAAATAAATGAGATGCAGGAATTTTCATTGTATAATTTGAATAGAATTTAGTGTAATTAGAATAGAAAAATTAATAGAATTCTCCTAGTAGGAGAAAACACAAAAAAATCTATGGCCAACTCTGTTTTTACTACTCTCTATAATACAAATAGTCCTGTATCGTGTTTATTTCTTAAAGTGAGTAATAATTGCCTTAAAAAGAGTTTTGGAAGAGGGCCTTTATTTATTAAAGTCGGTATAGCAAAGCTGGAATCGCTATAAAGAGAATAACTTGTCCTATTTAAAAATGTCACAGCCAACTATGACTGCCATTTTGCCATTTTGCCATTTTGCCATTTTCAAAAAAAATTGTATTATAACTGAGAAACTGTGGTCTTTTTTCAAAAAACGAAACCATATCTTGCATAAGCTCTTAAAACGAAAACTCTTTCCTCATATTACCGAATCTCTATGTCGTCTTATGGTTTCCGAGATCCCAATACTTAAAGTGAAAAAACTCACCCTGTATAAAATTAAATAATAAATTATGTCATGGTTATAATATACTTTTCCTGGAGGTTTTTCAAACTTGCAAACTTGGTGTGAACGCCATGTGGGATTTTGAGGGTAATTCAAGAGGGTAAGGGGCAGAATTAACAAAATATCCACTTGGTAGTCAAATTCATTTATTTTGACATTAAATTATGTCATGGTTACAACGTAAATTTTCCTGGAGGTTAATAATGGGAAAAAAATCGTACCTTTCCATTCAACTTTTAAAAGTCACCCCCACAACTATAAAAGTGAGGAGGGATACAAAGATGCTTATAATGTCAATTAGAATCCCCCAACGTCAAATTGCATTATCCTACATTTCATTTTGTTTAAATCAGTCGTTTCTTAAATATCGCATTGTAACACTTGAAATGAACCACCCTACAAAGTACCATTTTTTTTTTCATTATTTAGTGATGGCCTATTTCCGGTGCTATGGCCAATTACCGTAACCACCACACTGAGAAATGTTTTCTTCATGGGTTTTACTTTATCCACATCGGGCTTTTTAAGTCTCAAGTTCAATTTAAACAGTACATGGGATCGCCTGTTTCAGTACCAATTTAAAGAAAAGGCACTTAGACTCTAGACTCTTAATGTCTCAAAAAATCGTGGGCGCACGGGGTTAGAACTTACGCTAAGCCTCTAGACCACCATATTATCAAGTTCACGATCAACATGCACGGTTGAAACAGTTTCGCTGCACTAATAAAGTGCGACACCAACAAAATAAAACGCGCAATTTTTTTATACAAGAATCGTTTACTTTTGTGCCCATTAATGTCTTTTACAGTCGGCTTTTGCATTACCAGTCAAACTCATTACTTTCATTCCCTTTTAGCGCAAATTAAGGCGAATTTAAGTGAAATTCCCAAATTAATTAACGCATTCGTTTTACAGCTCCACTAATTAAACACAGAGTTTGCAAGTTGCACGTGCACGGACAAACCGAAAACTTTTATAACAATTTTAATTGGAATTTAGAATGCCCGAGCACCGAATATTAAGTGCCTGCAATTAAGCACGCAGATTTTTTAATTTATAAATCTATTTATCATTATTAACTAAACTAGTATGATTTACATACTTCATATCTATATTTTATTTTGTTTGAGAAGTTGCAAGAAAAATGTGGTATCATAGTTCATCGCCAAGATTGGATTCGGCAGTTTTTGTGTAAAATTAGTGTTTTTAAAAATAAAACTGATTAATTAAATTGTATGAGGAAGTGGTTACTTCTTGGTGAAACATTTTGATTAGGTTAATAAAGAAAACACTTGGAAAAGTTTCACAAGTTTTATAGAATTGCTCTACAATTGTTTCGGCACTGCTGCCATTATCAAGAGAGATAGATTAGAGAATAGAGATTAGAAAAAACTGATTATGTCTTTATGAACTATCAGGTAATTGTCTCTAATTTAATTTTTAATTGATTTACTTCTGTTTGATGGTAATTTTTGCAACTTTGAATACAATTTTCAAATCAATTGCGTGGCAGGTAATAAATCGTAATTACCTCTCATCCTCTCTGTTAATTGAATTAACGCCTAGCTTCCACCCTGTAGGTGGTAGCAATTGCGTTCGGTGCCACCACAGTAATTTTGCGAGGTAATAACGAAAATAGCCCTACGAAGTGACCCGCGGGGATTCTCTTTAATTGAATTAATATTCTAATGGTGTGTAATTTCATGCTGCGCCGGAGCTACCAATCAATTAATAATATGCGCTCGGCAACGCGATTAATAACGCGCTTTGCGCAATTAGCGGGGCGTTTTGCTCCTTTTGCGTGCCGCTTCCGAACCTCCCCTCCAGCTGTGGCAAGGATTAATGCGGCACGACGCCCTGCACATTACGCAACTCCGAGTTTCGAGGATTTTCCCGTGCATTGGAGCTTTCGCTGCACAAGCGTATTTGCATACAATGTGCCATTCCGCGGGCAACGGCGACTAATCAACTTCAAATTAAAAACAACCGGAACGGTAACGAACACCCCGCTCGGCTAATTACAGAGCGAAATCTTCGGCTATAGTTTACGTAATAGCGTGTAATCAATGGCTTTAATACCCGTAATTATTCTCACATTAGCACCGCGGCTCCACCAGGCAATACATCACTTTTCTGTTATGTTTTGCTCACGTTTTCCGGGGGGCGGCGGCCCTTTTATTCGCCGCCAACAGTTTAGAGCGCGCGCGACCCATTATAATCTAATTAGGGCGCAGCTAATTAAGCTAACTCGTGCGGTCGTAATTACGTGCTCCCAGAAAAAAATAATCTCTCAAAAAAATCATGAAATTGAATGAGATTGATTCCACGGCGTTTTTTTTAATATTGCACTGACATTACGTTAATTTAGCAATTAAAATGCGATTACCGCGCACAATTTGCATTTGTATTATAAAATTTACTTTCAATTAATTTTTGAACCCAATGTATAATTACACTCATATTGTAAAGACTTAATATCACCTGAGGAGTGGTTATCAAGACATTAGCTTTAATTGTGGTTTACATATAAGTAATTTCATTCTACCAGCTCCCGCTAGTCGAACGCATTTATACGCGTTGCTTTTGCATCCATATTTGTAGTTTCCCAAGTGAAACTGGATGATGGAATCTCACGCGCGTTATTAATTACCACTTTACGCATCCAAAGCAGGTGTCTGCGTTAATAACATTAATATTAGCTATTGTGATTACGTGGACGTAAGAAATAAGGACGAGATTCTTTCGGCTTCTCCTTGTTTGGGGCTGTAATCCCGGCTCTGCGCGTCATCAAAATTCAGCAGGCTAGCTCCTTCATTTCTGTCAGCGTAAATGCGATTTACTCAGGACGTCGCCCGGACAACAAGACGAAGTTGATTTAGTATCTGCCGCGGTGGTCTGTCAGTTAGCGTTGGTCGCTCTGATACGCGCAGGGGCGGCCGAAGGGGGGCCCCCCGATCGCCCGTTGCAATTTACATTCTGCACGTCATATTCGCTTTTGCGCCGGAACGAACACATTCGATACAGGCGGGCGATACGGGGGCCCCGTTTTAAGAAGTTCATCGTTTTCGTCTCGATTCCTTTGATACGAAAAGGTGACCTTACGCAACCGAAGCGGTAGCCGCAAGGTGGGCGTTATTGAGGTCAAAGGATTTTTCGGTGATTTTAATCGTGTAGAGAGCGGCGTGGCGCAATTCGCGATGCGTGCGGCTCCGGTGCTAAATCAAGATTGAAATGTGCCGCAAATGAAGTGGAATGAACTCGTACTGAAATAAAACTCAACTGAAATAATTGCCTATATTATTACTAAATTCAAAGCAAATAAAGGCATTTTGTATAGTAAAGTATTTTTAACACGCTTATATTGAAATCGAAATTTGAAAGACTGTAAATTTGCAGTCTCTAGAAAAGTTTTTCTATTCTTGATTACTCAAGCTGTCGTTGACAGAAAGTTAGCATAATTGCACTTGTACTACACTTGCACTTGCACTGAAAACAGCAACGAAATATAAACTAATGCACAAGGACAAAACCATTGTTAAGATAGGCACGTGGAACGTAAGCTCGATGGCCCAGGCAGAAAAGGCTTAGAATGCCATAAAGGAGATGGAAAGAATGAACATGTGGATCTTGGGAATCAGTGAGATGAGATGGCCTGCAACAAGCTATGTCAACATCAAGAGCCACATAATATATTACTCAGGACCACCAGATGGAAAACACAAGAACGGAGTAGGGATCATTGTAGAAGACTCGGTGGCGAGACATGTAACCAACTATGTACCGATATCGGAAACAGTAATACTTAAGGTGACCAGACGTGTGACGTACCTGAAGGGCAGTCGGCGCGTTAGGCCGTGGAGCGAGTGGAGGGTCCCTTTGAAGTAGTGACGAGGGCCAGGCTCTCGGTGTCAGAGAGTGGGGGGGGTTAAAAAAAGGCTCCACGTAATTTTACCTCGTTGCTACTTCGTCGCAAGGGAGGCTCCACCCTACCTGTGTGGGTGGACGGCAGACAGTCAGCGAAGTTCAGAAATCACGAACTTCACAACGCTGACCGTTTGGCGTCAACACCACCAGATTTAGATCTCGCAGTGAGAAGAGAAAACTGTAAATGAGATAACTGAGAAAGAAAACTGTAACTGAAATGAATATAGAAAACTGTAAAGAGAAAACGTGGGGGGAGCAAAAAATAACAGGTGTGAGTTTGGTATGGTAAGATGGCGTTTATTCGCACACACAAATGACAGACACCGTGTCTACGCTCCTGAAAACAAATACCTCCGAGCGCCACCCTTTCGCGCAGGGTTTACTCTATTCGGCCGAATAAAACAAGCTCCTAATCGCGCGATTGAAAGGGCAGAGGGAGCGACCTTTCTCGTACACTAGCGCAAAACACGTACGACACGAAACACGTAGACGCAATTTACACACAAGAATAAACAGAAAAGTTAAATAAAACGGTCTGGCTCAACTTGAGCACAAAAAAAGTAACTAGATATATTTAGATCTCTGGCCTGTGTTATCTGGATGGTCTCGCCGTTGGCTGGGTTCAGCCCCGGGATGTCGGCGGTTTCCGTCGACGGCGTCTGGGCCAGGTCCGCGGCTTCCAGCCAAGAATGGTTCTGGCCGAGCGGTTTAGCCCGTCGCCAAACGCTCGGGTGTTACGAGCGTGTTCCCTGCCCTGTAGTCGGTGCCTCAATCCCCCTCAAGGGTGGTTAGCTGAGAACCGTTGATTATTCCCGTAAAACGGATGGTGAAATACCTTATCTGCAACGGTTCTTCTGGCACGATCTATCTTGGGCACGAGTCAATTTAGTTCTGCGTCGTGGCGGCGCTTCCGCCGGTGAATTTAAAAATCGCTCACCGGGGAGACGCGTCACCACAACAAAAAAAAATGCAAGCATGGTTGCCTACCGTGCAGGTCCATACGTCCGTTAATTATTAAAAAGCCGTTTCTGCCAACGCTATTTTTGGACCGTTACAGACGTCCCGATTTTGGCGGGACAGTCCCGATTTTTAGAAATTTGTCCCGCGTCCCGCGACGTTTGAAAAAAGTCCCGACTTTTGAAAGATTGGGTTTTTTTCGGGGTGATGTTTATTCGCTATTTTGAAGTTATCAGCTTATATATTTTGCCAATATCTGTATTTGGTAGAGGCGCTGCAGCGGCCAAAGTACAAATCGGTACTTTAAAATCATGCCTCGTATTTATTATATTTGTAAATTTGACATTATGTTTCATGTTGTTAAAAAAAATTGTAATATAATATTATACAGGGTGTCTCCTAAAAAACGCCGCAAGCGTTAACTTCTTTATTTATTGGCCGATTTCAATAAAATGAAAACAAAACTAACATGTCTACAAAGGGGCCCTATTTTTTTTTGCAAAATCTACAGACTATCGCTGAGTCAATGAAGGTTGATTCTGCAAAAAAAAAGAAGAAAATTAGGGTCCCTTTGTAGAACATGTGGAGATATTTAATTTTGTTTTTGTTTTATTGAAATCGGGCAATAAATAGTTAGGGAGTTATAGAGTTATTGGCCAGCGGCGTTTTTTAGGAGACACCCTGTATATTTTGCGTTCTTTGTTAATTAATTTAAAAATCACCCCCCCCCCCCCCCATTGGTAGAAAATAACTACCAACACAAGATTCGACATTCGTAAACTAAAGAAGACAACCACAAAAGCTCAAGTAGAAAAATAACTAACAGACACATTTGTAGCAACAAACTATACCACATGCACAGAAGATGAGATACAAAGAGTAAATTCAAAAGTAGAAAAAAATAAGAGAAAGCTCCTAAAACCAGAAAAATGCATCATACGAAAATCCTGGATGACAGATGAGATTCTGCAATTAATGGAAAGGAGAAGAGGCTTCAAGAACACAGATAACATACAGCATAATAGAACATACAAAATAATTACACAAAAGATAAGAGAAGCAAAAGAAAAGGAAACGAAACAGAAGTGTGCAGAGATAGAAGCGTTGCAGATCAAACTTGATATTTTTAACGTACATAGAATGGCGAAGGAAGTTGCTAAAACATACAAAAGAAAAGAAGTGAGCAAACTCGTTGACAACGACGGGAACATACTAATAGACAAAAACGCAATAAAGAACACATGGAAGACATATATCGAACAACTATTCCAAGACGAAAGACCAGAAATTCATCATATACAGCCAGAAACAGGCCCAAGCATTCTGAAAGACGAAGTACGAAATGCCACAAAACAAGTTAAAGACGGTAAAAGTCCAGGACCAGACGGATTCCACGCTGAATTTTTGAAACTACTAGACGACGAAGGAATTAAATAGCTAACCGACATCCTTGATAATATCTACAACACAGGTGTAATACCACAAGAGTGGTTGGAATCAGAATTCGTAAAACAGGCATGGGCAAAAAGATGCGATGAATATAGAACAATAAGCCTAATGAGCCATCTATTGAAAGTGTTTATAAAAATTATACATAAGAGAATATACAATAAAGTGGAAAGACAACTGGGACCCACACAATTTGCATTTAGAGACGCAGTCGGGACAAGGGAAGCTCTCTTTAGTGTGCAAGTATTAGTACAGAGATGCAGAGACATGAGTTGTGATGTATACGCGTGTTTCGTTGATTATAAAAAGGCCTTTGACAGAGTCCAACACCAAAAACTGATACAAATTCTGGAAAACACAGGAATTGACGACAAAGACCTCAGAATAATTACAAACCTATACTGGAACCAAACGGCAAGCGTAAGAATCGGAGACGATAGCACAGAAATAATAAAAATTCTACGCGGTGTGAGGCAGAGATGTGTACTGTCTCCTTTGCTATTTAACATCTATTCTGAAATCATATTTCGGGAAGCCCCAGTAAATACACAAGAAGGAATTTCTTTAAGCGGAAAACGTATAAACAACATCAGATACGCAGATGATACCATGCTCATGGTCGGCAACATAGAAGACTTACAACTAATAATGAATAGCTTAATAGTCACTAGTCATAGATATGGACTAGATATCAACATGAATAAGATCAAATTCATAATTATAAGTAAGTACAACCTACAACACCACCAACAGCAACTGGAGCTGGAGCAGGGGAACATCGAAAGAGTTAAGAAATATGTATATCTAGGCACCGTTATTAATGAGCAATGGTACCAGACACATGAAATATAAAGCAGGATTGAAAACAGCAGAAATATATTCATTAAAATGACTACAGCCTTTAAATGTCCTGATCTAACTATAGACACCAAAATGAGACTCTTACGCTGCTACGTATTCTCTGTGTTATTTTATGGAATGGAAGCTTGCACGCTGGCGGTTGCTAACACAAAAAAAAAAATAGAAGCATATGAAATGTGGCTCCACAGAAGGATATTAAGGACATCATGGAAAACCGTATTACCAATGCCGATATACTAAGAAGAATGGTCAAAACGACAGAAATCCTGACCACGATTAAAACCAGGAAACTACAATACCTGGAATACATCATGCGCAACTCTAGTAGATACGGACTCCTTCAGTGCATACTACAAGGCAAAGTTGAAGGAAAAAGAAACATTGGGAGAAGACATATCTCGTAGCTTAAAAACTTGAGGAGTTGGTTCTCCACGACAACCACAGGCGTCTTCCGGGCAGCTGTGAACAAAGTAAAGATAGCCAATATGATAGCCAACATCCGCAACAGATAGGCACTTGCAGAAGAAGAGGCTTAGTATCTTCCTGTCCTGCTTATTGTTGATTCACATCTTTAGAGATGGGTGATAATTATTATACTAATGATGAAAAATGGATATGCTGAAGGTCATCGTTAGATGCAACGATAATTCTAGAGAAGCTAGTATCAGTTTGGAAACATGTATCCAGCAAGAAGACAACCCAAGATTATCACACTTTTGCAAGACTTGAATAAAATTTACGAAGAAATGGAATATTTAATAATAAATTACGAATGGTAAGAAATTAACACGAAGGAAAGTAATGAAGTTTTGATATTGGCCAATTTTCGAGCACATCCACGAAATTCAATACGTGAAGCAGTGGCTGCCTTAAGAATAAGTCGGTATAAAATATTTTCTATTCTAAGAAGACATAAAATGAGACCGTATAAAATTAAATTAGTACAAGGTTTAAGAGATGATGATTCTAACAGGAGGAAAATATTTATTAATTGGCTTAACAATAATCAACATTTATTAAATTTCATTCTTTGGAGCGATGAATCTAATTTCAACAACCACGGAATCTCCAACCGAAAAAATCGACCATTACTGGAACACTGAGAATCATCGTCAAATTCGGGAATGTAGATTCCAACACAGATCTGCAGTTAATGTGTTAGGTGATACTGGGTTAGTATCACTTGTTACTTGTTGTGTGTTAGTAACGCACAACTTGGCGTGTTAGGTGATACTATAATAGGTACTTTTTTTTTATTAAAGGAACATTGAATGCGGAGCGATATGCCAACTTTCTTATGACAGAATTCGAAGATTAAATAATCCCATTCTCCTATCACTGAGCACATTTTTTAAGTGTGAAAAGCTTCTCTCCACATCCACACTTGTAATCGGTGCATATTTAAATTTGGGAACAATTGTAACATTTATCAGCAAATCTTCCACGAAATCTCCTTATAAAACTGTTGATATTTTTTGTAACTCGCCAAACCCTTCATTTTTTGACAAAACTGCATCACATTTTTTAAAATAATCTCTCCTATAGATCTCCGTACGTTTGAGACGTCGTTCCTAAAATCTTCAACTCTTTGAACCGCATCTACCAAAGTTGTGTCCTATGCTTGGAGTTTATCAATCGCTTTGCTGTAGTTGGAAACTGCAGTTGGTTTTTAGGAATGCTAAATTTTGTACAACCCTCCTATCTTTAAAAACTTTGTGGCATTCATTAATTGCCTCTGAAACATTTTCGGAAAACTCTAATACAAGCTCCTTAAATGAATCGAAATGGTCGCCATAATAGCAGGAAGCATCTAGCCACGTACCCCATCTAGTTATAACCGGTGTCGGAGGAAGAGGTACATTTGGTATTCTTTGCCTAAACATTTCAACGCTCAGTGGAGCTTTTATGAAAAATTTCTTCCCGGTTTGTATCAAATCATTGACCAGGGGAAATTGCAATCTAATCGTTTCAGCAACTCGATTAAAACCATGTGCCAAACAGGTGCAATGTATTAATTGCTCATAAAATACGTTTAAATTAGAATATGCCTTCAACATATATGCAGCGACATCAGAAATCATCAATAATAATTGATAATTTGGTACGGGGTGTGGCAAAAAAAAAGTTAGTCCATCGTGAACGAATTTGGCAACGGTATTGCCATTTGTTTTTTCTAACTGCTTGGAACTAATTAAAAATGCATTGTTGGAGTTTTCGTTTAATATTCCAATCATTAAATGGGCGATTTACCGACCACATGAATCAGTAGTTTCATCTGCACAGAACCATAGTAATTGTTGCCAATTTTCTTTTTTATTTCCTCAATACTGTGTTTATATACTTGCTCGACATAGTTTTTGCGAATGGTTGATTCGGCAGGAATATGTCTACCGGTGTATTTTAGTAAAAAAGATGTAAACATACTATTATCTAGCTTTTTTAACGGAATGTTAGAAGATACCACGGTATTGCTACCACGGTATTGCATAAATGAACGTAAAATTCCTTTTCATTCTATGTAGAAGAACTCGCAAAAGACTCGGAAATAGTTTGCTGGGTACTCAGGGTACTGCTTGCAGATTTGTGTTTTTTTTAATTTTCCAGGTGAACTGTTGTTTTGATATGTTGTGGTATGTTAAATTTTTTCTCGCAGTTAATCTACAACATAATACATGCTTGTACCTAGGCCAATAGCAACACAAAATAAAACTTACCAGTATGATACAAGCCCTGCAAATTAATTTGCCGTTCTCATATTTTAATTCAGAATGTCCACGTATCCATTCATCGACGGAAGGTTTACTTTCGGCATTTTATAGAAGAAAACTTACAAACACGTAATACACACAAGGCACAAGCCCAACGCACTGAAGATTGAGATAAATTGGACTGAATTGATAGCACACTTGCCACAGATGCGTTCTGTGCACGTAAAAGTAGGGTAATCCCCGAAATAATCAACCTTTGTTTACCAAATATCACGTACGCATGCTCGCTTTGTTGATGATTTTGTGATAACCAAGTACTGTAGACGTAGTAATGTTAATACTGAATTCTCATTACAATAATATGCAACAAAATATATTCCTAGCTAATATAAATTGTATGCTATAAAATTGAGAAATAAGCAAATAAGCACAAAAAATAAGGAAATATGGACAAAAAATGCATTAAAGCAATTATAAGCTTAAAAACTGAAAATATGCATAAAAGCACAAACAAATTTGTCGCGTTACTTCATTTGCTGAAATTCGTATAGATAGATACGAGGTCGCTTTGGTCAGCTATTAAAACTGATGTATAGCAGAATACCTAGAAATCCGCGCCTTGAATATGATATTTCATTCGGAACTTAAAATTAAAAATTAAAAACCTGTAATGTAGTTTGGTGCCATACGCTAAATACATCTGTAGAATATTTAACTTAATACTTATGGAATTTACAATAGTAAATTCAGATATGGAGTCATTGAAGAATTTTACTACTATGTGAATAGGTACACGAATCGAACGCAAGGCTGATCAAGGCTGATGATAGAAGCCGCTATCTTAATTCGCTACTATACTAGGGTAATGTTTTGTTTGCAGTTTTGTGTATTGTGTATTTGGTTGGGCTTGTTAATCTGCACGTATTTCAATATACCCCCCGTGAATGCGAGACAAGATACTTCGCATTCCGTCGCTGCTATTCAATTCGTCTCCGGTCGCAATTATAAAGTGAAATTATTATTTAATAAAAATACCGTTGTAAAAACTTCATTGTGCATAATTGGGCGCGTGTTGGCCGCCGCACATGCGGCCCCGCCACAATAAATAATGGTCCTTTGTGCGGGCATAATTAAAAATGCACGCCTATGTCTCGTATGCAAAAATCGAGCCGAAATTCGCGCCAGTGACGGCGCGGGGGACGGGTATTCGGGGTACGTGGGGCAGCGGGCGCGAGGGAGCGACATACCGCGAATTTATAGTCCGTAAAGATGCCACCCATGGAAGTTTGTTGTATTAATAAAATTTGCATGCGGCCATAAAAAAGGAGGCGCATCGCGGAAACCGCGACGGCCCCCAAGTGATTGAACGGTCAGCGTGGGGACCGGCAAGAAATTGCGAAATTGCGAAATTGCACGGGGTCGGGCGAGGGATTTAATAAACACGTTATTTTATAATGTATAATTAATAATTTCGGTCATTAATGCATTCCGTGCCCCGGCCGCAGGGCCGTGCGCAATTCAATTAACATTCGCGCGCCCTGCCCGCGGCCAGCATCGTCGCCGCTCGTTTTATTTCCTTTAATTGATAATTATTGGACGATTTCCCCCTAATTGGCCTACAGGGTGGTCCTCCGACAGTTTTACATATATACCCCGGCGCAAAAAGTCAACCTACCGCACAAGCAAAAAACACCAAATTACCCACGAAAAACGCATTAATGAGTCCGTAATTGCGAGTTTTAACACATTAAATTTATACGGCAATTTAGATAAAAGTGAAAACCGAGGACCGAAAATAAACGGCCTTCGGTCGTGCGCAAAAGTTCCACACAAGCACACCACGACCGTTTATGGTGGCTTCGGGCCCGAGGTGCGCCAGGATCGTTTTCGCTTGTCAAATCGGATCGCATTAGTTAGGCATTAGAATGACAAAACGGTGGACTTATCGCCTGAATTATAGCGCGGGGGCGGCAGTTTCCCAATACACTTGTTTGGACAGACTTAACGCGCAGGGGCTAATCGCCGCCGACTTTCCTAACGGGAGCACCAATTTGGGCGCAGTGATATGTGTGACAAGACCACGTTAAATCGGGCATTAGGATTGTTCACGGTTGATAAAATCTACATCCACGTTATAAGAATTGTAGGAGTGATTTTGTTGTGTACGTCCAAAGTCCATATGACTTGATTTGTTTGGGTCACTGATATATTTCTATAACCAGTGGCGTATCTAGGGTGTGGCAGGCATGGCACGTGCCAAGGGCGCCACCTGAGAGGGTGGAGCAAATGGAAGAAAATCCGCGGGGTGATCCGTAGCCTATCTCCTTGACTCTTTTGATACTTTTGTTCTTTACTTGATAAGACTGGTATACAAGTTTTTGGACTGGAGCAAACAAATAGTGTTTTTAAGGTAATTTGGTGTGCTGAATTCGAATCTATAACTGTTTTTTTTTCTATCAGGTCAGGTTTGCGAGATATAAAATATCATTGTTTTCGAATGTTTTTAGTGAAAAATCGTTAATTTATTCAAAAGTAAATGGCAGTGTTTGAAAATCGTTTGTATTTATCTGGGTCAGTTTCACGTATTAGAGTCGCATTAGTTGATCATTTCTTTTAATTTTTATTAAATCTAGATAAGCACGTTCTCCTTATTCATCACTCACCGCACCCAGGTTTTGTGGAAAAAAGTTGAATGCAAAAAATGCATCTTGAGTGTTATCCGTTCACCTAATTCACAATAATTTTTCAATAATTCAGTAACAATTTGTCTGTAGTTATCAGTTTTCTTGTTTCCAAAGAAACCATCTACCATGCTTTTCAAAGATTTCCGGACTGCAGATTCTTTCTCTGATAATCATTGTGAGAAATAATCATCATTCAATAATTTCCTGATCTGAGGACCAACAAATATGCCTTTTTTAATTTTAGCATATGAAATTGTAGGAAAAACTGCTAACAAATGTTTAAGAGCAGCACCATCTTTATTCAGAGCCTTGACAAAGTTTTAGAAAAGACCTAGTTTTATATGCAGTAGTGGAAGTAGAACGTCATTTGGATCATTTTATGGATTATTTGAAATGTTTTATTTTCCAGGAGAATACTCTGTTTTTTGTGGCCAATCTGTTCTGGTGTAATGATGACTTGTAGCTCGACTATCCCATAAACAAAGGAAACAACAACATTTTGTGAAACCTCCTTGCATGCCAGTTAACAAACCTATGACCTAAATAAATTTGATTTAATAAAAACTTGGAATTTACGATATACATAGAACATTCAGTCACATATCTTTTAAGCACCACATTTATGATCTTCGTATTTGAGTAAAGTTAATATTTTAGTCATTGATTCGTAATTTTCCTTAGTATTAGCAGCATGAGCAATTGATACGGATGTTTTTTATTGCCATTGTGTAAAAGAAGAGCCTTTATACTGTACTTAGAGCCGTTAATGAATAATCTCCATTCATTTTTGTTCATAGGGTTGGTTCATTGTTTGAAATAAACCTTGAATGTCATTACAGTAGAGAATAGTGTTTTTCTTCTCAAAATATGCAGCCAATTCCAAGATTATTTCTCTATAAACTGTTAGTTTCGTCCCAACTGCAAGATGTTTCCATTGTTGCATACGTGCAGCCAATAATTCTGCGTCTTGCTTTGATAAATGTAAATCACGAGCTAGATCATTAAGTTCAGTCTGAATTACAAAATTACATTCATTAGACTCATACAAACTACAACTGCTAGGAACAATGTCATTGAAAGATGATTCAGAATCACTGCTTGTAGTACCAGGAACGACTGGCAATTGATGATTTGGTAAATGTAGAACTGGTTTTGAAACAGATTGAACATTGGCGTATTGCACACTTGTGCGATGTTTCGTATTGATCCCAACAACTTTTGATAAACAAAAATAACAATCGGTTTGGTGATCACTTTGATCTCTCTATATTACTGGTAGTGAAAAGTTGAAATATTTCCTCTCACCATTCAACCACTTGTATAAAATAGCTCTGAAACTATTGCAAAACAACAGCAAAACCAACGTAATGTAAATATGCATATTTCAACGGTTATGTTATTGCATGCCCCCTTTTCCAACCATATATTATCCACAAACAATGCATCAATGACTTGAATTAGTAGTAGTAACACACGATCTACTTGACATATTTAAGCACTACTATTATGAAGATAGAGAATAAATGTTGGTTCCCGTCAAATTATTTTACAATAGCACCGTCCATGCGACACAAAAAGAAATAGACCTGATAGCGCAATTCTGGTGGTAAATTTGAATTCTACGCACCCAAATTACTTCGAAAACGTCCTCCTCTTTTCCAGTCAATTTTTTTATTTTTGTTTGTAGACCAGTGTAATTGATAGGTAAGAGATTTGTTTGTGCATATTTAAAATTGAAACAATTTTTTGTTCATCATAATATTGAGTTTAGAAAGTTTAGGTACGTACTATTCATAAACTAAAATGCACAAAAGATGAGCATTGACCCTTTGCGAAGAAAAAGGAAAGTGGAGCTGAAGGACGAAAAGAAAAAACTTGGAAGTGCAAGAAACTCAAATATCCACCAAGTTTTTTATGACTTTTCTGGAAAAGCCTAGAATAAGTAGTAAGTAAGTAATAAGTGGATCAAAAAAAGACGATTTAACAAAACATATCTATATATAAATGAGTTTGGTAAAGAATTGAGCTTTAAAGTTAATTAAAAAAAAAACAAAATTTGCTTATAAAAAGATAACGTTTTCATTGATTTGGATGTTGTTTGGTATGACAATTTATACGGGTATAACTCATATTTTGATATAATATTGTTATTATCAGCAGACCGGTTGTGTATAAAACAAGTGAGGCCCAACATTAATATATTCATATTTTTTAATGACAAATCAAATAACTTTAAAACAATCAAATCGGATGCATGCATTCATTATTAAGCTTTTTTGTATCTTTATAGTTTTTGATATCTGTTACAGTATCGACACAAAAAAAATAAAATATGAGTGACTGCGCTACACTCGTTTGGAAACAAATCATCAGTGAACAGAATTTTTCTTTTCTGCAGATTACAATTAAATTGCGTAAGTTTCAATGATAATTTCGTAATTTTCATTGAAAATGCCGTAATTTTAATTGAAAATGTCGTAATTTTCATTGAAAATGTCGTAATTTTCATTGAATTTGTCGTAATTTTCATTGAAAATGTCGTGTTTTTCAAGCAGCTTTTGTTATTAATATTGACAGCTTTTCCCTTAAAAAATACACATTTTTTTATAAAAATCGAATAACTTAGTGCTGAATGTGTTTTTATTTACAAAGCATTCATAATTTTCTATAAAAAAATGTAGGCTACAAATAAATTGCGTGATTTCCAATGTTGTGAAAATTTCGTAATTTCCATTGAAAATTTCATCATTTTCCACCAGCTTTTGTTATTTATATTCTTCAGCGTTGCTAGATCCACTAAATTTTGGATATATATTTCTAATAACTTCTGTTGTTTTATTTTATTGACGACAAAATTTTGCAAATTTCTATAAAAATTTGAGTACTTTGCTGCTGAATATATTTTTATTCATAATTTCCCTGAAAAATGGCAGGTTACAATGAACTTGCGTAGCTTCTGTTAAATATTCGGAACTTCCATTGAAAATTTCATCATTTTCCGCTAATTTTGTTATACAGGGTGGCAGACCTATTATTCGGACTATTGCTGCTAGACTAAAAAAAAAATGAGGAAATAGTCTCATTGGAAGTTATTGGACACTTGATACTTTTTGAAATTAATTTCCGAGTATACAGAGTATACCATAAATCCGGGACATAACATATGATCTCATTTTTAAATGGAACACCCTGTATATTCGTTCAGTTTTGGAATCTGCTTCATGTGGGCTTCACAAATAATTTTTATTTTTTGGGATCAGATAATAAGTTGCCAAGTTATTCACAATTTAATCAAATTTAACGAAAAATCATGGACCTGGGAAAAAATTCAACAATACCTTATTATAAGAGATCAACGGAAGAATCTGGGTATGCAAGTACCCATGCAATGTGCCAAAACATACACAGTATTTTGAGTGCATTATAGTGTGCATTATAGTGTGCATTATAGAGTGCATTATAATGTATTAAGGTGGTTGTGATTAGCAAATGAGACATTCAGTCTAAATATATTGTTATTCAGTTTGGTGTCCTTGTTGCCACCAATAAATCATTGTGCAGACTAAACGCATAACTATAATTATGTTTTCATTAGTTCATATTTCGTAAAGGTGGATCAGAAGAAGTTCGCTGAATCCTAAACAGAATATAACCTATTCATTTGTAAATATTTAATGACGTCAATTAGTTATTGCTAATATCGGATGGCATTTCGCCGCATTCCGCCGCTGACAGGCCCATCCATCGAGCAAACGGTGGCCGTGTTTTTCGCCATTCGGGAGTCGAAACGCATCCCGAAAAAACGGCCACATAATGATGCTCATAATGGAACGTCTGCATTACGACCGGGTAGCAGAAATATTGATGCGAGCGTATAAATAAAACATGCACTAATGCTTATGTTGATTCTATTTCTGTCGCACAAAAAGTTTGATATGTGGCATTATTTGTATTGCAACAATGGCTTCATTATACATGCAAGCCGAATGTATGCGACTCACGTTCTCTAGTTAGCCGCCCATCTTTATGAATACCATCATGTTAACAATAGTGTAGCCATCTCGGAAAGCGCCGGCCATCGTGTGCTCGCTTTTTGTGGACCCGCCGTTGTGCGTGCGACTAGGGGGGCGGATGGCGAAATGACCATGACCATGAGGAGACCAACTCATCCTAATGAAGCGATCGCCGTATATTACAGGGACAGAGAACCGTGGATAATCGAGAGGACGACCCAATTCCTCTTCATTAATGGCCCACGGTTTTATGCAATCGATAAATTAAGGATTAACGCACTCAAAGATGCACCGCTATTAACGAGGGGAATTATTTACGGAGCATTTTCGGTGGTGATAATCCCGAATTATGTGTGATGTAAACGGGGCAGTATCGAGTAAATATCACGCTGACAGGTCCCGCTTTCTTTATGAAGGTGCCACATATTATTCGGGATTAGGACCAGACTCCACCGTCCAAGCGTACAGAATGAGGCGAGCTTAGCTTAAACATCTTCAGGCGTCCCCGCCCAAACCCCCAATACATCTAATTAGGCGAAATTTTAATTGATGCTGCCGAACTACCGAGAAAGTTGGGCGATGCGATACTTCGCAGTTACGTGATGCAACCGTCCCTTTAAGGAATTCGGCAATAATGTCAGCGACGCGGCACTCGTCGGCCTCCAAAGAAAGCAGATTACTGACACCGACAAAAAAATTGATGATTTCATAACAGTCGGCAACTTATCACCGGTGGAGGAGAGTTCGTTTGTTCGCGTGTCCTTATGAGAGCGGATTGCAGCACAAGTCCTGAAATGTTAACCGGCCTAAAAGTCAAAGTTTGTGAAATCACATTAAAATATATAATAAAGTAGGTATTGTAATTCCTGCAGGCCGTCCAGTGCAATCATTAAAATTGCAGAATTGCATTAAAATGCATACCCAGAAGCTGATTCAATGCATTGCTACATGACATGTTCCTTTATTTTAATCATTGATTGCCATACGATGATGTCTATCTGCTGCTGTTAGTTTCTTGAGATTGTTATAAAATAGTTGTTTTAGGCCGAAGTCAAAATAGAAAGACATACCTATACTATCTGCAAAAAGGGTATCGAAATGAGAAACCTTATTACTAACACAACACTTCTAAAAATAAACAGAAATGTGTGCCTACACTAAAATAAAAAAGAACGTTTCTCCTCTTCTGATATATCCTCGACAGCATGGCAACATAAGACTCGATTACAATATTGCCCAACAATTTTTATCTAAACTTCTCATCAACCACTATTAAAATATTCAATAATGAAACGGTAAGGCAATCACTGAATTAATTATCCATTGTTTCAAGCTACAGATCCCATATCTTCATAATTTCTGATGTAAAATGCGTCCTGATAAAACTTCGTATTCCCGTTATTCTGGAAGACACGAGTCGGACGTGAGCGTGGATCATCGAAATAATCTAGCATTTTTCTCTCGTCCCCCGGTCATTTTTGTTTCCAAGAGCGCTATGCAGATTTTTCCCAGTTCCTTTGTCGCATGCACCGAGGGGGTTCAGAGGTCGTTTGGGCGCGACACGCACACCACTCTACGTGCTCCTTTGATGTGGCCGTCATCCACTCGACGACGCGAAGCTCCTCTACCTCCAGAAAAAAACGCCGTCACCGAGAGTAATTCGCGCAGCATCCTGGGGATCATCTTCGCCGAAGGCACGACCTGATCGACACTGGACTCAGGCTCCTTATACGTCCCGACGATAATAATTTAATGAAAACATAAATTAACCTTCCCATCTGCATACATTACCGGGTTACGTGCCTCCTCATCGCTCCGACCTCCGCTGAATTATCCTGCGATAACTTCATTTAAGGAAAACGCCGAACGCCATCCATCATAATCCATCGGGGCTAATTAGTAAACGTGCAATCAGCGAAAAATGCGCCGCGGTCCAGTTTTTAATTAATAACGGCACGGCGAATTAATTAGTGTACGTGAATGGAGTTTAATTTGGACCGAAAAGAATCTTAAATTGAGACGAAAAAACAATGTCGACAAATTGCTGCTAAATAACGAGTTGTTATATTGAAAAAAAAACCTATACATACTCCAAATATTAAGAGAAAATCACAGTTACTTAATAACACAAGCGAATGTAATTACAATATACCGATCAGAGACGTAATTAACCACCATTTTGAGCAAGTTGAAAATGAGCTTATTATAAATCTTAATAAACCCATTAAAAATGATTATTATCAATTATATAGTGATTGTCTAAAAAAAAGTGGTTAATAAATGCATCAGAAGTGTATTTTCTGAGGATAATTTGGCAGAAATAAGTACTAGAACATGTAAATATGAAGTTGATCATAAAAAATTCGAACGTAGAAACAGAATGAAGGCAAAATGGTGGTGAAAACATGTACTGAAATGACTCTCCTCGGAAAACAATTAAAGGAATGTTTGAGATGGTTTGAATGTGTTAATAAATGCATCAGAAGTGTATTTTCTGAGGATAATTTGGCGGAAATAAGTACTAGAACATGTAAATATGAAGTTTATCATAAAAACATCGAACTTAGAAACAGAATTAAGGAAAACTGGTGCTCAAATTATGTACTGAAATGGCGATCCCAGGAAAAGAATGAAAAAAAAAAAAATAATGAAGTTGATCTTAAAAAATTGGAACGTAGAAACAGAATGAAGGAAAAATGGTGGTGAAAACATTTACTGAAATGGCTGTCTTAGGAAAACAATTAAAGAGATGTTTGAGATGGTTTCAATGTGTTAATAAATGCATCAAAAGTGTATGTTCTGAGTATAGTTTGGCGGAAATAAGTACCAAAACATGTAAATATGAAGTTGATCATAAAAAATTCGAACTTAGATACAGAATTAAGGAAAAATGGTGGTGAAAACATGTACTGAAATGGCTCTCCTAGGAAAACAATTAAAGAAAAGTTTGAGATGGTTTCAATGTGTTAATAAATGCATCAGAAGTGTATATTCTGAGGATAGTTTGGCGGAAATTAGTACATGTTCTAGTAAATATGAAGTTGATCATAAAAAAATCGAACTTAGAAACAGAATTAAGGAAAACTGGTGTTCAAAATATATACTGAAATGGCTATAACAGGAAAAGAATGAAATAAATGTTTGAGATGCAAGTGAAATTTTAATTCCAAAAATGTTTCTTGATGTATGATTACTTTCAATGATGCAGAAATGCTTAAACAGGTATTCGTATTGAAATAGTTTGATGTTCAGAATTTAGTGATAAATAAGTAATTCTGAATGCAAATGAGATTGTTTAGTAATTGAAAATTGAATAATTTGGTGCTTGGTTAATTCATAGTCATTTTTTATTTCACTTTACAAGATGAATATCACAAAATTGTTGTGGTATTTTTATAGTAGAAGTAGTAGTAATACTATATTATTGTAGTACAGTATACCTATATTGTCGAATTTGTATATTTTGTAAAATTAAGTTTCATTGGGTAAGGTGAAACGTAATGCATGTACCATAAGCAGTCGTATGAAGAGATTATGCAAGATATGCTTTTGTTTTTTGAAAAAACACCACAGTACTGAGAGTATTCAATTATGGCAATTATGGCTTTGACATTTTTAAAAAGGACAAATATTTCTCTTTATATCGATACAAGGTTTGCTATACTTTGATAAATAAATCAATAAGCAATCTTCGAAAATTAACGTTATGATAATTATTACTTACTTTGACAAATCAACATGATACGGGCAGGCGCGGTCATACTTGTTTCATAAGGGGGGGAGGGTCAATAAATAGAAAGAAAACACTATTAGTTTCCAATCACATAAAAAACACATACAAATGTAAATATATAATGTAAATAATGTATTTGAGACGATATCATTGGCGTGTTTTATATCGATATTTTTAGTCTGAAGTATTGCACTTAGTGGTAAATTCACACCTAATGTACTATTTAGACAATTCAAGGTTACAATAAATTCACAACTTGTTATAGAAAATATTAGAGTTTTAGCTTTGCTTGAAGATTCTGATTCTTTCCTATTCTCTAAACTCTAATACAGCATTATGCCTCTCAATCCATCTAGTTTTATATAAATGAGTCAACTTTCCTTCTAATTTTGTCTCCAATACAAAATTTCTATTGGAAAATGATGAGAAAAATGCTATGGTTTGTTTCATTATAGCCATGGCATTACGAACTTGCATCACATTAGAAGCTTTAGATATGCTCAAATTTAGAGCGTGGTCATAACATGTAGTTCTTGTAGCAAATTAAAAAAAAATCTGAAATTGTTTCACAACACCTCTTTGCTCAAAAGTCATTACAGAACATCCATCGGTGTAAACTCCAATACAATGTATTTGTGATAAATTGATATGATTTAAATAATTTGTGACGGTGTCCCCAATAACCGTTCCACTCAAGATTGGCTATAAACTGTCTGAGTCGACTTTATACTTATCTTCGTGACAATCCACAAAATCAATAAAATCCTCCCTGACGCTGGAATCTTTATCAATATAGCGTAATATGATTGATATTTGGGAAATGTTGGAAACATCTGTAGTTTCATCAAATATAACACTAGTAGTTCGCACATTTAATACTTTCTAAATTATTTTTCATTATTTCGTCTTTGCAGCATGATATAATTAGTTTTATCGGTGATATTTTTTCAATGTATGGGGGGGGGGCATGGCCCTATGCCCCCACCCTCGGATGACAGCGCCTGGATACAGGACTATTTGTCTTATTGAGAGTAGCAAAAACAGAGTTTGCTATGCATTTTTTTTTCCTATTACTAGGGAAATTCTAGACATTTTTCAATTCTAATTATGTATATAATATTCTATTCAAATATTACAACGAAAATTCTTGCATCTCATTTATTTATTAAAGTAAGTATAGCAACCTTATATCGTTATAAAGAGAAAAAATGTTCTTATTAAAAGTGCCAAAGCTAACTATAACTGATATATATAAAAAAAAGTTTGTGTTATAACTCAAAAACTATATTTTTTTAAACAAAAGAATATCTTGCATAAGCTCTAAAAATGACAATTATTTAGTCATTTAACCGAATCTCTATGTTTTTTGGAATCCGAGATCGCAATGTTCAAAATGAAACAATACTCACCCTGTATATACTGCAATTTGTCGCCATTTTTGTATTTATCTTCATTTACGTATACAAGAGTTTGTTTAAAATTGATCAAGAAAAACACAATTCCCTGATAAGCAGACAACCGAAAAATTATTTAATTTAATGCAATTTTCCATTAAAGACTTCCGAGGTGAAGATATTGTGGGCCGAAAACAATTCTGCAATTGTTATTTTGCAATTTATTTTAATTTTCGTATCGTATGATTGATGTAGTAGCATACAAACAAATCTATAATTTTTAGTGCAGGTGTGGAAAATTGATTTGAAGCACTTTTCCATAAAAACTACCAGAGTAAATAAATGTATAACCGAAATTCTAGTCAGTAGATCATAATTTTCAATTTACTGTATTTATGAATTATTTGTAGTAATGAATACCTACCATTATAATCACGTGGAAATTGCAAATTGCTGATTTTTAATAGAGACCTGGAAAATTTCATTGATTGCAATTTTCCAGTAAATTACTTTAGTCTAGCAACTGTGAGCCTAAAATCTGTTCTGTAGTTGTTACATTTCAGTCGATCTTAATTTCCACTTTTCATAAATTTGAATGCAATAGAATGTAATTAGCAAATCTCTAGTTTGTAGCCATGGAATATTAAATTTGTAGTAATGTTTTATGGAAAATGACTACAAATTTAAAACTCGATGACTACAACGAACCATAGATTTGCAAATTACATGCGTACCATTAGAATTTATGAAAACCGAAAAGTGACCAAATAGATTACCAAACAGCAATTCGAAATTTTTAATTTATCTTCATTTGCAAATATCTAATATACTTGGCGACTTGGATTAATTTATTTTTTCCAATGTTATAATGTAAAGAAACCAATTAATTACTCATGAATTACTTATTCATAATAGGTTTTATAAGACATTTTAATTAACAAATCATTCAAAAGAGTTGGTATTCCTAACGAGGTAAGCAATTCCAAATTTTTAATTTATCTTCATTTGCAAATATCTAATACAGCGATTTGGCGACTTGGATTCATTTATTTTGTGCAATGTTCTAATGTTAACATGATATATAAACGCTGTATTCGGGAACCGATTGATTACTCATTAATAATTTATTGACAATAACTTTGTAAGACATTTTAATTAACAAATCATTCAAAAGAGTTTGTATTCCTAACGAGGTTACCTACTTTTTGTGTTGAAATTTAAACGAATCTCGCCTCATTCAATTTTACGTCGATATCTCAATCTACGCCTCGTGGAGACTCATCCGAGCCATCGACGTGGCCGACAATCACTGGATGACACACCTGTTGGTAATTTTTTCGGCACATAAAGGGGCCGTCCGGACGCGTCCCCTTAATCAAATTAGTTCGACGTTTGAAATGTAAATCGCTCTCCGAGCGTGACAATTCAATATAAATCCTAGGCATCCCAGACAGGCTCCGCTCGTGGAAGCCGGCAGAGATTTATGCCTCGGCTGCTTCCTGGACGCTCGGCTGCTTGAAAGGTAGGTCTGTGCGAGCACATTGTTTCAGGGTGGGTTTCGGACAGGCGTGCGTGTAATTAGAGTACGACCTCTCTATAAATAATAGATGGTGCTGTTAATTGCCTTGAATAATTCATGAGAGAGATCATTTGATTGGCACCGTCCGATTATGTGTAAATATGTGCTTTTTGTGGCTAAGCGACCGACGTTTATTTTGACAGACGTCCGTTTCATTTGCGACGACGATTGTTAGCCCGAAGATGAATAATTCATCGGCGACGGTGCTTTTTCGGTTTCGTCTTAATGAATTATTAATAATTAATGAGCGGCCGCTGTTTGATTAGCGCCGTGATTGCGACATAGCCCATAGAAATTTGAAAGTCTGGACGTGCATAACCGTAGTGTGAAAATAAAAATGAATTTTCTTGCAGCCATGCAGCTATGATTGATGGTGTGTGTGCGCCTTGCTACAGTTAAAAATTTCAGAGTTAAAGCCAAGGCCTGAAACCACCCAGGGCTACATACATACTCATGACTTCTTTGCGTGCGTTCTTCCGGGTTTGCTGCAACAATTTGTATTAAAATTTACTGCACAATGCACATCCTGGTGGTCCGATGTCGCTGGAACACGGCGACAGTGGCTCACTTAACTCACCTTTAAAACTGATGTGCGCCAGTGTTAAACGCTCCTCCGCGCGTGTGATTTAACGTGCGAGGTGAAGGAGTAGAGTACGCGCAATTCATTACTTGTTAATGCCTGTGTTGCACGTCTATTCAGACAGTAATTGTGGTGTACGCAGGCGTGTTGTACGGGAAGCGAGTTAACTGGAGTAATGACGATGCATCGCAGGAGGAAATAAATGTAAAAGACATCAATTACTTGAAAACACCGCCCGGTACAGTTACGTCTACTTAATAGGTGACTTATGTGTTCGATTATCCTGTTACGTTCTCACGCACGCGGGCGACTTCTGCCGTTGCCTACGCATCCTGGGGACAGCCAAGAAGGATCGCTTCGTGAATGGTTATATAAGGACGTCTCGGGAGATGTGTTTATGATCATCTGATACGAAAACGAAACAGGGAGCTCTTATGATCAATTAGAAAATACTGGTTCAAAAACGTTTCAAAACATTACTACTACTATCATTACTATTACTACTATTACTATTACTTATTACCATAACCGAGCCTAAGGTATTTTCACATGATGAATAATGATTAATTTCCGCCCCTATGAATATAGTTACCCTTAACTAACTTATATTCGTGAATTGTTTTTAAAAGATCTAAACTTGTAGCTGCTTTAAAGTTATCGCTATTGACTGATTTTTGATACTGATTATTTCTGATAACTCTACAGAATTTATATCGTTTAGTCAATCACAAGGTGCTTTTTCAATTTTCTTCTTTTAATATTTCACCTACTAAAAATTCGAAGTCGACGAAATACCATATAGTTTTCATATCTCTGTCTTAGTTATGTTATGAAAATATGCAATATTCCGTTCATTTCTATGGTAAATAAATATTTAAAATTATAACTAAGATTATAAGTATAAGTAGATAAAAAAATAATTTGAAGTAGCCACAAGAATGCTAAATTAAAAAAAACCGATAAAACAGTACACTTTTTTTTAAAGTTATTGTAAGCAGAGTTGGAATAGATTATGATTTAAAAAACACAAAATCAATGATTTATTTATATTTCTGATCAGTTTTTGTCAGTTTACATGTGATTTAAATCATATGATTTTTTAAATATATTCTTGTGTTTGAACAAGAATGGAAAATGAAATTGAAATGAAATGAAATGAATGGAGTGATGGGCCAAAAATGTAAGAAAGTAAAATTATTTTACTTCCTTCCAATTATCTATTTTAAAGCATGCTAACTATCTATAGTTATATTATATTTTTAATTGTACTCCAATTGGAATGCACAAACAGTGCAAAAACAAGGATTAATAAAAAAAAACAATTTGGATGTTTTAAATCATGACTTAAATCAATTGATTTAAATCACAGCTATCCGTCAACACTTTGACGGTGGTAACCGTCAACATACTATAATATATTGCACAAGAATATCAATTTAACAAATTTGGAATATGAAACAATCTAATAAAAGTACGAATTAAAAAAACATGATGTCATTCGACAAATTTAGTTAAATGTGACACTTAATAATACTTGTGAAAGTATATAATTTTCGAATTATGACATTTAGCAATCATAAGAATATTAAAACTAAGCAATTAAAAATAGTAATGAAGTATAGAAATTTCAAACTTATAGCATACGGCTTCTATGAAATCAACAAAATTTTGAACTTAAGAAAACTAATGATACCACGGGAATAGAAATAATTGGCTACTTAGAAGATAGAAAAGGTATTGAAATTTAACTAAATTTAACTGAATACTTAATTGAAAGTAATTACTCAATTTCCAAATTTTCCCATGTATTGCTGTCAATTTACCTACCTAATAATGCTTGTAATTTAAGAGATATGATGACAATTTATTGCCTTTTATCTATTAGAAAGCCAAAGTACGAAAATTCAAAATTATGGCATGCAGAAGACATGAGAATATAAAAATATGACATTTCAAACGTAATGAAATTGTAAAATTATGACACGAACCTACTAGGAAAACAACAAAATATAGTGTTCTTGTAGTTTTAATATTACCAAAATGTCACATTTTGAAAATAAAAATCTTTATGAAAATATGAACTTTCAATTCATAACGACATTTTACGTTGAAAACCAAGTATATAAAGTAATATGCCACGAGAATACCATAATTGGGCTACTCAAAAAATAGAGGAAGAGTTGAAATGTAATACCAGAATAATTGAAAAGATTACAAAATCAAAATTTGATAATTTATTAATGTCAAGCCTAATTATTAATGTACCTACACAATTTAATACATATTATAACAATTTCATTTTAGCTAGTACAAATGTGTAAGAATGAAAATTAAAAAACATGACGTGCAGCAAACATAAGAATACCTAAATTCAAAATTAATGTCTAATGAAATTTAAGTATATGAATTATCTTTTCTTGAAAAAAAAAATTATGTCATGAATTTAATGAAAATATCATGAAAAAGTGTTAGAATGAAAATTCAAAATTATGGCTTACAGCATATGCCATAATTTATGAATAATATGAAAATATCAAAATATGACATCTTGAAAAAAACGTAATGAAAACATGCTAAAAATTTGAAAAATATCCGTACTTTAAATGTTAAAGCTGTTTAAATTGTTTATATTTACATCTGTTTTACAAAAAACAAAATTTTACCATATGAATTATTTTTTTCTTAAAAAAAAGTAGGTCATGAATTTAATGAAAATAACATGAAAAAAGTGTTAGAATGAAAATTTAAAATTATGGCATACAGCATATGCCATAATTTATGAATAATATGAAAATATCAAAATATGACAGTTTGAAAAAAAACCGTAATGAAAACATGCTAAAAGTTTGAAAAATATCCGTACTTTAAAAGTTAAAGCTGTTTACATTGTTTATATTTACATCTGTTTCTCAGTCTATATTTGGAGTTACTAAATTGTTATTTTACAATATATCGTGAACAAATTATTCTCAAGTCTCAAATTTCTATAATTATTGAAATTTTCATATATTATGTATCATATATTTTAAATTTTATTTTTAATCTACTGCTTTCGAATGACAGGTAATCTTAATCACAAATTGTATTTGTTGAATTTATAATCATTTCTGTACACGGAAATCTAAAAAAAAGAATAAAAAGTAGCCCATTCATAGTTTTTCCACAATTTTCAATAGAAACATTCTAAATCTATATTTAGAGTACCTATAGTAATTTGAACTTTGCAAGAAATCTCTGAATTTATAATAATTTCTCTTCACGGAAATCTACAACAAAAAGAACAAAAAGTAGCCCATTCATAGTTTTTCCACAATTTTCAATAGAAAACATTTCAAAATCTATATTTAGAGTACCAATAGTAATTTGAACTTTGCAAGAATCATGAACAAATTACTGTCAAATTTTATCTCAATAATTTATCTATAAATAATCTATTTTTATTGTTTATACTATACACTATATAGATGGATCGACTTTACAGTTTTATCTATTGTTTTTCTTCAAATTTCAAGTTGCAAACTCAAACTAAAAACTCTTAAAACCTAAAAACAATATTGTTTGCAGTCGAATGGTTAAAATTAAATATTTAAACAGTCTTACAAGTATAATAGGTGAAATATTTAGCGATTGTCTTATTAATTTCCGAAAATTTGAATATTTATATTTAAATTATATATTGAAAAATTCATGAATTTTCAACGATGTTATGTCGGAATTCTGACTTTTTAAAATTTTTGTGAATATTTCTTAAATAACTTGTATGATTTTCAAGGAATATGTACAACCTATACAGTATAGATCGAAATTTCACTAAAATATTCATTAGTATAGAACTACGTAGTTATCTGTTAAAAGTGAACATTTAAGATAATTCAATGAAAATATCAAAAATTTATCAAAGTATACAAATTTTATTTGAATCGCATGTTTCAGAAATTTTATTAAATATCTCAAGTAATTAAAATTTTGTCATGAAGAAAATTTTTCATGACGAAAATATGTACAACATATACAGTATAGATCGAAATTTTAATAAAATCTTCATTAGTATAGAACTACGTAGTTATCTGTTAAAAGTGAACATTTAAGATAATTCAATAAAAATATCAAATATTTATCAAAGTATACAAATTTTATTTGAATCGCATTTTTCTGAAATATTATTGAATATCTCAAGTAATTAAAATTTTGTCATAAAGAAATTTTTTTATGGAAAACTTCATGTTCTTAATAAACGGAGTTATCGAAGATAATTAAAAACGTTAAAAAAATATTTCCAAAATGTATATTTCATTGAAGTATCCATAAACTTTTAAATGCAGTGATTGTGTACATTTTTTTATAAATCTTAGAGTGTATCGCAAGTAAATATCTAAATGTATTTAATAATTTATCATTTTCAGGAATATTTCATGAACACATTATGGAATTATCTAAGATTATTAAAAATATTCGCTAATTCATGAATTTAATTTTCAACTTTTCATGAATTGTTAAGAAACATTTACGAATGTATATTTCGTTCAATTTTCCAGAAACTTTTGAATGTTGACATCGCGTAGGTAAAAAAAATTGTAATGTATATCTTTAGAAGATAATTACTTATTTCATTGTATACTACATAATAAAATTTTGTCATCGAGGAAAATTTTAAGCAATACTTCATGTAAAATGGAGTTAGCCAAGGTTACTTGAAATATTCGCCAATATTTACATTAATTGTTAAGAAACTTAGTGAATTTGAATTTATTGAATGTTCTTGTTTTCTCAACAGAATATTACTGACCACTAAATTGAGCAACTTTTTTTGTCATTTATCTTGAACACCCTGTATATATAAAAATCTGTCATTGAGGAAAATTTCATGAAAATGTCAGGAAATTATCCAAGATTATTTAAAATAATCGCTAATATTTTCATAAATTGTTATCAATTTCCATATTAATTTTTTATGTTCGAATCACATTCGGATTCGGCAAATTTACTTTTCGCCACGTATGGCAAAAATCACGTATTGCGCCCATTATATATGTTTTGAAGGCGTAAAGGCCGAAGGCCGATAGCCTAATACAGATCGTTATCTCTCTTTCTATATCTGTTTTATATAGTTTTGTACGGAAACTTCTGCATATATCTTTGTCAAAATTTGAAAATATTATGTTGCACGATTAGAATATTTTAGCTACTCTCCCTATCGTTATGTAACAATAATCAAGGAAAATAAGGAAATCGTGGAATACATTATTTTAGTTAAACAGTAACATTATGTTGCGCCTTGGAACTTACTTCTGTGCAGATATTTGTAATCATGATTAGTTTCGATGTAGACCGCATTAACTAAAGCACGTCGGAATCGTTAAAACCCATATATTTCCACACCTCGCGAGCGTTCACTTCCTAAAGCATGCCCCGGTAATAATGCACTATATCGGCCAATTACAATAATCGCGCCCTCGACCGTCGGTCAGTCCCGCGGTGCGTTCATCTGGCGTCGTAAATAACGCGCATGACTGACTTATGCGCCCGTGAATATTGTGAATCCCTCGCGCAGCCGACTGTTTTATCACTCGCTACGAGCGAAAAACTAAACACTTCCTTATAACGCGCGCTTAAATTACTTTAATTCAATTTCGCGCGAGTTATCCCCGACACCGCGCAGGCGAAAAATTGCAGGCACCGAGCGTGAGTTACAACGCCCGAGCGCATAAATACGGCGTAACTCAATCAAGAGATAAATCTGCATATCATGTTAATGAAAATATATCACAAGACATACGCTTCACATCTTGACAGGTGATTGTAATTAACTGTAGATTACAGAAGCTCGTGCTGCAATCTTACATCACATCAATGCTGGAGTGCAATTTCAAAAGCAATGCTACATCTGAAGTGACTTTTACATGAATTTCTTCGTTAATAAGAGGATTTTAAATTAAATATAGATATGCTAAAATTAAGGTCAAGTATATGAAGAGAGAAAATTTATAGTCTTTACACGAAAACCTCTAAGTCATCTGGGAGCTTATTGTGTATATGTCAAAACTGCGGACATATTTTGTTTATTGGTGTAAGTTTATATGCAAAGATAGATTAATATTATGCTGATATCATTGTTCAAATTTTAAAGTTTGATCAATATTAGTGTAAAAAAATATTGTACGTTGATTTGCATAGATATAGCTTAAGGTATGATGAAGACACAAACCGAGTCGAATCTGTTAATACATAAATTGGTCTCGCCTCAAAATATTGACCATAATTTATCGCTCGGGGTGCATTAATTCGCTGACGCAACAACAAAAGCAAACAGAGGTCCAAGAAAGGCGGCGGCCTTCTGCGCCGTGTAATTTAACAAAATTTAATAACCTCTTAATATTTATGCGGCCGCGCGGGATTAGCCCCCCACCGCAGTGTAATCCGACCAAGCAATTAATTATCCTCCTTTGTATTTTTAATTTTAACTTTTGTCATATTTATAGTTGCAGATCTCTATCGGCGCGCCATAAATTTACCTGGTTCGAGGCCGACCCGTGGACCATGCCGTCTCCGAAACGCGCGAGACCCGGAAAATGATCGCCGTGCGGGTCGCAATCGATGCGCAATTAATTATTTTGTAATTAAATGGGGGGTTTCGACAACGCGCGCAGTCGAAATTAAATTAATTGTTGCTGATTAATCATTTCGCCTGTTTTGGTCGTTTTGGATGGAATCTGGCCTCGCATAAATCAAAATCGCTATGTGAGCAAATACAGTTCATATCGGCGCAGAACATAAATACCAAAGTTTAATTAAAAAGTCGTGCTAGCATTAAAATTTAAATTTTGAAAATTTTAAATTAACTGCGCAGTTATAATACACAACAGATATACAGGGTGACCCACCTATCCTCGCCTAAACCATTGTTGCAAGACTAATGAAAATATTGAGGAGAAAATCTGATTGGAAGTTATGAGGCACTTGATGGGCTACTTTTTGAAATTATTTTCGATTGTACCATAAATCCAGGACACAACATTTGTTTTTTTTAATGGATCTCCCTAGATATTCTTTCATTTTCAGAATCAAGTTCTTGTGGGTTTCACAAATCATTTATTATTTAATTTCAATTCAATTTTCAATTCATTTATTTTCAGGGATCAGATGCAACGTTGTCAAGTTATTCACATTTTAATCAAATTTAATAAAAAAATATGGTGGACGTCAAAAAAAAACAACAAAACCATATTATAAGAGATCAATCAAAAAATCTGGGTATGCTAGTACCCAAGCAATGTTGCAAAACGTACATAATAATTGGAGTCACGTAGAAAACAGCAAAATTCGATCGTTTTTTCAGAACACCATATTTTGGCACGCTGCTTGGGTATTTACATACCCAGATTATTTCATTGATCTCTTATAATAAAGTTTTGTTGGATTTTCTTTCACGTCCACGATTTTTGGTTAAATTTGAATAAAATGTGAATAACTTGGCAACGTTGCATATGATCCCTGAAAATAAATATGATTTGTGAAGCCCACATGGTGCAGATTCTAAAAATAAAATAATATACAGGGTGACCTATTTAAAAAAGTTATGGCACACTCTGTACACTCAAATATAAATTTAAAAAGTAGCACATCAAGTGTCCAATAACTTCCAATCAGATTCTTTTCTCAAATTTCATTAGTGTAGCAGCAATGGTCCGAGCGAGAATAGGAGGGCTACCCTGTATATTGCATATATTGAATCTTTCAAATCATTGATAGGTTATGTGTTCTATAGACAATAGACCTGTATTTTAGAAGGTGCTGGATGCTGAGTATCATTTGGAATTATAGAGACTATTTCAAAAGCCACAGCCATATCAAATACACCATTTACATATCACCAATTAATTGAAGGGCGGTAGCAACAAACAAAATCAAAGGCATCAAGGGAATAATTTTACATTGTCATTTTCCTACATAAGGATCTATCTATCTATCTATCTTGTCCGATATACTAGTATTTTTAATTTTGTTAACATCCAATGCGTGGTTCTTGAGATATTAATATTTTTAGTCTCGTTATGTGATTTGCAGTGATATACTTATATCCAATTATTACATTAATAACGATATTTCAAAAACCAGCGTATCAATATTGATCCAACGTATTGCTGATATTTAGTGGTATATTTTTATATAGCATGCATAATTTTGTTAACGTCCAATGCGCGGTTCTTGAGATATTTATATTTTTGTTGTGATCATGTGATTTATTACATTATTAACAATATTTCAAAAATTAGCGAATCAATATTGATCCAATTTATTGCTGGTATTGAGTGATATATTGGACAATAGCATGTTTAATTTATTTAATATCCAATACGTAATACTTGAGATATTTATATTTTTCATGGGATCATGTGATTTCAGTGATATTCACGTATCTAATTTTTACAGTATTAATGATATTTTAAAAATCAGCGTATGAATATTGATCCAATTTATTTCTCATATTGGATAATATGTTAGTTTATAATATATTTAATTTCTTGAATATCCATTGCGTGGTTCTTGAAATATTTATATTTTTGTTGTTATCATGTGATTTACAGAGATATACTCATAACCAGTTTTTACATTATTAACGATATTTCAAAAACCAGCGTATAAATATTGATCAAAGATATTGGCGATATTGAGTGACATATTTGACTATAGCATGTTTAATTTGTTTAACATCCAATGCGTGATTTTAGAGAAATTTATATTTTTGTTTTGATCATTTATTTTGAATCATATTCTCACATCCAGCTATTACATTATTAGGATATAGAGTTGAGAATCTGGAAATTTCGGTACATAAAACAATTGAAACTTTCCATACTATATTATTCAAAAAACATCATCAAATAACACTGGTCAATACAATTTTTTGTCCCTTACACATAAATACCCGATTACAATAGAAAATATTGCGCTGATTTCAGAAACGTCAAAAAATTGTTTCTAGCACGTCAGGTGTTTGTGATATTTCAATTTTTGCAAAATGTATTTTTGGGGTGTAACCTAATATTGTTCGGGTTGCAAGACTGATTCCGATAACATTTAATGGCAATACTGGATTCAAATTTTAGTTTGACAGTTACCGGTATCACTTTTCAAACTTCTCTTTAACTGATAACGTGTTTTTGTAAGTAAATAGTGAAAGACTATGTAAAGTATCTACAAAAAAAAATCTCCATTTCCAAGTCTACTCTAGTAGAAATGTTAATAAGAATACTGATTTGTATTTTAAGGATTTGTGTTTAACACTTTAAGGTGATATATTTTAGAAACAAAAGCGATTAGAAAAAAAAATACATTCTCATTTAATTTTGCCTTTATTAGCATGCACCTAAATTTATGCCAGAAAGTTGTGGGACACCTTGCATATTAATAAATGTTTTGTGACCATTATTCAATTTTCAAAAATTTCAGAAGAAATAATTTTGAAGAAATATGAAGTTCATTCAAAATTGTTTTATAAATGGAGATTTTTCGTTTAAACTGCATATCGGGCGCTTACAGGTCAGTGGAAATTTAATGTCCCTACTTTGATTAACATACTTGTGCGTGGCATATTCACCAAGCGTAACGCACAATCTTTAAACTCGAATAGAAATAGTAAACTTGGAAATGTATGCCACAAATGTTACTCACATTTGGTGGCTCATTTACGTTCGACTCTTTGTAGAAATATATACAGCACTATGCATAGTGCATTTGGTAGCGTCTAAACCTTAAGCGGTTAGAAAGTGAATCACTGAATGTTATTTCTGCAAATAAATCACATTCTGATTAGCATTAATAGTTGCTAAGCTTTAGTGGCTACTAGGGTCGACGTTACATTATTATTATTATCAATAGGCCCTTTACCTTTCGGTGTGGGCTAGTCGAATATACATATGGACGATAAAGAAGAAGTTACATTTGTGGAATAATATAACGTTTGGAGAAATATAAAATTTAAGTTATATTCGCAGAGCAAACATAAGTATGAGGAAACAAGTTTGAGGAACAAAAGTTTAAGGAAAAAAGTTGGAGGAAAAAGTTTAAGTTATATTTTGAGGATAATATAAGTAACTTTTTAGAAAAAATAAAGATTATGTTACATTTGAATAGTGTCTTAATTTATATTGTTACACCAATATGACTTGATTGCAGAAATCACCGATACTATAAAGATATTTTTACATTAATTGTGCTTGTAGCGATTCAATTAACAATATCGTGCATACACATTATTTTCGTGTTGTTGTGTGCTGTGTGAGTGATGAAGCCATTAGACTATTATTCTCATTGGGAGTGTAAAAACATCCAATTCACATTATATTAGGACACAAGGTGGGTGTGCTAAGTGTCTTTTATTCGAAGCGAAAAGAAAACATTCGACAATGACGCATGTGATTGTTGCACTATGAAATAAATTACATTCTAACGGGTAAATCTGAACTCATCGATTGTTGAGTGTCTTACAATAAAAGTAAGTTTACATTTGAATGTGTATATGCGGCATATGTGGGTATACATTTCGTGTATAACTTCCACATTTTCTACATATAGGCCGTGAGTAGAGTATTTGAATAAGCATTTTAAATAAATTGAATTAATTCATCACATCATCGCAAAATAAAATTAGTTTTCGTAAACGCACATATTTCAAACAATTTGACACTGATTTGCTGACAATAATAATAATGGTAATATTAATAATTCTTTGATCACGTCGCCACATGTACAGTGTATTTACATCTGGTAGTGGATGTGACAGTCAACATCAAAATTACTAATACCTAAATATACTAAAATACAATATAAGAATACAATACATAATAATAAATAATAATAATAAACATCATCAATAAGAAAACAGAAAACATCCTACACATGCAATTATTCAGACAGCTTATAAAAACATCGGTCAATTAAGTATTTCCTTATCGGTGTTTTAAATATTTTGACGGTTTTAGATTGCTTTATATTATTATGAATCTTATTGTATATTGCTATGCTTGAATGCATTACTTTGTGTGATGTAGTGTGGCAAAAGCTTTGCCTATTTAACTTTCGCACAAACTTTTTTTGTCTGGGTGTGAACTAAATTGCGTCCATATCAGAATGCAATAAGATTCAAAATATAACTACTCATTATTCATCTGTCCGATGAAGACACTGTATGCCGAAATATGTCCCAGACAATACAATTATTTTTTTATAAACTCTAAACGTGAGTTATTTACCCAGTCATAACTTCTTGCTATCTATTTAACAAAAATCGAATGATTAGTGTATTGTCTTCATTAAAATTTTACATTATGTGAACATGAAGAAAAATATATAACTTAACTTTATTTTTTATATACCATACCTACGTTGCCATATTATGGGTTTAATTTTTTCTAGTAATTTAGGGTTCATACCGTGTAGAAATTAACTTAGGACTGTTCTCAAGTTCATTTCTTGATTATTCAAGATACAATACGAAAGTAATTTCTTCCTTTCAGAACTTTAATGATAGGTTGGGATTTAGGGATAGGTAACTTACCTTTGAAGAGACCTTACGTAAAGTAATGAGTGGTTTGAATAAAATTATTGAGGAGAAGTAGTTTTCAGGACAAGAAGTTGTGCACATAATATCACAAATTATTGATGAAAAACTGTTAGCATCAAGATCTCCTTCAACTTCGTGCCACAAAAACAATAGCCATTCTTTGTTCCTTCATCAAAAAATGTGAAATTGTCTACGATCAATCTGTTCTGGTAATAAAGAGCAGATTCATTTAATTTGAGACCTTAAAGTACTGACTGGAGGTTCATTGTGAATGTCTTATTATTTAAATTTTTGGCTTCTGCCTTCTCTTTGCGAGGCCTTTTTTGCGATATGTCCTTTGTATACCTTTTCTTCTATATTTTTTATTTTGTACCCTACACTAAAGTCACACTCATCTTTATTCAGCGAGAAAAGTGCTAGGTTTACATCCTCAAGCATGTTTGAAAATGTAGCTGTCAAGATTGCCTCAGTTTTATGTTGCATGCACCAGCCTTCTTTGTAAACATCGTACAGTTCTCATTTTGTTTTAAATCGAGGTTCTAAATATAATTTTTGAGTTGTTTATTTCTGGCAATAGTGAGATTCTGATTTTGGCATGGTAAAAAAATATGTACATCTTTGTTCCTTTCTGCAAATCTAGAACTTTTTCTCTCTTTTTTTTCTTCTGGGTGCTTACTGACGTTTTCAACGCCAGTAGATTTGTCTATCTTTATCCATTCTCATGTGGTTCTAATAGACACTCCTAACCTTTCTGCACATCTATAACTTTTTCTCTCTATTTTCTTCTGTGTTATATTGCCCACAGACGTTTTTAACGCCAGTAGATTTATCAATCTTTATCCATTCTCATGTGGTTCTCATAGACACTCCTAACCTTTCTGCAAATCTACAACTTTTTCTGTGTTATTTTGCCCACAGACGTTATCAACGCCAGTAGGTTTGTCTATCTTTATCCATTCTCATGTAGTTCTCATGGACACTCCTAACCTTTCTGCAAATATAGAACTTTTTTTTCTTTTTCTTTTCTTCTGGGTTATCTTGCTTACTGACGTTTTAAACGCCAGTAGATTTGGCTATCTTTATCCATTCTCATGTGGTTCTCATAGACACTCCTAACCTTTCTGCAAATCTACAACTTTTTCTCTCTCTATTTTCTTCTGTGTTATATTGCCCACAGACGTTTTCAACGCCAGTAGATTTATCGATCTTTATCCATTCTCATGTGGTTCTCATAGACACTCCTAACCTTTCTGCAAATCTAGAACTTTTTCTCTGTTATTTTGCCCACAGACGTTTTCAACGCCAGTAGATTTGTCTATCTTTATCCATTCTCATGTAGTTCTCATAGACACTCCTAACCTTTCTGCAAATCTAGAACTTTTTCTCTCTTCATTTTCTTCTTTGTAATATTGCCCCAGACGTTTTCAACGCCAGTAGATTTGTCTATCTTTATCCATTCTCATGTGGTTCTCATAGACACTCCCAACCTTTTTGCAAATCTACAACTTTTTCTGTCTTTATTTTCTTTTCTGTTATTTTTCCCACAGACGTTTTCAACGCCAGTAGATTTGTCTATCTTTATCCATTCTCATGTGCTTCTCATAGACACCCCTAACCTTTCTGCAAATCTATAACTTTTTCTCTGTTATTTTGCCCACAGATGTTTTCAACGCCAGTAGATTTGTCTATCTTGTTCCATTCTCATGTGGTTCTCGTAGACACTCCTAACCTTTCTGCAAATCTAGAACTTCTCTCTTTATTTTCTTCTCTGTTATTTTGCCCACAGACGTTTTCAACGTCAGTAGATTTGTCTATCTTTATCCATTCTGAGGTGGTTCTCGTAGATACTTGTAAAGTTTTGCAAAACATTGTCTTGGAAACCCTTAAGTGTTTTTATTCAAGAAATATTCATAGCAGTGTTCTGTGACTGATTTCCATATATTTTCGATCCATAGCTCATTTGTTTACTTTTTACTGTCTTGAAAATCCCAGCTGATACATAAATTTTCCTTTCAAGCCATGTGAGTTTCCAAAATTTGGTAAAAATGTTCAGACGTTTTTCTTTCGTTACTTTCCGGTACTTTGTAACATGTAATTTTTGCTCCATCTCCTTTTATAGCCTTTTCCCTGCACGAGCATCTCATTTACAGTTCCTTTTTAATTTTTTTTTTTTTCTTCCAATGTGGGTACTTCATATCCTTGTTGTTATTATTTTTGTTGGCATTACAATTATAAATTTTTGAATTTCTCAATTTCTCAATCTGCGTTTTAATTTTTTTCGTGGAGGTGAACTTCTTCATCTGAACTCTTTTCACTAGTTTCGGTCTTTTCGCGTTATGTATTGTTACCTCTTTTTCTGATCTATACGCCATTCCCTCTTCTACATTTTCTCATGACATTTTCTCTTGTAATGTTATACGTTACTTGCTCTTCATATAAAGTATCTGGAATTTCATTTTTTTCTTCAAATTGTTTAGTATCATTGATAATTTAGCCGCCTTGTTGAAAATGTGGTCTCGGAAAACAGATCGCTATTATAGCTATTTTCTACTTCATCGTCTTTGCAGATTAAAGTACAATCTATGCCATGCTGTGTAAAGAGCTCTTCTGTTTTCTGGACTCTTCTAATACATGCCTTTTGTCTGATTGTTCATTATCATCATCTAATTCTGCGTCTGCTTCATAAATTTTGTTTTCTAACCGGTTTTCAGTATGTGATTGATTAATTGTCACATCCATTAAGAGGCAATGTTCCCCTCTTGATCTAAAGACAGTAGTTTAAAACTTCTGGATTTAGGATCTATATTTATTAAAAATACGAATCCAAAATAATAATACACAATGATAAATGTATATAGATGATTATTTATAATAAATGATAAATTTTGTCTTCGTAGCTCATTTGAACGCCTACTACATCAAAATGTTCGAAATGCATTAACAAGCCTTTTTTCTGAATAAAAACATAGAGAAACCATAATGTGATGTAAATCGTTAAATTCGTAATAGGAAATACTATTTAATACAGGGTGTACATTATTTGCATCCCATATAAAAATATAAAGTTAATTATGATTTCTTCGAAATGAAACGTTGTTCTGAAAATTTATAAACAATGTCTTGTAGTGCTAAAAAAGTGGCAACGAGAAAGTGCCTTGTTTTTTTAATATATTTTCATAAATAAATATCTGAATCAAATAAATTCAGAAAAACATAAAAACCACTTCGCAAAATTTCTAATTTTGTCGAATATCTCCTGGAAGTAAATGGATTTTTTTGGTTTTTTCTACACACTATTACTGTCCACTAAATCGCGCAACTTTTTTGTACGTTAACCACCTTTATAACTTTTATGGTTTCTGAAATCCCCATGCTGTTGATCCTTAGCTTGGGCACCCTGTATATAACAACAGAAAACTTTAAATAATTATCAGTAAGTACTATTAACAGAAACTGAAATGATTATTAATATGGCATAAAATAACATTTTGTTTTGTTAAGTGTACAGGGGTACAAACGAAGTAATAATTAATAAGTTAAAAATATTTCTCCACAATACAAATAATTCTTAGCGTAATGTAATTACCGCTTGACTTACATATCGGCTCTCTTTATATAGCGTAAGTACCAGTTCTATATAGGTAGGAAAGTATTTAATGAGAAGCTTCCGGATTCTTTAACCTGCCTTGCATCCTCAGCGTCTGCAAGCGGAATCTCCGGCAAATTAACGAAGTGACGTGAAATTTCGCCTTGTAACGACCGATTTCATCAATTACGAGAATTTCTTTTTGCTCGCACCGTCCGATTAATTAAAACGATTCGGATCGTGTCCCGCAGATGTTCCCTTCATTGTTACATTTTTATCGCCCGTAAATCTCGCAGCGTCTCTGTGCGCTGATTTCGGCCCTCCTAGTGTCAGGGCCGGCTTAAGAAACCGAGTGTACGAAAAGGGTTTCGAGCATAGAAGACTGGGCGAACAGCAAATTTATCATCTACAGTCTCAGATAAAATATAAATTGTAATCAAATGAACAAAAAGTTGATTGCGATGTTAAAAATTGAAAGAAAAAACTTGCTGGTAATTTATTATTGTTTCCACTTTGTTATGAATATCTGAGCGTCATTGGTGGAAAAAAATTGTAATATTTAATTCAAAAATGAGAAGTTTTGTAAGCGCTGTAGGTGAAAAAATGTTGAACCGATCCTGGCCATTCCCAATAAATGTACTGGGCCGGCCGATACAAACGTAATTAACAACCGGCAGATTAAAAATGTCCGCGGCATAAAGGAACTCGTAAAGTGCGTCCCGCTTATATAACGTGCGCCACATGCTGCGAGGACAGCAGTATTTAAACGTCGCCGCCGTAATCTGGCGGACTTTTCTTTTTTTTTTGGCCCGACCCCCCTCATCCCGGCCCTGGTGAGTAAATGAGAATTTTTAATTAGCAGTAATTACCATTTCTCAAATCGCGTCGGCTGAGGTGGGGGATGTGTGCGGTTTTGCCGAAACATATTGGCTGAAGCGGCGATGGCTTAATGCAGCGTTTCCAAAACTATTCGTACGACACAAATTTTATTTATTCATCACATTTCATCATTCATTTATTCATCATATTTATTCATCACACAAAATTAGGTAGATAATTTTTATTTTGTTAGGGTGAGGGAATCGCCATCTATGGGCATTAGCAATTCTCTGGTTGATAAGGCAATACTGCTCAATATTACTCAATTGAATATAGTAGTCCCGTCGAAAGCTGACAATGACTCATGCTTTTTCGAACAAAGATGTCTACGCTCGTTCGTGTGCTTATGCTTAATGTAGTAGAATGAAATGAAATAAGAAAGGTATGTCGAATTCATGCAATATGAAGCGATGAGTCATTATAAGCTCTGGACGGGCGAGAATTAGATAACTTGACTTTTTCAGATCGATAGAACTTTTACGACTTTTATAGTTTTTTCAACAGCTTATTGGCGTTTGCATAACATTGTTTTGTATAATCAAAATTTAACCAGAATCACAGTCGGTCTAAACATGGTCCATAAAAAGACCATTATAGAGCAACTAATTATTTTCAATATCCCCCACGTCCAACTATGTAATGTAATTTCCGTAAGAATATTATCAAATTTCTAATCAGTACCAACAAAGGATATATAAATATCAATAACTTTCAATAAGTTTCACAATATCTGTAAGTGATGCTTTCCTTTTGAAACAACAGCCAAACAATGATTATATATTTTTGTATATTTTTTTTACTTATAATTTTATTATTTCCATATTTCGATGCAACTGCACAAAGTGAGCAGATACAAACAACGTTGTTTCTTACTACAGCGTGGACGTGGACGAATATCCACCTTGGAACCATCAATCTAGTGTATTTTTCTTTTTAAGCAATCTTAGGGGTATTCTTTCAAAACTGTTCTGCAGGTAACACATAGAGAATACGGCAATTTGATATGTTCAATTTGAAAATATTTTCAAAAATACTTAGTTATCGGTTTCAGCTGCGTTTTCTTAATGAGTCGCAATTCCTTCATTTCTTCAAAACACAAAGCAAAAACCACTCATGTGTATTCTACCTCAGTTTTCATTTTTTGTATTTGTGGCAATAATAATAAAAATAAACAACTTTGTACAACAATCTCGAGAAGTCAACTCTGACAACAGTAAAGGACATAAGTAAAATTGACAATTTAATTTGATATATCAAATGTTCCCCATAACACACTATGGTAACCCATGAAATGTTGTAGCTCCCACAGTTATATGTGGGCTACATCGTGTCATTGTTCATCATGAAAATTGAAAGAAATTGATACAATAAATTGATCATTAAGCAAAAGTCATTAAAATTTTGATGGCATGATAAATATTTTGAAATGATTGTAATTTTGAGAGAAATATTTGAAAATTTAACAAACAGTTTGTTAGCCTTGGCAATGAAACTTTATTATTTAAGCAAACAGCATTTATTAATACTTTGTCCAGCCAACCCAAAATGGTATTCGACTGACTGTTACAAAAACAAGACTGATTACATCCTTCGATCCTTCTTCTCGAAGATCCACCCTGCTCCAACTTCCGTCGGGGCGCCTAAGAGGGGGTGCAGGCCCTCAGTGGTGGTCGAAAGGCATTGGTTTATTTGCCATCTTAGTGCAGTGCGTAATAAAAGTGCGTCATTTGGTCGAGGGCAGTGCCATTTTGGGTAAAAATGGCACCTATCCGAAACGGGTAGTGCCATATTATCGCACAAAATGTTGAGTAATTTATATTGAAGTTCTTCAAAATTTTCGTAGTTGGTAAATTGCTTTATCCAAATTATGTAGAAATTTTGTATCGATAGTACTTTTCCCCAAAATATTAGTGGCTCTTCCAGCTATTTGCACACAGTTGCTAAAAACCATTAAAATTTAAACTAAATCACTAAGTTATGATATGAATTTAGAGTTTTAACTTTGAGAAGAAAATATAGCAATGAATTGAACTATAGATCAAAATATGCATTTGTTTGAAATCTTATCGATACAAAAATTTAAATGTAATATTTATTTTAAAAAATAATAGCAAGAAATAATTTAAACTCAAAATTGGACTCGGACATTTTTTATATAGATGAGTCATGGTTTGGCGAACTGTGTAATGCGATATATGGACCCAATTGTATGACCTGAAAAAGGCGAAAAACTTATTACAAAGTTGAAAAGTTCAAATTCTCCGAATAGCCATCTTAGTGCAGTGCGTAATAAAAGTGCGTCATTTGGTCGAGGGCAGTGCCATTTTGGGTAAAAATGGCACCTATCCGAAACGGGTAGTGCCATATTATCGCACAAAATGTTGAGTAATTTATATTGAAGTTCTTCAAAATTTTCGTAGTTGGTAAATTGCTTTATCCAAATTATGTAGAAATTTTGTATCGATAGTACTTTTCCCCAAAATATTAGTGGCTCTTCCAGCTATTTGCAAGATGTGTGTTAAAACTTCTTCATCTTTCCTACCATTGCTTGAGCATTCTTTGCACAAAATATCAATCGAACCATTGAGGCTCACATTAATTTTGATAACTGAATCGGTGAGAATTAAAAGGAACCAACTGTTAAAATTTCCAAAAATGTGGACATTTCCACATTTCTCTACATTGGTCTATTCAAAGTGTTTTCCATCGTTTGGTGATGAAAAGAAGTAACTTATATTGTGGAAAAATAGAAAAGCCTCCAAAGAAGAAATAAGGAAAAGAACCTTGTTTACCGGTTAGGTCAGAATGTCACCTGCCAAAAGGTGGTTTGGTGGAGACTGGAACTAAGCGACGAAATTGGTTCCTTTTAATACCAACTGAGGTGTGATGTACCTTATATATTCAAACATACAAATATCATCGATTTTGTTAACGATTTCTGCTGTAGATTAGTAGCTTTCTGTTGATAATTGTTAAGTGTACAAATATCATCGATTTTGTTAACGATTTCTACTGTAGCTTAGTAGCTTTATGTTGATAATTGTTAATTGTATCATTATGGAAAGTGACGAAAATCACGTTGAGAGCTTTGGAAAAGGGGAAAAATCGAGCTAGAAATACAGCTAATTGGAAGTGCAACGTTCGGAAAGCAAAAAAGCTGAAAAGAGAACGGAACTTGCGAAAAAGTATCCCAAATATATCTATTGTATCTCCTGTTTGTAGGTAATTGTTTTACTTACTTTTACTGATTAGTTTCTTATGTGTCAGTATTTACTCTGCAGCTGCAAATTGAAGTGTTATCTCAAGTTCACCGAAGTAGACCAGAAAGCTTTGTTGGACCAATTTCAAGAATTTGATTCTAAAAATGAACAAGACCTACACTTGCAACGTTTAATTGAATCGTCTGCTATTAAACGTAAATGACGAGCCATCCAAAAGCGAAAGGCTAGTTTCACTAGTTTTGTCTTCTTCAAAAATACACGTACTACGATATGTTGAAACGCTTTTATAAACCTGCATGTGTTTTCGCAAAAACGCGTATTTAGAATTTGTACTCTACTAATGCAAAATATTACACCTTGAGATAAAAGAGGATACAACGTAAAATCTCATGTTATTTCTGGTGGAACATGTAAAAAGATTTATGAGCACATTACGTCTTTTCCTACTAAAACCATTCATTACGATAGTACCCAAATAAATTATTTGGATGCCAGACTTAATCTCAAAACAATGTATAATTTGTTTAAAATAAAACATCCGGAAACCAAAGTTAAATATGAGTTTCATGTCAAATATTTAAACGAAAACTTTAAGTTGACACTTGGTCGGCCTCAAATAGGTGTTTGCTCTGCATGCAAAGAATTGGAGACTAACGGCCGGTTCCATAATGCTATTAAAGTTTCCTTTAAACCGCAGAGGCGTCTTTAAGTTCTGTAACGTGTTCTATAATTGATTTTTAAACGTTACTTGGCGAAAAAGGTCTCTTTCATATGGAACAGAACTATACTTTAATGTCGACTTTTCTATTAAATTAAGCTTTACATAAAAGAGACTTTTCTGTGATATTATGGAACCGGCCCTAAGCTAAAGAATCCGCACTTGGCACAGAATGCAAAGTTAGCCTTACAAGGTGATATTCAAGCTCACAAAAGACGAAGCAAAAAAATTTATAATACGATTAAAGAAATCAGAGAAATTTGTAAGTCTGATGACACCGTCTGTGGTCTTGTGTTGACTATATGCAAAACGTTCCTCTACCACATATCCCAGTGCAGGAAATCTTCTACATGAGACAAATTTGGGTATATGCCTTTTGTGTGACAAATCTAAGAGACAATAACATAATAACATAAGTAACAATAACATAAGAGACATAATCTAAGAGTAACAGGGAGTTGGAGCTTGTGAAAGTATGTTTAGAAATAAAACGTAGCACCTTTTTCACAAAAGGGTTGTGATAAAGGTGCTACGTTTTATTTATAATCTAAGAGTGTTCAAACAGAGTGTTCTTGTATTCTGAAAGAACGACCAAAAAAGGTGCTTATGAAGTGTGCAGCTTTCTTCAAGACTATATTAATGACGGGTTTCCCGAGTCTTCAAAAACTTTATACCTTTTCTCAGATGCATGTTCTGGATGAAATAGAACCATACATTGATACGTTTCTACATGGGATTGGCAGAATCGAAGAGATTTGACAATATCATCCAAATATTTCAGATATGCCGACATGCGTTTTTGGATTGTGATAGGATCTTTGGCCTTTTTAAGCGACGCATAAAAAAGTCGATCGTATATATCATCCAGTGAACTACGTTGAGCTGATAGCCAATGCCAAATCGAATATTACCGTGAAAGTCATGCAGACCAAAGATTTTATGGCTTCAACACATGGTGGCCTCGTTTATTTAAAAAAGACTACTTTGTCAGTAGAATCTTTTGGCAGAGCTGCTCCCAGAACAGATAAACAGAGCTTTGCACTAGCATTATTTATGGAGTACGAATATCTTGCTTCAGGCAACCTAAATACATCAGTGTATATTGGAGGACTTGAAAATCATACTTTCCATCTAAAGCAACCAGGAGCAAGATTCAGATATTTTTAATCAGTTAAATACTCTTGCTTCGAGCAACCTAAAGACATCAGTGTATATTGGAGGACTTGAAAATCATACTTTCCTTCTAAAGCAACCAGGGGCAAGATTAAGATATTTTTAATCAGATAAATCCTGCAGGTCCTGAAGGACAAGTACCAATCACCCAGCATAAAGTAATTACTGTAAGAGACTTATTGAAGTATATTCCTGAAGAAAACAATGCAGGCCGTGAATTTTATGGAAATTATTTAACATGGCCCACCATTAATGCTGAAGAAAACTAAATATTTTGTTACTCTTGTTTTGATCTTACTATTATAGCAGTTATAGAAATACTATATTATATTATAAACATCGTTTTTAGTGTTAAATAAGCGTTCATCAAATATTATTTTGTTCTGATTTGTTAGTTTGGCATTAAAAGGAACTATCTAAGCCTTGTTTTTTCTTAATTACCTAAGTTATTATGATAGCAATTAAAGCGCTCTTTGTAAGGTATACACCGTTTATGTTATAAGTCACTACAGTGCAAATGAATTCCGGTTAAAATTGTTAATACGCATGTAGTTTGTTTTTTGTAATTTGTCAACATTTTGTTTTCCTGGACTTGGTGCTTTTTAATTGTCACTGATTCAATTCTACTAGCGTTCCGTGGATGGTAGTTTGGGCATCTCTGGTTTAATGAATCGTGTGAATTGGGGGCAGAATTTTTTGCGTCTCCATGAATCTCCGCGCGTGTAATTAATCGACTCGCTGGTGTACGTTTATTAAACGATCGTGCGGTACGGCCGACATCACATTTTTAATTGAAAAATTCGCCGAGGCCCGTAATGTGTTCGCAATTTCTTCCAATTATAAACGTAATCGCCGTTATTAATGACATAATTTTGAAGCCACTAGGATAACGTATTCAAATTGCCTCAGATTGGCCGTCCAGATACATCCATTTTCGCGGAAATTGTCGCTTATTTCTCCATCTCATGCGTGCCTCATTACCTGCCATGGACACGTCTTGCCGCGATACAAATTGCCATCGAGCGATCGACATCCATAGCTCTTATCTAAATAGCGAAAAGTGCGTGTGCTCGTTGAGCGTCGCGGCTCTTGTAATTTGTCTCGTTATCTTAACGGCTGTGTTTCGATAAGATTGAAAAGATTGTCGCGCTGAATCGTTTCCCCTTAGCCTCATTACCCGGCGCTTTACCAGGAATGCCCGTCATGAGCAGACGTGGGCTCAGATTGTGTTCGATTCCGCACTGAGGATTAACGAGCCGATGGCGATTGGCTTCGAGTGATGGTGATGGCCATTCGCATGGTGATGGTGATTTTATTAAAATGAACGTGGCGATGCGTCTTCATAGATACCTGTTTAATGCGAAGCTCAACCATGAAATATGACGAAATGACGTATTACTAATAATAACACTAAAAACTAAATAACAAGGCCACGACTTTGAACTGAGTCAGTATCTTGGATGATTATTATTTGACTTCATTCTTGGGAAAACTGCAAAATTTGGAAAAATTCCATTGCATTATCCACTATTATAGTATTTAATATTAGAATTAGATAAATAATAAAAAAAAATCAAAAAAAAGTACGAATTTTCACTTAACATAATACTATAATACTATAAATATTACTTATCAGTTAATAGTTTTAATCACGTAAATCAATACAATTCTTTTTACCTGCCTGCTCCTGTGACCTTATGGTACTTAAATTAAATATGAAAAATCCACTGGGGGTATGCCTCTTGCTGCAGGTACCTGTGGCTACAACTTAGAGCACTGTTATACCTGCAACGATTTACATTATCGATACTTGCTTTGAGTATTAATTACTCTGATTAGTTCGAAATAAATTGAATTTGATTGACGAGAAACCGTTTACTTTGCCATCACCTTAATTTAAATTATACAAATTTAAATACGGCATCCATAAATTAGCGATGCCCCATTCATCTTGCTAAACGGGTTTCATTGAGCGGAAGATCGTGTTCTACGGGCGAAATTAACTAATTAAAATTGCACCGAGTAAACGTTTAATTAGGTTACGCAAGAAACCAGTACTTTTCAAAATTCATCGTGATAATGACAATTTTATAATATATTCAGTCACTTTAGATTTTTATACCAGTAGGTACTTTTCAAAATTCATCGTGATAATGATTACGTTATAATATATTCAGTCACTTCTTTATTTTTGTTATATTTTTATCCATTTTGGATACCAGTTAATATAATATTTTTTATTGTTTTCTTCTTAATTGGAGTACTTACAGGTAGTTTATACATAAAGATCTTTTCTTGTTTTCATTATTTGTATTGTGTCTTTAATTTTTATATAAATGTTTTGACTTTTTAAAATTATTTATTTACTTGTCAAATTTTGTTTTTAAAATGTTTTAATTTAGATTCTGTAAGGATTATTTAAAAAATTATTTAAAATTCAGTAAATTTTAAACCTCTATATAAATTTTTAAATAATCCTTACAGGAACGAAATTAAAACATCAAGTAATAACATAAACTTCAAAATTTGACAAATAAATAAATAATTTAACAAAGTCAAAACATTTATATAAAAATCTTATCTAATATCGAATATATTAAACTCAAAAAGTAAGTGACATAAAATTAAAATAAACATACACCACATAAAGCACAAACTTATTTTTAATATACTTTTTATATTTAAATATATATTGTAGAATTAACCTCTGAAGATGGGTGAAAAATATAGCCAACACTAACTAGTACGGTCAAGGACAATAAAAATAATAAAAACAAGAAAATATCTTTATATACAGGGTCCGTCATTTCACCTCCCGTCTTCTGTAGCTCAGTTACTAATTGAGTTAGAATTTTGATATTTTGCAGACTTTACTTGCATTCTGTGGCATATTTTAGGAAAATATTTTTGATTATACAGGGTGTCCCAAAAAAGTGTCACGTCATGATGATGTGTATTTTTAAATTGCATGGTATATTTTTTGTTGTTTATTTGGGTGCCCTTTATGGATGCCTACATACCCATGAAATTTTGTTAAAATCGGTTCAGTGATTTTAGCACCAAAAAATAAAAACTGAAAAAAAAACAGTTTTGCACTATTGGTTAAGAAAATTAATAAGAGATAAAAGTATGCCTTGTTAATAAAACCATTCAAGGTATTTATTAAATAAGGTCCGATAGTTGCGTTAACCAAGTTTTATTGATATGCATTATACAGAGTGTCCAAAATTTAGTGTCAAACTTTTCAAACTTTAAAGCACTTTATTTTTCTTATTTTAAATTGGAGCCCCTATATATTTTTATGTCATTCCATGTGGAATTAAAAGACAAACATTTTTCCTAATTACAACTCTGTTGCAATTCCTAACACATTGAAAGTTATGTGCAGAAAACTCGATTTATCAACTATTCCAATAGCCATTTTAATGAATAAAACTCGAAGGTGACTTTGAAAAACAATTTATTGACATAACATGTTTTGTAGTTACAATTAATATCTCGAAAGTATTAAAGGTTTTACAGATCTTCGTCTAAACCTATTACACATCGTAAAAGTATTAAGTTATGTATAAAAAATAGTTTTAGTTATAAAATTTCATAAAAACATAACATAACTGTGCATTTCTAAAATTAATTTATTGCTAGAACTTTTGTTCTATATGTCTTCCGCCCTCTTGAAGGCACAAACCAAGACGAGTATGAAATGACACTGCCACTCTTCGTAACAGGTTGAATGTAATATTTTGAAATGCGAATATGAAACTCATATCTACATTTGTCAATATAGGTTGACATTTGTCAATATATTTGTCATATTATGAAAATCATATTTTCCATGACAAAAAGTAATTTTGGTATTTTGGGTATAAAGACCTTAGCTAAAAAAGTTTTAAACATTTATATTACTACAGTCAACAATGGCTCTTGTCACTTTGTTAAACTTTAATGTCAATAAATTGTTTTTCAAACCCACCTTCGATTTTCATTAATTAAAATGGCCATTGGAATTGTTGATAAAACGAGTTGTCTGGAAATATCTTTGAATGTGTTAGGAATTGAGATAGGGCTGCAATTAGGAAAACTGTTTGTCTTTTAATTCCGCATGGAATTACATAAAAATATACTGGGGTTCCAATTTAAAATAAGAAAAATAAAGTGCTTACAGTTTGAAAAGTTTGATACAAAATTTTGGATACTCTTGTTACGCGTCAATAATTTCGATTTTCCTGTATCTTCCCGCTTTGCTCCAGTAACGTTTATTTACTTAAGTCAGCACATTGCTGCATGAACTCGCATGAATCGAAGGGGCCTCTTTAGGAGACCGGGCGCTTATGTCATTCATTAGTACGCATTGATCTAGCGAGATAAGTAGTAGTTATAAAAGTATATAGTGCCTGCCGCCCACAGAATTAGATAATGTAAGTACACCTTCGTAGATTGCACGGTAGAATAAGGTAGAAAGACTAACAAGTAGAGAGACTTATTTGCCATCGTCGTATATGGGATCCTGCACTCTACAATTATGAATCGCATATATGTTGCGGGATGTGTCTAGGAGGAGGTTGGGGACGCCGGTGTTATTGCCAATTATTTACGGATAGTTAGACCCCATCTCTTACTCCTGGCCGGGCATAGGTTCCGTCCTCATGGGGTGAGTTTGAGTAGTCCCTGAGGAGCATTCGTTTATGGCAATATTGCCCACCGTGCATATGGGATCCCCAACTTTACATTTATGAATCGCACATGGTTGCGGGATGTGTTCAGGGGCATCTTAGGGTCAACGGTATTTTTACCTACTATTTATGGATAGTAGACCCTAATTTTCATAACTCCTGGCCGGGCATATGTTCCGTCCTCAGGGGTGAGTTTGAGTAGTCCCTGGGGAGCATTCGTTATATGCAGTCTGTGTACATGTATATGCATATGTAGATATATATGTGTATGTGCATGTATATATTCATCACTTCTTCGGAAGGGTGCTTACTGAGCTTTGGCTCAGGAATATCTTCTCTTCGTTACAGAATCGTGCCGCTCCCGCCAAGCCTTGACACGTCCAAGCCAACCTAGGTGCCCTAGCCATTAACGTATTAAGCCATTAATAATAATTAATGTATTTTAATAATAAATATGTTTTAAGAGTTCGTCTTGTGTTAAAGGCGTATTAAACTTGCTCTTAATCACGTCCCTTTTCACCACTCAAATTATCGGCCTGACACTCTGTATAATGCATATCAATAAAACTTGGTTAACGCCACTGTCATACCTTATTTAATGAGTACCTTGTATGGTTTTATTAACAAGGCACTATTTTTATCCCTTATTAATTTTCTTAACCAATGGTGCAAAACTGATTTTTTTCAGTTTTTATTATTTTGTGCTAATGTCACTTAACCGATGTCAATCAAATTTTATGGGTATATAGGCATCTATAGGAGGCACCCAAATAAGTAACAAAAAATATACTATGCAATCTAAAAATATACATCATGATGACGTCACACTTTTTTGGGACACCCTGTATAATCAAAAATATTTTCCTGAAATACACCCTAGAAAGCAACTGAAGTCTGCAAAATATCAAAATCCTAACGCAATTAATAACTGAGCTATTGAAGACGGGAGGTGAAATGACGGACCGTGTATAAACTACCAGTAAGTACTTCAATTGAGAAGAAAACAATAATAAATAAAACATACTTCTTTATTTGTTTATACCACTACTTATTATTCAAAATATCATGATAATGATAATTTTATAATATATTTAGTCACTTTTTCATTTGTTTATTAAGATATATTGTACCTATATTAACGGTGAAGTGAATGATTTGAGATATAGTTTTTTGAAAACTGCACTACTAGTCCCTCTATGCCTGGAAATTCATGAAATGCAATTGCTCGCAAACAGTTGGTTGATATCAATTGCTTGAAATACAAGTTCCTCTAAAAGCTCGAAAGATTAGGTTAGGTTAGGTTAGGTTAGGTTAGGTTAGGTACAGTGGACGCAGAAAAAAAGTAGGACAAACTGTTTAGCCTAGCTTGATTGGGGTTTTTATCTCAATGTACAACAATGAGATCTTGACGCAGAAAAAAGTAGGACACACTGTTTAGCCTGATTTACAACACTAGATTTTAGAAAAAAAATCGGTCTAAAGGCCGGTTTTACAACCGTAGAACATCCTTGTTCCTGCTACAATTACGTAGGATACAATTGTGTCTACAATTGTATGGTAGGTAATTGAACCTAGAACCATAGAGTTGTAGTACTTTTTATATGCATCAACTGTACGTTAGAATAGTACAGATTAGATTTGAGTTTACTTTAGTTTAAATTAGGTTAGATCTGATAATGTATTTAGGCCTATGTTAGAAAGGATAAAATAATGATTTTTAATTAATGGTTTATTTGTGTACTTTTTCAAATTTTCGGGAAACAAAAAAACATTATATCTTTCTTATTGAATATATTGCAATTAAATATTCCATAAAGGGAATGTCGGCTAAAGGAATATTATAGAAAAATATTCTGATTACTGATAGACTGATTTCATAAATAAAATTCTAGAAAAAATACTTTTGGCGGGTTTCTCAACTAAACAATCCAAAAGGGGTAGATATATTATTTAGAACATGGGTAGTGATCATATGTTCATAAAATACTATATCAAAATGCAAGAGCAATTTGAAGAAATTCTCATTTTCCGATTCCTTGCTCAAATAAAAAGAAAATCAAAATGTATTCCAATAATTGTTGAAACTGGTTGAAACTTTATAAGGTGTCAATGCGTTAGAAAAGGTTGAATTAGGGTAACTAATGAGCTAAATAAAAACTAATAACACATAGGTTTACATCAATACTATATTTATACATATATGAAGTGCAGTTTATTTTTGCTCGACAAAATCAATCATATATGTACACACTGTTTCATTAATTTTAAGACAGAAACAGAGAATTAAGAAATAGCTAATTTTCCGGAGTTACGGTACATAAGCAACCCAGGTAATAACGGATTCGCTAAGGATGACAACTGCAATATGGGTCATTTATATCCAAAGTCATCTCAAAATTAATGACACAGTGTGTACCACATAGTATTTTTATTATTTATATAAAGTGTGATATAATTCTTGTATTTTCCTAAATCCAGGGTGGGGCAGAATAAGGAGCGATTTAAAAAGTCTGTTAAAAAGCAGATTTTTGTTTTTTTCAAATATTTTTTTTTCTAGTTAAAGACTTTTTAAAATCGCTCGTTATTCTACCCCACCCTGTAAAAACCTATGTAAGCTGCAAACGTTAGTAAGCGCTATCTTCAATTCTTGCATAATAAGCAAGAGACAATACAAAAGTCTTCCCCTGAAAGAACTCGAATTGTACTTTGTATTTTCCTCTTCGAACGGGCAAATCCGGTAGTGTAAGTTTTGGTGGATAGTCCACTAACGAATAAGTTCCCTGTTGATATAATATGAAAAAAAAAACTAACAAGTAAGCTCTGTAATATGAAAAAAATCTTAAAAACTAACGCGTAAAAAAATATTTAACAAAAATATGGATTTTGACTATATTTCAGATTTCAGCTTTTTTAATAACAATTTTTGATAAAACTGACTTTTGATATTTGAATATAGACATTTCTGATTTTTAATTTTTTTTGCATGTATTTTTGATGGCTCTATTTGCCTTCTGTCTTCTGGTTCACAGCAACATTATTTAAAAAAACGTAACATTAACCTTGCTATAGGGTGAAGTGTACAGACATGCGAATTTATTTCTTAGAATAAGACACTTCTAACCATGTCGGTATCACACTCTGATTATATTCTTCAAATGTGGACATTATGTTTTACTACTTTTTACTCTACAATATAATAGTTATAAAGCATAGAAATAACGTAATTCCTATTTTGGCTATTTTTTCCAAATGTGAGAAATTTAAGCTGAAACTAAAGCTGAAAGTAAATGTTTGACTACTTTTCACTCTTCAATATAATAGTTATAATGCATAGAAATAACGTAATTCCTATTTTGGCTATTTTTTCCAAATGTGAGAAATTTAAGCTGAAACTAAAGCTGAAAGTAAATGTTCTACTACTTTTCACTCTACAATATAATAGTTATAATACATAGAAATGACGTAATTCCTATTTTGGCTATTTTTTCCAAATGTAAGAAATTTAAGCTGAAAACTGAAAGTAATTCTAATTACTGAAGTAATTGTAATTACCGGTTTAAAAATTCCGCAGCCACTCACGTTCCCATATTTCTCCATTTCCATAAAATCTACGAAGGTTTGCTTTTTGTATTCAGTACATACTCGCTTAGTAGCTTTCATGGGCTGTATTTGGTAATCATTGATGTAGTAGATGTAGAATTGTGCAGTTCCCTAAATATTGCAGGTAAATATATTAATTATGAAGAAAGACATTATATTATATTATTAATATATTAATAATATAAATTAGTATAATTGCATTAACATATAATCATTATTTTTACTAATAAATATGCGATAATTTTTTTTGAGAGGGATATTTCTTACAATACGCGAGTATAGTATATTTAATTACAAATCTTTAAGAAATTATGGTTTATCTGAAAAAAAAAAACCATTTCTGGACGTGTAATGAACGATACTTTTTATTATACTATTTTTTTATTATATTTGTCTGAAGTTTTTCTTATTTTTTTGACAATGTCAGAAATGTGACATATTTTGAAAAGTGCACGGGAAACCTTTTGAGTGCGCTAAATGACGTTATTTATGTCCGTTGTTCCGAAAATGTAATATTTCAGTCATTGTCAAACCGTATGGAAAGAAATTTATTTCTGATAAGTATAATAAAAATTATTTTTTGACATATAAACAGAAATACTGTTTTCTACAAACACTATTAAAAGTTGCACTTTTAACACGGCATAGTTCATTTAAAAATGCAATATTATAGAGAAATGAAGCGTGTTAAAAGTGCTTCACTTTTAATTCTAGTGTTAAAAGTAAGCAGCTCATAATCTGTCAAAATATCATTTATTTAATCAAAAATAAGAAATAACATAACAGAGTTAAGTAGGTGCAAACTATTTTCAAATACTAATATTAATAGTGCAATTTGGTTGTTCAATAGTTCACTATTAGAATTCATAAAGATGATTCAGGAAATTATTTCTTGTTTGACAAGTATGTCATATAATATAAAAACTAGATTTATATGTTTTATAAATTCCACAGACTGACTGAAATCAACCTTTTTAAAGAACTTTATTGTGCTTTTAAAGGTGTTTTTAGAAAAAGGATTGTATGATATGTGTGTTAAAAGCGATTTTAACACCTATATCATACATAACTATTACTTCTATGTAAAATTTAAACAATTGTTCATTTGGGTATTTACTCTGCGGACAACTGGAGATATTCGATTTTAATTAGTAATTCGATTACTAATTTCGAATCAAAGAATATATGGCGCTTACACGCGTTTGTTATGCACTTTTACTGATGTTGGTCACATCACATCACATTCTGATTATAGTTTCGACCTTATAAATTTAAGAAAATTAAGTCAAAACTGTTGTCATTGATAATGTGTTATACCAACAAAGTTAAAACTGCATGATTTATATGTTCATGTAATGAAAGGCGGATTAAAAATTTCCAGTGTCAATAAAATAATTTGAATTGTGTTATATCTCCTTATAAAAATTCTGCAGGATTCTGTGTATCCTTAATCCAAAGGCAATGAATTATTCTACTAATTTAGAGGAGGTTCAATATACGTAATTACCCGAGCAATGTCCATATTAACTGTCTTCAGTAGAACAAATGAACAATTTATCGTGAATGCAGTTCTGTTGATGGTGTTCAAATGATACGTTATGTTGGTTGCAATTTCTTTGTTGTAGTCCACTAATTCTATCTTCTCCACTATAGCATCGTAGTTGGATCCCTAAATCAATAATACCTATAAATAACTATACATGATACAATTTATATTTTCGAAGCGCAAATGCGCAAAGATGGCGATGCCAATTCTTTTTCTGCTTTTTTGAGTGTAATTTTAATCAAATAAATAATCAATTCATGATTAATGTGATTAAACTGTGATTGAAATTAAACGTTAAGCTTCCTTTATTTTGCAATTTCTCAATAATGTTATATTTTGATATTATCTCAATACACACATTTACACAAATCACACGGCAGAAGGCTAAAAATTTGCTGAAACCATCCTTATTTTTAATTGAAACCAAAATAGAGGTAAATCACTGTTAATAATTAAATTGAATAATTTCCAATTAAAGAAATAAGATACCAAAAATAAGCTTCTATTGGTCGATAGCCAGTTATGGATAATATCCCTAACAAATACAGTCACTACTACTACTATCATATTTTGAGGTTTCCAGTTTATAATTAAGGTTCTTGATTATCCTTAAATAATTAAGGGTCATCAATTTTTTCTCCCGTGCAATAAATTTTGAAATATTAATTTCTGTTAATAATATATTGTATATCAATGTTAAGTAATTAATAGAAGGATCAACAATTAGTTTCAAAAATAATGTGATCATCAATTTTTTCTCCCGTGCAATAAATTTTGAAATATTAATTTCTATTAATAATATGTTGTATATCAATGTTCAGCAAATAATAGAAGGATCAACAATTAGGTTCAAAAATAATGTATATGTATTGAAATTGTACTTACTGGAGCTAAAGGAATTGCAACTGCAATCGCAATCAGCAAACATGTATAATTAACCATGTTTGTATTACACCATGCGCCTGTCGACTATGATTGATGCTATGTGACTATTGCATAATGTGATATAGGATTATATCCAACGGAAGACATTACAAATGATTGAAAACAAAGTATATTATAGGCGTAATTGTGCCAATACTAAAAAATGCATCCGTATGAAAACGAACAAGGACGAAATTTAAAAAAAAATCGTCCTTAGCAGATGATTGATTAAGGATTGTAATTGCAATGTAAAGTTGGGTAAGGTTGAAGTTGGAAGATAATTGGTGTTATGTAGAAGGAATATCAAGTAGGTACTGTTTAAACAATTGGTCAGGCCCAAGTATCAGTACGAAATCGTTGGTATACCTTTCATTCCTACTGAACAGTAGCACGTTTGTTATGACATGACTGTGCCTAAAAAGGCAAATTAAACCAAATGACCCATAAAAAAACTCATTGATCTATTATATTCGGATTCGTGTAGATAAAAATATACAAATAGTACTTTAAAAACTACATGGATATTATTACACAATTCAATGATTATGTCGTTTTTAAAATAATAATCAAAATCGTTCAAATGTGATCTGCAAAAAAAAACATTACAAATTTCTATCTCTAAGGAAAGTGTTTTAAGTAAGAGAAATTTAAATCAAATTTTGTTCTGAATGACCTAAATGATTTTCGGTAGTTCATATTCTCATATTAAACAAAAGAGCGCAAGTAAAAGTTTATGCTATCTTTCAAAAGCAACCTATCGATTTTCAGTCTTGCACTTTATTGTATTGCTTCTGACAATACATGTTTTTATGTGTTACAGTAAAAATTCTAAAGTTTAATTTGCAGCCTCAAAAATCAATTATGGGTGATTATTTTTATGGACCATTGAATTTCTATTCTAGATCTGACTTTCCGAGACACAAAAACATGATTACTTAATAACGGGTGGAAGATAAATAGTACTCTCAAATAGTACTTAAATAGGTAAATAATACTGAAAGATAAACCGTACCTACTCTTCTGTATAGGAGTGTACGAAGTTCTTTATATTAACTGAAAAGTGGGAAATCTACTTTAGAAAGGAACAGCATTGTATTTTCTGGCATTTTATTAAAAAATAAGAAATAAGTATCTGTGCTTTTTATTATTATATAGAAAAATTATAAGATATTTAATTTAGGTGAGGTGCGGATGGCAGAACGTATGTCTTACTATTATACAAAGCAATAGTCCAAATCACACCTGAAGTAACACTACACCTAAGTTATTCCATCCTACTAAATTAGATATTCATCTCTCTCTGTCGATATATTCGAAGATGGCTTCGAATATAAATGAAAACTACATCAGAAAGTACTAAGATGGCAAGGGAGTAAAATTATACCAGAAAATTACCAATTTGTTTTAACTGCTTCTATATCTCTAATGCTTACAAGTTTGCATTGTATGAATGCAAAATTGTACGTTGTATGTTCAATGCGTATGAAACATACGCATTGAAAGTTAAGTGGAAAACTGTAATTTCTTAATGATTTTTATTTTCAAAGGGATAATAGATCTAAAGCCTGGCGCACATTGTAACGCAGGTGACGCAGGCAACGCAGGTGACGCAGGCAACGCAGGTGACGCAGCCAGCGCAGGTGATGCAGGCAACGCAGGGCAGTGTAGTGCAGTAATTTTTGCAGCCAATAAGAAATGGGTGATTACGAATCTGGTCTTTCTTATTGGCTGCGAAATTAACTGCACTTCGCTGCCTTGCGTGGCCTGCATCACCTAGGTCTCGTCCTGCGTGATTACCAATCTCGTTTTTCTTATTGGCTGCGAAAATAACTGCACTGCACTGCCCTGCGTTGTCCGCGTCACCTGCGTCTCAATGTGAGCCAGGCTTAAAGATCAGCTTATTTCTTCTTAAATGGCGAATTTTCGTCGCCAAGCATCGATCCACCAAACTTTCAATTGTGCCTCTGTGGATTTACCTTCCTTCATATCAAGTGCAACTTGCATGCTTAATTGAATAATACACCATCACTATACCACGAACTTCCATACTCCTCCAAATGAATACAACTTTGATCTTCGATAATTTTAATCGCTTTTGATTATTTTATTTGTTTGTTTCAAAAGTAACTCGATCTAGGTATAAGTTAACATAAAACGAGATCTTCTGCAATAAAAGGTTGTACTCTTGTATAGTCATGTAATGTTAATATGTGCTGTATAGTCATTTCTGCAAAACTAACTATTGTACTATCTGCATAAGGGTACAATACAAATATTTTTCACAATCAATTTTTTATTCACAATTATTACTACAGACAAACATGTTTTAGGTAGCAAATTTGTGCAAACATACAACTATTGTTATCGTGCTCAATGCGAAGGGTATTATTTAATCTTTAAGTTCGGCGTAGAAATCAAGCTCGTAAAGTGTAACCTCGCCAATATGAGCCCTGGCGTGAACCCTGAACTTTCCAGCAGGTACCTTAACATTCGGAATCTTGATCTTGGGAGGGAAGTCTTTAGTGTGATAATTTCCCTGAAAAAAAAAGTATTATCCCGATTTATTGCTAAAGATAATATTTTTTTAAAAATCATAAAAATAGTTCGTTTACCGGCTCTAGCACACCACATCCCACCAAGTTTCCATACTTTGCTATCTCCTGCCAGTTACCAATACTCTGCATCTTGTATTCTTTACAAATTCCCATTGTCAACTTTGCATTTGGCCTGATAACATAGTCGTTATTCTCCCAGGCGTAACCTTGGACAGTAACCTAAAGAAATTACACTGAAACTTATTTAACATAGTACTAAATTAATATGCTTAAATTGTAGCCTCGCCAATATGAGGGAAGATCCCAAGTCCTGCGTTGCACATCGATAATGGTCAGGCGAGCTATTTTAGCCAGAGAAAATATGTAATTTGTGCTCCTATATTACAAATTTAAATGACAGTAGGACAACAATGTTATGTTATGCAATAACCAGGCAATAAGAGATAATGTTTTGAATTTCTCTGAGTTACACCCCCAAGTGAACCTGCTGTGGACTATTTTAAATACATGATAAAACGTTCAATACTGAAATTGCAAATGCCAAAATCTACTAATTTTACATCTTTAGAATTGTGAAATATTTGTTTCTATAGTTTTGTTATTGTGGTGTACGAATTTAGTCTATGCTTATTTACATACGTCAACTTGGTCCATGTCAAGTTGAACTTTCAAATCTCCATTAACAGTAATCAGGAGTCCATTATCATCGTTTTTACATTCCAACATTGCATTGTCGGCAATAAAGGTGCTGTTGACGTTACTCAGGACACATTTTTCCAATATAGGTCTCAAGTGATTCTGAAACCAATGAAAAAGATACATCAAGCCTAAATAATAGCACCATTATCACAAATCTACGAATTTTCGTTGCTTTATATGGGTGAAATGGTGTAAAAAGAATCGTATTTACATACACTGTGTATCAGCCAAATGGAATAAATTCGATAATAAATAAATGGGGGCGTGTTCGAAAAAACGCTCCGACACGTCGATTGTTATTTTTAGTTGCGCATTTTTTTCAACAAAAACTTTTTATACAGGGTGTGTCATGTGACCGTGGCCAATACCAACTTTCTTATTTTAAATGCAACACCTGGTATATTATTCAATTTTTGGATTATTCAGAAAATTCTAGACATATTTCATGTACAATATTCTATACCTATCTTCAACTGTTTTGGAGAAATATTAAGTGTTTTCAGATTTATTGCAAAAATTAACACTAAAAAAAGAAAATTATTTGATTACAGAAATTCGTTACAATACACTCAAAAACTAATAAGTAATACTGTTTATTTCTTGATAATGTAAAAAACCAAAAAAAAAACAATAAATTTCAATGGAGGAGATGTTCAAAATACTCGCCGTGAACGTCTTGGCAACATCCTAATCTTAAATAGAAATTTCTTCTAACGTTACTCAACATCTCAGGCGTGACCGATCTAATCGCAAGCATTATTCGTCTTCTTAAGTCAGCTAAGTCGAGGGGTTTAGTTTTGTATACAATACTTTTGACATATCCACATAAGAAGAAGTCTAATGACGTCAGATCAGGGGATCGTGCTGGCCATTCCATCGATCCTCGCCTCCCTATCCACCGATTTGGAAATATTCGGTTGAGGTAGTTCCGGACATTGATTTGGTAATGATCCGAAACAGTTGAAGATAGGTATAGGACCTTGTACATGAAATATGTCTAGAATTTTCTGAAGAATCCAAAAATTGAATAATATACTAGATGTTGTATTTAAAATAAGAAAGTTGGTATTGGCCACGGTCACATGACACACCCTGTATAAAAAGTTTTTGTTGAAAAAAATGCGCAACTAAAAATAACAATCGACGTGTCTGAGCGTTTTTTCGAACACGCCCCCATTTATTTATTATTGAATTTATTCCATTTGGCTGATACAACCTGTATAATATAGATGCTAAATTCCAATTGAAATGTTATAATGGAAGATTGCTTCATAAATTAAATATGAATATTTTTAGTATGTTTCTTATAAATCAAAATGGACAAGAATCATATATTATATTTTCAACTGATTCCAACTCATGTACAACTTAGGTGATGACGTAGTGCTACTGACAATAGCAATAATGTTATATTATAATTATTATATTCTCAACTGATTCCAACTCATATACTACTTAGGTGATGACGTAGTGCTATTGACAGTAGTAATATATCATAATACGTTGAATAATAAAAGTTAAAAAAATCTATAATTAGTCTAGTAGAAGTAGCACTCTGAACAGAAAGTTTATTTTTGCTTTTGATTCCTTCTTTAACTACAGAAAGTTTACTTACTTATTTCAAAACTTTTTAATTTTTCATTTTAAGGTTTTTCTTTAACGTATACAAAAATATGTTTCATATCTGCGGCAATAACGACATGGTGCAAGGTTTCATATTTGTCAGTTTTGTAGCTTAATATTTTGTGAATTGTTTTTTAAGTGCCGAGAACAGAGTTTTTACACAAGTTAAAATTTACATCATTTAATACAGTATTTAAAAAACTGAGTATACGAGGTGTGGCAATTAAGTTCCGAGACTATTTTTTTAACGAACACCTGCGTAGCTAGAGAATGAAACGGGCGTGGTTCAAATCTGTATATATCCCTTGACTTTGGGTAAAAATTTCAAGCAGCTGCAACAAATAGTCTCGTTGTAATCGTCAAATAGCGAACGTGACAAAACTGATCGCGCCGAAAAAATGTTGGATACAAAAATTGAGCAAATAGTGAATTTAAAGTTTTTGTCAAAACTCGGGAAGTCCGCGACCGAAAGCTATGTAACTTTGCAGAGGGTTTACAGGGATCATTGCCTTGCCCATGCCAGAGTTTTTGAGTGGTACAAACGGTTCCAGGAGGGGAGGGAGAATGTTGAAGATGACGAGCGCCCCGGGCAGCCTGTGACTTCAAAAAGTGACTTGAACGTTCAAAAAGTGACCCAGATGGTTCGAAAACACCGTCGATTAAGTATTAGGGCCATTGCTGAATATGTGGACATTAATAAAGAAACTGTAAGACAAATTTTGCATGACGAACTAAACATGAGGCCCGAAATGTGGTAAGAGAACTCCTGGATCCTCCATCAAGACAACGCGCCGGCTCACAACGCGCACTCTGTCAAGGACTATTTAGCCAAAAACAAGGTCACAGTAATGGAACACCCACTTTATTCGCCAGATTTAGCATCCTGCGACTTCTACCTGTTCCAAAAAATCAAATCTTGCTTTAAATGAATCCGCCACGAGTCATTAGAGGACGTAAAAGAAAAATCGGCGCAGGTACTCAAGAGCGTGTCGGAAGATGACCTTCAGCACTGCTTCGCACAGTTGAAGATTCGCATGGAGAGGTGTAGGGCTGCGGAAGGGGAGTATATTGAAGGGGAAAAATTAAAAATTGTAAAAAATTGCGAAATACAGATGTTATAGCAACAGTCTCGGAACTTAATTGGCACACCTCGTATATATAAAAACAAAAATTACAAACAATACCATTAATTTTTGTTATAGTTTCATCCATTTTGAATACCAGTTATTATGTTTTTTAATATATTGTTTTTTTCCTTCTTTATTGGAGTACTTACTTGTAGTTTATATGTTTTGATATAAAGATGTTTTGTTGTTTTTATTATTTTTAATATGTTTTCTTCACCTTACAAGTATTAGCTTCGGCTATCTTTCAACCATCTTCAGAGGTGTTATTTTTTTTAGTTCAATATATATGATATTAGATTAAAAAAATATAAATTATGTTTTGACTTTTAAATAATAAATAAATAAATACATTATTACCAACTCTAGAGATGGCTGAAAGATAGCCGAATCTAGAGTAGTAAGGTGAAGTAGGCATAATAAAAATAAGAAAAACAACAAAACAACTTTATGTCTAAACATATAAACTACCAGTAAGTACTCCAATTAAGAAGGAACAAAATAATTAAAATAATACCATTAACATGTTCTTAGTTAATCATATTTTTTAAGATAAGTATATATCTAATCAAATTTAAACTTTACATCGTACTACGGAAAATTGTTGTATTTTGAGTTGTTTCGTTATTGCAGAGGGCCATTGAATCTATTTGAATTTTATAAAATATAATAAAAATGAATATCCACTGATGGTTGACACTTAATTACTGAAAAGTTTTCATATCGGAAATATGTTATAACAATTTAATTTTCATTTGTTAACTTCAATCATATCAGTATAAATGCATTGGATAAACAGACCTATACATAGTAGCAAACACACAACAGATATTTCTGAATAGTAATGTTAATAAATTTTCGTTAAAATTTGAAATTCGATATTTTTATGAAAACATTCATTTTCTCGAAGAAGAAATACGAAATTAAAACGGCGGGTTTTTTTTTTGTAAATAAAGACAAAGCTCAATATAAAATAATTTGTTTCAGTTTCAATGAATATGAAGTCAGAAATTGCGAAACATACACTTTTTATAATTATAGAATTTCAGATCGATGTTATACAAGAAGCTATAAAAAATGTGCATTGAAATTGTAGTTTTAGTAAAAATTCATTATAATTTTGCAGCATCTAAGTACTTCTTAAATTGACTTCCTAAATATTACCCTAAATTTTTTTTTTTGCCAGAAATTATAAAATATAGTTAAAATCAAACAAATTAAACAATTTCGAAACATTTTTATATAATTTTCTGTAATGGGTTTTATGCATAACGTCAATGAAAATTAACTGTCTTCACATTGAATAATCTCCTGGCTTGAATAAATTTTAGGCATAACTATATTAGGCATTATTTAACTATTATAACTATTTAGGCATAACTATAGTACTATTAAACAACTAACATGCAATACTAATTCTTGCTAACCAAATTTTGTGCACCAATTTAACAAAAACAATTGATTAACATATATGGATTAAAAATGATTAACAAATTAGGCAAACAATTAAATTTCGAAATAAGTGTACAAAAAAATTAGTACCTATAATGAATTGGTAACCTTTAATCGAACGATGTTGTCATAATTTTCAAAAAGTGGATTTTTCATAACGTCAATGAAAATTAACTGTCTTCACATTGAAAAATCAGGTGTGTTGTGTATCAAAACATGTTAACTGTAACGTGTACCTTACTTGATAGCATTCACATTCACATTCGAATCTCAGATGAATTTATGTCATATAAGCATCTGACATTCGAATGTGATCCTGAAAATAATGTACACTTTACTCCTACTAACGATTTTTGATGTGCAACACACCTAAATATTTGGTTCAATTTGGTTAAAAATTGCAAACAATAACTTTGTGAATTCAAATGGCCGAATACCTATTCCACAAAAAAAAAAAACTGTGGACGTATTTGCAGCAACCCAAAAATTGAATCCTGCATAATATGCAGGATATGCGCAGATATATTATATCTACACAAAGTTTGATTCCAAATTTTTTTTTTTAAAGAAGCGTTTTGCTGGTATTTGAGCAAAACTTATGCAGGATATGTACAGATATATTATATCTACATACAGTTTGATTCCATTTTTTAAAGAAGCGTTTTGCTGGTATTTTCGCCTAACTGTCGATTTGTGTCGAAAATGTCCATGATTACAATATTATTTTACTACCCGAATGAAAATAAAAAATTCAAAATTACTTACTGCGTTTGCCAGGGCACAGGTCAAAGCCAATAATATTCCAGCGAAATGCAACATCTTTACTTCTGTGTCTACTGTGCGCTTTGCTCGCTTTATATACTCGTAGTCTAGGCAAAAAGCGATTTGTGCAAATAATGAATTTTTAACGAGGAAACTCATCTATTGGCCTAATGTTTGCAGATAGTCTGGCTGTACAGTTCCGGCGGAAGTAATTTCAGCGGATCATTTTGCGATTAAAAGATAATTTATAATTTTGATAGCTTATAGATACAACGTCCAATTTTTTACGCTACAATGAACAACATAACATCAGATCAGATCACCATCTGAAGGTGATTTATATTATAGATTGCAATTCATTATATCTCAAATGCAACTACATTATGTTCAATTATTCTTTTGTTAGGTTATAGACGTCAATTGCAGTGATTATTACCTACTGTTATCTATGCAAATTTCATAAGATTATGATCAGATAATACGGATTGGGATCAAATAGAACGCTAAAATTAAGGTTTATTTTAATTTCCAGAAACATTGAAAGAACGAGAGTAACAGCAATACATAAAAATGGCAATAACTCGGACCTAAACAATTACAGACCAATATCAATAACATCAGTATTCTCAAAATAATTCGAAAAAATGATAAATAATAGATCCTTCAATACTTTGAGCTCTCGGATTTGTATTCGTATTAACAGTAGGCGGATTACAGTAGGAGGCTAAATTTCATCAATAACAATCAGCAATTAACATTAGACACATATCAATATGGATTTAAAAAACAGAGTAACACACAAGCTGCGATAACTGATATCATGAACTTTGTATATAAAAAAATGGACAAAAAAGAAAAAGAAGTTGCAGTATTAATTGATCTGAGAAAAGCTTTTGACAACGTAAATCACAATTTACTTTTAGATATGCTTTTTTAAATGGGCGTCAGGGGAATAACTCACAAACTATTTGAAACGTACTTAAAATATAGAAAACAAATCACAACATTCAATGGAATAAATAGTGTACAAATGACAGTTCAAATTTCAAATAGGTGTACCCTAGGATCGGTATTGGGCACATTGCTATATTCACTATACGTATATACAGTATGCACTCATTAAATCTAAAGGGTCAACATTACATTTTCGCTGACGACCCTATAATTATTTACACCAACAAAAACCTAAATTCGTTGCAAAAAGTAATAAATGAATATCTAAAACTATATAGTAAATGTATAGAAGTTAAAGTTCTATCGATTAACGAAAAAAAAAACAGAATTCATAATATTTAGCAATACTTGAAAAAGAATAAAATTAAAAATTAATGGCCTGGAAATTAAACAAGTAAATAAAATTAAATACTGGAAAAAAGTGGAAGAAATACAGAAAATGAGAAGAGCCGATTTATCTAAAGCTAAGAAATCTGCAGGAAAGAATGTTTAAGTTTTGCCCTAAAAATACCGATACCTCGAATTCCTACAGGAATTGTTTTTTATAAGCACCAACTGTAGGTTTATAACGCAGGAGTACATAGTGGCAAAGAACGCCACGGTTATTGTTACATTTGGATAGAGGGAGTAGCTGGAAAAGAGGGAGTAGCCCAAGAAATAGGTTCGTGCCTTTTAAAATATATTAGAAGTACTTGCCAGCAGGAACCAAACATCTAACTCTATGGTGCGATTCTTGCGGAGGACAGAATCGAAACATTAAATTGATATAATTTCAGAAATCAGTCTTACACAATGTAGAAACCAGTCTTTAAAAGTATTTGTGTAAAATAGCTTTGTTCTGGGCACAGTTTTCTTCTGAACGATACAGATTTTAGCGATATTGAATCTGCTATTAAACGTCAACAAAGATTATACACTCCTGTCGATTATATAGAAATTATGAAAATGTGTAGAAAAAAATGGCTGCAGAAGATTTTATGGGAGTTATAATTATTGAAATAAAAAATTGTTAATAGGAAAATTACAGATAGCAATGAAAAACTTCACTGGTTAAAAGTAAGAGAAATCAAGATTTAAAAAGAAGCACTTTTTATATTAATGATGAAGGAGAATGAATTTTTAAACCCTTACAAAAAAAATTCGATTCTAAAATCCATGGGAAACGTTAGAAACAAAATATTTTCCAAGACTTGATACCCCTGTGGCCAAATGGAAAACCCAACGCAGATGCAAAATTACAAAACTTACGCGAAATGCTGCAAGTAATCTTCTGGGGATTTCTTTTTGTGGTTTAGAGGGACTTTATTGTGGATTAATGAGTCTAGATACTGGAAGGGAGATTTGGACATAAATTTATCTGCAAGGTATATAAGGCGTGTGGTAATCGGTATCACCTTAGTTTGTTCATAGAGTTGCTAGTTGGGTTGTTGTGGAGGGGATTTCTAGGATGCCTTAGTTTCGTTATACTCCGAACGGCTCTTCTCTCTACGATTTCCAATTTCTTCTTGGTCGATTCCTTGGCGTTGATCAGTAGTATGGAGGCGTAGTCTAGAAGTGGGATGCAGATCATTTTGTAGATTTGAACTGACGTTTGCAGGTTAATACCATTTTGGCCGAAAACCAGCGACCGAAAATGTTTCGTTCTTGATACTATGGTAGATTTAAGTTGTATTAGATGTGGGTTGAACGACATTTTTGAATCAATTTTAACGCCGAGGTAATTTACTGTGCTTTGTGCTGGGATATCATGATTTTGTAAAGTGATATAAGATGGAGGATCTTTTAATATATGATTAAAGAAAATTAGTTGTGATTTGTTTGGGTTCGGCTTCGTGGTACATTTAATGTACCACGATTCGATCTTATTGGCCATGCATTGGAGTTGGTGTAGTGCAGCATTTTTTTTTCTTGCCGTATGCAACCAATGCCAAATCATTAGCATATTGGAGAATATTTTCTTTAGGGGTGTGTTCAGTGTGGTCATTGTCGCAGGATGATATGTCATGTACAAACGCATTAAAGAGGAATGGGAAGAGGGGGGACCCTTGTGGGACTCTTTGGGTAGGATGGAATGGGCGAGATGTTGTGTTTCCTATTTTGACTTGCAATGTTCTGAGTTTTAGAAAATCGTCTATGATTTTCAGAAGTTCTTCAGGGCAATTCAGGATGTGCAGTTTTTATAGTAATCCTCTGTGCCATATGGAGTCGAAGGCTTTCGCTGTATCTAGAAAGAGAGCTGCTGCGGAGTTTCCGTTTATGCCTGCTGTCTGAACCTTTGATACCAAGACTGATAAAGGGATAACGGTCGACATGTTATGTCTGAATCCGAATTGGTGTTTGGGGATTCTAGCATCTATCACAGTCTCCAAGCGACGTTTGATTATTTTTTCGAAATTCTTTCCCATTACTGGGAGTAATTTTATGGGTCTGTAGCCAGATGTTTTAGATTTATCTTCCTCCTTCTTGGCTACGTTGACGATGAGACCAGTTTTCCAGATTGGTGGGAAGTAGCTGTTTGCCAGGCAGTAGTTATAAATTTTCCGTATATGTGTGTGAACGCAGTTGGGAAGTTTGGTTAAAATTATTCTAGGAATATTGTCAATGCCCGGTGATGTATTTTTTCCCATTGCCAGCACTTCTTCATATTCATCTTCACTTATTTCATTGTGGGTAGTCCTATTGTCGCCTTGAAAGTGAGCCAGGTACCAGTTATTATGTGCGTTTCATTTTCCTTATCGAAGTTGGCGTGATTGTTGTTGGTATATATAGTGTTGTAGTGGTCCGCAAATACTTCCGCTTTTCCGGTGTTAGTGTGGTAGTCTATACCATTGTCGCTTATAGTGGGAATAGTGCAGTCTGCTTTATATTTAGTAATTTGTTTAATTTTGTCCCAATATTGTTTTCCTTTTAGAGTTGGAATCTCCTGACAGGTTCTCAACCAAGAGTGTTTACGGTATTCAAATATGAGTTTTTTAATGCTATTGTTAGGTTCATTGAATTTCATTTTAGTAAGATGGTCTTCTTTTCTGGTTAATCTGGTGTCCATGTAAAGTTCAGCGTCTTGGATAATTTGAACAACGTTACTTTTTTAAATTTAGTTTTTCATCTTTGAGTGGGGCAGTTAGTGTGATGTTATCTACTTCGATGATGAAACCTAAGTGGTCAGAACCGACATTAGGAGTAGTTTTAACCTTTGAAATGTAGGTTTCAATGCGATGGGAGTATAGAATCAGAGAGTTGTGGCTTGGTTATTGGTCATGAGGAATGTGGGTGGAGTAGAGAACTTTTTGATAGGGGAATTGGCTAGTAAGGTGTTGATTTGCCTTTGTTTTTTCGGAAGCGATGAGATGTAAAAATACCCTATTATAATAGAGTACATGAAAGTTGGTGCTTTAATAAATACAGTTTCCTCTATTTCAGAAAATGGGTGTATGTTACGATGAAAACGATGAATTTGTCATTGTAGAATGGTAAAGTGAAATGTGTGCATTCGTTCAGGGGGTTGTTAATTTGAGGTGAGTTGTCTTTTTTCACATTAATACAAAAATCGGACTGTATTAGTATACCTCCTCTATGAGTGTACCTCCTCTATTTTATGGAAATTCACAAAGTGCCAATATTATTGCAGATGTCGATGGCTATAATGTTGAAGAATTGGATTTTGAAATTGATGTAGAATAAAAGCCATAAAGAAATAATGTTTCGTTTGTTGTTATATTTATATAACTAATTAATAAAAAAAAAGTTTGGCATTTTTGTTCAAAAAATGTTTTTATTGTTTTTACAAAGCGCAGAAAGCTACCCTCAAAACAACGCCATATTTAGCACAATTTAATTCTTACCGGGAAGTATTTTGCTCAAAATTTTAATTTATTAGTTTTAAAACATAATGAAAATATGGAAAATTAATTTGAAGTTGTCAATAATCTATTATAAAAATAAAAACTGTAAAGTCTGATATCTCGTTTTAGTTCTCATGTGGGATGGTAGCTTTCTGCATAACGCGATCTATTTAATATTATTTGATGATTGATTTTTCGATTGATATGAGTTATTTGGAGCTCCTGGTTAATTAAGCTGTGCTTATTGTAGAAATATATGCAAGGTCCAATTACCCTTTTAAGTTTGGAAAAGAAGTTTCTCCGCTTGGCCTTAAGTGCGCAATTAGCGGTTTATAGGTGTTGCAATCTTTAAATCACGTAAGCATCAGATGCATCTTCACCTTCGGCTGGCACCATGAAATTCGTAGTTATTTATGTGAGAGCTCCCCTCGATTGAATGAAAAATGGTAATTCAGAAAATTCGCCGATGGCGCCGCTGGCGTTTCCATCGCTCTCGTCCCGATCTTCAACTGAAATAACCCAATTCCGCCTTAATTTATTACACAATAAATCACTGCGAGCCAAAAACTGTACCGCTTAATAGTACAAGCGAAATAATAATTTATTGACTTTAACAATCTCGGGGCCGGCTTTGTGAAGATAAAGCGGGACGCCGAGCACAGAGCGATAATAATAATTCGTTTATCGGAATGTCCCCGAGCGGAATATCCGTCCTTATAAGAAACGTGTGCGGCGCGAGGCTCCGTAATCTCGTTAGTGAAAAGTACGGCTCAATATTGAGCGTGATTGATAGACCCGGAGTAATCGGTCCGGTGCTTGACGAAGCTCCAGAGACGCCGTCGAAGACGTTGTCCGCCGCTTCGGCCCCGATATTTCGGGCGGCATCCTCGGAATGTGATGAGTAATCGTTTAATATCGGTAGCCCGATTTCACTGCGACAAAAACGAAAACAAAAATTGTAATCGAATCGCTTAATAACACACAGACGGCACACACACGCGGCCACGGCATTTTTTTGCCTTCGATTTTCCTTTTGGCGCGGAGAAATTTCCATGGGAGACGAGAATTATCGGACGCCCGGATCTCCACTTAATCATGACAGCATACTTTTTGCACCGGGTATCATTAACTCGAAAATCTTAATACTTAATGAGCGCCGGGCGATTTGCAAAATCGAAAATGTGTATATTTATTGCTGCGGTTTTTTTACCGTTAAAGGTTAATGCGATTAAACCAATTAGTTTAATTGTGTTATTACAACGTGAAATTACAAATAATTTAGGTAGCGTACCTTTGGTTTATTATATAAATATTAAATCTGTATGTTTATTGCCCCGCCTCGGGCAATTGTTAAGTGGCGTTGAGGGACAATGCGGTCCGCGGAGGCGACGTAATCGCTTCCAGTGTGAGCGCCTTTAATCAAATTCACTGCCCGTTTCGATTCCAGTTGAAAAATTACCGCAATCATCGGGTACCAAGCCCCATTCGACACTGATCAAGTTTGATGGCTCAATTCGCCCAGGCAAATGTCAAGCTACAGGTTTTCTTCATTTTACTTTTTTAATGTTGCGCAAGGAATATCATAAGAATACCATAAGAGAGGTCGTTATGAACCAAAAAAATAATTAATTATTTAGAGATTCGCTCAAGTCTCAGCTGACCTATAGCTCAGTATGCCTCGACATACCACTCAAAGTTAAACACAGAATAAAACACTTACTACTTACACAATTTATTGTCGTGAATTATTGTATTCAAGTTTATTGTCCAGGCGAATTAAATCTATTTACGACTGTGCAAAAATTATAAAATTATAGAATTAGATACCCACGATCTTAATTGACCACTTGGTGGTTTAAAATTTTCAATATCATTTTAAACACGGCTATAAATTTTAAAAAATCTATTTTTAACCCAGTGTTCAATTTTAATTTTTGATATAAAATGATCCTTTTATAGGATCCAATTATGAAATCGGCGTTTAAACAAATTTATTGGATTGTAAGTAAATCGCATATTTAATTTATTTTTCTATGGTTTATGGTCTCCCATGAAGTAGAGATGTAGCACAGAAAGAATAAAAATTCTACGCGGTGTGCGGCAGGGATGTGTACTGTCTCCTCTACTATTTAACATCTATTCTGAAGTCATATTTCGGAAAGCCCTAGTAAATACACAAAAATGAATTTCTTTAAACGGAAAACGTATAAACAACATCAGATACGCAGATGATACCATGATCATGGCCGATAACATAGAAGACAATAACTAATACTGTGATGGGTGGGAAAAACAGTATAAGTCAAGAATTAGCATTTTAAGAAAGCGTCGACTTATACCTTTTTTCCCTCCAATAATCGTAGCATTTCAAGTTGTACTAAAACTGCCAACCTATTTAAAAGACTTAACTGAATAATGTGACATATACTGTTTTAAACACAATATACAGATCACTTTCTGAAATATAATTTGACTTAAACCAATTTTCCCAAATTTTCGACTTATACTGTTTTTCCCACCCATGACAGAATAATGAATAGCTTAATAAGCACTAGTCACAGATATGGACTAGATATCAACATAGACAAGACCAAATTCATGATCATAAATAAGAACAACCCACAACACCACCAACAGCAACTGGAGCAGGGGAACATCGAAAGAGTCAAAAAATATGTACATCTAGGCACCGTTATTAATGAGCAATGGGAGCAGACTCAGGAAATAAAAAGCAGGATTGAAACAGCAGAAATATATTCGTTAAAATGGCACAGCCTTTAAAAGTCGTGATCTAACTATAGACATCAAAATGAGACTGTTACGCTGCTACGTATTCTCTGTGTTATTTTATGGAATGGAAGCTTGGACGCTGACGATTGACAAAAAAAATAGAATCATATGAAATGTGACTCTACAGAAATATATTAAGGACATCATGGAAAGACCGTATTACCAAGGCCGAAATTCTAAGAAGAATGGACAAAACGACAGAAATCCTGATCACAATTAAAACCAGGAAACTACAATACTTGGGACACATCATGCGCAACTCTAGTAGATACAGACTCCTTCGGTGCATACTACGAGGGCTGTTTGACGGAAGAGTGACTTTTCAAAGGTTGGTAACACTTTCATTATAATGATTATGTTGCTAGCTCCTGAGGTCTTTCGGAGGTCTACTGTCAAAATTTGGCACCAATCTGACAGATAGATTATGTTTTATACTTATTTGAAGGAAACTGTTTTCGTTGTTTTGTAAATATGTAAAAAAAAAAAATTCGAGTGTTGATTAAACATTATTTTCTACGTGAAAAAACAATTAAAGAAACCGAGGAAAAGTTACGTAAATATTATCCAGAATCTGCTCCGTCCCATGGAATGATTTGTAAGTGGTTTCTGCTTTTAAAAGTGGCCATATGAGCACGGTTGATGCAGATCGTCCGAAACCATAATTTACTGTGACTACTCCAGAAATGGTTAATAAACTCTATGGCCTTGTAATTGGCAATCGTCGAATAAAAGTTTGTGAGATAGCTAATGAAGTAAACATCTCAACCGAACGGGTATACAATATTTTGCATGAACATTTCAATAAGAAAAAGCTATCCGCGAGATGGTTGCCGCGTTTGCTTAATGGTGATCAAATGCGCGCTCGCATTAAGAATTCAGAAGAATGTTTTGCCGTTTTCAACGTAACTCAAAGGATTTTTTTCGTCGATATGTCGCAGTAGATGAAACTTGGATACATCATTATACTCCAGAAACAAGAATACAGTCTAAATACTGGATTTCTCCATGCGAATATGCTCCCAAAAAGGCAAACACACTTTTTTCGACCAATAAGGTCATGGCCACAGTTTTTTGGGATTCTAAAGGTGTAATCTTTATTAATTGTTTACAAAAAGGAAAAACCATAACTGGCCAGTATTATGCTGATTATGCAGACATGTATTGATGCCGAACTTGAAAAACAACGACCGCATTTGATGAAGAAAAAAAGTGTTGTTCCATCACGATAATGCGCCCTCTCATTCGTCTGCAATTGCTACAACTAAGTTGACTGAATTGCATTACGAATTACTGCTTTATCCGCCATATTCGCCAGATCTGGCTCCCAGTGATTTCTTCTTATTTCCAAATTTAAAAAAATGGCTGTGTGGAAAAAGATTTCAGGCAAATGAAGAGGAGATAACCGACACAAATGCATATTTTGAAGACTTTCCGAAAGATTACTTTTTGGAAGGTTTAAAAAAATTGTAAACTCGCCGGGCTAAGTGTGTACACTTGAAAGGGTGTTATGTTGACAAATAAAATATATTTTGTACAGAAAAATAACGTTTTCATTAAAAAGTCATTCTTCCGTCAAACAGCCCTTGTATAAGGCAAAGTTGAAGGAAGAAGAAACATTGGGAGAAGAAAAATCTCGTGGCTTAAAAACTTGAGGAGTTGGTTCTCTACGATAACCACAGGCCTCTTCCTCGCAGCTGTGAACAAAGTAAAGAAAGCCAATATGATGACCAACGCCCGGAACGGATAGGCACTTGCATAAGAAGAAGAAATGTGACGTATCAACGTGTCCAGCAGTAATCTGCATATATATGGGTATTCCACAAGCCTTGGAAACGTTCTCCTTTCTCCTTCCTTAAATCGCCACATTTTTTTGAAAAGCAGTTTCTATTTTATGTGAAATGTGACATCTTATTTGGCATGGATTAAACCAACTCATGAGAATTTTATTTATAAAATCGGAGTTATTCCTTATTAGTCCTATTTCAACTTCTTCTGTTGCTAACTTAAAACAATTTAACATAGAATTATTGCACATTTGGAGTCCAGGCACCAGGCAGACATCTTAACATTCTGTTCAGCTATGTATACGTTTACTTACATGACACCCTGTATGTTATTTTGCTTCTGAAGAACTAACGAAACTAAAACAAATAAGGGACAACAATTCAATATAATTCAAATATCAGGCATGTATAGTTTTAATTTTTTCTTCGATTTTTTATAGTTAAATAAGTTACAGTCCACTACGATTTTTTATGTATGTATTTTTTATGTACAAACATAATGAAGATATTTCATTTCTGATAAGGACATTTCGCTCTACGGAAAAACTGCGATTGGAGTACGTACAAAACGTTTCCCCCAACCACCAATATATATTTAAAATATGTAAAATGAGAGACGCTAGCTTATTTTGGTTTTCCCAATGAGTTCCTCGACAAAAAAGGCATTGAAATATTTTCATCCACATCTCTTACAGTTGCCCAGTATATTATTATTATTATTATCAAAAGGCGCTTTACCTTTCGGTGTGGGCTATACATGTTACTACAGTTACATTACAGTTTTGTTATGTATTTGCAAATTCTCTCCACTCTCTTCTGTTCTTTGCCATTTCTCTTGCTTGCTTCACTGTCTTCCCTCTGCTATTTATTATTTCTTCTATTTTGTTGTCCCATTCTTGTCTTGGCCTGCCACTTCCTCATTTCTTTCCTGTTTTTGCTTCCCAGATTTGTTTTGTTTGATTCGTATTTTTCATCCTAATTAGATGACCCCACGAGTTGAGCTGCTTCTTTTCTATAAACTTTTCTATTGATTCTATATCTAATTCCTCTCTGATGTCTTTATTTCGTATCCTGTCTTTTTTCGTTACTTGTTTTACTCTTCTCAGATATTTCATTTCTATTGCCTGTAATCTACTTTTATCTCTCTTTGTTAGCTTCCACGTCTCGCTCCCATATGTCAAAATCGTTCTGTATATAGTTTTGTATATATTCATTTTTGTCTTGCTGCTTATCTCTTTCTTGTTAGTAAGTATATTATTCATGGCATAGTACGTTTAGTATAAATACATCAAAATACTAGTAAAGTACTATACCCTGTCAATTGTTGAATGTTTGTTGAACGAAAGCCAAACTGATAATTGGGTATTAAATTGTCGTCTCAATGATCAGTTTGAGTCATTTTTCGAAGAGTGTTCTCATAATTTGCAGTTATGATATCATAATGCCAGACACTATAAGTAGAAATCACGAAATATGGCTCATGATTCATCGCGTCGGGATGTATGGTTCAAATTTTCATGTACGTATGTTCACGGGATTAATTAGTTCCTTCGCTTTGTGTATAAATGTCAGATTTGACTGTACAAGCTTTATGGGTTATGTGTATATAATATTAAAAACTTCATACTTCATCAGTACCGTGCCAAAGCATCGCCATTGGGATAATTGCCAAGACCACAGAAGCTACTTTACAATTTTTTTTACAAAAATGGCGCTATACATTTTAGATACTTTCTAAGCCTTAGAAAGTTTAGAAGTATAGAATCTAAGGGCTTGCCAACATAAACATTGGGTTACCTATATAACTTGACATCGACATAATAACTAAAATATTGAATCAATGGAGACATACATTTCGACGAGTTCATCTGAAACGTACAGCAGATGTATGAGACATTCAGGCCCATTTGTACGATCGTGGATTACCTTTGATCGTGGTTCAGTTTCTAAGGCTCAGTTGTATGAATGTGGATCATCCTTGATCGTGGTTCAGTTTCTAAGGCCCAGTTGTATGAACGGAGATCAGCTTGATCGTGGTTCAGTCACGTAGGATACAATTGTATCAATAATGGTATCCTAGGTAACTGAACCATAGTCAAGGTCGATCCACTATCCTAGAACGTAGAACGTTGTATGAACGTAGATCAGTTTGACTATGGTTCAGTTACCTAGGATACCATTATTGTTAACACAATGGTACCTTTAGAAACTGAACCACGATCAAGGATGATCCACGATCATACAACTGGGCCTAAGGATACGATTGTATTAACAATTGTATCCTAGGTAACTGAACCATGGTCAAGGTTGATCCACGATCGTACAACTGCGCCTAAGGATACCTTTGCATTAACAATTGTATCCTGGGTAACTGAACCATGGTCAAGGATGATCCACGATCGTACAACTGGGTCTTGCCGTCTTATTTTATTAAAGAGTTTTAGTGAGATTGAGCTAATCCGGTATTGCATTTATTTCTTTGAAAAACTTTCCTTTCGAATGAGCCACCTCTCGGGATTTCTACTACAACATTATGATGACCACTGCAACTTTACATAGTATAAGCATTTACTTGAAACTAAAGGCAGCTTGATAATGCTAGTGGTGTTTACGATAGTTTTTCGAGGAAACTGATGCAGAATATCTTTCGTCGAATCGAATCCAGAAGCTTTGTACGATTTATATTATTCTGAATTTGACCTCTCTTGGGATGATGAGATGTTTTCTTCGTTCCCTTAAGCATTTTCGTCAACTATTATTGTTTCATTTTTTTGACTCTCGTAAGGTTTGCAAATATTCTCTAGATATCTAAAAATCTTTGTGATTTTTGCTATCGACGGGTTTGTAGTCGGGGAAAATTTCTGTTTGTCACTAAAATAATACTAAACTTAGAGAAAAACAGATACAAATACTTTTCATGTAAATGATCAACTTGATATAAAATCAAATCATATGTCTAGTCTATCTTATTTTCACATGATTCGCGGCAGGTTTTGCTTTTCAATAACTTTTACAGTGGGCTTTAAAAACTGACAGTTTTCAAGTGAATCAGTTATCAAAGTCATTTTTGAGAGACCGAAATTCTGAAGTTTTAAATCAAATTTGATTCACTTTATTGACTTTATTGGCTTTAATTCTTGTTGCTATCTTAAATATTAGTTACATTTCGTTTGGTAATTTTAAATGCATTAGAATAGTTAACATTATTTTTTTAATTTGTGGTTGCTTTAGTGATGCTCACTAACTTAATGAAGCTTTCAGAGTTGGGGGCCAATTTAAACTGTAGGCACCTAGCGGCTTCTTAATAATTTCGGTGTTATAACGTAAAAGCGGTGCCTTGAAGCTAATTTAAATGATAATTGAAATTGGTATTCTAATTGTAAAATTGCCGTGACACTCCAATGTTTTAATTCCATTCCTCTAGTTTACGTGGACGTGAGGCTATTAATTTCACATTAACCTGTTAGTGAGAAATAAAATCGACGCAGCATCCCATTTTTTTTTAATATTCCAGTTACAGATTGAAAAATAGCTCCATCGTTTCGGTCGAAGGAATTACAGTATGCTAATTTTAATTTGTCCCGTGAGATTTTTATGCCCGACATTAAAAAAATTAATATATTTTTATGGCGTCTTTATTTCGACGGCGGCGCCTGAAACCCGCGGCCGCGTCTCAATTCCCCGGGTGCCAATAATAAAATCGCCTCGAAATTCTCATTCAGCGCTCGAACTGGACCGCCCGGAGTTTCCCCGTCGCATTTCCTTTCCGGGAGGCCACTTCGACTCCGGGACTCCGTCACCTCGTAAAAACGGTGACGCGAGTGCGGCCCCGTAAATTACAATAATAAAACCTAACTCTTCGCGTGATGTATCGCTTAATGTCCTGATTCCGAGAGTTATATTCCGAGCCGATCGCAGGGATTCTCGGAGCGCTCCAGTTCACGTGTCCGGATGATAATTTGCGCGTTTTTACGAGCACAGGCGGAACGGTTCGTCGGCAGTTCGTAATCGAAATCGGTAATTGCGCGGTAATTGCGCGGTTTGTGCGGTAATTGCGATTTCGCATTAAACAGCCGCTCTTTATACGGTAAATATTTTTCCTCTCTCCGGTGCAATCAACGGATTGAATTGCAAACGGCAGGTCCCGCAGGAGGTGAAGCCGACAGACATATTTTAGCATTAGTTATGTGACAGACCTGAAGCCCAATCATACCTGGCGGACACTTAGGAAACCTAAGATGTATCATTTACTACGAAGAAATCACCATGAAATATTTACATACACTTTTGATGCGCACAGATTTACATGCACACAGATATAAAAAAAGATGACTGTTGCCCTTCAATTTCGCCCAAATTTGCATTTTGTAACCCAGGGTTATATTTAATCAAGAGTTACTATTCGAATCGATTGTATTAAAATTTGACAGAGCGAAGTTACGTAAGCTGCGAGTTATAAATAATAAAACCAAGCCAACATATTTTGTACATTGTGAACCGTCCTGTTAGCTGTCAAAACCCCATTATCTGTCAAAAGTCAGTCAGTTTTCAATAACACCAACACTAGTAGAAAAATGAATTCAATGTCACTACAACACTAGAGGGAGTAGGATTTCTACCCAAATCAAAAACGTGTATAAAAATGAAAAAAAAAATGGAGACAGAACGTAGCAGCTATCAATGTAAGTATGCTTATCAGTTAATTCCGAAAATCATTGCATGCTCCTCAACCCGTTCCCGAAATCATGATTTTGTTATAGAAAGAAAATTACATAAAAACAAATTTCTTAGATTCACAAACAATTAAGGACTTAAAAAAGGAAAAATCACTCCATAAGGTTAGGATTTCACATATTAGTGAAGCTTTATTTTTTTATCTTACATTTCATTCACTGCTGAATAAATAGTTATTTTTTATTATAGATTGCGAAATGCTTCTTTTGCATTCGAGAATGAAGTTTTTTGCTAACATTTAATCGAGATCAGTACTAGACTCTTAAGACTCAGTTGTACCATCGTGGATTATTTTGAACCACGATTCCATGATGATGAACCATGATGATTCTGAACAATGGTTTAGTTATCTAGGATACAATTGTTGATACAATTGTTGGTATCCTAGGCAACAGAACCATGGTCAAGGATGATTCACGATCGTTCAACTGGGCCTACATGTCTACTAATGTCATCATCTTGATGTTGAATCTGGTATACTTTGACCGTTCTGACCAACTATTATCATCATAACCATGTTAAAAAGTGCTGGATGTAATAGTCATTTTTGTTCTAGATGTAAGACTTTTACACCTAGTGAACATCTAATATTATTTGCGAGCATTGCGAGCACACAACATTTGAAAATGGAAAAGTGAGAATATCAAACAACTTTTTTTTTAACCTGCAGCTCCACATCAGTGGAAACTCAAAGAAAACCTTTTGAAATTTAATTGAGATCAATACTGGAATCATAAGGCTAAGTTGTACGATCGTGGATCACTTTGACCATGGTTCAGGTATCTAGGGTACAATTGTTAATACAATTGGTATCCTAGGCAACTGAACCAAGGTCAAGGATGAACTACGATCGTACAACTGGGCATAAATGTCTACAAATGTAATCATCTTGATGTTATATCTGGTATGCTCTGACCGTTCTGATCATCTAATTACGATCGGAGCCGTAGTAAAAATTGCTGGATGAAAATCTGTTTTGTTCTGATGTAAGACTTTTACACCCAGTGAACATCTAATATTATTTGCGATCATTGCGAGCACAAAACATTTGAAAATGGAAACGTGAGAGTATCTGATATATATTTTTTAAACTGCAGTTCATTTAAACATTTAATCGAGATCAATACTAGAATCTTAAGGCCCAGTTGTACTATCGTGGATCACTTTGACCGTTGATCAGTTATCTAGGGTACCATTGTTGATACAATTGGTATCCTAGGCAACGGAACCATGGTCAAGGATGATCCACGATCGTACAACTGGGGTTAAATGTCTACAAATGTTATCATCTTGATGTTAAATCAGGTATGCTCTGACCGATCTGACCAACTAATTATGATCGCAATCATAGTAAAAATTGCTGGATGAAAAGTCCTTTTTGTTCTTGATGTAAGACTTTTACAGTGAACATCTAATTTTTTTTGCAAGTATCGCGAGCATAAAACAATTGAAAATACAAAAGTGAGGATATCAAACAACTTGATTTTCAAAAACTGCAGCTCCACATCAGTGGAAACTCAAAGAAAAACTGCTGACATTTAATCGAGATCAATACTAGAATCTTAAGGCCCAGTTGTACGATCGTGGATCACTTTGACCATGGTTTAGTTATCTAGGATACAATTGTTAATACAATTGGTACCTAGGCAACTGAACAAGGATGATCCACGATCGTACAACTGAGCCTAAAAGTCATCATCTTGATGGTTAATCTGGTATCCTCTGACCAACTAATTACGATGGTAACCACGTTAAAAATTGCTGGATGAAAAAGTCTTTACTTACAACCAGTTGAAAATATATGCATTTATGCCTTTTAAAGCGGTCAGGAAGCGACTCATTGTATAATTTTATTTTTGAACTCACCGCCTCGAAAGTGACATTTGACGCACTCTATTGACAACCGGAAATCCGTATTTCCCGGTCTAGTAGACCGGGAAAACGGCAAAAAAACACTGTCATAAATAAATCAATACATAATTATTTATTGTGAACGATCTACATCGACTTAAGCAGGGTTATTATTGTACACATTTATCGTACAATTAGTACAATTTGAAATGCAAATTCCCGAACTTTCCACCGCATCGGGTTTAGATATAGTGTGCGACACATTAAGAATTTCAGAGATTGTATAGTTTTCAACTTGAGATGAAGGTCCCGGAGCTGGTTGCATCAATCTTTCAGCTACGTTAATTTTACTCTGCACAGAGTCATCGACGTAACCTTCGGCCACGCTTGAAGATCTCCAACCGCCAAATTTTTTAAGAGTCAGTAAATCGCCACCGTTGTTTGCAAGTAAAGTAGCTGAACTTCTTCGAAAGCAATGACCAGTGTAGGCCTGTGGAGCCTCTAGCTGAAGGTACTGTGCCACAGAGCAAGGTATTTTGCCAATTGTATTAAGACCAATAGGTGAATTAATACATTTCCCATTTCTGTAGGTCAAAAAGAAACGTTTATTTGTCCCTACTCTTAAATTTTTGTATTTTAACAATAAATTTATCCATTCTGGATTGATCACCACAAAACGTCGAGAAATATTAGTTTTGGTCTCTGGTACATTAACAAGTACCATTTCATGTTTAAACTCGATATGATCAATTAACATTTTACATAATTCATCGCGGCGACAAGCGCCAGAAATGCCCAATATTACTACTGCCTGTAAAACATATTATAGAATAATAGAATAATATCGATTAATGAAACATATTGTGTACGTACCTTCATTAACAGAAATGAGTTATCAGGGGCTTCATGAATAAATTTGTCAATTTCATGACTTTCTAATACCTTGGATTTTTTCGGTTTCAGGTTATACGTTTCTTTTTTGAGAAATGCGTAAAATTTCGTAAATTTGGAAATATCTACGTTATTGTGTATTAGTAGACAGGACTTTAGCATAGAGTAAGTGGACCATAGCGACTTTTTGCTTGAAAAGGTTTGAAAATATGCCAGCAAACAATTTTCTGAATAAGTCCGTATTTTGTTTAACCTGCACCAATCCATAAATTTCGAGTATACCAACTCGTACCTTCGTTTGGATTTATCCGGCAATAAATTTTTAATTGCCGTATTAGCGGCATTGCGGATTTCCGGAGGTGTACAACTACTTATATCCGAATCGGAAGACATTTTATTAGAAACTGAGACTTTAAACGACAGGCTTTAAAAAATCAACTGTCAAAGTAACAATCATTGTTTTGCTATACAGCCATGGCTTGCTTTATTTCATATTTTGAAACGGAATGAAAATTATTTGAGTTTATGCTGATCGTTCTGTTCGTTTCAAAAAAAAATGTACAAACCACTTGCGGGAATCATTTTCCCGCATTCACGCAGATGAAGCATTCGCTCCCTTCGGTCGCTCATGCTTCAAAATTGCGTTCATGCGGGAAAATTGTGTTCCCGCACTTGGTTTGTAAATAACTATTCCGTTCTAGCTGGGAATACATTTTCCCAGCTAGCAAGTGTCACTGTCACTTTGATAAATCACGAAATTTTTAAAGTAAACTAAGGGCAGAACAACATATTAAAAGTGCATTAACTATTACTATATATGTGGCATGTAGTGTGGTATGTACTATGTACATACCACTGTCATTAAATTAGACTGTCTGTTATTTTTGCTGCCACTTCCCGCAGCTCAGGTGGAGAATATTAGATTTCACTGTCCGACATATTTGAAAACTGTTGCAAGTTTTTTTGATTGACAAAATATTTGCATGTGTCAAAATTACAAATTTATTTTATTTCCTTGGCAACAATTTTTATACACCATGTCAGATTGTGAGTAAAATAGTATACAAACCTCACAGGACAGATATTCTTGCCTCGTGCTTCTGGCTAAAGCCAGATCTAAAGAAGCACTTGACTGTAATGAACCGTTTCCCCGGTCGGTATTTAATGTACTATTTTTGTAGTAGTTGTAAGACTTTTACATCTTGTGAACAAAAACAGTCACTTTGACAACTATTTTATGGCATGTCGATGTCAACATTTTTTTTTAGTATCTGAAAAAGTATATTTTCTTACAGAAAGAACCTTTCAAAACTGGTGGTGAAACGTTCCATGCCACTCTAACTGACCACCCAAATCTTGGCCATGGTAAAGGACTATATGAGGCCTCAGCCAAATCCATATGATGTTGGCACAAAATATCATGGTAAGAGTTTGTTTGATAAATATTTTATTCATTGTTTAGATACCTATTTTGGTAATAAATAATACATATATGTGTATATTTTGTTAAATGTAATTAAAATATTGTCAAATATATTGTGGTCATAAATATAAAATATGAAACAAAAACTTATGATAATTAAAAAAAAATCAAATATAAAATGATAATATAGAATGATGTTTTAAAGAACATATCCGACAATTTTTGAATATTTTAAAGAATATCTGATGCAACAGCAAAATGGCTAGATGCGTTGCTCATTAAAAAACGTACCATTTTGTGTTTGTTCTTATATTTGAACAAATTCTTGAAGTCGCTTCAGGAATTCATCAATTGCTTCAGAGCGAAATGTTTGATTCATCTAAAGCTTCTCTTAGTATTATATCTTTAGTTGTAACCTTTGAAACTCTTGGGGAAAATGAACAACACATTGATAAATTATATAAAAATAAATAAATATTATAGTTTAAGTAATAATTATACGTCCTTAATCGTATTACTTAAATTATAAAATTAATTAACCTTAATATGAAAAATATCACAAAAATAAATTTTAATTCGTACTGCACTTAAATGAAAGAGGTACAACAGTGTCAAGAAAGTAATAATGTCCTAAAACTTTTTGTAGTATGATGATACTTCAATTGAATTGACAAAATTAATTTTCTAAGTAATATTTACAACTAAATACTAGATATAATGTTCATGACATGATATGAAATTTTCCGAATAACTGAAATATTCTAAGGGTACCTACTGAAGCTTTGCACACAATATCAAAGTGCTTCTTGAACGTTGAACTTTTAAAGAATTTTTGTACTCTTGATTGATTCTGAAATTTTCTCTACCTATCAATTCTACATCTCCAGCTCTGGTTTCATCTGGCTGGATTTTGCGTTTTTTTTGTTTGTTTCATCTTCATACTAAGTTACTTTCTTTCATTAATGCTCAATTTTCATAAATGTTAAATTTTGTTCTTATACATTGTATACTGATACGGTTGATAGATAGATATCAGACTATTGTAGCTTATTACTTTGTACGTTAAATCGAGATAACATATCTCAGCATAAAATTGACAAAAGACTCGTTTCTAATCTTTAAAGTTGAAGGAGGTAGTTAGATGCTTCACTTCTTGTATTTGCCATTTTTCGTTCATTTACTTATTTATTTGTATATTTATTTTATTGTGACTTGTGCCTTGGTATTTCTCCAAAAATTTGCCGCCCTTGGGATTATTTTGCCGTCCTGGGCTATAGCCCTCATAACCCCAGATTCCTCCTCCGATACATCTAAATTAGACAATTAAGTATCATCCGAATCAGACATCTTAAAAAAATAAAATAATGAAATATATATTTATATCATTACTAAACAGGAACATGTACATCAAGTTGGAGCTTTACACATATTTTATGCTACTTACCTTTGATTAATTCTGCTAATTAATATTGATGCAAAACAGTTTCAGTTTTGAATAAAATGATCAAAATCTGTTTTGTAGGTTACGACGCGCAGAGTTAAATTACTACCCCTACTATTCGACGTGTTTATATAACCCAATGTCAAATATAACCCGGGGTTACTCAATGGTGCAACTGAAATTTAACTTTTATACGGGTTATATGCTTGTAACTCAAACTTACCATTCTCTTCTTCTTCATGTGCCGTCTGCATCCCGGAGGTTGGCTATCATCATTACTATCCTAATTTAGAAACTGCAGCCCTAAATAGATCAACTGACGTGGCATTAAACCATTTTCGTAGATTCCCAAGCCAGGACATTCTTCTCGCTCAGATAGATCTTTTCTCCATGATTCTTCCTTGGATTATGAGTCGTAGAATCTCATATTTCGGACCTCTCATGACGTGGCCGAGATATTGCAGTTTTATTTTTTTCACTTCCAGTAGGATCTCTCTGTCTTTCTCCATTCTTCTCAGAACCTCCACGTTGGTCGCATGTACTGTCCATGATACTCTCAACATCCTACGGTAGGTCCACATCTCAAAGGCTTCTAATTTCCTCTCGCAATACACGTTGAGGGTCCAAGTCTCTACACTATACAAAATTACTGGGAATACGTATCATTTGAGCATCCGGGTTCTGAGGTCCAAGCTCAGGTCGCGACTACAGAGCAGCTTTTTAATCTTCACAAAGGATGCACGGGCTTTCTCAATGCGAATCCTTATTTCGCAAGGATTCTTACTATTACTCTGGTTATATTATTTGTTTCGGATCTGGTACTAATGATTTGTTATAATAACCCCGTGTAATATATTTAACTCGTGTTGATGCAACCGGGCATTAAAAGTAACAATATTTTTTGTAGGAGTATGTGGTGTATATTATAGACGCTATTATTTTTAAATTGTTTAAACTACGTAGTGTGTTTTCATTACTTTAATCATTTCTTGTAGGCACATATTGGAATATCAAAATCCTAATGTATTAACGGCACGAATACAAAGAATTATTTTATGTTTCCATAAATTTAATCATTAATGATACAAGGAACTGAAGTAGTAATTTACTAAAATTCAAATTTATTTTAATTACTACTATTCCGTGAATAATCGATGATAATAAATTGTTCTCGTGGTTTATTCATTGGTAACATATTTTCCTCTGTAATGGGGCGGTACGACACGGCGATTCGATACGAATCCACTTTTCAACATTTAGTTGAGAAATGATCTCGGCGTGATATTATGATTCCGCCTAATGCCCATGCATGTAATTCGACGTCGTTTCGAAAGGCGAACAGCATAAGGTGGATGTGATTATTAATGTGATTAATAGACGCCTCGCGGAGCTAATCCGCTCGTTAATGTTTCTGCCCTATTCCGCCGTGCTTTATTGATCGCCAGGAAAATTCGAGCGTTGAAACGCTCAATGGCCAGCCAATAACAATAATAATTAATAGCGCCATTATGACGATTCGGGGACTTAATTATTGCTATAAATAAGCGGAGCTGAATCGTCTCCGTTCCGAGCCGGTGGATAAATATACGTTAATTCGTCCGCTCGATTGTGCGTCGGACGTATAAATTTCGTCCACAAACGGACAGGATGCGGTGAGGCAGCGGTCATTTTTGTACGGCTCCGGGAATTCAACGCTCCCATAAGTGCGTGCGCGCTTTCAGCATGCTTGAACGCACGCGGAAGTCTCTTGGCGAATGGTCAATGCTGGGAAAAAAAGGCGAACACCATCTACATCGTGTCATTATAGCGCAACAAAAGAATTGAATTGGAAAAAAAAACGTTAGTAAATCACATGTCTGTGATGGCTTCGAGATTTCTATTGCTACTGGCTCGGCAGTTGATTGAATTTATAAAGAGTTTCCCTGTAAATTCTGGTAATTGTATATGAAATTTCAGTGGTGTGCGAAATATTGTTTTCTTTCTTATATAAAAATTGTTAATGAGAAAGGGGGGCACATTTGGGATGCATAAACCTCTCGCTCAAAACTCCCGCCTGTTGTTTATCGGTGATTATGAAACTTGTAAAATGTAATGAAGTATAAAGCGATGTTCGAAGATTTAAAAGCGTTGTTTAAAAAAGCGGCCCCGGAATTTATTGAGATTGCCTGTGGTAGCGATGCGCACACGACAAAAGATGTCCGCCGTCTCCGCGATATACGTGGAAGCTCGATAATTACTATAAATATGAATCGAAAACGCGATTACTTTGAATGCCCACCTTAAATCACGCTCATTGTGAGCGGGGCCCTCTGTCGGGATATAACCGGCACGCTCATAATCGTCCACGTAAATCAATACGCGCATAATCCGATACCAGTTAATATAAATACACGTCCGCAATAAAATGATGAAACGTCCCTCCGCCTGTGTGTCTGATAAAATCCGACGCGAATTAACGGTACTACCCTTGGATATCGGACGGCCATCGATTAATCAAGTAATTACTAATATTACCGAGTCACTTTTTTAAGTGGGCCTTGTAATTACTCCCAACTTTACAAACGAGAAAATCAATATGCAAATGCGGGGCGTTATTAAATTAGTCGGAGGTGAATTTTTCACCTGCCGAACGTGTCCGGCCTCACACATATTTCACTGTTTTAATGCACAAATATCCCAGGCCCGGACCCGAATTAACGGACGCTCTCCTAATCGAATCGGCCCCGTGCACCTAATTTAATTAACTAATAAGCGATAAATTTCCGCTTTACGGTCGTGTTAAAGTTTCCACGTCTCCCCCGTCACCTTTATTGAGATATTAAAATAAGGCCGGCCGTTTTTGTCTCGGCGTTTTTTTGCCCCGTGACGCCTCGATGGCCCCGGATTGTTCCCCATTAATGTATGTAAATCGGATGGGTAATTGCGGTGTAACCGTTTTCGGCGTGCTGAAGTGTTCATTGGATGTGCACAGGTGTTACTTTTTTGCCCGTCGGAATGTCGCCGTAATTAACGATGCGAATTGTAATGGGATTATTAAAAGATCGCGTCAAATCTGCACGTCCGAAATAATTGTAATTCGCAGCGATCAAGGATTAGAAAGGCGTTTCTGTGAATAATGGAGCGAGCGCTTACTTAAAATTAGTTCGAAAACAATCAATTCCAGCAATAGCTAATTAATAACTAATTTTGATTTTCCTGGAACCAAAACTAACTAGGTATGTCACATTCATTACAATTATTAATTTACAGATAAGATTGAATTTGTTGTCTATCTATTTCACCTCTCAAAAGTCACTCTAGTTTCAGACGTTGGATTTTGTTCTAATTTTTAACTCCTTGCGATTCTGACCCTGAGCCCAGAATAGTTAAACGTATTTGTGACACTTCATCATAGTTATTTAGCCAACTTTTTTTATCGATTTTTATTGAGTTTAAGTAGCTACGTTTAAAATTTTGCTTCTAACACCATTATATAGTGGGCATACAAGGAATATAATTAAATATATTTTGACCATCATAATTGAAATATGCAGGAAAACAAAGTAGAGATACCTATGTGAAATGAGTGTATATTCAAAACTAAAATTAATAAATTACAAGATATCTGTTTTGGTTTCTATGTTAAAAAGTACAGACGGTGAAAAAAAAAATGACTATGGGTACCAACATTAACATTTTACAGTTAAAGGAACTTATTTTGTTTTGCTGCTTATATTTTGTCCTCAAAAGACTTTTTGAACTGCAGAGATTGAATGTGATAATAAAAATTAAAAGTGTATAATTTTTTATCACTGCTTTAATAACTTTTACACTTTTTTTCATTTTTAATAACTGCCAAGTTATTAAAATTGTAATGAAAATGAATAATTGCTGCGAAAAGAGTAATGCATCTGATGGTTCGCTTGAAATTTTGAGACTTGTGGAATAAAACAATTGCATTGTACAAGTTTTGCTACGCTGATCTAGAATATTTGGCACAGTGATATTTTTTTGGTGAGGACCGTCAGTCATACTTCCAGTATATAATATATATTTTGATTCTCATTGATACAGAGCGTACAATAAAGTGATATCATTTTTACGCTGGATAATAATAATAGACGACCCTGTCCAAGATGCAAATTAAATATGGTTTGCAAACGTTACTAAAAAGTTTCCTGTACTCCGGTTTATTTTAATGTGAGTAACCATTAGAAATATTTCATAACTGCGATTGGTACTAGTAACTAGACTAGTTTATTTTGCTTTGTCTAGTTAACTAGTTTATTTTATTGTCTCATTTTTCAGTTAACTCAACTCGACAATCATTGTGAACAATCGAACAAACATAGGCGCAAAACTATTAGGCAAGATACAAAACAACATATTCACAAGACATTTTCAGCATTTCAACTATTATTTATGAGATTTACATTTCAATATAACGTCGTAAATGTCCTTTTTACAAAGCAAAAGTTTCCCTTCCTTGGAAGTTTTTAACACAACATGAAAGTCACTAAAGTTACTAAATTTGGTTACTCACATTAAAATAAAAATCGGGCTACCATATACAAGCAATTTATTTAACTATATTTTTCAAATGTCATCTTCAATTTGTCTTTATTTCGTTGGTACTAGCTGGAAAAGTTTACACCACGTTCGTTGAACGCTCTGTAGTAAAGATGCTTTTTGTTTATTAGAACATTATTATAAAATGTGTTGATTATTGATGATATTTGTTTTGGCAAGGACTACGGATCCTACAACGGAATCCAGAACACAATTTATTTTTATCTCACGGATAGTAAAAATGAGTTTTATTCATTGGAACATATATTCCCGGAGGCATCTTCGATGGTATTTACTTTGTTCTTATCAACGCAAATATGTTTGTTCACCTTTTCCAAGACAAATCTATAACACACATTATACACTGAAGGAGTGTCTCTCTCCATCCTACCGTCCAAAAACGAATTCCACTACTCCTCAAATACAAACAGACGACAGTGTTTGTAGCGGAAAAATACCGAGTGATCATGTACATTTCAGGTCTAGTTATCCATGGAAATTTTCGCAGCCAGTAAATGGGGAATAACCCGTTAACTAATAATGATCGGTGATCTCGTCTTTCTCATTGGTAAGCTTACTGGTCTGCTCTTACTAGAACTGAGATTTAAATGATCACTTGGTATAAAAGCCTCTTAATTTTGCGAAGTCACTGAGAGAGTCATTATGTCGTCGATATTGTCCTATTTATTGCTAATTCCCTTTGCTGACTATGCGATTGGATATAGTGATTATTATCCTGGAAAAATCTTGGAGGACCTGGACAAGTCCTTTTCCCATATCTAAAAGCATCCAGCTTTAGAAATGTACAAATAGAACAATACATTGACTTTATCCATGTTTTAGAGTTAAATCACTAAGTCAAGGAATTATTACTTTCCACGACTGACATAGGACATTATTTCTATATGTGGTGAATGCGCCGGGTATAAATGTTTTGGATACATTTCAAGATATTGTTCAGCTATTATGTAGAATCGGCATAATTATGTTTTATTGCATTATTACTTTATTTAGATGAAAATATCAGCAACATACTTAAAAATTGTTGTGACCATGATATATTGAGAAGTGATATGTTGGGCTTTTTCATGGATAGAATCCAGAATCTTTTGTAGATTTTCAACATTTTTTTGATATGCTAATACTCAACCTTGAAAAAGTTTTTCCGATTGATAGTAAATGAATTATAATCTGATGTTAACGGTGCAATATTATAATTCTGACGTGTCTGTAATATTACTTTCTCCTAAGTATGTATAAATAAAAATAATACAATGTAAACTAAAATACAAAAACTAATAATTAAACATTATAGTAACAACATTATAAATTCCCTTTGAAAATGTACTTAACTAAAACTAGATTCGCCACTATTCTGCAACCATGAATTCAATTGTTATAAGTGTAATCAATAAACAGGGAGCGGTGGAATAGAAGGCTTGTTTTGAAATGAGAATTGTGCTGCTGCTTTTTAACTTATAATAAAATTCGAAAATGGAAAGCATAGATATTACCATTAAACAATTCAAAAGTGGAATTTATTGAAAAATATCATGTTCTGAAAATTATAGTTCCGTCGGTCCCCGGACCTTCCCGCATGTAAATATTTTTTGAGTATAACTAATTTTCAGAACGTTCTTTTTTCAAAAATATTCAAAATTGGATTGCTTAATGGTAATATCACCATTACCATTAAACAATCCAAAAGTGAAATTTGTTGAAAAAAATCATATTCTGAAAAATATAGTTCCATCGTGCACTTCAATTATTAGGGAGGTTATAAGGAAGGATATACAGGGAGGTTCAAAAGTATCGGACAAGTAAACACCAATATACAGTAACATTAATAAAATCTTTTACCAATGTATTTCACAAATGCTCGGACAGGTCGATTTCTATTAAAAAATTGTCATTTGTAGATATAATTTTCAACCCCCCGCCCCTCAAACCACTAAGCATTAGTAACTCCAACTTTAAAAATTCAAATAGCACATTACAATTACATCATTTGCTTTTTTATGTTGAATACAATATTTATTTTTTTAATTATAAGGAGATTATAAGGAAGGATATATAGGGAGGTTCAAAGTAAACGAATACGTAAACATCAATAGATAGTAACATCAATCAAATCGATTAGCAACATATTTCAAGAATCCTCGGGCAGGTCGATTTTAGTTTTAAAATTGTCACTTAGACATATCATTTTCAAACCCCACCCCTCAAAACCCCTAAGCATTAGTAACACCAACTTAAAAATTCAAATATCACAGTACAATACCTCACTTATGTTGAATACAATAAATAAAGTGTTTTCCAATCTATCGATAAATAACGGCAATGTTTACCGAACTTAAAGGGCCAATATTTGAAGATAGCGTTGATACACTCTTATTTGTGTGAAATTATCAAATTATGACTGATGTTAAAAAAAATACTTGATGAATGTAGAATACCTCATAAATCATGTTCCAAATATTTGTGTAATAATATTACACATTGTCGTTAATAATGATTTTCACACAAAGCATGGGTATATTAAATATACACGTCACGTCAGGAGTCCTAGATGTCCTACATATGATTCTAGGATCCTATGATCCAAGATGGGATAGATGTCCTCAAAATGTTAAAATTAATTAAAAAATTCTAATAGTCGTTTTGTCATTGTGAAGTCAAAATGCCAGACTCTCGTATTATATATTCATCATTTTTTATTATAGTTGTACGTCAGAGTTTTTCTTGTGAAATGGCTATTACCTATCATCTACTATAATATCGTCTAACTATAATGCAAAAAAATGATTGTAAGGTATTATAATTACTTAAATAAAAATATCATCAGAGGTTTTTAAAGATTTAGACGATTTTTTTTTGTACTATAAGCATTGCATTAACTCCCACAGAAAATTTTGTGGTAATTAGTTAAAAAGTATTTCCTATAAGTTTTAGATTATGAAATGCCTTATCAGTATTGAATTTGACGGTCTCAAAATTATCATTCAACGATTTCTTTTTTCAATATGACTAAAATATCATATATTTTATAAAATCCCAAATCATAAAATTATAGATTTTGAATAAGAGTAGTGGTGATAATTCTGTGCGCTCTACTAGCAGAAATACATTGCTACATTGCTGCCGAGGATTAAGCCAATCATTGCAACAATGCAAATTTATAAAGTAATAACCGTATTGACTTTTAAATAAATAGGAGTCATTAGGGGTTGTAACTTTGATTAATTAATTTTGCTGCATACATTGCTACATTGCTGCATACATTGTATACATTGCTACATTGCATTTTTATTTATTTAGACCCAGTTGTACGATCGTGGATCATCCTTGACCATGGTTCAGTTACCTAAGATACAATTGTTAATACAATGGTATCCTTAGAAACTGAACCACGATCAAGGATGATCCACGAACATACAACTGGGCCTAAGGATACCACTGTATTAATAATTGTATCCTATCCTAGGTAACTTAACCGTGGTCAAGAATGATCCACGAATGTACTACTGGACCTTAGCGTGTGGCATAATTGCTACATAAATCAACGATCAATTAAATATCAATAAAAATCGTGCTTTGGTAAAATTGAATTGACTTTTACCGTTCACTTCTCACTATTAAGAATCTTTCGCTCTAAACAGTATTAGAATAAATAAATTTTCATGACTTTTTTTCGAAGGCCTTATATCACTATTTATCTGTAACCCATAGTTATAAGTTCATGAGTAAATTTTATAAACAATGATATCCAATGATATTAACCATCGATTATTAAAGTATTATTATTATATTATTATTATTAGAGTGTTAATCAGATACTGTAATACTGGCTTCAGAAAATGAAAAGGATTAGGCCAATGCTCGCAACAAAGCAAATTTATAAAATAATAATCTATTGACTTATAAATAGGAGTTATTAGGTGGTTGAAACTTTGATTAGTTAATTTTGTATCACAAACACACACTCTTCATTCGTTTCATGCACTTATCTTTACTCTTCTTCTGTTTTTTTTTTTATCTGCATACGACGTTTTTTTGTGGTTTAGTTATTATATTCAATTCGTAGTAAAAGCAATTAATTTAATTCAGTAACAAAAAATAAAGAATTTAGAAGACAAATAAAGTTCACTTATCGTTTTGAAATGCTAGTTTTAGTTTCCAATTTATTTTAACCATATGTAATAATTAGAATTAGGTTAGTAGTATATTTAATACGTTAACAGTATTTATAAGCATGTAAATATTGAAACTAAGAAATAAATATACTTGATTTCTTAAACAATGCTCAGGCATTAATTTGGAAATTTTAAAAATACCTTCAATTAATGAATTTTTAGGTATTAACACTAGGTAACTTTTTATACCAGTGGGTGTACAAAATAATTAAGAGTTATGCTGAGGGATTGAAGAGCAAACAAGGACAGAGCGATAAAATGCCTGCTCATTGAACACTTATAATTGAACATCCGCAGCACTACGGTCGCTGCTTCATACGCAATTAACCGATTTCCATCGGAACGTAATCACGAATTCCCAGGGGTTTTTGCATTCCCATCCGCATTTCGGCCGCTAGCAAAAAACAATTGATAGCGCAAAATAAAAACCGACGCGGCCCTCTTTTAGTACAGAAATAATGAAGGTTTTCTGAAACGAGACTCGGACTTATTTCATATTAATGACCGCCTGTCAGAGCCTCCTTTAAATCGACTTAATTTATAATTACGATTATATTTTATATTAACAAGCTTTTGTCGAGCGGACTGTAAATTATGACGGAATTAACGGCGCCCAAACGATTTAAATAAGTCATCTTAAAAAGAAGAGCAGACAAGACACTGTGTTTTCTTCAATGCTAATGAGCAGGTACCTATAATGAAAACTGAGGCATAACTCATACACATATATATTTGGGAAGTGTAACTTTACTGTTTGATTTTATGCCAGTCGTGATCACTTGTATAACTATCTGCAGCGAATAGTTTTTTTACGACACCCATTAAGTGGTCATTGAATGTATCAAAGACAATTTATTAGAGTACGCAATAGATACGTTATGTCTTAATGGGTGCATTGGGTACAATCAAGTCCATATTATACGCATTGCGTAGGGATTATTATGAGGTTTTAATTATTATAAATGCCAAAAAATGATTGCCCAAATTTAAACATTGCATGGTTATTTTAATATGTGCTGTCGATTCCAGAGGAAGGGGTATTGGGTTAGATCAGGTTAGGTTAGGATTTATCCACGATCGAATTTAAACTTTTAGATTGGTCCTGCATAAACTAAGAGTCATAAAAGTTTCTTCGGGGATTTAAAAGTTTTGGATTGAGTAGAAAAATTTGCTAGATTTTTGTTTCGGATACCTATTGTTAATTAAATATGAATTCATTTAGTACGAATTTTCATGCAAACGTTGTATATTTTTGTGTGGAGAAAATTGCAAAGTTTTGCAAGACTTGTCTAATAATTTGAAAATATATGACACATTTAGGTCATTTTAACTTGAGTTTTCTGCCTGATAGTACGAGAAATGTACATACATGAGGTTAGTTTACCTTTCCAAAGAATTTCTAATCTCTTTGTGGATATATTAAACCTACTGATGAAGTGCGATGTAATCAGTGAATAAATGTACATACATGAGGTTAGTTTACCTTTCCAATGAATTTCTAATGTCTTTGTGGATATATTAAACCGACTGATGAAGTGCGATGTAATCAGTGAGTATCAAGTCAAGATTGATGATGATGATTAATAATCGGTGGTGGTACGGGGGTAGATTAATTAGCAATGACTATAAATATTTGGGGCATGTGACGTTCAATATTGATGCAATTAATTGATGTTCATCGCCAAGTTCATGAATCACGGCGGTTAATGTGTGAGAGCTTCCATTTATCAATCGCAGGGCGGTAGATTGGGGCCGCCCTTCTTGGGCTCCTGCTCGACGACGCCATCGAGGAGCTCCCCAGCTACCTGGTGAATGAGTAATGGTGCGTCTAATGAATTGCAAAAAAATACCCCTTAATGAAGATGAGTACACAATTTCTCATCGATTATAAATTGCCCTGGCAAACGAACTACCGGAGCGGCGAAGGATGCTAAAAATCGTACGCACAAGCGCCGATTTATCATGCGGCGATTAATTGCGTGGCCCTCCTCTTCTTGGCCGTCTCCGGCTGCGCCCGCACCTTGCAGTGCCAATTTCACCTCCGCAGCCTGAACCTGGGTGACCTCGCTCCTTGGGCGTGGACGGCATCCTCTGGAGCGCCGCTGCTGCCGGTGAGGATGGACAGAGGACGACGGGCCCCGTCGAAGGTGTGGCCGCATCGCGGTCACGTCGGCGCCCCGGCTCTCTGACCTGTACCCTTTTTATTGCCCCTCCGCCAGCCCGTCGGAATACATGGAAGATTACGTTACTGCCGAGGCCTTTTACATATCGATATCCAGCCTGGTTTATATAACGTTATTAATTGTTTTGCGTCTAAATGCGTTGGAGCAGGTCGTTCAGATCGCAGCTTGAAGGAGTGCATGGGAAAATGTTTCTTTTTGGGACAAAGTGTCTCGCATTTATGTTGCTCAATGCGTTTCTCCATCGAGCCATCAATTACGTTCATGCTGTTTGTTAAATTTAAGTGCTATTAATTATGTAACAAATATTTAATTTATTAAACATTTATAAATAAAATATTACACATATACACCATTCACGGTCTATTCTTGCCATACTAACATTTTTGTTGGTACGCTTGAAAAATACGTTGACGAGTTCTCCTATTTTCAATTTATAATAATAATTACACTGGTCAACACTAGGCATGCCACACAAACTTTGATAGCTAATACTGTTTTAGCTAACTACCCTCATTATTAAACTGCAGTTGTTTTGTTTCAATTAGCCTCTGTTTTCTTGTGATACGGTAATAGTTATAACTAGAACTACGACAAAAAAACAAACGAACGTTCGCGAAGAAATAGTCATAAGACTATCTATCTGTGATTTCGTCAAAATATGGTCATTTATTAACTGCGTTAACATGCGAGAAAGTGTAGTTATTATCCTAACTATTTTTTATGTTGAACTGTATGTGAACTGACTTTCAAAAAATAACGCCGAAATATCACAAAACTAGTCTTGAAGAGTTATTACCGGTATTTTGGTTTCGCTGTGGCTCATCAAGACAAATCGTGGACCCCTCATATTTGTTGCATAACGTGTGTGAAGAATTTAACAGATTTGAAGAAAGTATCCCGTCATATACCGTTTGCTGTACCCATGATTTGGACCGAACCAAGTGATCACTTTTCGGACTGCTATTTTTATCTTACTGACGTAAATAGTATAAATGTGAAGAAAAAACACAGTTAATTACCCTAATTTACCTATTTCAGCTATGAAACCAGTCTCTCGTAGTAAAAATTTGCCTCTACCAGTTGCATCTGCATCCATTGAGATTAACGATACACAATCCTCCACCTTAAGTCAATATGTTAACGAGGACGATGACTCTGAGTTTGAAGATATTCTAACCAAGCCACACTTGATAACTGAAGGAGACCTGAGCGATTTGGTTCACAGATTATTTGGTTGGCCATTTAAAATTGTCAAAAAATCAGTCAGAACTATTAGGATCTCGATTAAGGAAGGAATTTGCTACATCATGAAACTAAAATTATCTATTTACGAAATCGCTTCAAAACTTCACCTCATACTTTTCTCAAGACGGGGACTTAGTGTATTGTAATGATAGAAATTGGATTATGAAGATATTGGAAATCGATTTTGTTCCCTCCCAGTGGCGTTTATTAATTCACTCTTCTAAAACAAGCCTAATAGCAGTCATACTGAATAACGGAAATATATTTCCTTCCGTACCTTTGGCCCATACTGTTAATATGAAAGAAACTTATAAAAACATGAAGTTATTACTTGAAAACATCAAGTACAGTACAAATTATTTCAAAATCTGTAGCGATTTAAAAGTTGTTGCTCTATTACTCGTACTGCTGCTGGATTATACTAAATTCTGCTTCTTTTTATGAGAATGGGACAGTCGAGACAGAACAAACCACTGTAAAAAAATGTGGCCTAGGCGTGCATCCTTAATTCCTCGACAAAAAAAAGTAATGTATTTACCCCTTGTAGAGCCATCCGAAGTACTTCTTCCATCATTGCATATCAAATTAGGCCTGATCAAAAATTTTGTTTAGGCAATGAATCGCAATGGGAGTGGACTTTGTATCTAAAAGAAAATTCCCAAAAATAAGTGATGCAAAGATAAAACAGTCTAGTTTCGTAGGATCTCAAATCAGGGAGTTAATAAAAGATCCGGTATTCGTAGAAAAATTGGGCGATTTAGAAAAACCAGCATGGAAAGAATATTGTTGCAATTTTTTTGGGTAACCATAAAATTGAGAGCTACAAAGAGTTGGTGCTACTGTTGGCTTATCAAGCATTGGGTTGCAACATGTCACTCAAGATTCATTTGTTAGATTTACACCTGGATTTTTGTGCTGAGAATTTGAGAGCTGTGAGCGATGAGCACGGAGAAAGGTTCTATCAGGACATTTCTAAGATGAAATAACGTTACCAGGGAAATGGAACCCAAATATGTTGGCAGATTACTGCAGGACAATCAAAAGGGACCAACCAGGAGCTAAATTTGCTTCCTAAAAAATCTTGGATCGTAACTTCATAATGAAACTTTTTTACATTTTTTGTTAAAGAGGTCATTGTTTTTTGAAATATTTTAAATTACTTAAGAGAATATAATTCATGGCTAACAGATTGTTTGTTTTTACTGGTTAGCAGTAAAAACAACCTATTAAAGTACAAAATATCATTAAAATTCATGTTGCACGACAAAGTTACAATTTTGTTTACCAGTATTATTAACAGCCTCCAATGTTTCAAGCAATATGTATGACTATAATGCAGATATTATATACATTCGTTACAAAATTCATGTAACACTGTCAGCACTGTCTTAAAACTCAAAGTCACATTTTGAGTATAATTTCCATACAAATTCATAGATGCATCTTACCAAAAAAGTATCAAATTACAAGAATACTCTTCAATTTAATGTAAATTGATTAGATGTAAACTAAACTTTTTAAATTTGATATATTGCAATGATTGCAATAAAAATTATCTGTAGTCATCACCACTTTATTATGAAATTTGTCGGTATGTATTATTTTATTTTATTTATATTTTAAATAATTACATTGAATTTTTAGCATTTTTAGATAGAACGTTTTTGGACAGTTTTTGGACGGTTTTTAGAGCTTGAATTGGACATCGATTCAAGCTAACTTGAAATTTTAAGATATACTCAAGTCATTAGACCTTATATTGCTTCCTTACTTCGAATAATTTTAGTAGTAGATTCATTCATATAACGTAGCCACATTTTGAGAAGTTTTCAAATTTATTGTCATATTCCTATTAATTCCTAAAAATAATGCAAATCCATTAATTATGAGATAAAATTAGATTGAACGATTTTGATATTTTATTATAATCGATAATTTTATCTTATTTATTATATTAAATTAGAGACAAGGTAAAGCTAAGAGAGTTGACCCTGTAGTTTGCTCAACTAGTTCTGTTTAATTAACCTTTAGCCTACGACTGATTAAGAACCTCTGATTTGCTAATTTTCGTGGTAAATAAATATAATAAAATATATCGTTTTCAACAAAAACATCCATATGCACAGTCTATCCTAGTAGCTACTAAAGCTGAGTAGTTACTAATGCTAATCAGAATGTGATTTATCTTGCAGAAATGACATTCAGTGATATACGTTTTAATCGTTTTAGTATCTACTATAGTTTAAAAGCTACTAAGTTCACTGTGAATTTCTTCCTTGGAATAAATTATATTCTATAAGTTTTTTTCGATAGTTTTCGAAGTTTTGTCACTAAATTGTTTTTACTTTTTTTGGGAAGCATAGCAGTGAGCTGTTAGTACTATATTAGCTTTGGTAATGTTTCATAATAATTGAGTCCCCCCAATTTTTGTTTTTCTTCCGTACTTATTTATTTTATCAATGCACTTTAAAAAATTGTGCTATTCAGATTTTTTTTAAACTTTCCACATATCTTCCATTTGATGGCTGCTCGCAATTCCACTCCAGATTTGTCTCTATTTTTCGCAAAAATTCTGCATTATTTGTTTTTCAATAGCAGCAAAAAAATAGCATACAAAATGTAAATCATTTGTGCCAAAGTAGGTTAGGTTAGGTTAGGCAAAATGAATTTTCTCAACTTTACAGGAGACTTTAAAACTTAAGCCAGGCAATGACAAAATATAATAAGATAATGTAACATCCTCAAAAATTCCAATACAAACACTTATACGGTCAACTTTTTCGTGATATTTAGACGAAGAAATATCATGTATCGATATCATGTATCGACACAAAAATGAAATCTCTTCTTTAGGATAAATTGTGTTATTGATATTTTCGTCGCTCATTTCAACGCCTACTACACTAAAATGTTCGAAATGTATTATCAAGCCTTTATTTCTGAATAAAAACATGAAAAACCATACTGTGATTTAAATCGTTGAATTCGTAATAGCAAATGCTATTTAATACAGGGTGAACTTTTATTTACGGGCCATATAAAAACATAACGTTTATGATGACTTCTTTGAAACGAAACGTTGTACTGAAAATTTATAAACGCTGTCTTGTAGAGCTAAAAAAGTGGCAATGAGAAAGTGCCTTTTGTTTCTTTATACCTTTTCAAAAAACTTTAGAAAAACATAAAAACGATATCTCAAAATTTCGGATTTTGTCGAATAGCTCTGGAAGTAAGCCGTTTTTTTTTTAGTTTTTCAACAGAATAATACTGACCGCATTTTTTTATAATTTAACCGCCGTTATAACTTTTACAGTTTCCGAGATGGACACCCTGTATGTTTCCGCATATCTTTCATCTGAATGAAATTCGAAAATTCACTCAGAAATTTTCCGCATATCTTCCATTTGGAGGCTGTTCGAAAGTCCACTCCTAATCTTCAGATTTGCGTTTTTTATTAATAACATTTTCTCGAAACAGCGTCGGTCAGTCCTTTCAATTTTTTTGTCTTCCATTGATAGTATTGTACATATAATGTGAAGCATCATTGCCAAATCTTCAGTAAGTAAATTTTCTTAACTTTCCAGGAAGACTTTATAACTAACTCAAGTAACGACAAAATATAATAAGAAAATGTAAGTCCTGTTGCGTTTGTGTCGTACATTTATCTGTAAAAGTAGAAAATATAAAATTTATAATTCGAATAAAACAGCCAAACAAAATAAAATCGTGTATTTATCGAAATTTTGTGGTACTTCTAAGTCTATAGAAGTATCTATCTAATAAAGATTTTCATAATTGTCTTTTAAACTACAATAAAGCTTTCTGCTCATAAGGCTTTCTTAAAATGTCAGTATTATTGTTTTACCGGGTGTCAGAAATATCACCATGAACCATGAAAAATCGAGAATCGGGTGACGGCAGTTCATAAAGGGACTGTCCATACAGGAAGGGACAAAAAATGGAAGTGAAGGAGAAAGAGCGTTATTGAGTATTTTTGCGAAAACATTTTTTTATAAATTGTAATTTTGTAAGACGTCTTGCCGTGTCTTATCGGTTACAATCGTGATGTTTCAAAAAGGTATTAATTGAGCCGTTGAAAATCAATGTCAATTTTTGTTTAATTTGAGAAAACTCCAGAAATATACAAGTGACAACATTTCTTGTGTAATTCTGGACATATCTGCATTAAAAAAATGAACTTCCCAGTATAATTTTCCACGGCTCAATTAATTATTTTAATTTGTGAAAATATTAAGTACACGAAGTTTTTTTCACTTCTGTTTTCTGAGATTAGGTTCAAAATACAATTATTTGCTGTATTATTGCTATTTTTAAACAAAAACCTGCTAAATATTTCGACTATGAGCAGAAATATTAATATTCGTAACTTCAGATTTAAAGACATAGAGCAATTAGATTACAATAAAAAGGTCAATTTCTAACGACAACCACATTTTGTCAAACATATTTTTTTGTATATTTATCGCATTTGAACTTAATTTTGAAACATTTAAGACGTGCACAACTTGATAAGGTTATTAACTGATAGTTCGTGAAGAAATGTAAATGAAGTAAACCTGTAGCGGCGTATTCCAGTAATATTCCAAATTATTGCGTTGTGTTATACACTCTCGGGTTTCTTTCCGAAGCTGCTATTGATATAATTACCGAAGAAATATGTTACCCACGAAATTCTTCGCGTTCCAAACTCCTCCAGTCGCTTTTTAAAGAAGTCATTAATACATTCAGTTGTAATAATTCTCGAAATAACCGAGGCACGCCGTCCCATAGAAAGCGATTTGGTTTTAGTATTACTGTAATTATCCGAGCCGGCCCCCACAAATACACAAATTAGAAGGATTAGGCGAAGCAATCGATTAACCGTTCAATTAAAGATGATTAAACGCAACTGGTTTTCCTCGGCGGACCACCCAAAAAATTGTCGGTCGAAATTACATGGTATTAAGTGGAAGTGTAGATGCTGCGATAACGTGGCGCTCGTTGCGTTTTCGGCAGGAGCAAAGAGGTTCCCATCGGGGGTTGCAGGAGGGAAGTTATGCGTGGAGGATGTACGTTTGCCCCCCGGGGGCTTTCGTGTGCTCGGGTATCGTTCCCGGAAATCACACAGGACCAAGCCCCTCGTCGCCTCCACTATCCTTTCCAGGATCAGGGACGCCCGAGGCGGCTCCGCTGCGCCGGACGGATTTATTGAATCTTATCAATTTTTGTCCTGAACCTGAACGTGCTCTCCAGGAAAAAACGCCAGACGATCTTCTCACAGGTACAGCACTCTCACATAAATTAACAGTGTTTCCACATGCGGACGACACACACATGCCAGTATCTATCATATTGCCGTATGCTGTGAGCGGTGACATAATAGAACGTTCCATATTGCCGGCCATTATCAAAACGTCTATACATTATTCAGAGTTGATCGGCGATGTGTTTATCGCAATTCCCACGGCACAGTTTAAGACTGACACCCTCTCGAGGTGATTCCGAGCCGCCTAATCGAGCAGTATTAATGATGCACATTTAGAGATGTAATTTTATCGCTGCCCAAAATAGAAAAAAATTGTTATTATATAAAACGGTGTGCACTGTTGTGAAACTGGGAAAAGTGGAACGAGGTTTAATTTTTATTTATTTGGACGTAAAAGGAAAACTACTGTGTTAGTGCAGAGAAGTGTTACCATATGTACGATTATTATCGTTTTGTACGATAATTTGTTAATCGATAGGATGTACGATAATGAGTCTACGATAATGGCATAATGTACGATAATTTATAGCTCTAGTGGCTCTCGATTCGTGTACAATATACATACAAGATTCATAATGTGAGCGGTTCACTTTGAACGAAGGGGATTCCCCTGTAAATATAGTTTGTGTTTGATGTTTCATTTCAATTTCGTTTGGCCATTGAATTTGGTGCCCATTGTTATTTGTTCGGTAACACATCAATTAAAGGATAATAAAATGATTAGAAAAGTTAGAAACGGATGAAATTGACAAATTTTATGACGAATTAAGCAAAATTACTGACTTTTCCGTAAAGCTCTTGTTTCCAGATTTATATAAATTTGCAATGAATATATACTACTATAATAATCCTTTGGCTTCCGAAAAATGGTCTATGGACCAACAAGAAATCAGAATTGTATTGATAACGTGTTCATCAATTTCGATGCTGATCTGAGCACCACCACAATAATTCAATCAAGTCTTTCCTTTCTCTCAGCTAAGATATCATCAAGCTAAATCAAAACAGAATGAAAAGGAGACAAAAATATTCAGACCTATCACTGACCAATGTAAATTACTTTTCTTTACATTAATACAATCAAAATCATGGGATTTCATTGATAGCAATGAATTAGACCTTAACACAAAATTCCATACCTTCATAAAGGACCTACAGGATTCGTCCTTCAGCGCTTTCCCACAAAAAAAGTAGACATATAATTCAAAAACACAGAATACCATTACTTGGTTCCATCCAGAGTTACAAAAAATGAGAGATCATCTTAATTTCCTGACTGAAATGTACAACAATTTTCCATCTGTATACAATTCACAATAGCGAGTCTTATGTTAATTATTTTTTGCATGCGTAAAAACCTAAATGTATGTCTAATACTATTTTTTTACTTCCGATTTTAAACATTATAATAAAAGGAAGTTTGAAATGCAATGCAATTAATGATGGTGAAAAACGTAATATGCATTAAATATGTCTGCTATTATCCACGTGCACAGCTAGAATTTAATGCTGCAAACAAATTTACAATTAAGGAATTTTCAAAATCAATGACAAACCACTCATTTTAGGGATAGGTGTACTTTTCATTTTTTTGTAGAAAATTGTTCTGACTATAGCCCCTTCATACTAAATATTTGTCATTCCAGTAAATAAAAAAATGAATTATGATATTTTTTAAGTGTAATGTAACTGTAAATAATTTAACTTATAAAATAGTACGAGTAAAATATCAACCCGTACAAATTATTATATTATAAAGCCATACTTCTGCTACAATATGCAAAAAAGTTTAAATTTCTCTTTCATTTACAAGAGAAATTATGAATGTTTTTAAATCGTCTATTTGAAGCAAAGTTTTGGTTATTTTTGTCAAAAAATGCTAACGATAAGTGCTCTACAGGCCGAATAAAATGTGTTCAGATTTGTATGAGCAACATGAGTATCTAAAAATATATAGGGTGTGAAAAAATAACAAGGTTGATGGCCACTTCCGGTAGACGCGGAAGTGATAAAAATATGTACGTATTTTGTTTTGGGAGATCACGACGAGCCATATTTGTGTGATTTTTTTGAAATATTTATTTCATCAGGAACTCCATGAACAACTTGCGTGAGACACCCTATATTCTCAAAAATATTCCCAAAACATTCTCAAAAATTTCAAAACTATGAATTATTCAAATATGTAAATAGGGAATTACATTAAAATATCCTGAAATTTAGAGGAGTGCAAAACTGCTAAATTAGGATCAAATATGATGAAATTTACAGAACGGCTAAACTCCTAAATTAGATTAAAATATCCTGAAATTTACAGAACTGCTAAACTCCTAAATTAGATTAAAATATGATGAAATTTACAGAAGTGCTAAACTCCTAAATAAGATTAAAATATCGAAAAATTTACAGAACTGCTAAACTCCTAAATTAGATTAAATTATCCTGAAATTTACAGCACTTCTAAACTTCTAAATTAGATTACCAAATAACTATTATTCAGAAATTAAAATCAAGTATCTCTTCCTAAAACCACCTCAAAAACTGCAAAGTATAAACTATTCAAAATCATTAATAAATTTGATTATTGAAAATTTGTCTAAATAGCCACGGATAACTAAGCCGATATTTTACAGAAACCTGAAAATTTTACACTTTACTTTCCCCATAAAAGTATTTTTAATACTTCTACAACTATTTGAGCAGAGTTCGAACCCAGGACCTTTGGGTCATAGAGCGAGTGTCCAGCGAAGGACAACCCAAAACTGGCATTGCAACAATTGAATGTCTTGGAATCAGTAAATACGCTGGTGGGTTCGTCGCTTGACCTAGCAATAAGGTCATAGGGTCTCCAAAGGCATGTTACATTACGGCATGTCATTTTTGCCAGAGTTAATTTTTTTGTAAACCGCTTCCGGAATTTGGTAGCCAGATACTCCTTTGCCATGGTATAAAAAAATTGTTAGGCTATCTTTTGTAATTACGTAGTTAATTGCATGTAAACTCGAAATATTGCTTTAAAAAATGTTACATCAAAATTGATTTCATAGTTTTGGAAAATTATATTTTTATTATCAATTTCGCAGTAATTTTTAGTAATTTTTATAGACATATATGTGGACATGTGGTTATATATTACAATATCGTTTAAACAATTCAAAAATACTAAACATTACATACAATAAAACAGATAATACATAAAATTACTTCAGATAAATTGAATAATCATTAAAAACAAATCATTAAAAGTAGATAAAATAAGATTTTTCATAAACTTTGTATGATTTTTTTAAACAATTTTTTAAGTGCCTCTAATATAAATTTTGTACTTCGGATATTAAACATTGTTTTGAGATGATTTTATGATATAAAACGTCCATCAACTCGGCAAAAAGAAATTTTAATAATAAACGCATACAGTCAGTCATCCACAAATCCAACTAAAGAAATGTGGAGAATAATAAACTAACAGAGAAAAACGAAACAATGCAATGATCATGGTTGTACATTACATCACAGCATTTTGACGAGTAGTTTAACAGTGCTGTTCAGGATGCACTAAAAAATGTTGAACAGAGTGGTTTCGAAGGGGAAGACATAACAGCAATACACTGCACGGAAGACCCATTTGTATTTGAAAAAATTACCTACATCGAAGTTCGAGATATAATCTCCAACATTAAAAATAAAATGTGCAGGGATGCTTATGATCTCAGCATGCAACTCGTAAAGTCAGTAAAGGAACTCCTGGTATATCCCCTTACAAAGCTAATAAACTAATGCTAGGAGGAAAACAATTTTCCAGATTGCGTCAAATGCGCAGTTATAACACCCATTCTAAAAAAGGAGATAGTAACACTACTTCAAACTATCGTCCTGTATCTATCTTACCAGTCTTCTCAAAGATCATTGAAAAACACATGGCTGGTCAAATAAGCAAACATCTTGAAAGCAACAATTTGTTAGATAAAGCACAGTTCGGGTTCAGGAAATAATTAAACACTACATTGGCTATTGTTGATCTAGTGTTATATGTCGTCGATGCATTTGAGAGATCCGAATATGCAACATTAGCATTCTGTGATCTCTCAAAGGCATTTGATTGTGTCAGTCATGACTTACTTGTTGGAAAATTGTCTTACTACAACTTCAGCATCGAAAGTGGATCACTGATACGTTCATACCTGTCAGGTAGAACCCACAGAGTAAAATTCAAAAATGAAACATCCACAAAACGGAATATGTCAGTCGGGGTCCCCCAGGTGTCCATTCTTGGGCCATTGCTATTTCTAATATTCGTAAACGATTTTCCAAAAAGCTTACAAGATCATATTTAGTGAATAATGTTTGCGGGTAATACGAGCGTGTCAGCAAGAGAAAAAAACTGTAGCGTCACTTTTAACAGCAATGGGCCAAGGACAGACGGCTGCGGAAGCCTGGATCAAAAGTGTTTGGATGTGGTGCAAAATAGTAATGAAATTAAAACCCATCTCTTTGCTGTCTGCAAAAAAGTTCCATACGTGCGAATTGTGCACCAACTCACCGTTGCTTTTTGCAATTACGCAACGACGTGTAATTGCGCAAACCCATTATTGCGCAAAAAATACTGCTGGTTTGCCCGATTGTCGCAGCCTGGCAGCCAAAGCAGCTCGCCAGTGATTAAAGGAAGTCTTAAAAGGCGAGGCGAAAAGAAGTGTCTATTGATGGCCTGCGACGAGTCACAGCGGCCGTCGCGTCGCCCTCCCGCCGGGCATTAGCTAATAATCGTCGGATCTCTTTGCGTAATATAATGATGATGTTTTATTCGAGTGCGTTCAGAGCGAGCCCGGAGAGAGTCCTTCTTAATGACAGTGACTCATGCGACCTCCGACCCTGGACCGTCAGCGGCGGGCGCCAGCAGAAAACCACTTGCCCGCTCGCGCGCATAAAATTAAAACCTGGTTTGTAAAACGAAAACAATCCCAGCAGACTTCCTCGCACGATCGGTACAGAAAATTAACGTATTGATATCAACCACATGTTTCTTCAACATCTGATTATTTAGCACGTTACATATAGAAGCCCTAAATAAATTTGTCTTAGATGAACTCAAATCATATTCTCATATAAAAAAACACACAACATAAATTTAAACATAATTGCCTATAAATGCCCACGCAATTAGGTTGAAATTCGGCTTCCGGAAGCATAAATCGGGAGACACTGCCTCTCCGAAGTAAATAATTAACCCGTGAGCATCTGTAGCACAGTGGCTGCTGCATGGAGATCAAACCCACGCTCGGCCATCTCAAGTTGTGGTAGCGCATCCACCCCCACGCTAACAACGCGTCGGCGTAACAATGCGTCCCGCCCCTCAGTTTCAACTCGATGCAGCTGTACAGGAGCTAAATTTCTCACAAACATCCGTACGATGCCACAGGATACAATACCGCCATCCACCCACAGCGTTTAAATTTCATAATCAAGGCGAATCGTCGCAGTGCCATGTGCAGATTTTGTTCCAAGATATTAAGTTTTTATATAGTGCGATCAACAATTATTTAGATATTGGGCGGCTATGACTGCGTCAGTGTATGGAACCTGCCAAAAACTTTTGAAGGACTTGGATATGCATCCCTACCCAATTCAGGCCTGTCATGGTTGCTGCCACCATATTTTTGCAGACGTATTGTACCCTAGCAGGCATACTTCCAACATCTATCTTCCAACATCATCAATTTTTTATCTAAATAATTGTTGATCGTACGGTATATTACTAGTGCAGAGTAAATTCGGATGAAATACTTAATACATTTTAATGACTGCTATGAAAATATACAGATGTTGTGTAACGGTTCTCGATTGAACATTAAAAGTAAATACAAAAGTCACACATTTGTGAAATTCATGTGTATGCAATTTTATTTGTGCACCATTTTTTTCTATGTAGATTAATTTGCATGTTGAATTAGCAAGTATTACGCATAATTGTAACTTACAAAAGCGGATTTGTTATGACCCACTTTGAAAATTTGTAGCCCATTTCTGCCGGGCCAATGGGAGAAATGGCCATGATTGTAGATAGCCAATTCCAGTCAAGATGATATGGATGATATCCAATTTTAAATTAAAACAGTCGAATATTGAGTGTATTATTTTTAATTAATACACATACCCTATAAATATAATAGAAAATCACTCGATGGCCGTTGTAACTGCAGTCAGAAGATTTAATTATTGCTATGGAAGTGGTGAAAAATGGAGCATCATCAGAAAGTGCACTCAATTGTCTAAACTTACAGGTGTGATGTGGAATGCTGTACGAAGCCAAAAATGTTAATAAACCTATGACTTATTTCCAACCGTTATCTAGTTACAGAGGATTCTTTGTTTCCATTATTGTTATTCCTGATGCTATACGAAGCAAAAAAATGTAATAAACCTATGTCCTATTTCCAACCGTTATCGAGTTTACAGAGGAGTATTTGTTTTTATTATTGTTCTCTTAAATCAAGTCATAATATGTAAAAGGCAAAATATGCATTTTTTTATGACAGAATTGGTCAAATTCTAAAATTTGTCAATTTCTCATATCCCAATGATAAAATATAAATATGTGATTTGTAAGAATTTAAATATTTTCAAATGCAACTGTCCACATACCTCAAATTTTCAATTAAAACAGTCGTATATTGAGTGTATTATTTTTTATTTTGCTGACATCCTATAAATATAATAAAAAATCACTCAATAGCCATGGTAACTAACTAACTTGTCCACGTGATATGGAATACTATACTAAGCAAAAAATGTTAATAAACCTATGTCTCATTTCCAACCGTTATCTAGTTACAGATGATTCGTTGTTTTTATCATTGTTCTGTTAAATCAAGTCATAATAAGAGAAAAGGCCTTTTGAATCACCATGTATGTCTAATATAATTTAAAACTATCGAAACCAACCAAATTTTCAATTTCAAGTGTCAAAATCTGTTAAATTTCGAACAGCTTTCTAAATGGGTAACATTTCCAACTGAGACATTCATAATTTATAAAATTCTAATCTTCACCTGTAAAAATCTGCCAATTGTCCAGTTGATACTGCTGAAATTTGTTAATATTTGTCTATTTTTGATATCCCAGTGATAAATTGTAAACATCTATCAGATTTTTAAATGCAACTGTCCACATACCTGAAATTTTCAATTAAACCAGTCGAATATTGAGTGTATTATTATTAATTTTACTCATGTCCTATAAATATAATTGAAAATCACTCAATAGCCGTGGTAACTACAATTCAAGTTCTTGCTATGGAATCGGTGAAAAGTGATCAGCATAGAATGCATAAAATGGTCCAAACTTAAGGGTGCGATGTGGAATGCTATGCGAAGCAATACAAACTTAATAAACCTATGTCTTATTTCCAACCGTTGTCTAGTTATAGAGGATTCTTAGTTTCTTAGTTTTTATCATTCAGTCTTTATCATTTCTAAATTTATAAAATTCGAATCTTCACCTGTAAAAATCTGCCTATTGTTCAACAGCTCAAAAATGTTAAAATTTGTAAATTTTTGATATATCAATGATAAAATGTAAACATCTATCAGATTTTTAAATGCAACTGTCCACATACTTCAAATAAATAATTAAAACAGTCGAATATTGAGTGCATTATTTTTTATTTTACTTATATTCTATAAATATAATAGAAAATCACTCAATAGCCATGGCAACTACAATTTAAATTCTTGCTATGGAATCAGTGAATAGTGGATCATCAGCAGAAAATGGTCCAAATTTAAGGGTGTGATGTGGAATGTTCTAGGAAGCAAAACATGTTAATCAACCTATGTCTTATTTCCAAACGTTGTCTAGTTATAGAGGATTTTTTTTTTTATCATGTTCTGTTAAATCAAGTCATAATATGAGAAAAGGCAAAAAATGATATTTTTTATGACAGAATTGGCATTTTTTACTTGGATCATACCTTTTGAATCAACCTGTACGTCTAATTTAATAAAAAAAACTATCGAAATCTGCCAAATTTGTAATTGCAAGTGTCATTATCTGTTAACACCTTTCTAAATGAGTAAAATTTCCGACTGAGACATTCAAAATTTATAAAAGTCGAACCTTCACCTGTAAAAATCTGCCAATTGTTCAATAGATACTGCTCAATATTGTTAAAATTTGTGAATTTTTGATATCCCAGGGATTATCAAATTTTTAAATGCAACTGTCCACATACTTCAAATTTTCAATTAAAACAGTCGAAATCTCAGTGTAATTTTCAATTACAACTGTCAAAATTTGTCAAATTCTAAGTTTCAGCTGTGAAAACCGGTCAATTTTTTAATAGATACTGCAAAAAAACTGCCAAAATTTGCTTATTTTTAATGTCCCAGCGCAACAATATAAAACTCTATCAGATGTTCACGTGTAACTATCCATATACCGGGTGATTCAAAATGTGTGGTCCAATAGTTCAAGCTTAAAACATCTTCTACCATAACAAAGTAGCATTTGTTTGACTTATTTCCTATTATGACTAAATTTAATAGAACAATGATAGAAACAAAGAAATCCTCTGTAACTAGATAATGGTTCGAAATAAGACACAGATTTATGAATATTTCTGCTTCGTATAGTATCCTACATCACTTTCTTAAGTTTGGACCATACGTTTTGAATTACACTGTATTTAAAAAAATATATAAACAAATCAAACAAATCATCTTAATACAGATCAAGAGAATTCAAATATTTAAAAATAAAAATAAAACATAAAACATCAATAATTTACAAAAAATGAGCCATGAAATCTTTCTTGCAGTCAGTGGTGTAGGTATTTATCTCTCTTTCTGTCCCCTCCTAAATCAGTTGGTCCACGTTTCTCTAAAATTCACGTTCTAACTGCTTACCCTCTTTATCTCATATAAGATTTTCGCCTGTTAAGTTTTTTATTTGTTTCAATTTGCATGTTTTCTCTGTTCTCAGATTTTCTAGTACCTACTTTGAAATATAACTATTTGCTTCCTCAGGTGTCGTCCTGCATCTTTTCCCCAAATACTGTTCAGGTTATTGCTTTGGCTTTATGTATTTCTTTCTTTGGTCTTTTTTATTTTAGATTTTCTTTATATTGCTCATTTCCTCTTTTCCCTGCTAGCATTTCCTGCTTATTTTCTGCTCATTTCCTCTTTTCTCAGCTAGCTTCACAATTTTGTCTGCAACTTTTCTTTACACGAGTATACGTTGTCCAATGTTAACATCTTACATCTTACTGATATTTTTATTTGCTTGGACCTACTTCGTGTTTGCTCCACATAGTTCCATAGTTTTGTTACCTGTCTGGCTTTATGTATCTTTTTTGCACTAGACATAAATATTATTTTCTTGCTCCCTCCTTGTTCAATCTATGTGTTGATTATTTCTTGTTCTATATTTGTATCGGTTCTTATCTTCGTTTTCTTCTGAGATTCTGTAATTCTGTAACCTTTTAACTTCCAATCTATACCCATATTCTGATCCCATCATCTTTTATATTTAGAATTTTTTCCTCTTCCTCTTATACACAGTCTATTATTGAATTTCTCTGCTGCTTCATACTTCTCTAGGAAGCAGCAAGGATACAATTTTGTGTATTTCCATATGTGTAAACTTCGTAATTATAATCACCTTCGGTGAAACAAGAAAACGAGTGGAACCCCAAACATGTGTTATGACAGGAATCTTAAATAAATCTGCAATTAAATCGTATTAAGCGAAAGGAATAACTACAGGCTATTATAACTTTATAAGGCACAAATATCTCATTTTTCAGTAAAAGTGAAGTTACACTATCTTCTGGTTTCACCGACTAAATACAGAATCCTAGCATTCTTCTCCTGTTATTATTGGGTGTCTTCAGAGTTCTAAAAAATCTGCCCAATGTTAAAGTTCATCTTCCTAATATTGCGTTTGCAAGTAGCGTTTTCCATTTCTGCTACTCCACTATAGTATGTCTTCTTCTGAAGTTACTGCGTTATTTCCCTTCTGTTTTGTTTTCTCAATCGCTATGATTTTTAGTTTTACATTCTCCCAGTTCCAGTACTTCTTTGCCGTATGTTATTATTCGTATGTTCCATGATTCTATCCTTACCATCTCTATTGTACTTCCCTTTCTCAGTTTCTGTTCATTGCATATTAAGCTACTTTTTTTTTTTTTTTGGCGTAATTCTATTATTTCCCTATTAGTTGCTTGTGTGGCATTTTTATTTTCTTTACTGATGTCGATAGTTTTTTTAATTCAATCATCAGCTCTTTTGTTTGAACCTTTTTTCTCTATGGTCTGGTTCCATTAGTATTCTTTCCCATGTTCCTTCAATATTTTGTAAACGATTTTTGCCATGTTCCATTTCTCTTCCTGTTCTCCTTCTATTTTTCATTTTCTCTTCTCTTATTCTCTCTTTTTCTTTCTCTTATTTATGTATATGTTGGTAGTCTTCGGGTAATAGCTTCTTTTTTTAATATTATAATCAAGTACTTATTCTACCCGTAGGGTGTTAAGGTTTTCCTGTTTTCACATATAAATATTCACACATGTAAGTATTCTAAATATACAGGGTGTATGAACTTTTTTATCTTAGAATTGATCAAAGAATCATCCCTTTACGTTTGTCTACGTACTTAATTAACACCCTATATAAGTATTCGGACCATTTTTTCTTTCTAGCTTTGTCTGTAGCTTCTTTCCAGCTCAGCCCTCTTTCCTTGAAGTATGCTGCCACTGTGTCCCATCTTTTCCGTGGTCTCCCCCGTTTTACTCATGTTGGTTCACTCTGCTGGCCATACTTTCTTCACTTGCCTGTTTTCCTTAATTCTGGTTATATGACCAAACCATTTCAGCTGCTGGCGTTCTATGTATTTTGATAGCGGTGGGACTCCTACTTCCTCTTTTATGGTTTCGTTCCGGATTCTGTCTCTCCGGGTGATACCTTTTACTGCTCTTAGGTATTTCATCTCGGTAGCCTGGATTCTACTTTGTTGACGATCATTTAGTGTCCACGTTTCGCATCCATACGTTAGTATCGGTTTGAATATTGCATTGTGTAGCTTCTAATAGCTTCTGAATTTAATTATTTATTCCTTTTTATCCCAGGATTCCATCCCAGCAACTGAAATTTCTGTTGTATCTCCTTAATTTATCCCTTTATAACCTTGGATTCTACTTCCAGGATAGTTTGCATATAATTCTTTGCTGTGACAAAAAGAGCTCGGATTCCTTTTTCTTCTTGATTACCTGCTTCACTAGTAGATTCTACTACAGTGTCTTCTTTAGTTCAATCTCTCTCACATAATTTTCCTTATTTTTAAAATGATCTTGTCTTTATTGCATTTCTGCTTTCTTCTCGCGTTTCTGCTTTCTGAATATTCTCATATTCTGTCATCTCATCTCTTCAGCTCTTCAGCAATTTCCTTCACTTTTTTTTCATCAATTCTTTCGCAATTCCTTTCAATTATTCTTTTTCTAGTGTGCCTGATTGCCTTTTGTTTTATGAGAAATGTTTTAAAAACATGTATCATCCATTGTATGGCAGCAGTTTTTTTTTGCACAGACAATTCGCCAATTAGCTAATTTTAAATGAAATTATTGTGTGGTTATTTTCATAGCCTGTACTTACATGAATTCCTAGTAAAAATTATGTCTATAAATACGTCATGGAATATGCCTGTGACCATATGAATACCAGTCTAAAAAATGAGAGGCCGCAACGTGAAACATGGCATAATTCCGCTTGTTTGTAATTTTGAAATGTTTATCCTCCCCCTTGAGCGTCCTCCGGATCGGCGCGGATATCGAAGGCAATTAAAATTTACGAGATCTGGCCTGGCCCGCTGTTGGGATGATGAGCGTGTGAAAAGAAAACACCGGGCGCGTCGCCGTGACGGGCCCGAGGACCAAGGCGGCCCCGGCCCCAAAGGGATACTAAAACTTTTTTAATGACCGCAACGATGTTGCCGTGCGGGTATTAAATGAGGCTTTAAATAAACACGGCCCCAACGACTTAGCGCCTGGGCAACTCTGGAAGAAGTGTAATTGGAGAGTAATCAGCGCCATTATGTTTCAAATTTAAAATTAATGCCGTGGAAAATATTAGCTATTAAGGCACATCATTACTAGGCACTATGGATAACAATAATTTTTATTATACACTAAACAGAAAACTAATAAAAAACACGAAAAAAACTTGGGAATTCTTTGTAGTCCATATAAATTGTATGCAAAATGTCAACATTGCTGAGTACTGTTTTAATATCAAGCCCAATGATTTCTTATAGTGATTGCGGTGGTATCAAATTCGCAACTTTAGAACTAGTAACCAAGACTGCAATGAATGCACTTCCAAAAACTTTATATTAAAAAAAAATCAATTAATGATAAATATACGATAATGTAGAGAACTATAATTGATACCAAAGTATAAAAAAATTGTGCAACTTGGTTTCGAAGTAGTTGGTAAAAATGTAGAAGTTACCAATTAATGACAAAACTACGGTAAAAGAAAAACCTTGCGCATAGGTGTAACCACCAATAAAAAATAGTCTGTCCGAAGTTGTCCGCGTAAAAATTAACGGCCGCTCCCAATTAATCGAACCACCTAAATCCGTGCCCTCGCCTCTCGCTTCTTAATTATTTCCACATTGCACGGACACAGTTTCGACCGAGCGTGGCTTCCTCTTCGCCGAGGGTAATTAAATCGGTTTTCAAGTTTATGCGCCTGATTACCAGGTCGAGATGATTCCTGAATGCGTTCCGAGCCGAATTATCTGGCCACTGCGATCAATTGAACTTAAAATTCGTCCATTAATTAGGCCTCTCATTAGCCGGTCAACAAATGGCCGCGAGGGAGCACAGTCGCACATAAACGAATTGCGCTCTCCTCTCCGTGTCCGGGTGATGCCCTCGCGCGATTTCGAAACGGGGAAAACGCGCGTAATTGGGTGCGGAATAAATCCGAATCTAATGGTGTTTGACGTAGATTGCAGATACGTTGGGAAGTTACCAATTAGGGCCTGGGATATCGTTCTCACGACGTGAACGGGCGGTCGACAATTTCTGCACATGATAATGGAATTTTTGCAGTGCCACTTCGGCGCGTTTCAATTGTGTTTACACAGGCGACCGGTGATCTAATAACGATAATAACGGCCCGTGACACAATTGCGGTACCCTTGATCGTCGTACAGGTCCGCACTCGCCCAAAGCTTCATAATGGGCTCGAGGACCAGTTCAGGCTTCAAGATTGCAAAGCAACGCCATATCGGGGTAAAGAAATCCTCACTGCTGAAACGTGGCGCCTGAGGCAGGATTCCTTTGCACAACCCGCGACAACCGCAAGTAATTTATAGAAAGTCCCGAATTAAAATATTTACAATAAATATTTAATTAAAGCGCCGCTCTTAATTATAAATAACGCGCCGTTCTGATTAAGTCCAATTTAGAGGCGATAATAAAAGGTGACGTTTATGTTTCACATTTACATGTTAGGGGACCGTTTTTGGGCGGCTGAAAGTGCTACTCGACACTGAAAGGTATATGCAGACGTTAATGCGTAAAACTTAATTAAATTTAAGAAAAAGAGAAAACCCGATCAGGCCATCGGGCGGCTATTACGGGAACACTGTAAATAACCCATATATTAATTATTATAATAATAAGTTGGAGTTATGAACCACGCGTCTAATTAAGTTGTCCTCCGGTGGTTTCCCCATTATGCCTTGTGCGTTCCACGCATCTAACGAAATCCATGAATACAAAATAAGATTAATCGTTGCTTTTTTATGAGCGTAAAGTATCAGAGATACTATTCACACGGGGCACAATAAAAAATAACGCGCACATTCATTGTTCGTTAGTGCGTTGTAGCTAGTGGCAGTGACTAATAGTTCACGAAAGGTAACATACTCGCTCGGATTGTACGCTCGTCGTGTTAATTTTATTTCGCCACGAGACTCGGAACATCCACCTCAATTATGATATACGAGTGACACGCGGAAATCATGCTGGTGACACCGTGGACACCCACGAAAACCAACCGGACAGCCCCGCGAGAGACGAAAATGATACATTGACGACAACAAAAATCTGGCGATCGGGCGACAAATCGTTCGTTGTGTAGCGATTTTATCGCGGCAGAAAGAACGCTTTCTTGGCTTGGAAGAATGGGATTGTGTTGGCCGTGTTTAGCATTTTGTGAATTTGTTGTTGCACTGTCAGTGTGATTTATAAACGCGGACAGAATAGAGAACCAAAAAACGTAGGTGCGCCTGTAAGGCATATCAATTTGTCAACTGCAAATCATTTAAAGTTATTATCCATATTCTAATTGAACTCCCTAGGCTATTCAATTCAAAATCTTTAGTTTACTGACAAATATGTGTACAGAATTACAAATACTGCAAATAGTTGACTCAAATCAATTTGTGGAGGGGTGCAATCACTCATTATTGCCAAAAAAGATGAAGATTAAAATTACGAAGATCATTGCCGTCTAATTCCGATGACATAACCTCGCTCTAATAAAACAATAATCATGTGTATGCCATACGATGAATAAATTGTCAAATGACAATTTGGAGATATTTGTAAAATTACATTTACGACAAATTTAGACTTTTGCAAGCCAAATTTCTCGATATATCGAATCTATCACATATTTATGTACTTACTTATTATAAGTACTATAATATGCCATTTAAAAAACAACAAATAAATCTGTTGTACAGTTATGCTAACATAAATCTAATACAAGAAATTTAGTTACAATAGCTATTTTATATAGCTATATCAATTTCTTTGTACCACATTTATATGAGCACGACTGTACGTTCTAAAGCAAAATTCGATAAATCAAAAGTCAAAATATTATTGGGTTTTCCCACCGACGAATCGCAAAGGAACGTACAATCGTGGCCATCCAAAATTAAGCGTTTTTTTTTTAATTGTTTGATTTTTACTTTAAATCATAGGCGTCCTTTAATGTCACAGTTTGATAATAGCTTTAAAAATATTACTGTGGGTGTTTTATAATAATGTCACATCTCACTCCGATTCAGAAAGCTTGAGTCATTGCAAAGCTAGAAGAAAATTGGTGTTTACATGCTGTGGCGCGAGAATTACATTGCAGTAAACATGGTAACTCCTGCTGCATGAACGCCAATGAATAAAGCCTAATTTAATCTTTAAAATAAAATGATTAAAAATTTAATAAAAATTAGGAAGTTTTCACAAAGTATCGTTTTTTTTGGATCGCCGCAATTGTACATATGGGAACCTTTATTTTGATTCTACGTATTCTAGGAACATGAGAACCATTGTTTTAACCAGGGTTTTGTCCATTGAAATGTCCACTAAAATCTCCATATATCAGAGAAAAATACAAATTGTGGATACCATAGATTTTATTTGACTTATCGGTTTTTGTCTTAGTACTGATACATATTTTCTTCGAAGTTTGTTTCGAGTAGTTGATCATCTCCGAACCATCAGTGGACAATGATCGATGCCTTGTCAAGATTTAATTTGCAACGTATTTACCATCTACCATCGCCTACTGAATAGTCAAAACCAACAGGATGTTAGTTGACTTGTGGGGAGAAGCAATCCCTGTCTGAGTGACATTTATTTCGCCAACTTTATCGTGCTCGCTCACCCGGCAGTCGATTTTTCTCTATATATGATCAGATTTCTTCACAAAATCATAAATGAATTGTGGTTTTAATTACATTATTATGTCAACAAATAGTCGAAATTGTTTGGTTGCTACTATTATCTCCATATTTTGCTCCACTCAGCATTTATTTTCAATCCATCGGTTATTCGGTCAACCTTAATAAGGCGCAATTAATTGGACTACATTGTTTACTTCAGGTTTCAACTCTAGTCGAGTACACATGTGCAGGTTTCGTAAAATTGGCTGTTTGTGTAGAGCAGGGGTCCTCAAACTGTTTGTAAAATAGTTTTGTAAATTGTGGGTGGACCTGACCTACTGTAACATATATCTGTGAATGATATTTCTATATTTACAACCTAGAACCCTAGAAATATAATAAGTCCTGAAATTTCAGAAAATTTCAGAAAATCAGTACAAGTTGGGGAAAATTTTGCGAATATGTATTGAACATGGTGAACGACAAGTCAACCAAAAGTTTCTGAATAGTTACTGAATTTTCTGAAAATGAGAAAATTGCAGAAAATTTAATTGTAATATTCAAATATACAAATTACAATTCATTTCATAAACATTTCTGAATGGCCACAAGGTTTTTTTTTTAATTTATAGAATTTGCAACAAAATTCCGACATAGTTAAATGTCATCAATTAATTTTCTAATATATCTAAATTACTGAATAAATGTGTAGTTAAAAAAATAAATAAACAATATATCCAAATTGCGCAGATTTTCTGAAATTTGCTGAATGTTAATAAAGCCTTATAAATATACACATTTTAAGTTTTAGAAGTAATTCTAAATTTTTTTAAATGTGGCAGTACATTTGTAAAAACAAACTAAAACTAAATGTACGAAAAAGGAGAAAAATTGATTATAATATTGAAATATACAAATTACACCAAATTTCTAAAGATATTAGAGTTCGCCACTAAGTTTTATTGAAATTCTGGGATTTTTAATCAAAATACCGGAATAAGTAGTTGAAAATTCCATAATTTCAATCAAAATATCAAAACTATTAAAAAAATATTAGAAGTTTCAGAAATATTTCTAAATTTTCTGAATCATGCTTGTATATCTGGAAAACTTAATAAAATCCCTTGATTCAGCTTCTCCATCGGAGATTAAAAATATAAAGAAACCAAATAAACGAGAAAATTGCAGAAAATTTTATTGTACAATTCAAATATACAATTTATACTTCATTTCTTACAGTTTTCTGATGACACCTGGCCAACCAGGCCACAGGGTTTTATATAAATCTATATTAGTTAAAAGAATTAGAATTAGTTAAAAATTCCATAATTTCAAGGTTCAGAAAATGCGAACATTCTAATAAACGTCAACAGCCAAAACATAATGAATCTGACAATAGTGCAGAACTAGAAAATATAATTGAACTTTCAGAAAACGTGATACCTAATAATATCGAACTATACTATAACATATAAAAAATAAATAGTTTTCATAAAACGTGATAAAATTTTGAATAGTAAAATTATAAATACTTAAATTATAATAAATTATACTTAAATTATAAATAAAACTCACGTTAACTTTGTTCGTATTACTAATTTTTTATTTATGACTATATTTTCGACTGTTAGAGTCATTATAAAACAAAGTCACTTAGTAATTTTGATTTTTACTTTGATTTTGTTTTCTGTATGTACGATATGTTTACCTTTACATGTTATAGTTTTAAGTTTTAGTATTCTCCTTGACGATAACATCAACTGTATAACATACACTAGATTACTTTGATGACTGACTAAACAGTGGAAACCACTTATAAATTAAAAAATATATATATTAACGAAGTTAACGAGGGTTTTATTTATAAAATATTAGTTCCAATGAAGTTACAACGTTTCATAAATATTTGAGAAATTATGAAAGAGTTTTATCGAAATTGAAAATTTCAACAATACGAGGGCTGTTTGACGGAAGAGTGACTTTTTAATGAAAACGTTATTTTTCTGTTTAAAAAATATTTTATTTTTCAACATAACACCCTTTTAACTGTACACACTTAGCCCAGCGAGTTTACAGTTTTTTTAAACCTTCCAAAAAGTAATCTTTCGGAAAGTCTTCAAAATATGCATTTGACTCGGTTATCACCTCTTCAGTTGCCTAAAATCTTTTTCCACCCAGCCATTTTTTAAAATTTGGGAATAAGAAGAAATCACTGGGAGCCAGATCTGGCAAATATGGCGGATAAAGCAGTAATTCGTAATGCAATTCAGCCAATTTAGTTGTAGCAATTGCAGACGAATGTGAGGGCGCATTATCGTGGTGTAACAACACTTTTTTCTTCATCAAATGCGGTCGTTGTTTTTCAAGTTCGGCATCAAAACGTGTCTGCATAATCAGCCTAATACTGGCCAGTTATCGTTTTTCCTTTTTGTAAACAATTAATAAAGATTACCCCTTTAGAATCCCAAAAAACTGTGGCCATGACCTTATTGGCCGAAAAAAATGTTTTTGCCTTTTTGGGAGCATGTTCGCATGGAGAAATCCATTATTTAGACTGTATGCATGTTTCTGGAGTATAATGGTGTATCCAAGTTTCATCTACTGTAACATATCGACGAAAAAAATCCTTTGAATTACGTTGAAGACGGCCAAACATTCTTCTGAATTCTTAATGCGAGCGCGCATTTGTTCACCATTAAGAAAACGCGGCAACCATTTCGCGGAATGCTTTTTCTTATTGAAATGTTCATGCAATATATTGTATACCCGTTTGGTTGAGATGTTTACTTCATTAGCTATCTCACGAACTTTTATTCGACGATTGTCAATTACAAGGCCATAGAGTTTATTAACCATTTCTGGAGTAGTTACAGTAAATGATGGTTTTGGACGATCTGCATCAACCGTGCTCATATGGCCACTTTTAAAAGCAGAAACCACTTACAAATCATTCCATGGGACGGAGCAGATTCTGGATAATATTTACGTAACTTTTCCTCGGTTTCTTTAATTGTTTTTTCACGTACAAAATAATGTTTAATCAACACTCGAAATTATTTTTTCTCCATATTTACACAACAACGAAAACAGTTTTCTTCAAATAAGTATAAAACATAATCTATCTGTCAGATTGGTGCCAAATTTTGACAGTTGGCCTCCGAAAGGCCTTAGGAGCTAGCAACATAATCATTATAGCGAAAGTGTTACCAACCTTTGAAAAGTCACTCTTCCGTCAAACAGCCCTCGTACATTAGTCAAAATAAATTAACTCATATTCATTATTAATAAGAATGATTACATGTTAATGAAATAATTAAATGTTGTTAATGAATGAATGGGCTACGGAGAAAAAACGATCAGAGTCTATTTTAGTAGTTTTCGAGAAAACTAAATTGAAAGTTTCAAGCCTAATAAAGGACAGAAATGATGAATAAAAAAACTAACTGATTACAACATATCTACTTTGACAACAGGTAAATTAAAATATAGAGCAAAACATGAAATACACATAAGTAAAACTATTAAAAACAATTATTTTTAATAACAAGTAATGTAATCTTTTTTTAATGTAATAATAATTGAAGGAGTAGAATTAAAAGGGTATTAGTAAAAGAGAGATTTCAATCTTTATTAGGCTATCGGCCCTTGGCCTTTCCGCCTTATAAGTAATATTTTCGTTGGTTTGGAGATAATAGAGTTCAAAGTTATTTAGATATCGTCGGCTTACAAGTGAAATCACTTAAGTCAAAAACTATAAAATATGAGTAACTGGTATTAAAGTTTTTTATTCTGCTGTTACCTTTCCTACTCAGTCATTTTATGAGTTAATAATTTGGAAGTTCATCTCCAGGATTCTTTACTATACCCCTACTGAGCCTCAGATTTGTTACAATTTAGTAAACCATCAAAATAAAACTTAACTAAAAACAGTCCAAAATGGACTTAGTGTATTTCACTTGTAAGACGACGATATGTGAGCATTAAAAAGAAAAAAAATGGAAAATCACATATGATTTTACTTTCTTACTCAATAAATTGATAGTATTAACAAAAACACATTCATGGGACGTAGTTTGGGGGACCCTGGTATAGAGCAACTCGGCCACTTTGAACAAAAATGAATGCTACTTTCACAATGTTTTTTTCTTTAATTTGAGAGAACCGTAATCCTGAAAACCACAACTATTTAATATAATGAAATAATAGGGGTGTCAAAATTAAAGTTAAATGTAAGAATCTACCAATAATGTATGTGCCTTATACATGGACATGTGAATATGTTTTTCGTGACCAATTTTTTGCTTCATTTTGAGAAACGTGTAGTATTATAGTTGGAGAATTTATGGACCGATTTAGCGTGCAAATTTGCACGTCGGTACAGACCGCTTAGTGCTTGGAAAAATTGCGTCGCCATCACCAATGGTAAATATACGAGGCGGTGAGTCACGCGCGCCCCATATGGGATCGCCAGATAGAAAAATAAGGCTACGAGCATTATCGAATAATAGTAATTCATTTCGCAAGTACATATATAGCCTCAGTTTATTATATAAGAGGTTACATTTAGGTCAAATGTGTTTATTTATGCGGATGGAAAACGGCGTGTCGGATGAGCCGGCCGGCGCTAGGGATTAACGATTCCCCTGAACGTTATAAATAAAGGCTAAACGCGGATTTAATGCAAATAAGTGTGAATTATAGCGCGGGGATGCATAATTAAAAACAACAGGCGGAAAAAGAAACGGACGACCGACATTCCGGTTAAATATATGTAATTCGTCTCTTGTTTTTATTTTGTGTGTTATGAAATATTAAGGGACAACGGCATAAAGCATGTGAATTTATCGATAGGCGTTCTCGGTGGGGGGCTGCCTAAGTTTTATGGTGTTCTGGCACACGCCAGGTTTTGTTTTAAATGCTTACTCGTACGGTCAGCTGACTTCGTGACTAAATTCGCCGCCCTTTGATATAAGCGCGCGGACGCGTTCGTGTCTAATTTATCTTTCGGTGCCATCATGTTTCCTTTACTATTCGCAATTAACGTCATCCATTACATTGTCTTGCGACGTGACATCGCTGAATATTAAGCAATAACTTTCGTGTAAATATTTATCCCATTGATTTATTCCATAATAAATGACATCAGTTACTACACACAAAAAAAATGTAAGTACATGAATCTGCAGATGAGCCTGTGGATCACATGCACATACATATATTTGAATGTTCCTGATAAGGTAATGATGGCGGGTGAGCAAATTAGCGATCATAAAAAAATGGATTTGGACATCACATTTAGGTTTAAAATTAGATGTGAACATGGAAAATTTGATTCGATGATCCGAATGAGTACTTCTAGAGAAGTTTTATATGTAAATCATTATACATTATTGAATTGTAAACCAATATATTTATTATACCACAGGTAATTAATTTAATTCCATTAACGTTCCACATAAAACGTGTTTTCGGGAATTAAACGGTACGCGAAACGCTGCACCAACACCGATAATTAAGCAATTAATATTCACATCGACGAATTAACATAATCCGTAACATGCCCGGGCGGTGGCGGCGGCGAATTTTCAAAATTGTCTAAATTTCTTAATCCAAAACCGCTAGAGCCTGTCACCCGAAGGGATTAGCCCAGTTGCCCGCAGCGAGCGTAACACCGAGACGCCCACGCCACCTCTTGCACTTCGCTACGGCTCCCTGGCCACCAAATCGATTCCCGTCCCGACGAATTCATTATCTGGATGATATTCAAGTTTCACGCGGAGCGATCGGGCTGGCCGTTCACGCTGTGAACGAGATTGCCGCCGAGCAACCACCGGCCCAGGAGAGTGGAGAAAAATCAATCACATATCGATCGCCGGCATCGCCTCCTCTCTAATCGAAATGGAAACGTGCGTCCGCCGTGCGGGGGCGGGGGGCTGCCGGTCAATGGGGAACGCCGGCGAGGATTATGTAAAGCCGATCAGATTCTGGCAGCGATCGCAATTTGGATTACCTCCGGGGGATTTGAGCTCGGTTCAGTGTGCCGGAGAAGATGGGGGATTTGGAGTTTTGGAATTTCCGGTCGGTAATTGAGAGAGATTTTTTTTTAAGTATTAGGTACGTAATCGTCGCAAGTGGTGATGTATTCATTGAGTGGGCGACGGGACAATTACTGAATGATTGTTATGTGTAGGTACATACATAAAGTGCATAAAGTTTTTGTTAAAAAATGGGGTAGTTTTTTCACATTTTCACTGCGTAGCGTAAGAAATTTATAAATCAGCGTTTATAGTGTATAGGTTCGTCGCTTGACCAAGCATAGGGTCACCAACCCTATGTTACAAAATCACATGTAATTTCTTTCACAGTAATTTTTTTTGTAAACAGTTTCCGGAATTTAATAGCCAGGTTATTACTTATTATAGCTTAAAAAAACATGTTATAGCAAAATTACGCAATCTTGTATTATTGATGTATCAACTCTTGATATTGATATACATAATATTACATGCACAATTTGTTGGTAATTTGCAAAAATCAGATTAGCATAATAATAATAATTATAGTAACAATGCCATGGGTAATCTAGGCCGTTAATTTAAAAAAAATCTTTTTTCTTCGTCAGTGAGTATATTAAGTTTTTACACTGTTCACAGTGTGTAGTAGTCCTGTTAAATTAGACTTTTTGGCGGAAATAAATTATATAGTTTTTAAATTTTGTATACTTACTCTTAAGTACTCTAGAATCGAATATCCGTCGAGTTTCCCTTGCCCCGGTAAGGGCTTCATCCCTTAATATTGAAAAAACACCCCCAAAAGGGTAAACTTGCATTATTATTCGCAAATATCTCGTAAACGGTGCACAGTCTGAAAATGTTTATATCAGTTAAGTTAATGGAAATAAAATTTTGAACAAAAATTATTATACATAGTTCGCCATAAAAGCTATACTTCGCAAGGTATAGTCGTCGGAAGTAAGAGGTGAATACTGGCGGCGACGCACAATTCGTTTATCGGGCTCTCGTTTCGTAGATAACTACCAAACAACTGTTTAGATTTTTGTTTAATTTTCAATTTGAATTTATTTATAAATTCAAAGCTCAGGCCATACAGGGTGAGTAAAAAGTAACGAACCTTCTCCGAAAAGCCTTTATTACTATTTTTAGAAAAAACTAGTTTTTAACAAAAGTTTGATAGCTAAGAACATAATTTTTTTTGTGAAGTGACACTTTTTTAAATGGCTACCTAAATTTTTTATCAACAAATTTGTTTTTTTTCTTCACGAATAGAATCTAAAAATACCATGAGGTTTAACATTTGCATAACAAAGATTTCTAAGAAAATTGAGTTTTATGCCTGATGAAGAAATGTGAAAAATTAAAGATTGCCCTGGAAAAGAATTGCTACAAGTTAAAGAAGTACTATTTACAAATATCAGTTTGTTTATCAAATAAGGTTGTAAATTAAACTGTATTAAAAGTGTTCCTCAATAACAATTGTAGGTACCTACTTTTAACGGAAACAGAAAGCATCGAAATTTTGGTGAACATATTGCCATTTTGAAAAAATAAATCAATGATGTCATTGTCGAAATGTGTCAAAAAATGAAAATCATAAAATTTTGACAAATATTTTTTTTTCTAAATATAATAATAGAGATACGTTTTGAAGGAGATGCTTTACTGTTTACTTATCCTTTATATGAAATAATAGTTCAAGTAAGTAATTATTCCATTCCAGGTATTCCATTTAAAAAACCAACGTTAAATATCTTTCCGCAAAATAGGTAGGCTATGAAAAGAAATTATTGCGCTGTTTTGTTACTTATGACAAGTTTCTTACGAAACCTCTGTATTTTTTATTTTTGACAGTTTCGCAGATATAAACTGGACACTGAAATATCAACCACCCTATATATTAATTTTTCTGTTAAAAATGATATACAGGGTTATTGTAACTTGATGATGAATAAATTGCCATTTTGGCCGAAATTGGCATAAAAACAGGTTGCCATTTGAAGAATAAAAATATCAATGATGTGATTGTCAAAAAGTGTTGCGTCACAAAAGGAAAATCATGAAATTTTGGCAAATTGTTAGCTCTTGTTCAAACTTTTTTTCTAAAAATAATAACAAAGGCTTTATGGATGAGACGCCTTATGTTTTACTTATCCTGTAAGTATAATATATATTTATGGAATTAATAGAAATAATATTTCGGTAGAGTCTTACCTTTTGGGACTAAAAGGGTTCCCGTTACCGCATAGGGTTCATATTTGACATATTTGACAAACATACGTAAGAAAAATAAAGAAGCACAGAAAAATATACGGCGAAGCCTTAAGTGAAACAGGAGAGGGGTGAGAAGGCAGGGGATGCCAAAAAAGATTGGCGACCCTGTTGTTTATTGTTTTGATCAGAACTAAATGATATACACAATTAGAACTATTATTTGTGAATCCTAACAAAAAAATTACAACCCTCAATTCTATAGGGAAGTAATTTTAATATTTTTGTATACAGGGTGGTCACTTTTACGACGCCCACCATTAGGATCTACTAAACGGAAGTACATACAGAGTTGGTCATGGGACAAAAGTTTCTTATTTTTGTGCCTATCAATACACTGAAACGAAATCCGGGATATCTTGCGCAGTTCCTGAAATATCGCTGAAAAACTGAAAATGTGAACTTTCATTTTGCTCTTATAACTTTTCTACTTTTGAAGAAAATTTTACAACTTGGCACGCTTGCATTTTTCGACGTGAGCTTTCTGATGATAGTATCAAACATTTTTCGCGCCAACTAGATGCCCAAATTTTTATAGTCAATTTTGATTATCTTATGGCCGCATTATTGGATGTTAATAGTATTCAAAAGAGCGAAAAATTCCGATTTCAACCATGTATAACACATGGATTATTTGATATTATTTACCACCAAAAATCAATAATTTAAAAATTTGTTGAAAAAATCAAACTGCTGTGGACTGCTCTAAAAATCAAGTTGCCATGGAATAACAAATTACCATTTTCATATTTCTTCATACAAAGAAAATAACTTCTGGGTAATTTTATTGAGTATAAAGTGCAAAAAGGGGACAATATCTTAGATTAGTAAAACTGGCAAGATATTATCCTCAACATGAAAAAATTGACATGTACAATCTCTATAATGTAATATCTTACATTATATTTCACTGGCCTAAATTGCAAATCATAAATCATATTGTATTCATTAAATAATCTGATTAAATACCATTCTTGAATTAAAATTTACGATATTTAATTATTTCCATTTTTACAAATCTCCTTTTTTGCACTTTATACACAATAAAATTACTCGAAAGTTATTTGCTTTGTATGAAGAAATGTGAAATATGTTATTCCATCGCAACATGATTCTTAGAGCAGTCCACAGCAGTTTGATTTTTGCAACAAATTATTAAATTATTGATTTTTGGTAGTAAATAATGTCAGATAATCCATGTGTTATACATGGTTGAAATCGGAATTTTTCGCTCTTTCGAATGCCATTAAAATTAAATATTGCGGCCATAAGAAAATCGAAAGTTTACTATGAAAATTTGGGCATCTAGTTGGCGCAGAAAATGGCACTGTGATCAGAAAACTGACGTCTAAAAATGTAAGTGTGCCAAGTTTCGTAAAATTTCCCTCAAAAGTAAAGAGTTATAAAAGAAAAAGGAAGGTGCACTTTTTCAGTTTTTCAGCGATATTTCAGGAACTGTGCAAGATATCTCGGATTTCGTTTCAGTATATTGAAAGGCACACAAATGAGAAACTTTTATCCGTTTTGACCAACTCTGTGTATATTTTCGTTTAATAGATCCTAATGATGGGCGTCGTAAAAGTGACCACACGGTATACTAGAATTACAACCAAAACAGGACGATTTTATCCTTTGTGGCAAATAGGGTTGCTGTTGTTGCACGGCATTCATATTTTGTAAACATACAATGAAAAAATAAGAAAACTCAGAAAAAAATACGGCGAAACCATAAATAAAACAGGAGAATGAAACAATGAAACTGTCGGCCCTGCTGTTTAATTTTCTATCGAAACTGAATTTAACATACCCTCAGTGGTACCACTAGCGAAATCTATAAAAAAATCACAACTCTCAATTCTACAGAGAAGTAATTTTAATTAAATTTCAAATTTCTTGAATTACACCTAAAGACGTTTTATCTTTTAGGATTTATAGGGTTTCCGTTGTCACAGGGGGTTTATTTTTAGCAGACATACGTAGAAAAAATAAAGAAGCTTAGAAAATAATTCGGCAAACTCCTAAGTTAATCAGGAAAGGGGTGAGAGGGCAGAGGGTGCCGAAAAAATATGGAAACCCTACTGTTTATTTTTTATCGGAATTAAAATTAACGTGCTAATAGTGCCCTCATAAAGGAATCCAATAAAAAAAGTACAACCCTGAGAAAGTAAAAATATTAAGAGTAAGTAATACATAGTACATTACATACCAAGCGGAGAAACGGATCATTTAAAACGGAAATAGCTACGGAAACGGATAGCTACCGCGATGATCGTGCCATAAGCACGAGGCTGAAATGATCTTGTCTGCGAGGTTTGTATACTATTTTACTCACAATCTAGCATGGTTTAGAGAAATTTAATAAATTATTTCATCAATTAAATCTGTGAAATTGTTGCCAAGGGAAAATAACAAATTTGTCATTTTGACAGATGCAAATATTTTGTCAATCAAACATTTATAAATAACACTGGGCAATATAATTTACAGGAAAGGCATGGCTTGACGTTAACAGTCAAGAGCAATCATAATAGTAATGTAACCGTCAATATTGATTGTTCTAAATAGTTTAATAATGTTCTTTTTATTTTCTCCTCCTGGATAGGTTCCCTAAAGCCCCTCAGTACTTTGGCCTCTGTAGTCCTTTTGTGCTTTCCCCTGTGGACTCAGCTTTCATCCATGAGTCCTGTTCTTTTAAAATAATCCAGAATCACTTTGGGTGTAAAGCTACTGACTGTCTTGGTGCCACGAAAGGGTTTCCAAAGTACCTCTGCCTCAGGGCGCTTACCGCCACGCAGCGCCGGGCAGAACTATGTTCTTAGTTTAGTTTAATAGTTTTATGATTTATCAAAGTGACAGTGACACTTGCTAGCGAGGAAAATGTATTCCAGGCTAGCCGGGAAGTAAAATTATAAAATGAATCCTTATTTTGCCGAGTAAATTATTTTTCCTTTTTCAGGGTATTTTAAAAGTTTCTTTCCTTGTTAATGTGGTTAATTCATTTTAGTGCGAAGTTAAGTGATGAGCAAGTTTGGCACAATTAGTATTATTGTAATAAAAAAATCCGAATGAAAATAAATGATGATTATAAAAATGGAATAATTTGATTGATCAAGTAATTAAAATATTTGTTGAGTAAATAAATATAATATAATTTATGGCATGGGGAAATGCTTAATGCATAATAACGAGAAAAACAGAATTTCCATATTGTGACAAATCTTCAGATGTAAGTATTTCCGTGCAGTGAATGTGTTTACATCCAATATTCAAGGAAACATTAATACGATAGCCGAGTTGTTTATTTAGGCATATTTCTGCTGCTAAGGTAAATTGCCATCGCCAATTAGGGATACATAAGTTATTGTATCTCGTTTATTAATTACAAATAACAGTACAATAGTTTATTCGAATTATGTACCAGACATGATAATTATACGTAATACAGAATTTTGTTCCAAATTCGCCTTGATTGGTTAATCGTTATGTGGTAGCAATGAAACATGAAAAAAGTTATTAACAGATTTACGACTGCAATAATTTTGCAATTATAAAGCGATAACCGTAAATCCGGGGCAGATATACCTTAATTTTCGGTCATTCATTTAGCTTTATGTTCGAATTAGTCGGCTGAAAGATTGACTAAATTGTGGTGATGATTCTGCGCGCGTTGGGCAGTCCCGGGCGCTGAATTTGTTACTGTCCGCTAACCATCGTCGCTCATCGATAATTATTGATTATTTGCCGATAATCTTTAATATCCTCGTAATTTGGAGACGTTTCAAAGAGCGCTCAGATATGGAGTTATGGGCGATTAAAGTTGCGAAACCGAAGGGGTTTGGAGCGTCTGCGGCCCGGGGCGGGCGAATATCGACCACTGCGCGACGTAAAATATGTTCATTTCGAAAAATGGTCACGTTTAAGGATGAAGCGGGTGATTATCCGGTGTGGGCCCCCAAAAACGTTTCGATTCGAATAAAGGACCGCTTCATGAGTAATCTCTGTACAGGCGGCCCACCCAGCCCGCCTGGGACGTGTGCGATAATAACACACGTCTAGAATGGATCACAGCTGACCCGGACGCCGGTTCCTGACGGTTTTTTGGGTGGAAAAGCCGACCCCGGTGCCGGTGGTCCCCCTGGATCCAATTAACCAAACGAAACAATTAAATCGGCCACCTAATAACACGCCGATTAATAACACCTGAATAATTCAACAGGGGGGTGTGTTCGTTTTACGGCCGCCCTTATTACATAATTAGTTAATTACGATGGATTCGCCGGATGTGCTCGGAATACGAGGGACGCGCGTGAATACGTGATGAGGCGTGCGCTTGGCGAGGGGGTCCGGCGGCGGCGAGGGGGGCGGCGATTAACTCGCGGGTGGCTGCAGGAATTCCTCAGGGACGGACCGGCCGTAATAACTTTATCCGACGATTAAGCCGCCCATGTGTGTGCATGTGCGTGCGTGCGCACCGCGGATTCTGTAATTACGGCGATTATGAATTTTAATTGCGGCCCTCTGCAGACACGCTCAGATAAAATGCGTAATTTATAATTTTACGTGCGTACCGGAATCCCCTGACTTACCACGGGCCGCGATTAAATCTCGCGAAACGCTTTTTTTAATTACTCGCCGAAACCCGAAAATTCCAAACCTAGGTTCAATAAACGACGCGGCCGACGCGCGGTTATTATTAATGGGCGCGTTTTCGTTTTTCCACTCGCGATTATCGGACTTCCTTGTTCTCGCTACGAGCACAACAGTACTCGCCGGCCGCAAGGATTCCTAACTGGGAGGCCCATTTACCGGCCGGCGTAATTGGAGTTAACAGTGGGGACAGAGCACGATGTGACCCATGAACTTGCTGATTTAGCTCGACCAGTGACAATACTCTTAATATATGGCCATAAATATAAAGCCGGCTCGTTAATAAAATCGGCTGATAATTTTAACGGCACGTGAGAAGATCTAACGCTGATTTCGAAGCTTTTGAACTTGCAGGTCACTTCAGGACCGCGTCTAACATTAACCGCTAGGTATTGCAGGAACTTGGACGGAAAATGTAGCTGTACACCATGCAGTGGCGTACTCGTGATGGGAAACCCATCACCCTCTACTGGCTTGCCATATTGAACCTGCGCCTTACACCAAGCTTACACCACGAGAACAAATTACATATTTAGTTTATCCCTGTACATTTTTATTTTATTTCAATCTTACTCAATCATCTTGAAAATTTTCAATTTTAAAAAGTACCTATATTCAACATTAAATTTATATTTTGCATCTAATAGCTATGCAGAAAATGAACTAAAATTGACTACAATTAATATTGACATCAATAACAGTCATTAAAGTTTACAACCAACAACATCGGCTAAAAACCAATTTATATTAGCCAAAATAAATCTTATATTCACAAAACTATATCATGCAAACAGAATGGTCTGGTAATATTGAGCAACATAATGATTCTGAATCAACATATCTTTCTTTTTCGAACTAACAGAATAAATGCACCAATTAGGCCCTGTTTTACGACTTTTTCTATGACGTACATGTGAAAGTTAAAAGATTTAATTATGTATTCATTATCAAGTACTTTTTTTAATAAATTATCATGGGTAATATTAAGAGACTATTTTGGCAATCGATAGCATTATTATAACAATGATTATCATTTTATTTTGCTAGTATCAGTTTTCAGCAGGGTTGGTGTGATTTAAATCAATTCATATAAATCATGATTTAAATCAAATGATTTTTTTTAAATAAATCATTAATTTAGATCATTTTTTTTTTCAATTAATCAATGTTTTTGCACTATTTGTGTATTCCAATTAATATACAATTAAAAATATAATATAACTATTAGAGTTCGCATGCTTTAAAATAGATAATTGGAAGTAAGTAAGATCATTTTCTATTCTTCCATTCTTGGTCCATCACATAGTACAGGCGATTTTTTTTGGAAATCATCATATTCTTGTTCATATTCGAGAATTTATATAAAAAATATCATATGATCTGAATCGTGATGTAAATCAATTGATTTATATCACATGTAAACTGGCTAAAAATGATCAGAAATACAAAAAAATATATTTAATCATTGATTTTTATGGTTTTCAGTTTTGTATCTGTTTTATTCAAAATCAGGGGAAAACCACAAAATTCAGTAAAACTTCAATTTTCGATAATTTTTTAAAATATTTTCTCGAATTACAAATATTTCTTTGCAATTTATAGCATTTTTATTAATTTGCATATACCACTAAAGTAGGCAATATCTGGAAATCTGTTTTATTCACGATTTCTCAGAAAATGTTATACTCTAAAAAAGTTTGTGCTTCATCCAAAACCAATTAAAATCCCAAATCCAGATCCAACATTTTTTAGGTAAAATTTAGAGCATTTGTGGTTTAAATGAGTGTACAAACGAAAATGGCACTATTTCCAAAATAATGTATAATCTTTTTAAGAAAAGATTACATACCCTAAATTTTATAATGGCCGTATTCACCAATGTCCGATAAAGCAATGTTTAACTATTGACACAATAACGTTTTATATAGTATTTTTAATACCTCAGCAGATTGTGTCATCTTTGTCTATCACTTGTAATCCGAATGAAACAAAACATAAAGTCAAGTCGAGTATTATTACAGTATTTCGATTTATCTGTCAATATCACGTAAAACTCAATAACGTATAAAAGGACATTGGTTCAATAGATTCATCGGTAGTGGTGAATACAGCCATAAGTGTTGTGAAAATTGCTGTGTAATATTGACTAATAATTTTGTATGTTAAACCTAATTTCTGTCAATTTAAATGTTAAAAGTATAATAATATTATAATGGTGTATGCAAAAAAAGCTATAAACGTAGGCATATTCTATAAAGTTGCACAGATTTCATTATAATACTAGTCAAATAATATATCATTGGGAATTAGATTATACAATTTAAAAATATTACAACAATACAGAAAATTTCGCAAAATGTAATGCAGAATAGAAAAATTTAATAATGAATTCCAATTGTCAATTAAATTATACTCTAAAATTGCAAATTTTGATAAAATGTGTACCATAAAATACTAATAATTCAATAAATTATAATTTGTATTCAAATTTACGCTTTCAGTACGAAAGTGCTTCGTATAAGACCATAACATGTGTCAGAAAACTAAGAAAATATATTAGTAATTAGTTCAAAAACATTTATAATTGTTAGACGTGGGAAATGAAACTTTAATATTTAAGCAAACAGCACTTATTTATACTTTGTCTAGAAAACTCAAAGTGTTACTTGGTACAAATACAGAACTGATTCATTCTCCCCGCTCCAACGTCACGTCGGGGTGCCTAAGAAGGGATGCAGCCAGTGGTGGGCGATAGGCATTAGTTAAACAATGTAACAATAATTATAATTTGACATAAAACATTAAATTTCTTCAATATAAATACAAAATATTCTGAATTTTTGTATAAATATCGTGACAATACACTAAAACTTTGACGAAAGGGTCAAATATATATATATACCAATTTCTAAAAAAATCTAATGCTAAAAAAAATTTACATAAAAATCTCAAAAACTGTACAGAATTATGTAAAAATGTCTGAATGTTGTAAACAAATGATTCAGTCCTATCAAATAATGTATACTCTTCCAAGATTCAGTAATTTTTTATGTAAACATATTGCTTATATAAATCTATATTAACAATGTTTTTAAAACTTCTCAGGATAGTGTCTTGAAATTTTTAAATCGAAAATATTGCATATGTAGCTTAATATTAACATTCATCTGCTTACAATATTTTAGTAAGTATATTTTTTATTTTCTAAGTCTTCGAACGGTTATTTTTTTCGTTTCGAGTTTCAAGCCTGTTCAATTAAAAAAAGTATATATTCGGCTAGAGCATATAAGTTAGAAGGAATTTCTTGTGGCTAATTATCTACTCGCTAATTCTCTGTATTCCTAATTCCTTGTAGCGTTCTAGACTTGTAGTCTTATGGTCCTACAAGAAATCAGGACCATAAGACTACAAGTCTACAAGGCTACAAGATATTAGGAATATAAGGAATTACATACTAGGTAATTAGCTAGTTATTTTCAAATTAAGTTTCTTGTTCCGTAGTTAAGAATTCTACATATCTTTCTGAATTTAAGCTTTGTTGAAAAGCATAAGACTATAATTTGTCTCTTCAAAATTCCACACATTTGCATTTTGCGAATTTTGAAAATAAATTTCATATATTATAGGTGTTAATTATTGTCATTTGCTTTGCATTTTTAATTTGTTTTGGATGAAGCACAAACTTTTATGAAGAATACAAGTTTCTGAGAAATCACGAATACTAAAGTTTCCCATATGTGGCAAATTTAAGTGGACACGTTGTACATTGAATATTCATGATTATTTTGTAAAAGAGTTTCATTAGTTTAATTAAAATGAAAACCATTCAAAATTCAAAAAACAAAATTAATTATTTTGTTGGTAATACTTTTGTTACAGATATTCCTTTTGCAATTTCTAGCTGTTTTGTGTTCTCTAGGGGTAAATCTACGATTCTTCATTGTTTTTGTTAAATTGTCTTTGGTTGGTAATAACAAATTTAAATACCACTAAAAATATTAACACTGCCAAGAGCCATGAAAAGCTATGAAATTCAGAGAAATCACCCTCAGTAAGCTGGCAAACTCTTTGCCTTTGTTTGATCTCGAGCTTAACATAGCGATCTCGTAAACTGAAAGAGATTGAGTGTTGATTAAAATTAGACCAAGTAATATTTAGGTTAAGGCCTACTTAGCATCGAAGATAAAAGTTTCATAAATTGAATGGTTTGGCTGCCATTGGCGAACAACCAGAAAAACTGAAATTTCAATATTATGCTCTAGCTCGTTTAATAAAATTTTGTGTTTAAATGATACTTTGACATTATTGATGCACTTTTTTGGGTAGAATTCAAATATTTTATTAATCCTGAGGTACAATTCACGAATATTGAGATATCTATACAAACTTTCAAGTGCAACAAATACAAGATATAGTAGGCATAGATAACTGGACGTCTAGGATGTACATTCGTCAAATTTTTAGAGGATATAGTTTCAGGCATACTGTATCCAACTTTGGCATGAAATTTTCGAAATATCCATTAGACAAATTTTCAGAAATTTCAGTGACAGATAACCGATACCTTTTAACTGGGAAAGTTATCTGTTCCATTTTCTCACTTATTTACTCCATTACATTCCTCAAATTTTCAGAGGATATACCTTCAGGCATACTGTATCTATATCTGGAATAAAATTTTCAAAATATCCATGAGACAAATTTGCAGAAATTTCAGTGACAGATATTGCGATACCTGTCAACTGGGAAAGTTATATGTTCGATTTTCTCACTTATTTATTACATTACATTCGTCAAATTTTCAGAGGATATATCTTCAGGCATACTGTATCCAAATCCGGCATAATTTTTTCAAAATTTCCATCAGACATTTTTTCAGAAATTTCAGTGACAGATATAGCGATACCTGTCAACAGGGAAAGTTATTTGTTTGATTTTCTCACTTATTTACTTCATTACAATAGCCAAATTTTCAGAGGATATATGTTCAGGCGTAGTGTATCTAAATCTGGTATGAAATTTTCAAAATATCTATGAGACAAATTTTCAGAAATTTCAGTGACAGATAAGCGATACCTTTCAAGTGGGAAAGTTATCTGTTCGATTTTCTCACTTGTTTACTTCATTACATTCGTCAAATTTTCAGAGGATATATCTTCAGGCATACTGTATCCAAATTCGGCATAAAATTTTCAAAATATCCATCAGACTAATTTTCAGAACTGGACATCCTGTATATCTGAATTTATTTTTCTATCATGTGGCTGAAACTAATTAAATGGATAAATAATGTATAAATAATGCTTAATTTATGATGTTAACACCTAAAGCGCACAGTTCTCGTCTGGTTTTTGGTATTTGGGAAATTTGCATGGTATTTGAATAACGACTCGGATCGCAGGCTTTATATTGAATTGCAAAAATGCCCATACGATAAGGAGGTATGCGCAAATTAACTCGCACTTATTTCACGCTCGCTGCGAAGAGGAGAAAAGTATTTCAGCAACGTTAGCCAACCATAAAGAGAAGATTCGATAGATAGCCATTTACTGTTCTCAGATACCAATTACAAATGATGCGTCGGGAAATTAAGATATGGCACTATTTTATTAATAATTTTTACATATTTTCATCACGATATGAAAGTATGGCAGAATGAGTTTGCATACTTTCGCGTCTTGAATAAAATATGGTTTATTAGAATGGCTAGTGCGACGACATGATATAATTGATTATTACGACAAATGCACATGCAAAATGATAACTAAGCAGATTTATCTGCATTCAGCATTTGCAATTGTTGTCACGGTACGGTTTAGTTGCACAAAAAGTGAGAAATCGCCGCATTTTTGCGTCGGGTCGCAACGATAAACGAGTGTTTATTGTTGCCGTTGTTATATTTCCGTTTATTTATGGGCGTGGGTGTAGTATGGTAATGCAGCAATAAGTGATTGAGTTATGTTATCTGTCCTGCACGGAATAAATATGATTGCGTTCGTGGTGCGCGGCCGGCGCTGATTGTAATAAAGCACAGCTTCGATTTATGGAATAAGTCTTATCCTCGTGCCGGATTGAGCCGTCGTAAATTCGCCTTGTAATCAGCTGCGGCCGCGACTGCACTCACCTTGTCACAAATACTGCAGAGGCTCTCTTTGTGCACTCGAAATTCGATGGGGTCCAGGAGGTGCGTCGTTAGCGATCGAGGATTGTGTGTCGATTAAATGGGGGCATTAGTATGCGAGTGCCCGGTTTTAGCTACCACTAACTGCACGTTCAACAACAGTAGCCGCAATTAAGCGCCTCTTTACATCTCAGTCCCGTGCTCTTTGGGACCTCACACGCATTTAAGGCACGCTGAACTTCTTTTTGCCAAAGCGTCGCTGCTATAAGAGGAGAATCTACGATTGCATTGGTAATGGATAGTGCGAACTCGGACACTACCTCGCCTTTCTACCGCTATCCCATACTAAATTGCCGTGCTTTTTTCGTGCGTGCGTCCTGTACGCACACTCACAATTCGAATTACCGATCACTGCTCCTTAAGGAGAGCCTTTTACCGGTTCTCCTGCTCTGTAATCGCCACCGCCGAGGAACAACAAACACGCGAAACCGCCAATTTGCACCGGTCTAAGGGCTAAACCTCGCCGCCGACGAAATTCATAAATAATGGATTGCTCACGTCCTACGCAACGAATGCTAATTACCAGTGATATTTCTCCATGTCCTCGACAGGACTTCATCCTCCAGCAACTGCATCTGCATGGACATGCGCTTATGTATACAACGGGCCGTGAGGCAGACGTCCGGATGAAGCAGTGCGCCAGCTCAGTCATATTTTACTCGATTGAATTGTCAACTTTCGACAGCCATAAAGCTCCCCGCTAAAAAAAACGCATCTTAATTGATGGCGCTCGGCATATAAACGTCTCATTTGCATGCCCTAGCAATTACTTTTATTGCACGCAAAGTTTCACAACGGTGCCCCGACAGCGAGCATTAAAACTTAAATGTTACCGGGGCGCCATAATTTTCGAAGCCACCAGAAGCTTTCTCTCTCAGTGGCGCGAGCAAAAAATCCCACGGAATTAAGATTATAACCACCGAAATTACACGCATTACTTCGTGGCCTTCGCAGCGAAAATTTCAGGGTCTGACTACCCAAATATCCAGCACAGGATCGTGATTCGGACAGATCTGAATTCACATATTTAGCATTCAAATTTGTATGTAATCTGCGTAATTAGCGTATGGCTTATACACAGTACATTTACATTCATACGTAGCAATGCCATAGTCGTGATGGTAGGTGATTCCGAGTAAGTCGTACCATGGCATATTATTATTCTTCCGCGTACTGGAGCGTACACATTCTGTATTAGATAAAAAAATATATAGGAGCCAATATTTTTTTGGAAACTTTTCAAAAAAGTTTCGAAAACTTTTTGGAAACTTTTTTGGAAATTTGTTCATATTAAAATGAACAAATTTTAATATGAAAATTACTTTATTATGAACTGAGGCAGTAAGCGCAAGCGTGGCCTAACCCTTGGAAGACTAGTATGGAGATAATGCGTTCTCAATTATTTACATTTCTTTCTACATGAAATACTTTTTTAACATTACTTAATTCTTCTAAATTTTCGAATCAACCATGAAATTGAAGTATTATTTTACAATTTGTATAAAATTTGAACATATAAAATACTAGTTTCAAGCTATGAAGAGTACATAAGAGATGACACGGATAGTGACTTGGCCGGATACCGGATATCCGGCAAGGCTTTAGACCATACAGAAAAAAAAACTTTATTTGCAGCAGAAAATTTGGGGAAAACCTGAAAAATTACGATTATGTCATAGGTGATTGCCATAGCAATTGTGTTTTAGGTATAGGAGGTTGTCAATGCAATGAGATCAGTAGGAGAAAGACATGGGTACTTATGCAGTACCTGTACGTAGTATAAAAACAACTAACAGTCTGATAGATTGAATATTGCTTGTTGTAGCATAAAGGTCGCCGTGAAAATGCCACCGTGATTTGCCCTTGATTTTAGGGCCTCATATGTCCGCGTTATAATATTTATCCAACTTTAACGGGGGGTTTAAAACATGCTCTTTCGAATGTAACACATACATACATATTGGCGTATTACTCTGATAAGAGTTTTGCCACCAGATCAGTGGGGTTTAAAAAAACCTATATTTGGGTGGATTAGTCCCGTTTCCCTTAAAGTTTCTCCGTGATTTCTTTCCATTTCTTTCTGTCTTCTGTTTCTTCTTCCCATCTCACCATTCCAATGTTCTTCAGGTCCTCCTCTACTTCTTCCAACCATGTGTTCCTGGGTCTTCCTATTTTCCTCTTGCTTGTTGGTTTCCATCCCATTATCTGCTTTATTGCATCGGTTTCTTGTCTTCTCCATATATGTCCTAGCCATTTTAACCGTTATCTCTTAATTCTCCTTATTATTGTGTCGCCTTCTAGTATTTCTTCTATCTTCTTGTTGTTTTTAGGTCGATAGCTACCGTCTTCTAATTTGTCCGGTCCTCTAATTGCCCTTACAATTTTCCTTTCCGTTATCGCGATTTGGTTTTCATCTTTTTTGATAATCGTCATCGTTTCTGAAGCGTAATTTAAGACTGGTCTTATAATTGTCTTGTATATCTGTATTTTTGTTTTTGTTTCTATTTGTTTGCTTCTTAACATTTTGCTATTTGCATAAAATGCTCTGTTGCCTGCCTGTATTTTTTCTTCAATTTCACTCGCGTTTCTTCCTTCGTTATTTATTGTCACTCCTAGGTATTTGAAGATATTCACTCATTCGTATGTGTTGCCGTCGAAAGTTACTTCTTTTCTCTGGTTTTCGTTTGTTGTTGTCATAATTTTGATCTTTTTTGTGTTGATTTCCTGTCCGAATTTCTTCCCTTCTTTTGTGATCTCATCCAGAATTTCTAATAGTTTTTGTTCCTGTTTGGCTATTATTGTGACATCATTTGCGTATGCAATTATTTGCGCACCTCTGTTCCTTATAGTCCCCGCTTTGTCAATATTTCTCAATATGTGATCAAGGGCTAAAGTGAATATTGTTGCCGACAGTGTGTCACCTTGCCGGATTCCTTTTGTAGTCACAAAAGGTTATGTTTCTCCTTTCCTTGTCAATACCGTGGCTCTTGTTTTTGTTGTTGTTATTTTAAGCATATGCATTAGTTTGTTTGGTATGTCTAGGGTTTCTATTATTCCAGTTATCTCCCTTCTCTTTACGGTATCGAATGCCTTCTTTAAGGCGATGAACATTATATGTATCTTTAGGTTGTGGGTGTTCGCCTTTTCGATTGATTGTTTCACTATGTGTATTGCGTCGATTGTTGAACGGCCTTTTACGAAACCGCATAGGTATTCTGCCATGTGGATGTATTTCATTAGCTTCTTGTGTACTAGGGTTGTTAGTATTTTGAAAACAGAGTTTAAGATCGTTATTCCCCTGTAGTTGTCGCATTTGTGTTTGTCTCCAGCTTTATGGATAGGGATGATTTGTCCGTTTTCCCACTCCTTTGGTATGTTTCGGGTTTCCCACATTTTGATGATTAGTTCATATATCTGTTCATGTAATTTTTCTCCTCCGTACTTAGTCATTTCGTTGGTTATATTATCCTTCCCTGCAGCCTTCCCATTTTTTCACTTCTAAGTATGTTGGTTTGTCTAGTTTCTGATTCTGTTATTCTGAGATGGTTTTGGTCGTTTACTGATATTGTTTCATTCTCTGACAACATTTCCTTAAAATATTACCTCCATACTTCCTTCTCTTTCGAATGTAATATGTTTCAAAAAGTTTGTGAGTGACTCTCTTTGGTAAAATTGGTTTGAAAATACTCTATTTGTGGCTTCTTTGCACTAAATTTGTAAGCTAACAAGAGTAGCTAGAAAGTTAAAACCACACATTCGAAAACAGAGTTATACAGAGACCCACAGCCCAAAGTATCACGGCTGTAGCTTTACTACAGCCATACCTGTGAAAAACAAAATGTTACATTTTTTCTGAACAGTAAAATTGTTTGCCCACTTTGAAGCACTTTACACTTCTTGGGTGCAATGTATAGAAAGTTTCATTCATTTTGTTGAATAAAGCCCACAAAGTTATACAATGTGGCGGTTAAGAATTTCCATGTTTATTAAAGTTCTCTTTTTTTTATTATAATTACGTAATTGTCTACTTATGAAGTATGGTAAAATTTTCGAGTGACACCCTGTGTGCTCAGTAAAACTAAAATTTTCAAGTAATAATTGTAAAAAAATTCAAAGACACAGATATTACCTAGTTTTTAACTCATTGGGTGTTTTAGGCGTTTGGGTTCGTGTCTTTACTTAGCATAGGATCTGCGGTATCAAGTTGCATAAGAACGAGCAATTTCTTTCAAAAAAAAAAAAAAAACTGTTTTCAGGATTTGCAAGAGAAATCATTGATTATTATGTTCTAAAAAAACATCTGTAATAAATTATGTGATTATAAATATTTTTGCACGAGAAAAGTAAAAATCCTTAAATTTAATAAATGTACCCTCAAATTGAACTTTTGATCATAATTTCACCAATATGCTATTTCGAAATGAAATGATTTAATAAAATGACATAATTTATTAATCAGTTCTAATAGTGAGTAATAACACGTCATTATTCGGCTATCGACCCGCGATTGGTCTTATACATATTAGTATAATATGTAATCTGTATAATATAATCGTTTCCTCTTCTACCCGCAGGGTGCAAGGATAATTATAAATTAAATTCGGCAAAGTAGGTGTAAATGTATTAATATTATTTACTAATACACGTCGCATTAATATCATTTAAAACTCAAAATACTTTAAAGACCTGTTATAAAATATATAACAAAAAACAAAGCAATATATCCCCATGACGTCCGCTTTTAGAAACACATAATAGTTTTTCATAATTGGTCGCCCATTAGGCTCATAAAGCCTCGAGCACCGTCACCAGGAGCGTGTGCATTAGTCTCTTACAATATTACAGCAAAACTGATGCAGGATCGATGCAAAGAGGCATATAATGTTTGTTAACATAGCGGATTAGATCTGTATTTATGCGGTCCGAGGCGCACCGTAGCAAATAAATTATTTATTTAGATTGGACTGCCCGTAATAAATCATGCTAGTTGATCGAAACTGAAAATATATATAAATGAAATAATGCTTTTTTAATGTGAGCGCGCGTCCATTAATTATAAATTTCCAATAAGAAAAAAATATGGTTTCACAACGTCTAGCCTCGTCTCGGTCTCAACGGCGCGTTGTCTAGGAATAGGAGTGAACGCGGCCCGCCAGCAACCAGAGAAGTTTACAGTCTCAATTAACATATTCAATTAAATGCGTAGTAATTTGACTGGATTATCGCGCTCTCGATCGACCCAGGAGATAGACACGGCCGATAAGCGGGGAGGACCGCAAGCCTGCACACGGCCCAGGCTACGCCCTTACGAAACCAAATACATTTCCTAATGGACACGATGATTCGGTCGATCGTGGAAATGATCAATGGGCTCGGTCATCGATTACGGCCTCCTTATCTTGTAACAGATAATGCTAATGACGGCGGAGGCGGGCGGGCCCAGTAAGAGGGTCACTGAAAGCTCCACATTTCCACGACGCCTTCAGCTCTCACCCGACAAGAGAAGCCACCCAAAAATAATTTCAAAGAAAATATTTATCAATTATATGGTAATAGAAAATATAAATTATTTATACCGTGCGAACAACAATTATGTAGATAAAAGAAGCCCGTGAGATATTGGAAGTATGGCTGCTAGGGTACAAGACGTCTGTTAAAATCTGGTGGCAGCAATTCATGATAGGCCTGTATTTTGTAGGCATGCACATCCAAGTCAAAATCTTAAAAAAAAAATGTCAGGTTCCATAATACTAACACAATCATAGCCGTCCCTTATCTAAATAATTGTTGATCGCACTGTATAAATATACAGCGTGATCGCACGACAGGAAAAACTATTTCAAATTTATGGCCGATATTAACAAATTTTCCAGCTCTTACGGTTATTAAACGATTTCTACTTTTGGTATGAATTCGGCTATATGTACTAAAACTTCTCTCGGTACCGGCTGATGTTGTAGCCATTGACAAGACAGCAGAAGCAACTGTAGACAGAGAGCATGTAGATCTTGCGTCTAAAGTCTTTAGTCTCTAAACAAACAAATACATTCATTTAAACGACTTAGGAAAATCTCAAATGGCAACATTTCCAACTGTTCCAGCCATTGACAAGATAGCAGAAGCAACTGTAGACAGAGAGGATGCAGATCTTGCGTCTAAACAAATAAATACATTTATTTGAACGACTTAGGGAAATCCCAAATTCCAACATTTCCTACTTTTCCAACATTTCCAACTTTTCTAAGGTACTAGCGTACTCTTTCAACTTTTTCATACATTTTCCAACTTTTCGACCGAACTTTTCCTGGGTTGCAACACTAGTGTAGACAGGTTCACATAACAAGCGTCACGGATACTGCTGCAGCTTGTGAAATACTAGCTTCAATTTTTGTATGAAACTTGCAACTTTGCAGACAGAGTTTATTATATGTATTTCGCGAACCATCAATGCAGACTATGAAAAATATCAGTCTGTATTTTAAAAGTAGTTATCAAAATAAATTAATAATTATATTTTTACTGGATTTTGAATAGTTCTTATTTCTAGTTCATAAACAGTTTTACTTTATCAAAAATAAAAGTATTTTTGCAAAAAAAAAGTGGGAAATCTGTGGAAATCTCGAAAATTATTGAGAAATCTTGGCGAGTATTGAAAAATTTCAACCAATATGCATTTTTTCAATAACTTCGAGGTAAAAAATGCATATTGGTTGATATTTTTTAATAATTCCCAAGATTAATCAATAATTTTCGAGATTTCTACAGATTTCCCACATATGTTTTTTTTTTGCAAAAATACGTTTCATTTCCTTTGCAGTTTTGTAACAGCAATTTTTGCCAATTATATTTTTACAATTTTTACAATGAATTATTGACAATTTTCATTACTTCTGTAAATTTTTCAATAATTTCGAGATCAAAAAATGCACATTGGTTGAAATTTTTCAATAATTTTCGAGATTTCCACCATTTCCCAACGAATATCAATAATTCCAGAGAATTTTAAATAATTCTCAAGATATCCCAAACAAATCCGAAATTTTTAGACATGTCTGAATAATTTTCAACATTTTGAGAGTTTACTCAATTATATTGAAATCATAAGAATCACAAATGATTGACACGATTATTACTCACATTTGTTCATTCTCCATATATGTCGATAATTTAAAAAATATGAAGACATTTCTAAACACTGTGAAATTTCGAGAAAATTTTCAATAATTTTCTTGAATTCTTAATTATTTTTTAGATCGCTTTTAGAATAGAAGTTTTCTAGGGATTTTTCAAGTATTCAAAGATTCCCTATAAAAAAAGTGCTATTAAAAACTCCAAAAGAGAAAAGTATTTTTAACTGTGAAAAATATGTGACTGTAAAGAACATTAAGAACTCTGAAAAAGTTGTAAATAAAAAAAATCTAATTCCATAAAAAAATATTCCTGTCGGGTTAGTCAAAAATTACTGGCTTCATAATTTTTATAAGTGTGTCAGAAAATGCGGAATAAATAACAATAATAATCGAGGATTTTTTAATTCATTCCAGTTATCTCTGGAGGAACGCTTTGGTTTCACATTTAATTTTTTTAGAATTTTTAAAGATGATTCAGTTATTCAAAAATATATACAGGGTGGGTCGGGAGTAATGGACCAAACTCCAGGGGTGTATTGTACACGTCAAAATTATTTTAAAATACTCAAATGTTGTTATCCGATTTTAATTTGTTTTCAAGTGATAGTTTCGAACAGTTTGTTGAAAAGTCGGATAAATTCATTTCTATCCAGAATTTTCTGATGTGGAAACCGTTGACGATATCTTTCAACAGCAGCTGTAGCACTCCCATTACAAAAACATAGACAAACACCACATTTGCATATTTAGCATTTGAAACTATAACTTGAAAACAAATGAAGATCGGATAACAAATTATGATTTTTTAAAAATTATTTTCACGTGTACCTTACACTCCTGGAGTTTGGTCCGTTCCTCTCGACTCACCCTGTATAGGTATACAGGAGAAAGTGCACAAGTCAAAAGTTTAAAGATTTTAATTTTCTAACTTCAATGCATCTAAAACATGATGGCCTATTCATGAAATATTTACTAAATCTATTTTCTAAGAAATTCGTACTTTTTTCTGTAAATTCATAATTGAAAAATCTATTTTGAAATTAAATATGCAGGAGAAATGTACAGGAGAAAAATACTTGAAATGATGAATACTGGACTTGGTCACTGTCTCCTGTATACCAACGATATATTTGATTCCTCGCTATCTTAATAGTCTCGGGTTAGATATTCATTGAAGTATATGGGAAATGGAAGTCGCATAAGATGATTTTTCAATATAAAATGAAACGTTTTCAAATGTTCTAAAGCTTCTAAATAGTTTGCTACGCACGTTTTCAGAACCACTACCATATATTACATACAGAGTCAAGACAAAATAATAATTTGTCTGATCGAATAGAATCTTAAAGTTATTGATCATCACACGTTTAAAAACGTAGTATTACATTTTCATCTGCACATTTAACTCCTATAGGCCTGTAATAACAAAAAAAAATAAAAAAAGGTATGAAACTCTATCTCCAATAAAATCAATTATGATGTCAAACAAGTTAATATATAAGCTCATTATAGAGCTAGTCGTGTTATACTTTCGTACAACAATTTTAAATCCCTCACAGGATCATCACCGTAGTTGGGCGACTTTGTAATCCAATCTCTCTATATCGCGACAATCTACATCGATAAAATCTTGTAATTAACGGATGATTCATTGACGGTGTACCGACCTAATGCGGCGTCACTAATGCCCTCCTTTCCAGCCCCTTGACTCTGAAATCGACAATAATAACGCAATTAGTAATAATCCGCCCCACGAAAACGGCTTATAAAATATTCATGAATTACGTATATTACGTCTTTTAAACTGTTCACGTAATTTACATAATTACAGCAAATAGAATGTGCCACAGTTAGCGCCGAATGAAGGCGCGAATGTTGTGCCTTATAATAATTTCACTGCCATTAGCGTCGCTTATGGAGTAAATTGTAATAATCGTTATTGGCGTTATTAAACGTTAATCCGATAATCGTAATTAACTGCGAAGTTAATGTTGTTTAAGGTGGAATAAAGGCTGAATGGATCCCTGTAATTAAAATTGAGTGATAAAATTTTTATTGCCACTTTCTATTTAATTCAATTTATGGTTTGAGGAAACCGAAACCTCATTTGAGCGGCATCGAAGTTATAATAAAGTGCATACGTTATGCGGCGGAATAACAATTATAATGTTGGTGCTTGGGCTTATAAGCCCATTTTATGTAGCTATTACGTTTTATTCTTTCAATCAACGCAGCGATTGGTTTGCTTTTAGTAATCGGCATTTTAATTTCCGCTACGTTGCTGTGGATTAACTTCTAACCGGTGACTATTAAATTACGGCTGATTACCAGATGCAGGCAATAACTTCTGCCTACTAGAAACTTGATAAATTGGTGCTGATGGTGTTTGGTATCAAATTTCTAGAGCGTCATTACTTTTGAAAGGAACGAGATTCCAGCGGATTGCAATTGAACTAGACGTCGAAACCTTAATAAGAAGTCAATAATGAATGTGGATGGCCCGGAGAGGAAACCATTTAATACCGATACGCAATTACAAGGGACGTCACAATAAATTATAATCCCATATATACATCGCCGCTTGCACAGGTGAGCGAACGCGGGGAGGCGCTCGACGTCTTGGAGATTCCTCCTTCCAAATTAACTTTTACAAGCGGCCCGGGACGTAATTAGAACTAAATCATGTCGGCATAAATAAACAGTAGCGTAGGGACAAAGGGGCCGCACACACGGCGTCCGTCTCCACGCCACGGTTTCCGCCGATAAATCTCGACGCTAATTAATCGGGAGCGAGGAATGGAAAGAAAGCGCGGGAATAATGCAATTCTAATATCGATTAGGGGGCGCGGTAAATCTTCCGGACTAATTGAATTAGAATGATTTCGGGCCTACCAGGGCGGCGGAGGGGCTCACGGGAGCGACCGGCGGAGACGTGATTTCAGAGGCACTAATTTATTTTCTTGCTGCGCAATCGGTAACTTAAATGGCCTCATTAATAAATTAAAATGAAAATTAACGGCCACCGGACACCTACATGCTCTGTAATTAGGTAGTTCCAAGAGGAGCCTTTCAAACGGTTGTGAAACATTCTGGGTGACTCCCAACAAAAAATATAATAATTCTGCAAGAGTTTTGTTAGAGGAACATACATCGAATTCTGTATTCAGTTGTAGCTAAAAATTTCATATCACATATGCCTGAGGATGCCTTCCTGCATCCTTAATGAATTTATATAGGGTATCCCAAAAATAACAAAAAGGCAGTGAGGCTAAGAAGCAAAAGGGAACAAGAGAAGTACAGGGAAGCAATAGAAGGAAAGCTAGGTGGTATCGAACGAGGAAAAATAAAAGACACAGGCAAGAGGTTTGGGAGAACTAAAAGCAAAACTTGAACAGGCCGCTAAAGAATGCGATAAAGAAGAAGGAAGAAAAGAAAAGGAATAATGGTTTGATGAAGAATGTAAAAAGGCAATAACAAGTAGGATCACAATAATAGTAAAAAATGAAGGACCCAAAAGATAAAGAAGAGTATGAAGCACAAAGGAAAGAGGTTCAGAAATTACTTAGAAATAAAAAGAGGAAACACTACGAAAGAATTATTGAGAATATAGAAGATGATTACAGAAACAATAAAATCAGAAATTTATACCTAGGAGTAAGAAAGGAATAGAAATACATAGACCAAAATTAGTACGGTACAGAAATAAGGAAATGAACAAATTATACGGTGAAAAAGAAGTATTAGATCGGTGAAGGAATCCTTTAATGAAATGCTTAACGGAGATAACATAACAAGCACACATCCACTGAGGAAGAAGAAACAAGGTACATGCACATAGATTTACAGAACTGGAGTATGCTCTGTCAGACATCAAATGGGACATCATCGGATTGGCGGAAATTAGAAGAAACTACTCTACCATAACCCAGCGAACATCGAACCATCTATTATGCCACTCTGCAGCAGTAAATAGCCAATTAGGAGTAGGATTTCTGATAAGAAATACGTCGAAGGAAGGAGTTATCGGATTTGTTCCTATTAGCGAAAGAATAGCAATTGTAACAATAAAAACAAATGGAAAGGACCAAATGAAAATAATTCAAGTCCATGCTCCCACTTGCAGCTCAACAAACAGATACCCAGCTACCCAAGATGAAGCTATCACCAAATTCTATGACCAAGTAGAACATATAATGAGCAACACAAAAGAGAGTTACATGATACTGGGAGACTTGGACGGGAAGAGACGGGAAAATCGGGCACCGCCAGGACATGGAACAGAACACAATGGGACCAAACACATATGGCGACAGAAACGGCAGAGGCCAGCTGTTGATAAATTTTGCAACTCAAAACCAACTAAAAATTGCAAATACACATTTCGCAAAATGCAAAGAAATGAAATGGACCTGGATATCCCCATCAGGACATTAGAACGAAATATATGTCATGCTAACTCAAAACCTAAGAGATATATCTGAAGTCATCTGGGACCAAACACATATGGCGACAGAAACGAAAGAGGCCAGCTGCTGATAAATTTTGCAACTCAAAACCAACTAAAAATTGCAAATACATATTTCGCAAAATGCAAAGAAATGAAATGGACCTGGAAATCCCCATCAGGACATAAGAACGAAATAGATTTCATACTAACTCAAAACCTAAGAGATATATCTGATGTACAAGTTATAAGTGCCTTTAACTTTGTCAGCGACCACAGACTAATCAGATCAACAGTAAAAACAGAACATAGAAGAAGAAACCACAGGAAGACAACTAGGCCAATACATAGAGAAAGCATAATATGAAACAACACAAAATGTACGGACTTACTAAGGAACCATCTACAACATCTCGAGCAAGAAACCAATACAGCAACCACCCAAGAAACATACAACTACTTAGAAAGAGCAATATTGGAATCCGCACGATCAAAAACAGGGCAAAGAAACAAGAAAAGAAATGAGCAAACCTTAGACAAAGATATAGTGGAAATAATCAAGCAAAGAACAAACCTCGACAAAAAGAAAAAGAAGCCAACCCAAGTAAAAGTCCCACTATCAGAACTAATAAAACTAGTAAAAAAGAAGATACGAGAAAATAACCAAAGATGGGAAGAAGAAATAACTAAAGAAATAATATAAGCTTCTGGCTCAACAAAAAAACTAAGGAGAGCAACGCAACCAGGCAAACTGTTTAAATAGATGTTTAATGGCACTAAACAGAATTCTAATAAATAAGAACATATTCCAGAACGCAAAAATAAGAATTTATAAAACAATCATCAGAGAAATTGTCACATACGCAGCAGAGACATGGACAATTAACAAGGCGGAGCAAGTGAGCATATAAGTATGGGAAAGGAAAGTTCTAAGGAAAATTTTCGGGTGAAAGAGAATAGAAGAAATACGGACACGAAGGACAAACAATTATGCAAAAAAATGTGTAAAGGAAACAACGCAGTGGGAATCATAAAAGCCCAAAGAATAAAATGGCTATGCCACGTAACGAGAATGGAGGAAGCAAGAACGCCAACGCAGATTCTTACAAGAACGGCTGGAGGAAAAAAACGAAGAGGGAGACCAAGAAGCCGCTGGAAAAGCGATGTGGATAAGGATCTGGAAGAGATTAAAATCACGGATTGGAAGACGAAAGCGAATTATAGGAAGCTATGTAAGTAATATATTTATGCTATAACATTGGTTTACATTCGTCGAGTAAAATAAATACAATTTGAAAAGCAGACTTTCTAAAGTTAAATATCTAATAAATACAACAGGTTAATTTTTACGTTAAACACATTTTCGCACATTGTTGTTATAGCGATTTACAGTCTCTATTGATGCATCTTGTAAGTTGAACATAACAATACTGTGGCTAGTCTCCATGGAAACACAGTTCTGTTCGAGTTTATAACAGCTCTAATGCGGTAAGTAATAGTAATATTTTTCACCAACAGATTCCAGATGTTAAAATTACAGTTTGTACAATTATTAAACTTTTTCATACCTTTCATTTGATATTTTAGGAACTAAAGATTCACAACCCCTTTGATACGATTGTTCAATGTCTGTATTTATTTGAAAATATTCTTCATTAGCCATTGTGAAAAATTAATACTGAAACTTCAAATTGTTTATTCGGTTTCTAACTACATAACGTTTCTAACGAAATACATCAAAACACTCTGGATATTCGATGTACCCCATTTGGTCATAAAGTCAAGATAATTAAATCAGAAACAACTCAAATTTTTGCTATCTTATTTGGTTTATGCGATTGTGCGAAAAACGTTATACTCTACACGGTTGTTAAGTACCTAACAGAATCTTGAATTATATATTTATAATATACTATAAAATGGGTGAAGATAACATATTAAAAATATTTATATCACAAGTCATCGAATTACCTGACAGACATTGTTCTATATTGTAGAACCCCTTTGACGATAGGTAAGTTTTCAGCGTGATTTTGAATTTTCTTAAACGTAGGGTTATAAGATCAATTGGCAACATATTAAAAAGTTTTAGTCCATAATGGTTAATGCCATTCTGCGACTTAGTTAGGCGTTGGTTGTCAGGGCACAGGAGACTGCTGGACCTGGTTCCATGTTGGTGATTATGACTATGAGTATTAGGCCCAGTTGTACGATCGTGAATCATACTTGACCATGGTTCAGTTACCTATGATACAATTGTTAATACAATGGTATCTTTAGAAACTGAACCACGATCAAAGATAATCCACGAGCGTACAACTGGGCCTTAGAGGTATCAATGTTAGTGTGAACATGTATGAGAAAATCTAAAATATATATATATATACCAGGAAGAGCAAGAATTTTTAGTTTTTTAAAGGAGTTCCGACAATCAGCAGTATATTGCAAAGAATCGAATACTCGAATTGCCTTTCGTTGCAGACCAAATAATCTATTCATGGGACTTGAATGTTCAGAATAATATGGAAAGACATAGTCTCTAATGTCCCCAATGATATGGAAAGACATAGTCAACCAAGCCATGGGCCATGGGCAATTTTGGCTCGTAGTGCTACGAATATTAATAATCCCAAAATTAGTGGAATTTTTTTTAGTGGAAAAGTGGCAATAGCACGCCACTTGGGAATGGCAACTCTGTCCTTAAAAATAGTATGAGGGGTTTCTTCTTCGGGCTATACATTTCGAAACATTGCCAGTCAAAGTGACAATTTCCAAATTCTGAGTTTAGATGATTGATATAAATCTGTAATAACAATTTTAAAACCATTTCTTCATGTATTATTTGAGTTTATAATTAGAATTTACTAGTATTTACCGAGCATTTTTGTAAATTTGTGTCTAATTTCATGGTCTGATAATATTTTAAATTCTTCTCATGCAACATTCATACAAGGTCATAAAGATAAGCAATACTACTATCATTGATTATAATACCCTTATATTATATATTATTATAATACCCTAAGGGTATTATAATGCCTACTAGGGTATTATAACCCTAAGGGTATTATAATCAATGCTACTATTCAATTTTAGCACCCTAAGTATAGGTTGTCATTTTATTTTGGTTTTAAATCACGTTATTGTCTGAGCGTACGAAGTCAGAATAAAAAATAGAATCACCATATTGTGGCATATGATTGACCATTTAACTTTTGTCCAAACAGTATTGTCTATAAGTGTCATTTTTGTCTTTAACTCGTACGTAGCCGAATTATACACGTACACCCTGTATAATGTAACAGAGCGCGGCAGCTGGGCGACAATTTTTAGTATATCTGTACAAGGAAAAGCCATACGCCATAAATATTTAAAACTGTATTAATAAAGGCTCCAGCATCAATGCTGCTTACTTTTTATGCACCGTGTTTGTCCATATAACGTGCAAAATACCACAAGCCTCATTAAATCGTTGCATTGCTTTCATTACAATTAATATAATAATACCCATTTTTTGCGTTCTTACAAATCTTCCGAACGTGCCTACGCATAAATTAATTCTACTAATAGATTTGGCTGGACAATTTGTAAACAACCGTCATCTCTGTCTTCCACACGCAGCACCGTGGCATCACCATGCCTCCTACTCTTGTCGCGAGATATGATTAACCAATCAGGGCGTTTTATTCAAGTAGCCCTGTGCCGATTAATCGAGTCTATACACGTCTTCGCCAGTAACTCGCTAATTAGAGTACCGTGTGCATGTCTTTCCTCTTAGAAACATAAATGCGGGAGTTGAAAAGATGCAAATCTGTATTTAGGTCCAATTGGAGGTTACCATGTATGTTCGATGGGGTGTACTTTTGACGACTCTCGTGGTACCTGCAGAAGAATCAATACGATGTAATTGCATAAGAATGGAGGTGAGGTAGCAGTGGCTCGAAGTTGTTTCCGGGCGAAATTCGGACACGAAGTGAGGAATGCGTCAGGGCAGTCGTTATGAGGTATGTACATTAGAACTTGCTGCGCAATTCGATGCCGTTTCATCATGAGAGGTGATACATGCAATTAGGCATCGGTGTGATCACACAGTACAACAATCGGTAATTTTCAAACTGTTGGGGAAAGCAGGAGGTGCATATTAACTTAATCGAGTAGATATACCGTGTGTTCTACAAAACAGGCCCAAGACTATAGCGACTTAAATTGTTATTTAACCATTAACAAACCATATTATATACAGGGTGTAACAGAAATACGTGTGTTAATTTTAAAGATTGGTAGAAGTCGTTAAATAAAACATTTTTTGTATATATTTTTTTTCAAAAGCCAACCTTAAACTGATTTAAAATATGTTCTAGTTTATCTACTAAAACGCGTACCCGCCTATGGTTAAAGGTGTGCAGCGATAAAATCTTTTGTTGTGATGGCAACGGTGTCATAAACTTACATCATTGCCTGTTAGGCAAAATACGTTCAGGATATTGTGTACTGTCCAATCTACGGGCTTCAGCGGCATTTCCAAAAGCTCGGCCATATACCAACACAATATCTGCTAATTCCCTGATAAGAAAAAAATGGCATTTTGAAATAAACTTCACTTGACAATTATAGTGACAGCACCTGAGAACGGCTCGTTCGGTCAAAATTAGAGGGCAAAAAAATATTTAAAAAACCTGCAAATTTTGAAAAAAAAAACATTTTTTTTTATATCACGAGTTCTACCAATGTTTAAAATTAACACACGTATTTCTGTTACATCCTGTATATATATATATATATATATATATATATATATATATATATATTATTAAAGGGAACAGTCTTAGCTATAAGTTAGCAAAAAAAAATCTTTTTTAAATACGTTCATTTAATTATTTTTGTCACCGACAATATTTTAAATTTTCTTGGTATAATTCTTTTGGTGTATTCTTGTAGAACACTTTATTTTCTTTTCCGTCGACTTGGTGCACAAAATCGTTTATTAATGTAAACGTTTTGGATTCATTAATGAATGATTTTATGTTTTGAACGATTTTGGCATATGCACTGTACAATAAAAAAAGTGGTGTTAGTGTATGTGTCTGTGGATGTTGGTATGTTAGTGGGTGTGTGTACATTTGTTTGTATGATTGTATGTATGTATGTATGTTTGTATGCATATTTGTATGTCTGTGTATTTGGTTGTATGTTTGTATGCAAGTATGTTTGTTTTCATGTTTGTGTATTTGGTTGTATGTTTGTTTGCATGTTTGTGTATTTGGTTGTATGTTTGTTTGTTCCTATGATTGCATGTGGGTATGTAGTGTGTGTGTACATTTTTTTAATATTTTTGTATGTATGTTTGTATGTATGTTTGTGTAATTGGTTGTATGTTTGTTTGTATATTTATATGTACGTTTGTATGTATGTTTGTATATTTGTGAATTTGGTTGTATGTATGTTTGTTTGTATATTTGTATGTACGTTTGTATCTATGTTTGTATATTTGTGAATTTGGTTGTATGTATGTTTGTTTGTATATTTGTCTGTGTGTATGTTTCTATGCATGTTTGTATATTTGTGTATTTGGTTGTATGTTTGTGTATGTGTATGTATATACATTTGTTTATTTGTTTGTTTCTATGTTTGTATGTGTGTATGTATATATGTAATATATTTGTATGCATGCTTGTGTATGTGTATAGGTGTGTATGTGTGTATGCATGTTTATATGATTGTTTGTTAGAATATTTATTTGTTTGTTTGAGTATTTGTTTGTTTGTATGTTTGTAAGTTTGTACAGAGAGTTCAAGAAAGTGGTGTCATTATATTCAAATGCCAGGTGCATTTATGACATAAATGCATCTGCCATTCGAATGCGATGCTCTCAAGTAACATACACGTTACTGCTAACGTTTTTTGATACGCAATACACCTGAATACTTCTATACATTTTTTAATGTTCGGCAAGATATTTCCCAAAAGCCACCCCAAATTAAGAAATTGCGAAAAGTTCGAGTGCAGAAAATAATTAGCAGATATAGTTATTTAAATTTATATATTCTATTACCTACATAGTTTTTAATTTTCAAGCAGTATTATTTCTTTTTTAAATATTCAAAAAATACAAACATGCGTTTTGATTCAAGTCGGTTGTTGTTTTATTTGTCAGATGTCAGATTTTTACAAAAGTTAAACAAATTTTATTTCTGTAATTTCATCGTACAACTTATGGTTATCAATTTCTAAGTTTAGAAATTTATATACTCGCTCAAAATTCTGAAAAAAGGAAATTCTTGTGATGTTAATGAAGGAAAATCTACTTTGGATGTAATATTGTTCGTATTATTTCTTCATCGAACAACTTATCGTTATCAATTTCTAGGTTTAGAATTTTACATACTCGTCCAAAATTTTGAAAAGATAGACATTCTTGAGTTATTAATGAAGGAAAAGCTACTTCGATTGTAAAATTATTTGATTCGTCAAAGTTAACATGAGAACTTTAGTAATTAAGTAAATTTTCGTAAAAATGATTTAAATTGCATTCAATTTCATTTTTCACATTTCCTTCAAACGTATGTACTCTTTGTCGTACTTCATTTCCGAATAACGTGTCTTTCAGTCTCATTTCTAATTTAATTTAAAAAGAATTAATTATTTCATATAAATTTATAATTATGGCTTCATTGCATTTAAGTTTTTTTTATTGTTTTGGTAAAAACCCTCAAAATATAACCAAGAAATAACATAATTCTTCATTTTTTTGTTAGTTTTCACTTGAAAATAGTAACGCTCGAATTATTTTTGCAATTTTCTCCACATTTGAAAAATACTGGATAAGTGCATTCCACGGCATCAACAATTTGTTGATCACTGGTTGCAAATAGTCTTGACGACAATTCTTGATATTCGCTGTCGATAAATTCGTCTATCGAAATTAGTCGCATTGCTGATTTAAAAAAATGCGAATAGATCATAAGATCTATTATAAGATCATAAAATTATATTTCCGACGTTTATGAAAAACTCATTTAATGCATATTTTAAATAATTATAAATAATATAGCATGGCAATTTTCAAATTTAATTGAAAATTTGCACTTACCTATAGAATCTATATAGAATGGTAATAATTATAGTATATATAAAATTTTATCTTAATTATCAAATTCTGACTGCAGTTATCAAATTTGATCCTAAATTTTAACACAACTCATCCTAGTGCAAAGGAATTTTGATGATTTTGCCTGAAATTCGCAAATTTGGGTGACAAATATTAAATTTTCAACTATTTTAAGGGCAGATGTCATATTTCACAAAAAAATTGAACAAAAATAGTGGCAAGCAAACGCCAGCCTGCAGAATTTAATTGAAAACTAGCACTTTTAAAATCGATATTATAAGATTTTGCATAGTAATGGACGACATATGTAGAGTTTGACAGTGATTATTAAATTTCATAACTCAAATTTGATCTGAATTTATCATATTTAGTCTGAATCTGACAAATTTGATGTGAATTTACCAAATTTTAGCTGTTTTTGTTTCAAAGACACTCAAATTCCATATTAATGATCAAATTTGAAAAATAATTTTCCAATCTTAACGAATTATCAGTATTCAACTGAAATTTTCAAATTTCGATAATACATGAAAATACTTAAAATTAATATACCTATATATTGTAAAAACAGAATTAAAATTTGGTGAAAGGCTAACAGAAATTTTATGAGAACCTGTCAGATTCTAAGAATTTATCAACTCAATTTTGATCTGAATTTATCATATTTAGTCTGAATTTGACAAATTTGATGTGAATTTGCCAAATTTGGGCGGTGTTTGTTTCGAAAACAGTCAAATTCCATATTAATGATCAAATTTGAAAAGTAATTTTCCAATCTCAACGAATTATCAGTATTCAACTGAAATTTTCAAATTTTAACAATACATGAATAATATACTTAAAATAAATATACCTATATATTGTAAAAACAAAATTAAAATTTGGTCAGAGGTTAAGAGACATTTTATGAAAACTTCAAAAATTTCAGGAAAATTCATAGATTTTAAGTGTAATTTGCAAATTAACACTTATAAAATCGATATTATAAAATTTTGCATAGTATTAGACGACATATCGTCGGCTTAATGTTACAAGGTTGTATGTGCAAATTTGTAAATTTGGGAATAACGACTTTAAATATGTTTGTTATTATAGAAAATGATGTATTGTGCACTGTAATTAGATTTTTTTTTGTCACAGATTCTTAATAATCCGAATTTAACCTTTCAACAAGTTGAAAAGTCCCGCTTTGAAAACATATAGCCCTGTAAACCTATAGACCTAAAAATTGAAAAAATGTTACATGCAACCTTATAACACCAAGCCGACGATATGTAGAGTTTTGATTGACAGTGATTATTAGAATTTAACAACTCAGATTTGATCTGAATTTATCAGATTTAGTCTGAATTTAACAAACTTGATGTGAATTTGCCAAATTTGGGCTGTGTTTGTTTCGAAAACACTCAAATTCCATATTATGATCAAATTTGAAATGTAATTTTCCAATATTAACGAATTACCAGTTTTCAACTGTAATTTTCAAATTTTAACGATACATGAATAATATTCTTAAGATTTTATATATGCATCTATATATTGTAAAAACAAAATCAAAATTTGGTCGAAGCTAACAGGAATTTTATGAAAACCTGTCAAATTCCAAGACAGTTTATATATTTTAAGTTTATTTGCAATTAATTTTTAACTGCTATTCCTAAATTTGTGAAATTTTGTTAGCAGGTGGCAAATTTTATTATAGTTTTAACAGAAACTCTCAAATTCCATTGAACTTTGTCACAGTCCAATGGTAACAATGATAATTATAAAATTTAACCTGAATTATTAAATTTGATTATAAATCATCGGCTTAGTGTTACAAGGTTGTGTGTAACATTTTTCAATTTGTAGGGCTATATAGTATTATATTGCTCCGTGTTTTCAAAACGGGACCTTTCAACTGGTCGGAAGTTTGAAATTGGAACACTAAGAACCTGTGATTATAAAAATCTATTTACAGTGCAAAATACATCATTTTCTGTAGTGGCAAAAGTATTTAAAATCTTATTTCCCAAATTTTGCATAAGTTGTGCATACAACCTTGTAACATTAACCGACAAAGTGTTAAACTAAGACATCAGAATGCAAACGAAATTTTTCGATTTTACCTGAAATTCACAAATTTGGAGCTACAAATGTGTTAAATTTTGAAAACTCTTAAAGTTGAATCAATTACGAGCGCAGGTATAACATTTTATTTTAAATTACAATTTAGCTTGTAAAAAAATTTTTTAAGAGAAAATTCAATTTATTATTTGCAGACTGGTGCAAAATTTAATTGATAATTAGATTAGAACTTTAGATTTAGATTGGAATATTTTGCATGGTATTCTCAAATTTGGAATTTAAATTAGAAATGAGACTGAAAGACAAGCTATTCGGAAATGATGTACGATAGAGACGGCACACGTTAGAAAGAAATGTGAAAAACGAAATTGAATGCAATTTCAATTATTTTTAGAAAAATTTACTTAATTACTAAAGTTCTCATGTTAACTTTCACTAATCAAATAATTTTACAACCAAAGTAGGGTTTCTTTCATAAACATCTCAAGAGTGTCAATCTTTTCAAAATTTTGGGCGAATCTGGTAAACTCTAAACTTAGAAATTGATAACGATAAGTTGTACGATATAGAAATATATATTTTTTAATTTTGACTTAATAATCCGAATTTAACCTTTCAACAAGTTGAAAAGTCCCGCTTTGAAAACATATAGCCCTGTAAACCTATAGACCTAAAAATTGAAAAAATGTTACATGCAACCTTATAACACCAAGCCGACGATATGTAGAGTTTTGATTGACAGTGATTATTAGAATTTAACAACTCAGATTTGATCTGAATTTATCAGATTTAGTCTGAATTTAACAAACTTGATGTGAATTTGCCAAATTTGGGCTGTGTTTGTTTCGAAAACACTCAAATTCCATATTATGATCAAATTTGAAATGTAATTTTCCAATATTAACGAATTACCAGTTTTCAACTGTAATTTTCAAATTTTAACGATACATGAATAATATTCTTAAGATTTTATATATGCATCTATATATTGTAAAAACAAAATCAAAATTTGGTCGAAGCTAACAGGAATTTTATGAAAACCTGTCAAATTCCAAGACAGTTTATATATTTTAAGTTTATTTGCAATTAATTTTTAACTGCTATTCCTAAATTTGTGAAATTTTGTTAGCAGGTGGCAAATTTTATTATAGTTTTAACAGAAACTCTCAAATTCCATTGAACTTTGTCACAGTCCAATGGTAACAATGATAATTATAAAATTTAACCTGAATTATTAAATTTGATTATAAATCATCGGCTTAGTGTTACAAGGTTGTGTGTAACATTTTTCAATTTGTAGGGCTATATAGTATTATATTGCTCCGTGTTTTCAAAACGGGACCTTTCAACTGGTCGGAAGTTTGAAATTGGAACACTAAGAACCTGTGATTATAAAAATCTAATTACAGTGCAAAATACATCATTTTCTGTAGTGGCAAAAGTATTTAAAATCTTATTTCCCAAATTTTGCATAAGTTGTGCATACAACCTTGTAACATTAACCGACAAAGTGTTAAACTAAGACATCAGAATGCAAACGAAATTTTTCGATTTTACCTGAAATTCACAAATTTGGAGCTACAAATGTGTTAAATTTTGAAAACTCTTAAAGTTGAATCAATTACGAGCGCAGGTATAACATTTTATTTTAAATTACAATTTAGCTTGTAAAAAAATTTTTTAAGAGAAAATTCAATTTATTATTTGCAGACTGGTGCAAAATTTAATTGATAATTAGATTAGAACTTTAGATTTAGATTGGAATATTTTGCATGGTATTCTCAAATTTGGAATTTAAATTAGAAATGAGACTGAAAGACAAGCTATTCGGAAATGATGTACGATAGAGACGGCACACGTTAGAAAGAAATGTGAAAAACGAAATTGAATGCAATTTCAATTATTTTTAGAAAAATTTACTTAATTACTAAAGTTCTCATGTTAACTTTCACTAATCAAATAATTTTACAACCAAAGTAGGGTTTCTTTCATAAACATCTCAAGAGTGTCAATCTTTTCAAAATTTTGGGCGAATCTGGTAAACTCTAAACTTAGAAATTGATAACGATAAGTTGTACGATATAGAAATATATATTTTTTAATTTTGACCGTGATTTTTAAATTTTACAACTGAAATTTCATCTGATTTTCCCATTATCGGGTCTGAATTTGCTACATTTGGGTCGTGGGTGTTTCTAAAACACTCAAATTCCACATTAGTGATCAAATTTGATAAGAAATTTTCCAATTTTAACTTACATCTACAATTTTCAAATTTTAACTATTAACGATGAATATTTTTAATTCATATACTTACTGTATAAAAAAACTGGTAAAATTTGGATGAAAGTTGTCTAATTATGCTTGAAATTTGATGAAATACTGACAAACCATCAAGACAGTGACTAACTCACGAACTAATATTAGACAATCATTCATATTCAGAACAGTTCATGGGCCGAAAGACGAAAGTCGATAGCCCACATATCATGTATCACATCATACTACATATTTTAAATATTGTATATAAATGTTGCTATTTTATTTTATTGTTAACATTACTGTGCTCGATATGTAAACGATGTAATTTTCCTTGATAGAATCACCTACAAGAATCTAAATAAAAATAATAATAAATAAATATCACATATCTATCATCAATATTATATAATGTAATATTATTATTATATGTATTAAGTATGCTGTAGATATGTATCTGTATATAGAATAAATGTTCATAGTACTACTTGAAGAAAACTTATCACATTCCAAGAAAATTTAAAAATAATAATAAATAAATACATAAATATCACATATCTATCTATCTATCATCAATATTATATAATATATTATTATTATATGTATTAAGTATGCTGTAGATATGTATCTGTATATGGAATAATTGTTCATATTACTACTTGATGAAAACTTATCAGATTTCAATACAATTTATAGATTTTAACTGTAATTTTCAATTTGCTTATAATTTTTTGATTCTTTTGGCGTCATTTTTGTCGAGTCCACGTTCCAATGAAATGAAATCATGCGCTAGAAAAATGTTGTCTTAAAAAAGTCATTATTGCTCTTGATGTATGGCAAATGATTCCATCTTGCTGAAACCAAGCTGGGTTGGAGTTGACCATGCTTGAAATAAGTATAGAAAACTTTGCCAGTCGTCTACTAAACAATTATAATTTCATTAATTACAAGATATTTATGTCTAAATTTCTGATTTAGTTATATTTTATTTCTAATTATAATTGGCCTCGACAAAAATGGACCACCTAACTGATGTGAGTTTTAGCACCTGTATTTTTTGTTCTTATATTTCGTTATATATTCTCAAATGGCAAGGTACTAGTAACGTACAAAAACAATAAATTCTGAAATTCGTTGGAAAATAAGTGCCTGGTAATCTTTTTGATGTTTGCTTTACATCTGCATTTCGCAAGTTTCTGGCAGACAGATGCGCAATACTGTGTCGTTGTTGTATTATCACTAATTTTCTTTATACTGGTTTTAATTTAATTAATTGTTTCTTTTTTTGCTGATAATATATTTCAAAAATAAAAACGTAACCGTGTGAATGCTCGAGAATCTAGAATAAGGCTTGCAAGTAAAGTAAAATAAGCCATATTTGTAGAACTATTAATCCAATTGCCTGGTAATAATCTCACGCTGAATTTAATACTTGGTAATTGCTCCTTTTCTGAGATATCAGTATTCTGCGATACCTACCGGCCTTTTGTAATTAACGAGTGCGCTTAACGCCTTATAATAAAAGTAGTCTTGAATTATTTGCGTTGTTAAAATTACCGTTTTTACGAGTCATCAGCAAGATAAGAATATTGGATAATTGTTAGAGGCAATCGCAACGCGCAATAAGTCGTCTCGCTGTTCGCTTCCTGTCCGCTCTTTATTTGGCCACGGCGCGTACGTGTTAAATTCGCTCGTTAATTGTAATTAGCGATGACCATAAGTATTTTTTTTCGAATCGTGGAAAAATAGGCGCGTCACGTTCCCGGCGCGATTTTTTGAGCCGTTTTTTCCAGCAGGATAGCGCACCTATTAGCATCGGCCGTAGAGCCGGGAGAGCCGGTATAATTTTATTTATATTCCTGTTTCCATTTGCGGAAATTCATAGAACTGCAAAAACGGCACATCTAGTACCTATATAGGGGCGATGGCACAATGTTGCCTATTGTGATATAGATGGCCGTTCCGCTAATCAGATAAACGTATTTTTGCGAGTGCGAAGATGTTTACAATTGCGTTTCGTAGAATAGCAAGAGTAAAAGTGGTCCGGCTCGGCAGGGCGATGAGCTCCATTAGTCCACCACACCACCCCAGCTTGATGGATAAAGTTAAACCGTTGGAACATTAAGCTTTAACGATATCTGTCTGGCAGCGGAGATTTTAATGATTATTTTTAAGTCCACGTGTCAATTAACATGAGCTAATGAAATATCGGTTTGTCTTCTTATCGTATTGATCGGGAATTTCAATTTCTTACTAGTTATTGATCTTATTAGCATAATTGTGACCATAGATAACCATCTCGATCGATATTTATACGTATACAGTCATCTTTCTCGGCTCAATTCCCGCGGCGCGGACATTTCGATCGTCCAGGTCGGGTCTTAATTATTAATTAACCACGGATTTTAGTGTCCCCGTAGGACGGCGGCCGCGTAGATCAATATTTTAATTAATCTCGAATTATCATTCCGAATTAATCAATACGCCGCCCTGGACATTTTTCGGATCGCTCAGCGCCGATTCCGTTCCTTTCATCCCGGAATCCATCGTGATCCGCGCACGTCACACAGATGAAATCTCAATCATATTGCCATCACGTCGGACGCGACCAGCCTCGTCCACGTCCAGATTTATTGCCGGCTTATCGGCCAGAGCCGATCAATACATTGCACTACATTAAAATCGAGATTTCCATGTCATTGCGTTCCCATTTACATAAATGTCTCCGCGCGCGGACGAAGAAAATTGCAAATTAACTTCGAGGATTTCATTGAATATATTATTTCCGATATGATCTTAAATGCATGTCTACTTTTGATATCACTGTTTAAAGGCAAACCTACACTTCTCGTTTTGTTGCGTGCATATCTTACGTTTAAAATCGGCTGTAAAGTGCAAGCTCATTCAGATTTTAATGGTTACACAATAATGTTTTTTTTTATACCAATAAGAACACTAAGCAGAATCCCTTGCGATTACTTATGTGCACAATTAATACGTGCATTGATTTATTAAAAAAAATAGTCAAAATTAATTTGCCTCTTTTTGAAATTACTACTATTGATCATATAACATTGGCCGTTTTTTCTAAATCAGTGGTTCCCAAACTTATTTAGCCTAGCGCCCCTCTATTCAAAAGAATATTTCTGATCGCCCACTGAAAATATACCTAATTTAAGCAAACAAAGAGAAATATGTCACTACATTGTTTTTTTGCCACAATATGTCGTCATCTTAGTACTATAACTGGATAACTTTATAAAGCACATTACTGAGAAAACTGATTTAAAAAATTGCATAAAATTGAGTGCTTCACAGCTAATAAACATTCAATATAATTTGTATTGTGTTTTGCTGACTTTATCAGAAAGGAAGTATATTTTGAAATGTTTATAAGATATTTTTTTGACACTGAAAATTTTTGAAAAAAACGAGATACCTATTTGTGGCACTAACTTGAAAATTGGTTTAATACGAGTTATTCACTTTTGATTTTGGGAAGAAAACACACTGGGAGTAACTGAAAGTGGTTTTATTCGCAACTTTTATAATCTATAATTCTGAAAATAATCAATATAATGAGAATACTTCATTCATTCATCTTCAGGGCCTGTATCATCACTTTCTGAAATTCCTGAATTTCCTGATTCCTGTAGTCGGACTGCACTCTTTTTTGTGTCTCCTTGGTGTGGCAAATTTTCATAAAATTGTCTGTATTCTAGCGCTAAAGCTGGAGCGGCTGACGTAAATAAAGAATTCAAATTGTCGTACTTTTCTTGTGGAATGAGAATTAATGATATGTATAAAGGTTTTATTGTGTCTGATAACGGTAGTTTCTGATTACTGACCCTCGTTTCCATCTTGCAGTCAAGTACCCTAAACTCTTCATCAAAACTCTCTTTGAAACGTATGACTAGTGGCCTGTTTTTAGTGAAATTCAACCAGCTCAATTTTTGCCAACTGACTGGTTTACGATTTTCGTCTTCTTTCCTGATAACCATGTGCCGGTTCAGGTGAGATTTCCAATCTATTATATTTTCAGTGGTAATCTCTTGAACAACATACGGCTTGTCACCTTTCCTCCTAGCACTTCGAGCAATGGTTTTCCAATCGGCAGGCCAGTTCACTTTTCCGATCCTTTTTTGTTCCGTACTTATTGCCGAATGCATTGAATCACATTCCATTTCGCTGTGACCCACAACTAGAAATTTCAGATCAATGGTTTGTATGGTAGGCAGATCCTGAACAGCGGTCAAGCACATTGCAGCAACAAACTTGTTAAGATTCTGCCTACCACATCTGCCACTGAAACAGGAAATGTGAGTTACAAATGGAGGAAGAGATTTAAAGTATTGATCTAGACAGCTTGCAATTTTACAACTGCCTCTTTTTCCTTGTACTTCTGTCCACATGAAACAGTCTCCACGTTTTGTGTTGACGTCGTATATTGTAAAATTAAAAGATTTAAATCGTTGCTTATAAAACAGAGCATTATTAGTAGGGTCCATTGGAGCCAACAGAACTTGCTGTCAAAATCAAAATTGCAACTCATTATTGTCTCGTTTGAATTTACTGCTTGCTCTCTGTCTCTCGTTTTTTTAGGTCGGGCCCTATCTTTTGCTACCATATGAGAGTCATAATTTGCTTTAATTTCTTTTTTTTTTCGGAAATATTGTATGCCATGCAAATACTCTGTACTCTTCTGTGATTTTTTTTCTATATGTAGCTAAAGTAGCCACTACATGACCATTTTCTGTACATACTGACTTATACATGGAATACATTATTGTCTTATTAAGCGAGGAATCTAAGTATTTTTTATTTGTTCCTGAGCGAGAATAAAGGGAATCTACAACTGCAAATCTTTCAATGTGGTTTCTCACACTGCCCAACAGTTCAGTAGAAGTAGTTTTTTTCACGTGCCGGCCTCTTTTATCTCCTTCACTAGTATTTTCCGACGTTCTCTTTATCATAGCCATATCCACAACACCTTTACGAATACCAAGTGTATTAAAAAACATTGTCTTGCAAACTTGGACCATTTCGTTGCTTTGTGCTAAATTTAAAAAAACACAGTAAAATGTCTTTTAGATCCCTCTTTTGTTGTGCTTTTTTACCAATTTTATCTGCGTTAGAATGAACAAAATCGCGTTTTCTTTCATATGTCTTTAATTTATAATACCGCTTCGCTGGCGGAAGTGTGTGCAATCCTAACGATAATACTTTGCAGGGGATTAGTGTTTTATGGCTCAGGTATACTTTGATTTTTCTAAACTGGCGTGCACGTCATCAAACAGCTGTGTGATGAGGTTTTTTCGTACCAACGTGATTGTTTTCGAGAATATGCATAACAATAGTTTAAGAATCGAAATTAATCTAAGGATCATTTGTTACATAACACTGATTACCGGTGGTTATAAATAGGTAATCGGTGTATTAACCGCGGACACAATTTTCGCCTGCCAATCATGTAATAAATCATGTTATATTGGCAGCCGTGATATTTTTTCGGCGACGATGCCACATCTTTTTCACTAACCATGATCATACATGTGTGTATAACTAAACTTATTTGACGTGTAACATGTTACATTTGTTCAATTAATACAATGCATATTTTGCCATTGTAGATGTTAATCCATAACCACAGGATTGATATCTGTACGAAAAACGGCAGAGAAGTGGACGAATTTGATACGAACCGCGCACTGGCGCACGGGCGGAACAGCTGATTGCAGCCATTTTTAAATACCCAGGACAGCTGGCAACCTTGTAAAATTGTGCCATCATTATTATGATTATTATTTTGATGACGTGCACGCCAGTTTAGAAAAATCAGAGTATATGATAGTTTCGTTCCTTTCGTTCCGGTCCACAGGTCGGATACTTTTTGAACAGTCCTCGGATGTCCCTGAAACCCACTGCGCAAGTCGACGGGAAGACAATGGCAGCAACAAGAAGCCGGCCGCGTCGGCCCCCGGAAAACTGCCCATTGTCGGCGAAAATTCCTCGGAAGAGTCCAGAAATGACCACCAGTGTCTTGCTGAGCTCCCGGGACTTCGTTTGATACCATTCACGGGGGTGGCATGGATGGTGTTTCACCGCAATCACGATGAATTCCCGCCTTGGTCCCGGAAATTTACAAAGGTAGGTGAAGTATATGTAATTAACATGGACGCAATTCGCGACTATACGTTTGGCCACAATTTGATCCAAAATCAATCGCTGGTGTGCGAGAAATATGCACAAACTTTTCCCCAAAGCCTTATGGTCATTTTGAAACCCGTGCCAAGTTTGTAAAGGTGGCGTTGGATCATAGTCAATGCGAAAGGATTTTGAATTTTGTCGAGGTGAGCCGGTCAAGATGGCCGGTGGTATGCGTAAATGTACAGGGTACAGAGGAGGGGCTTCAGTCCGAGCAATTAATATGTAATCTAAATTAATGTTTACGTATTTTTGAGAGTTTGAGAGATTATTTAGTCGCAATTCACGATTATTTTTGAAATTTTTGAGTGTCCATGCGCCAAATTTGCATGTGCGGATGATCACTCCTTGGGGATTTGTCTAAATAAATGTATAGGTATGAGTAGAGATTTTGAACTTTGCCACAGTGGTGAAGATGTCCGGAGGAATGCGCGACGAGTACAGACAAGGTGATTGATTCTGCGCAATTAATATGATATTCTAATTTAATGTTTTGCTATTTCTTGACCAAACCAGAGATTAATGGATTACTAAGTACGATTATTTTTTTAAATTTTTAACACTTTAATCGTAAAAAAAATTGTAATTTCGTTTTTGATATATATCTAAACATTAAGCAAAAAAGCTTAAAAAGCTAAAGATTGATTAAAACACTGAGAAAATACTTCTGCATCATAAAATATTGCCGATGATACAAACATTGAAAAAGATAATAACTTGGCATTAAAAACAAATGAGTTTTCAGTGAAAGTACATGCTTTTCATTAATTAGTTAAAAAAAGGACTCGAAATTACTCGAAGGAGAGCCAAATTTCTCTGGAGTTTTGCCACCAGAGAAATTTGGCTCTCCTGAATAAAAAAGTAATATTGCGAATGTCCGCCTTTGATGCTAGCTACTCATATATTTAAGTTAACCTAATTGCATATTTTCCAAGAACTGCGAGTGTCTATCTGCATTTAAACGTTGATTCGGTACATTCAAGTCTAGAAAATGATTGTGAAAAGTTCCACCCCAAACATTAATACCAGATCTTATATCGGCCCACTTTGAGAACCACTGGTCTAAATAGTTTGGTGGATGACATTCCCGTCAAGTATTTTACAATTTCCGGCCCTCGTTTCTCCTTTACTTTTCTTTCTAATATATCTGTAATCTGCCAATATCCAACTACAGTCTGCTCTAAATAGTTCGGTCTAAGACATGCAAGTCCAGTGTCTTCAAATTTTCAGCTAGGGTATAATTTTCCGCCCAGGTACCCTCTATTTTTCTCTCTAATATAATTTGAGTAGATTATATTTTCTTCACCTCATGTTTCGACAACCTTTAAAAAAAAAGTTCGACGGACTTTACATTAATAAATACTTATTATGATTATTATAAATGTATATTAAGTATAATTACACTTGTTTTGTTTCATATATTTGATCAGTTTTCTGACTCGTATTTTGGCTTATTCGGCCATTTTCAAATGATTATGTTTACAATTTGATTGATAACTTGATTGGTGATACATTGACACATTCATTCCAAACGAATCCCTGCTATAAAAATATCATTGCCTTGGAAGAGCTCGTTTTGATTATTCATTATGTTTTTTTTTTCTTCCATAATAGCTTTTTTGATCTCTATCCCTTCTAACATGTTTACTCTATCTCCTTTATACTTATTATGATTGTATTATTTCAAAATTACATACAAAAATGTGATAAATGACGTGCAACGGGCTGTCGTTTCTGATTTTTCGTAAATATTGGCCGGTCCGCCCCTGCCTGCGGCACATAATTAATGAATGAACCTACGCACTCGATCACTCTCGTACCGAGAAACGCAAAGTGCTCGTCCACCCAGATACCCGCTCGATGATGATCGATGGCTAATGACAGGCTGGCAGGACCTAAATAATTCCTGCGGCACGTTCGGCGATCGATTACGTGCGAGCGCCGCAATTTCGATAGCATTCCGGGAACCGATCGGGCGGAGGACACAATAATGTGTTCATAAATAAAACTCGCACGTACCGGGAAGAGCGTGAAACCGAATCCGTAAAAGTAAGCGAGACCTCTAGCCGGCAAAAATTTAATTTATGGCGGAGAGCGCTGGCCCGCACGCGAAAAGTAATCGCACGTACCCGGATGACCCCGACGTGGAATATCATTTAGACGGGCCTTTTTACAGTTGAAGAGTGCCGTTCGCCGATGCAGAGTGAAGTTTCAAGGGGGACGGGAGAATTGATGGCGGGTATCCAGTTATTTCAGAAAACAATATTTCAGCAGAATCATTAATGGATTTCAGACGTTTATTTTCGCCCAGAACACTTTTCACCTGACAATTACATGAATAACAACGCAAATGCTATATTTTCACCTATATTTTCATTGATTGTTTTAATTCAGTGACTTATAGGTATAATGATAGGTCCTCTATCAATAAGCAAGTGAAAATAAACCGAGCAGTGCTTACACACTTGTTAATATTGTTATGATTAAAGAGCGGATTATACGCAGTAATAAATCTTAAAATTGGTAGGTAAATAGCCAGAAATGATTACTAAAATAAGCTGTGATAGAATATAACAGGAATAAAAAATAAAGTTTATTGCACAAACTAGAGAAATCCGAACTGAACATATTGACACTTAAAATACCATGGCAGTCACAAGACCGATTGTAATGTCAGTTGTAATTGCTATTTAAAAAAAAAAGAAACTTCATGGAACATATACAAATGTAATAAAACATATGTAAAGCGTACATCATTCGGACAAGTGATTAGTTTTACGAGCAGTTAAGAGTACGTTTCAACAACTAAATGAATCTTTTTAAGAAGTTCATCGCAGTGTTCTATTTTTTGCTTGAAGTTTTCGCAAGTTTTTGCTCTGGAAATAGTTCTTAGTTATAACTATTGCCTTTACAGTATCAACACTCAACTATGCTTTATCTGTTGTCCACAAATTATTTATAATAAAAACAATCATTCAGTAGTCGCATTGGTGCCAGTTTAAAACACAGCACGAATTCTACAATTTTTAGCGAAATAAACACAAATAATATAATTTTCATTTTCATTAAATTTCATTTCCAAATAAATGGCTGAATAAGCCGAAACACGTGTCAGGAACCTGATAAAATATATGAACCAAAACAAGAGTAATTATACATAATATACATTTATAATAATAATATAATTTTCGTTGAAATGATTGAAAATTTGAAACCAATGTTTATCGGTGAGTATACTTCATTGTGCCATTGAAGCTTATCAAAGTTTACGTATCGTTTCAAATGTTTTGTCGAATAATTTAGTTTCCAGAACCTACCAGATTTTCGTTTTCAGGAAAATATGTCTTCATGAAAACTGATTATTTGTTCTATGTTGTTTCTCTCTACTCTATATTTTAAATTAATCCATTTAAATTTAGTAATTTTCTCAAATTGTTTACCCAATAATTGTAGATAGTCGTCTGTAGAATGTCTTCATGAAAACTGATTATTTGTTCTATGTTGTTTCTCTCTACTCTATATTTTAAATTAATCCATTTAAATTTAGTAATTTTCTCAAATATTTTACCCCATAATTGTAGATAAGAAACAATATTCTTATACAAATTTATAATTTGTTCAATTAACTATTTTTTTATCTATATTTCCAGTTTCAATTAGATTGATTAAAATAGTGTTTAACTTGGTGGTAGAAATGTAGAATCTGAAATTTAAATTTCTTTAAATTTAAAAATGCGATTATGAATTCTGAAAATTCAGCAATCGTAATTTTATCTCCTGACTGCAAGTTAGCCATATAATATAAGTTTGAACTGTAAGACAATACCACATAACGCGTTTTCACTTTTTTATTTCACCTTTTTACTTTTTTTAAAACCCTGTGTCACATTAATAACTATCAATGTGCCGTTGATTTTGAAAGTGGGGCAGTCCATTTTTTTTTAAATTTCACATTACTTAATTTTATTCATGATTTCATAAGAGCAAAACTGGTTTGGTGAGAATTGCTCGAAAACAATTTCTCAAAAAATAGCTCCTCGAGTGGAAAATTGCTCGAATAACAATTGCTTGATTAGAAAATTGCACGAAAGGAAAATTGCTCGAATGTAAAATAGCTCGAAATAATGAAATATAAGTTAGTAAAAGATAATTTATAAAATTTATATAAATACAAAATGTGTACCTATCTATATCCTTACCTAAATAAATGCATGCACAGGCAAAGTAGTTTACATTTGTTTACACTTAAGTCTTAGTAGTAGAATGATAGGTTTCTACCTAACCTAACCTAATGTAACCTAACGTAACCTAACGAAACGTAACCTAACATGCTTCACAGAATATGGTTCTTAGTACATGCATTTAATTACATATTTTGTATTTATAAAAATTTAATAGATTTTCTTCTATAAACTTCATTATTTCGAGCAATTTTCCATTCGAGAAATTTTCCATTCGAGCAATTTTTCATTCAAGCAAGTGTTATTCGAGTAATTTTCCATTCGAGGAACTATTTTTTGAGAAATTGTTTTCGGGAAATTTTCTTGCGAGCCATTATTTTCGAACAATTCTCCGCAACCTCGCAAAACTAGACTCATGTCCACAAATTTTACCATAACTTTTAAACTCTTTAATACGTTCAACACATTTTAATTTACAACACAGCATATAAATGCATGGTCCACATCCTATCATACAATGTAACCTAACCAAACCTAACGAAATCTAAACGTAACCTAACGAAACGTAATTAAACGTAACCTAACATGCTTCACGGAATATGGTTCTTAGTTTTTGTTTTTGGTTTACGGTTCGTGGTTTTCTTACTTTGGAAGCTCTTCCTACATTTTCGGATTATCATTATGATCCTCTATCTCTGGATGAATATGTTGGAATTACTAAGATAGGGCACATTTTGGTTTTTACATAACCTTTGTGATACTCTTACTTTGGAAGATCTTCCTACATTTTCAGATTATCATTGTTGTCCTCTATCGCTGGATGAAAATGTTGGAGTTACTAGAATAGGGAACATTTTTGTTTTTACATAACCTTTGTGGTACTCTTACTTTGGAAGCTTTTCCTACATTTTCGGATTATCGTTATTGTCCTCTATCGCTAGATGAAAATGTTGGAATCCCTAGGATAGAGCACATTTTGTACATGCATTTAATTACATATTTTGTATTTATTAAAAAATAATAGATTTTCTTTTACAAACTTATTTCATTATTTCGAGCAATTTTCCATGCGAGCAATTTTCCATTCGAGAAATTTTCCATTCGAGCAATTTTCCATTCAAGCAATTGTTATTCGTGCAATTTTCCATTCGAGGAACATTTTTTTGCGAAATTGTTTTCGAGATTTTCTTTTGAGCAAATATTTTCGAGCAATTCTCCGCAACCTCGCAAAACTAGACTCATCTCGACAAATTTTACCATTACTTTTAAACTCTTTAATACATTCAACACATTTTAATTTACAACACAGCATATAAACTACTGGTCCACATTTTATCATACAATGGACCTAACTTAACCTTACCTAACCTAACCAAACCTAACCAAACCTAACGTAACCTAACGAAACGTAACCTTACATGCTTCACAGAATATGGTTCTTAGTTTTTTGTTTTTGGTTTATGGTTCGTGGTTTTCTTACTTTGGAAGCTCTTCCTACATTTTCGGATTATCATTATAGTCCTCTATCTCGGGATGAAAATGTTGGAATCACTAGGATATGGCACATTTTGGTTTTTACATAACCTTTGTTGTACTCTTACTTTGTAAGCTCTTCCTACATTTTCGGATTATCATTATTGTCCTCTATCGCTGGATGATAATGTAGGAATCACTATGATAGGACACACTTTGGTTTTTACATAACCTTTGTTGTACTCTTACGTTGGAAGCTCTTCCTAGATGTTCGGATTATCAATATTGTCCTGTATCGCTGGATGAAAATGTTGGAATTACTAGAATAGGGAACATTTTGGTTTTTACATAACCTTTGTGGTACTCTTACTTTGGAAGCTTTTCCTACATTTTCGGATTATCGTTATTGTCCTCTATCGCTAGATGAAAATGTTGGAATCCCTAGGATAGAGCACATTTTGTACATGCATTTAATTACATATTTTGTATTTATTAAAAAATAATAGATTTTCTTTTACAAACTTATTTCATTATTTCGAGCAATTTTCCATGCGAGCAATTTTCCATTCGAGAAATTTTCCATTCGAGCAATTTTCCATTCAAGCAATTGTTATTCGTGCAATTTTCCATTCGAGGAACATTTTTTTGCGAAATTGTTTTCGAGATTTTCTTTTGAGCAAATATTTTCGAGCAATTGTCCGCAACCTCGCAAAACTAGACTCATCTCGACAAATTTTACCATTACTTTTAAACTCTTTAATACATTCAACACATTTTAATTTACAACACAGCATATAAACTACTGGTCCACATTTTATCATACAATGGACCTAACTTAAACTTACCTAACCTAATCAAACCTAACCAAACCTAACGTAACCTAACGAGACGTAACCTAACATGCTTCACAGAATATGGTTCTTAGTTTTTGGTTTTTGGTTTATGGTTCGTGGTTTTCTTACTTTGGAAGCTCTTCCTACATTTTCGGATTATCATTATAGTCCTCTATCTCGGGATGAAAATGTTGGAATCACTAGGATATGGCACATTTTGGTTTTTACATAACCTTTGTTGTACTCTTACTTTGTAAGCTCTTCCTACATTTTCGGATTATCATTATTGTCCTCTATCGCTGGATGATAATGTAGGAATCACTATGATAGGACACACTTTGGTTTTTACCTAACCTTTGTTGTACTCTTACGTTGGAAGCTCTTCCTAGATGTTCGGATTATCAATATTGTCCTGTATCGCTGGATGAAAATGTTGGAATTACTAGGATATGGCACATTTTCAGCCTCTTTTCTCAACCTCGCAAAACTAGACTCACGTCGACAAATTTTACCATAACTTTTAAACTCTTTAATACGTTCAACACATTTTAATTTATAACACAGCATATGAACTACTGGTCCACATTTTATCATACAATGGACCTAACCTAACCAAACCTAACATAACCTAACGAAACGCAATGAAACGTAACCTGACATGCTTCAAAGTATATGGTTCTAGTACATGCATATAATTACATATATTGTATTTATAAAAATTTAATAGATTTTCTTTTACAAACTTATTTCATTATTTCGAGCAATTTTCCATTCGAGCAATTTTCCATTTAACCAATTATTATTCGTGCAATTTTCCATTCGAGGAACTATTTTTCGAGAAATTGTTTTCGAGTATTTTTCTTTCGAGCAATTATTTTCTAGCAATTCTCTGCATTCCCGCAAAACTAGACTCATGTCGACAATTTTCAACCATAACTTTTAAACTCTTTAATCTGTTCAACACATTTTAATTTACGACAACGCAACATATAAATTACTGGTCAACATTCTAACATCCTATCATACAATGGATGTAACACTACACTTAAAATACTGACTGTAAGTTAACAATACAGTACAAAAAGTAGTACACATACATACTCATAGTTAATACAGTACAAGTTTTGACTTGTACCTTGTCTTGCTTCTCCATGTAAGCTAGAACGTAATCTTCATGTAATCTCCGTGTAAGCTTTTATCTACAGGGTGTCGAGAAACTCTCCTGCCAAACAGAAATGCCACATACTAGACGTTATTTTATGCCGATTAAACCTAAATTGCCTTAATAAAAATGCTTTCTAAGGGCATCATTCTCATTCATCAGAAAAGTTAACCATTTTGAATGACTTAGACTTATTTTACCTTTTTTAAGACAATTCTTGTAAATGTCTGTAAATGTCATTGTACTTTTCAAAGTGTTCTAGATCTCTTAGGAAGCATTTTTGGATTATAGTAATTTAGGTTAAATCAATATAGAATGACGTCTAGCATGTAGGATTTCCGTTTGGTAGGAGAGTTTCTGGACACCCTGTATGGGACACCCTGTATTTCAAATAAATAGATGTAGCTACGGCTGAAGACGGTACTCAGACCAAAACCGATTTTTAACTAATCGTCACCAAAAAAACATTAAAAAAACGCCGCCAAACATACAAAATGTACATTTTGGCAATATGCTAGACAACAATACAACTAATTTTGGATATTTGGGTCATTGTGCACATTATAACTCTTGTACTCTTTACGATAAACTGGCTGGAAGATTTAGCTGACTTTAAAAAAAATAAAAATATATAAGGTATTTATTTACATATTTACATCTTCGATTAGAGAATCACAAATACTGTCAAAATGTTAAAATTCCATTTAAAAATATATTGGCGGACATCGTAAAATATAAAATATAGCTTGTTTAGAAATACTAATTGACCTATATTGTGGTATTTTTTCCACAAATTTGAAGTTTTTAGATATCCTTGTATAGTCAATATAATATGAAACTATTACATATATAAATCGCAAACATTATTATATAATCTATGAATATAATAATAAAATCAAAAGCCTGTTTTATATCTGAGAGAACAATTTTAATATTAAAATATAGTTAAATTTCGTGCAGCAAGAGATACCTGGGGTTATGAAAATGCAAGTATTCTCGATAAATTATTTAAAATTTATTAAATTTTATTAAATAGTAATTTAGTAATAATAGTAATAATTAAATTTTATTAAATAGTAGATAATATTTATATAAGTCTTATGATATTCTTGTTGGTTTTCTCGTTAATATTCGTCTCTATGATGCTTCTTTTCTTGGATATCTTGGATATCTTGGATTATGAAAATTCAAGTATTCTCGATAAATTATTTAAAATTTATTAAATTTTATTACATACTAATTTAGTAATAATAGTAATAATTAAATTTTGTTAAATAGTAGATAATATTTATAAAAGTCTTGTGATATTCTTGTTCGTTATCTCGTTAATTTTCATCTCTATGCTGCTTCTTTTCATCTTTACGAACTGCTCTTATTGTTTCCGGATAATTTTAATCATATGTTTAAAGTTATTTCTCACTTTCATCTTGACGATTTCCTTTATGTTATTTCTTTTTCTTTAATGATTATATATTTTATCTTGTTTGCCACTTTTAAGTTTATGAATTATTTGATGTTATTTATCTCGATTATCTTCATTACCTCTCTAATGGGGGTTTAATGGGGGTAATTGGGTTTTTCATTTTTATCTTGATTTTCTCTATGGTGGTATTCACTTATCGTTAAAAGTTATTTGATGTTGTCTTTCCGAATCAATTTTTATGTTATTTCTCCGTATCATAGTGTATAATCTTTTTTTATTTTTATTATGATTTTACGTAGAAATAAGCACATCAAAAACGACATGCTAAAATATAAAGATATCTGCTTTTAGGCCCGATTTAAAAGAATGCTGCTTAGTTTATAAGTGTGTCTATTCATTTCATAAATTCTAGAATAGAATTATCTATCTTAACATTATCTATTACAAATTGCAACCAGCTAAATAGCTGATGTCGACTGTTCTTTGCTTACAGAAAATTAATTATGTTAATCTTTCGTAATGCAACTAAGAAATGCATAAACACATGCATAAAATATGAAATATTCTCTAAATATCTCTAACTATAAGTGTAATAAATATACCTATAAATATTAATGATGAAAAATTACGTGGGATGTTTCTGTTTTTTAAGCTTTTGGCCAGAAATTGGCTGACGTTCAAGTTGATTGATTTAGAATACTAAACTTCAAACGGTGCTAGATAGAGTTTTCTCGCGCTAAGCAGAATGATCGCCTCTTTACATACTCATGTTTTATGGTTACTTTAGGACTATTTGATTATATTCTATCTATACATTGTTTTAATTTTATATATATATATATATATATATATATATATATATATATATATATATATATATATATATATATATATATATATATATATTTATATATATATATATATTATATATATATATATATATTATATATTATATATATTTTATATATAATTTATATATAATTTATATGCATATAAAGGACCAGTAAGGTGCAACCTTGCTAATACAAATTATTGCTACCTAACCTATTGCTTACCTATCTTCTTTCATTTCTCATTCCATTGAATTCCAATAACTTAAGGATTTTACGATTGCCAGATGGCGATAAAAATCAATTCATCAGTATACATAATTCATTTTCCTTTTCTAATAAACACACACGATAATAATATTTACAAAATTATATACGTTTTGGAAATTGTACAAACTTAATCTGAAATTCATTGTGTTTTCCGTTGCCTTTTCATGGCAGCGGACAAGTTAGTTTTTCTGAAAGTCTGATTTGATGTGTCTCAAAGAACGTGCAGTTCTTCTTACGTATTTTGCTTAATTCCTCGTCGTCGAAGTGACGGATGACTATAATGGTGCAGTTACATACAAAGAGAGCTAATTGTAATGGCCGCCTCGGTTTGGTATCGTTTGTCGCCGTCGTCCGGCATTCCACCATCGCCATAACGGCCGTCCCATTTTTGGAAAATCCGAATCGTCGGGATCGTTACTTGCGACTGTATTTGGCCAATGCACACCATCGCTATAAAAATTAATATTTCAGTGTCTGGGCAATTCATATAAATTAAAACGTACCTTTTCGGACGTCTGCCGCTTTCGGGAAGTACACTAAACAATCCTAATGGGCGGGAAGGTAATGAACAATTACCTGAGCAATGAAATTTTATGATAATGCACGTGCGGAAAGGACGAGATGTAAAAACCGACTCTTGTGTCTAAGATTCCCGTTTAACTTTGTTGCTCCGCGACGTTTTACGACCAATATAAATCTTAACTAAATGCTATACTTAATAATTTTAGGTGTAATGTTGAAAGGTACTCACCAATGCTAACATACCTATGTTCATATCGTGAAATCAACAATAATATATCATAGATAAGTATTAAACACTTCGCGTGTGTACAGTTACGTAATGATAATTATTATGAATTATTAAAGTGTAGAGGTAAAATAAATCTATCAGTGCTATTATGGGGATGCCTGTATTTCCATCTCTAGAGCTTACTAGTTTAAGTGTGCATAATTGTTGTTTCTAGAATCTGTATTTTACAAATAAGAATATTAAATTTATAGCTACTAAAAACGTTGCTATTTTAAACTGAATGTAATCGTATAATTCAAATATTAAACAAGCAGGATATCGTTTACAAGCACATCTAATGAAATTAATACACAAGAATAAAATTTCGTTAAACATTAAATTATTTGCACTTAGCGCTGAAAATTGCGCATAATTGCCTCATAGTAAACAAATCCTCTTACTAGCTTTATGCAATCTATTCATCTGCCATTACAGGACGGACAAGGAATTAGGATGTGTTTAGTTTATTACAACCACATAAATTGTTTGCATCTTTCACTGCGTGAATGAGGACATAAGTAAAAACTCACAATTCCTCAAGCAGTAAACGAGTTATCTCTTAATTAATGCAAGCATTTCAGTAAGAGCAGTAGCCAGGCCAATTGCCTCAATCTAAACGTCTGGAATTTAATGCACCATAAAAAAATCCAGCCATGGGATGACCTTATCCACCAACTAGCAACCCACGTTATTGAGGTGCAAGAGCAGTAAGCCTAACTACAAACACGTTCTGCAGTGATGGCCCTGCTGTACGGGCGCCCCTTTTACATTGAAAGTAAACGCACTCCTGAAGACTATCTTCAAATCCTGCCTTCGAATGTGTACTAACACGAGCTCGGTTCGACATCGCTCCTACGAGCGTTCTCTACGGGCAATAGATGAACACGCGCGGCTATATTTTACAGTGATTAATAAACTGTATTGACATTAATAACCGTGGAAAAGAGTTATTAATGGCAGCGCGGCAATTAAATAATTATTAGCCGTTCGCGATTAAAATTGATCGGTTTATTAATTCGTCGCTTTTTATTGGCGCCGTGACTTTCCGCACACAAACATCGCCTAATACGGTTATGTGTATCGGTATAGTGATAGTAATTGTAATTGCTAATTGTGCACATTTATTATTATTGATTTGTTTTTCTTTGGTTGCGATCTATACCTATAGTGCTTTTAAAATGATTGCACCGTTTAATTTGGAGCACAATTAGCGGCAGTGCAAACATGGCAGTGTAATGAGTCATAATAACAAACAGGGAACGGCGAGCTTATAATTATAGATTGCGAGATTAACTGTGAAAATTAATATTCAGAACTGTTGCAGAAATTAGTGTTACCTTTCGTATTACATAGGATAAATGAGCACACAGTATAGTCAAATTTTTATTACTATGACAAATATTGGAAAACAGATTGCAGATAACTAATTTACTCTGCAATACGTAAGCTGCAAATCCATCTGACTACATAACTTAGCTAATTTCAGAAATAAAAATTGGAAGTTTCATATACATTTCCTGTCTGTTAAAAGTAAAATTATGAATTGTAACGACTTCTCATGCCCAGGCTGTCATGGGTGCGAGAACTAGGAATTATAACGCCCACTCATAATGCCCTTGTTGTGATAGAGACGAGCGTTATGAAATACAACGCCCGTTCATAATGCCCTTGTTGTCATTGACGTCAAATATATTTAGCGTTTTAGAAGCTCAGTCATATTTTCGTCCATTTTTCTGTCTCTGATGCTATCAACTTATATTACGGGAACGATCTAGAAATATGTTGAGCTTAGAAGAGCAGCGTGTAGCTAATTTATATGGTTATAATTTGCTAAAGAACATTTTTGAGAGCATAATAATTAATGACTTAATATATCTGAAGCATGACACAATGCTTCAGGGCGCAGCGAAGTTTTAAGATTTTTACTTTTCTCGTGGACATTATTAATTGCATAATTTGGCTGAGGAAACTTTTGAGGACATAATAATTAATGACTTCACATGCAATTGCTGAAAACAGTTTTCAAAAGTTTTTATTTGCAAGGAAATTGCAAAATATGCTGGGTCAAGACACGAACCCAAACATCCAATATGCCCAATAAGTCAAAAACGAATCCATTTATTTATGGGTAAACGATAAGTATTTCGAAATAATTTGAAACAACATAGTTTGGTTTGGTTTGGTTAGGTTAAGTTAGGTTATTATGTAAAATTCCTAAAGTCAGAATAAACCCCAACTCTGTTTTTTCCAAAATATTAATCTGAAGTGAGCTAAGTAACATCAAATCATGCGAATTTTGCATTTTTTGTATTTTTTTAAGTTAGTTAAGTTAGTAAGTTAACTTTTGAGGCTTTATAAGTTTAAAATTTTACATATTAGCTAAATTGATTTCCCCACAATTTTATATTGCACTTCCAGAAAAATCTAAAAATTCCGAATTAAACACATTTGGAGTTAAATAATAATTGATCAATCATATTTTAGTGATTTGACAATGTCACAATTTTTGCAAACTTTCTAAACAATTATGAGAATATTGCAAAATGTAAAAATTAAGCTATAACCCCTTTTCTAGATGCAGTAGCAATTTAATCTCAACTCAGCCAAGCAATACTTATTTAAAAATTTACATTTTACACAAATTTATGAGAATTTCAATAAAAAGTAAATGATTATTGGACGTCGTGTGATTTAAAAAAATAATCAGTCATTAAATGTATTATTTGGTACTGGTAAAATATCAATATATCCTATCAATAATATATCAATATAATGAATAGCCTTTCAATTTTCAAGATTTAAATTCTATTTCAAAGGTGCTAAAATTATTGAAACGATCATATATTTTGTTTTGTCTTGTTATTTACATTTTAGTATTGATATCTTATAATAAATTTAATTTCAATTTCAAAGGTGCTAAAATTATTGAAGCGACCATATATTTTTATTTGTTTAGTTATATAAATTTAAGTTTTAAAATCAAAATTTAAAAATTATTAGTAATTATAGATAATTATTATTGTGTAAGTATAATGTATAAACAATACATACTTTTTTTACACCTAAACAATAAAATGTTTGCTGGATTTGTAAAATCATATACTTACTATCATTCAAAGTCATAACATAATTTTGCCTAGGCAGTAAAAGTTCCTTCCTGTCGAGTATCACTAAAACCCTACAATTACGGTACACTAACATACGCTGGCCATTATCTGAGACCTTTTGCCTAGTAAGAACAATATGTTAAGTAGGTACTTTCTATATAAATTATTAAATCCTCAGAAGTAGACACAGAAAATAAAGTTATGTATTAGCTATTACTATTATTTATTCTGATAGTTCGATGAGGAAAGATATGCAGGATCAATAATATCGCATTATGATATTAGGATAGTAATTAATATTTAAGAATTTAGAATAAACTTAAAATAATTGAAAGTAAGTAGACTATTCCATACTGCAAAAATTAGACTATACAGGGTGTTCCTTAATGACGTGCTACTATTTTAGGGTCTAATTCCTCAGGTCATTTTATGAAGAAAATTTCATATGAACATATATCTGCAACGTCTTAAATTTGTTGCTACAGGGTGTTGAAATATTTTTTTAAATCGTTATTTTATTCAATATGAGCAGAGATATTAAAAAAAAATTACGATTTGAAAACATATTTCAACACCCTGTAGCAAAAAATTAAACCGTTGCGGATATATGTTCATATGAAATTTTCTTCATAAAATGACCTGAGGAATTACACCCTTAAATATTAGCACGTCATTAAGGTACACCATGTATAGACTCCATCTCTAGATGCTGTATAGTTTTAATCTCAACTCAACCAAGCAATACTTATAAATTCAAATTTTACACAAATTTGTGAGAATTTTATTATAAAGCATATTAGTATTGGAAGTCATACGATTCAAAAATTAAACTTATAATTTGGTATCAATAATTAAACAATATCTATTGTTCTCAACAAATAGGAGGAGAATTATCCTTAAAAAAATTCTAGATTTAATTTCTATTTCAAGAAAATTATAAATTTATACGGAAAAAATAACGGAAAATATAAAAAATAAATAATCCTAAATAAAAATTAAAGAAACTTTATTATAGAAAGAAAATATAGAAGAAAATATTAGAACAGTCAGATACTTTGTTTCCTTTAGTTAAAACTCAAGTTTTAAAATCTACATTTAAATGTGTGAATTATATTTTTTTTTTATTTACTACTTTTATTTATTTATTTTTATTTCTATTTACTACTTTTTATTAAGTGACTATAGTTTAGATCAGGCGTCAGGAAATTAAGGCTTGCTAGCCACATGTGGCTATTTGTGCGCGGAAGTGTAGCTCTCAAGAACTGAAGCTCTGAAGAGAGAGTCTGCTAAATATTTGCATAAATTCGTAAATAATTATGGAATACTTTAGTGGACGTTTTGGCTCACTTATTTGCAGATTTCAGAAAAAAATATTAACTCAATAAAATTATCTCAAAAAATACTATAGTAGAATACTAATCAAAATAAGTAAATAGTAATGCCCATAAAAACTTTAAAAAATCAATGCAATATATTGCAATTTCAGTGAAATTTCTTAAGTAAAGCCTTAAATATATTCATAAATTGTGAAAATTAGTGTCAATAATTATACCATTCCACGCAATAAATGTAATAATTTAAAATAAGATAAGATTGTTAATTAATACCATTTAATACGTTTTTTTAGGATTCCTTAATTAGTGTTAATGATAAAATGCTCATAGTTAGATATAAATTAACGCCATCAATGTTACATAATAATAAAATTTATAGTCGAATGACAACAATAAAAATGAATAATTAATGGATTCTTAAAGGATTGAAGGATTCATAATGAATGAATAAATAATTAAAGGTACATATTAATGAAATGATATTACAGAAATTTTCCAAATAATGCTACTGATATAAATCTTACATGAGCAACTAAAAGTGGGTTTATGTTTAATACGTTTAATACATTATTTTTTGGATACAAAATCTTTAAACAAAAATTAATATCTTCTGAGGTTTTCACGTATCCACTACGTTTCTATATTTTTTGATAACTTTGATAAATAGGGTGTCCCTATTTAAATACAGTGTTTCAGCTTGAACTTAGGATTTTATTTTTTGTATTATTTTCAAACACTGTATCTTTGAAGGATTACATTTGACACACGTCATCTAGAGACCTGTAAATATCATGATGCAGAGTTTCACCCTAGAAAAAACGCATAAAAATTGTCCGAACTTATTACGAAAATGCGCTTTTCGTTACTGACTATTTGATGTTAATTTTCTGCCCAAAGAGTACAAAAATATTTGGACCTTATTTTATTACCTTTTGTGAATGCTATCATCAGATGTTGACAAACATTTTATGGCTTCTGCTGGAACAACCCCAAAAACATGTTTTTCCAGCAAGATGGTGCTGTTAGCCATCCTGCGGGTAAAACACTAAATTTATTGCACGAAAAAGTCCTGACAATAACGTGCTATTTCGCACCACTAGACTTTTCCATTTGAGTCTACGCAAATTTTCCCTAGACGATGCATAAAAAATAACATTCGTGGAGTAATTGACGAAATTTACCTAAGTAAAGCAACAAAAGTTATCGAAAAAAAACACCACATTGCTAAGCAGCAGATATTTTGTTTCACACATCATTTCAGAGTATCTACTTTGTACTGATGTTAATAGGTTGATGAGTCTCTAAAAATTTAGAATTTTATTCAGAATTAAAATCACGAAGTTAATGTTGGAACACCCTTTACTAGCGCACATTTATCAGATATTGTGTTTCACACATCATTTCAGAGTCTCTATTTTGTACTGATTTTAATAGGTTGACGAGTCTCTGAGAAGTTAGAATTTTATTCAGAATTAAAATTGCAAAGCTCATTTTGTGACACCCTTTACTAGTGCACATTTATCAGATATTGTTTTTCACACATCATTTTAGAGTCTCTACATTGTACTGATGTTAGTAGGTTGACCAGTTTCTGAGAATTTAGAATTTGATTCAGAATTAAAATCGCAAAGTTTGGACACCCTTTGCTAGTGCACATCTATAAAACAACAAAAGGCGGTCGAATTTAAAAAATCACCATATTGATAAGCAGCAGATATTGTGTTCAACACATTATTTTAGAGTCTCAACTTTGTATTGATGTCAATAGGTTGACGAGTCTCTGAGAATTTAGAATTTTATTCAGATTTAAAATCGCGAGGTTCATGTTGGGATACCCTTTACTGGTGCAGATTGCACATTTATCAGATATTATGTTTCACACATCATTTCAGAGTATCTACTTTGTACTAATGTAAATAGGTTGACGAGTTTCTGAGAATTTAGAATTTTATTCAGAATTAAAATCGCGAAGTTCACTTTACTAGTGCACATCAATGAAAAAAAAACAAAAGTGGGTCGATTATTGCAGAAATTAATATGATTTTTTTTCCTAGAAAAAAATGCGGACTATCTTCAACTTTTAATAAAATAATGTTAAAATAATAAGTGGTCAGCAATTTCGGATCTACATACATTTTATGTCAAAAATCGTTTTCTAATACGAATCCTTAAATAGTGACTTGATAAATCAAACTACATATGTGAACGTTAAGTCGTGCTTAAAAATAAAAACTAGTAGTAACATGCAAAACATACAGAACACACAGAAACTTTTAAAGGAGATGCAAACTCATGGCTTCCATTAATTAAAACAAATGGGATTAATGAGTCATATTCATTCTAATATTTCGTTGAACGTATTTTGTTTTGTTTTGTGATTTGCATATGTGATTTTTTCATTTAATAAAGTTATCATTTGTTATCAAATTACTTTAAATTGTAAAACTATATTTATGGTTCTTGATTTTTTTTTAAATCGTTGTCAGGTTTGGCTCTTCTGGCTCAAAAGTTTTCTGACCCCTGGTATAAATTGACTTACTAGTCCTTATCAAACACAGTCACAGGAATAAATCTTTAATTGTTATTAACGTAGTTAGTGTTTTAATCATGACTAACAATTTCACGAAGGTATTCATTGGAAGGAAATGTTGCCAATATTGATTAAATGCAATAATGCACGATATCAGTGTGAATTGGTAATTTAAAAATAAAGTGCTCTGGCGCACTTCAATTTCCATAAAAGAGCTCGCACGTAAATCGTAATTGAAGGCGCGCGATTGGAATTAATTACGAATTAAATATTGCTACTTAGCATGCTACTTATGTTTTCGATCGGTGATAAATATTTTTCCGTGTAGGGCAGCGTTCTGCGATCAACATGCAACTGATATCATATTGCCGTGCTGCCAGCGGACACGAAGGCACAGCGCAAACCCAACCGGGCTTACGTTTCAATTTAGCGCCGAAGAGCGCGGAGGGTCGCTAATTTATAAGGCCTCTCGCGTTTCGCGTCCTCGGACACGGAAGGTCGGCGGGCCGGACCGGTCGGCCCTAATGAGGGATTAATTAAAAATAATCGCCCGTCTTAAGTTAAGACGTTTGCGCTCGTCCTTCTTTGGCATCGGCGGGCCATTAGAAGGACGGCGCGAGCGCGTCCTCTCCAGGGCACTGATTGAACTCGGCCGCATCCATCCTCAGGGACGGTTGCTCAATTGCCATATGGAGGAGAATGCCACTTAGATTCATCAGAGAACGGTGAGCCGCACGGACGTACCATGAATACACCTTCCTCTATTATTTGATTTCTTGTAATTACGACGTTGGGAACACAATCGCGCGCCTGTCTAAAAAGCGGATTGACATCAATCCCGGTTATTATCCTTTTTGTTTCCCGATACGAGCGGCTCGCATTGATTTTAATTAAAGCCAAAGACGGCTTAATTGCCGCCACGAAAATTGCACGGACGTAGGTAACGCGCGCGAGATTTACGACAGGACTTTACGCACGCGTTAGAGGAAGCTGCGTAATAAAGTGTTTTATTACAATAAAACGCATTGTACGAAATAATTACAAACCGTAAATCATTGCGGACACAAAATATTTCGATTACCCGTCTCCTGCCGGAGATAAATCAAAGCGGGATCCTATTTTAACCACAAGCAGAGACACGCTTTTATTTCTCGCAGGATTAGCATACTGAAAATGGCGTGCAAAAAAATAAACGACTCCGCTTCAATCACCATTTAAATACCGATCACTTAAACTCGTGCAAAAATACATTTTAAATAGTTCTACAATATATCTCCTGTCACGACTAAATATCTTCCCATTATCTGGTATTATCGACCTTGCGTTAGGCACAAAGCGTTTCCTCCAAAAGCGACAGCATTCCTAGTTTATCGCGCATCTGATAAGTACACACCAATTAAGTATGGCGGGACACGGTGCGATTCCCTTAATTGAAACGTGAGCCCGGCCAGGATTAACATATTTCCCCCGATAAAAGTGACATAACTGGTGTACCTACGCGTGGCTCGCGCGCAACGTAGGCCACGGCCAAATACGGTGCTCGATGGTTGTGGTCCTAACCGCGGCCAGAATTAGACCAGGAAAGCGGAAAAGTGCGCCCACGGTGGGCGAATCTACGACAAGCTAATTACAGTGTACGACACAATCGATTAATCAAATGCCTGAATTATTTATGTAAATCGCCTGGAAAACCACACAACCTCGTGAAAGTGATGGATTTATAAATATATTTGTTATTACTTAGTAACGTAATTATTTATACAGACAAAAGAAACACTAACAAATTTTCTTATATACTTCGCGCAACGATAGTTTGTTTTTATGACATTGACTTGCAATAAAAATTATAAGGGTGGGATTGTTAAACCACTTCACGTTAGGTATCATAAAAGTCCAGGTATCGGCCGGCCCTTTGTCACTGGCAATTCTTTGGTGCATCAACATTCAAGCCAAAACCTGGGCTGGACACCTGGACTTTTATGATACCTAACTTGAAGTGGTTTGACAATCCCACCCTTACAATTTTTATTGCAAGTCAATGTCATAAAAACAAACTATCGTTGCGCGAAGTATACAATGATTTCTCTTCTTCTGCATCTTCAAATGACTTGGTGGTGACTGCACCCAAAACAATATCTAATTCCCTAATGCTTCATAGTATTTTTTTCGCAAATATCTTACTATAGTACAAAAAACATATCAAAAAATCGTTAGATTCTGCTGTACGGTTTTCTCTTACTCTTCATTTAAATTTCTGGATAGCAACTGCTCACCACTACAACATGTAATTTCTCAATTAAGTATGATATTTTTTTATCTTCGCACCCTAGCTCGTGGCACAGCGTTCCTTTTGATTACTGAAATTTCTACCAACACCTTGTCTACCTTGAGAAAATCGACTATTTCTGTACACTGCAAGAATGGATAGTAATTCAAAATTTGAGTTGCTGAAAATTTTGCTGCAACTGCTAGCAAAATTTGCTAGCATTGTTTGCTATCAATCAATTCAATTCAGCAAGAACTGCTGAAGCGTTCAAATAAGTAGATGGTGCTAGACTTATTTAATTTAGACATTCCACCGTAAAGATGTCAGTTGAGTTCTAAAACATACACTATCACTTTGCCATCAAAAGACAGACCGTTATACAGGGTGTCCCGCGACACGATGCGCATAGCTTAAGAGCGTTTTTGTTGGGCAATTTTTAGTCGAAAATGCCTTACACAATTTTATCCAAAACATAATAGTTAAAGAGTTATGGACAGAATTTAAGAAAGCAAAAAACATGTAGAATAAAGTTATGCTTTATAAATTAACAATTTTTTATTTATTTTTTATTACCAACTCAAACTTTATCAAAGTGTTTGTTCAAAATGACCCCCCGTCCCCCGGTTACCTCAGAGCACATTCGAGCTCTTCTAATATTAAATCCAAAATTTTGATTTTTCTAAATCCAAATCTACAAGTTTTGGACAAAAGTGTATAAAGTATTTTCGACTAAACATTGCCGAAGAAATACGCTCTTAAGCTATGCGAATCGTGTCACGTGTCACGGGATATCCTGTATTCTTTTGGGGGTGGTGAACCTCTGTGCTTCCACTATTTTGACTGCTTGGTTCAGGCCGGTAGTAGTGAAACTATATATTATGGGTTGTAGCAAATCTTCACATCATTATCATCAGCTTCAAAAAGGATCAATAAACTGCAAAAAGACTCAATGTTAACATGTTTCTTATCAACCGCCAGAAGCCGGAGGTTCTTATGGCACTGGTTAGACCAAGCTTCTGTTACAAATTGATTGCTCAGAAATTCACGCTTTCAAATCTTCAAGTGCAGTCCAACATGAAAATATTAGTATAATAATTAGAGGAAAAGGCAAACATTCTTCCTTAACTAAACTCACAAGAAAATCGACTTTCGTACCTTCATTAGTTATGCCCTACTTAAACTTTTTGATCTAGAAATTGCAAGGGTCATATGAACAGAATTGAGAATTGCAGAAAACCTAAAATCCAAATATATCTAATAATTAACGACGTTGCATCAATAAAATTTCCGAAAAACTTGCCAAGAGTACGTGAAAGAGATGAAAACATTAAATTCCTTCCAACTTTTATACTAAAATTCATTGTATGACTGAATATAATCATTGTTATGTAATTCATAATTTTAAAAATATTGTTAAAATCGTTAAATAGAGACTTATTTTCAATCCATTCACTGAAATTTTTAAATGGATTGATAATTTATGAAATGAAAGTAATTAACCTAATAGAAATCCTATAATTGATCACCTCGTTTTATTCTTATTCTTATTTTTATTTTTATTCAAAAATGAAAGTTATATGAAGCTACTGAATGAAGAAATTATTATAATCGTTATTATAGTGATTCATAACATAAAAATGATCAAATAGTTTGTCAACATTTTTAATATATTCCCAAAAGGGTAAAAGAAACGTAATTATATGACACTTCCGAATAAAGAGTTAATGATGACCTGGGTACAGCTAAGGGGCTAAATAGGGTCCATTGGTTGACCCATTTACTCTTCAGTGTGTTCACGCGGTTATAGAACATAGGGCCACTGCAGGTATCTGTGTTACAAATCAATATTATAGTGGTCGATAGCAATCGATGTCGGAAATTGAAGATTCTCACAATCGTTAAATAGCAATAAAAATTTAATAACGACATTCCTGAAAACTATAGAAAATACAAAATAGATAATGAGTATACATCTATACAGTATTAACTACATATGACTACATAACTACATTAACTACATATTACTGAAAAGTTGATTATGAAAATCCGAAATGTACAAAATAATCGTAAATCTCTGACAAGATACAACAATTCCTCAAAACTTTGAAAATCTATGATTAAAGACATGAAATAAAAATTAATGTAATCTGTAAGAAATTGGCCATAATAAGGCAGTCATTTTCGTAAATAGTGGATGTCACATTATAAGTTTATTCTGAAAATGATGATGATGAAATATTATTCATTATTTTTTTTAACTGCAACTGTCAAAATGTGTCATATTTTAGCTGTAACTGTCAAAATGTGTAATGTTTTTAGTAGTAACTATCAATGTTTGTCAAATTTTCAACTTTAACTGACAACATTTGTGATATATTCAACTCTAATTGTCGATATTCAGTTATTTTTAACTGTAACTGTTAATATATCTCATATCATCAACTGCAACTCTCAAAATCTACGAAGTTGATAATTTGGTAGACTCAGTAGTGACAATATGTCAAGTATACAACTGAAATGATGAAAAATTGCAATATTTATAGATATAACTGTCAAAATGTGTCATATTTTTAATAGTAACTGTTAATGTTTGTCACATTTTCAACTATAACTGACAACATTTATGATATCTTCAACTCAAATTGTCGATATTCAGTTATTTTTAACTGTAACTGTTAATATTTCTCATATCATCAACTGCAACTGTCAAAATCTGCGAAGTTGATAATTTGGTAGACTCAGTAGTGACAATATGTCAAGTATACAACTGCAAGTATGAAAAATTGTCATATTTATAGATGTAACTTTCAAAACATAGCATATTTTCAAGGGTAACTGTCAAAATTTGTTATATTTGCAACTGCAACTGACCAAATTTGATAAATTTTAAGCTGTAGCTGGCAACATCTGTCAAGTATATAATTGTAATGATCAAAATTTATCAAATCTTCTACCCCTACTATTAAAAACTGTCAAAATCATACTGACTGTCAAAATCCGTCGTATTCTATGCTCGAGTTGTAAAATTTTATAAAATTTATAATCGTACAGTTCATAAATCGTAATATATTGATTTCATAACTATTAACTTTGACATATTTAATTTTCTTACATAATAGTGTAATTAAAGGTTTATTATGAAAATAATTATTTATTTATTACTTAATTGCAACTATCAAATGTGTCATATTATTAGATGTTACTATCAAAATATTACATATTTTCAAAAGTAATTATTAAAATTTGTCAAATTATCAACTGTAACTGACAAAATTTTGATTTATTTTCAACTATAGCTATTGATATTTGTTAAGTATACAATTGAAACGATCAAAATGTGTCAAATTCTCTAGCCCTATTATTAAAATCCGTCAAAATTTTATTAACTGTCAAAATCCTCAAGCTCTATGATAGAAGAGTAAAAATTTATAAAATTTACATTCGTACAGTTCATAAATCGTAATATTTTGATTACATAATAGAATAATTAAAGGTTTTTTATGAAACTGTTTGATTATTTATAATAATTTAACTACAACCGTCAAATCTGTCAAATTTTCTACTGTAACTGTCAAAATTTATCAAATTTTCAATGGCGACTATTAAAATTTGTCAAATTTTCAATGGCAACTATGAAAATGTGTCAAATTCTCAACTGTAACTGATCAAATTTGATATATTTTCAACTGTATTTGTCGAAATTTCAGTTATTTTAAATTAATTATAACTAACAACATATTTCATACTGTCAACTGTAGCTCTTTATATTGCTGATATAACTGTAACTGCTAATATTTCTTATATTTTCAACTTTAACTGTCAAAATCTGCTAATTTGCTAAATGTGTAGCTGCTGTTGTGATAATAGCCTAAATAATGTTTATTTTTATATCTAAATTCCTTACACTATGATAAAATCCCTTGAAATTTTAAGAATTGTAAAAGCGAAAATAATAAAAGAGACAAATATTCAAAAAATTCTTAACACGTAGTAAAATTTAAAAAATTGAATACACAATGACAGGAATGATAGATATTACATGAATATTATAGAAATATTAAAACAAACTCTAATTGTTTGTAGTAAATGCTCATATAATTGTAACACCATATAATATTCTTCTGAGAGTCGATATACATATAAATAAATTGATTTGTCTTCAATAATAAAAATATGAACTCTTTATCTGAAATGTTTTGAGCCCATTTATAAATTGCATTCATAGATTATGCCTATCGTGCTGCTATGGCTCGAATGCGGAGAAGATTAGATACATCTAAAAGTTGAAGTAATTAAATTGCGTTAAACAATTAAAATTCCTATCTTTGCAATATTTTGTTTTCACACAAATATTTAAAGCAAACATTAATCATTAATTACATTAATTCCTCTTTTTTTTTCAAAATATAAACAACTATATACGTTAATAATTACAACATTTTAATAAACATTTAATATTTTATTATTCAGTACAATTTATTCGTCATTACAATTACTAAGCTTTAATTCATAATTCATTGCTCTAATGTACTTCTAAAATATTCTTCAATATGTTTTCTCACATTTTCAAATAAAAGGGTATATTTGTATATGTATATGAGAGGGTTATTACAGGGGAAAGGGAACATTATATCATAATTAACTTAGATTAGAAGCTATACAAGGTTCTTAATGTAGCAAATACATTCGTTATTTTTAGCAGTAAAACGTAGAATAGATGAAGAGATAGTTAAGATAGTAGTTATCTCATGTAAAAGTGCACTATAAATATTTCATCACGTTTTTTTGAAGAGTTTGGAGAGTTCTGATACATTTTCATATGAGTTTTATGTACATTAAATATATGTTTGACGTTTTTTGTGCTTACTTATGTGCAATTTGTTTCTAGAAAGGGCGGTTCCTGCTATGGTTGCAGATCTCTAATAATTCGAGCCTAAGAGCATTACCGACATTCGGTTCCGGCCACTTAACTAATCATTACTCTGTCTTGCATTCATTATCGGAAGCGAGCGTGTGCGATCCTCTCTCCAAAGGCACTGAGAAGACATCAGTGGCTGGATTGCAGATAAAAATAAGCCAAGTTTCAATTTATTAATACCATATTAAGTAAATGGATCCAATTTTTAAACACTGCAAAATTTGCATTTATTGTTAACATTGGTGCATCTAGTACAACCAAATATGGGAAGATTTTTAAAAATAAATCAAATCATTGCACAAATTACTAATTACAAATCACCACATTCTCATTAATGCCCTCATTAATTAACAGTATCCTGCAATGAATTGAATCAAATGGGTATTAATTTGCGCAATGATTATGCAATTACTAATTTTATTGAAAGCATTTTTTTAAACCAGGAATCAACATTTCAATTTTACTTGCAATGGATTTAAATTTCCTTCTCGATGTTTCAGGGCAACTAGAATTTCCCAAGGCGAATCATGTGAGGATGATATTATATTTGTGCTTCATCCCAATTTTGCATTTGCCACCGCTTCAGGGTCAATCTGGATATGGTTGAAGATTGGTTTTATATTTTGTAATAAATAACTTGTAATTTCTTCCAGAAAGTTTTAAATTCGCGATAATACTTTGGGATTACCTTCCCGAGCCAAACGCATACTTTTTACCGCGTTCTTGCCTTCAATTATTAAGTAATCGCGAGTGTGCGTTCAAATTACATTCTGATGTTAAACGTTTACCTTGCCCCTTCAATTATCTTGAAAATAATCTGTTTGCGCCTAAGCCGTGAGAGCAATGAGTAATTTTAGAACTATATTCACTCTTAATTACGTACATTCGTAGAGTGGGGAGTTGGTTTTTAAAACATGTGGTTTTTTTACGTTATTACTGTTCTTGTAATAATTTCTTATCATATGCAACATTTTTAAGTAACGCAAGGTAATACTGATTAATACATTATTACTAGTCGTTACTTTTTAAGTGCATAAACTTGGTATGTACAAAATTATTGTTTCCATATAAATGTTGCAATTTATCAAATATTATTTATAATGAATGCCAATGAATATAGTTTACCAATACCAATATAGTGCATAATCTGCACACTATGTACACAGTACTTGTTTGTTGCAAGTACTATGTATAGTACTTGTTTGTTACAAGTACGAATAGAATATCCACAGTACTTGTACTCCAATACCAATATAGTGCATAATCTGTACCCTATGTATACAGTACTTGTTTGTTGCAAGTACTATTTACAGTACTTGTTTGTTGCAAGTACTATTTACAGTACTTGTGTTTTGCAAGTACTATGTACAGTACTTGTTTGTTTTAAGTACCACGAACAGTACTTGTTTGTTGCAAGTACAACCTATAGCATATACACAGTACTTGTTTATTGCATGTGCGAGCAATAGCAATTTATCTTTTACAAACAATATAAACTGCGTCCATATTGGGTTCCTCTAAATAGGTTCTCTTAAATCATAATGTAAAGTACTTGTGTGTGCAAGTACGAACAATAGAATTATCTCAGTACTTGTTTGTGCAAGTACGAACAATAGAATTATCACAGTACTTGTCAGTTGCAAGTACGAACAATAGATTTTGTTTCAGTACTTGTCTTTTCCAACTACAAACAATAGTTTGTGCAAGTACGAACAATAGAATTATCTCGGTACTTGTCAGTTGCAAGTACAAACAATAGATTTTGTTTCAGTACTTGTCTTTTCCAAGTACGAACAATAGATTTTGTTTCAGTACTTGTCTTTTCCAAGTACGAACAATAGATTTTATTTCAGTACTTGTCTTTTCCAAGTACGAACAATAGTTCGTGCAAGTATTAACATTAGAATTATCTCAGTACTTGTCAGTTGCAAATACGAACCATAGATTTTGTTTCAGTACTTATCTTTTCCAAGTACGAACTATAGAATTGTGTAATGTGTTTTACAAGTACTATGTATAGTACGTGTTTGTTTCAAGGACCATGTACAGTACTTGTTTGTTGCAAGTACGACCTATAGCATATACATAGTACTCGTTTATTGCAAGTGCGAGCAATAGCAATAGCCATTTCTCTTTTACAAACAATATAAACTGCGTCCATATTGGGTTCCTCTAAATAGGTTATCTTAAACCTCAATGTAATGTACTTGTTTGTGCAAGTACGAACAATAGAATTATCTCAGTACTTGTCAGTTGCAAATACGAACCATAGATTTTGTTTCAGTACTTGTCTTTTCCAAGTACGAACAATAGGTTTTATTTCAGTACTTGTCTTTTCCAAGTACGAACAATAGTTCGTGCAAGTATTAACAATAGAATTATCTCAGTACTTGTCAGTTGCAAATACGAACCATAGATTTTGTTTCAGTACTTATCTTTTCCAAGTACGAACTATAGAATTGTGTAATGTGTTTTACAAGTACTATGTATAGTACTTGTTTGTTTCAAGTACCATGTACAGTACTTGTTTGTTGCAAGTACGACCTATAGCATATACATAGTACTCGTTTATTGCAAGTGCGAGCAATAGCAATAGCCATTTCTCTTTTACAAACAATATAAACTGCGTCCATATTGGGTTCCTCTAAATAGGTTATCTTAAACCTCAATGTAATGTACTTGTTTGTGCAAGTACGAACAATAGAATTATATCAGTACTTGTTTGTGCAAGTACGAACAATAGATTTTGTTTCAGTACTTGTCTTTTCCAAGTACGAACAATAGAATTTTCTTTTTCAGGTACGTAAAGACATGTTGTTAGTGCGCATTCCTTGTGAATTGTGGATCCGTTGATCGGGGTTAAAAAAAATCGGATGCTGCAAAAATTGTTTGATTCTCCCAAACACTACAAGTAAATGGACTGTAAACGTGAATGTGTTCAGACGAACCAACCTCGACTGCTCCAACCAAACCCTCGGGTAGAACTGGTGTTTACTTGGTAAGGGAGGTTTCGGGTGACCTCTATGATGCCCGAGACAAGACAGTGGCGTAATCAACATGAGTAAAATAGAGCTCCAGGCGAGATCTCTCATGTATAAAATAAAAACATAACGGCATCAGTGAATTGGTCAGCTTTTTTGGAACAGCAATTGGAATTTCAAACATTTCATGATCATCAATTGCATGTATCTATTGTGTTAAGTCGAGTTCTCCATTGACGGAGAGATCCTGAAACTTGCTGCACGAAATTTCTGCGTCGAAATTTTTATCTACACCTACCTTACCCAATTACATTTTTTTATATCTCTAATGTAAATAAATTATAATATTCCACATTTTCGTACAGATTAATTAATATGTCTTTTACATTACCCGAGTATGCTGTGAAAAACTTTTAGTTGTTACTGTTAAAAAATAAAAATGATTATGTCATAGAATGTTTCGTTGCTGCTGATATGAGTTTAAATACAAAACTATTACAAAAAAGTAACCACGAGGAAAATAGTAGAAAAGTTTGTGTCGTACGTGGCAAGAAAATTGTTTTTCGAAAATCGAAATCAACGATTTTTTTAATTAATAAGCGACTTCAGAATCTTGAGAAAACTTTAATAAATGAGAAGTTCAATATCTTAAATTCCAAATTTCCTGTATCTATCTGCAACACTTGTCGTCACACACTCACTGAGAGGCAAAGTAATGTTCGGAGACCATTGCCAACTATGCCAAACTTTGAAGATCTAAGTCACCCAAAGAAACTCAATTTCATTTTGGGAAGTAACAAATTCATATTGAGATCAATCAATTTCAAATTGGAAACAATCAAATTCAAATTGAACTGAAACAAATTCAATTTGAGATATAACAATTTCTAAATGAGATTTTCAATTCAAAATTGAGATTAATTAAAATCAAGTAGACAATAAGGGTGTAACAAGTTGACAATGAGGGTTTTCCAATCTCTATTATTTTTATAAACAGCACACAGCTGCTTCTGCGTTTTTTTTAGATAGCGTGGCATTTTTAATACGACACATACCTATAAATGAATTATGTTGTCATAATAAATTTTATTTGTTTACTCTCAACTTGATATTGTTTAGTGTCAACTTGATATTGATTGGTCTCAATTTGAAATTGATTGGTCTCAATTTGAACTTGATTGGTCTCAATTTGAACTTGACTGGTCTCAATTTGAAATTGATTGGTCTCAATTTGAACTTGATTGGTCTCAATTTCAAATTGATTGGTCTCAATTTGAACTTGATTGGTCTCAATTTGAACTTAAAAAGGTATAGTGTGCACAGGTTAATTATCCTATGCATTGTACCGAAAATTAAAGAAACATACAGAACCTCGAAATATTATTCAACTTAACCAAAATAAACCACATCCCTTTCAAATTCGTACCAGACTTCAAGATCATACTTCTCGTAAAAGGGCAGCAAACTGCGACATCTTCTTACCTATTCACATATTGTTTTATAACTTTGAGAAATCTGTGTGGTTCTGAAGAAAATATGAATATAAATGATAATAATGACAATGAATTTAACAACAATGATATTTCAGTAGAATCAAATACAAAGTTAAAAACTTGCGGATATTTAAATCAAAATAATGGAAATTTTACTTCACTTGGTAGCAACAACAAATCCGCGAATATTCTCAAAGCACAATTAACCACCCACTCTTCGCAGAATCAGATGATGTGCTTGTGATTCAATAATGCGTGATACCAGAAATACATCTTTTACAAGGATTTGTAAATCATCTTTTTTAGGATGGCCTTCTTGGGAGAGATAGTGCTTTACTGTGGTCAAAAAAGTTGAAACTGATAGCAAAGAAATACCCAGGGAAAATATTGAGGGCAATGCTTGCCGAAAACTATTAGAAGAATCAGATAGACTAATGGATAAAGATGTACTCGGCGATCGAAGTCCGCTTGTAGTGGTTCCATATATTTCCTCTTTTAAACTAATGAACACTATTGTAGACGACTGTTTCTGGACAAACAAACGTGGTCCACTACCAAAACTAGCAAATATTGACTTACTTAGAAAATCGCTGGAAGCAACTGGAGTCTTCGAGACGCTAAAAATACGTGTTATTCTGGATCATAAAATTGATTCTCTATCATTTCTTCTGGAAGGCGGACTTGGTTTATGGTCTGAGCAAACGGGGGTATCATTTCACAGGGAATTTCGAAAGTACTGGGACAGGTACAAAATAAATCTTAGTGACGATGATCATTATATTACCCAATTAAAAAAGAGTGCCGTTGAATTTTCTTCTCTGCACTTGCAAATAAACGTTCTTTCACAAATTGACCAGTAGTTATTGCAATGACATAATTACAAATCAATCAGCTGCCAGGATTTTCTTAATTGTTAAATGTTGATAGATACGTAAGCAGCATTAAATCATTCGAAACATGTAAATGTTCTTTCTGCGATAGTCTTTTAAGTAAAATCTTGGACTGTTAAATTATTTTTAAAAAATAATTAAGGATGAGATCCGATTTGTAGTTTGACATTTTTGTAACCCTTATACAAGTCATTTATCTGAAGTCATTTTATGTCGCCATTTTAATAAAACTCATTTACAATACCACTGTGACGTGGGTGTGGAACTGTTTTCAATGACTTTTCTATGGACAGATTAAGTTGAAAAACAATAAAATTGTTAAATACATTTTGTTTTAAATTTTGTAAGGCCACACAGGCAGAGCATTTTATATGTTTTTTTTTATTATTACAACCTCAGATTTGAAAAGGATTTTGTAAGTGTGCAGTTATGCCTTTTATGTTTATCATTATTTTTAAACACACATGTTAAGTTAATTTATTTCGCTACTCGACGAGATCCAAGACTACAAAGCTTCCCCATAACTCATCCAATCCCATCGCCTTTTCCCGGAGCCTTTTGTCCCTCGCTGCTCCCCTCGGTAAACAAGAAATCATTCCAACAATAAGTCTTGCACGCGGTTTGTCCGAGGCGAGCACACACCCAAAGCGACACCGAGCCATTATCCTTTTAAATACGACATCCTTTGTTGGGGCCGTAACGATGGGGCGGCGCGCGAGATTGTCTCTTGTGCAATAGAACGGGACATTATTCTCCCTCGTTAGCGCGGCCCTCACAAAAGGCCCTCGCGGATGAAAAATGCGGTGAGAGATGGCCTGTCGTTCGGAGGAGGCAACGCCTAATAATTAGTGTCGGGGCGGCGGCGTTGCCTTCCAAGGCACACTGCGAAACAATGAGGATGTCAACGTAATAGATTAATTAGTCCCCGGCGGGGTATCAATTAACGGCCGCGATAATGAGGCAATTAATGCATGATCGGCGGAAATAAAGAAAGGCCCTTTGTACGTGGAAAAATTAATAGGTGCGTCCGATAGTGGCACTGACGACTCGAATTAAACGCAATGATCATTTAAAACGGGCACATGTTAATTTCAACGCACTGCAGCAACGAAATCTTTAATTTAGTTCTCTGGCGGCTCAAGTCACTGGTTTTTGATTTGCTTGTCACAGGGCCCACAAATGCGTCGAACACCTGGTGTCTTATAATTGGAAATAATTAATTATCTCCGTATTGAGTTCCACTTCTCACACGCTTAACTCAATCACCACCAGAGCCTGGGTGCGGTTGAAACGCGGAGGTTTCAATTTGCTGGGAACGAAGTAAATCGTCAAAGTCTAAAAATTTCACCGTGTTTAATTAAGCTGGCGTGGTGGTCTCAATTAAAATATCATACAAATATGCGTCGATGGCAGCTTGTGAAAGTTTTGTAATTTTAGCTGAGAACAACTTTTAGAATTTTTTTTTGTTTGTATATTTCAACCGCGAGCCAATCATCTTTAGTCGATGATCGATTTTTTTTGTATAAATTGTGCGGCACTTGCATCACACAAAAATAGCACAAAAATACATTTTCACTGCCATTGTAGGTAACTAATAGCCGTACAATTTCTTTCCACACTTATTGCAAAAGAAATGGAGAATCTTAAAAAGGTAAAGAGAGTTAAATGTTTTCAGTAGTCCAGTCAAATTAGACTTTTTGGCGGAAATAAATTAAATAGTTTTGAAATTTTGTATACTTACCCTTAAGTACACTAGAATAAAATATCAGTCGAGTTTCCCCGCCCCCGGTGGGGGCTTCATCCCTTAGTATTGAAAAAACACCCCCCAAACGGTGAACCTAAATTTGTATTAAGTATTGAGTTTTAGCCTATCTTGCACGAGTTTTAAATTCGAATTTCTTTAATTAGGCATATAACTCATTTGGTTTTTTTATTGGCGAATAACCTTCTAAGTTTGCGTAGTTTGTGATGGACGTTTCGGCCCATCAAATACAGTTACAATTATATTTAATATAGGAAAGTATTATTAGTGGATACCAAAAAATAATGATAAACAGGAAGGAATATAAAAAGAACGCCAAAGAAAGAGGAGTGATTGAAGCCAAAACAACAAAAAACCAGGATGCAATGCTGCAAAAGGAGAAACACAGAAGCCGAACCAGGCTAGAAATATAATAAGAAGAACAGTAGAAATAAGTAATAAAAGGAAAGTAGAGAGAGAAGCTATGCTACAGACAGAAAACATGGGGCTAGAAATAGGACAAGAAGAACAGTAAAAACAAGTAAAAAAAAGGAAAATAGAGAGAGAAGCTATGCTACAGACAGAAAACATGATTCCAGTTTAAACATGTTTTCTGTCTGTAGCATAGCTTCTCTCTCTATTTTCCTTTTATTACTTGATTGAAAATGGAATATAATGAGCAAAAATGGGAAAGAAATGGAGTTATGTAGAGAGTTTGAAAAGACCACACTGGAGATTTTAATTATAAATGAGAAAAGGTAAAAAGAGGAAAGGATTATGGAACTAGAAAATGAACATCTGTTAGTATGGAGCGAAGTGAAAAAGAAGCAAGAGCAGCTATCAAGGCAGGATGTATTCTGCATAGAGACGTTAGAAATGCAATGGTCAGATGGGCGTCCGTTTCGGAGCGAATACTGGTTGTAGAACTGAAATAAAGTACACTTTACAAGACAATAATTGCAGTGTATGGACCCTCTGAAGATGACAAAGTGGAAAACAAAGATACATTCTGGGAAGATCTGAATTGGATAATGGAAATGGCCAGAGGAAACATATACATTGAAGGGGACTTTAATGGCATAATGGGGAGAAGAGATAATGTATACACATCAGCAGTAGAGAAACATAGAGAGAAAATAAGGAACAGTAATGGGAGAAGACTAATTGACTGCTACATCGGACACCACTTGATTATTATAGCAAACATATACTACAAATATAAAAAAATAGACAAGATAACCGGAGAAGAATGGAGCAGAGGTGATAAGTCGATAATCCCCAGTACAGGGTGTTTATTATGCATGTAGATAAACTTAAAGGGGATATTCCTTGATCAAATTTAATTGAAAAATTTGATACAAATATGGGGTCGCAACTGCTTTGTTTTCTAAATACAGTGTAAAGAAGTTTTAAGATAATATTGTTTAATAAGAAACGATCTTACAATAGATACAGAACAAGATCACCAGAGATGAATGGAGCAGAGGTTATAAGTCGATAATCGATTATACATGGTGTTAATTATGAATGTAGATAACCTTCAAGAGGTTATTCCTTGATTAATTCTAATTCAAAGAGTTCATACAAATATGGGGTATCAACGGCTTTGTTTTCAAAATACAGTTTAAAGAAGTTCTAATAAAACATATTATTTAATAACAAACAATCTTACAATGCTTAATGTGGAATATTTTAGAAATCGCATATAAGAGTCATGTGTCATTATTATAAATATAATTATAGATATTTTCGAGAGTCAATTGTCATTTTCAACAGTTGCTGATGAGTTAATGAGGTGTGTTTAATAATTTCCATAGAAGTAGGGTATTCAAGTTTGGTATATATTGTAAGATTTATTTTATTAAACAATAATTTTTTAAAACTTCTTTAAACTTTATTTTGAAAACGAAGCTGCTGAGACCCCATGATTATATGAACTTTTTATATTAGAATTAATGAAGGAATCGCCCTTTTAAGTTTGTCTACGTTCTTAATTAACGTATTTTGGTACAGAAAGAAAACAGAAAAAAATGTGACTGACGTAAGAGTTAAAAGAGGGTACGAAATCGGCAGCAACCACTACCTGCTTGTTGCTCAAATAAAAAATTGGGAAACCGAAAAAAAAAAAGAATTACACAGGGAAGGCGAGGAAAAGGGTTCATGAATGATCTTACAAACGAAATTCATAATCTTACAATATCATAAATTCAAGATCATTCGTGATCATGATCATAAATTTGTGATCTTACAAACTAAACAAAGATGAAATAACAACAGAATACCGAGAGGAAATTGAAAAAGTAATGGACAGAATCAGAGACGTGGATAGGCAAATGAACATACAAGATATGGAGCACATTCAGAGAGAGTATAATAAGAGCAGCTAAAATAATATGTGTACACATAAGACATTTAACAATAATAAAGAAACGCTACGGTGGACCGCTGAAATCAAGACACAAATAAAAATAAAAAAGGAGAAGTGGAAAAAGCTGCTCTACAGTAAATCAAAAACCGATTTAGAAATATACAAAGACCAAAGAAAAAAGGTGAAAAATATGGTATTGCAATCAAAACAGAAGAGCTGGAGAGAATTTTGAGAAAAACTAGAAAAATACAGCAAAGGAAACCAGAAGCTGCTCTACAAAACAATCAACAGCTTAAGACTCGTTTTCATTTAGAAAGTTTACTGGCGGAAAGTACTTACCACCAGTAAACTTACGATGTGTAAACCAGAAAATCGTCTGTCAAGAAAGAAACTAAACAAGAAAGTAGGACGTTTTTCTGGTTTACACATCGTTAGTTTACTGGCGGCAAGTACTTTCCACCAGTAAACTTTCCAAATGTAAACGAGCTTTAGGAAAGGATAAGAATATGGCAATTAAAACAATTAAAAATAAAGAAGGAAGCAGCTAAAAGAGTATGTGGTACACATAAGACATTCAACAAATAAAAGGCAAACGCCATGGTGGACCGCTGAAATCAAGACACAAATAAAAATAAAAAAGGAGAAGTGGAAAAAGCTACTCAACAGTAAAACCGAAACCGATTTAGAAATATACAAAGATCAACGAAAAAAGGTGAAAAATATGGCATTACAATCAAAGCAGAAGTGATGGAGAGAATGATGAGAAAAACTAGAAAAAGACAGCAAAGGAAACCAAAAGCTGTTCTACAAAACAATCAAAAGCTTACGAAAGTATGAGAATGTGGCAATGAAAACAATTAAAAACCAAGAAGTGAAGCTATTTACAGAAGAAAGACACATTATGAACAGGTGGAAAGGAAACCAGAAGCTGTTCTACCAAACAATCAAAAGCTTACATAACGATCAGAATGTGGCAATGAAGACAATTAAAAACAAATAGGTGAAACTACTTACAGAAAAAAAGCCACATTATGAATAGATTAAAAGAATATTTTGAAAATTTACTCGATAAAGGAAAGAATAATAATAATAATAATAATAATAATAATAATATTTATTAGCAGGAAGCTACATACATATTCCAAAAAATAAATACAGATCAAGTAAATAACAACAAAAAATAAAAATAAAACACAAATAGCAAAAATATTTTTCACCCTACAATCTTTAGCGCTATTTACAGGTCAATTTGACAAACATACTCCCTCATCTTTGCTTTATAGAGATGAATATTAGATGCTTCCCTTATTTCACATGGCATCCCATTGTATATTTTCAATTCCCTCGAATAGAAAGATTTTTTTTGCTTTGTCGGTCCTAAACCCCTCAACATAAAAATGAGACACTTGCCTTGTTTCATATCCATGAACATTGCTTACATATTTTAGATTTTTTATAGTGTATTCTGGCAGATTTCCCATTTTCATGTTCTGTACAAAAAGAAGAGCTTTATACGTTTATTCTCTGCTTTACGTTCATGAATCTTAATACCTGAAGCATATCCCTGATATGTGTATATTTGTTCACTTTAGTATGATACGCATGGCTTTATTTTGAATGACAATCATGATAAGATGAAAGGTACCAAAATACAGGAGGAGCTTGGCATAGATTCACTGGGTAAATTCGTAACAGAGACAACTGCAATAGTGGGGAAATCTCCGTACGATGCCAGTAAAGAAAATCTGGGAAACGTGAACACTAGGAAAAATGAAGAGAAGAAGACCAAAAGAGGCATGGGATAGTGCAATAGGGAAAATACTAAAGAAGAAACGAAAATCGTGGGGTGAGGCTAGACAGATATCAATGAATAGGAACGAATGGAATGAGTTTACAAATAAATAGCATTTTACACCCCTACACCCATTTGGGTATACCTGGGGTCTTAGATTATATATTATTATTTGCTATTTAACTTCTACTATAGCTTCTGAAGGATTGTAATTATTTTTTAAGGAGAAAAATATTAAAAATTAGAGAATAATTACAAAACTATTATTTACTATTTAACTATAACTTCTGAAGCATTACTGTCTAATACTTATTATTATAACAAACAGTAATGTCGAAAAGTAAAGTTAGTGGAAGAGACTACATATTGTTACGAGAGCAATTATTATTTTTTATTACTAACTATAAGGAGTTTTGAAAGTTTGTACGTATTGAATAATCGATTATTTTCCACATGCATTCGGTTCAGCTATTCATCATAAGTTCCTTACTTACTGTCGAAATGCATAATGTTCGTGGTGCCGAGTGCCCATTAAAACATTTAGGAAACGTTAATTCTTTCCGAAATTTCACGTCAACAACCAATATATTCTACGGGCGCAATATATCATTCCGGAGCACTTGAACTCTTGACCACATCCATCCTCCCGACGCACGTGATGATTCCTCCTAATTTTCCGTCGATTTTCGAGAGGTGGAGAGGTCTGTGGCCCGCAAGCCAGCAGCAATAAATAAGGCCGACGGTCGTCCGCCTCCCCGGCGCTATTACTATTTACACTCGTGTAAATCAATTTATCTCCGGTTTAATTACCGATAAGTCGCGCCCCCAGGCGGCATGCGTGCGCCCGCGCTCGTCTTGGGCCCCATGACTTATGCCTTCATTGTTTCACATGGACATTTTTCCGCGGTTATTTATCGGTTTTCAACACCTATCTCTGCAGACGCGCCACCACCGAGCGATTTAAGGCGGATAGACTTGAATCTTATGCTAGCAGAGAAACATGAAGGTACGGGTCTTTTCAAGCACATTTATTTATAACCGGAAACTTGAAAAATTGTGTCGTAAATAAAACCATACCAAGATGTAATTAATTAATAATCATTTGTTTAACAAGGCACTAAAGTTGAAATTTTAACAAGAATGTGAATATTATAAGCTGGGGCGATATTAACATTTGATGACAACAGATTTATGGTTAACAAATAGGTTATGGTGATTATATCGTGCGCATACAAGAAAAAGTGACAGTCAAAATATTAGATAAACAATGAAATGACCAGGCATTATAAATTTCGTACTATTATCAGTGTTTTTTTTTATAAACAAGTGAACCATGATACCACTTTATAAAAAAAATCAAAAACAGAAAATGATGATGATTACAGAAACAATCAAATCAGAAATTTTTACCAAGGAGTAAAAAAGGAAAAGAAAGGCATAGACAAAAACCAGTAGGATACAGAAATAAGGAAGGGCAAACACTATACGGCGAAAAAGAAGTATTAAATCGGTGGAAGAAATACTTTCATGAAATGCTTAACAAGTACACAAACATCCGTGGAAGAAGAAGAAACAAGGTACATGCAAGAGGAAGAAACGCCAGAACCGTCAGAAGAAGAAATAAATGACATAATAAACGAATTAAAGAACAACAAAAGCCCTGGGAGGGATGGCATAACTGCCGAAATACTAAAACATGGAGGCCCAACAGTCGCAAGTCAAATACATTCACTATACACTGAGATATGGATGAAGGAGAAAATCCCAAAAGAATGGACGAAAGCAATAATAACACCGCTTCACAAAAAAAGGAGGTAAAAGTGACTGCCATAACTTCAGAGGTATTTCCCTACTGAATGTTACGTACAAAATACTGGCTACACATTTAAAGAACGAATTGAATAAAGAAGTGGAAATGAAATTATCGAATATCAAGCAGGCTTTTGGAAAGGGAGAAGTACAGCAGATCAAATATATACACTTAGGGAAATACAAGCTGAGCACAATATACCAACAGTCGTCCTCTTCGTTGACTTCGAACAAGCCTACAACAAAGTAAAATAGACAGAAGTATACAAGGCGCTGCACCAATCTACATTCGCAGATGATATAGCGGTAGTTACAAAAAAAAGAAGTACTTGTTGGGATTATCCAGAGGCTTGCAAACAAAGCAAGGGAAGTGTGGCTAATTATCAACTAAAGCAAATCTAAATACATGTAGTGCACAAACTAGGAATACAGGAGAGGACGAAATCTGAAGGTGAAAATGACTAATGGGCAGGAATATAAATTCGAAGAAGTGGAAACATTCAAATGTTTGGGATCCACATTCACAAGAAAACCGGTTACAGAAGTTGAAATTAAAGCAAGGATAATGGCAGGAAATAGATGTTTAATGGTACTAAACAAAATTCTACAAACAAGAAAATCTCCCAGAACGCAAACATAAGAATCTCGAAAATCTATACAATGACCTCATTGAGTCTTCCATATCCCGATCTAATATGAATCAATTTTTCGATAGATTTTTAGTTCTTCGATTATTGATTTGCAATAAATTTGGGAATAAGGATTTTAAATATGTTTGCTGGATCAGAAAATGATACATTTTGCCCTGTTAATAGGTAGATTTTTATCACAGGTTCCTAATGATCCAATTTTAACTTTGCAACAAGTTGAAAGGTCCCATGTTGAAAAATTAGAACCTAGTAACAGTATAGACCTAAAAATTGAAAAAATGTTACATGCAACCTTGTAACACTAAGCCAACGATATGTAGTTACAAGATAAGATAAAATTATAGACCTTTCAAGTAAATATTGAGAATTTACTCTTCAGGAAGTTGAATATCTAAAATATAGGTATGATTTTTGTGAAAGCAAATCTAGAGAATATTTAGTTTTGAAGATTTTGGGTTTTATATTAAATATAGTTATGTTTACTGCTGTAAATACATTAGATAATGATCAATTAAGAATCCGTTTGATTGTGCGAAAAGTAAGTACTTAATTATAGAATAATGTAGTTTTTTATCGTGTTTCTTATTTTCAATTAAATTATTTTCACTGCTCTCACTATAAATATTTAAGAAAATTGTTAAATGTATTAATATACCAATGGACAGTGAAATTTCGGACCAGGAGAGATCATAACTTACATTCCCGTGATCTTTTTATGTTAATAGTAATGGTCATAATGGTGGAGTCGCCGGGTATTTAGGGTAGGTATTTTTTAATATTTTGTAAGAATGATCCAAAGTGTAGTTAATACACATTTAGTTAGTTACAAAATTCATAATTGCTCAATTAATTTAATGATGAAATAATGATATATCTAAGGAAAGACTATGTTACTCAAATAATATATGTAATTTTAAATAATTATACTTATTTATGATTAATGGAAACTAATGTTGGGTCTTTTGTACGTAACATTTGTTTAACTCTGAACATAGTCAATACAACGTCCCTATGTTCAATATTTAAAAACCCAGGTCAATGCGTGGTTGTAATCAAGTGACCAAGGTAACGTCAAAATAACTATTTGATGGGTTATCAAAATAAATAGAATGTTAAAATGTTAAAAATTGTTCCCATTGATGGAATTGGTCTATTGCAATAAGCGAAAAAACGTCACGCACATTTCTTATGGTTTGATTTACATGGTATATATGCATTCTTTGTAAAATTTTCTTTTGTTAAACACATTTCTTTAATGTATTTTTGTACAATCATAGTTCAAACAACTTGACAATTCTATTTATTTTGATAACCCATCAAATAGTTATTTTGACGTTACCTTGGTCACTTGATAACAAATACGCATTTACCTGTGTTTTTTTTTTTTAATTGAACATAGGGACGTTGTATTGACTATGTTCAGAGTTAAAAAAATGTCACGGTATACTTGGAATGATATTTGGAGAAAAAATAAAGACTAGCATGATAAGGTACATCAATGGAATCATCGATAACTGCTTTGAACCTGTTCATGGTAAAATCCATGCAAGGTACATGAACATATACATGCTAAAATCTGACATTACAAATTTAGTAGAATAAAAAAAATATTTTGAAAAACTATAAAATGGAATCACCGATAACTGGTTTGAACCAATAAAAGGCAAAAACCACCAAACTATGATGACATTTTTAAATTGACTACTTTCAGTATAAAATAAATATTATTTTATATTAATAACGATATCCATATTTATATTATAAAAGAATAGGTACAAATATCTCGTATTGTCAATAAAACAAGTAGCTAAATCTATAATTATAATTTTATGGTTTTCATGGTATGGAAATTTAAAAAAAATAACAAAAATATCCAGTAAACCTTATTGATATTCGAGTTCAGGAAATTAAAAAAAAAATACACCCACGAAATCTATTTAAATAAAAATGATAATTCCTTACATAGGTAATTACTTATATTTGAACAAAAAATAATTGAGAAACTATAAAAAAATAACTGGTTCTGGAAATAACACAACTTGCATGAATATGCAAGAACATGTTGAAAATTCTAGACACATACCTACCTGTAGCATTTACAAATGTCGTATTGGGAAACATCGAAAAATGCAAACTCAAAGAAATTTCAACATGTTAAGAAATGTTTTATGAAAGTTCATATTTCGGCAAAATTAATAAGTGAAGATAATCCATAAGTTTGAAAACCCTTCAAATTTCAATAAAATATCATAAAAGTTACATAGCTTTGGTGACCGCAGTTTATAGATGTTTTATAACTCATATAAGTAAGACACAATTTACCTTTAAAATAATCTTAGGTAAACTGTATACTGTGTATTTTACATTACATTGTGTACCTATGCATTGTATATCTACAGTAGATGATAATTTCAAAATGTCGAATTATCGAAATGTCAAATTATCGAAATGTACATTTGGTGATATAAATGTTTGTTGTGAAATAGGAAATTGGGAAAATTATGCAATTAGCATAATATATCCACATATACGGACTTTTTCAAAAATAATCTAAATTCAGTCGAAGGAGACTTGAAAATATTCGCAGATATTTTAAAAATCTATACGAATTTCTATATTGAAAAGGTTTGTTACCCAAACAATTTACAAGATTCTGTACCTAATCTTTTAGCAAGATTTAACTCAGTCGTACTACTTATACTACCTTATTATAAAAATACTAATATATTATAGTATTATATACACTGCCAGTAATTACCACCACCAACTGCAGTAATTGCCATGCTGGATTTAAATCCGAAAGTGCAGCAAAGGAAAACAGATTTTCGATGTATAGTTTTGAGTTAAAATGAATAATGAGTTTACCAGATTAAAATTATATACAAAATTTGATGTGGCTACTACGTGGTCTAACTGTGAAAATTGGCATATCTGTACTGTGTGATGGACCAAAAATGGAAGAAAAGAAAATAACTTGCTTCCAATTATCTGCTTTAAAGCACGCTAACTGTAGAGTTACATTACATTTTTAATTGTAATTGTATTGGACTGAACAAACAGTGAAAACCAAGGATTACTTAAAAAAACAATTTTTATTTAAATATATGATTTATTTTAAAAAAAATCACTTGAAATCATTATTTAAATCAATTGATTATTTAAAAAAAATGGATTCGAAGCCTGTCCCGAATCATGTTAATATTAGATATTCTATATAAAAAGTCAACATTAACAAATTTCTCTGTAAACGAAGTCTTATATGATAATATATTTTTTGAGAAAGTACACAGCAGAAACTAGTTTTAACCTTTTGAAACCAGTTTTTGTCTAACAGTCAAATTTGAATTTTTTTAACGAAATTTCCATTTTATTTGTCTATTTAAAAGTGAATATTTGATTTTGCTTCTTGAGTTTTTTAATATTTCTGTTTTCAATTAGTTACCACATTTAATCTGTCGTCCAGTTCTTTGTTTTTCGATCATGCTTCTCTATCTTCGTAATGTCATCATAAAATGTATTCAGGATGTATCAGGACTCAATTCATCTGGCAATTTAAAAAAAACGGAGATTTGAATTTCATTTGTCTATTTAAATGTGAATATTTGTTATTGTTTTTTCAGTTTTTTAATGTTTCCAATATTTAATTAATTACCATGTTTCATCTGTCGTCTAGTTCTTCCTCTTTCGGTCATTTTTCTTTATCTTCGTAACATCATCATAAAATTCGGGATATATCAGCAGAGTTCTCCGCCTCTCTTCAGATGGCGGTTTCATACAGGTTTTCAATGATTTCTGTTTTGTATTCTACAGAATAATACTAAAGCTACTACCAGTTGATTATATGCATAGAATCAATATTGTTAATATAAATAATCAAAAAATGATTTTTTTTTCACGAAATTTAGATTTTGAACACAAAATTTAAATTTATTCAAACTTTTGAAATTTATAATTTATATTTTATTTTGAACATATCGTACATATTTGTAAACAGTAAGAGGATTCCTAAACGTTTGATTTTATGGAAATCTGAAAAACATTTTGCACCATTACAATACTTAATCTATAGTCATTTTTTTAATGTGAGTAACCAAATCTAGTATCATTAAGTGACTTGCTTTTGGAATAGAAAAAATCCGTTTATAGGTAGGTATATTACGTATGACAAAGTGAAAGTATGTTTATAAATCATTGACTGCAGTTTAAATAAAATTCCGTATAAGAATTGATGTTAGTCTAAGAGAGAACAATTAGCTGAAGTATACCAAATAGTTAACAAGACCATTGATCATTCTCTGGTATCGTTTATGTCTGCTTGTTTGACAAACACCATCAAGGTGTCGTTTTATGTTGTAAAAAACGACTGTGTGAACTTTTTGTCCAAACATTTACGTGTACCTTTTAGATAACAATGCGATAATAACCGCGGTCGCCCCCCAAGTCCGTGCGGTCAGCGAGCGGCCATCCAGCGAAGCCCCTGATTGATAAATGGCCCCGTCAAAAATACTAATTGTAATTTAGAAACTTCATCACGTGCGAGGCGCGTTATTGTTTCTACAGATCGTATCGATTTCACGTGACGTCTGTATATCATTTTATTTATTTGTTTCTCCTTTTCACCACACCATTATTACCCGTTTTCGATTACGTTCCCAGCTCTCGCATGCGAGCCGACCGTCCACCCATTGTTCCCTGCCCGTGGTAGTCCAACATTAATATTGGGCTTTCGGAATCCGCCCGTGTAGATCCGTATCTCCGACCCGGGGATCTCCTCGGACATTACGATATTGCACGATACCTTCACCATTGTCTTGTACCGGCGCCGGCCAAGCACCGGTCGCTACCCGAATAATTAATCGACGCGATGATGGAAATCGTGTACCTGCAATGCTTCCAGGAACGCAACGCGGCCGAAAGGAACGGACCTTCGAAGAGCTAAACGGTGTTGAATGGGGAGATTCATCATCTAATTGATAGCCCCGAGACTGCGGTGAAGGCTTGGCACGTCGCGCCGGTACGATACCGTGCGGTAATCGCTGCGGTCGAGTGATATATTCGTGGGGGCGTGAAAAAGCGAAACAGGCCAAACCGCAGCTCGTGAGACGTGAGCTAGGTGGAGTAATTTCCTGTAATCGCGTTAACACTCGGGGGAATGAATCGGGGTGGTTAACGTAAGTGCTCCAATTACCAAGGTGGAATTGGATCTTTATAGCGAGCGTGCGGTAAATAATTTCATGGAGCCTAACGTGTGATTTCGTGATGTTTACGATGTGTCAGATCGCTAATGCCTCTTTTTAAGAGATCTAATGATATCCTACCAGCTAACCGATTCCCTTGTAATATTCACATTTTGTTTCTACTGCGGAATGGAATAGATTACACCATTGGGCATTCAAATATTAATTATTTACGTGACTACATGTATACTGGTACACGAGATGGCCGTGACAGCAGCAAGTAAACACAGCCAAAACCAGTGAGCAAACAGCACGAAAATCCATCCCATAAAAGAAAATCATAAGCAGAAAGTGAGAAAGAAGTAGTAGCAAAGAGAGGAAAAAGAGGAAAAGCCGTAGGAAGGAACAGAGAAAATAAAACAAATCTAAGTGAGGTCAGAGCAGTGGTAAGGTTAGAGTTAGAGGAAAGTAACGTTAGAGCCCTCTTGAAAAACTTGAAGAAGAGATGGATACATAGCGGCAAATGAGAACAGCATAGTGCTAAATAACATAAACCTCAGAAATCTCAGCAAAGGAAACCTAAGAGAAGAACCTAATACAAGATTTTATAAAAGATCAACTCGAAGAAGAAGTACGAGTAAAGGAGGCGATAGCAATAAACGATAGAATAACGATAGCTAAACTACAGAACTGGACAAAAAAAGGCAGTTATAATGAAATAAAAAAAATGGGACAAATGTATATATCGACAACGAACTAACAATGAAAGAAGCAATGAAACAAATAAGAAAAAGGGCAATGGAGGAAAAGCTGAGAGGTAGGAATGCTAAAGTAGGATACCAAAAGCTTAAAATGGACGAGAAAACGAATTAAAAGCTAAAGTAACAAAAAACTAATGAAGAAAACAACAATATGTAAAATAAATCAAAGGAAGAGAAGGAGAAATAAGCAACTAATAAAAATAGGTACATGGAACATAAGAATAATGCTGCAACCAGGAAAAATGTGCGAAATAGCATAAGAAATAATAAATTACAACATTGACATTGCAGCAATACAAAAAATAAGGTGAAAGGAATCGGAAGAAGTTAACATTTATATATAACATTTATATAAAATTTATACTACACTATTCAGAAGAATAAAAACAAGGAATAAATGGAGTAGGCTTCATAATAAACAATAAACATAAGGTAATAGAATATTAACCAATGAACTCAAGGGCAACATATCTAAGACTAAACACAAACCCGTACAACACAACGAAGTTGGTTTAAGCACCAACAGAAAACAGCAAGGAAGAGGACAAAGATGGCAGTTACGAGCAAATAGAGGAAACAATACAAAAAATACCTAAACAAAACACATTTGAGGTAGGGTGGCACCACTGGGGAAGGGACTGAGGAAGGGGGGCTGAAGTGACACATAGAATGTACAACAGTTAATGACAGAATAATAAACAAGTGTTAATGTAACGTGTTAAGTTAACGTGTAAGTTATTATAACCACAAATCATTCCACAAATCATTACATACATTTATACTGGTAGGTGATTTTAACGTAAAAATGATCAAAGAAGAACTCAATAAAGATAAGTAGCAGGTAAAGAAACCCTATATGAAACAACAAACAGCAGTAGAAAAAGACCATGCAACTTGGCAGCAGCACACGGTCTAATGATAGTCAGCACAAATTTCAAACATACGATGGCTGATCAAAAAGTTCCTGTACTTATTTCATATAAATTTATTGGTAATAGATAAACATTACAAAACTAAATCCCCTTCAAAGTACTCTCCTTGGGTAGATATGCATTTTTCTCAACGCCGCTTCCACTGCAGGAAGGCCCTCTGAAAGTCTTCTTCCGAAATGCTATTCAGTTCCTCCAGCGATTTTTTTTATTGCTTCAACATCATCAAATCGCTCTCATTTCATGGGCCTCTTTATTTTCGGAAACAAAAAAAAGTCTGCTGGAGCCAGATCGGGTGAGTAGGGAGGCTGTTGGATAACTGTCATTGCATTTTTGGTGCAAAAATCGCGAATGAGCAGCAAGGAATGAACAGGGGCGTTGTCATGGTGCAACACCCATTCCCCACTTTCCCACAGCTTTGGCCTCTTCTTTATCACAGCTTCACGCACATGTCTTAGGTTTCAAGGGCTTAGGTTTCACCTCTTGGAAGAAATTCGTGGTAGACGACGCCCTTCCAATCAAAGAAAACAGTAAGCATGACTTCCACGTTGGATTTCACTTGGTGAGCTTATTTTGGTCGCGGGGAGGTGCGAGTCTTCCATTGTGATGATTTGGTCTTTCTCTCTAGGTCGTACCCATACACCCGCGATGTTTCATCGCCAGTAATAATGGTTATCAAGAAGTTTTCATCGCCATTTGCCGTTTCAAGATGTTCTTCACACACCTGAACTCTGCGTTGTTTTTGATCTTCGGTCATCAACTTTGGGACAAACTTTGCCGCTACTTGACGCATGTGTAGTTTTTCTGTTAAAATTTGTTGACATGAACCGAATGAAATGTTGCATTCCTCTGCCATTTCCCGAAGGTTAAACAACGATTTGAACGAACGAAGTCATTCACTTGGGCCACATGATCGTCGTCAGTCCAAACTGACGGGCGTCCTAAACGAGGATCGTCTTCTGTTGATGTGCGGCCTACTTTGAACCTCTTGAACCATTCGTGACACTTCGAACGACTCAAACAGTAATCCCCAAAAGCCGCTTGTAACGTGTGAAAAGTTTCGGTAACAGTTTTCCCCAACTTCATTCAGAACTTGATGCAAACGCGTTGCTCTTGTTTTCCTTCCATCACAAAAAAGCACAAAGTCGCCGAACACAAAAATGTCGGTTTACTAAAATAACTGTAACTCTGCTTTTGAACAACCTATTGACGATCTGCAAAAGCTGCTGAACTCAGGGAGAACCCCTCTACACAATGCCAACCGCGTTTTTCTCCTTTGCTTCGTTGGCGCGCTATTCTAATCTAAAAGTCCCGGAACTTTTTGATCAGACCTCGTAAGAGAGAACATAAAGCCACATGGAAATCACCAGGAGGAGGATACGAAAACCAGATTGACCACGTACTCTAATCCAAAAAGCGTCAAACAATAGTACAAGACGTGAAGTCAACACGAAAACCATGCGCAGACTCGGATTACTACATGGTGGTAACAACAATCAATCAAAAACAGATAACATGAAGAAGACCCCGAATATAAAATTTAAAATGGAATCTACAAGAATTAAACAACGAGGAAACAAAACGGAAATATGTGCACGATTTTAACAGAGAAATAGAGAAAATACACAAATCATGAAATATAGAAAGCAAATGGAACCAACTAAAAGCATGCTTAAACACAGCCGCAAACAATATATCGTCGGATTACAAGTGAAATCAATTAAGTCAAAAATTATCAAATGTAAGAAACTGCAATTCAAGTTATATATTCTGTTATCTTTCCTATTCAGTCATTTAATGAGTTAAGAATTTGGAAGTTGGGCTACAGGACCCTTTACTTTGTCCCTACTGAGCCTGAGATTTGTTACAATTTAGTAAACCGTCAAAATAAAACTTAAAACTAAAAACAGCCAAAAATTGACTTAGTGTATTTCACTTGTAAGCCGACGATATTGGGAAAAGAACAAAAGGAAGAAAGGAAGGACTGGTGGAACTCGAAATGCAAATAATACGTAAAAGATAAGAGACAAGCATAGTTAGACTACACAGATAAACCAAATGAAGAAAAACAGAAAGGCATACAATGACAAAAGACAGGCAGCTAATAGAGTAACGAGAAAAGAAAAGAGCGAATGAATAAACTAACAACAAAGGATGGTAGAAAGTGAAAATACCAGAAACAACACGAGAAAATTCTACAAACAAATCAAAACACACAACATGAACTAAAGGAAAACAATTACTGGGGGGAATAAAGAACAAGCACGGTAAAATGGCAGAAAGCGAGAAGGAAGAGAAGGAAGTATGGAGAGAATACTTTAAGGAAATGTTGTCGGTGAATGAAAGAACATCAGAAAACGACCAAAGCCTACTCTGAATATAATAGTATCAGACAAATACCTAGACAAACCAACATACCAAGAAGTACAAGATATAATAAGACATTTAAAAAATGGGAAGGCTCCAGGGAAGGGCAATATAACCAACGAAATTATCTATAAATCTATAAATAAAACACAATTGGTGCGAGTTTCACAAAATATTTAATGTTGTACTGCGACAATCACGTTTTCATCAGCCTGATGAAGCCATTGCGTGGCGAAACAATTAATCTACACATACATGGGCAGTAGGTACTGTTGTCATTCTTCAAAGATGATTCAAAAGTTCCAAAGTCTTAATCAGAGACTAGATGGGAAGCACATGCCACAAGTGCAATGCTTGATAGTTATAATGGAATAATTTCTGCATTGCATCAGCTGCATATTGATACTACAGAGAAAGGCGAAACTAGAAATCAAGCCATAAATATTTTGAATAAAATGGAGGCGTCTGAATTAATGGAAATGCAATATTTGTAGAGTTACTTGCTGGATGAATTTCACAAGACTAGTCAATCACTGCAAGGCCCCCAAATTAGTCTAGATGAACTATGTAGAAAATTGTATACTTCACTTTCGAGTTTTGTTAAAGGTTCTAGGAATATGTTTGATCATTTTGAAGAAAAAGCAAAGTCAAAATTGCCTGATGTTGATTACAATAAAAGCATTTATAGAAGAAGGCATATCAATGATGATGAAGATGTGCTTTAGAGAACCTTAATCAAGAGACAAGTTCAGAATCAAAACATTTATACACATGTCATGGATGCATTAGAGTAAAGTCTGGTACAGAAGGCCCTCAGTATACAATGATGCTGCAAAATAGTTTTCATTCCTAACAAATTTAGAAGCTACAGAAGAAGAGCTTGGTGAAGGAGTTAGTGCTTTATGGCAAACATATCTTGAAGATCTTGAAGAGTTCATGTGGACATGAATTTTGTAGGAGAAGTCAAGAATTTACATCAATATATTTAGACATAGTCAAGCCTATGGTTGAGCGGGATATGATAGTCTGATACTTCAGGATCTGTATAGGGCAATATTTAACGATCTTGTCCAATCAGCATTTCCTAATGTAGAAGCAATTTTGAGATTGTTTCTTACTATGATGGTTGCAAATTGCTCTGGAGAAAGATATTATTCTCAGCTCAAGAGGATAAAAACGAATTTAGAACAACAATGACTCAATATAAATTATGTTACCTCAGTCTCACGTGCATAGAAAGTCACAAACTAAGCAGTTTATCATTTGATGATGTCATCAGTGACTTTGCTCTGGCAAAGGCATGAAAGGCATAAGAAAATGCAAAGGCATGAAAAAGGCATAGCATGTATCAAGAGATTAGATAATAAGCCTTTGTAAATTGTGCCTTTCAAAATAACTTTTGTTTTTTTTAACAGAGTTTGCATTTTTAAGTTTGTTATGAATAAACATGATATTAAGTTTAAGATTTATTATTTCACTATCTATATACTTCTTCATTTATTGTATTTCATTTTAACCCTCTAGGTATCCGAAAATCATATTTGACACTAACATATAATATCTGGACTTACATGGGGCCTCCTTATATCTAGCTTACTAGCTTAGGGCCTTATCAAGTCTAAATCCGGCCCTGAGTATTTGTGCATAACGTACAATATGTTCCAAGGCCCCATATCCTGTTATTCTCAAAAGAGATATTCAACAATGCTGAAAAAATATTTTGCATCTGATATATATTTTACGTGACTTTTTATAAATTGATTTAATCATACGTTACGGTACCTGAAATTGCACCACTCGCCTGATAAATGCATACATTCGTCTTTAACTCCAGTTTATCTCTGAAAAATTCCCTGGCGATGTAAACCGGGGCCCCGCATGCCGAAGCGAGCGGACACCGCCTGAAAAATGCCTCCGACAAATATCCGAGCCGCGGCTCCAAAATGCCGAGAGTGTGCAAGAACAAATTGAGGCCGCGCGGCTCGGCGACATGCACTCTCGCACGCAGGCCATCGGGGGCCCCCCTTTTTTTCCCGCGGGCCCGTCCATAAGGCACAATCTCACCGCTCCCGCGAGATACCGCCGGGAAAAACGAGCGAAACATCGACCGGACCTCATATCTATGAATGCCACCGCCGTACACGGCAATCCACTTAACGGCCGTCTTGTACCTAGGCGAGTGGCAAAAAAGGCGATCTGCGGACGTGAGTCCGTTTGCGCGCCCTTTGTACTGCACCGATATCGCACTAATCAAAACACGGCCTTTTCGCAGGTCGTCACTGAACACCGCCAGTCGAGGCGTGTAATTGGAATAATTTAAATGTTTCGCGATCGTAAGCGTCCAGCAGAAACGACGACGCCGCGTGAAAACGTCCCTGGAATGCGTAAATACGGTGGAAATAAATGATTGCGATCGCGAGTTATGAAAAGTTTGTAAATTAGACTGTAAATATCACCACCTTATTCGGCAGTACATTAGTCCACTTTAGGTTGTACTGGATTGTTCGCCATAATTTTCTCTATGCCTAGTTTTTTGATCAAACATTCTACATCTTCTTACAGGCACTTACATGACCTTCTTACATGGACTTACAGACCCAAATAAAAATACATATTTTATTTTGTACAAAATTGATTTGCAACATAAAAATTGTGTATCAACAGAATTAAAAAAAAAACAGGATACACTGAATCGTGAACTAGCCTGAAATAATCATTAATAGAGTAAGGCTATTTGTCTACTTACAATGTAAAGGAGGTATGTTTTGTTTAAATGTAACAAAATTTCTTCTGATTTGTGATATCTCCGAGGATTTTTAAACATTTTTATACAAATATTGTGAGCGTATGTTTCAGTTATTGTTAATTTAAGCGTAGGAAACGTAAATTCAAAAATTTCGATAATTTTCCGGACAAAAATTGCTTTGTTATGACTGGGTAAACAACGCATGTTTTGAGTTAAAAAAAATTGTATTGTCTGCGACATATTTCGACACATAGTGTCTTCATCGGGCAGAATTAATTCATTCAGAATTCAAACTCAAAACATGCGTTATTTACCCAGTCATAATAATGGAGTTTAAAGTATCCCCCATATCTATTTTCATGTTAAAATTGCTTTGTATGTATCATTCTATTTTGTATCATGAAGAGCTTATCGATGTTTTTGCTTCTCTTCCAGAAAATAATCTCTAATCTTAATAGCAATTCATAACCCTCGTCTACAAATTTTGACGAATGTGTTGTCCCTGCAATTTGAATGCATTTTTGGGAAAGTATTCGCTATGCATTTGTTCGAAATGAAAAACAAAAGTAGTGTTGGAGCTCATTTTTTATTGGATTTTTTACATTTTATAGATTTTGCATAATTTACTTACAAAACACGTTCTGAGTTGAAGATAGGTTAGAAAAGTGTTACCCGTAACTATAATCTGAAATTTTAATCTAGTATTACCATAAAAAAGTTAAAAAATTTGCAAAATTTGAAATATCATAAGAAGCTGACGTGCTAGAACATTTTTTTTGGCGTTTCTGAAATCAGCGCAAAATTTTCTATTGGAAACGGCTATGGTTGTTTGTTTGTGGCTGGGATACATCTGTTTGGTTGTCTGCTTGTCTGGTATTTATTTGGTTCGTTGTCTGCTTCTCTGGAATTTATACGGTTAGTTGTCTGCTTGAATGGGATTTATTGGTTTTGTTGTTTGCTTGTCTGGGATTTATCTGTTTGTTTTTTTTTGTTTTTGCTTAGAATCTATTTGGTTGGTGGCCTATTTGACTGGTTCATGGTATGGTTGTCTGCTTGTCTGGAATTCATCTGGTTGGTTATCTGTTTGCCTGGGAATCATTGGTTTGGTTGTCTACTTCTCTAGGATGCATCTGGTTGGTTGTCTACTTGTCAAGGATTTGTCTCTTTGGATGTCTGCTTGCCTAGAATCTATCTAGTTAGTTGTCTAGGTCTGTTTAGTTGTCGGTTTGCCTGGAGTGCATCTGGTTGGTTGTCTGCTGATCTGGAAAGGTTCTTTTTTACCTTTGTTTTGTGATCTGTCCATTTTGATCATTTCTTTCCAATCATTCATCGTGTAAACATATCTATTTTTCTTGTCATGTGTTTAATAGCCGAATGCATGGAATCTCAATTCATGTAAGAATGGCCTAATTCCTCCAAGAATTTATTTTCGATGATTTTTATGTGGTGGTGTATTTGAACTACACAATGTAACATAGCAGCAACATTATGATTAAGGTTTTGACCACCGCAGGTATCAGAAAATAAGGAGATTTGCATTAACTTCTTCGAAAGATTTTCCATCAAGTACTGAAAAAGTTATGTTCCAATTTCTGATGAACCCATATGGCCATTATGTTCATTCCAGCAAAAACTGTACGCTTCATTATTTTTCCGTCCTCCATACATTGTCAGATTATAAACACACAGCTTTCTCTTTGTGATACGTCCGAAAAAGATAACTAAGCAACACTCAGTAAATGGAATGTTAGAGTTTGAAATGATTCTTTATCAGCAGCTTTCTTTTATTAATAAGTCGTAAATTAGGTAAAAAAACACACACAGTTTACTTTGTTAGTATCACTTAGATTTATTTAGTGATATATGAATCACAAAGTAGAGATGTCAGACGTTACTTATATAAGACTTAATTGATAAAAGAAGTCTGCTGCTGAAGAATCGTGTCATTCTACTGTAAACTGTAACATTCTATTTACGGAATGTTCTTCAGTTACCTTCTTCTGGTGATTTTTTTTTCCTAGCCTTCTACACTCATTTGGCATTATTATTTTTGATTCGCTACTAGCCGAGTCAAATTTCGAACAAATATAAGACTAATCATATTTTGTGAAAGAGGAAAGATATAATGTATTGGGTGCAAAATACTTTTCTATGAATATTCGAAGATACAGCACTTAGATACTCTGTACGAAGATTGTACTTTTGTTTCTTTCTTTCTTTCTTAGTCATTGACCCTTCATACCCTCTTGGGTGTCGGGGTTTTGCTCTACCGCTTGTAAATCTATCCACTGTTTTCTCTCTTTTGTTAGGTCCTTTGCCTATTTCCAGCTTTTACCTCTACTCTGTAGCATTTTAATGATCGTGTCATTCCACGTTTCTCTCGGTCTACCTTGTGACTTATTTTCGTCTGCATTTGCTTCCCATGCTTTCTTTACTTGCCTATCGCTGCCCATTTTGCTTATATGTCCAAACCATATTAGTTGCCCTTCTTCTATTTCTACAAAATTCTAAATACAATCGGTACGTCGACTCTTCTAATTTCCAGGATTTTGCCTCTTGAATCTGTACCTGAATATGTACCGACATCACTTACTTTGTCGTGTTAATGAGCCCAATAAAATATCAAATTGTAATTAATTAATTCTACAGAGTATAAAGTTCGATATATTTTAACAAATTGAATTTGTGAACATATGTACCTAAACATATTTAACTCATTTTAGGGACAAAAATTGTGTACACCAGTGTAATTAGCACAGTATATTATCATGAGGAAAGCTACAGTCAAATTTTTGAGATTCAATGAAAAAGTGCCGTGTGTTTATACCTCTTCAAATAACTTTCAGAAATAAAGAAAAACGAAATCGCTTTTGGATTTTGTCGAATATCTCCGGAAGTAAGCAGAATTTTCTGGTGTTCTCAACAGAATATTATTGACTCCTAAATTGCGCAACTTTTTTTTAAAATTTAACTGCCTTTGTAACTTTTACGGTTTTCGAGATCCTTATGCTGTTCAACCTTATCTTGGACACCCTGTATACAATATTTAATATTAAAATTATAATATTAAAAATATTTATAAAGGACACAAAAAGGACTATTAAGATATAGTACAATTGGTTTTCGATTTTTTTTTTTACACTTTTGCTAATGTTACACTTGTATTTACTCATTTGAGATACTTGTTATCGAAAATGCAAAAATCTGAATAGACCACATCTTCAGATTTTACAGAATTCAGAATTTCAGCCTATTGACAAATTGACATCCATTTTAGGTCATATTACCTAAGACCTAAAATAGGTGTCATTTTATTTGCACTATTAGTAAGTCAACGTTAGTAAGAAGTTCATTTTTTAAATAAAATCATTAAGAATACCTGTAAGTATTTATTATAAAATATGAACACCAACAAATGCTTTATCCCTAGTTGTTCCAAACTTTACGGTTTACGGTTTTCGAGATCCCCATGTTGTTCAACCTTATTTTGGGCACCCTATATACAATATTTAATATTACATACACCTCTTGTACCTTACCGTGTGTAGGAGTCAAGGCATAGGTTTCTCCATCCTGGTCTCTTTGCGTTCTAGCGCCTTGGCTATTTCTCCATTATAGTTCCTGTTTGGTCTTCCTCTTTTCCTTTCCGTGTCATATGTAAGTGCTGGTATGTACACGGTTTGAAATATTTTTGCCTTGGTCTTATTCGTGATTTCTTTCTTCCTTATAAAGCTCTTGTTTAATGCATAGTACGGTCTGTTTGCACTTGTTATTCTGTAAGTGATCAGAGCGAAGAGAGTGAAGATGAAACAAGCGAAGGAATAGCCATCTATAAATATTTATAGTCTTCAAGGGAAGAATGGACATCGTTGGACTACACATATGCCGGCAAGAGAAGCGCGCACAAGGCGAGAGAACACTGTTTTACATTTGCCTGGACTCAGAGGAGAAGCGAAAACTGTTCGATCCCCTCAACAAGCCTGGCATTTTGTATTTGATAATCAAATGTTAGAAATTATAGTCCTACGTACAAACGAAGAAATTTTTCGAAACCGCAGTGGTAACGTTCCCCAGAGCTATACAAAACCAATAGCTAAAACAGAATTGTTTGCCTTCATTGGACACTGGACAGTTATACCTTTCATGCGCACTTCACATATCAAATAGCAATTTAGAAGAACTTTGGTCAGCGACATATGGAAATGGAATTTTTCGTGCAACTATGTCCCAGCAAAGATTTAATTTTGTTGCTAATTGTCTAAGGTTTGATAGCATAAAAAAACAGAGCCGATAGAAAGTTAATAGATAAGTTTGCTCTAATTCGCGAATTGTGGGACATTTTCATCAATAGTCATAAATTGTACTACACCCATCATGAATACTGTACTATCGACGAACACTTCGTTGGATATCGAGGGAATTGTCCATTTAGAATTTATATGGCTAGCAAGCCAGATAAATATGAAAAGAAATAATGACGATGAATGATGCAATAACATTATACAGGGTGAGTCGGGAGGAACGGACCAAACTCCAGGGATGTATTGTACACGTAAAATGATTAAAAAAAAAACTCAAATGTTGTTATCCGATTTTAATTTGTTTTCAAGTGATAGTTTGTTGAAAAGTCGGATAAATACATTTTTATCCAGAGTTTTCTGATGTGGAAACCGTTGACGATATATTTCAACAGCAGTTTACAAAAACCATAGACAAACACCACATTTGCATATTAAAGATTTTAAACTATAACTTGAAAACAAATGAAGATCGGATAACAACACATTTTTAAAAATTATTTTCACGTGTACAATACAGTCCAAGAGTTTGGTCCGTTCCTCTCGACTCACCATGTATATGATTAATGTCATTCTATATGTTGGAAAAGTCACCACAGAACACAATGAATCAGTACCCAATTATTATGTTCGAGAACTTTCAAAACCGATACACCAAACAAATAAGAATATTGCGATTGATAATTGGTTCACATCAATTCCTCTTGCAGAACAACTGTCAAAACAGCATAAATTTTAACACTTATTGGGACTCAAAGGATAAACAAAAGGGAGATACCCCCTCGTTTCTTGCTAAGAAAGAAGTGTATTTGTTGTGGGTACTTCATTGTTTGCCTTCGACAAAAATAAAACCGTAGTGTCGTTCACGCCCCCAAAAAAAACAAAATTGTACTATTACTAACCACGTTGCATTCTGATTAATCTGTAAATACTGTTACAGGAAAACCCAACCTAATACACACGTGCAATGAAACAAAGAGTAGTACCCATACGTTCCATCAACTTTGCCATTCGTACACTGCTTCAAGAAAAAACAAACCTTGGTAAGAATATGGTTCAATATTCTTGATGCTAGTGGCATAAATTTATTGGTACTGTTTTCCCTCGCCAATCCCGAATGAAAGGAAACTAGAAGCAACAATAGAAAAACATTTCTGAAACATTTAGGAATGGCTCTTATTGAACCCCATTTACGGGTTTTTTAGAAATAACTACATTACAAAAACCATTACGTCAAACAATATCTGAAATATTGAAAATTGATGTGGTAAACCTAAAAGAAAATGTTCGAATAAATTTCGTATTTCGTATTGAAATGAAACACAATGAAACAAAGGGTGGTACCCATACGTTCCATCAACTTTGCCATTCGTACACTACTTCAAGAAAAACCAAACCTTGGTAACAATTTGGTTCAATATTCTTGATGCTAGTGGCATAAATGCATTAGTACTGTTTTCCCCCGCCAATCCTGAATGAATGGAAACTAGAAGCAACAGTAGAAAAACATTTCTCACACTTTTAGGAATGGCTCTTATTGAACCCCATTTACGGGTTTTTTTTAGAAATACAAAAACCATTACGTCAAACAATGTCTGAAATATTGAAAATAGATGTGGTAAACCTAAAAGAAAACGTTCCAATAAATTTCGTATTTCGTATTGAAATGAAACACAATTAAACAAAGGGTTGTACCCATACGTTCCATCAGCTTTGCCATTCGTACACTACTTCAAGAAAAAACAAACCTTGGTAAGAATATGGTTCAATATTCTTGATGCTAGTGGCATAAATGCATTGGTACTGTTTTCCCTCGCCAATCCTGAATGAAAGGAAACTAGAAGCAACAATAGAAAAACATTTCTCAAACATTTAGGAATGGCTCTTATTGAACCCCATTTGCGGCTTTTTAGAAATAACTACTTACCAAAAACCATTACGTCAAACAATATCTGAAATATTGAAAATTGATGCGGTAAACCTAAAAGAAAATGTTCCAATAAATTTGGTCAAACGTGTGCATTTGTGAAAGAGGAAAAGGTAGGTAAATCAATGTTACTTGTTCTAAATGCCATAGACTATATTACATCAAGCATAGAGCTAAAGTTGCGAATGTGCATTCGCAAAAAGCAAAAATGCTAAAGTGAGTTTTTTTAATAATAAAAAATCTATTTTTCTCTTCGATTAAAACTCAGAATTGACTTCCTTTAAAAAAAATTTACTCAAACATGACATTATAGAATGTGTTATTATTTTATGTTATTTATGAATATATAAATAAAATGTGACATTTTAATTTTCCGGAGTCATTATGTTTAAATAATCTACCAAAACGACATTTTTAAATTTTTTATTTGCTACTAGTTGAAAATTGTCAATAGGTATCTAAGATAGTAGTGTCCATATTACGCGTCGAAACATAAGTGTGATGTTCCAGGGATAAATGTGAGACATTTATACACAATGTATAATGGATGTAGGTATACAATAATTTATACATTTCCTGCCCATTATTAATATCCGATGAAATCCAAGTTTTACACACTGTTTCACCATCTCTAGTTTTACAGTTTATTGAAGCTATTGAAGACGAGAAACATTACACAAAATGCATTTTACATATTTTGGATTTATTTAGCACGTTTTCATCAGTTCAACCACGTTAAAATTACCGACCTAGGTGATTATACCTTTTACACACATACTTACATAAATACATAATCTGGCCACGTACGAACTGCGCCAATGGTCAAGGGTTGTCTTTGAATGGCTTTGAATGTCCATGAACGTTCTTTAACCTACTTTTCCCACTGTCATCCAACTGTTCTTTAAAATTTCACAAATGCCTTCATTCTATGTTTTTGTAAATCTACCTCTCCCTCTTTTTCCTACCGTTCTTGCTTCCCATATTCTCTTGGTCATCATTGTTTCCCTCGTTCTGTTGAGGTGCCCCAATCATCTGAGTTCATTTCCCCCGATTTTCTTCCTTATCGGTGCTACCTCTAGGTTCTTCCTAATATCTGTGTTTCTAATATGGTCCGTCTTTGAAACACCCTCCGTTCTTCTGAGGTATTTCATTTCGGCTGCTTGTATTGTACTATCTTGTTTATTATTTGCAACCCACGTTTCACTTCCATGTGTAAGTGTTGGAATGTACTATATCGCGCTAAACACCGCTATTTTTATTTTCCTTGTTATTTCTTTGCAGTTTAGGAACTTGCTTCTTAAGCAGTGGTATACTTTGGGGGCTGATGCTACTCTATCAGTTGTGTCTCCATGCTTCAATTCTCTTCTTTCTCTTCTATAATATTGCTCCTAGGTTTTTCCCTAGGAGCAGGAAAACCTACCTTACTTTTCTTCACCTTAATTTTTTTGATTGATACGTCTTATGCCATGAATTATGTATGCACTTTCTAGATTCTAGAATATGTGGATTTGGGTACGCTTTAAAACCATTTAATTTCCGATTATTTTTCATATCAAATTGTCAGATTTTCTGGCAAAAATGTATTTTTACGCTAGAAATCAAGCTTGTTGCTAAATTGATTTCAAATCCACCGGATTAAGAGCGATATTCGGCCAACAATATGAGTATTAGCCGAAGATGTGAGGTGCCTCACCTGTCAAGACAGAAAATTTCGTAAAATTTCGTCGAAAATTTCATAAATTAATTATATGAGTTCTGGCAGAGCTGGAAAAGTTCTGTTTGCAAGAATCTTGCACTAGCTACTGAAATTTTCTTTTGGTGGGGCAAAATTTAATTGCATTATTTTAAGTTTTTGAACCGAATTGCGGAAGAAATGCGACCAGGAACGCTGTTCATCCCACATCGGCGGTGCCGCTTCTGGTATCAACGAGCTCTCGATATCTTCATCGTTTCCCATCCGGGAATCCGTTTCTAGAGAGCACCATAAGCGGCTCGCGTATCCCCGTTTCATAAATATCGATACAGATAAAGGCACTTCTTTGTTGGCCATCTCGTGACAGTGGCAGGTCGGACTAACTAGTCGGCGCGGCGTATGCCCCAACAAAAGGAGGCTGCTGCGAGAGGGGGCCCCCTCTAACGCGCACATCACTAGGCCTTTGTCCTCGTTGCGTAACCGCGTATATGGGGCCCATTAGCCGGCCGCCGATCTCCATCACGCACCGAGGGGGCGGGGATGGCCCCCGGGCCCCCGGACGGTTTCGACAAACAGCCCCAAGGCGGACGCGTCCGTGCCGAGGCGATTTCACCAACACAAACACACACGTATGCATGGGGCCCGGTGGAGTGGTGGTGATGAATGAGGTGTTCCTTAGTAATGAAATTTTAAGTGGGATAAAAATTGGGCCTTTTGAATTCCGCTGTAATTAATGGAAAGTGAATAGCAATTATTGAACCACTCAGCGGACTCTTCACTTCCACCAGTTTCGAGCGCAGAAGTGGCGGAGCTGCCGTGCGATGAGATAATTGATATGGAAGTTTGTTGCCATAATTAATTTCGAGAGATGAGTTTTACATAATGAGAGGCAATACTGAGATTGCGTCTAATTTTGAAGCAATCTTTAGAAAATATTAGTACAAAACTTTTTATTTTGTTCGTCATGTACTATCATACTAACTGTATGTCATATATTACTTTATCTGCATCTATGCTCATTTATTCGTGCGATCGAACCAAGTAACTTTCATTTAAAACTTTTTTCCCCATCTTTAATAATTATGGAAATATCAGATTTTTTAGAAAAACGTGATTTTTAGTTTTCTTCTCAAACTTTTGAAAAAATTTCAATATATTCTGAACCAGCATACAAAACTGTGCAACATTGCCCATTTAACCAGATCTCTAGCTTTGAAGGTAAGAAAGATACCCATGGTAGCCTACTCGATTGGGAACACCCTGTCCAGCCCAGGATACCCAAAGATTCGCAGTCATCGATAAACAGTAGTTTCCATCACTCTAATGACAATTTCTAATTTTAGTTAAAGGTTTGGCTGTAATGTTTTTTAATTAACAAATTCTATTTATATTTTTTTAGAACTTACAGGAAATACGTTGCAAAGCCTCAAAATAAATTCTATAAATGATTGTTTCTCCAAATCCGGCTAATGATACTTAAACTGGAAATTGCATCGCTATATTGCAATTTTTTGGGTCAAATGTAGTGTGTTTTGCATTTCTATTCCTCTTTTGACAAATTAAATTAACTACTCACTACATAGTTGCCACAGTTACTGACAGAAAATCAATCAGTTTGTTCAATATGATTTAAATAAATCACAGACTTCTCTATTCTGAAAATAGCGTGAATACAATAGTATTCTCGAACAGAGATCCCCAAACTTTTTGGCAGAAGGGCCCTATATTAAGTTTTAAAATTATGCGCAGGTCTTACCCACTTTAACCTGTATCTAGGTATGTTATTGCTGGCTTCCTCCTATCATCTTCCTCAAGAAGTTCCTATAAAATACAATAATTATATCTACACCTAGAATCGTAGAACTGTAATGTATAATAAAATTTATTCAAATTGCAGGAAAATTTACGTAAATTGAAGAAAATTTATTGAAAATATCATTTATTTAAAAAAAAATCCGAAATTTTATTATTAGTTTTCTTAAACATTAAATTGTGTTTTGGTGGATATCACTTTGTGAAACATATTTGAATTATAGGAAAAATAAAACACTTGGTTGAGTTTCACTGTTTTTGTTAGATTTCTCTACGTTTCTCTATGTTTATATGTTAACTATATGTATATCGTTTTATATTTATAACTCTTGGAAATGCCTGTAAGGCAGAAACAATCGTAGAGAAACCTATAAAAATCAGTGAAAACTTCGTTGAGTTTTATGTTATCTTTATTTCTTAAACACATGATAAAAGCAATACAAAATAATCGTAGAAAATCAATTCAAATTATAGACATTTATGTAAATTGCGAGAAATGTATTTAAAATGAAGCAGAAAATATCAATCAAACATTAAGAAAACTGTAGTAAAAAAACATCGAAGAAAATGTATTGTTATTGCGGAAAATTAATCTAAAACATCAGAGGAACTAAAATTACTAGAAGTTTCAAATATATTAATCTGAAAATGAAAATTAACCAATGAGCAACGAAACTAAAGAGAAAATTGCAGTAAATTTAATTATAATATCAAAATGTACAAATAAATTAGCAAGTTACAGAAAAATATTTAAGAAATTGCCACAAAGTTTTATGGAATTTTCTGCAATATGCAATCAAAGTATCAAAACACTTAGAAAGTCCAGAATTCCCATCAAAATGTCAAAAGTTTTCTGATACTTTGAAATTTTGATTGAAATTTTTGTCTTTTTAACTCTTTTCATACCTTGATTGCATATTCCTGAAACGTATGGCATTATGAAGCCAAAAAAGTAAAAAATCAGAAATTGTTATTGAAATTGCAGAACACAGAAATAAATATACCAAACACTTTCAGGAATTTTAAAAATATTATCAGTGGAGCTTTATAACATTTCATAAACAGTTTAGAAATTCCCAAATAGTGTTATGGTGATCGAAAATTTCCAATATAACATAATATTAAAAAGAGTTCATACGTTTACAATGGTAAAAAAAAAAATTGTGAATATTTTTTTTCAGAAACTGCGAATATTATATTAGCCAGGTTACCATAAGTTACGAAAATAGTCATAAAATGTATTTTTTTTAATGTTTTAATGTACAAAATCCCTATAAAACTAGTTTCAGTATGTTCTTGAAATTTCCAGAAAACTGTGCGAAACTTTTATCAAATCTACAAAAGTTAGTAAATACAGGGTGTCCCAAGCAACTCGTTGGTTAAAAGTTTATGGGGTTCCAGATGAAATAAAAATTTGAAAACATTCACTCAGGCATGGCTCATAGTGATATAAAAAAAAGAACATATCATCGGCTTACAAGTGAAATAAACTAGGTCAATTTTAGGCTGTTTTCGGTTAAGTTTTAATTTGATATTTTGCTAAATTGTAACAAATCGCAGGCTCAATGGGGGTATAGTAAAGGGTCTTGCAGCCGAACTTCCAAATTCTTAACTCATTAAATGACTGAGTAGGAAAGGTAACAGCAGAATATAAAACTTTAATTGCAGTTTCTCACATTTTATTGTTTTTGACTGTAAGCGGACGATATGTACAGTAATAGTCACATAAATCTAGTACAGACATATTTGTTTAGTGTCATTTGTACCTACATCTTAGACAAGGTGTTTAGATTCATACTGATTCAGTAATATTGACATAATGTCAATACATTAGGTAGCATTTTCAAATTATTTCAAAAATATACGTAGTATGGCAAGAAAACCTAATAATATCGAAATAAATGCGCATTATTGCCAAGCTGGAAGAAGGGGACACCATCGGGCATGTGTAAAAAGAGATGCATATAAATAAATTCACTGTATTTATTATAAAGAAAAGGTGGGAAAATAAAGGAAGTTTAGATAGTAAACGCGGAGCTAGATTTGTAAGAATTGCCACGCAGAAGCAAGATAACAATTTAATCTTAACTTTAAGCAAGATAATCATTTTATCTTGCTCGCAGGAGCAAGATAAATCCGATTAGTGGAATATTTGAGAGTGCATCCATTCGAATCAACGAGAAAAGCTGTTCTAAAAATGTAGTTTCCGTGTTCTCGACAATCAGCAAGTCGTAGAATAAAAGAGAGCGAATTGTGATGTCGTGTAGCAGCAAATAAAAAATAATTTGAGTGAAGAAAGGAAGCAGGCGAGATTACTATATGCCTTATATCATATTAATTATGGACCAAAATATTGGTAAAATGTGGTCTTTTCTAATGAAAAAACCTTTCGATCTACAAATAATGGAGCGATTTGCGTTCATAGACCACCAAATACAAGATATGAAGAACGGTATATAAATAATAGTAATAGGCAAGGGAGATTTTCAATCAATATAAGGGTGTTGATCAGTTATCATAATACTGGAATATGTTATAATTGACGGAAGATTTAATTCAAGAAAATATATTAATATTTTAGATAATGTAATATTGCCATGTGTGCGACAAATATATCCCGAAAATAATTTCATTTTTCACTACGATTTTCCTCCTATTTATACAGCACACACATGTATCGAATGGTTTCAACAAAATAATGTGGAAGTTTTGCAGTAGGTTTCCAAAACCGCAGCCATTAACCCTATAGAAAACGTGTGGGCTGAGATGGCTAAGCATATGCCACTTATAAGGTTCATAAACGTAGATGAACTGTGGGGAATAATTGAAGATATACGGGACACGTTAATAGAACAGCCAGACTACTTTCGAAATCTTATATTGTCGATGCCGAGGCAATTAAGGGCTGTAATTGACGCAAATAGTGGAGCAATAAAGTATTAGCTTTATTTTTTATTTTTTTTAATATATACAGGGTGAGTCGGGAGGAATGGACCAAACTCCATGATTGTATTGTACACGTGAAAATAACTTTAAAAACATTAAACTTGTTATCCGTTTTTCATTTGTTAGTTAAAGTTTCAAGTCTTGAATATGCAAATATGGTCTATGGTTTTTGTAATGGGTGAGCTACAGCTGGTGTTGAAGGATATCGCCGATGGTTTCCACATCAGAAAACTCCTAATAAAATTGTATTTATCTGACATTTCAACAAACTGTTCAAAACTATAACTTGAAAACAAATGAAAATTGGATAACAACGTTTCAGTTCTTTAAATTTATTTTCACCTGTACAATACACTTCTGGAGTTTGGGTCGTTCCTCCCGACTCACCCTGTATATGTTTTACTTGATACTTAACTGATACTTTTACTGATACTTAATTAAAAGTCATTTGTACACCAAACAATTTTACATAATTGCGTAACTAGATCTAAATACTATGTTCTAGATTTATATGAATATGACTGTACATATTGCCGGGAAAAACGGAAGTGATCATTAACTTTGTTATTTTAAATGGAACACCCTGTATATTTTTACATATTCAGATTACTCTTTAATTCTGAACATATTTTATTAAGCTTATTGAGCACTTATCTTTAGTAGTTTTTGAGAAAAAAAAAGTTTGAATTTTTGTTGTAGTTTTTTACCCGGTGTACATTTCATAACCAGCCAGTTTATGAAATGTACACCGGGTATGTTACAAAATGCAAAAATCAGAATACTAATTTCTCCATATATTTTTACAGAAGTTACTAAAGCAACTTTAAATACTTATTTCGAATTTAACACATTTTGGATTATATAATAAATAATAAAGACTATTTTAGTGATTTAACTATATATAAATTTGGCATACTTGCTAAGTAATTATTAGATATTTACTATCATTAGAATACATCCCAATTTCTAGATTGTACAGAAATTTAATCTGGACTCATTAAATTTCTGCAGACTTGGCGGAGCGCATTATTGAATACGTTTTCAATGGATATCTACGTCTTTCGGAGCACACAGAATTGGGTGTCGAATGCTTCGGATGTTTGTATCGTTGAGTATTGTATTAATGGAAATTGTATTGCTGGGCGCCGGTATTACAGAATACACGTATCGATGGATATTTTGTCGATATATCGAAAAAAAGTGGGGATGATGATTGCAGAAATACATGTGGCAACGCTGCATTTCGCTGTCAGATCAGATGTTTGACTTTGACAAATAAATACTTTCTAAGCATGTAAAATGCAAAACAAATATATTAACCTTGTTTGTTAATGACACTGTTGTGTCCACCGGTGCACACTTGTGTTGTACTGTTTGTGTTTAAAACAATCTGGCTTAGTGTGGAGGCCTAGCAAACGACAGAACAGAATGTCAGGACAGAGGACATGAAGCAGTGATGGTGCTGGGAGGCTAGAGGTTATCCCCACAATGAGTTGTCCGAAAAGGGCAGTCAACAGAGTCACACGGGTCTGTGCGGAAACAATGACGGAAGGAAACCATGGCACCGGATTATTATAGGTGATAGTTGCACGTCGTAGCGATTTGGGTCTGATCTGCACCGTGATATCCTTGAAAGATTATTAATATTGAGTTACATGAAGACGCTACACCCTATGCTTCTTCCCTATGCTCTTCGAAGATTGTACCTACATGAACTTTATGTCGAGTTGATTGTTGTGAAGTGTACACGTGAAGTGTGTGAAGACGCTACACCCTATGCTTCTTCCCTATGCTCTTCGAAGATTGTACCTACATGAACTTTATGTCGAGTTGATTGTTGTGAAGTGTACACGTGAAGTGTTGTGAAGACGCTACACCAACTACATGAACTTTGTGTCGAGTTGCTTATTGTAAAGTGGACATGCCACGTCCAAAAACACATTATATTTGTACATGAAACTATTATGTAAGAAACAAATTGAATATCAACATTGTCACACCTTTTTTATCATATTTACATTTGTCCACTTCTGTGAGTAGTAATCCCGAGTTACGTTGTGTCGTTATTGGATAAACACTTGTATGACTGAATAAAATTAAATATCTTGGATAGATATTCATAACAAATTAAATTGCAAAACCCATTGTTGACAGTTAATTTGTGAAATGTCATATATGTACATGTTTCGTGGACATAAAAATTGTCTCTGCTTATTTGATGGCTATCTTTCTTTATATTTCGTTATTAATCGGTACTGTCCCTCTAAATTAAAGGTTAGCAGCTAATAGTTAATATCTGTTATATACTTCTTTGACTTACATTAAATAACTACGTTGCTTTTAAATAAGTTGCGGAAGAATTTAAAGAATTGTTCAATGAATTTTAACACTTAACTGTTAACTTCTAATTTAGAAGAACAATTTACATTAAAAAATAGAGTATTAAATAAAATTACACCGCCATAAAATGAGCAGTGACATTTCTTATGTCCGCCAGTTTTGTTTTTCAATTGCTAGGTTGCATGGCTTGCACTTTGTGAATGTTTTCTATCAACCCCCGCAATGAGTGGCCCAAGGGAGCACTCAACGGAGTCACACGAGTCTGTGCGGAAACAATGACGGAAGGAAACCATGGCACCGGATTATTATAGGTGACAGAGTAGTTGCACGTCGTAGCGATTTGGGCCTGATCTGCACCGTGATATTCGTGAAAGATTATTAATATTGAGTTACGTGAAGACGCTACACCAACTACATGATCTTCGAAGATTGTATCTACATGAAGTTTGTCACACCTTTTTTATCATATTTACATTTGTCCACTTCTGTGAGTACTAATCCCGAGTTTCGTTGTGTCGTTATTGGATAAACACTTGTATGACTGAATAAAATTAAATAACTTGGATAGATATTCATAACAAATTAAATTGCAAAACCCATTTGTTGACAGTTAATTTGTGAAATGTCATATATGTACATGTTTCGTGGACATAAAAATTGTCTCTGCTTATTTGTTGGCTATCTTTTTTTATATTTCGTTATTAATCGGTACTGTGCTTCTAAATTAAAGGTTAGCAGCTAATAGTTAATATTTGTTGAATACTTCTTTGACTTACATTAAATAAATACGTTCCTTTTAAATAAGTTGCGGAAAAATTTAAAGAATTGTTTAATGAATTTTAACACTTAACTGTTAACTTCTAATTTAGAAGAACAATTTACATTAAAAAATAGAGTATTAAATAAAATTACACCGCGATAAAATGAGCAGTGACATTTCTTATGTCCGCCAGTTTTGGGATGGGCATGGGATTATAATACTTTAAACTTTAATGTGATTGTTTTCCATCAATGCTTACATGTTTGTTATATTTTATTATTAGTTAAATTTTATTCTTTGAGCCAATCTATTAAGAAATTATTGTACTGTATTATGTAAATTGTCTATGATTTTTTATTAAGTGTAATATAATATTAATATAATAATCTAATAAAAAAATATGTTCAAGTGTTTTTTTTTTAAATTTAATGTGGATTAAATGCACCTGATAAATTTAAGCCCTATCTTACAGTCTCCTATTACCTATCTAAAAAAGGCAGTTATTCATTTGATACTATTGCGGGGACAGAAAACTAACCATCAATTAACCCTCGAGCGCACGAATGTCAAATATAGTAAAAGTAATAGTTTTCATTAATATTCTTTTATCGGTTTTAAATTTTATGTACCTTCCTGAAACATATTAAGCCATGTAATTAACAACGTTTTAAAGAAAATTAAATTTTACTTTTTGAGTGAGTAAGCATTTTGGTCCCACAGACCAACCGGGGGCTTTCATATGTAAAATAATGCGAAAATATAAATAAATACGAGCGAAGTTAAATTCATCTGTCCACAACTGGTTTTGATTAAAATTTTAATTCAAATCAATTACATCTTGCATTCAACGACTTGACATAAAGAGAGAAATCATCTTCTAACAGAGATTGTACTTTTGTATAATGGAAGTGGTAGTAAGCTTCTGATTTTAAAATACACTAAATGACTCTGTAATTTACATTTAAAGTTCATCCAATTCCTCGAATGCTGGTGTTAGTATTATCTTCATCGGCTTGCAAAACAGCTTCCTCAGCTTGGGCAGTTTTTGCTGTGCTTTGCCTACCTACCGTCTCTTGGTTAACATCTACTCGAGCTTTTCATCTTATATGCTGATCAAGTCTTTGCAAAACATTTTCAACTGAATATCTCCTGCATGATATTATGCAGCGCACCAAAATTTTTCGCAACATTTTCCAGAAAAAGCAGTCGTTTTCGAAAACGGTAATATTGGAAAACAGTATTCGTTTAAAACACAAATAATAATTATTAATATTTATTTATAATTATTATTATATTTAGCACTAATTATTCAAATTTCAATAGTAATAATTAAATGATTGATGGTATTGTTCGAAATTTTGGTACAGAAAACAGAAAATTTATAGTAATGATTCAAAATTTTCCTTCAGTCTTTGAAGTTACGGAGAATAAAATTTTTATTGTGACAGAAACAATTGAAAATTTGATTATAATAATTAAAATGTAAAAATTGTGATAGAAATAAAATAAACTTTGACAGTCATGCAGACAGAAATAATTTATTTTTAATAGATATATCTAAAATAAACTGAAATTAAAAACATTGATTGAAATTTTTGTAGGAATTATTAAAATATTGACAACGATATTAAAACCAATCAGTAATAATTTTGACACTGTTTTTTTTTTACGATTTTATAAATTTTCTACCGTCAATAATAGATATTATTTGCAAATTTTATTTTTTTCCCACTCATATTTTATTGATCATGTGATCATATTTTGACAGTTCGCCTTCAAATATTAAGAGATTTTTAACTTTTTTTAGAATTTTTTAAATTTAAAAGTCATAATAATTAAAATTTCATTAAAAAATCATATATTTTAAGTAACGTTTAAAGGGTTCGCTGATATTAAAACTTTAACAGTAATCATTACGTTTCTATAGTAATATTTAAAAAAAAACATGTAAATGGTTATAATTGTAATTTTGGCAGTAATAATTGAAGTTTGAACAGTAATCTTTGAAATGTTGACAGAAAGAAGTAATCTTCATAATTATATATATCGCACGCAAATAATGTAGCAACTGTTATTTTATATTAATGTTAATCGTATTAAGCTAAATTCTCAATAAGCTAAGTTTTTCATAGATAATTATCAATAGTGTGTTATATTTTATCTTTCTAATTCAAAAACGCACAATAAATATTGTAATGTAGACAATGCCGTTTTACATTTTAATAATATATTTGTCACATAAGAATATCTCTATGTTGAGCCCGGTAACTGAGACACCCTGTACCTATATATGACGTGCAAGCAAGCCCAAATGTGCCTATATAGTAATTAATGGAAAAAGTACCCAGATCATTGATTCGTAGACACAGGAATTTGTTGGTATTAAGTTGATTTCAAATTAATTAAATATTATTCATCGTCATTCGTAATATGCGTAAAAGGCATGTAGGGTTGCTAACCGGAAATGTGACATAAGTACTTGTAATATACTATCTCTATAAAAAAAAATGCAGGGCATGATAACATTTACATTACATTCACATTACTTTCAATGTATTATTCCTAATATGCTGATAGCAGTTTGCACATTTAGTTCATCTAACAACCCGTTCTTTTTCTGCAAGGGAACCAAAGTTATTATATTTGAATTAAAAGACTTTTTTTTTAATTTCCTAGTTCCTACACATTTTCCCAAAAAGTCCTTCCATTTCTTTAATTTTTGCACTTGCAAAATTGTTACAACAAAAATAGTTTTACAATTAGTAAGAGATTGGTACAAAGGTGAAGTTCCAAAAGTGAAGTTTATTTTAACAGTTTGATTTTTACTTTAAATCATAAGCGACCTAAAATGTCACAGTTTGACACTAGATATAAAAAATATATTGAAAGTGTTTTACAAAAATGCCACATCTCACTCTGACGCAGAAAGCTAGAGCGATTGTAAAGCTAGAATAAAATTGGTCTTCAGCTCCTGTGGTAAGACTAAACTTAAAACGGTATCTCCCTACCGTAAATCAAATAAATACCTAAATTGATTGATAACTCTAAAAAGCTTTAAATAACTATTAAGCATTAAGAGAGGTAAGTATCTTTTACCAGTCGAGGTCGAGTTTGCGCCCGAGCGACAGCGAGGGCTAGCAATAAAGACCGAGACTGGTCAAAACTTACCTCTCAAATTGCTTATAACTGTTTTTCCACTCCTGAAGTTGGTTTAATTGTTTGTGTTTGATTAATTTATTTTCGCAACATGAACCAAATGTCAGTACAGCTTTGGTTGCTAAGACTATTTTTCAAACAAAGTGTGAATGTCAGAAATTGCATTCGTTCAGTTGTAAAATGAATTCCAATGAAAACAAACAAGAAATGGCAATTGAAGAAGCTGCAGATGCTGTCTGTTCCTTCCTACTGCCGGAGAAGTCGAAGGGGTGTTATCAAAAGTGTTTTAAAGACTGGTGCCAGAGAAAGAACGCTATTGAAATTATTTTACTTACTTCCCTGAGGGAAGTAAGTGATTACATACTTCCCGTTGCTCATAGTAACCAAAGCTTTATCGGTAAGTGGTACTTACTTCCACTAAATCAATGTTATAACAGTGTACTTACCATGCAAGGAGTGGAAAAAAGATATTATTGCAAGGCGGAAAGACCGCAGGTCGATGCGAATAAAATATTGCTACTATTACTATTGTTGCATTAGTCTTCAAACTTTTTAAATAAGAGTATGGAGTAATGTCAAGTCTTGTCGTTGGATGCTAGATGCAATAAATAGAAATAAAAAATAGAATTTGAATCAAAAGCAGTTGTGGACAGATGAATTTACCTTCGCTCGTGATGGCATATTTAATATGCATAACCATAATTATTTTGTATATAAAACCCCCATTAACACAACGGTTGGTCTGTGGGACCAAAAATCTTAGTCACTCAAAAAGTAAAATTTGATTTTCTTTAAAAAGTCAATTACTAGGCTTAACTTGTTTTAGGAAGGTACATACAATTTAAAACCAATAAAAGAATATTAATGAAAACTATTACTTTTACTATATTGGACATTCGTGCGCTCAAGGGTTAATTGATGGTTAGTTTTCTGTCTCCGCAATAGTATCAAATGAATAACTGCCGGTTTTAGATAGGTAATCGGAGACTGTAAGATAGGGCTTAAATTTATCAGGTGCATCTAATCCACATTAAATTTAAAAAAAACACTTGAAAATATATATTTTTTTTAATTATTATAATAAATATAATAAATAATAAATATAACACAAGGCTTAAAAATCATAGACTATTTACATAATACAGTACAATAATTTCTTAATAGATTGGCTCAAAGAATAAAATTTAACAAAGAATAAAATATAATAAACACGTATACATTGATAGAAAACATTCACAAAGTGCAAGCCATGCAATCTAGCAATTGAAAAACAAAACTGGCGGACAAAAGTAATGTCACTGCTCATTTTATGGCGGTGTAATTTTATTTAATACTCTATTTTTTAATGTAAATTGTTCTTCTAAATTAGAAGTTAACAGTTAAGTGTTAAAATTCATTGAACAATTCTTTAAATTCTTCCGCAACTTATTTAAAAGCAACGTAGTTATTTAATGTAAGTCAAAGAAGTATTTAACAGATATTAACTATTTCCTGCTAACCTTTAATTTAGAAGGACAGTACCGATTAATAACGAAATATAAAAAAAAGATAGCCAACAAATAAGCAGAGACAATTTTAATGTCCACGAAACATGTACATATATGACATTTCACAAATTAACTGTCAACAAATGGGGTTTGCAATTTAATTTGTTATGAATATCTATCCAAGATATTTAATTTTATTCAGTCATACAAGTGTTTATCCAATAACGACACAACGAAACTCGGGATTAGTACTCACAGAAGTGGACAAATGTAAATATGATAAAAAAGGTGTGACAATGTTGATATTCAATTTGTTTCTTACATAATAGTTTCATGTACAAATATAATGTGTTTTTGGACGTGGCATGTCCACTTTACAACAAGCAACTCGACACAAAGTTCATGTAGTTGGTGTAGCGTCTTCACAACACTTCACGTGTACACTTCACAACAATCAACTCGACATAAAGTTCATGTAGGTACAATCTTCGAAGAGCATAGGGAAGAAGCATAGGGTGTAGCGTCTTCATGTAACTCAATATTAATAATCTTTCACGGATATCACGGTGCAGATCAGACCCAAATCGCTACGACGTGCAACTATCACCTATAATAATCCGGTGCCATGGTTTCCTTCCGTCATTGTTTCCGCACAGACCCGTGTGACTCCGTTGACTGCCCTTTTCGGCCAACTCATTGTGGGGGTAACCTCTAGCCTCCCAGCACCATCACTGCTTCATGTCCTCTGTCCTGACATTCTGTTCTGTCGTTTGCTAGGCCTCCACACTGAGCCAGATTGTTTTAAACACAAACAGTACAACACAAGTGTGCACCGGTGGACACAACAGTGTCATTAACAAACAAGGTTAATATATTTGTTTTGCATTTTACATGCTCTGAAAGTATTTATTTGTCAAAGTCAAACATCTGATCTGACAGCGAAATGCAGCGTTGCCACATGTATTTCTGCAATCATCATCCCCACTTTTTTTCGATATATCGACAAAATATCCATCGATACGTGTATTCTGTAATACCGGCGCCCAGCAATACAATTTCCATTAATACAATACTCAACGATACAAACATCCGAAGCATTCGACACCCAATTCTGTGTGCTCCGAAAGACGTAGATATCCATTGAAAACGTATTCAATGATATAGACCCAGACTTGGCGGACTGAGCCAAGCAATATTAAATAATTCCAATTTTACTCATTTTTTCCTACAGAACATGAATGAGTATTTCAGAATTATACTTAGTAAACTCTTATTGGACGTCTGACATTTAATCAAAAATACAATCACGAAATCTATAACTTGATATCAGTAAATGAATGCGGTATGTCCAATAATTAATTAAGTCGAATAAACTCGAATAGAAAACCATGAACATGTCTATTTTGCAGACTCACTTTACCATTACCAATGAGACAGCTTTCAATCATATTAAATAAACTTAAATGGTTCATAAACATTGGTCGTGCTTTGACTTAGGGAAGTGATCTGAAATTCTTCAAAAAGGGCGCCGCGAGTCCAAATAGTTTGGGAACCACTGTATTAGAGGAATACTCAACTACACAAAACGAAGGCATTGAGTTGAATGATTGCACAACACATCAAAACGTGTGTGTGGGCTTCTGCGGTCGGATGTGAGGATGCCTCAAAATAAATTTGGGTTTGGGTTCGTTGCTTGACCTAGCATAGGATCTTCAACACCCTCTCACAGAAAGGCGTGCAATTTCTTTCAGATTTCAAAATTTTCAAGTCTGTTTCCGGAATTTGAAAGCATGGTTAACAATTATTATGGTACTTGAAAAGGTTCGCTGCAGATTTTAAAATTATGTATTTATAAATATGCCGATTCCAATTATTGCCATAAGAAATACTTGTAAGTATGTAGTAAGAATCTAGTAAACTACATTCAATAAAACAATTTTGTGTTTGGGTTCGTTGCTTGACCTAGCATTGGATCTCCAGCACCCTCTTACAGAAAGGCGTGCAATTTCTTTCAGATTTCAAAATTTTCAAATCCGTTTCCGGAATTTAAAAGTGGGGTTATCAATTATTAGGGTATTTGAAAACGGTCGCTGCAAATTTTGAAATTATGTATTTATAAATATTCCAATTTGAAAAATTGCCATTTGAAGTGTCACGTACAATGTTGACTTGATACCTGCAAATATACATACGTACCGACTCGCAACGACGCTGCAGCTGGGATTATTTTCATTTTCAATTATATCCGCCGGTTTTCTAATAAATTATTGCTACATTGCCGGACGATAGTGAGGTACACGGGATGACCATTTGCCCGGTAATAAATTTGGCTCTTTAGAGATCTCCCAATGACTTTATTACACCTCACGAGTGGAACACTATCGGGCGATTGTTTATACAGGCACGGGACGTTGTTGGCCGTTGCCGTTGTTGTGTATCTTTAACAACTCTATTTGAAATTCGATTTCGTCGCGTTGCCGGCCTTTGTTTAGACGTAGGTGTCTCAGAAGGGGCATACTAATTCGTAATTTATGCGGCTCTTATTGGCCCGTGCGGCGTGAGCGTGATCTTTGACACCGTCTCTGTATCGCGTCCACCTCTTAAATCAGTCGGGGTCTTTATTTACGACGAGATTACGAAACGCCGTACTTATTAAGGTACTTAGGCCGTGGACCCCTTTCTCCGGCCGTTCGTCAAAAACGCCGAAATTTATTGCCGGTACAAGTGAGTGTAGGCACTCGTAATTAATTGCCTGCAAAATTATGGAACTTTTGGGTCAAGACGACCTAAAAGTTTTATTATTTTATTTTGATTTTTAATTAAACGAGATATATCAATTGAAAAATTATTAGATATAAGAATTGCTCGGTCTTTCTGAGGCCTTAAAGTAGTTGTGTTTGTTTATTTCTGATATCAAGCCGGAAAGACAATGTTGCGGGTCTCAGTGGGAGAGGAAGAGTAGAGTGTTGTAGTTGCATTTAATTTCGCAGCATTGTGCGTTTCCCATTCAATCAATGTTGATTGTACATCCGCGCATGATGATGATTTATTTCCCTCCCCGTTACAACGGAGCGTTTTACAAAGTGTCCCGTCTATTACGGTAATGGAAACTTTGAAATATTGTCAGGCGGTGCAATAAAGCCCATAATTATTATTTAAAGTGGATTGTTTATGTGTCTAATGTGGGTTAGATGATTTACGGCGCTCGTTCGCAATTTTCGCGTCGTACTCTATGGAATCCCTCTTTAACGGCCGTCGGGTTCGGAGTGCAACATCTTTACACCTAGGCCGCGAACATTCCAGCGAACCTGACTTCTCTCGAGAGCAGGTTGTCAATGCGCGCACTTATCACCGATTACCGAGCCGAGCTGACGGATCTGTTATTAAAATAATCCCGTGCGTTCCCAGGTGATTTAATTATCGATACCACTGCCTGTGCCGTTAGGATATAACATAATTCTCTGGTGGAAATCGTTACAGATGTACCATTTAGTTGTAAATGATCGTTTCGATGTTTCCCATGTCGCTCGCGTTTTTTCCGCGATCGCAGATTACGCGGCTAATTGATGGGAAGGTAATTAAAATAATTAAGCGCGTTAGAAGCGGCCGGTTATCGCAATTACGTGGTGCTGGACGGGATTCGTCCGGGAGCCGATCGGGCGGCCAGTTTTTGCGGGCGCTGGCTGGGGCCTGTACAAGGAGCGGCCCTGGAATGCAGCTTTCGAAAGAGGAACGTGAGAGATTTCAGGAGCACGGGCGTATCCGGCTCCAAAATCGGGGCGAGCACGAGAAGCCGCCTCCTGCCCTAATGAATTGCGCAGAGCGCGTCAATCAGGCGCTGCGAAAGTTCCTCGGGTGCTTGAAATAAATCACCGCCAATTCCCCGAAATGATTGTTGAGAAATATAAACGAAGGGAATGCAATTGTACGATAATGATGGTGCAGGACTTGGATCAAAGAAGTACTTAATCACTATATAATGTTCATCATTTATTGATGTTTTGTTCAATTTTCATACAGCTTAGCAAAAAATGAGATATACTAGAGGTCTTCAACAATAAATATAGTTCGAGCATATGAAGGCTTATATTCAAAGATGGACGAAAGAAGGCCGAAAAGAAGAAGAAATCGTAATACATCGTGAACAAATACACCTTATTAACAATGTCCATTTCCAAGTACTTGTGGAGGTCGCGGTTTCGGAAATACCAAGGTGCATTGACAATACTCCTTAGTACGTTGTGTTTTTAAGGAAATCATGAACACATGGAAAGAGCACTTCCAAGAGCTTCTGTCTGGAAAAGAGACATCCAATGAAGGAAATAAATACGAAAAGGAACAAGAAAAGAGTAACGAAATAGAAGAAGAGGGATTTATAACAGGAGAAGAGTTAGAAAACGCACTAAAGAAGTTATAGAACGGGAAAGCCCCAGGTCACGACAAAATCAAATCTGAACAGCTGAAATACATAGGAAAGGTTGGGAAACAACTACTACTACAGTTAACAAATAGAATATGGGAAACAGGAAAAATACCAGCAGACTGGCAAAAAGCAGTGATCTTCTCAATACATAAAAAAGGAGACAGTAGAAATTGCAACAACTTTAAGGGAATATCCCTGCTGTGCACAGCGGCAAAACTGTATGAATCAATACTAGAGAACAAACCAAGAAAGGAAATTGAAAAAACAACGGAAAAGTCACAAAGTGGAATCATGAAAGGACATTCAACACAAGACCATGTATTCACAATTAAAAAGATGACATAAAAAATATTAGGACAAAACAACAAACTATACATGATATTCGTGGACTTAGAAAAGGCATTTGATAGAGTCCCAAGAGCCAAAGTGTGGGAAATACTTGAAGAAAGGAAAAAAAAGTGCATTTAATAAAAGCAATCAGTGTATGAAACCACAGAAAACTACGTAAGGACAAATAATTCAACATCTGAGAATTTCACAACCACACAAGGCCTTCGACAAGGGGGCGCTTTAAGCCCTCTGCTCTTTATTATATTCCTAGACAACATAATGAAAAAAAAATAAGGACAACACCAAGAAGGTAGAAATAGGATACTATAAAATGAAAAGAAAAGTGATAGCAGAATGTGCTTTTGCTGATGACTTAGTCATACTAGCCAAAAGCGAAGAAGACCTGCAACACAATATAAGCATATGGGAGGAGGAACTGAAAAAACACAACATGGTAATTAATATAAACAAAACAAAAGTAACGGTACTAGCAAAATAGGAAACAAAAGCAAAAATACTAATAAAATTGAGAAGGATAGAACAAGTTGAAACCTTCAAATATTTAGGTACAATAATACATAATAAAGGAACCATGGAAAACGAAATAAATAACAGAATCATGGCCGCAAGTAAAACCTACTATGCAATAAACAAGTACATTCTAAACAATAGAAGAATCTCCAAAAACACGAAAATTACACTCTTCAAGACAATTTATAGACCAACACTCTTATTGGGAAGCGAAACTTGGACAACAAATGAAAAGACAATGAACAAAATTCAAGCAACCGAAATGAGATACTTAAGAAAAGTTGAAGGAGTCACGAGATTAGACAGAGTAAGAAACGAACAGATCAGGGAAAACCTACAAATACAAAGTGTGCAAAAATTAATACAGAAACGACAACTAGGAAGGTTCGGGCACCTGATAATAATGCCAGAAGACAGACAAACAAAAATTTTGATAATTAGTTCTGATTTCATAATAATTATAAAATTAATAAAATATCTAATTATATATGCAATAAAATTTATTTTATTAGAGCAAAACAGATTAAACCAACAAAGCTAGGCACAAAAAATAGGTTATAAACAGTAACCTTCGGGTGAGGTTGACAGCCATAAGATGGCTTGTGATTGGTTGAAAATCAGTTGGTGTCAAAAATAACAATATCCAATGGATAATGTTAGTTTTGACTCCGAACCACTGCTGCTAATAGCATTTTATCCGGGATATAGTGAGTTTGGACTTGAAGCGGACTTGAGTTTGAACAGGACCATATTTGATTTCAGAACAAAATTTCAGATAAAAACCACTGAAAACTCCATTTCGATGATTTTGGATATTGTGAGTTTACATTACCCGGATTGAGTTTACAAGAGGAAAAACTTTTTATTCTTTTATTTTACGCCAAAACTGCAAAGAAATAAGATTTTTTGCTTGTCCTGAAACCAGCAAATCTCTAATTAAAACTTAATTTTTCTGATTCAGTGGAAAGAAAAAATCATTTTTCTTTTGATTCCGGCCTTTCTCTGTTTTTTAAATCCCATCACATTGGCCGTTTTATTTTTTTGACGATGTAACTTTGACAAATGAGTACGCAAGTTAAATAACAAAAATGTTTGTGAAAAAGATAATTTTAATAAACAGGAACTCAAAGAAAGCTTTAAGATAACAAAGTCATTTTTAACAAGAACAATTTTTCAAGTTGACATTTGTCAAAAAAATAAAACGGATAATGTCATGGGATTTAAAACGCAGAGAAAGTCCGAAATCTAAAGAAAAATGAACTTTTCTTTCCACTGAGTCACAATAATTAAGTTTTAATTTGGGATTTGTTGGTTTCAAGATAAGCAAAAAATCTTATTCCTTTGAAGTTTTGGCGTAAAATAAAAGAAAAAAGTTTTTCCTCTTGTAAACTCAATCCGGGGACATACTGTATATGACTCACTTGTAATGATTTTATCTTGAAAATGTAAAGATATTGTTTTAATTGATAATTCCAATTTATCTGTCACTTTATGCTCTTTATTTTTGTTAATATTGTTTAGTATGTTTGAATTTTTTCAAGATTTTGTAATATGTAGTCACATAATGACAAAATTCTATAAAAAATACTAAAAATTAACACTTAATTGATAATTAAAAATTAATTTTTATAACCACTACTAAGCCGATTTCGATTATTTTGGATATTATGAGTTTTGATTCTATAAGACTCATATGTCAATATTCTCTATATCTAGGATTACTTGCAATTCTTGTTGGTGTTCTCTGGGTTATGCTTAATTGTTTCCTTGATTATGATAGCACTACCCCCTCTGGCTGTATTTCCGGGACGTATGGTGTGATATACCTTAAATCGTTTGAATTTGATGAAAGATTCTCTTGAGAAATGAGTATCGGAGATAAGACATATGTCAATATTTTCTAGCTTTGGGATTACTTGCAATTCTTGTTGGTGTTCTCTTGGTTATGTTTAATTGTTTCCTAGATTTTATTAGCACTATAACCTCTGGCTGTGTTTCCTGGATGTATGGTGTGATACACCTTAAATCCTTTGAATTTGATGAATGCCTCTTTTGTAAAATGAGTTTCGGTAGTAAGACATATGTCAATATTTTCTATCCTTAGGATTACTTGCAATTCTTGTTGGTGTTCTCTGGGTTATGTTTAATTGTTTCCTTGATTATGATAGCACCACCACCTCTGGCTATATTTCCAGGATGTATGGTGCGATGAACCATAAATGCGTTGAGTTTGGTGAATGACTCTCTTGAAAAATGAGTTTCGGAAATAAGACATTTGTCAATATTTTCTATAGCCAGGATTACTTGCAATTCTTGTAGATGTTCTCTTGGTCATGTGTAATTGTTTTCTTAATTATGATAGCAATACCACATCTGGCTATATTTCTAGGATGTATGGTGCGATGAACCATAAATGCTTTGAGTTTGGTGAATGACTCTCTTGTAAAATGAGTCTCGGAAATAAGACATACGTCAATATTTTTTATATCTAGGATTACTTGCATTTCTGTTGGTGTTCTCTTGGTTATGTTTAATTGTTTCCTTGATTATGATAGCACTACCACCTCTGGCTGTAATTCCAGGATGTATGGAGGGATATATCTTAAATCCTTTGAATTTCATGAATGACTCTTTTGTAAAATGAGTTTCGGAAATAAGACATATGTCAATATTTCCTATATCCAGGATTACCTGCAATTCTTGTTGGTGTTATCTGGGTTATGTTTAATTGTTTCCTTAATGATGATAGCACTACCACCTCTGGATATATTTCCAGGATGTATAGTATGATATGCCTTAAATCCCTTGAATTTGATGAATGATTCTCTTGTAAAATGAGTCAAGGAGATAAGACATATGTTAATTATTTCTATATCTAGGATTACTTGCAATTCTTGTTGGTGTTCTCTTGGTTATGTTTAATTGTTTTCTTGATTATGATAGCACTACCACCTCTGGCTATATTTCCAGAATGTATGGTGCGATATACCTTAAATGCTTTGAGTGTGATGAATTACTCTTTTGTAAAATGAGTATCGAAATAAGACATATGCCAATATTTTTTATATCCAGGATTACTTGCAATTCTTGTTCTTGTTCTCTGGGTTGTGTTTAATTGTTTCCTTGATTATGATAGCACTACCACCTCTGTCTGCTTATACGAGCAGACACATGATGAGACATTTTGACATAATTGTTTCGACTATATTAAAATATATACTTTAACCTTACAAAAGCTGAATATTTTATCCGAATAACATAATAAACAAAATTAATATAACAAAAACTTTAGTGAACGGACAGCTCATAATAGTTCGGCCGATATTTAATATTGGGTTACATCGCCATGGAATTAATGCGCTGGGTTTTTACGTTAATGTTCAAGTAAAATGAATCGTGGTAAACCTTTAAGTAAAGATTTGCACTTGTCCATCATTATTGCCCATAAAAAGGCATTTCGGTACGTCGTATATCTGTTTCGCATTCAGTTCTGCGTTCTATAGTGCAAGATATTATTTATTTGTATAAAATAACTGGTGAAGTCGAACAAAAAACCAAAACCGCCAGGCCATCTACAATTACAGAAGCAAATAAACGATCTTTACGTAGAAATATAAAAACAAACCAGCGGTCGAATACTAAAGAAATAACTATGGTATGGAGGGAAAGTATAGCAAAAGAAGTTTCGATGGTCACAACGAAGCGAACTATTTGGAAAATAGGATACAAGTTCTATAAGGCAATATTTCTTAATATTTTGAACTAAAAATAGTTAACAGGTAATTTGACTTTTTCATTAGGCAAAAGAAAAAGCTTTATTAACTAAATTACAAAATAAAAACTAGACTAAAATGGGGTAGAGAACATCTAAACTGGACTCAAAGACAATGGCATAGTGTAATTTGGAGTGATTAATCAAAATTTGATGTTTGTGTAGGTGACACGCGAAAACGAGTTTTGCGTACATCTTCAGAGACTTATCATAATGATTGTTTAGTTAAAAAACTCAGGTTCCCAGCCTCTGTTATGCTTTGAGGCTGTGTGTCTGCAAGTGGTGTAGGGAAATTACATTTCATTGACGGCATAGTTATTTCACAAAAGTACAGATACGTTCTAGAAGAAAGTTTTTTGCATTCAATTTTAAATTGTAAATCGTCCGAAGGTGAATTTATTTTCCAACAGGATGGTGCACCATGCCATACGGCGAAAATTATTCAAACATGGTTCAAAGATCACGAAATACCAGTATTAAAATGGACATCTTCTAGTCCAGATGTATCTTCTATCGATACTTTTTGGCACAATATGAAATATCTTCGAAAAAATCCGGCGTGTTCTATCCCCGAACTAAAAGCTAAAGTTCGGGGAAAAAGCTAAAAGCTCATTTGTATAAGTATTATGATTTGGTTTAGCTTCTGTTTCAAAATGCAAACCGGCCGAACTATTATGAGCCAGGGCTCGTACGTTCGTCCATTTTTGTTAATTTCTCCATAATTAGCTGAAGAGAGTTTTGAATGAAAGCGTTTCGATCTTGCTTTTCGGTTTCATTTTTATTATTATTGTAAAATGAGTCTGAGAAGTAAGACATATGTCAATATTTTCTATATCTAGGATTGCTTGCAATTCTTGTTAGTGTTGCAAGAGTCCATTAGCATTCCATTCCATAATCGTAATGTTACTTGACATTGCGGTTTTTGGGAATAGCACTTTTAGTGCTATGTTCAATTCTGCTTATACGTTCATCCATTTTTGTAAATTTCTCTATAATTTGCTGAAGAGAGTTTTGAATGAAAGCGTTTTGATCCTGCTTCTCAGTTTTATTTTTATTATTATTTTCGGACTTGTTAATGATTGCTTGTCTGTATGACTTTTTATCTGTACTTGTGCTGCCTACAGGTATTTGTTGGCTACTTCTCCGTGGCTGTTTAGGAACAATTGTTTTTTTATTGCGTTTGTCTTTTAATTTTTGCATTTCTTTTGCAACCATGCATCCTCTGTAGTTTGCTGGATGTTCTCCACCACAATGAACACATTTTGGTTGAGCATTTTTTTGTTTGTCACAGTTTATTGTCAAGTACTTTCCTTTACATCTGACACAGCGCACTTACATGGCGCAGTATAAGTGCGTATTACCATACGCTTGACATTTCTTGCATTGCCGCACAAGCCAGGATTTTCTCAAGGATTTCAACTCCTACTCCTAATATATCTTTTATTCCATAGATTTTATCAACACTCTCATCGTGTCATGTCATGTCAACACAGTTGACATAGAACACAGTTAGAGTTGTATTTGTACCGTATTTTAGTTTAGGGGTATAGTTTGTTTTACATTTATTGTATTATTCTCTATTTGAATTGCTGCAATGAGTTTGTAGCCACGTTTCTTCATTTCCTGGACAATGTGATCTGGGTTTATGGAATGATACAGTTTGGTGGCCAAAACTTTAGTTGGCCTATTTTGCATATTCTCATAAGAATGCTAAAGATGGTTTTTGTTAAATGTTGCTTAAAGTTTTTTGAACTCTATATCATAGTGGACATTAATTTTAATGTGTTTATCATTATTGACTTTAATCTGAGCGTTAGGAATTTGACTTACCATAACATGCAGTTCGTTAAAATTATTATCGATGTCCACTATTACAGGTGGAGGTGCAAGTTTTTTTTTAGGTTTTTCGACATTAGCCCTAAGTACTCTGTTTTGGTGGTGTCAGTGAGGTATCCATTTTTCTTTTCTTACCATTTTTCGCACCAATCCACCCTGTCTCTCGCACTAAGTTTTCTTCATCGGTGTTGTATTCTTCTGTCAGTTCTTGGTGCTGCTACTGCTGCTTCTTCTGCTGCTGCTGCTGCTGCTGCTGCTGCTGATACTGCTACTGCTACTGCTGTGTTGTTAGTTCTGTTTGTTAAATAATTGTTGGTATTTTTTTTAATAGCAGCGATTTCTTGCATCAAGTCCTCCATTATTTTGGAGTATTCTTCTCTTTCATGTTGTAAGGTGTTATATAGTGCTTGCTTATTTTTAGTATTTGGAATACATTTCTTGGAGATGATTGCGTTATAAGTTGTTTATCCCGCTTTATTTAATACGATTATGATATTTAATCATGATTGTGAAATACATTAGTGTATTTGTTCCGCATACACTGTTATTGTTTTTAATGTTGCACTTGAACCACTATGATTGCAGCGCCCGCAAAATAATTGGGACGCGTTGCAACATTAAATTTCACACAGTCGAGCATGCAAAGACCGAAGGTTTGGCACTGACCATGTGGTGGTTTTACTGCTATTAATATTATTGAAAATAATACTGCGTAAAAACGAATTAAAGTTCTTTAGTTGCATCAATTATACACGTTCAAATGTAATAAGCTTTTAATTGCGTTATATAAGGAGGTAGAAGTGTGATTGGTCTGATTACTAAAGTAGAGCGCAATTCCTGATTGCCCCTCCTGAACAAATAAGGCACTCTCGCTGGTCAGTAGCATATAAATGGGTAAGTAGATCGCATTTTTCAGGCTGTTCTATGAAGAAATATCGCATTAGCTAAAGAGTAATTACGCCTGAATACGTCGCGATATCTGAAATCAATAATCTCGACAAGGAAACTTTCAATTCGACCAACAGTAATCTACATCGAGTACAGGCATTTTCTCCAAGATCACCTTGTCGGATACAATTTTCAATGTTAATGGCTCGTAATTATTGCCATTATTACATGCGTGATTCGATCTAAACGTGTCCGCCATGGTCCTGCGGGATGCACGCTAAACGTGCGGGGCGGAGGTTATTGCCTACAATCTGGAAACGCTTAAAATGCATCTTCGCATATGAATATTAAGCAGGAGCGTGTCGCTGAATAGGCAGGCCGGTGTCATTTCGCTCGTCCGATGCTGTATGTTCTGTTTGGTTAACTTCTGCCCCGATCTGGTCACGCACGCTTGACCGGCGTTTCCGTTGTCGCCACTGTTTCTGCTCCTCCACAATCCACAATCCGCATCCCGAAGTGTGTCACGACTTCGTTTCCATGTTTCACCCACAATCACTTCCACATTGTCTGCTTGATAGAGCTTCCAATCAATCTCCTTTAGGAGAATGATTATTTTTAATAATTGAATCCATTGTTGGTATTTTTCGGCGATTTGCGTTTCGTAACGGATCGAGGCAGCAATTAAAACGCGATCCGTGCCGAACCGGATGAATAGCACTTAATTACGCTCGATAATTAAATTTCGACCATCAATCAGCTCTATATTGGACATTGTCCGGCCGATTTCTGCGGGGGCTACGTCTGCCATCACTTGCTCCTCCGATCTGTACGAGTTGCGACACTCTCTTTGTCGCCGGGATTGTTCCTATTGAGAGCACCGGGCCTGGGTGTAATGAGATTAGGTGTTGGCAGGTTGAATGGTGCACGATGCTAATGTGGGATTGATTCATACCGATCCGTTAGAGAGCGCGATTTGTTAGATGGATAAGGACACTCGTGTCGCTATTGTGATGCAGAAAATTACACTTGTAAATCCGTTGCGTACTCGGCCGTGCTCATTTATCTGTTTGTATGGGAATTGTGTGCAGCACTTGGGAGATTAGTTTTCAGATCCTTATACGCTATCATAACGCAAGGTGTGCCCAGAGATTGAAAGTCTTCCATTAATTCAATATATTGAGGTTTAGCTTATCTGTGTGCCTTCATCAGGTAGTTAGTCTTAAGCACTACCGGTCATCATGGGCGACCGCAAAACATTTTTTAAGATGGAGGGTAAACATACACTGGCATGTGAAGAAATATCCCAGAGCCCAGATTAATCAGTTAGAACAAACATAATGCAAGATATTGAAGCATTCTTGATCATTTTGTGAAATTAATATTCAATACAAGCTTGAAAATTGGAGGATATCTATCTATCTATCATCAACCTCATACTATTATATGTATGTATTATGTATGCTGTAGGTGTGTCACTGTATTTATATGAAATAAATGTTCATACTACTACGTGGATGAACATTTTTATTTTTAATCAAAACTTGAAGTTCAAGACAAGACTTCACAGAATGTCAACTTTCAATGAAATTGCTTTTAATATACATGTTTTCTAAAACATCGAAACTTCCTTTATAATTTGATTAAATTTAACAAGACTTTGTTGTGTTTTAACAGAAATTTAACAAAAGTTTAAACAAAAAGTAGGTATATAGTATTATTAACTTTAAATGAACATTTTGGAAAATGTAAAGATGGCGAATTTTCATATTTTCTCTCATATTGCAGTATTCTTTGCAATCATGTATAGTTTAAACACTATATGGTTGTGAAATTTTTAAGAAAAAATTATTTATAAAAAGTTGCCAATTTGAGAGATACCAATACAATAGGGGTCGAGAAATATCGAAAGCACTAGCGATAATATCGATAGTTTAGATTATCGTTTACAATCAATAATTTTTGAGTGACTATCGATTATTATCTACATATTTTTTAGTCAAGAACTTTGTACGTTTAGGCACCGTTATAACCTCGTCTGGATACACAAATAACAAGAATGGCGAAATTTTTTCTTGGAAATTCCATTAGAATTCAAATAGGAATTGGAAATTTTACAATAATTAAAGTTGTGTCAGACAAATTTTGACATAAGTAGAAAATAAAATGACGGATATAATTAATTAAATATCGCATGAATCATTGAAATTTGGCAACGAATAAATTTTTTATAGTGTCTTCAAGCTTTTTGCTTTTCATTTTAGATGTTTTCAGTTTTTATTGAAATTTTGACAGTATAATTGATAGTTTGAAATAAATAATTTAAATATCAGCTGAAATATTTATAGTTATATACTGGGTGAGTTTTTTTTTTTTTCATTTTAAGCTTTGGTAACCATAAAACACAGATTCGATTAAATGAGGAAAGAGTTGTCATTTTAAGAGCTTATGCAAGACATGATTTTGTTTTTTTTTTGGAAAAAACATAGCTATTGAGTTATAATATAAACTTTTTTTTTAATGGGGATTATAGTTGGCTATGGCATTTTTAAAAGATAGATATTTTTCTATTTATAACGATATAAGGTTTGCTAACCCTCAAAAATAAATGAGATGCAGGAATTTTCGTTGTATAATATACAGGGTATCTCTAAATTGTATGGACATGGCTTAACCACAGATTACTGGGATCAAAAGAAGACGATTCACTTTTCACGGAATATCGGTTTTGTGGATTTTCATCACTTAACCTCCGTTAGGAGATGGCACCATAAGAAGAGGATTTTCATCTAATTTTTAATTCATGTTATTAGATATTATCTTGAAATTTTGCATTGTTACACAATTTTTGATCTACTAGCAATTTTCATTGAATACTATACAGAATGTTTCACAAACTATATAATTTTCAATTGGTTGCACTTTTATGCTGGATTTGATTAAAATAGTATTAAATTTTAGGTTGTTAAATTTAGTTCTTACTGGTTAGTGCTATTTATTTTTATTTTATTTTATTTTATGATTTATTTCTTTCGCCTGATTAGTCACGGTTATGAAAAACCATCTTCAGAGGCATATGTATTTAATGTTTATATATCTTGAATTTATTTGAAATGTAATTTTATATCTGATGGATTTATTTTTTGATCTAATTTTTAAAATTACATCTATCAAATTTAAATTTACATTTCAAATAAATTCAAGATATATAAACATTAAATACATATACCTTTAAAGATGGTTTTTCACAACCGAAACTAGTCTGGCGAAATAAATAAATCATAAAATGAAATAAAAATAAATATTATTTACTAGTAAGTTCGAAATTTAACAACCTAAAATATATACTTATAACTGGTAAGTTATGGATAAAACCTTAAAATTATCGTTAAATTGTTATCAAATTCCGTATATATATATATATATAAATATTTATCAATTTATTTGTATTTTTCAGCTGGTTTAGATTCATAAATTGGAATTCAGAATCTTGTGAAATCTTTGATTTAGAAGAAGAAAAAGTTCTGTAATTTTCAAATAATTGTCATCCACATGTTATGAATTCTTCACGGTACATCGAATTCATGGATTTTTATATAATTTCCGATTAATGTCATTAGCGATTATCATGGAATTTTGCATTTTTAGAGAATTTTTTATATCCTACTAAAGCAATTATCATTGAATACAATGCAAAGAATTCACTGAAAATTTGAAGTAGTTGATCAAAAATTCTGAAATTCCCTGCAGAGTTATATATATATATATATATATATATATATATATATATATATATATATATATATATATACATATATTTATTTATTTCAATTTTCAATTTTCAAATAATTTTCTATTTTTCTGCCCTTTTGTGCTGGTTTAGATTAATATCTCATTAAATTGTTAACGAATTTCGTATATTTATATAATTAATTTTTTTCTGGATTTTTGTACTGAAATGTCCTTCAATTTGCGTTATCTACCTGTAAAAATCGCTTCTTCTGATAGCGAGGATCTAGAAGCGAGGAAATTTTTGTCACAGATTGCTGTTCACAAAGAAAATGTCTTTTTGTACGATATTTGTATTTCTTTTTATACATTTTTGCAAGAAAAAGTGAATGCTGAGTCCATTAATTCGCACATCATTAATAAAATAATATATTTATTATATAATAATATAATAATATATTAATATTATTTATTAATAATAATTATAATATAATTACACAAAGGCCAAAAGCCAGTGAACAGACAGATCTGTTATTATTTTGGAAACTAACTGAATAAGGAATACAAATCATTAATCACTATTTCGATCTTTTCAAGTAATAGAAAATGACCTAACCTACCTAACCTAACCTAACTTAACCTAACCTAACCTAATATCGTCAGAATTGATTGTAAAATATTCGTGTAAAACGTGTATTCCTGGGTGTGTATAGTGCATATGTGTATAGTGCAACGGGACAACTTGTATCAGAAAAACGTTTTCATCTTAAAGTTGAAAATGTAAATATGATAACATCTTTAAGCCACAATTTAAATTATAAACATATATTTTGCAATTTGTGTATACATTACAATAAATAACTGCTTAGTACATATTTTTTACCGATATATAGATAGTTAACGATAGTAAGCCCTCAAGCTATCGATAACTATCGATGGCGCCAACAATCGATATTTCTCGACCCCTACTGTACAAGGTGTCCCACAACTTTGTGGCATAAATCTAGGAGCATGAAGCATCTAAGAAAGGCAAAATTAAATTAAAATGTAAATATTTTTTGTTTCTAATCGCTCGAGTTTCCAAAATTACTACTACTAGAGTAGACTTTACACTATCAATACACATATTCACACATAATTACAATCATCTGAGTAAACACAGTGCAATAGAAACAGAGGTTCGTCTATGGTTATTGCTACATAAAAACTTTGAGGTTAAGAATTTTTTAAATCATATACCATTTTTCGGCGAATTAGCTTTATTGTCATAAAAAGGTGTTTCTTGAACTTCAAAAAATGAAACATTTCTGAGATATTCGAGGTCAAACTAGGTAGAATACATAAAATAATAATAAAAAATTATTGAATCTTATGTAAAGTCTTGTTGTTGCTGCTGAATTTCCTAGGTAATCGCCCAGTATCAAAAGCATATCCGTATATTTACTGTTTGTGTAATTTTCTGTAGTTATTCACAATCAAAACACTCTAAATTCTTCATTTCTTAACAGAGTAAAGCTGAACAGTTTTATCTAATGTCAATTAATATTATTAAACATGTATGGAATGTTTCTAAGCGCACTGCATCATTATTAGAATTGTTTTTTTTCTATTATTTTATGTGTTCTGCCTAGTTTAACCTCGAATATCTCTGAAGGGTTTAATTTTTTGAAGTTCAAGAAGTACACCTTTTTTATGACAATAAAGCCAATTCACCGAAAAATGGTATATGATAAAAAACATGCTAACCTCAAAGTTATTATGCAGCAATAACCATAGACGAACCCCATGTTTCTACGGAACTGTGTTTACTCAGATGATTGTAATTATTTGTGAATATGTGTATTGAAGTGGGTGACTTGTCGCAAAATATCAGATTTCCAAGTCTACTCTAATAGAAATGGTAACAAGAAAACTGATTTGCTAACCAACAGTTTAAGGTCCTATATTTTGGAAACAAAAACGATTAGAAAAAAAAAAATTATTTACATTTTCCTTTAGTATTGCATTTCTTAGCATCCACCTAGATTTATGCCATGATGTTATGAGACACCTTGTAAACATATTTTGACTCACAAATAAAACTGTGTTCACAATTTTCATATTTTCTTTATTTTTGAAGTGTTGCTGTCAGTTATGTGCAATTTAATCTGAAAATAATTGAATATTGCAATGAATTATACTTAAATATATATCTTAAATTGTGATTCTTTCCCCCAAAATTGTTACAAACTTAACTTAAAATTCTGAAAAAATATAAAATGGGTATAATATTTCAATTTTCAATTTTCCTGATATACGTAAGTATAAATACATACTTCTTCTTGTACAATTGAAACTTCAGTCCAACTTTCGTATCTACGAAAGGAAATTTTTGGTGACTGGAAATGGCAATAAAAGTCGATTACCATAGGTATCCCCATATACTTACATAAATAAAATTAAAATAAATAAATTGGAATGAGAATAACTGAATGTTTCCGAATCAATATTTAATTAGGCCACTGTCACTAAACCAAATAAAATATAACAAGATAATATAAATGTCACCCATAAAACCGCACGTGGCCACTACCAATTGTCTCAAACTTTGAAAGCCGTAGGTTTGTAAATTTATTCCTTTGCATATCAATAACAGAGCCGGTGATTCCTTAAACCTGGGGGCCGGATATTCGGCGTGGACGCCCCACGTGACCGCTGGCAGGCTGTCGGGTAACAAAGGTGAGGTGAGGTTATTTATGAAAATAGCCGCGATTGTTTCGAGCCGCGTGGGGCTCAGGAATACTATGAAGACGTCCCGAAGTGACGAGAAACAAATGACACCGCCATAAATAATATCTTCATTATGGGCAAACAATTAAGTGATAAATAATGTTGACCCCGGCTGCCGGATTGCGTTGCGCCAGGATAATTAATTTTTTTCACGTGCAGGCGACAAATGCATAATTTACAGCAGCGTTACGCGAGTAGGTAATTAGCTTGGAACATTAAAAGCTGAATACACAATAAATCCCGGAGATAATATTACGTTACGGCAGCGTCCATTAGCGGTGATGACCGGAGGTTAAAAGGCACCAAGGAATTCATTACTCGGGCGCCGCTATCATTTTTCAGAAATCTCTTGAGTATTGTTTATGACCGCCTCCACCCCGACGGAGATAAGGATTAATTGCGATTATGATAGCGCGTTCGCTGCTTTAATGGCCTTCCCCGAATAACGATCCTCGTCCGGAGCCACGATCGTCCGCGCGGACGAATCAAGCGGGCACATAATTACATAATTAATTGCATTTATCAATCAAGGCCTTGGCGGACACAGGCCGCGCATAATTACAATTCTGCCCACGTGCAAATGAGTCCGTCGTTTTTTAAGCGAACATCGAATCATTCCACCGATGATTAAGCATGCCGAGCTTTTAAACAATTCACAACATTTCATACGAATGCACGTTTTTCGCATCCAAAGTGAATCAGCGGCGATTATAAAATGCGCACTTCCACTCGAGTGAATCGATATGGTTGTTGTTTCAAAATTAAACGAGTTTGCAGCTGTGCAAAAAGAGGCTAAAATATGTTTGTGTGTAGGTCATATTGTTACATTTTTCTCCCATTCCGTCGTTTAGATTTCCAGTTAAGGGGATCGCTATATAGTGGAGATAAGCTCCATCATTCTTGATATGGATCGTAATAGTTTTGCTTAGGAGGCTGGCGACTTTATACGATGAATTTATTGATGCGAGATCTAAACATTTTATGTCATAAGGTGGTTTCGCTACTTCTATATAACTATAAACTGAGAAGGATACGAGTAGTTTTTACCCCATAATATACGACAAACATTGTAATTATGCAATGAAATCTAATTTAAAGGTTTACACATTATGGCTACCTAGAAACCTGGAATAAATAATGGAATTGAGCCTAAGAAAAACAGCGTATTATAGCATCGAAGAATACCTTGGGGACAAACTGTGTTAGTACCTATTTATATATTATCTGTATTATGACTGTATTGCAATAAACAAATTTATCTATTGTCCCTTTATGATCGAATTTTATGAACACTGCAACCCTTATTTTATTTACTTTATACTACTTTATTTTTATAGGATTCATACACATTTATATACGATCCACATTCATACACATTCATATTTATGCAAAATTTTCACACTTTCATGCCCAAACATATGTATTTAGCCAATAGAATATAATTACACTTACGAAAACTATAGTTATCACTCCATGAAATACATATTTAAAATATGTCAAGAGTCTATAAAAATTCTATAATAGTATATTACGAACTCAGTTTATAATGTAAGGGATTATGGCCTGAGTGAATTTTATCGTATGAGTATTAATTAAGTTAATTCGATAATTCCACGAATGCCATAATCTTGCATTGTAAACGAATTCGTATATTATTTTATCGTCCTATTCTCGTTTTAATATACAATTCAATTGTAAAAATGTTTTAAGTTCGTTCCATTAATAAATAGTATTTTATGTTATCAGGACGAAAAACGAAATACCTATTTCCAGCAACAGCAATAAGTCCGAAATATGTTTGTCGGCCGTATTTCATACATAATTTTTTATTCAATTGCAAGAACTTTACAAACTACAAAATTAAAAATAGTATATTGTTTTATTAGGAGAAAAAGTTACACTTTGTGTGGTGAGTCTGTAAGTTTGCAAATACAGACGAAGCACACAAAGTTGCTTTACAAATATAAATACTTGAATATAACATGCGAATATAGAAACAATGCAAACTTATCCCTTGGATAACAATGCAAGTGCTGCATAAATTAGTACTTGAATATTTTAACTTTTAATTTTGTATACTTCTTTCCATCCATTATTAAAATTGGGGGTAGTAATGTCACGAATTAAGATTCAAAAGGAACAGTGAACGTGTACGAACCTATTGTTGGAACTGCTTAAAGGTGTCCAATGCCTACAAGTCGAGTAATTTCATACCGCGAGTAATTTCATACCTCGTTATGTATTTGTTTCTTGGGCATATATAACTTATCTTGAATTTTGAAAAGACAGAATGTGAGTGAGTTTTCGGCTTTCGACAAATTTTATTGAATTTATGACGATAAATTTGAATAGAAACAAAATATTCAAAATTTATAGTACAATTTTTTTATAGTTATTGGATAGAGAATAAAAAAAGTAACAAACGACAAAGGATTGATATTGACATTCTATCAATTGGATCTTTTTTCAATTTGTTTATTGAAATTTATTAATTGAAATGAGTCAAATTGCTTGTATTTGTGTATGTTTTGCAATAAAATTTAACGTTTTATAAATTTCAAGAAATTTCTTCTTCTTTGCGTGCTTATCCGTTACCGGATGTTGGCAATCCACACGGCAATCCTGACTTTGTTCACTGCTGAACAGTTCGGTGGTTGTAGTATTGTACCATGTTCTTAAGTTCTTCAGCCAGGATATTCGTCTTCTTCCGGGTCCCCTTTGACCTTCTACCTTGCCTTGCAATATTAGTTGAAGAATTTCATATTTCTCAGGATGGCGCATAACGTGTCCGAAATACTCTAGTTTCTTTTTTTTCTATTTTTTAAGAAATTTAGATTTCGGATTTTGTCGAATATCTCCGAAAGTAAGTGGAAATTTCTGGTTTTCTTAACAGAATATTACTGATCACTAAATTGCGCAACTTTTTTTTTGTAATTTAACCGCCTTTGTAACTTTTACGGTTTCGGAGATCCCCATTCTGTTGATCCTTATCTTGTAGCACAGTGGCAAAATTGTGCCATATAGTGACAATCTTGAGCTATATGTAGCCTAGCTGGCCCACGGCTTATCTGATTATTGTCCTCCATACCCTCTTATTCTGCCCTTTCCGTTTCCATCCTGTGATGTTTAGCTTCTTCACATCATCGAACACTTCCTCATTCCATCTAGTTTTTAGTCATCCCTTTCTCCTCCGCCCTCTTATTGTACAGTCTAATACTAGCCTGAAAATTCTTGATTCCGCCATCCTCTAGTTATAGTAGTCAAGCCTAAATAATCTAACCGGGGTTGGAATAAATAATGATTTAAAAAAAGTTAAACCACGATATTTACCGAATAAAAAACAAAAACCGATTTTTTTTATGTTTCTGATCAGTTTTTGCCCAGGGAGATATGATTTAAAACAATTGATTTACATCCCGATTTAAATAACATGATTTTTTTTTTATTTGTGACACTTATGCGTGGTTAATTTATATAATCATGCAAAAAATAATTAGTTTTCTATGAATTTACATGTTTTAGCATCGCTTGCACAAAAAATGATAATTAAAAAAAATTCTTTGCATCTGTACCTTGTACAGATTTGGTTTTACTAAGGTTTTTGGTACAAAATGTATGAATTGTTGGACCTTACTGGAAAAATAGAAATATATGTTACTTAAAACTATTTACTTTGAAGTAAGCTAACTCTATAGTTACATTATATTTTTAAATGTTCACCTATTGAAAAGTAATCATGATTTATAAAAAAAAATCATTTTGTCATTTAAAAATCAGTTTGAAAATCAATTGATTTAAATCATGATTTACATCAATTGATTTAAATCATGATTATATCAATTGATTTAAATCCTATCAAATCTGATTCTTACCATTGAGGTTTAATTCTAATCATCACCATTTGTATTCCGTAATTGCTCGTTGACATTTGACAACGTTATGGTGGCAGCGCCGGGTATATTTAAGTGATTTTTATTGAAGCGGAGTCATTATTGTATGTGGAAAAAATTATACACACACGGAAATACACAGTTTTTCCCGGATATTACTAATACATTAAACTCAATACAAATATTATTTTTTGTGGGGTCTTGCAGTCCCGCCTCCCAGCCATTTGGCTTGGCTAGTAGCTCCAAACCCTGGCATAAGGTACGAGCCTACAGCCAGTTCAATGGTGTCAGGATTATATATTTATATTTTTATTTGGCAATTCTTAAGGAAGGTAGTGAGTGACTGGAACTTTTTTTATTGTTTAAAGCTAGTAAACGAATAATGCTTACGGAGAGTGAGATATTATAATTTGATAGGTCGTTCATCAGGGTTTTTCGTGGTAAGAAATATTTTTAACATGGAAAATTTATGTGGTTTATTGTCCTTTCACTGTCGTTGCATTCGCATCAATTTATTTTGTGTTTTTTTCTTCTCAGAAATAGCAACATAAATCTAATATCCATCAGCAATATTGTAATCTAAAAGCATTTACATATAAATTCATTATGCAAAGAGAAATATAACAAAGGCACTGTAATATGTTGTAAAATAACTGTACAATTATTATTATTGCAAGGTAAAAAATACTTCATATAGGGTCATTAGAGATAAAAAATATGTATGCGTATTATTATGCATAAGCAGCATAGTAGCGCATAGCTTTAGTTAAGAACTTCACTCCAAGAATCACAAAAACAAAAGTTCTGCAAAATAATATTGGACAAGTTTTGAAAATTTTCAAGTCTATGTGAACTAATTTTATTTATATTTTTGATTTATTTTATTAAGTGTCACAAAATGTGCATTGTGCAAACAATCATGTTCCTTTTGCGTGGATGCTGAGTAATTGTCGAACATATTCATCTTGAGGCAGAGAATGCAAAGCATTATTACTACACTTAATTTGTAAATTTGCAATTTTTTGTTTAACTATAAGAAATTTTTAAATTTTAGAGTCAACAATTGTAAGAACCAAGCCACAAGCTTACGACAACTGATTGGCAAAGCGGGTAAGCGCTGTTTTTTTAGTCTCGGGTTCGAATCCTAGTGAATAGTGTGATTGTTATTTTGGACAATCTAATGGAAATCTCTAAGACAAACATTTCGAAGCAAAAAATGAACAAAAATAGATTGACTGGATGAATTCTAGAAAGACAATCTATTACTTTTGAAAAAAAAAATCTATACTGTCGATTTCAATTTAAATCTCTATCTTTATAAAAAGTAAGAGTTAGGTACTATTGAGTGTCTGCTATTGAAGACCAAGAAGATCTTTAGTGAGTGGTCTGGAGTGGTTGCAATGAACGTCGTGTGCCGCCTAACGAGGCTCGTATATGATTCGAAAACGTGTGTCCTCATGCAAATGGAATACACCGTAGACGTACGATTGCTGATAGTGAGGGGACAATTGAAACGGCCGGCGCGATAACAGAGAGGGAAGGACTTTTAATTTACGGCCGCGACCGCGAGGGGAACATTCCGAGACGCGATCCAGATAGCCGACCATTGATAAATTAAACGGTGCCATAACACAAATTTAATGGCGGTTCGTGTGGGTGACCGGTGAAGTACCCCACGGGGCCGTCTCTCTCTACATCAGCCCGTATCGGACATTATACTTTGTTGCCACTAAAACATCACTGTTCACATAAACATCGGGCAATAAGACACACCTTTTAATTGAATATCGGACGGCCGGACGCGTATTGTAACATGTGTAAGGTTTTAAACCGCCATTCCGATTGATATTTTTATTGGGGCCGTCCGTCCAGCCGCCCCCCTGCCGCTCCTCCTCGTCTTTATGAGCGCAGCTCTATTATGGCGATGTAAAATCGCGACCCAAGGATATCTTCACTCGAGAATTATTCAAATTGCGGCTGGAACCAAGTTCTCAATGGGGAAATAAATTAAAAGCCAGTATTTCGCTTTTACCTGCAGATGACGAAAATTACACCCATTGGCATAGAAATTGCAATTTACAACAACAATACAGATTTAGAAATCATCCTAGTCTCCAGACACCAAGAGAATAGTTCCATTGCATAGGAATGTAAGTAAACCAGACATTGGCTTGAAATATGAATTTATCCTGACGTGAAATAACTTGTACTGCATTTCAAATTATACTTGAAAATAAATGTGGGCAGTTATTGCATATTTATTATCTTGTTTAAAAGTGTAGTTGCCATATTAAACATTTATGCCATTTTTTAAATCGAATTCGTGTGCATTACACGTATCAATATTTTTACAAAAGTACAGTTAACATGAGATATTAAAAATATAATAATACTTTATGGGAGATACAATAATAACAATAATTCATCAATTATCCAACGGAATTTCCCATTACAGGAGAACAACAATTTAAAAGTTGAAGTGAAAGTAAAACACACAACTACCACCACATTTCACCCTCGCCTCATTCGATATCACCAATCTATATACAAATGTACCTATTTATCAAACTTTAACCTACACGCGAAACATCATCAACCAACACTTAACAGACACGACAGAATCTACAAATATTTGTATACTCATAGAATGAACAGTTGAACAAAACTTCTTTCTCTGGGATTCTTTGGGATTTGTGTGTACTTATTGGTTTGGAGGAAGTTTTCTGTTTTTTTCTATGTATAATGATCTGGCTAGTATTACCAATCCAGTCCCCTTGCTACTGTTACCCCTGTGAGGTCGTTATTTTTGATTTATCTTTATAATTTTCTTAGTATTGATCTTTGTTCCTTACCTGTGTTATCCATTATTTGTTTGTTATTTTCTGCTTGTTTTACGATTCTGATACATTCGCCTTTGATAGTTTCTTCCTCTGGGTGGTGTTTTAAAGCTATATCTAATTCTATGGTCAGTTGTGGGAGGTTTAATTGCGTATTTGTGGCCTTTTTCCAAAAGTTGTGTGTCCTTAGGGCTGAAAGATGTGTTTGAAAGATTTGTAACTCTGGGGTGTGCTGTTCTTGGAACAGTTGATCAAAACTTCTGCACGTTTAACAATAAGTTTTATAAAATGAATGACGGACTTCCCATGGGCTCACCACTCAGGGGCATGCTAGCAAACAAATTTTTAGACCAAATGGAAAGTAACATCATCAATAATAATAAAAATCCCTACAACAGACAAATAATAATGTGAAAAGATATGTAGAAAACATTTTCATCATTTGGGCAGATGACAACGCACACAAAATCACGGATTTACAACAATACATAAACAGCCTTCACAGAACGTAAGAATCAACTTTTTGGATCTCACCATATATAAAACAGAAAACAAACTAAATTTCAAAATATACAGAAAACCCACACAAACTGACACCTAAATTCCAGCAGACTCATTCCATCACAGTCCACACAAATAACCAGGCATACACTCACTAATCAATATAATGCTATCAACACCACTAAACCACCATAATAAAGAAATAGAAATAGAAATGATCAAGCAAACTGCAATAAACAACGGTTTCAAAATTAACACAATTAACAAAATGATCAGAAAAGCAACCGACAAACATTTCAAGCTCCAAAATAACATACAGAACAGCCCAATAAACACAAACCCACCAACACAACAACACACACATTACAGATCATTCACTTACCAGGGCTTAATCAGTGACAAAATTAACCAAACATTAAATATAACACAATATAAAAACAACCTTCACAACAAAACTTGGCAAAATTAACCAAACATTAAATATAACACAATATAAAAACAACCTTCACTACTTAGGATAACATTAAGACAAAATTATGCAACGCTAAAGAACCGACAAACCCCTCAGACAGGAATGGCGTATACTCCTTAACTTGCAATGACTGTGGAGCAAAATACATAGGCAAAACCGGACGACCTATAAAACAAAGAATCAAGGAACAAAATTATATAATAATGGATAAGTTTAGTGATCTGATGTTGACTCATTTTACTGCCAATTTCTCCTGGTTTATATATACTTTCGGCAGATGCAATTATAATGGTAAACAAAATTGTAACTTTGTCGTGCCACATGGATTTTTATGATATTTTTTACTTTAATAGGTGGTTAGCAGTAAAAATCAATATAAAAAAATCTGTTAGCCAAGAACTTTATTCTCTTAAGTAATTTAAACTATTTCAAAAAACAATGACCTCCTAAACAAAAAATGTAAAAAAGTTACGATCTAAGATTTTCTAGCAAATTTAACTCCAGGTTGGTGCCTTTTGATTGTCCAGTAGTAATCTGCCAACATTTTTGGGTTCCATTTTCCCTGTTAACGTTTTTACATCGTAGATGGAACCTTTCTCAGAAAGAGAAATAGAGAGAAAAAACAGTATTAGCTATCAAAGTCGATGTTTCATGTGTTGACCAGTGTTATCAGTAAAGGCGAAGTAAATGCGATATGAGAGTACGTAACCAAATAAGTTTGTAGACCAATATTTCAATTTATACAATATACATTAATTACTTTATAAATATCATAATTAAATCTTTAAAATATAAATTATTATAACAACGACAAATTTTATGGAACTATTTATTATATTAATACAAATATTTTGAAGAATTATTAGTGCTGTAATAAATCTTTTCTCATTCTTAATATTTCTCATATGTTTGAAATATTAAACGCCACGGCATTGGACAAAGACTGTGGGCGCCGCCTTGTGTTTTTCTATTCAAAATAAAAGTTAAATAAACTGCAGTGACGCACAAAATTGGTTTCCTATGACATAAATTATTCTCTAACGAGCAGTTGCTTTGTCTGGTAGCTATTTATGGTACGAGTAATTTACTCCTCCGTCCCCGAATAATCTGCCCGTCGTGTTTGTTTCTGTGCCTTGCGACCAATATGGACACTATGTGTTGTAAATATGTAAAAAGTCAAATATCGCACTAAATAGAAAACACCTACATTAAACATGTAACAATGTTTTTTATGCAATAGGTCACTTAACGTTGAGGTAAGCACGGCATAGAAAATATAATGGTTCCAGTGTCTACAGAAACCAATTTTATATGAACTTTTATTATACAGAGCTTCCAAAGAAGTGGTGTCAACTTTTAAAATTAGTCCCTACGAAATAATGACAAATAAAGATATTTGAATATATCTAGTTAAATAATTATGTACCTGTAGTATCCTAGGAAACAATTAAGCAACGTTGCAAAATATATTTGATTTGCTCTTGATTTGAATCTTGATCTTGATCTTAAACAGTGTCATCAATTTGCATCAGGCCTAAAAGTTGACACCATTTTCTTGGACGTTCTGTAGATAAACAAGTTATTTAATTGTAATAAATAAAAACTCTTTTTATATGTATGACCTCCAAGATCGCAAGTTAAAATGGCAATTGATTAAATAAAATTATATGTATCAATTTTTTACATTTTATTATACCCCATGTGGCTATGGTTTAGGTTTTTCTCGATTTTCGATTCTCTATTTTTGAACATGTTGTAATTGTATTACATTATATTGTTATATATTATTGTATTATTGTATTTAATTTTCAAATTATTAATGTTGAACTAGGCTCATATTATGTATCATATTATCTCAATTTAACTTGAATTGGAATTATTGTTCTCTTTGCAGATAAAGCTACAGCATTCCTAGGATATAAAACTAAATAATATAATAATTCAACGTCTTAAATAAAATCGAATCGCCGACTCAAATTGGAACTTATATGCGGAGGTGTTTTAATGTGATGACTATTATTAATAGGAATCTGAATATTAACGAGGCAAAACACTTTGAGCAACTTTATTAATTATTCATTGTTGATTATTAATGTTGGGAATAAGAGGTTGAATGAAATTGTTTATAAATCACTACACGGAATGTGCTAACGATTATATATTTATGTATTATTAATTGAGATATAAATCAACTGTTGTTTAAATATTGTTACACACAATAACATGTGAATTTCTTCGATTTGTTAATATTATTTTGTATACAAAATCTGAAGCACTGTAAAATATATAATATCAAGAGAATAATGATTGCGTATATGTCTTTGCAGGGTTAAATATGCGTTAAGTGTATTAAGGCTTAAGGAATACAATACTATAGATATGATCATATGTATAGTATTGTATTCGTATTGTATTCCATTATTTCAATTATAAAATTAATTAATTTCTCCTTGAATATGACTTTTCTATGACGTATTTCAAGAAATTTACTATTATAAGGCGTTAAATTTGATTTAAGACCATTACATAACCATTACATAACCATTAGAGAAAAATAACATCATTCAATTAATCCCCCAAATGAAGAAAATTATACTGAAATTGCATCAATAGTTGATGCAATAGTACAGTTGTATACTATTGTATAGTATTGTACAGTTAATACAAAGTTGCATCAATGTCTATTGAAGAAATCCAAAATAGTTTTCAGGAGTTCCAATCTGGGGGATTGTTTAAATGATGTTATTTTTCTTTAATGGAGTAATATATATTTTTTTTTTGCAAATAGTAAATAAATAAGTGTCAAAATTAGATCGATTTTTGCAAATTTGCTACCACCCTGCATAAATAAATCAAAGTTTTAATATCTGAAATGATAGTTTCAGACCAAGCAAAAATTATAATTCCTATAACATTTTTACTTGAAACCAAAAATTTAAAATAAAAATCCCTCTTGTAAACTCAATCCGGGGACATATGGTATTCGTTACACAAGCAACCAAATTTCTACATATTGTATTGTATTGAATTTATAGAATAATGGGCTACATTATAATGAGCGCATTTCTCTTACCTTTCAGACGATTTCAGATTTTATTTAAATGTCACTATACACGGTGTCCCAGTTATTGTGATTGTGAGATTTATTTCGATATTCGGATTTTTCAATAACTCAACAACTATTATTTTGTAGGTATAATAGTAATACTTTTTGTTTTAAAGTTTTTTTTCATCCTCCATTGAAACCGGGAGCTCACTTATGTCAGTACATATTTCAATAATAATTGTTAAATTGAATAACTAGTGTAATATTATATCTAGATATATGCATGCCATATGCTGAATAAGAATAAAAATCGAACTGTGCAAACCAATATTATATTTTTCAAAAATTCTATGACATTACCATGAGAAATGAGTAAGAATTTCACAAAACAGTAGTGTTATGGCAAAACATGCACTTTTTGTCATTAAAAGGCCACAAATAAGCTATATTTTAAGTTGATCAAAGGATTTTGTGTTGTATTGTAGCTTTGTATTATAAATTACTATGGCAATGATGCATGCAAATCTACATTCACAATTATAAATACAAAACTGTTTTAGCTTCTCCTGTAAAATAACAAAAATGGCAGATAACATGATTTGCCATAACACTGCTGATATCTAAAAATTTGCAATAAATATTCGAAATAATGTACTTCTAATACACAGATAAAATTTGTTCATACCAAAGTAACAGTCAAATATTAGAACTAAATTTAAATTTGAAAATCGTTCAAGATATCAATAACTAGAAGTAAATACATGTTTACTTTAATGATATTTTCTTTTCATATGAGTAATTTCGAAAATATTTTAAGAGAAAATCGATAACTAGAAGTAAGTAAATATTTATTTTAATGATTTTTTTTTCATATGAGTAATTTCGAAAAGTTTAAAGAGAGAATCGATAACTAGACATAAGTAAATATTTTCTGTAACGATATTTTCTTTCCATATCAGTAATTTTGAAAATGTTTTACAAGAAAATTGATAACTAGAAGTAAGTTAATGGTTACTTTTACACCTTTCTACCAAGGTTATACACCTACACCTTGTTTCTATTCGTTTTTACAATGACGCAAATTTGTCGTTTTTAGAACAGCATACGGAAAACTTTTCCCGATCCTCGAATTTTATCCGTGCGCGAATATAAAAAAACACGAGTGGTTATGAGAATAAATATAATAAAAAGTATCGTTCATTACTCGTCGAGAAATAGATTTTTCCGTGTTTGATTCGCCTCACACGAGAATTTGTCACGTGCGCACGGAAAAATCCTTATTTCCAGATTCGTAATGAAATATACTATTTCATAATCTAAATGATATTTTAGATAAAGATAAAGACTTAAAAAAATATATAGTTAAAATATACAGGGTGTTAAAAGTTATCGGTCTACCATTGCTAACTCTGTTATTATTGAAATTAAAAAGTCGATTAAATAACCAAACTAGTAATATTTTTTTCGTTGATTAAGATGACGATATCAGAAAAACATTTAAATATCAGGGTTTCGAGTATATAAAGACAAAACTTTTGTTTTAATGGAACACCCTGTATATTTTTACATATTGTCAATGATATTTTTATTGTGAACTAATCTACCAAATAAAATGAAAACAGCGAATAATTTAGAAATTACAGCAATTGTTCAGATTTGTTAGAATAATTCTTTAATTATTATAATTTCATACTTTTCGCTAGCAAGGGATAAAATTGAACTATTTAAATTATCTAGGGATACCTACCTTACATCTGACTTTTTTATGGGCCATTGAGGAGAACGTGCATTTTAGGAGATAACTGAAAGAAAAATGTCTTTTTATAAATATGTGGTAATAAGACATAACTTCGTAAGTGAAAAGTCAAAAAATTATTCGGTTTTGCCAACGAATCGCAAAGGAACGGACTTATATATCGGAACCTTTATTTTCGTTCTACGTATTCCAGGAGCACGAGAACCATATATTGTTTTGTCCATCAAAATCTTCGCTATGGTCTCTACATGTCGGCAAAAAATACGACTTATCGATACAATCGATTTTATTTGGCTTATTGGGTTTTACTTAGTACCACAGGAATATAATACTATACATAACATGTGATTCAAAAAATCTTTCATCAAACTGTGCCATGAAAAAAAAACGTATGTCTGAATTTATCAAAGTCAACGATCACTTCAGGAAAAGTTTCAAAGTTTCTTGGAAATCTTCGAATGCATTACGTGTCGAATAAATCCACGGCCCATCAATTTTTACACTGATTCTATAATACATTTCCACATACAGCATTTTTGGTAGTCGGTGAAAGCCATAACGTATACATCAATAAAATTTTACATTCACTAATTCGAACTGTGACAAATTTGTCAGATTTCACAACTGTAAGCTAAGACATACATTTTATAGCCATCCGGTTTTTTTTCGTGGCAACATTGATGAAAGTTTTTTTTTTAATCACTCGATACCTATCTATCTATCCAAACGCCATGCCTATCTATTTTCCCATGCTCCTGGATCCAGGATGTGACTTCCCCATCCACCCTTTTCTTTCGTACTCACAGATTCCAGAGCAATATCATTTTTAGTAGTCTGCCTTCCTCCATTCTTTGAATGTGGCTAAACCATTTCAATTGTTTTGATCTTATATCCTCTGTAATTGTTCTTTCCACAGACATTATTTCTCTTATTCTGGTGTTGTTTTTTTTTCTAATCTACTTCCCCCGCCGATCTTCTCCGAAATTCTATTTCAGTAGCTTCAAGGGCTCTTTCCATTGTATCGCCAAATGTCCAGACTTCCGAGCCATATGTGGTTATGTTTTTAACGATGGTTGTATATATACGAGTTTTGCCTCTTTCGAGATGCTCTGGTCCTAGAGGATGGAGTTGAGTAGCAATATTGCCCGTCGTGTTTATCTCTCTAATCTTTAATCTCTAGTTCGAATCTTCCGTCGTTGCTAATTTTTAAGCCCAAATATTTATATACTAGATACTAGATACTAGATTATATATTAGATATGATATCTCACATCTCTCTATTTCTTGGCCTGTATTTAATACTAATTTCTGCTGTAAACCTCCTATGCACACATATTGGGTTTTGTGTATGTTGATCTTTAAACCCCATAATTGGTATTCCTGAATCAGATTTCTCGCCGTATGTCTTCGTAATTCTGTGCAAAAATGACGCAAAATTTAATGTATGCAGCATATACTCATTTACTGGGATACTATTTGGCACTTTTTTTCTTCCAATTATTGCAAGTATATCTTAAAGATCGTGTGAGATACTTACATATATACCTACACTTATAATAATATCGCAGAAAATGTATACGGGTTTAAATTTAACAAGCTTATTGGATTATGATGAAAGTTCTCTAATGGGTGTAGAACTTTTTTTTAATAGATAGTACCAAATAGTTTCGTAATAATCTTGATGTAATATGTTATGAAGATGTGAAGAACGTGAAGACGTGAAGAATATGCGAATTTCCATTATTTTAATGAATGACATTTATCAATCTTAATGATTTCGTAATTTCATTAGAAGGAAACGTGTGCAAGGTTGCAGATTAATGTTTCAAATTAATACTTTGCGACTTACAAATAGCTCTTCTTGTGTTTCTTCAATTTGCGTTATTGAGATGAAAGGATTAAGCCGTAAGAGGATCTCGCTTAGCAGTAACTTAGGGATATGAGCTGGCAATGTTAAGTGGTGTCATTATGAGGACACCTACAATAGCGAATATAACACGGCCAGACTACTATATTACCTGAGCCCACTCTCGCCGGGGACTACCGTGCGCTCGGTAGTTCCACTGAAGGCATATAGCCCACCGTTTTCCTAGGCTCACCTACGCGAGATAAAGTGGAAGATTAATAGGAGCTCTAGGAACAATGCTTTGTTGCAACTTCAACAACATAAATTTACTTGTAACCACTAAATCCGCTAAAATGTAAATGCTGAGTAATAGCCCTGAACTCCATACATATCCACGAGACATATATCTCTGGCTCTAATCTTTAATACCTATATGAGAGTGTGTACAAGTGATCCCTCCCGCCTGCTCGCGCCTTCACTCGGGGCACCGCTTTCATGCGTTTTATGTGTTTATTATGCCTAATACATTCATCATTTGTACATTATTATCCGAGCGCGGCAATTATTCAACGAACTCGCCATTTACCTCAGCATTATAAACGTATTATGATAATTCGCGCCTAGGAATGCTCGCCGAAAAATACAGGCTCACCAGCTACAAATCAACGGCGCGCCGCTAAGCGGGAAACGATTTGCATTAGCCACGCCAAAAACAAGGGAAAGTCAGGACTAAATTAACTGCCATTGCATTGTTGCTACCACAAAACACTTTACTCGCTCGCTACAAGAATTTACGACCGTATATAATTCTCTTCACTTTTTTGCATAATATGTTTACATTTCGCAAGATAATAGATTGTCTACGTCTCTTTTGCTAACTTAATCATCCAGGACGGATTAACACCACGTATGAATACGTTGGAATACCGACTGTAAAGTATCTGTGAAATTTGTCTGCGAACTCATTTAAAACGTTTCATTTTAAATTCACTTGTTTTAATTTAATTTTTTTTTTCATAGCAACGAATACTTTCTTTAATTAATTATTTTGCAAACGAGATAACCCATTCTGCCTTCATTATATGTTTTTTATTAATATTAGAGTTGCATCATATCCATATACCATTCGAAGATAAAATTGCAAGTATAATACTATCTTTGTTTATGATTTTTCATGTTACCTAAAGATACGTCATATGAACAACCAAACGATTCATATTTAAAAGTATTTGTAATGAATTTACAACGCTCTTTATACAAAGAATAGAGAATGCAAAGACATACGAATGGAAAGACATAAGGATCATACAAACAACATTGTGAATGCAATGAATCATTAAAATGAAAAAAAAAATCACAACGGGTTTCTGAAGTGTCTATGCATTTTGATATTTCAATTTACCAATGATACGTATTATGATACATATCATTTATGATATGCTTGTGATATTTCATTTTTAAGCTCAACTGTATAATAATATCATAATGCAGGAATTTTAATTACACAATAGTTTGAATTAGGTCTGCCAAAAATTTTCGTTTCAAACACCCAAATGCTCAAACGCATTATAATATAGTTTCTGCAATTCTTCAACTTTTGTATTTGATTTTTTAATTTTAATTATTTTAAAATTACAGCAAAATTATGCTGTAATTTTAATTACAAAATAGTTTAAATCAAATCCAGCAACAATTTTTGTTTTAAAGCTCAAATGTATTATTATGCAGTTTCTTCAATTCTGCAAATTTATTTTTGATTTTTAGTTTTTAAAACCCAACTGAGAGCGAGCGTTAAACGTCCATAAACGTATTTTACTATGTCTGCAACTACTTCAGTAGAGCTCGAACCCAGGACCTTTGAGTCATGGGGCGAGCGTTTAGCGATGGTCGACCGAAACCGGCAGTGCAATAATTAAATATCTTGGAATTAGTATATTCGCGGTTGGGTTCGTCGCTTGACCTAGCAATACAGGCATAGGGTCTCCAGCGCCATGTTACATAATGGCATGTAATTTTCGTCAGGGTTAAATTTTTTTGAAACCGCTTCCGGAATTTAGAATATAAATAGTTATTTGCCATGTTACCAAAAATTTGTTATAATACCTTTAGTAATTGCGTAGTTATTCATACGCAAACTCAAAATATTGCATTATAAAATATTACTTAAAAATTGATTTCATAATTTATGAAAATTATTTTCTTATTATCAATTAAGTCGTAATTTTTAGTACTTTTTACAAAATTTTGTGATTATGTTATTACATATAACAAAATCTTGAAATAATTCAAAAATTATAGACAATATTAACAAAAATAAAAAAGCATAGAGTGACAGGTAAATTTATCAATTAAAATAATATCTTTACATTTTCAAGGTAAAATCATTACAAGTGAGACATATAGAACCAAAACTCATAATCCAAAATCATCGAAATCGAGTTAGCAGTGGTTTTTTATTTGAAGTTTTGCTCTGAAATAAAATAGGGCTTCGGTTCAAGTCCAAACTCACTATATCCCGGATAAAATGCTATCAGAAGTAGAGGTTTGGAGTCAAAACTAACATTATCCATTGGATATTGTTACTTTTGACACCAACTGATCTTCAAGCAATCACAAGCCATCTTATAGCTGTCAACCTCACCCGAAGTTTACTGTTTATAACGTATTTCTTGTGCCTTGTTTTGATGGTTTTGTCTGTTTTGCTCTAATAAAATATTTTTTTTGCATATGTAACTCGATATTTTATTAATTTTATAAGCTTAAGGAATCAGAACTAATTATCAAAATGAGATAAGAAACATTGTCCATACATTGGTTTCAATACTAACATTATCTAATTTTAACTGTTTTTATTATTAAAATGCTATATAATTATTTTTTATTTTACAATTCATTTTCTAGAGCTAACAGCATGTAACAACTTTATTTGCAAAATTCGGGGATTGTCGAGTAGAGCGGTTTTTGTTAATTCCCAAAATTTCTGTATTTGAATATTGTGAGTTTTAATTCTGTACAACTTAAGTAGAAAAAAAGATATGTCATAAACTTTTTATGATTTTCTCTACACTAACAATAACGGAGTAAAATTTTAATTATTTTTGGAATCTGTAAAAATTTCTAAGAATCTCATAGAGGTGCATATTTTTTTATTTCTGATTGTAAACATTATTTACAAAAAATAAATAGCGTAGAATTACAGATAAATTGGAATTATCAACTAAAACCATATATTTCCAGATATATTAAAAAAAAAACATTAGAAATAGAATATCAGAAATATTTTATAAACTTTTTATGATTTTTTGTACAAGTAACAATAACGAACCAGATTCGATAATTCGAGATAACGAATCATATTTGGAATTCATCATTATCAAATATGAAATCAATTAAAAATTTCTATTACTTAAAACCCAATTTCGAAAAAAATAACGCGAATTCAAGTTGAAAAATTACCTCAGATTTTAACACCCTCCTCCCCCCACCCCGCCCCTTAGTATTTTTTCGTAATTTTTATAGAATTTTGTGTGACTGTGTGATTACGTATTACAAGATATTGGAATAATTCAAAAATACTAAACAATATTAACAAAAATAAAAAGCATAACATTGTCATTTAAAATAATATCTTTACATTTTCAAACAAAATCATTATAAGTAGAAAAACAGAGATATTTTATATTTTTTTTATAATTTTTGGTACAAGTAACAATACCGAGCCAGATTTTAATTAGTTTGGGAATTCACCATTTCCAAATAAAAAAAAACAATTAAAAATGTGTATTACTTTAAACTAAATTTCGAAAAATAATAATGTGAATTCAAGTAAATTAGATAATTTACCTCAGATTTAACACCCTTCCCCATGGTGAAGTTATTATTTTATTATCAATTAAGTAGTATTTTTTTGTAATTTTTACAGATTTTTTTGATTATGTGATTATATACTACAAAATCTTGGAAATTATATAAGAGGTCTCGGGTTCGAGCCCCAATTATTCGTATACGCCAGCTCTCATGCAAATTAAAGACACAATTGCAGACCACTACTACCGCCATGAGGCGATAACAAAGTTAAACAGGCTTGAACTAGTATATGTGAAAGAAGGAAGATAAGAAGGTGCAGAAGAAGAAATTGAGGAAGACATAGAATATATAACGTAGAAAAAGAAGTAGAAGGCGTAGAAAGAGAAATAGAAGAAGAAAAAGAAATAGAAAGTGTAAAAAAAATAGAAGAAGAAAAAGATATCTAGAAAATAGACATCTATAAACTCTAGACTCTCAATACTGCCGTACTAAGCACAGGGGTGGTTACTCACATGTTTGACGAAAATGAGTTATCAGTTTGAGATGTTGGATTTATTTTTTCGTAATAAAAATAGTTTATAAAAATTGCCGTATCTTCTTTAAAGATGTGTATTACTACAAAAATTAGAAGGAACTATCAATTACTAAGATAATTTAATCGTAACTCAAAAAGTTGTGCTAAAATATCTTAGTATTTACGAGATATGCTTATTAGCGTTATTACGTTATTAGCGTAAGTTGAAGATTTCTTTGAGTGGTAAGATTTCAGTTTCATATATGTGCTGAAAAATTCTTAATGTAATTCTCAACATCCATACATTAAATACTTTTGTGAAGTAAGAGCCGAATGAGGAAGATGGTCATTAATATATAAAAGTACTTTTGAAGATCCTGAATATACGATAGTTGTATATCTCAAAATGGCCATAAAACAAGTTACCACTATTGTGCTTAGCACGGCAGAGTAGATATTTTTACTGAATTTTCCTACTTGGTATCAAAGTTTTACTAAATAAATAAAATGCCCTTGTTAGAATGTGTATTGTAGATGATTTTACAGTTACGTTGATCAGAGGTGATGACTTCTCTATGCGGAAATCGCATTGGTGATGTGAATATATTATTTGAAACGATAAATCTGTTACAGACATCAATAATATCCAATAATCTATAATTGTCGGAGTTCACACACTGAGCCTCCATTCCCGGTGGTGTTCGGAGCGTGAGCTTGGTCCACGAACCGTGACCCCATAAACCTCGCCGGTACGAACCGAGCCCCTTATAGGTCCTGTTATGAAGGGTGCCGGCATCATTTACCGTCACCCTCGGTAATTGCCGTGTGAACTGGCGCACGTACACCGAACGGGGCAGATCGACGAATCGGCTCATTATCCGGCCCTCTGGCTTATTGCAACCGACGTCTGCATGCGACTCGCGATTATTAAATATGGACTTTTGATTGAAATTTATTCAGCGCGTAATTAATGTAATCTCGGGCGCATTTCGCAATTTACATCTCCTGCATATCCCGTCCGCGTTCACCCGCGAACCCGGCGAGAAAAATCGGTTGCCACTTTTCTGCGCCGTGGGTCATCAATAAAACGCCCAAACTGGGTCGGCAATTTGTACCGCATGAATGGGCCCGTCCCGCCGGCCGACGAGGAAGTCGTCGACGGTTTATCGACGCATTGTGTTTGATTGTCGGCGCAGAAAAAAAACGCAGAAGTTTGCCCCGAACTCACGAATTATGCAAATCGAACGCGTATCGATAATCTGAAATACCTGCCTACATCTTCGGCTCGTCCTTGCCCTTCTTCCAACGGTATCCGCCGAGCCTGACACAGAAAATCAATGAGCGGCGAAATCATAAGAGACTTGTTACACGGAATCGAATTCTTCGTCATGTACGCCAGTTTAAGCCTTTAAATGAGGAGTAAAACCAGATAAGTCCATCTTTCCCATGAAAAACTACAAAAACTTCTACTTCAATGAAGACAATTTTAGAAAATCCTTCAGCTGAAACATGAACTCGAATATGCCCTCAACAGTATGAAGCCAAGAAAGTCTACTGGACCGGACCAAATACCAGCTGAAATATTAAAATTATTCGATGAACATCTGATGGACAGTTTTCTAGACCTGTTTAACACAATATATGACAAAGGCATCATACCGCAACAATGGCTTCTATCGACATTTGTACTGATCCCCAAAAAAGAAAATGCTAGAGAGTGCACAGACTATAGGACTATTGCACTTATGTGCCATACACTAAAAATCTTCTTAAAAATCATCCATAAAAGAATTTATCGAAAACTAGAAAAGGACATAAGTGATAGCCAATTTGGATTTAGAGAGGGGCTTCGAACAAGAGAAGCGCTCTTCGGAATTAATAATCTTTGTCAAAGATGTTTAGGCATAAATCAAGACCTGGTTGTGTGCTTCATCGATTTCCAAAAGGCTTTCGATAAAGTTAAGTATGACAAATTACAACAACTAATACTTAAAAAGAATTTAGATCGGAAAGACTTCAGGATAATTACCAACCTATATTGGGGACAAAGTGCAATTGTAAAAGTCGAAAATGAGCTGACAGATGAAATTGAAATATGCCGTGGAGTAAGACAAGGCTGCATCCTATCCCCGCTTATTATTTAATTTATTATTTAACATATACAGTGAAGCTATATTTGAAGAAGCTCTGTTAGGAGAAACAATTGGTATAAACATAAACGGGGAAGTAATAAATAACATCCGATATGCTGATGACACACTATTATTGGCAAGTAGCGAAGCAGAACTGCAACACATACTCGAACGAGTAAACCACCAATGTGAAGCATATGGATTGCAAATGAATCTTTCAAAAACTAAGTGTATGGTAGGTTTGAAGTCACATAACCAACAAGTGCAACTAAATATCAACAATACCATAATTGAAAGAGTAGATTCCTACAAATATCTTGGAACCATGCTAGACAAAACAAGCGATCAGGCAGGTGAGATAAGAAGAAGAGTGGAGATAGAAAATCTATGTAGGCACCATATTTTTTGTTCGTAAGAAGCATTTTTTCATTATATTAATTAGTCGAACATTATCTGAAATCACCAATAACTTATGCTAATTTCATTATAAGTTATAAGGCATTAAAATTACATTGGATTATGTTCAATTTTTCTCAACGTCCTTCATCGAATTACTGTTGAATGAAAGGGGTGGGTTGGATTAGCCCACGCTGACCCACATAGTTTCTAGGAAATCCTAGTCGATTTCTAGGTATTAGCGTGGACGGGCGACGTGTGCTTTCGTTTCAATGAGAAGGAGCGTGCGTCTGAAGGCCGTGCTCAATGGCTGTTTAGAATTACAAATAAATATCGCTATAGTTATTATAATTAATGTTGCATGTTTATGCATCGGTAATTTGATTTATTAAATTGGAGCCGAGGTGTTTTACATCTGTACCACAGAGTGGTTTATGAATGAATAAAACGGCGCGTGGGCGAACGTATGGGAATATTGATAGGCCTCAACGCTGAATTATTTATTGTTATTAAATTAGTAATGTCCGATTCTTTGTGTCAGGTACGCCAGAATAAATTGCCGGGCTTTGAATTGCCATAATCATTGATTCATTACATAATAATATTTAAATTTTGATATGTTTGTTTAAACTGAATAATAAATATAAGTATATATTTTTTATTTATGGGATTACTAAATAATTCTAACTTATTTTTCTTAGCGAAGCATGCTTTTTTTTCTAGTTTATACGAATACACGCTGGTACTGGTGCTCAACCAACATTAGGTATTGGCCAACTCGGAAAGTTATACATTCGATTTTCTCACTTATTTAATGCATACACTTGGTCTAATTTTTAGAGGAATTATCATCAGGCATACTGTATATAAATCAGGCATAATTTTTTTTAAATATTTGAATACGAATATTAGATAAATTTTCAGAAATTTCAGTGACTAACAGATAGGTATAGGTCAACTCGAAAAGTTTATACTTTAGTTTATACTTTTTTTATAACTTTATACATTCGATTTTCTCACTAAATAAGGACTTACTCGTCGTCAAATTTTCAAAGGAATTATTTTCAGGCATACTATATGCAAATCTGGCATAACATTTTCAAAATGTCCATCACAGTTGTCACTAACAACAACTGTCAAATACTGAATATTTATTTCACAAAACATCAGCCAACTATGATAAGAAAATGTAAGTTTTGGCAAAAAAGGAGGTAAAAAAGAATAATCTTCCATATCTCCGAAACCGTTACTTTAAGGGCCCATGTTTATCAACACTTTTTTCTTTGAATTGGTTCATGCTACTACCCCCTTAAATATTTTACATTATTTTTTTAACACCCTGTATACATACGATGCCAATCTTGCAGAAACTGGTCTAAAACTTTCAATATCATTTCAAACAAGACTATAAAGTTAAAAAAAAACATTTTGGCTAGAATTTTTTTCTAATTTGTATGCCGCAATTATGCCCTTTGAATTAGGAAAACGATTTATGGAATAAATTTTTAAAGAATTGATTAGATTTCAAATTAAAGCCACTTTAATATTACTAACCCCAAGAGATGGTGATTTACAATTTCAAAGTCAAATGACAATAACTCATTATTGGCAAAATGGCGAATTAAGAAGAATAAGCAACAAAAGACTGGAAAATAGCATCATTAAAGCAAAGAACAGCAAAAAAGCATTTATTTTCAAATAAAAATAATATAAAAAACAGTAATATTAAAAAATATACAGAATAAGTAGGTATGTTAGTGAAAAAGAAATACTCCATTTTTTTTTATGAAAACAATTAATTAAATTGTATATTTCTAAATTTTCTATTAGAATTTTTTTTCTCTAATCGGATAAAACATATTTATAAACGGAAAAACTTATCTCGACATTCAAAGATGTTATAGGCGCATACTTAAATGCAAATTAGGCATTAATTAACCTTCCAAATTTTTTCAAAATTGCCTTGTAATAAATTTCCTATCTTCTGAAGTTTTGTAAAACCCTCACTTTTTCTGTGTACATTATCAAACTTGTTGCGTATTATTTGCTCAATTTTGCCAGGTTCTTCTTGAAGGGATATTATTAAATTATGGACAATCCTCAATTGGTCTAAATATCTCTCACCTTTAATATAAATGTCCAAATTTACTTTTAGTTTCAAGGAACAATTTTTCACCGACGTTTTTTTGGAATACATATTTTATTATTTAATTTTATCTGTAGTTATTTTAATTCATTTAAATGACCATAGAACGTTTATTATCGATAGTGAAACAAAATAATTGTATTAAACATTTATTTAGAATTAGAAAAAGTATTTCACAAATTAATACTATCATAAAATTGGACAGATTTTAGGAATTTAGAAGGAAATTCCAGATGTATTTATGCTATGTTGAATCCTGCCCATAATGTTTTTAAATCAGTGTGTGGCTTCTGAAGCTTGTTCGCTGAACTCCCCAATTCATTACCCTCATGTTTGGAAATTGTCCAATATGGTAAAATATAGGAATAATTTTTGGGGATACACTTATACCCAGTTGAATAAAATCATTCTTAAATTGTTGGATAAGATTTTCAAAATGACTCAGCTAACTATTACGAAAACATCACGTTACAACTAATTCAAGTGAAAAATACAGTAGCCAAATGATTTTAAATCATGTTGCTCCACAAACTAATCAAATATAATGTTTTTTTCTATACCTCGCTAAAGATCTTAAAATACTTTAATTGAGCAAGTAATATTTATCAATATTACATCACATGCAATGGTATATTGAACTATATAACATTATTCCCGTAAGAATATTCGCAAGCTTCAACTTGGTAGCAAGTTAGCTATATAGGATTTATAAATATCATTCAATTTCAATAACATCCACAATTTTTTGTAAGTGATATTTTTTTAAACAATAGGTATTTATTGATTATACATTTTTGTATTATTTTTTAAATATTATTTTATTATTTCCGCATTTCAATGGTCAATTTGGAATCTTCAATTTGAAAATCTTTTAGAAAATACTTAGTCATTGTTTGGAGCTGCATTTTCTTGGAGCTACATATATTTTTGTATTTTTTGTTTATTATTACATTATTATTTTCGAATTTCAATAGGCACTTTGGAATCTTCAATTTGAAAATCTTTTAGAAAATACTTAGTCTTTGTTTAGAGCTGCATTTTCTTGGAGCTACAATATTTTTGTATTTTTTTAATTATTATTACATTAATATTTTCGAATGTCAATGGGCAATTTGGAATCTTCAATTTGAAAATCTTTTAGAAAATACTTAGTCATTGTATGGAGCTGCATTTCCTTAATAATTCGTTATTTCATGAGTTTTTCAAAACACATAGCAAACACCATACTTCAGTTTTCTATATGATTTTTCATTATTTGTGGTAATAATAATTCAAATAAATTAAAGACTTACTATAACAATGAATTGGAGTTAACTCATAAATAAAGCAACCATAAAAGATCATAAATCAAAATGATAAATTTAAACTGAATGTTCATATGTTCCTATACCACACTACGGCAACTAAGGAAATATAATAGCCCCAGCAGTCATAATCGTGTATAATTTTAAGAATAATAAATAATAATAACAAATTTTAACTTTGACAGGAAAATATGGCAATAAATTTAACTATAGTTCAAAATTTCCATTTGTTTGAAATCCCATCGGTATTTTTTTTTAAATGTTACATTTTATTAAAAAAATAATAGCAAGAAATAATTTAAACTCAAAATTGGATTCGGACATGTTTTTTATTGATAAGTCATGGTTTGCGAACTTTGAATCACGACAGATCCGACAGACAAGGACAATCCTTGCTTTCGCAGTTTTTTTTTATTTGAATCACTAAAAAAAACATAGTTAGCTTTTTCAAAAGCTAAATGTTGTTCTATCTTTTGATTTTGACTCTATATTTTGACAGTTATACCTATGTAGATTCAGCAGACGATGCAGAAAATTCCAAAACATAGGTGTGCCTGATACATCCAAGAACGATGATCCGAGAGACAATGACAATCCATGCTTTTGCAGTTTTTTTTATTGAATCACTAAAAAAAATCATAGTTAGCTTGTAGAAAAGCTAAATGTTGTTCAATCTCTTGATTTTTTTAAATATATTTTGACATTTATACCTATGTAGCTTCAGCAGACGATGCAGAAAATTCCAAAACATAGGTGTGCGTGATACATCCAAGAACGATGATCCGAGAGACAATGACAATCCTTGCTTTTGCAGTTTTTTTTATTGAATCACTAAAAAAAATCATAGTTAGCTTGTAGAAAAGCTAAATATTGTTCAATCTCTTGATTTTTTTAAATATATTTAGGTGTGCCGCATACATCCAAGTACCACATCTAGTGATGATTGGTTTCGGAGGTAAAGGTTTATGGGATATAAGGGATGTATAGAGTGGCTTTTAATTGGGCTCTTTGTTCAGCTCTTCAGATTGTTTCTGTTGCTCTATTTAATCCATGTGCAAACCATGATGACTAAATTAAATTTTTAGGTATTTTTTTTAAATTTCCACCAGCTCTTACCATACGAGTATTATTTTTTCATGTGGAATTGAATGTGGCAAAAAAATGTTTCTAGTCAATGGTAAAAATTGCTAAATAAGCAAAAAAGCAGATTTTCCAGGAAAATATGAAAAAACGCGAAATGGGGGAAAATAAGCAAAAAAGCAAAACAATACAGGTTAGGTTAATAAAGAAAACACTTGGTAAAGTTTCACAAGTTTTATAGAATTGCTCTACAATTGTTGTGGCACGGCTGCCATTCTCAAGAGAGATAAAACTGAATACAAATTCAGATTGTGTAACTTAAGTACTAAACGCGCTTAATTGATAATGGTTGTGGGATTGCTCGTTCATTCATTACACGGCTTTCCAGGATGCCCTTAAATATTGGCGTGTTTTCCAAGCACATCTGGTCGTTAACTATGTTCCCCGTAGCTTTCTTGATTTCGAGGATTTCCAATAGATCTAGTCTTCTTCCTTTGTTGCCATTATAGAGCAGCGATAATCCTTTCTTATGTACATAATGGTTATATTTGATACAATGGTCAGCAATCCCAGTGGACGCTTTATTGTCTAAAACTGTTTTTTTTTGTTCTATAAGTCTGATGTTCAAGTTCCTCCCCGTTTGACCTCTATATAGAAAGCGTCACATTCTGAACACTGTAACTTATAAATACCACTTTGATCTCCTACAGTTTTTTGTCCTTGGTTTTACTCAGAATATTGCTTAGATTAGATTTATTTACAACTACACACTCAATACCTAATGTATGCAACTTATTTTTAATATTCACACTTACTCTACTTACATAATTTATATGCAACCTGTTTTTTTCTAGTTTATTAATATTCGTAACATTATATAATAATTTCTTAGACATGTTTGTTGTGTGTTTTTTGATTAATTGATATATTTTTCCACTATCGTATCCATTATTTGTGGCAATTTGTTTGATTATTTTCACCTCTTCATTATAATTTATGGTGGACATGCGAACATTTAACAGTCTATGAATAAAACTGTGGAAAGCTGACATTTTACATGAAATTGATTGGTAAGAGCTGGCTGGAATTATTGTATCCGTATAAGTACTTTTCCTAAAAAAAATTGGCCTAGTTTATTGTATATTTTTTGTTGTTATATTGTTTGGTCCAAAAACTTGAGTGAGTTATTGTTCTCCGTTTCCATAGTGAATTTAATGTTATTATTAATAGAATTTAGAAATGAGAAAAATAGTTTAAGTTGTCTCTCAGTGCCAGCCCAAATAACCATAATGTCGTCTACATATCTGGCTTTGTATCTTTAAGATTCTTACAATTCTTACTCTTTGAAATCCTTTGAATAGCTTAGATGTTTGCATGGGTTTGGGTAATTTTTTTTATGACTGGACATTTTTTGTAGAAAATAAATAAAACGACGTAATCCAGTTACATATCAATTTTATAAGTTTCAGTTCTGAATTCAAAATATTGTAATAACTATGTGGCATGTAATCTAAAATCAATAAAGTCATCGAACTTCACAAAATATTGATAAATCAGAAGTCAGATTAGATTGATTAAAAAGTTATAAAATATATAGGCCTACATCTGAGCCGCCAATAAGCCGTTTAAAAACGTTTTCATCGAGTGAAACCTCCCAGAACGCGCGGGCTCAATAAAAGATATCTACGTGAAAAATCTAAAGGAGTATTATGCCCTCGCATTCAAAATTAAGCGGGTCGATAACGCCGCCGTCGACTTTCTCCGGTCGAATTTCCTTGACATTCCGGAATGGATGCTCTTATAGCTCAGGTTCGATCGCCGCCCGGTCGATAAATCATAACGAAATTGGGCGCTCCGTTACTGTCGATGGTGTATCGGGCGATAGAAAGAGTCCAATTAATCCTGGTCCGATTATATTATAAGCGATACGTATTGTCAGATGGGGGCACGCACGCGGGTTATTAATTACACGCAGATATCAAACGGGACAACGCCGTGATAAATGGCGCTGCCGCGGTTACGTTAAATGTTGTCACTTAAATATTATTTATATGCGGTATTGGGAAACGGGCATAAATTATTAAATTGTGTGAGACAATGCGCGCAGGTGGGTCGCCACAGTAGCAGCCACCACGCACACTTGATCCGTTTCCCTATGAATTATATCGGTCATAAATTTCGGGGCCCGTTTTTTTTTTTTATTTTCGTTTTACATTTTTGTTTCTTTCTCGGGGACACGCCGCGTTAATTTATAATGAGGGCCCGGATCGGCGACCGCTTTCTTCGTAGTCCATGCAAATTTTCAATTAACTCCGCCGTAATTTATTCAGGAACGATTAAGTTTAAATGCGGCCCGGGCGTTTTCGCGGCGACACCAATAAATCGCGCACCCTGCCCCAACAAACGGCGGCCGTTGCGGGGCCAAAGAAGCGGGGCCCCGTTATGATCAGCCTTCACCTCCGCCTGCGTTCCTTATCAATTGCAAGAGCCTCGTCCCCCGGGGGCGCGCGTCGTGGGACGTAATCCAGCGAGGATGCGCGCCAAGACTTTCAATTTTCGCACGCAACGGAGGAAACGTTGTTAGCCGGCCAGTTCAGTCCCCGCGGGGTACATCCTTCGCCGTTAAACGCGAAATCGTAATGAGCCAACGCAAACACGCCGGCGCTCACACACGGCCACATATGCGCCGGCATAATTCGCAATTATACGGACGTGCACAATGCCCTCGGTTAATTGCTGATTGCAATTAAGCAGGAAGAAGACGAACGGTACTCTTCGGGGCTCCGATAACCAACTAATTAAAACAATTGTGATGCACATTGTAGTCGATGGTTTGGACGTTTGTATCGGAATTGGTTGTATTTAGTTATATTTAGTTGATCATAGAACCTACAGGAAAGAAGAACAAACAAACAAACAAAAATTGAATTGAACAAGATAAATGTGGACAAATAAAGATTGTTTATATATATAAAACGTCTTAATATTGAGTGTGGTCTCGTATGAACCGTTTGAGTCTCCTGAATCGAATGAGACCATTGGGTATCGAGATTCGACCCCTTCGTTCAGATGTTTAATTTTATCAGCACTTTTTTGCTATTTTTTTTTTATTTCCCAACATTGAGGGGGAATCTGGAGAACAGCTAGAACTACGATCCTGAAATTGTGCTCATTGGAATCGAGAGGGTCCAATTGGTCACAGAGACATGTGCCTCTGAGGTCAATAGGTGCTTAACTGGGTTAAACACCCAAGTTAAGAGAACGGATATCTCAAAAACCGCTACGGCTGCGATGCTCAAATGCTGATTGGAATCGGAAGGGTCCAATTCGTGGGTTCAGAATTTTAATTAGGTAACTCAAAATTGATCGAATTTTAGTTATCTACCACAGTATACTGTTTTAGTAGGCAACTTTCGAATACTATACGACGATAACTAGGAGTCGAATCTAGATACCCATGGTGGACAATTTCCAAACTAGACAAGTAGAAAATGAAGTATGCAGCATCTAGATAACTGAATATAACTAGTTTTTGCAATTGGAAGTCCGATTTTTCTTTGCAGATCCCAGTGCAGAATGAAATGTCAAATAATGATGTCGCTTGAGAAAAGACAGGAACTGTTCACTGCATACTGGAATCTGGGAAGTTATCAACGACAACGAGATTTTATCAACAGCTACTCGAATGCTTATACGGACAAAGCTTATACGGTCATTGGCAACATTTCTTCTATGACTGGAAAAAGTTTTCCCAGACAAGCTTTACGATTAGAAAGAAAATCATCAGTGGTCAGCTTGTCCACTGGCAAAAAATGTGCTTCATCAGATTTGAGGGAAAGAATTCTTACACATTCAAATATAAGGCGAGTCTCAATGAGGCAGACTTGTATATGGCAAGTCCTCACACAGGACAGTCCTCACACCAGGCTTTGCAAACTGTTTATGAGACACCTAGGCGTATCACAAAAAGTAACCACAATGACTTGTTGTCCCTTTTTTCTTGAAAACTCCTGGAATCAGCAAAGATTATTACAATTTTTATGTAAATCTACCATCGTCTTCGAGTGCGGGCACATGTAACTGCAACGGTTTTTAATCCTTAATCGTTAATCCCTAATATTACCCCAACAAATACTGTAAATTGCAGCGATGGTCAACGCGGTAATTTTAATCTTACCTGTAAATTGTAGCGATGGTCAAAGCGATCATTTGCATCTTTCCTTGCGGCGGTATTTAATAAATTAATCATGTATCTAGTAAGCGTGCAAACTAAGTACATTCTACGGATTAAATAATAAATAAGTTTTTCAAAAAAGTTACCTTGAAGTCGGGAGAAGTGAAGTGGTGTTGTACTTCAAGAAAGTGTACCGCAAAACTATATACTATTGAAGATGGTTCTGAGCGAATGGATTTAAGAAAATATTTGGAAAACAATCATGGGAGTGATGAGAAAAAAATACAAAAACACATGTTTAGTGTTTCTTGTAAACGGAAAGCTTTGCAATATCTGAAACCCGAGGAAGTGGGGGATTGCCTGGTTTTTGACTTGGCAGAAATTCAACCTCAAGACGATATAATTACCAAATATGTAGATTATACTACCAGTAAATTTACTATTTAGTAAATGTTTTATTTCTTATTTTGAGATAAATTGATTATTCAATACTTTTTAAATGCAAATTAAAAGGCAAACTATTGTAATTTCCTATTTATTTTTCTTTCTTACAAGGATATGATCATCATTTCATCAGAAGCATTTCATCAGAAGCATCATTTAATATTTCTGATGCTATTTATGGATCAAGATTTTATCTAGCAACCGGATTCCATGGAATTCATAACTAGAAATGCAACTTTTCCTCCGAATATTTGGGCATGTGAACCACATATGTGCCTAGTATGTGTTGTACAACGAATGCATGTGAATCATTTCATGCTCACTTTAATGATGGTTTTAGTAATAGCCATCCGTCTTTATACATCTTTATTGAATGATTGTTACAGTTTCAAATGGATACTTATGTGAACAGTATTGAAACTTGTAGGGTTCCAAACTCCCAAACTTAAATTAACATTAATTTCTTAAATGCAAGATTAAAAGTTATATGATGCTAAACAAATAACTAGATTACAATTTGCAATGCAAGTGTGCCGATATTTTTGCAAATGAAAATTAGTTGGACCATGTTTGTAAATATTGACGAGATAAATAAAAACCTATTATAGTAACATATTGAAACCGCTCGCTGCAATTTACATGCAAGGATTACGGAACCCTTGACAATTCGCTGCAATTTACATGCAAAGATTATAAAACCCTTGATCATCGCTGCAATTTACAATCGCCCACGAGTGCAGCTGAAGGGGAATGAAAAGTAACTACTGCTTCCAAGAATCTATTTAGTTTATTTTTTAATGGGACTTAGATTTAGTATTATACATTTCAGTTATAACTCTGTTTCACGATTTTTTTCGTCTTTTGCCATTTTATTTAAGGAAATAATGTTAATACTTATATTGTACTTCGACTTCGGTACTATCGAAAAATAAAAGTATTTTTAAGTATAAAGTACGTTATTATTTCAATTTTGTGCTAAAACTAGGTATCTCACGTTTGAATAATTAGTTATCACTAATAATTAATTTTTATATAAAATGTATGTTCCCAGTACTCCGTATACATCTCCTCAACAAGATTAAATTAAAAAATTAAGAGTACGATTCACTAAATATATCGGTAATTGTAAATAATTGAAGAGTGAAAACTAATTTGTGTATTACTCAAAACTGTACTTTTTGAGTTACCTAATTATAATTCTGAATTCACGAATTGATCTAGGTATATGCTTCTACGGTCAATTGGAGCAACTCAAAAAACCCTGATTTTTCGGATTTTCGTTTTAGTGGATTTGATCGGAAAATCAACGATTTTACGTTTTGCCAACTGGGTGCTCTACCAAGCGGAACATTTTCATTTTTTTTTATGGGGACTTAGCCCCATATGTGGCGAATATTTTGAGCACTCGTCCATTCTCGTATTCTGTGTGGACATAGCCCAGGGCCGTAGCAAGCTGAAACTACCTTAAATACAGCAAACAAGCCCCAATCATCGAGCTATGCCAATTATTTCTGTTCATTTTTTTTTTTGGGGCACCCCATGTTCATGGCACCCCTACGCTACTGCGTACGATTGTAATTAAAAATGTAATATTTTAAATTTATTTTCATTTATTTGCAAAAGATAAATGTTTGGTTGGATAAATGTTTGTGCTTTATCCAAAACCAACTAATACTACAAAACAAAAGACATACGACTATAATTAACAGATATAATATATGAAATAAGTATATTTTCAATATTCTGAAAATGTTTGGTGTGGATTAAAGTTTGTCCTTCGTCAAATATGATTTGAGTTTACCAAAAACGTAGTCAAATTACACTGGCCAACAAAATTGTACGTTTTGATTTTTTCCTTGAATATTTTTAACGTTTTTTTTAATTTCAATGTGACAATTACCCAATGTTAGTTTTTATATAACAGCTCCAGTTTTGAAATATTTTGAAAATACTCCTGCTTAAGCAGTAGACGCAAGTTTTCAACTTCTGCGTGACTAATAAATAGTGTGCCTAAAAACTGGCGATATTAATATGGCACGGAGATATTATTAAAATAATTCATATGTATTTTGTTACATCTGTGGTGAATACATGTTTAAACAGAATAGAAAATCTATCTGAGATTCTATTAGAAATACATATTTTAACTTAATCGGAATAAATTTGCGCAATCAAGACAAGCCATCGCATGACGCAATCAATGGGTACGTACCCCTTAATGTATGCCAGAAATGTATAGTGCATCAAATTGAAAAAAATAAATGATCTCAAATTCAAACCTCCGATGATTTGGCTGAAACCAGTTTTTCGGTTTCCGAAAAAAAAAATACCGCTAATGTTTACCAGGCAAAAATTGCCATCATGGCGATTTTGACCATGACAATTGCAATTTTTGCCTAGTGAACATTAGCGGTATTTTTTTTCGGAAACCGAAATAAGTGGTCATATCTCCAGTTGACTTCCGCTCAACGGTCCTTTCCAAGATAGGACACCAGCACCAGATGTATCAACATCATCAACCTGGGATGAACTAGGCTTTATAGAAACTGAAGACGAATATGTAATAGAGGAAATAAAATTTTGAGATCCGGATTTCGTATGTCATCAGATATTATTCGTATGTCATCAGATGTGAACCTTTCAATCAAAACGAACTCAGTGACTTTGTTCTCAAAATTGGTCTGAAAAAGTCTGGCTGTTGAGAAAGGTACTAGTCCTTGGAAAGCAGACTGTGATCAATAGGCTTATAGTATACTACCATAACTAAATTTATCATGAAATAGTTTCTAAAGGCCTTTGACAAAGACGGTGAATATTTAGCATAATTTTCACGTAATTTTCCAGCATTAACCACAGAAAAATTAAAAGCGGGCATTTTTATGGGCCATAAATTGGCAACTAACAAGGGACCCAAACTTTGAGACTTCCATGAATAAACTTGAGTTGAACTCGGGAAATTGCGTGCTTTGGTGATCCAAAATTTTTTGGGAAACCATAATTCGGACGACTTTTTTTAGTTAGTTGTTTGTGTGCTGACCAATTTGAAAAATGTAGGGTGCAATATGATTATTAAACTTCATTATTTGCACTCACATATAGATGAAAAAATACACTTCAAGATAAATGGACAAGGGAAGAGCGTTATCAGGGGACGGTGGCACATCCATATGATTATTGCTGGAGTGTACAAAGAGATCAACCTGAAGTCATGCATTCGAGAAAATACCACAAAAGAAGGTTTTGTAGTGATTTGGAATGATATTTTTTGTTAAAAAATTGGCTTTATATAAAAATAGTGTTGATGTTCAAATGTTCAAAAAGTAGAGCTGCTAGAAGAAAACCAGTGTTATTTTGTAATCAGCACCCAAAAGGTGCACCCAAAAGGTGCTGATTACAAATATTCTCTAAATATATTTAGAAACAGTCACTAAATTTCAGGCAAAAATTTCCAAAAAATTCTGAACTGAATAAAATATTATTAGTTTTAATAAAGTTTCAATAAAGATAAAACCCAATAGCGAAAATATTGTAATTATAATAACAAAATAGACCAATATACCTACAAATAAATATATTAGATTGACAAAATTCCATAACGATTTCAGAAATTGCCAAAAGATGTATGTATGTAAGATGTATAAAACTTCATGGAAAACTTTAGAATGTGCCATATAAGCATTAGAAGATTCATGTAATCAGTTTCTGGACGAAAGTGGACAACTCATTTAGAAATTTATATTGAAGTTGCAGAAAACCCAATCATATCAATAATTACCATCGTATTCAAATACTAGATCCATTTTCACATTATAAATCACTCAAATACAAATTTTCCAAGAGTAAATTTACAAAATTGTGGGTTAGGTTAATATGGTACTTTACTTACAAATGACATGCTTTAGCCGTCTGGTGCGACATCAATGTATGTGGTATACTTACACTCTTGTTGCGCCACATGAGATTAAAGGTATGTGTAGATTCTTTAACCTACTCAAAAATATGGCTGATAGAAATTCGTTTATTGCACTAAACCGCGGATAGAGTTTTTTGCATGTGATTGCAAATTCCGCAATAATTATATGGGTGAGTTTTTGGTCATTTTAAGCATTGGGATTTCAGAAACCATAAAACAAAGAGATTCTGTTAAATGAGGAAAAAGTTGTCATTTTAAGACCTTAAGTAAGATACGCTTTTGTTTTTTTGAAAACAAAAACAACAACATACTTTTTAAGTTGTAATACAAACTTTAATTTTTTTAATGGCAGTCATAGTTAGCTTTATCATTTTTAAAAAGGACATATTTTCTCTTCATATGTTATAACGATATAAGGTTTGCTATATTTACTTCGATAAATAAATGAGATGCAGGAATTTTCGTTGTACGTATAATTTGAATAGAATTTAGTGTAATTAGAATAGAAAAGAATTCTTAGAACTCTCGTAGTAGGAGAAAAAAATCCATGGCAAACTCTGTTTTTGCTACTCTCTTTAATACAAATAGTCTTGTATCGTGTTTATTTGTCAAAGTAACTAATACTTATCACAAAGTTAATTTTCGAAAATAGTATTTATTCTTTTAAGTCTAGCAAACCATGTATCGCTATAAAGAGAAAAAATTGTACATTTTAAAAATGCCAATGCCAACTATGACTGACATTTAAAATAAATAAAGCTTGTATTATAACTGAAAAACGGTGGTCTGTTTTCAAAAAACATGCGTATCTTGCGTAAGCTCTTAAAACGACAACTTTTTCCTCATTTAACCGAATCTCTATGACTTATGGTTTCCGATGCTTAAAATGAAAAAAACTCACCCTGTATATTTATTAGCCCCCTGACAAACTTTAGGAAATAAAAGGTTATCCTGTTGTAACAAAAATTTTAATATAGGTCCGATTCGTCTTTGTTTAGTAGTTATAAGGCTTTATGGATTAAGGTTACCAGCACTAATAACAAAAATTATTTTTGTCGTAATCGTAATCTATGTTTTTTATTTCTTATTTCGTACGTACGTACGTATTGTAACGTACGATATCAAAAAATCATTTTACCTCATACATAGATAATGTCATCATACATATGCAAAAAGCTTAGATTTTTAAAATCTATAATTTTGAAGGACTTCTTTCAAAATAAGTATTCAACATTTAAGATTCTGCCCAAAATAACGCACAGGTTTAATTTTACACGCTGATTTCGAATTTTACATCGGGTCCTTGATACAAAATGTCCCCTTGTACCGACTCATTTGTTAAAAAAAATCCGAAATTTCTGAATGTTTTCTTAATATTATGACATAAACAATATGTTTTGTTGATAGAACCGGAAAATGTTTCTTGTTTTATGGTTATCCTGATTTTTTATTATATTAATCCTTGAAGCCAACAATCCTTTCTAAACAAAGGCGAATGGGATCTATGTTTATAAAACTTTTTTTTTTGTTACAATAGAATCATGTTTCATTTCCCAAAGTTTGTCATAGGTTGTCATAAATCTCCCTGTATAAAATATAATGGAATAAACAATCAAATAAAACAACACAACAAATAAAAATAAATGATATGTGAGACACATTAAAATTTAAATGTAAAATTTAATATTACGTAGGTATATATGGTTCAGAAAATATTTTTGATACAAAATTTATGTAATAATATCAACAGAACTTCTGTTTGCTTTAAAAATACATAATCCTTAATTGATTAGAAGATAATAATAAAGTTATACTTTCTTTAATATTTATTATTATAATTTATGAAACATAATCATACAATGTTATATCTATTAAATTACGAATGAAACATAAGTCTAGTTAAAAACCAAATAATGATGGTCTTTCCAAGTATTTTCAATTTCAAACAACAATAATAAATTAATGCCGAAAGTACTAAAGGTCAACCGCCTAAACAAATACTGTTTAAATTGCTTGTATAACACAGAATGTTATGTTAAATATAAAATAAACTCATAATTATGTCTATCTGTATTCAGACTATATTCCATGTGTTATTCTGACTGATTACGACTAAATTACGACTGAAACATAAGTCTAGTTTAAAAAACAATAATGATGAACTTTCAAAGTATTTTCAATTTCGAGCAACAATAATAAAACTAATGCCGAAGGAACGAAAGGTCAACAGCCTAAACAAAAACTGCTTACATTGCTTGTATAACACAGCATGTTATGTCAAATATAAAAAAACTCTTAATTATTTCTTCTGGATTCAGACTATATTCCATGTGTTATTCTGACCGATTTCGATTAAATTACGACTGAAACATAAGTCTAGTTTATAAAACAATAATGATGAACTTTCAAAGTATTATCAATTTCGAGCAACAATAATAAAACTAACGACGAAAGAACGAAAGGTCAACAGCCTAAACAAAAACTGCTTAAATTGCTTGTATAACACAGCATGTTATGTCAAATCTGAAAACCTCATAATTATTTCTATCTGGATGCAGACTATATTCCATGTGTTATTGTGACTGATTATGTGGTAATCCTCCTAGATAGTCGTGTATACAATCTAGTACGACTTCGATTGATGATTCAATCGCGCACAAATTATTGCCATTGCCCAACGGTTTTCCAATTTAATCGGCCCATCCATAATTCGGTACATCGCCGTTCGCCGTTAATATAGTTATAATATTATTCTTATACAATTTTTCCGGCGGTCCCCCGTGGGTGTAAACAATGCGCTATGGGTCTTATAGGAATATTAAAATCGTTTTATTATGCGCGATCGGTCCTTTGATCTACGAGCTATACGGCCGACCTCTGACCCGGCGTTAAGGGTGAAACCAATCGAAAACCTACGGGGCCGGGGCACGGCTCGATACGAAATCAAGGAATTTCTATGGGACTGTCTAATGCTGCGATGCGAAGAGCCACGGTGGGAAACGATGCACTATTACAGAGATGCTGGGTATTAATAGGTGGTGACTAATAAAATTATAATTTTTAATATTATTCCTGCATAATTAGAGATGATTCAATTAATAGCGTTTATTTTGTTTTAAATTTAATGCACTTAACACAAAATTAAAAAGTATAAAGTAATAAAATAATTAACATTGTTTTACGCTGTTATTAGAGATTATTAATATTCTTTGGAGTCTGAAGAATATTATCTTTCTTCTGTAATATTTCTCATATTTTATTTTTATTTATTTAATCAGCCACCTTTCTACCTTTCAGTGTAAGGCTTTCTTTTACATCATAGTATTTACATTTACATTTATTCTGTTCGATAGTATTCAATCCACTTTTTCCTATCTTTTGTCCGTTCCTTTCTCATATTAACGTTAATTATTTCAATAATTTATGTGAAAATTTATGACGTGCAAGTTTTATACATAAATAATTGAAATATTATCTTTGGTCATTTTCACCTTAAATATCTATTTTCTATTTTTTCCCCTAAACTTACTCCTTGCATCTAAATTAATTGAACGAAATATCAGTAATCTGGGATAACATATATAAAAAAAAAATTGTGTTCTATAAAAACTGGCGAAGATAACATAGTAAATCAGCATTTAACAGCCCCACTTATTTTTTTCGATCCGTGCGTGCAAACGAGGCATTCTGCGCCAAATCATGTGTATTTACTTTCCTAATTAGCGGAGGTAATTTTCTACTTAGGCCGTTCGCAACGTCTTGATCATCGTACCTCGTTAAAATATCTTACCTGCAGTCGATGTCGGTGTTTAATAATTGCAAAGCGCGATTAGTGTGCTTAAGGTCAATTATGATTCCCAGCTACGCACGAGTTTGTCCTTCTAGCGGTAGACCTTTCCGACAGACCCAATGTCATGATCAATGCCGTAATTACGATCATCAGAGAGGCGCGCTGTACTGACCCCTTCGAACGTGCCTTTCTACCCGCGCCTAATCGCCATGGGAAAAATTAATCCCGCCAATGATTGGAACAAAAATATCGACGGGGTTATAATAAATTATCTTAATTCGGTTTTAGTTTGCCGCAATATTTATTTGTTGTATAATTATTGACAGCGTAAGGTAATATATAGTAATTGTAAATGTGTAAGCATGGGAGAGAAAGTATTAAAGCATACATGGAAAAATCAACAATTACGCCAGGGTATAATAAATTTCCTTAATTTGGTTTTAATTTGCCATTATATTTATTTGTTATACGATTATTCACAACGTACGAGAATAGATGGGTAAGTGAAAAAAAAAGTGATCATGAGAGAGAACACATTAATGCATGAACATTATAGGCGTCTGTTTAATATTTATCGATTGTATCTTATTATAATAATTATGTAAATCGGTTTGATAAAGAGTTTCAATTAAAAGCACGTCGGCTGGGTGAAATTTACCGCGGCCCGCGAGGGTTTCGGGCGTGATTTAAGTGCGCGTCGACGTGTCGGTGCTGCTATTATTATTATTGTTGCTGTTATTTTCGTTCCGCGCGCGCCCAATAAAATAAAATATTAGGTGTGGGAATTACGAAGGTGGTTAATTTAGTTCTGTTAAGACAATAAGGCACACATAACTCATGTGGAGGCCGTGCGCGCCGGCTATAATTCTTAGCCTAGGGTGATCAGGATGTGCGCCCTCGGTTGTTAATTAAAACGAATGAAAATTGATTTTGAAAGGTGTAAGGCATAAATAACGCTGAAAATACGTGCGACGCGGGTGGAAACGTGACGACGGTTACGTTCCTTCCTCTCGGACCTCCTCCTTCATCCTCCTTCGCCGCCCGTCATTACCATTTTTTCCTCTGCCGCTTTCCGGCGCGGCCTGCTTTATTTATTGTGGGAAATAAAATCTATAGGTGTTACCGAGGCCCAGTCGCGATCAGCGTTTTAGGCCCGGTGAAATTTATTACTTATAAAATTGCCGTGATTATCGCGCCGGACGCGCAGCGCACCTCGGGAATTATCATATTTTATTACAGTTTGGCAGAAATATTGGCCAAAATTACTCGAACGAATTAAAATCCATGCGGCCCAGTATAACTCAACTTTCGCGATATTAAATTACTGCACGTACGCGCGTGCTCTGCAATTAATTCCGGTACGGATACCGAGAAATTTTAAATCACCAAAATTGCCACACAAAATTACACCGCAATTTTATACAGAAACAATTAAAATAATTACAATACATTAAGATTTTTTTAAACCCAAATACTTACTTCCAAAGAATAAATATGCAATAAATAATAAACATATTTTTGGCAATAGCAACAGCTTCATGCAGTTTTACGATCTGAAGCAGCAAAAAATATAGTTGGCAATAGTACTACGTAATCATTTAGAGAGGTGAGAATAGTAGTACTAATCTGTATTATTATTATATAATAAGAATTAATAAGAACATTATTTTTATTTTCAACCTATAGAACATATAAAATTATCAGAAGACTCAGGAAACATATTTTGCTAAAAATATGTCTTAGAAGTATGAAACCATATATTGCAACAACCAATCAATTGTGCATCTAATCCGTTTTTCAAAACCTCTTTAATTACGATCACAAAATACGATCCTTACAATAGTAATAATAATACTATATAATAATACTACTACTATACTACTATACTATATTAATAATAATCATACACAAGTAAGTGCGGCACAATTAGTTAAGGCTTCGACTTTTCAATAGTCTTGGGTTTGTTTCTCGCCCAGGGCAGTATTTAAATATTTCAATATCTCATGCAATCTGTATTTTATACGAATTTTCTAATAAATTGGCCATTGTAGGGCGATTTGATTTGGTTGCTCTCGCATTTTTTAAATAATTCTTATCCAACAATTTTATATTTCATACTTACTATACTATATTAATAATATATTCTGAATTATTTTCTGAATTAATAAGTGAGTAGTATTAATTCAGAAAGTTGGTTCCCAGATTTTCTAACTTATTTACTGCACAAACCTCGTAAAATTTTCAGAACAATTGTCTTGACGTGTTCTAAATACTAATATATTGCTAAATATACAAATACCTGTCAATTCAGAAAGTTCCATCCACGATTTTCTCACTCATTTAATACAGAAACCTTGTCTAATTTTAAGAAGAATTGTGTTCAGGTGTACTAAATAGTAAATACTAATAAATAGTACTACTAATAAATAATACTAAATACGTAATTAAACCTCGACAAATTTTCAGAAGATTGTCTTCAGGTGTAGTAAATACAAATACAATATTATACAGGGTAGGATATTTTGATCAATCCACGCGAATCACTCCGAAGGTATGTTCGCTAGCGAAAATTGACCTTATCAAAAGTTGTATGATTACAAGGGGGACATCTGATGATGACCTTGATCTCTTTCAAAATAAAAATTAAAAAAGTTTTCTTTTACCAAGAATTTATTTACCAACTGAAATCTTACTTGAGCGACAGATACTTCATCATTAAATTTGATTATGCAACATCAGAGATATACCCAAGACAATTTGGGGTACCCCAGGGCAGTGTTCTTGGTCCCATTTTTTACCTCTTATACACAGCAGATATACCACTAACTCCCAATACAACAACTTCCACTTTCGCTGATGACACGGCAATCATGCCAACAAACACCAACCCTGCAAAAGCACCTGAATACCTACAAACATCGCTTGACAATTTACAAAAATGGCTAAAAATATGGAGAATTAAAGTAAACGAAGTCAAGTCAGTGCATGTATCATTCGCATGTACCATGTCTCAAGAAAAGATTTAAAATTTTCAAGTTGGCCTTGAAATGATATTGAAATTCAACTTCAAAGTCAAATTCAAGGTCATCATCAGATGTCTTATTTGTAGCCATACAATTTTTGTTGGGGTCAATGTTCGCTATCGAACATACCTCCGGAGTAATTTGCGTAGATTGATTAAGATGGCCTACCTTGTATACAGGGTGTCTCAAAAGTGACGCCCGTGGTTTTGGGATTTGATTCGGGGGCTCAAACAAACTGAAAATTAAGAGTGAAAAAATATTCCGTTTATCACTTGTTAAAGAGCTATTGATAAAAATGTAAACAATAACTTTTTCGACCACTAAGCAAAACACGATTTTGATTTATGAATTTTGTCAAATCTGGCAACTGTCAACTGTCAGATTTGACCATTAGTTTGACAGATGTAGACAATATCTTCTTTTTTAATATTATTAGTTGTTAATAAAGTTTAAAGTTGAAATGTTGATTTTTTGTTTTTTTATCAACAACTCTATAACGAGGGATAAACGGAAATTTTTTCCTCTCTAAATTTTCAGTTTGTGTTAGCCCCCTGAATCAAATCCCAAAAGCGCGGGCTCGCCGTTGAGGCACCCAGTATATATTTGATGTTAGCCCCACGTTGCGGCAAGAAAAATTGTAATGTTCTATTTTAATATTATATGTATTGCAATGTTATGTTATTTTCTTGTTAAATATAGTATTTTATATTCTCAAATAACCTCTCTTACATCCTTACCTTTACCTCTCTTACCTCAGGGTCCTTGCTAGGTAGTTCAGTAAAATTGTAGTTTTACCTCGGAAAAAATAGTACTTCAACAATGAAGGACATAATTGAGGGACATAAGACAAGTCTAAAACCAAATAGGTCGTATCCCCACTATCGCTGAAATCAGCCTCAATTTTGAAAAATTGTAAAGTCGATTTATCTCGTTATCATGTGCAATATTTCTTGTCTAAAAAGTTTTTGTCTACAATCACTAGAAAACGAGTTAAATCGACATTTACAATTTTTTTAAATTGCATCACTTTCCGACGGTAATGGGGGATACGCCTTTTTATTTTTAGACTTGTATAATGTCCCTCAACACTTCTCAAAAAATCTGAAGCACTATTTTTTCCGAAAATTTTACAGTACATAAGCCTCGTACTTGCCGCCAGTAAACTAACGATGTGTAAACCTGAAAAACGTCTTACTTTCTTGTTAAGTTTCTTTCTTGACAGACGTTGTTCTGGTTTACACTTCGTAAGTTGACTTGCTGTAAGTACTTTCCGCCAGTAAACTTTCCAAATGTAAACGAGGCTTAAGGTTCAGTGGGCTCATTTAATTTTGGAAGTATTAATATCATAATCTCAATTAAGTTGTTTTGGTAAACCAAAATTATTTTCAAAATCAATTTGGCAATAACAAAATAAATAGAATATACAGGGTGAGTTTTTTTTTTCATTTTAAGCATTGGGATCTCTGAAACCATAAGACATAGACATTCGGTTAAATGATGAACGAGTTGTCATTTTAAGAGCTCATGCAAGATATGCTTTTGTTTTTTTTTTAAATGACCACAGTTTTTCAGTTATAATACAAACTTTATTTTTTTCAAAAGGCAGTGGTCGTTGGGTGTGACATTTTTAAAATGAATATTTTTTTCTCTTCATAGCGATACAAGGTTTGCTATACTTACTATGATAAATAAAAGCCATCTCTGAAAATTAACTTTATGAAAATTATTACTTACTTTCTCAAATAAACACGATACCGGACTATTTGTATTACTGAGAGTAGCAAAAACAGAGTTTGCCATGGTTTTTTTTTCTCTTACTATTACTATTACTCAATTACTATTACCTAATAATTCTATTAATTTCTTTATTCCAATTATAGTAAATTGTATTTAAATTACACAACGAAAATTCCTGCATCTCGTTTATTTATGAAAGGAAGTATAGCAAACCTTATATCAGTATAAAAGGAAAAAGTGTCCTTTTTAAAAAAGGACACTTTTTTTAAAAAAAGTTTTTTTATTCAAAAAACAAAAGCATATCTTGCTCTTTTGTCATTTAACCGAATCTCTATTTTATTGTTTTCCGGAGATTCCAATTCTTAAAATGCTTAAAAAACACTCACCCTGTGTAGTTTTTTAAACTTATTATTCGTTCTTCTTAGCCACCACATCTCTCCAACTTTCTTCGCTCCAAAAATTGTTCTCAGAACCATTCTTTAAAGTCCATATTTCGCTGCAAGTCGTTACAGTCGGTCTTATTACTGTTTTGTACAATTTCACTTTTGCATTCCTGATGATGTTTTTATTTCTTAATATTCTGTTCATGCCCCAGCCACGTGTTTCCTGTCATTATCGTTGAGTAAATTTTTTTATCGATGCTAGGCACTCTTGTAAATAGCGTAAATGGACACATATATCTACCTACTTCTTCAAATTTTAGTGTCACTTCCTGATTTTAGTGCGTTCTCTTCTTAGTCTTTAAGAGTTTCTTTGACCTCTTCATTTGTTATTCGTATGTTCTTTTGTCTTGTCATCTTCCTGTTTTATCATTATGTATCGTAACTTTTCATTTTATCCAGCTCTGTTTTGCATTCATCATCGAGCCAATTACTTTTTTTTCTTATATTTTCCCGTATTGAAACTTTCAGTGGTTTCTTTCAACTACCTTTTTACCATCATCTAGTTTTTATCTGTATTATCACTTCATGTAACATTTGCCGATTCTTCTCCGGTGAGTTCCTCGTATTTTTCTTGTGCTTCCTTAATATTCAATCTCATTGTTTTGTTGTTTGTTCTTCCCCTTTTGCTTTTATTCCAGATCTCTGGCATTATCTGTATCATTCCCGCTCCTACTATATAATGATCGCTGTCAGTATCTGGACCTCTATTTGACCTAACCTTCATTTTAGCCTTCTCTTTTGGCTTTTCTAGACCGTGCGATCAACAATTATTTAGATAAGGGGCTGCTATGACTGAAGAATGATGATTGAAGAATCACTTGGATATACATTCCTACAAAATACAGGCTATCTTGAATTGCTGCCACTAGATTTTAACAGATGTCTTGTACCCTAGCAGACAAATTTCCAACATCTCAAGGGTTTCTTGTATCTAAATAATTGTTGATCACACTGTAGAATATGGTTGATTTGGTTCACCGCAGTCCTATCTGGTGATCGCCACATGTCCATGTAAATATATTTTCTATAAAAAAACTCAACTATCAATTCTCAGATTTCTGTCTTTTGCAAAATCTATTAACAACGTTCAATTTGTAGTTGTTATTTTGTGCTTACTGCTCCATGCTATTGTTGGTCTATAACTCACCTCCTACCTATTTTAGCATTTGCATCGCCCAATATTATTTTCATGTCATACTTAGGAAATTTTTCGAATTCTTCTTTCATCTGGTTTTGTGTAGTGCTGTAATGTCGAATTTGTAATTTTCCAACTCCCTCGTCAAATGTTTTGGTTTCCCCTTTATAAATGTTCACCTCACATTCCACGTTCCAACTCTTATCCTTTCTTGTTTCCCTCCTCCACTGCCTTCCTTTTCCTTGTCCTTTTTTGGTCAATTATTTGTTTTGTTTTTGTTAGTATTTATCCACATTTTTCAATTTTCATTCTGTCTGTGCTTATTTTGCCATATCCATTTCCGTGGTTAGGCGCTTCGTCTTCTTTGTTTTCCACCTTTTCTTCTTGCCCTATCAGTTTTTTTTTGTTTTTGTTCTCTTAGGAACTGCTGTTAGCCCCTTCTATTTTCTATTTGATCTAAATTCTTCATTAGTAGTTGATATTTTTTTGTTCCCTTCTTTGAAATTACCGTTGCTCATTTCTTTCCTCGCAATACTTCGTATTTCTTCTAAACAATTCAAAATATTGAAGGAAATATTACTTATTGCTTAGCTTACGGTTTTCAGTACTGGGCCAAATATGACTATTAATTCCCAATTTCTCCTACAGAAGAAACTATTTATATTGTGATTATTACAGTTATTGTTATTATTTATTTAACGTATGTCTGGAGAGTCACATATAATATTTATAATTACTCCCAGCATTGTGGCATTTATAATAAGTAAACGCCGATGCTCAGGTAGATTGGGAAAACGACATATTTTGAAAATAAAGACACACATCATCTTCGACGATTAAAAAGTATTCAATAATTTTGGCCTGCGGGCATCGGGCATGTATAAAGTTACCCAATTATAATCACGAACGTCGGATAAAAATTCCACCGGCTTTTATTGGAGATGCATATCACGCGAAAGAAGACATTATTCATACGCGTTTTTAAATTAATTAACGACGTCCCGAGTGCGACACCGTGAAATCGGTTATTATTAATTTACGGTAAATGCACGCGCGGCGCCGCTTATCGGTTTCGGATCAGAGTCGCGCGCGCGCGTCGTTAATTACGATTTTTCGAAAACGCAATTAAAAGAGCGCACCGCGGCCAGCAATTATGCGCGACGCTAGATAAAACGGAAATAAAAACTCCCGATCGCCGGCAATAACTAATGTGCGCGCTGGATGGGCGATTATTAATGTTAATAATAAAACGTAATGGGAGGAAATTTGAATATATAATTGTTATTAAATGCGCCGATAAAACATTTGATTTAGAGGCCGAAGAAGGTACACACACCGAATTATAATTGGCGTTATCTGAACCGCCGCCGCGGCCGTTAAACCGTGTGTACCCGTAGATAAATCCGGCGGTGGTGTTCTAGCGAAAGGAAAAGGATTCGGCAGGACGCTGATTTACGTGCCACTAAATCGGCGACACACCGTTTGAAAGTTGGGGACGGCCAATAAAGACGAATTAAAACTGATTAAGTTAAACGCGTCGCAATTTACGGCACGATTAAGCACTGCACGCCGTTTCGGGACGCATAAAATAGTTTTTTAAAAGGGCATAAATAGTTGCCGGGGACGCAATAAAACGCCGAGCAATAATAAAGTCAAGCCGGGTAGCCCCGGTAATTACGGTTGTAAAGTGCACAAATTATGATCGCTCCACCTCGCCTAACCCACACACACGGGATTTTTGCGCACCCGGTAGCCCCCTGATCATCGATCGAAATTTTCGATTGTGTCGTCCGGACGTTATGTAGTGCCTTTCAGGAACGGCGAGCACCGGCAATTACAATCCACAAAACGGCACGATAACGTCGACGGTGAGTAGGCTGATTAACGGCCCTAATAAAATCGAGCGCGTGCAATTTTCATGAGCAAATTTCGCCCACGTAAACGCTCGCACCGGCCCGCGTTACATTTCAATTTTGGTTTTGTTTTTCGAAAAAGGGGGACATTTCAACGAAAGTATGCGCCGAGATCCCAGATAGAACGCGCAGTGAGTAGGAGTAAATTAATCCTCAGAGACCGTGTTGCTACAGTAATACATTAAAAATTTAAACCGCATTAATGCAATGCAGCGCTAGATTTTGTAGCAATAAAACCCACAATTTACATTTACAATTTAATTAACAATTCATTCTGACGCTACATTTGTCTACTAGTTACCTACTTTCTATTCTATAAAAATTATTAACACATCTTTAAGTTTATGTCAATGTTGGTTAATTTACCGCGATACAGCTAATTCTTCTTAGAGAAAAAAATTACACCATACGGTCGATATAAGTATATTGTCATCAGCACATGGTCTTCATTACATATTCATTACATAAGTACTTTGTAAAAAAATGTGGCTCCCCGGTGAGTTTATCATACTAATTAACAGTCCAATTATACTCAATTAACCCAATTATTTCAAAATTAAGTTGTATAGGGTGTTCCAAAAATAGTGGACAAGTTTAACAGCCGCTCGGGGATGGCCACTGAAAAATGCACTTTTTTTTATTTTAGAAAAAGCCCGAAGAATTTTTATAGTTTTCTTTAAGGACTCAGTTACCACCCCGATTTGAGTGATATTGAGCTTGCCCACTAGTTTTGGAACAACCTGTATACAGTTATAAGCTATATCTATATAGACAGCTGTGTCCACAGATTAAATTCACAATAGAAATATACATTTTGACTGTCTCAAAAGAAAGTTCAAATTCAGCATCGGCGATGGTCTGGTGTGGCATTTCATCTAAAAGAGTTGTAAAACTTCATTTTATTCAAGGCATTATGGACACAAACAAATATATGGGTACCTTAGAAGAATTACTTTTACCTGTCCTTTTACCAAAGGCTTCAGGAAATATGGGATTCGTTCACACTGGCATTCTGCGAAGGCTTGGTTAATATAATGTTCCAAAGAATTTCTAATGTTTCAAAAAAGAAATGGGATTGTTATCCAGTGGTAAAAAAATTCCAAAATTTTTACATTAAAGAGACGAAGAGATTTTTACATTTGAAAACTGGCTTCAACTTCTGTTAGAAATGAGACAAAAACGAGAATTTCATCTAAATTGGCATGACATAACCATATTCTCAAATGAATTGGTTTTAGAAATATTTCGAACATTCAAATTTCTGCTTTATTTTATTTTACCTATGCTGTTTAGTGTTTACACATGCATCATAGAATGCGAAACAGCATAATTTTCGTCACTGTGATAACCACCATTGTGAACAAAGAAAGTGCAGTTTTGAAAAGTTCATTAAATGCGTTGGTATCGTTGAGAACTCCATGGAACATTTATAAATAATAAATACAGTTACAAATCAATAAATTATGAATTTATTCTTCACAGGGCGGAAAGACCCCTGCTGGGGTCGATAGCCATAATAAAAATCGTTAAATAAATAAATAAATATATATATATATATATATATATATATATATATATATATATATATATATATATATATATATATATATATATTCTTCACATAGGACAACAGCGACAAAGTTGTTAAACAAACTAAAAAATCTACAAAATCGAGGATTGATTTCAATTATTTTTTTGCTCTGTATAATCAGGGTTTCATGTTGGCTTTGTTGGTTTTGAAGTTTGAAACATTTTTGTCAAAAATTCCAAATTTTGTCGTATTCTGTCGTATTTTAATATACACCTTCTAATTCTCTATATAGAGATATAAAAATAATTTTGATGGAAATAACACAATTTCCATCAAATTTCCAATTATTTTTATTTCGATTTCAATTATAACTCCCAACATTTCAATAAATTGTAATAAACATTCAATCATTCAATTATTTTTATCAGTAGCAGCAAGTAGCAATTTTTTATCATTAGTCATCAGTCATTATTTCTAATATTCTATCATATCTCAATGATTACTGTCGAATTCTCTTTTATTTTGGCTTAAATTTTAATTTCCTGTGATAAAAATTAAATTATATTTGTCAAAGCAGCAATTATTTGTCAAATTTTCAATTATTTTAGTCAAAATTTCTATTATTTGCTCATATGACAATGATTTCAGCCGAATCCTGTTTCATTTTTGCCATTTTTTTTATTATTTCTGTCAACGTTTCAATTTTTACCGTCAAAATTTCAATTATCTGTCAAATTTTAGATATATTCTTTAAAATTTTAAATATTCTGTTATATTGAAACAATGAATGCCGAACTCACACTTCTGTCAATATTTTAATTATGTTTTATCAAGATTACAATTGTTATTGTAAAAAATTCAATCAATTTTTAGTCACATTTTCAATAATTTTAGTCATTATTTCTAATATTCTATCATATCCCAATGACTACTGTCGAATTCTCTTTTATTTTGGCTTGAATTTTAATTTTTTATAATAAAAATTGAATTATTTATAATTACGTTTGATTAATTATAATTTTCGCCAAAATTTCAATTATTATGATCAAGATTTCAAATTCAACGTTTAAAATTTAATTTAATGGTACTAAAATTTCAATATATTTTTCAATGAATTTGTTTTATTCTTATCTTGTGAATTTTTGGAGATATGGAGACTGGTTTTTCAAATCTAAAATGTTGGCGGCAATTCTCCCATCTGAAAGATGGTCTTTTTCTGGTTTATTTGATATTATCTTTACATTAACAGATTAAAATTTCGATAATATATTTTTTTATCCAACCGCATATCTGCTATTATTAAGAACAGTTTGGCTTTGCTAAATCTTTAGTGCAACATTCTCTGCAAGTAGAATGAATTTATAATTTCGTGAAGTTCTACTGAAAATAAGCATTGAAATTTAATGCGATTAATAATGGTGAAAAAACATTAAATACATTAAGCATGAATTTATGATAAACAAAATTTTATAATTAAGGAATTTTCAAAATAACTGACAAACCACTCATTTTAGGGATACGTTTGTATTACAATTCTTTGTATAAAATTATTGTCTATTGCCCGTCTTATACATAATATGTCATTCTATTAAAAACAAAAATGATGACGTTTTGAAGTGTACCTTCAAGATCTACCTAAATAATTCTTCTAATAACTTTTGAAATAGTACTGGTAAAATATTAACACATATAAATTATTGTAATGAAAGAGCCAGGCTTCTGCTACAATATGCAAAAAAGTTAAAGGTATTTCATTAATAAGGGAAATTATGAAAAAAAATTAAATCGTAAATTTGAAGCAAAAATTTCGGAAACATTTTTTTCTCAGTAGTTTTTCAAAAACTACTAAAGACAAGTACTCTGTAGACTTAATCAAATATGTTCAAAATTGAATGAGCAATCTGAGTATGTAACAATGTACAGGGTGTTCTATTTAAGATAACAAAGTTGATAGCCACTTCCGGTAGGAGCGGATGTAATAGAAATATGTACGTATTTTATTTTGGGATATCACGACGAACCATGTTTGTATGAATTTTTTCAAATTTTTATTTCATCAGGAACCCCATAAACTTTTAACCAACGACTTGCGTAAGACCCTATATGTAGTATATCTATTTTTTTAGGTCATTATTTTCAAATATTTGAAAAAATAACAAATATTTCGTCAAAATATTTATGACTTTAATGGTTTAACAAAAAATATGTAGTGTAATGCGTTTCTTCCAAGTTATCAATTGAATTATACAAATATAATCTTATATATAGCAAAATTTGTAATAAACACAACGATGCATAGACAATTGCTCGTGATGATATGACTTTTTTTATATACTAGAGTAACTAATAATCTGGCTTTCAACTTCCGGAAACCGATTAAAAAAAATTGCAACCGGGGACAAATGACATGTATTCATGTAACATGCTGCTGGAGACCCAATGCTACAACAAGCGACGAACCCAAACATCAAGTACACACGGATATTTAAATATTGGCTTTCTCGCTCAATTTACAGCACAGACATATTGGCTTCAGTTCCTGCTTAAATATATATTCTCTGTACTTTATGTATTGTATATATATATTTTTTCCTCTTGGGTAGGTTCCCTTAACTTACCAGCCAACCAGCCAAAGTGCTGAGGGGCAGCACTTTGGCCTGTGTAGTCCTTTTGTGCTTTACCTTGTATTGTATATTAGTATAAGTGGTAAGTAAACAAAGAATTGTTTTTACTTAATTTTTCGGATACCTAAAGCAAAGACTATGAGTTTTGTCAAAATATTAGAATTTCGTGTTTGTCTTTATGTAATTTCGCGCCCAATTTTATTTCGTCAAAACAAAGTATCAATACTTTTTTTTCTTCTAGTTAATCTACAGATATTAGACCTACCAAATATTTTTTTTTGACTAAATGAAAATATCATGATAATATTGTATATTATATATCATGACAAGAAATGTTAATTGTCTGTAAGAACATAGATTCATTCATTGATAAAATACTACTCTAGTTTTTACCACATAATTTATATATAAATATGGATTACTACGTAGTAGAGGTCCCAGCCATCTTGACGATAGATTCAAAGATCATATACATCTGGATATACATCATATATATCTGGACATATCACATATCTATCATATGAACCTAATCATGGACATATCAAGATTTTTATCAATCCCTTTCAACCTCCTCAATCCCCTTTCAAATATGTACTTACTTTGACTTGTATATGCTGTCTAGCTCTAAACACAATACATATTATTATTATTATTAATCAAGATTCAAGTACTTCACCTAATTAATATATAGGTAGATTCAGTATATTGCATTGAAGTTATCATTGTCTTGATGAATAATAATTGATCAATAATGGCAGTTCATTAATGTCATGAACAAAATTTTGTTCGGTGTGCATTAGTATGTCCGTATGTCCTTATCATTATCAGAATTGCAGAATATGCGATGAATAATTATGTTATTAATGAAAATGGTGGTGGCATGATTGAAATCCACTTCCCGGCCTGCTCGATCCGTCTGCCTATTTTTAGATATCACAGGAGTCGAGTAATTAATTTTATCACGAAAAAAATAAGATTGAAATGCGTCTCCATCATTACCTACTACTTAATGTAGGAACTTTAATGGACGGTAATAAGTCTTCAAAATTAATTAGCTGCTCCTCCCAATAAACGTGCCAACAGAAAAAACGGACCCGCATATGAAAAATCATGTTAAAAAATTACACACAACGTCCTTCGGGAATACATTAAGCGCGGGGTAATTAATAGGTCCCAGGCTGCACAGTTCGAGAGCAAGAGTCGCGCTGGACAACTTATTAATTACATTTTCATGCACTCATTCCAATTGATTGGCCACGCCATTAATCATGAAATTTGCGCCGGCTGCGGCTAAGTCGTCGGTCCATTTCTCCACTGCGGTTTCGTAACGACGGCAATTTCTCTCCAAATTGTTTACGCAATTACCGTGTAGGTTTTTTACGCGTGTGCGTGAGCTTTGGGAAAGCCAAAAAAACTGACGCGTTAATTTATGTAATTTATCTGGAACGGGCGGCGTGTGCCGCAGAGAGAGCGAGAGAATCGGGCTACCTTGAGAAGGCCGTATGCGTATTTGTCGCTCGTTCTTCTTGGAGTAGGTACATGCACATTAGGCGATCGGTGAAAGAGTGAAGGTGTTTCGGATTTAGCAGGCACAAGCAACTACTTTGCAGCAACGAAAATCGTATTTATCTTTACAATTTGGAAACTGGAATTTGGATATCGTAAAATTTGAAATTTTCAATTTGAAATTGAAAAACAGAAAAATAATACTTTCCCATATTGCCCCATACATGCACGTAACGCATTTTTCTGAAATGTATCAATCATGCTGAAATCAATATCTAACGTATTTATTACGTGGGATCAAATAATACATTTGAGGAACTAAATTAATCATTATGAATTAATGAAATTTCTAGAACAAGCCTTGAATGTGTAACAGTTCACAAACAGTCCCACACAAGTTATGATAAATAATGAATCACTTAGTGCTTTTATTAGTATTTTTTTATAATTCCGTCTCGCTTATTTTATTTGCACTTAATTAATTAACGCACTGGCGCCTAATACTGATTGCCTAATAAACGGAGGCCGCAATAATAATTAAATTATACATTGCCAAAAACGCAATTAACCTGCTACGAGCCGTTAAATCGCGCTAATTAAACCACCATCAAAACACCACCTATAACGCATTTGCGCGCGGCCAATTAAGCTCGCTTTTTAACTGCACACTAAAATCCCGCCCAGCTACCGATTTGAAAGTCGCCTTTTATCGGCGATAAAAATTGGGCTTATTAAAAATTAACGACGATTCAATTAAAGCGGTCAGGAAGAGGAAGAGAAGCGCGTTGTCTTGGGGACTTTTTTAATTGCTCTTCGTGTGGGAGCTCCGCGAGTCCAACCGCAGCAGAAACCTTCACACCACATTAAGTCCGCGCAAAAATGAAATAGACACTTCTATAGCCGATATTTCATCTTGTGCAAATGTTATGGGAAATTGTTTGCGGCTAAAGCGGAGGTCGTGCTCTTTATAATTGGGAATTTATTATTACATTATGTAATTTAGACGGATTGAAGATATGTGCCTACTAAAAGGCAGATTAGAGAGTGGAAGAGTTGCGAGTAAAACAATACTTGAATTGTACCAAAAAAAAAAAAGGAATTTGCACAATTTTTTTCTTCTAATAGATTATTTACACTTGAAACGTCAACTCCCTTTATTTGGCAAGGCACTGTAAAATATGTCTTCAATGATTTAAAAAAAAAAATACTGCAAATAAATGGCGAAAGATACAATACTCTGTTCTCACGAACTCACTGCTGATTCACTGTACGTCAAATACTTTCAGTAAAGTTCCAAAGTACGACTTGTTTCATCACAACTGCGCCATAACTTTGTGGCCATAACTTTGTTGTTATAACTTTGTAATAACTTTGTTATGACATAACTGTCATAACAACATGTCATAACTTTGAAATTTCACACTTTATATATTCGCATTTTGCACTACGCCAAAATACGAATAATAAATTTTCGTACTATTTTAATTTTCTTTTTCAAAATGACAAAATACTTAGTCAATATTTGACCAAGTATTTTACGTCAAATACTTTAGGCAAAGTTTCAAATTACGACTTGTTTTAGCACGAGTTCGCCATAACTTTGTTGCCATAACTTTGTTGCCATAACTTTGTTGTTATAACTTTGTCATAACTTTGTTATGACATAACTGTCTTAACAACATGTCACAACTTTGAAATTTCATATGTTAAATATTCGTTATTTTGCCGTAGTGCAAGTCATAATTTTGAGATTTCATACTTTTATTGCATTGCTTCAAATCCCAATTTTTTTTTATTATTATTATTTATTATTTTTAATTTGTTTCTCTCGTGCCACATTTTATAATATTGACGGTTGCTTATACTACTTTAAATTTTCGTACTCTTTTAATTTTCTTTTTTTAAATGACAAATTATATTTGACTAAGTATTTTACGTCAAATAGCATAGTTCCAAAGTACGACTTCGCCATAACTTTGTTGTTATAACATTGTCATAACTTTGTTATGACATAACTGACATTACAACATGTCATAACTTTGAAATTTCACAATTTAAATATTCGTATTTTTGCCGTAGTACAAGTCATAATTTTGAGATTTCATACTTTTATTACATTGCTTCAAATCTCAAATTTTATTATTATTATTTATTTGTTATTTATTATTTTTATTTGTTATCCTCGTGCCACATATTATAATTTTGACAGTTGCTTAACCTATTAAATTTTTTGTACTGTTTTAATTTTCTTTTTCAAAATGCCAAATTTTCCTAATTTTGTGACTGCTTCGAGCTTACTTCTTATCGATGGACCGAAAGTTGGTATCGGTTAGCTCGCATATTTGACTAAAGGTATTTATTTGATTTGTGAAAATATTGAATTTGATTCTTACATAATCCCTTGATTGATTAAGTAAACTAAACTTAAAACAAGGGTACAAAAGCAAAGGCTCGCATATTTGACAAAGGAATCTTATTGCAAATGATATTGAAATATGTAAAATTTCCGAAAATATTACAGGTTTTTAAAACCTATTTATTAAAAATCAAAAACGACATTGTTGAAATAATAATTATTCGACTATTATTAGAATGCTGTGAGTATTGAGTATTATTGTCAAAATCGTTAATAATCTGTCAATTTATGGCGCAGTGACAAAAATTAGCCATAAAGTGACAATTCTATGACATAAAGTGACAATACTGTGACATAAAGTGAGAATGTTGTGCCTTAAAGCCGTATTGTCGACGAAATAATATGCTAATTTGACCTGGACGAATTTTAATAATTTGAAAAAGTGAATTGTTTGGTACCTAAAAAATTAGTTCGACGATAAAATAATTATGAAATTAATTTATAATGTAGGATTATGGCTTTCGATACATTCATTGATGCTATAATAGAAGTAACTCCGCCGTGACCGGTCCCAAGCCCGGCTGTGAAAGGAGGAGGGTTGTTCGCAGGGCTAGTAACCCTGCAACGTAAAAGGGAGCGTGCTACCGAAACTTATACAAGCCTCGGAAGTCGGACGGAGAAGGATGAACGAAAGTTGTAGAAGCCCTATGCTCCGATCGGAGTAAAGAGGATTAAAGTAAAGTAAAGTAAGTATAATAGTAATAAAAACTATACAGGAGCTGGCTCAATTGACCTAATTAAAATCCCGATTAAATTAATTCCTAGGATGTACCCCGCTGATATGCAACCGCGAAATCACACACCGAGGATTTGATCGCGTCCATTAAATATCAAATCTAGGGGAAAAAATTAAATCGGGATTTTAATTGGGTCAAATGAGCCAATTCCTGTATAGCTTTTACTACTCATTATCCCTTAGATTATAAACGAATTTCATATTATACTGTTAAAGCACCCCGTAAAAACTATATTAAAATTTATAATTTATGTATTTACATGCAAGTATATGTTGAGAAAATGAAACAACCTACATAACATTTTTGTGTTTCATTTAAGACATTAATTGTGAACTACGCATATGTACTTGAAATGAAAAAAATAAACTACTTTGATATTTCCATGGGTAAATATGAAATCTAATTGGATATTTTTATGGGTAAAAATGAAATTAACCATTAATAGTCGGCGCCTTAATTCTATATCGGCTTAATATTACTATTACTGCTAGTTTTTTTAAATTATTTCTGCTGACATTTTAATAAAAAAACAAATTTTGTATAATTTTTGTGTTAGGAATTAGAAGGAATTAGAATTTTTATTTATTTAAAAAACTAAAATTCACGTTCCTGCCTCAGTTGAAAGTACCTCTAGGCTCGGCTTTACAGCAGAGAAATATGTTTGCTAGCATACAGAGAAAGTACTTTCAGCAGGAGTCAAACCCAAGACCTCTGTGTTGCAAATCGTACGCGAAAGTCCAATATTTAAATATCCTTAAGTAATTGAAGATTGGGTTCGTCAACTGAGATGGTATTGGGTCTCCAGCAGTACGTTATATTAATGCATGTCATTTGTTTCATTTTTAAAACTGTGTCCGGAATTTGAAAACCAGATTATTCATTGTATTAAATTTATTGTATTAAAAAAATGTTATAGCACATTGGCTAATTATGTATGCATCATTGTGTCAATTAGTCAATTATCTACAAATATTGCTTTATCAAATAATACTACGAGTAATATACTTCAATAAAAAACTTGGAAAAAACAAATTACACACCGCATTTTTTATTGACTAAAAATTTTGTTAAGTTATAAAATTTATTATGGAGTGAAAGTTACTAATATTTTTTATAAATTGCTATATTTGTTCAATTCTGCTACAAGTTTCTTGAAATGTATAAAGGCAGTATTTATACAGATCACTTATGTTGTGGATCACACCTCGTTGATGGTATTTACTAGTGATGTGCTAATTCGAATTGTAATGATCGAATCATTCGATTATTGATATCAATCTGAATAATTCGGTTATTAAAATCATTCGGATTATTATTTGTGAAAATAAATCATTCGGATCATCATTCGGTATAATCATTCCGATTATCATTCGTGAAAATAATTCGGATTACATTCAGTCTAAAATCATTCGGATTGTCATTCGGTAAAATCATTCAGTAAAATCATTCGTATTTTTATTCGTGAAAATAGAATTATGAATTATTTTAAATAGCATGATTTATAATCCGAATAGTAATTCGATTATTGCAATAATTCGTATTCGAATAATTCGATTATTAAAATCATCGATTATGCCCATCACTAGTACTCGTATTTACCCAGAGTAGCAGAAATAGCCCGTCATTAAACAAATAACAATGATAATAATAGAGAAAATAAATTCAGTCAATGAATAAGAATGATACAATTGCATTATATACAGTATGTCCCCGGATAGAGTTTACAAGAGGAAAAACTTTTTTTTCTTTTATTTTACCCCAAAACTGCAAAGGAATAAGATTTTTTGCTTGTCCTGAAACCAGCAAATCTGTAATTAAAACTTAATTATTCTGACTCAGTGGAAAGAAAAGTTCATTTTTCTTTTAATTTCGGACTTTCTCTACTTTTTAAATCCCATCACATTGGCCGTTTTTTTTACGATGTCATTTTGACAAATAAGTTTACGCAAGTTAAATAACAAAAATGTTTGTGAAAAACATAATTTTAATAAACAGCAACTCAAAGAAACAGCTTTAAGATAAAAAAGTCATTTTTAACAAGAACAATCATTATTCAATTAACCCCCCACCCAATTCTGCGCACAATTCTACTCTAAAACGAAGCTCCTTGAAACTTCTTTGAATTTCTTCGATGGACAATGATGCCACGTCGTCACTTATTCGATTTTTTAATTCTTCGGCATTATTAGGTAGGTTATCCATATATACAATTTGCAATAAACTTCCCCACAAATAAAAATCCAAAACTGTAAGGCCGGGCGCACACTTGCAACTTTTTAATCACTCAGTTCAAGCAACTTTTTAATCACCGAAATACAACACATTATTACTTATAGTAGACAGCACACGAGCAACTAAATTGTTGCCTCAACTATTTAGTTGCCCATGTGCGGTCTACTATAAGTAATAATGTGTTGTATTTCAGTGATTAAAAAGTTGCTCGAACTGAGTGATTAAAAAGTTGCTAGTGTGCGGCCGGCCTTAAATAGTGACTTCTGGCAGGCCACAATACTGCACCATTTCTTCTAATACACAGATCTCCAAATTTAACATTTAACCAGTTAGTAACAATGCGAGAATAATGTGCAGGACAACCGTCCTGCTGAAAAAACATCGTTCGTCTGTAATTATTTTCTGAAGCATGAAGCCCATCGCTAAGAAAATTTTCTAACATATCTAAATATGTGTGCTGATTAACGTTGTTATCAAAAAAGTATGGACCTAGTATCCCGTGATTTCCAACGGCACACCACACGGTTAATTGAATAATGATTGTTCTTGTTAAAAATGACTTTTTTATCTTAAAGCATAATTTATTAAAATTATGTTTTTCTCAAACAGTTTTCTTATTTAACTTGCGTACTCATTTGTAAAAGTGAAATCGTCAAAAAATAAAACGGCCAATGTGATGGGATTTCAAAAGCAGAGAAAGTCCGAAATCAAAAGAAAAATGAACTTTTCTTTCCACTGAGTCACAATAATTAAGTTTTAATTAGAGATTTGCTGGTTTCAGGACAAGCAAAACATCTTATTCCTTTAAAGTTTTGGAGTAAAATAAAAAAAAATAAAAAAATTCCTCTTGTAAACTCAATCCGGGGACATACTGTATAATGATAACAATGATAACAATGAACAAATAACAATGATAATAATGGAGAAAATAAATTCAGTCAATGAGAGGCATTCTTTAATTAAAATCTAATCTCGGTAAGTTAATCTGCAGAAGTATGGCTTAATTGTAAGGTATATTTTGAATGAGTATTACTTTTATAGAGCATGACGCAGAAACGAAATATTCCTGGTGAATGTTCAAGATAAAAATTTACCTGCGACTAGTAATTTTTTGCCGCGTTCACTCTCTCTAAACCACAATTACTTCCTTTTTCAATTTTCAAATAATAATTTGGTAGCACAGTACAGCCACGGACTCTAAGAATAACGCCTCCGTCTTTTCGAACATTCTGCTGTCCTTGTCAGGTCTCGCACTTTAGTGCACGGCAGATAAGTATTGAAGACTCCTCGGACGAACGCACGCGCCATTCTTAGAGTCCGTGGCTGTACATACCATTTTGGCAACCTCATTTAAAATTTCTAATTATAGTGCCACTATAGCTATTTATTGCCCACTGAAATCACTGAAATCAAAGTTTACATAATATCCTAGTTGTAGTCAATTGAAGTACCTAGAATAAAATTTATATTAATAGATTCTTGTAGGTAACAATATTTATTTAAGTTTGATTTCGTCAGTTAATGTTTCTGTTTTCAATTATAGTATATAGTATATAGAGTTACAAGTATTCGAATAATATGGCTAGGTAAATATATGACTAGAAATTTCAATACATTCCACGTAAACGTATTTAGGTTAAAATTTGTGTAAATAGATTACAACAATATATTTATATAAATTTATATTTTGAACACTGTATACTGGTAGCCGTTACTTTGTGGAACATGGTAAATGAATGAAATAAAACAATTTTACTTTGTTGCTTCCACTAACACATTTATTTTACAAAAAATAATTTAGTGACTGCAGTTTCGACTACTTTATAGTCATTGTCAAACTAAGTACAAAAAAAAAAAAAAAAAGTGTTAGTGGAAGCAACAAAGTAAAATTGTTTTATTTAATTCATTTATATTTTGATTTAGTCAGTAAATGTCAGTAAATGTTTGGTTCGAATAAAGCAATGAATGTATGACTAGAAATTTCATTACATTCCATGTAAACGTATTTCAGTTAAAATTTATATAAACAGATTCTTGTAACAAAATTCATATTTTGAATTAGAGTCGGTGACTGTCATTGTTTTCAATTAAGATATATATTCGAATAATTCAATAAATGTATGACTAGAAATTTCAATACATTCCACGTAAACGTATTTAGGTTAAAATTTATATAAATAGTTTGTTGTAGCAAAATTTATATTTTAGTGTCAGTGAATGTCATTGTTTTCAATTATGAGTTACATTCGAATAATGGAATGAACGTGTGAGTAGAAATTTCATTACATTCCGCGTAAATGTATTTAGGTTAAAATGATTTATGGTTCATAACAGTTATTAGGAAATTATCGTTGTAAGTTACTCTTTACTCGTAAATGTTAACACACTTAATTTTTACGTGGTTGCAATTAACATTTCCTGGCAGCTATAAAATGCGGTGATGAGTGCGTTAATACACAGCAAACCAAGTGCTCAATGAGTGTTAATTATTCAATCATTTGCATTGCATTGTCACGCAGGTATGCAAACCGTGCGAAATGAATATTGCTAGGTATTACTTGATTACATTCATTCATTCAACAGATTGCAAACAGTTTAGCTATTTGGAGATAATTTAAGTACCTACTTGAATCGAATTTGAATTATAAATTTATTATATGTAAACAATTTTTCTCTTCATAAAATAATTTCTTAATAATTCAATTATGCTCTATTATAAATTTATTATTAATGAGAATAACCACCAATTGCGCCATAGATAGAGGAGCAGTAGGGATTATTATTATTATTATTACAAGTAAATAAATTGTTATTTTATAAATAATGAATGTTAATTATTAGGTTTTTATGGCCTAATTGTCAAATATGAAGTATAGCTTTCCCGGATATTGTTTCAATTAATCAATTAAATTGTTGATTGCATTATAAAAAGGACGTTAATAACTATAGAGTCATAAATTCTCGTAAACATGCATGTTACTTTATACATAATAAACAGTTAAATTGTACATTACATATTAAGTGGGCTGCAAGTGTGTTATGTTATTACCGTGAACAGTTACAGTAAGTCTTAAATGATTTAATTGTTATGATTGTAAAATGTGGGACATAAAAAGTAAACACCGGTCATTTCATTGTAAAACATTCGGTGTGAACGCATTACAAGCACCAACTACCAGTAAATAAAGACACTGATCTCTCGTGCGTTCGCCGCGTGGCGTTTTTTCAGCGAAATTTTGATCCCATCCCGGGAATATTTCGCCGTGTTTTATTAACTAGATACCTTTTGTGAGCGCTCTCGCCGCTGAATGCACACAAAAATACGTGCTTGAATAATAGCCGGGATTATGAAATTAAGCGCAAAATTCCGGCGTAAACAATCCGCCTCGTTAATGGCCGGCAGGAATTTTTCGGAACAGAAACTCGCGAGTGACTCCCGAGTTTCGTCCTGCGCGAAATAACGAGTCCGCTAACGAGTCCTCGCAATTATCGCGGTTCATTGGAATTCTCCGGCGCGACGATTTAATCCCGCAGGTCGTTAAATTAATATAATAATTTTATGGGGAATGCCCGCACCACGCCGCACCCGCACCAATAAATAAGGCCGAGAAAATGCCCGTTTCGTGTGGCCGTCCGTGGAAAGGTTAACAAATCGGTGCCCTCTTCAGCGGAGCGGTAATTGGGCCGTGAGCGCCCCCGCGCCTCGTAAATAAATGTTTGTTTTGAGAGTGGTCATTATTGTTTTCCATTAGCGCCCACACTGCCCGGCCGATCACCGGCCTCTTCCTCCAGGACCCGGGGGGACGTGGACACTAGCAGGGAAGGCCTGCGAACACGAAGCGTCTTGAGCAGGCACAGGGTCGATAAATCTTTATACCACAATCAACTTTTGTGTTGTACTCGTGATAAACCCAAACTCTTGCTAGTATTTAAAAGTACGGTTAGTTAACTTTATAAAGCACCTGGGCTCAAAATCTTCCAATAAAATTTGTACTTCAGCTTATTTACAAAATCTAGGTTCATCTGATCATCTCAAACCATTCACCCAATGAACGCCTTAAGCTCCTTCTGATAGAATTATTCAAAATAGCTGATACAAACGCGTATTACTTTAAAAATAATATAACAAACATGGGCATTGGGTTTTCAAATATGATCCCAGAACCCAAAATGTTCCATGTTTTATCAGGTACTTGAAGACTTTAAGAAGATTATAATTATTAAAAAAAAATTGAAACACTTTCCAAATAAATGTAAATACACATCAATGATATATTAATGTAATTATTACTATGAAATGTGTGCAGAAATATAATTATTGTTTATTCAAAGAAAAGGATTTAAATTTTCTTTAAAAGCTACTGGTTTGGTTTGATCGAGAGTCACCTTAAATTCATTAGGGCAAAATTATGCAGCAAACAATGTGCATTAAGGGTCATCATACCCAGGAATCACAAGGTTTTCTGCAACCAAATATTAAAATTGTGACGGCCAATACCCAAGAATCAGAAGCTTTTTAGCAACTCGAGGAAACGAAAACCAGATCGTTTCCTACTGCCTGCTGATGTGCACTGCGCTTATATGCCCGTCCACTCTCGGTATAAGTGCCTGATAATGAGCCTGGTGTGGCGACCGATCTTTTCGCGCGAACGCCCGGAGAGTGGGCATAATCACATTAGATGGCCCAGTTTCCTTATAAGGCCCTTTGACCCAATACCCGTTTGCCTAGAGACACGTTAGATCATTTATTATATGGATCGGATGGTGTTGGTATCAATTTAACGGCGATAATTCATGCTCTATGGGTCGGTCAGGTGTAAGGATTTAAAAACGTATATGTCACGTTAATTGTTACAAATACTGCTTTATTGCTTCCACAATCTATCAACGATGATGATGATAAACCAGACAAGTAAATAAAGAAGAAATGGGAATAGTCGACGGTGGACATTATACACTTGATACTAACTATAACTATAATACACTTGTATTTTATTTGATACTAAATATACCGAGAAAACTGGGTTATCACTAAATACTGGACCAACTGCAATCATTTTCAGTAACAATTGATTAAAATCTAGAGATATTTATGGCTTTGCCAACATAAATCAATAAGTGGTGGGCCTGAAAGCAGCACAGGACTGAAGCAGGACAGGACTGAAGCAAGACTGGACTCATGGATGACTGTTGGGTCTACAGGAGAAAGCACAAAAGGAGACAAGAGGTCAAAGTGTTAAGGGAGACTTACCGAATGAAAAAAATACTCAAGCAATATACAGTGTATCGAAAAGTAACGTATTTCAAAGTTCACATTCCAAGAACCCACCACGTGTTGATTTTTGTTGGCAAAGACAGAGACAGAGGTCAAAGTGTTGAGGGACTTAGGGAACATACCTAATGAAAAAAAATACTTAAGCAATATACAGTGTATCGAAAAGTAACGCATTTCAAAGTTCACATTTCAAGAACCCACCACCTGTCGATTTTTGTTCGCAAAGCAATAAATATCTCTGGATTTCTTCTATATTTCAATCAACTGTAACTGAAGACGATTCAAGTTAGTAGAACTTAACAATTTAATTGTCAAATTGACGCCTGAGTAGTTATCAAAACATTTAAATTGTTGGCATTGCACGAAAATAGGGAAACTTGCTTTATAAAAAATTAAACATTTCTGTAGTGATTTTCTTCACTGAAAATATTAAAGTTTCCGTTTTCCCTGGCACTTTGTTGGGTTCGTTATGGTTTTGACATTTGGTAACAAAACATAATCCTACTTTTCATTTTCCCACAGACAGCGTTGCCACACATATTTTCTAGGTAAATTGCGGTAAAATTGGCGAAGCTTTGAAATGCGAACAGCATCAGTTCAAATTATTGCAGTTTTTATTTTTCGAATAATTTTCAGTTTATTCGAATTAAATTCCACTTTATAACATATTTTCCCTGCCAGTTTCCTTGAGGACAAACATCTTTTTGGGGGCAACTGTCATTACCAATTTAGTATCAGCTGCCCCCTATTTAGGATATTAATATTCAGCACTGATATTGTTCAATGATTCCGAGAGGCCTTTGCACTTGATAACGCCACATAGCCCGATGCTTTACTTTACAATTTCTTGTACTTTTTGTAGTTACTGCATTAGTATGATCCATCTTTTATTCCTTCATCAAACAGGTTATAATTTTCCTTTATGCACAGATATATAATAATCAGACCATTATTACAAGACTCGCCTGAATATGAACATCTATTTATAGCCCGTTGAGCATGTTTACCGCCCTAGGGCCATAAAGGAAACAATTGGTTAACTTCAGATTTTGTTAATTCAAGTAAACGTCAGAATTTATAAAAGAACCTGAAACCAAATATTTTTGAATATTTATATTTATAATGCAGTTAGTACAATTATTCATGTATACATTAGGTAGATTACATGTAGTTAAATGAGAACTATTTGAATTTATTATATGAGTTGTCATTTTAGAAGGCATATTTAGGTTATAAACATCTGACGGCAACGTCAACATACTTCAAGTGTGCTTATCGGTATGCTTGATATTTGTACTTAATTTATGATTAATTTGAGATAAAAAAAAACTTGTTCTGTGCATAAAATAGTACATGTATCACTGGTGTAACTTGCTTGTATGGGGCCCTACAGTGTGTTAGTAAGAATAAGGCTTCGGGCCATACAAGCCTCTTTGCACCCTAGATACACAAATAACTATTAGGAATCAATAGTTATATTGATAAAATTCCCTTCCACCCACGTTTTTCTTTTAAAAATTTATTCGGATTTATAATCTTATCTTTAAGATTAGCAATTCTCACCTTTGAAACCCATACCTTCTTAGAGACCAAGATAATTTAACTCCCGCAAATCCTTTGATTACTGCTATTCATCTCCAACCTAAATAATATTTTTTATTTGCTTATGCTATTCTACGATGTATCACCAATAAATTAGGATCAGTAATATCATCAGTTATATTTACTACTATTTTATTAATTATATCATTTACCATTGAAAGAATTTCGAAAGAATACAATTTTACCCAATTAGTAGATAAACAGTACCGGTTCGGGACCATCCAATGAAATCTAGTACAGGTTCTAACTCAAATGACTAGAGGCACTTATAAAGTATGAGAGACGAGTTGAGAGATGCTTTTAAAGTGTGAGAGACGTACGGAGCACTTACACCAGCAACAACAATAACAACAACAACAACAAATATGGTGGGGGTGGTAGTACTGATGACAACGTTTTGAATAACTGATGACCACAAACAACAACTATACAACCACCGATATCACCATATTTGTTTTATTGTTCATTATTGTTTATTTGTTTTATTTAACGACGACCTATTTCTGCTGCTATGGCTAAATACCGTCGCCGAGAAGCAATCTACCACACTTTTTTTACCTTTATGAATTTCGCTGAACCATATCAGGTTCTTTAACGTGCAAGTACAACTTAACAGTACATGGGATCGCTTTCTTCAGTTCCCCTCCAAATGAACGGCATGTTGACGTTAGAGAATTTTATTATATATAATCAATTTACATCTTCTATACCCTTTCGGGTGTTGAGATTCATGCCACCACTAAATTATGTTGTTTACGAAGTTTTTCCTTGTTGTTCTACGAAGAGAATGTTAATCAATAAAAAATGGTTTTTTTAAAATTTTGCTGGGGTTAGTGCTCCGTGTGTCTCTGTACAATCTAATAATGTTAAAGAAGCTACACTAACTATTACACAAATAATTAAAATTCAACGTGAAACATAAATTAATAATAAATCTAATTAAATTAAATTAAAATTAAATGTATAATTAAATTTGAATTTAATGCACTAATCTGCCAAAATAACTAATAGCGTCATCGAAATTTATTTTCAATAGAAAATACAATTGAAATGCAAACTTCAAAAAGTGCTCATCTCCGTATTTTTTTTTTTCAGGACACAGAAAACTGAATTTTCTTTTAACCATTCGACTTATTTGGGCAGTTTTTTTTCTAACATTACCAACCACAGCGGTCAAAACCGAACCAGCAAAAAAAACTGCTCAAGTACGTCAATGGTTCAACAGAAATTCAGTATTTTGTGTCTCAGTATTCGCAGAAATTCAGTATTTTGAAATTTTCAGAGATGAGACCTTTTTAAAATTTGCAATTCAATTATTTCATACATATTTCGATAATGGACTAACCACCAACTTGAGTTGATAAAAAAACCTGAATTTCAATATTTACACTACACTATGGTAGTACACCAAACGATAACAGAAATCTGCCTGAACCTAAATAGATAAAACAATTATCGATATGATAATTTTTTCACTGAAAAATTGCTACTGTACCCAAAATATAACAGATGTACTGATTAATGTCAAAATATACATATGTAATTAATGTTAAAGTGCTCATGTCCGTAAAATAATTGTTTTTCAGGAGACAGAAAACTGAATTTATTTTGAACCGTTCGACTTATTTGCGCAGTTTTTTTTCTAACATTATCAACTACAGCGGTCAAAACAGAACCAGGAAAAATACTGCTCAAGTAAGTCAATGGTTCAACAGCAATTTAGTATTTTGAAATTTTCCGAGTTGAGCCCTTTTCAAACTTTGCAATTCAATTGTTTCTTACATATTTCGATAATAAACTAACCCCCAACTTCAGTTGATGAAAAAAACCTGAAATTCAATATTTCCACTACACTATGGTAGTACACCAAACGATAACAGAAATCTGCCTGAACCTAAATAGATAAAACAATTATCAATATGACATTTTTTTCGCTGAAAAGTTACTACTGTGCCCAAAAAATAAAACAGATGTACTGATTAATGTCAAACCGCGAATTGATCATAATATTACCTCAACAGTTATATTTTGTGGTAATTTTTACAAATTATTGAACTATACCGGGCTTTTTTTTCGTTTTTACACATATGATTGACAATGTATAACTGGCTGCCTGCATCTACCCGCAAGGAATGTCCTATGTGTAATTCTAAAAAAAAAATAGTCAACTCATTAGCGGCGTCGGTGCAGGCAACATGTCAATTTTGGTTATGTTTTTATTCAAGACAATACACGAGAGTATTCGTAATTTATCAAGATCAGCTGATATGTCAACAAATGATTATTTTCTTTGGGGTTACCTGAAAAGTAAATTTTTTAATGACGTACAAATACATAACGTAGATGAATTCAAAGGCCGTATACGTACTGCATGTAATGGCATAAATCCACAATACATTACGAATACTCTGCGTGTCTTCAAAAACCCTGTCGTGTATTGCCTTGAATAAAAACATAACCTCTATGTGTAACATATGCCAAAATTGACAGGTTGCTTGCACCGACGCCGCTAATGAGTTGATTTTTTTTTTTTTTAGAATTACACATAGGAAATTCCTTACGGGTAGATGCAGGCAACCAGTTATACATTGTCAATCATATGTGTAAAAACGAAAAAAAAGCCCGGTATAAGTTCAACGCAACGTGTCATGACTAAAATCTCTGTACTTCGCTTACACTATGATTGTACATAAAACGATAAGTCTGCCCAAACCAAAATAGATAAAACAATATCAATTTGACAAGTTTTTTTACAAAAATATTGCCACTGTGTCCAAAAATTAAGATGTACTGGTTAATACTAAACCGCGAATTGATAATAATTTTACCTTAAAAGTTGTTTTTTGTTGTAATTTTTACAGATTATTTATTGAACTTCATTAGTTCGAGGAAAATTTTCATTGAATAATGAAAAAAAAATTTATGCAACCTAGATTAATTATCAAAAAAGACACAAAAAGAGCTTTTTCGAATTCTGTAAGAAAAAAATGGGGTTGGGAATGAAGAATTTTTGTTTATTAGAAAACTACGTCTAAAGCCCATTTAAATCGATTTTTTTTTAACTTCATAACAATTTTGTCGAATATGTACTATACATTTCAAATGCACTGTATACACCTAAACATGTATGGTAATTGGCCTATGTTGCTAATTGGTAATTGGTAATTGTTAATTGGTAATTGGAATTAGACTATGCCACTTAGGTATATGAGAAAATTTGTAACTCGTATTCAAAAGCCCATTTATATCGAATGTTTTCAACTTCATAACAATTTTGTCAAATATGTACAATACATTTCAAATGCACTGTATACACCTTATCATGTATGGTAATTGGCCTATGTTGCTAATTGGTAATTGGTAATTGTTAATTGGTAATTGGAATTGGACTATGCCACTTAGGTATATGAGAAAATTTGTAACTCATATTAAATTGCCCTTCTATTTCAATCATTAATGATTTTTTTTTTTAAATAGATAAAACGTTCTAAAACTATAATATTCAGGTATTGATTTGACAAAAAGCATATGTCACTGAGAGTGTCCTTATGCTTTATATCTTAGTGTATGTAAAAACCATATTCTAGGGATAATACATAAAATCGACTATTCAAATAGTTTATTTTAGTCGTATTATCAGAAACTCAAGACTATTTATTGGCCCTCGTGTTCATGGCTTCACTAATACATAAATATTATCCGAAAAAAAATAACGTAACAACTCTGTTAAAGGGCTATAATGTACCAAAATAAAATTTAAATATATTCAGAATATTCATAATACTACCCGCCCATCACACCACATTGCATAATAATTTATTAACGCGCGGCAACGTTAATTGACCCATTGTGTCTCCATAACGAAAACTTTGGCAACATGCATACTAACAATAAAGCATTAGCATTAAAAATATCCGGAGGTGTCCTATTCACTCGATTTCATTCACAAGATCGAATCGTGACCTTTGCATTACACGCCCGACTCTTTACCATTTGAATTGCCGTGGGTGGCACGTTAGGCTTGGATTTTCAATACACGTCGCTTTGAAAATGTACATTGTACATTTCCATCAATTCCCAGCAATTGCGATTCCGGTTGTAAACCAGGGGTCAAAGATTAAATAAAATTCATGGCAGCCGTTCTGAAAGCGAACGTAATTATTAAACATAAAATATACTCGCAATTCCATTTCCGGTATTCAATTAAATTAAATGCATTTACAATTCAGTTACTTAAGATTAATAGAGACACGGATTTATATACTGTATTTAGTTGATAGTAACTGATTTATAATCTGCAAGTTTTGTACATTCGCTATTTAATTTAATAAATATGATTTTAGTACACAAAAAATTTACAATATTTAAAGAAATAATGTAAAATTTATTTTTTCAACTACTACACTCTAATTGATATATTAAACATTTGCTACCTGTACCTAAATGATGTCATTTAGATACAAATTTTCATTAAGATACAAGTTTATCTAAAAAGCGTATTACTTATTTATTATAGAAAAGTAGTGAAGAAAGTTTTCTCAGTTTTTGATTATTTAGATAATCTTTCACGCGCTCATTAATGTTCTACAGAATAAATGTTAGTTACTAATACTGAAAGTGTACCCACATTCAAAATCAAGCGAGAACTGGGTTTTGTAAAATTTTTGGTAGTACCTACATGAAAAAGCTGAAAAATACGGGGTTTATGTAAGCATGTAACTATTAATCTATCATAAGATTTAGACAAGAGCATGTGGTGGAAAAACTGAACAAATTTATATATCCTGTTATAATAAAAACCTTGTCTTCTTCTTCACTTTATTGTGATTTGGTTTCATGGCGTGGCTCTTGACAGATTTGCATCTTTATGTCGGTGTGGATGTGCGACGTGCAGATGTCCTTCTGGACGCATTAAATCTCCAAGCGTCCCTCGCGATCGTTGAGGAGTGTGTATTAAGAAAAAAGTGTAACTTAATCAGTGGCATTAAGTTAAAATTAAATAGCGATCGGCTCGTTCGCGTGTCACTTAATGCCTTTCTGGCACGCATCCCTGACGTATGGCACAGGATCCCATGCGACAACAATAAGAACGAAAAGGCAAGGGGCGAGCGAGAAACGCGAAAATTTATCCATCTCCGATGGCAATTTGCATATTCCCGACTTAAATATTCCAGGGCACGGACGTGAAGCGTCGATATCGGATTAACACGCAACCCATAAAAGTTATCGTTTGGTAATAATGGATAATGTATGGTATAATTAGTGTATTCCTGGCTAATAATTCCTGATTTATCGCCGCTTTGTGCGATCAAATCCGCGCGTTTTTCATTCACTTTCTTCGAGACGTGTCGCCGGTTATGCAATTCATTAAGATACTATTAACATAAAACACTCGCGAGTGTTTGCTTAGAAAGTGTGTAATTTTGCAATTACACCTGATGACTAAAACGATTGCCATTGCAATCGCATAATGCATTAATAATCGAACAGATAATTATTTGAACGTACGCTCGTATGATCGGGAACATAAAATTGAGTATTTAATGTGCTTACATTTATAATCCTATCCGCGTTGCTATAGATGTAATTTGCAATGATGTCGCCTTACAACACTACGGCTATTACGAAATCAAGCATTTTCTACTACTTTCTACTAATTCTATAGTACAGTCTACGTTGGGATAGTTTCATAATTATTATTTTTTCTAATTAACTGCTTAAAACAGAAATTTGTTAGTAATAATAATAATAATAATAATAATAATAATAACGACAATATTGGCATGTGTTTAGATCAATTTCTGAGTTTGGGTTTTTTAATAAGTTGTAAAAATGAGATAAATCCTGAGAGTAATCAATGTACAATTGATGTACAATGTACAATTCATCCCCATTTTCACATCCTATTAAATCTGTGGTCAGTTGCTGCAAAAAGATATGTAAAATGATGTCGTTTCTCAGGAGACAAGTATTTGTGCCCTGTATTTGTCTAAATACCACTATAAATAGAACGACTTATCTCCTTGGTGCACTAAAAGTAAAATTTGCGTGAAGCATGAAGGTGATATGTTCAATTATTCCATTATTGTCGATACAAAAGAACAAAAATAGCTTATAATAGTGCTATAGTAATATTCATGTTTTTAACAAAAACATCTCAAATATCATTATTTAAAAAATAATATAATAATAAATACTAAAGGGTTATAAAAAAAATGAATTACAAAAACTGTTTAATAAAAATAATTGTACTAAGTAAGTAGGCAGTACTTATTACAAATTATATAGTTTTTAGTCGTACTGTACTCGGTCTAATTCTGGTATATTTTGGTAGGCAGATTCCAGTATATATCTCTGGCATCTGGTTCAATTTTATTAAGAAGATTTTATCTATAATAATTCTAAAAGATTTTCCTTTTTCTTCTATGACATCGGTAGCAATTGCGTGTAAGGTCGAGAAAACTCCTGTTCATCTTAGATATTTTGATGTTTTTCCCTGTGGTAACTCATTAATTTGAAATTCAAATTATTATCTAGTGCAGTATTATATTCGGAGACAAAATTTTTTTTTAGTGAATCGAAGCCACTTTATGTGTCGAAAGTTTAATTGTTATTGGTCATTGTCAAGTTTATTCATTTGAAAAACTATGCACATCAAATCTGTAAAGTAAAAAATAATCCTCTTGTAACATAACCTTCACGTCGATTTTTTTAAATTTTTATGTGAAGTTTTAACTGACACCAGTTTCGTCCAGATTATTGGGAAATGGAGAAAGCTTACTCTTCTTTTCTATAATTGTATGATCTGAATAGCATTTCATGTGTATATGTCCAGCAAGAAGAAACTTTTAATAATAATAATAATAATCCCTTCTACTCCTCCACCTATGGCGTAATTGGTTACTGTCATTATTTGACAGAGAATTCTGACCCAATTATATTTTATGGTAACTTTATTTGGATTATGTTTTAGAAAGTAAAACCTCTGAGTATACCAAATGGGGATTTTACTTTTTTAAGTATAGCTAAAGATACAAATTTATTGATTTCATCTAAATTTCTTAAAAAACATTCATTGCACTCTATCTTGTTCTCTATTTTTATATTTTTTAGCATCGACTTTGCTCCTCGATGTTTTTTTCTTTTCTACAGTAACACAACTTCTCATAATTAGTGTCCTTATCATTGTAACAAGTGCCTAATATGAATCACATATAGTTTTCCGTGTTTCATCTTGAATACACTCGGTGCATTTCTTTTTACGTACTCCTAGTTTTTTCTTTTTTGTTTTCCTTTCATTAGCTACCAGATACCTGATATTACTTTGCAGTATTTCTTGCTTGTTTCCCAGCAATATGCCCAGCAAGAAGAAACTTATGTTTTAAGGTAACTTTATTTGGATGATGTTTTAGAAAGTAAAACCTGTGAGTACACCAAATGGGGCTTAAGATACAAATTTATTGATTTCATCTACGTTTCTTAAAAAGCATTCATTGCACTCTATCTTGCTCTCAATTTTTATATGTTTTACCATCAACTTTGCTTTTCGATATTTTTTTTCTATTCCACAGTAACACAACTTCTAATAAATTCTGTCCTTATCATTGTACCAAGTGCCTAAAATGAATCACAGATAGTTTTCCGTGTTTCATCTTGAATACGCTCTATGCATTTCTTTTTACATACTCCTATTTTTTTCTTTTTTGTGTTCCTTTCATTAGCCACCAGATACCTGATATTCCTTTGCAGTATTTCTTGCTTGTTTGCCAGCAATATGCCCAGCAAGAAGAAACTTATGTTTTATGGTAACTTTATTTGGATGATGTTTCAGAAAGTAAAACCTCTGAATACACCACATGGGGCTTAAGATACAAATTTATTGATTTCATCTAAATTTCTTAAAAAGCATTCATTGCACTCTATCTTGTTCCCAATTTTTATATTTTTTACCTTCGACTTTGCTTTTCGATATTTTTTTCTTTTCTACAGTAATACAACTTCTCATAAATAGTGTAATTATCATTGTACCAAGTGCATAATATGAATCACAGATAGTTTTCCGTGTTTCATCTTGAATACGCTCATTGCATTTCTTTTTACATACGTCTAGTTTGTTCTTTTTTGTTTTCCTTAATTAGCCACCTGATACCTGATATTCCTTTGCAGTATTTCTTGCTTGTTTCACAGCAATACGCCCAGCAAGAAGAAGCTTATGTATTATGGTAACTTTGTTTGGATGATGTTTTAGAAAGTAAAACCTCTGAGTACACCAAATGGGGCTTAAGATACAAATTTATTGATTTCATCTACATTTCTTAAAAAGCATTAATTTCGCATATTTTCCTTGCCATCATCATCATTAGATTTTTAGTTGTAAGAACTGTCATTAGCATTGACATTCTCGTGATTTTCATTACTAATCACTTCGATATCTTCAGAGGTGGATGCCAAATTATTAGGAATGCTGATAAAGTGATAACGTTTTTGGTAAACAAATTATTAAGAATGTAAATTTTAAGCATATTGAGATTTGATTCTTTAAGTTTATCTACAGTATGTCCCTGGATTGAGTTTACAAGAGGGATTTTTTTTAATTTGTACTTTTTAGTAAACATGTTATGAGAATTAAAATTCCTGCTTGGTCTGAAACTACCATTTCAGTTATTAAAACATTTATTTATTTAAATAGAATGTTGGCTAAATAAAAAATAAAAAATCTAATTTTGGCACTTTATGTCAAATAATTATGAAAAATAACATCATTTTAACAATCCCCCGCCATTTTTTTCACACAGTTCAAGTCTGGTATGGAACTCCCGAAGGCTGTTTTAGATTTATTCAATAGTTATTGGTGAAAATGCCTCTCGTAGGCGAGTTTTTTAACTTTCAGTATCATTTTCTGCATTTAAGGGATTGTTTGAATTATTTTCTTTTTCTTTAATGCTGTTAAATGTGATTTTAAATTCCTTTGGCAAATAGTGAATAAGCAAGTCTCAAAAATAATATTTCAAAATTTTGATTTTGCCAATACCCTGTAAAAATAAGTCAAAGTTTCAATAATTAAACTGGTAGTTTCAGACGAAGCAGAAATTATAATTCCTATAACATTTTTAATTAAAACTAAAAATTTAAAAAAACCCTCTTGTAAACTCAATCCGGGGACATACTGTATATTGATAAACTCTTCTATGTCAAGGAGTATTGATACCATTGTTTGAGCCAAATTCTAATAAGCTAAAACCGTCTGCTGTAAATATTTCTCGGTGTTTTAAATCAGGATCCATATCGATGGTGCAGTACACAAATGTTGCAAGTGCTAAAATTAAACTTTCACTTTTTTGTGTGTAATATACACTTTTATACATGGTATCGAAGATTATATTGCAATTAAATGTTATTATTAGTGGAAATAGATTATGCTTTTAAAGAAAATAATTGAATTCATTTTATTTGCTTATCAAATAAAACATTTTTAAGCATTTAACACAATTTTATCTGAAAATACACTTACAACATTTGTGCACTACACCATTGATATATTCTTCACCGATCATTTACTGAACATAACCTTAAAGCAAATGCATCGAATACCAATTCACATTAATATATGCTTTCCTAAAACGATATAAGAGTACTTATCTCTGGTTGTTGTTTTGCTAAAATGATTTAAGTACCAACATCCTTTTGTAGTATGCCAGAATTTAAAATTTACTATAAGTTTTATGCCTGCTGTAAGGATATGTAATGTAATGTAATGTAATTTTATTGGTGCTAATACACTATAGTGTTTCCACAGGTCAAGAATAAAAAAAATGCATATATAACTCATTAGCAAGAAACTTATTACGATAACAATAGAACAAGTCGACATATTCCTTTATAGTCTATGAAACTTTGGCGTTCTTTAAAAATCTTGAAAACCAGAAGGAATAAGTATACTATTTCTTTTAGGACCCCACAGTTTTCTCCCACTCTGATCATTATAGATTTATATTCTACTTGTAGGTGATGTATATACATTTGGGTTCCTAAATTTCTAATAAAATTAATTTTGATATAAGACGGCATATACCCTTAAAGCATGTGACCACAGAAATAATGATAATGATAATGGTATTTGGTCCTGATGGTACTGAATCCTGTCATAATCAATCTCTGGATAACTGCAAGCTTGAACAAAGTTTGAAGCCAATCTTTTAAATTTTGTTTTGCTTGTCTCTGGTAAATGTCAATAAGTTTTGTTAAAAACTTCCATGGCTTGAAAATTAAATCGTTAATTTGTTTTATTTTTCGTTTTTTTAAAAGTTTTTATTTAATTGTCAGTAATTTTATTTCATTTCGTAACATTTTGGTATTAGAATGTTCGACATGGAATTTTATGACTATCATCGCCACGTCTAGTATTTTGTACAATTTGGAAACACCTTTTTATGTAAGGACAGATTATTTTCAGCGAGACCTTTGGCAATTATATGTTAGTATCAAGACAAAAAACTTTATTACTCCGAGTAAGTAATTTATTTCACAAAGTTTGCGTAATTCTGGTACATCTCGAACAATCTAACTATCGTGTTAGCCTCGTTTTACGCTTCTTCGTGTTTGGTTTCTGAGAAATGCAATAATATCTATGTTTACACTGTGCACATTAATTATTAAACAGTGCCTGGCGCTACAAATGTCCATTTAAAGCAATCGCTGACCGCCGGTCATCATTTACATGCTAATCTGCGGCGTAATCGCGTTGCTTTCCCGGCCTCTGGAAAATCTCCATTTATAAACAATATAATTGAAAATTGGTCTTTTAAGGTCGCACATAAACGTAATCTTGACGCCACGTTATTAATCAAAATGACCAAAAAAGGCGAACTGGTGCTAGTGGTCAAGCCGAGTAGCCAAAGGAGTGTGCTCAGCGTTCGCGTGCAAGCAAGCGTGTTCGTCTGTTGTCTGCGCGATAGTAAGCCAAAGCAAGGTTGCTAGTCGAGTGGGCGGTTGTCTCATTCAGTTATTGTTGCTTATTTTATGCTAAATTGCACTTACACGCTTGCAGGAAAACGGCACGTAGAATAAAATGGGACGGGCTAGCACGTAAAATAAAATAAACGAAATCGCCAGCTTACCTGGAAACGATTCGTCTTTTCCCCCTCGCATTGCCCATCGCTCGTGCCGTGTAAATACCGGAAATTGTGGGTGGCTGAATTATTCACCGGTTTTCTAAAAATTATGGTAATTACCTCTGTCCGCATACATTATGACTAAGTTCGAATTAGATTTCAATGCTAGATGACCGAAACTTTCTACGTCCGCTGAGGTTTTATGTGGTCCCGTGGGCGAGCCGTGATTAAAAAGGCAATTCTCACGCAATAATTTACCCGATGCCAGATTAGAATGAAATTTCAAAGCGCAGAATAACGCTCACGTGTAATTCCGCATGCGGCCATCGAGATAATTAGACTTAAATCGACAGTAAATTCAGGGGGAATTGTCTAACGGCACCGTTAATGGAGTTAATCGGATAGAGGAGAAAACGCTTCCTGAAAATACGAGAATTTAAAACTTAGCTGCCCTATATGTAAGGTCTAACATGTATTTTGCTATGCAGTATTGTATATGTTATTAAGTCAACGTTAAAGATAAAGGGCAATATAGGCAAGAATAGACAATACTGATCTAATATATACTGTTACCAATAACTTGCCTTATGTAGATTCGTTTGATAGAATATGTGCTTGATGATACATAATCTCTTAATACCATGACATTTTTTTAACTTGGAATATACTTTTGCAACTCAATGGGATAAAGTCCAGTTTTTTTAAAATGGAACATTAGATAATTATTCACATGACTGCAGTTATGGCAGTATGTACTGTTTATCATGATTACATAACATTTGATGAAATAAGTATGTCTTTAAACAATAACTAAAGTAGTTGGCCCTTTTCTGCCACAGCTCTCTGTATACTGTTTTATATTCCATTTGATAAATCGACTCTAGCTTATTGAGAGGCAGATATGTATGTTCCCAAATAAAAGAAATCTCATGGTCAAATGATTCTCGATCTGAAAATTCATCGAGATGCCAAAAACACGAAAAACTGAAAATTTCGCAGTGATCGTAAATCTTGGTCTCATTTGAATCGTTGAAGCCTCCGAATCAAATGCACTAATTGTAGTAAGATTGGACTTCGTGCAACGGTCTCAAAGTCGAAATTTTGTTGTTGTTTTACTTAGTTATACTAAGTTTTTTTAATTGAAACTTGAAGGCCGATGGAGCTACCGACCTAAAAGGGGGCCTTTCCGGAATCAGGAGCGTTTGCTTGAGGACCACGAAAAATTCCCAAACCTTTTTTTTTACTTGTAGCCTTCTTCTGTAAAATTCAACAAAGCATTGTTAGCCAAATTTTGAATATTGCTAGGGAAACTCAGTGTCGGACTTAAAAGTGATTTTACTACGCTGATGCACGCTTGAAGTATATATAGATAGTTTTAGAGTAGGAAATTTAATTTGTACTGAAAGACCTAGTCAGGGAAATTGCAATTTTCGCGCCCATTTCCGGAGGGAAAATTATACTTTCGCTCTGGTTTCAGTAAAAGTCCACTTATAGCACGGTTAGCCAAAGTTTAAATATTGCTATTGAAGCTCGGTGTTTGATTTTACTACGCTGATGGAGACTTGGCGGATTTATAGATGGTTTTAGAGTGGGGAATTTGATTTGTTCCGAAAGATAAAAAATATATTTGAAGAATTTGTAAAAGATAATTAACTCGTGCAATATACGTGTTTGTCATTGGCAGACAATTTCAGTTTAACATTGGATATAATTTTAAGATTTTGATTTTTTTCGCATATGTCAAAATATATTTTTTTTTTTACAAAGCTCTTACAATTACAAAAATATGTTTGTCCAGAATATTTTAGTGAAATCTTTATGGAGCCAAAGTCCAGAATATTTTACTGAAATCTATCACTAGTAGTGAAACACTACCTCGTATTTGCTTCATTATTAGTTATAGATGTAACAGTAGTTTCTATTTTTCCTTTAAAATTTGCGTTTTTCATAAATGGAAAAACATATGGAAAAACGTACATAAATGGATCGTACAAAAGAATACTGCAGTTCCTACAAAAAAAAATGCAGAACTCCCAAAATTTTTACTTTTTATTTCAATTTGTGGATTTACAAAAGTGGACCGTTAAAAAGTAGATGATCATAATAATCATGACGTTAATTCTAACCACAATATCTGCAGAATTGCCAAAAATTTTACTTTTTATTTCTTTTATTTCTTAAAATGTCAGTATTTTCTGTAAAATTTCTGTTTTTTATAATTCGACAATTGATCTTAACAATAGAATGTCATATTTTAGTTTTTATTCATTTCTATGTATAAATAAAAATGGCAGCATTAACTAATTTTCAACGTTTTATTTGAATTTGTGATTTTCAAAAGTGTTACCAACCATTAATAAGTTGGTGATTACAATAATCAAGACGTTAATTCAAACCAATATACCTGCAGAATTGGCAAAGTTTTAACTTTTTATTTGAAGTTTGTGATTTTCAAAACTTGAGCATTAATAAGCCGATGATTATTATAATCAAGAAGTTAATTCAAATCGAAATGCCCGCGAAATCGCCAAAATTTCAACTTTTTATTTCAAGTTTGCGACTTTCAAAAGGGTACCATGAATAAATCGGTGATTATAATAATAAAGACATTAACTCTAATTAAAAGTTTTGCAGAATTGCCAAAATTTCAAGTTTTTATTTCAAGTTTGGGATTTTCAAAACTGGACTATTAATAACTTAAATAAATTTATAATGATCAAAGTGAACTAAACTATCTGCAGAATTGCCAAACGTTATTTTTTTTGTTTCAAAAGTGTGTTTTGCATAATTTGATCGTAATTAAGATAGTAATCGTAGATTTTCGTTTTCATGAATTATTCATAAAGTACCGAACAATATCACAATTCAAGCAAAACGAAATAAATTGATATAATATTAATTTTTGTGTTAAGTAATATTAATGCGATTTTGTGAAGTCCATGATAAGGATAAGGTTAGTAATGTAACAGTCAATGTAACAATCAATATGTGTTTTTCTAAAGTGCGCCATTATTAAGTTGGTAGTTATAACCATCAACATGATAATTCAGGCAACAAAATGCTGATCAGATCGACAACAGATCAGTTTAAAAACTTTTTTTTTTCGCAGAAATACAAAAAAAACCTTTTTCTGTTTCGAATTTGCGATTTTCACGAATGACCCGAAATAAACAAAAATGCCGATTTGGTAAAATTATATCCTTTTGTTTGTAATTTCAGTTTTTTATAAATTTTTCCATTGGTCCATTTTTTTAATAAATGGACCATTATTAAGTTGGTGATTATAACTATCTACATGGTAATTCAAGCCAAAAAATGCAGATTTGACAAAATTTTAAGATTTTCTTTCGAATAAATATGTGTTCTTTATAAATTGATTGTCATTAAGCAGCTGATCATAAGCATCAACATTTTAATTTAAACCAAAAACAATGTAAAATTTCCAAAATTTCTATTATTTGTTGCAAATTTTGTATTCACAAATAGACCATGATTAAGTCTACGTAATAACTAATACCCTGATACAAATAATACCTAATTGCCAAAATTTAATTTTTTTGGTTAAAAATTGTGTTATTCTATAAATGGATTATAATTAAGTCTATGATCGTAAAGATCAATATAATTCATTGATTATTGCAAATTCTATATTCACAAATAGACCAAGACTAAGTCTACGTAACAATTAATACCTTAATTCAAATAAATCAAAATTGGCAAAATTTTATTAAGTCTATCTCTAACTGAACAAAATTACCTTCATTCACACTTTCTTTTGTGTGAAATGTATGTTTTTTATAAATAGACCGAGATGAAATGGGTGACAAAACTTCAACAATTGGCATTTCAAAATATTAGTTTAAAAATTTGTTATTCATTAATACAGAGATTGACATGCATGAAAATAATATTACAATAATATTTTCATAAATAATATACAATTTCGTCCTAGAAGCAACTTAAAAATGCAAAAATCAGGATTTTATATTTAGTCGATGTGATTTTAAATCATTTTTACGTTTCCCACTCTGGCTGTTTAACCAAGCACAAAAACGGCACAATACAATTGAATATAATTTTGAAATTTAAATTTATAGAACAAAATCCAGTTTTCAAAAGGTTTGAATAAAAAATCAATAACCAGAAGTAGGTTTTTACTCTTACAATTTGTGTTTTTATCAATATTTTTGAAAATATACCAGATCTATCAAAATATTTAATTATACTTAGAGATTAGCTAACTCCGCCAAGGACGGTCCCAAGCCCGGCTGAAAAAGGAGGAGGGTTGTGCGCAGGGTTAACAACCCTGCCACGTAAAAACCCACACTGTTAAAGAAACGTCAACAAGCCTCGGAATGAATGGAGGCAACTAGTTGACGCCCTATGCTCCACTGGGAGCGAAGAAGATTAAAGTAATGTAAGTAAGTAAAGATTATCTACAAGTAGGTACTTAGTTTGTAGCAAAAGTAGCACTCTTGCTTTGTGGACAAAACTACTTTGAAATCATTTTTATGTATATTAATATGGAGAAAGTCATATGCAGAACTCATTAAAGTTCTATAAGTAATTTTTATAAAAATATTTTTTGTATTGCAATTTATAAGTTAGTTAATAACAATCTATTTTACAAAAATCATAATTTCAATATAAATAATTTGGTCGTTCTAGTCGTTAAATAAAATTGGTAGGTATCCCGTCTAGACTTGTTCAAACTTACCTACAGCAATTGATTCTGATGTTTTCGTGTACGTGAAGGTGACCATGCAAATTGCCGAATTAGATTAATTTCAAAGACGTTTCCATGGGGGTAAGCCCTCTTGTATTTTTTAATTCTGCATATAGGAATTAATTGATTCTTGATCAATTTTACGAAGTATTTAATTGCATTGCAATTATACTTTTCATTCATTACCTACCATTGAATTATTTATTCTTAATTAGTATAAATATTATTGATTGCCACAAGTTGTATACATTCTTGTTATGAATAAAAAATTACTACACTAGACATATGAATGAATGAAAACCGTGAAGTTATGGAAGTGAACATTATAAGGTCATATTATTTTTTCTATTTAAAACTGTTGCATTTATCCTCGACTATTCCCACACATCACTACATGCATATGAAAAATAATAAATACTAAGGAATTACTAATTAGTTAATTGCGCATAGCTAATTAAAAACATACATTCCAGTGTTATTGATTGTCGACACCTAACTTTCAAATCCTCTCGTTTCCACTCGCGCTTTATGTAAATGCAGAGGTGCGTTTATGCAATAAAAACTAATCTTCCAGAAAATTTGGTACCGCATTAATTACCATCAATAATGATAAATAATAATTTGAAAGTGTTTAATTAATGCAATCCATATAAACTTGAGGACATACCTGCGGAGGCGTGGATTAATGACGATAATTACGAAAATGCAATGGAATGCCCACGGCATATTTCCGGTGCAATTCGAGGATATCTGGCGCGAAATGTCACCGCAAAATGCGACAGGTAAACGTGCAATAATAATCACAATTATGGCATAATTCATAACCGTTAGGCCAGTTGCGAGTAAATGCGGTTGTTTTATATAATCATTAGCCGTTCACTAATATAAATAATATAATAAATATATAATAGTAATGGGATATTTTGCAACGGGCGTAGGTAGACTCTCTTACATATCTCTCTGGCGTAGCAGGTTATATCTAAATGATAAAGCTACCCACTCACACCGGTGCACTTTCGCCGTAAACAATTCCGATTTTCCTACGCCAGTGACCACAAAACTGTGGCCATCCTCGCGCAGTTCGGGCCTCGTCATCTTCGGCGACTCAGTAATGATCTCCGCAGTAAATTGCGGCAAAGCGCGCGGGGGGCAGCCGCAAAAAAGTAATAAGTAATAATGGAAGTTAAACGCGCCGGTAATTGGAATCATAAATAAGCGAATATAGCGTCCCCGTATTTATTAGTTCTTATATCAAACCAGTAGCGACGGCCAACATATGTACCGCTTATTTACAGCTATGCAAATGGAGGAGGCCGCGGTCTCGGCACCGTAACAAGACGGGACGGATTTGCGATCTCGATAATTCACAATTAGTCAGGCGAAAACGCTGGAATTAATAACGAAAAAATGTATATGGAGGAAGGGCAGCGGCGGCGCCTGTTTTGTTATTCACTTAGCCCCCGCGGATCTACCTTTATTTATGGGGTGGTGGTCATTAAGGGGATTTGTGGACCATTAAAGTGGATTACGGGAGTTCTTTATGGGATCCCGTCGAAAATTTTACCGGATTTGCAACGCTCGCCGAGTAATACGTGTGCAATAAAATCTAAGATTATCATGTTAAAACGTTTTTTAGATGCAAGCCAGAACGCATAAATTTTAATGGTCTTCTAGTAGCAAGTGGATAGCTATAATTTTGATCAATAATTCTAAAATACATGTCATAACTGAATCATGTGGCACTTGCCCGAACATAATCAGAAAAATAAGTTAGTACAAGAAATGCACGTGAGCTGAGTTTTGCCAACACTAATCGTACACTTCTTCCACATCGCTTTCTGTTGCGCTATCTAAAATGTGGCAAATGCAACCAAAAAGTTGAGATGTTTGGAAAATGTAACAAACACCTGTAATAAATGCATTCACGTTTTGTGGCTGACCAAATAATTTATCCCCCGATACAAAATCAGCCGAAAAAACGTTTTAAACAATTTATGTTCCCAGTACATGTCGTCGTGGTAATTGCAATAGATCGAATGTCAGAAATACCAAACTTTTCAGGAAAGACAAAAAACCCCTATCTGTACCCTACCTTTCCGATTCGTTCGATGTTTTTAATCTACATCGAATTTGATCTCTATTAACAGTGTTATCGTTAATTCAGTGTAATTTCCATAAATTACGTCATCTAGATTGACATATGACCTTTTGATTATTACGGATAGCTACATTTTTAGACATAAGCCAAATTTTCAAGATAGCATAAAACTAAAAACGCTCAAATAAAGGATACAAAATAAAACTATATTCAACAAAAAAAAACATAAATTCTAAATCAATTTATAAAGAACACATATTTATTTGAAAGAAAAACCTTTAATTTTGTCAAATCAGCATTTATTTTGCTTGAATTACCATGTAGACAGTTATATAAAACTATAATCACCAACTTAATAATGGTCCATTTATAAAAAAAAAACTAAAATTACAAACAAAAGGATAAAATTTCACCAAATCGGCATTTTTGTAATGCATTAAGGTCCTGATTGCTGTGATATATGTTTATCTTGGGTAATTCATGAAAATCACAAATTCGAAACAGAAACTGTTGCTTATTATTATCTATACATTGTTAAATTTTGGCAAATCAACATTTTTTGCTTGAATTATCATGTTGATTGTTATAATTACCAACTTAATAATGGCGCACTTATGAAAAATATAAACTTCAAACAAAAATTGAAATTTTAGTCATTCTCCATTTTTTTTGCATGAAATGTTGATTGTTGTATTGACTGTTACATTATTAACTTCATCCTTGTCATGGACTTATGAAAATCACATTAATATTATTTAACACAAAAATTAATATTAAATCAATTTATTTCGTTTTGCTTGAATTATGATATTGTTCGGTACATACATACTTCATGATTAATTCATGAAAACGAAAATCGACGATTACTAGCTTAATCACGATTAAGTTGTGCCAAACACGCTTTTTCAATTCGATTATTATACATTTGTAATCACCAAGTTATTAATGGTCCAGTTTCAAAAATCACAAACTTGAAATAAAAAGTTGAAATTTTGGCAATTCTGCAGAAGTTTTAATTTGAATTTATGTCTTAATTGTTATAATCACCGATGTATTCATGGTACACGTTTGAAAGTCGCAAAACTTGAAATAAATTGAAATTTTGGAAATTTTGCAGATATTTTGATTTGAATTAACTTCTTGATTATTATAATCAGCGGCTTATTGTTAGTGTTCGTGAACATTTCAAGATTCTTTCTGCAACAAATATAACCCTAGTTTTTATTTCTTTTACTCACGTTTAACAATATTTTTTGCTCAAGATATGACAGTTTCAATAAGAAACTGATAACTTTGTTAATCAATAAATTAAATAATGATTATAAATTAGTACATGTTTGTTGCATTAATTTTTGACATACAACATTTTGTAGTAGGACGAAGCTGTCCAAGATTTTGAGATACGATCAAATGCATCTGTTTTTATTTACTAAAAAGAAAACTATCAAGATGATTGGAAGTCATGGCCGATATTTACTAGCTTGAGCAACTAACATTACTTCACGTGAGACTGATGCCACTGACACTGATGGGAAGAATTCATGTGATTAATAATTTATGTCGCCGCTAAATGTCATTATTACTTATATTTTCACTGTCTAAAGCAATTTAGACTAGTCTCAAGTTGACTGGTAGTCAACAGGGATTAGTTGCTTTAATTCTTGTAGATATTGGAACTTGCTTTTGTCAATAGGGCAAAGCCCATTACATAAAACGTTTAGATCGTTTAGGAAGAGTTGTCCATTCATGGGCCACGTCAAGTTTCAAATGTATTACAACTTCTGGGTATATTGATAAGGAACCACAATAGTTACACACGAATCTCCAGTTTTCGATCCTGGTCTGATGCTGTTGCAGTGGTTATTGTCAAAAGTCCTCGTGGTTGAGGTAGTAAGTTTTATATGGATTGTTGATTCGCGCAGATTTAATAATTCCAATCTTGCTTCAATTGTTGAGTGGACAGTGTCGACCTCCATATGAGTATGGCCAACTTCTAAATATTTTTGCTCTTTTAAGACATTATTTTTCATACTTATATCTAGTAGTGCATTGGACAATTTCGCATTCCTATTCTGATAGCCGCAACCATCACTCCAAATAATTATTTTTTCTGGGTTTGCTCTGGATAATTTCATCCGTTATAAAAGTTGTTGTTAAGCCTCGTTTACATTTGGAAAGTTTACTGGCGGAAAGAACTTACCGCCAGAAAAACGTCTGTCGAGAAAGAAAGTAAACAAGAAAGTAAGACGTTTTTCTGGTTTACACATCGTTAGTTTACTGGCGGCAAATACTTTCCACCAGTAAACCTTCCAAATGTAAACGAGGCTTTACAGAAGCAAAAACATCCTGATCCCCATACCATACACAACAAGAGACATTTTTGGTGGCTTGGTTAAAATAAACTTGATTGTGCACGTCTAACTTTATTTTGTAGTAATTTGCGCCAGCATTCAGATAAGGCGAAATGAGAACAGCTTGCACTTCAACTGTACAGCATCTGACGTTCTCGTTTTCCAGAGCTACACATTTAACAAACTCCTTTGCCACTTCCAAACTTCCATTATTAGGATTTTTAATTTTGGTAATGTGTTTTTCAAATGATTCATCATCAAGTGTACCGTGTTTGTGCATCGTACACTTATTACACTGATCTTTTTTTGGCGAGAAAATGTCCAAATTCAATGTCATACATGTTTTTGAAACGTAGCCCATGATTCTTTTCTTTGCTGTTTTCCTGATATGTGCGATGCATGTCAAACCCTCTCTAGATATAATTTACTAGAAGAGGAACGACAGTAATGGTATTCAACTTTTGGCAGAGAGTTGAGCCAGATCGAGAGCCAGATCTCTAAGTCTTTTACAACGGGTGATTGCTAGATCTCGTCATTTCTATCAGATCATCCTAATGACATCTGTTCATTATTCGTAGCCTATGCTCGTAACTGCTTTCCTACTACTAATACTAAATGTTCTCATAAACATTTGCTTGCAGACATGTTTCTTTACCTTATTATTTATCCCTTCACTTCCTTCATTTACTGTTAAGTAAAAGCGAAAACCACTTTTTTTCTCGAATCTTCAACGGGACTATTTCTATATTTTAGTTTAGTCTGTAACACGTTTTCTGCTACAAAAGTTTTTTTTTATTATTCCCAGCTGGTGTTGGCCCAAAAGTTTCTAAAGAGCAATCTGCGCTGGTCATCACTGATTTCATCGCGCTGAAAACCTTGTCTTGGCCCTCCCTTCTTACAGCGAACTCTATGTCCACGACAGCGCGAACCTAAGTTATTTTGTAATTTTACTGATGTTTGCTTATATATTCCAGTAGCATCCTTTTTAAACCCTACGTAAGATTTACCCGCCAATCGCATTTTGGCATTTTTTTGCTTTTTCCTCTCTTCAGAATTTCGTTGCTCTTTTCGTTTTCTATTAATTGTGCCATGGTCCGTAGATTCGCTACTATGGGTTTCAGATGAAAGGCTGGCCTCTGACTCTTCTGATGTGCATTATGTTAATTTGGGGGTTCATATAAATCTTCAAATTCACTACTTATGTCAGTTAGCGAATCTTTAGGGTCTTTTAGTTCTTGAGCCAACGTCAAACCACAATCTGTTACTTGTTTATAACTAGGTATTGTTTGTTCTGACACATTATTATCCTCTATCTACATCCTTGCTCGACGGTTTTTCCCTGCTTCTTGTTATACTGAAACTTCAAAAGTCTGAATATTATTCACTACAAAGTCGAGAACTAATTCTGACCCAGAGTTTCGAAAACCATCTTCAATAGGCTCTTCTAAGATTTCTGGTTCAGATTCACTCCCAAGTTCATCTGGCAAAATCAAGGCATCTGTGGTTCCTTCACAACTTCTAAGGAATCCACAGGTTGCTTTAAACAGTGAAAAAGTAATTAAAAATGACATTTAGCGGCGACATATAGCTATTTATGGTTAAGTCGAATTTTGTCCACGAAAAATTAGTTTAGCGCAAGAGGCGAAGCGAATGCAATGATATTTTAGAGTAGATAAAATTGCCTTATTCACTTGTATCATACAAGAATTTTTCCAATGCATCAGAATTGAAGAATTTGCGTGAAGTATTATATTGTCATGTGACAATGAAAATTTCAAGAATACTGTGTATTTACGTATTTTTTACTTTATTCACGTTATCAATGGTCAATGGTAGTGAATGAAGTGAAAATATAAGCATTTTATTCACCCATTCGAGTAGTGTTGTTTTAATGATGAGATTTTATATACATCATGAGCATTTTAATAATTCGAATTGGAAAAATTTATTAATCACATGAATACTTCCCATCAGTGTCAGTGGAATCAGTCTCACGTGGAGTAATGTTAGTTGCTATAGCTACTAAATATCGGCCAGGACTTCAAATCATCTTGAAAGTTTTCTTTTTAGTAAATAAAAACAGATGCAATTGATCGTGTCTCAAAATCTTGGATAGCTTGGTCGTACTGCAAAATGTTGTGTGTAAAAATTTAATGCAACAAACTTGTACTAATTTATAATCATTTTATCATTATTTAATTTATTGATTAACAAAGTTATCAGTTTCTTATTAAAACTGTCATATCTTCAGCAAATAATTTTGTTTAAACGTAAGTAAACGAAATAAAAAGTAGGGTTATATTAGTTTTCTGAAAGAATCTTGAAATGTTCACGAACCCTAACAATATATTGGTCCATAAAGTACTTTTTTAAAGAAACAGCGATATAGAAATAACTTACCCCTTATTTTATATGAATAAAAGCAATACAAATTTCAGAACACAAGTAAAACTATTAGATAAAATAGAACGATTTGACATACGACTATTTATCTCGGCCAACTCAATGTGGTACATACGATTTGACTTTTTGCAAGAAAAGGGATAGACGACTGTCGATTGGTCTTCTGACATACTGCCCATTCAGTTGATGATGAAAGTGCAATAATTCAAAAAGTGATTTTTTTTTGGACATACAACCTATTGCAGTTACCACGACGATATAAAGTTTAATGATGACATATGTAATTTCACACATTTCAGCATAATATATAAATTTGTTATTTATTCCTTATATTAAAGCTAAAATCTATGATCTATGAATTCATGATCTATGAATTTCGTTTGTACAATCTGTTATATCTACGGCTTCTAGGTCTGAAATTATGATCCATAGTATTCCACTATTTTGAATCACCCGAATATGTGTCATCTTCTTCGATTCAATGTTGCAACCCATAACATGATTACCCACTGATCAAATTTCAATTCTCCAATAAAAATGCACATATAAAAGTTTCGATTATTAAAAAGTACCACTTTCTTATTTTGCCAATTAATGCTCATTAGATATTCATAGAATACTATAATTATACATTCCAAACAGTTAATCATTGAGTAAGTACTTGTACTAAAGATCACGTCTCTATTCGATTTATAACGCTTCAATTAAACCAATTAATGGAACGCAAAGCCAATGTTTAATTGAAAAACCTACAAGATAATTAAAACCGTATAAAATATTGCAGGCCATTGCTCACACAAAGGTGCGCGCGTGGTAAAATACAATCGCGCCCACTCGGGATTAGGCTAATTTGTTAACGTGCGCGGGGTTTATTGCATTTATTTATTCCACTGTCACGGGGGTCAAGACTATCAATTGGCTCATGAAGTAAAAGTAAGAGGAGATTGTGCCGGCAAACACAATCGTCTGGCATCAGTCTTGCTCCGTTCGCAATTCACTTCAAAAAGTTTAGATAGTTACATGCTTGGTGGATGCATTGGCAATGGAGCGGTGTATTTAGCAAATGCCATCAAAACGTCAAGGATCCTAAACATTATCTTATGTTACCGATTGTAAACTTCTTTTGAATTATTGTGCTCGTAAGTTTTGCACAGAAGCAGTTATTCAAGATGTGACATATTTCTAAAGGGCATTGGAAAGTCAAGGATTAGTAAATTTATTACTGTGATATTCAAAGATATCGCAAACTTAAAATTATTAACTTTCAAATACTGCACACCAAATTTGGAAATTTTCTGTGATTTTTTAACGAAATGTGGTGATTTTAGTATAACTACGTAGAGTATTAACGTAAAACTGCAGTATTTTATTATTAATTCGCCAACATTAAAAATACCGTATCACCCCCCATTTGTTCACATTTTAACATTGTCTCTGTATAGCTAGACAAATGCAGCTCTGATTCTCTAGAAACGTATGAGATGATCCCTTCCACTATTACCTTGTCGGCGGCTTCACAGTACCAAGTTGCATTTGACAAGCAAGCAGTACGTGTTTGCATTGTTGCTATCAAGATAAGATACTAATTTAGCAGTTAGTGTTCAGTTATGGCTAGTCTTGACTGGTGAGAACAGTCTTGACAGTTTTTGTTATAATTGTGGCGAATTTGTGATTAATCGAACATTGCAGACTTTGTTATAGAAGTATATTTCTCATATTTCGAAATTAAACGTGGTGATCAAGACAAATCTTGGGCGCCACATACGAGGTGAAAGGTATGTTATATTTGTGTAGAAGACCCTAGAAAATGGTCAAACAAGGAGAAAGCATCCTTCAGATTTGCCATTTCAATGGTAAGGAGGGAGCCAAGGAATTATTCAGATGATTGCTACTTTTGTTGAGTTGATGTTACTGGTTACAATTCAAAAAACAAAAAAGTTTGGCATAAATTCGGTCAATAGGCCATAGTTCGGATCTGCCCGTTCCTGAACCACTAGTGGCTATTGCAACTGTTAGTCTGGATAACATGTCACGTGATGAATCTTCCAGCGATAAAGATGAATCAGTTAACGATGAGTTTCAGTGCCCCGTATACAGTGTGGAACGTCAGTCGTTTACTCAAACTGAACTAAATGATTTGGTCAGAAATTTGAGCAGACAACAAAGGAGAAAGCTGAACTGCTTGGCTCCAGACTCAAGGAAATGAACTTGTTAACAGTGGGAACTTCAATTCGTGTATACAGGAGAAGATAGCAGTAATTTGCTCACTTTTTCAAACAAGAACATGATTTAATGTATTGCTCGAATATTGTCGGTCTGTTGAATGAGGTTGAAATTGAATACAAAAAAGAAGAATCTAGGCTGTTTGTCGATTCCTCTAAACGTAGTTTAAAAGCAGTTCTATTAAACAACGGTAACACCTATGCATCATTACCTATTGCTCATTCTGTACTCATGAAGGAAAATTACGAAAACTTCAATGTACTTTTAGAGAAACTAAACTACTCCGCTCACGGATAGATGATATGTGGTGACTTGAACATAACATGCATGCTTCTTGGCCAGCAAAGTGGTTTTACTAAATTCTTATGTTTTCTATGTGAATGGAATAGTAGGGCACGAGATCAACATTGGTCTAGAAAGAATTGGCCTATAAGAATATCTTTAAAGCCAGGAAAAATCATTCTAAGGGAACATCTGGTAGATCAATACAAGATTCTACTGCCTCCATTGCACATAAAATTAGTCCTCATGAAAGAATTAGTGAAAGCCTTACCTAAAGATGGGCAGTATTTCAAATATCTTTGTGACAAGTTTCCGCAATTGTCTGAAGCAAAATTAAAAGAGTATATCTTCGTAGGACCTGATATAAGAAAAATGATGTTTGATCCCCAATTTGAACTACATATGACAGTAAATGAAAAAGAAGCGTAGATTGCATATAAACACATTGTAAATAAGTTCGTAGGCAACAAAAAAGACCCAAAGCAATTGTTGCCAATATGCTGGATGGTTTAAAAAAATTGGGATGTTTATGAGCCTCAAAGTTCACTTTATAAACAGTCATTTTCTCTCCGGACAATTTAGGTGATGTTAGGTGAGCACAAGGTAAGTATTTTCAACAAGATTTAAAGGTGATGGAAAAACGTTATCAGGGACGCTCTAACACCAACATGATGAGAGATTTACTGTTGGTGACTCCACCGAGAGAGTCAGCAATCGGCGCATAGAAGAAAAAGCTATATCAGGAGCTTTAAAGAAAAGAGACAAAGAAAATATACATCATTGGACGTGTAAAGCCTTTGAATAATGTAATGTTAAGAATATAAAACCATCTTCTATGTTAAAATAAAGTTCTGTTGGTATTTTAAAAGTCGTTTACTTTTCATATTTATTGCATATTTAGCATATTTTCCCATATCTTACTAGATCAAATTGTGACCGAACTATGGGTGATGGAAACGAACAGAATTCAGATACGGATTTAGCACCCAAAAACCAAGCTACCAAGATTTAAAAAGTTTTTTGAAACCTTTCTTTTGTTGGCCTATGTAATTAGCGAAGACCGATTTTATAAAATAAAGTCAAACATTTAAAGTCAGAAAATATAAAAAAAGATGCAAGAAGTATTAAATGAAATATTTGCACAATTTTGATCAAGTATATTAAATTAATAACGTTTAATTTGAATGATAAGACTGAATTTTATGAATATTTACCTGCCGCCTGCATAAAAGATAATTAAATAGATAACATCCAATTTGATTGATAAGACTGAATTTTTATTTACACGTCGCTCGCATAATCTTTCAAAATGAATAAATCTCACTAAATCCATATACACTCATATGCAAAAAAAACGGGTCATTGGGCCATCGTTTGCAAAAGAACCTTTTTTTTAAATTTTGATGTTGGTATAGTCCTTAGAATAAAATTTGTAGTGTTTTACAATCAAAGAGACCGTCAGGATGTAGAAAAAAGCAACATATGGTACTTATTATTTGTTTAATGAAATTAATAAGCGAAAACGATAATGTACGTATACACGAAAAATAAATGCATTTCTGCAAAATAAACTTAACAGAGATTAATAATGAAAATGACAGTTAATCGAAAACAAACAACCCAGTAGAAACCTTGATCCTTTATGCATAATGCCGAATGAGCAATAGGTAGTGAAGAACGCATACCTTTAAATGTTATTTTCGCTTATTAAATCAACTGATAAATATCATATGTTATTTATTTCTATATCCTGATGGTCTCTTTGATTGTAAAATACTAAAACTTTCATTCTAAGGACTATGCCAACATCAAAATTTAAAAAAAATGGATTTTTGCAAACAACGACCCAATGACCCGGTTTTTTTGCATCTGAGTGTATCTGTGTTTTACTTACTAACGAAAATTACTAACAGACACACTACAAATTAATCGAACACAATTAACTTGTCACGATATTGATTTAAAAAATCAAATATATCGTAAAGTACTATCATTAAATCACGAGTCAAATAAATATTACAAATTATAAGATTTGATATAAAACGATTTATGCACTATGTCAGGTAAACAATTTATATTCACTAATGTGAAATCATAAACTGTAAAGTTATTTAAAATGTAGATCTGTACAAATTATAAAAAAATGTATATTACTGGGGGCGAATCGTTACAATGTAGATAAAACTGAATATTTTGAAGTTTATGTAAATTATCAATAACGTTTGGAATAAGCGCATTTGACTAATTATTCCAGTTTTGAAAATGAAATTTTTAGAATTTTTTTAGATTTTTCAAAAATGTTGGCGAATTAATAATAAAATACTGCAGTTTTACATATATACTGTACGGAATCATACAAGAATTTTTTATCGTGCAACATGGGCGATTGTAAATAGCAGCGATGGTCAAGGGTTTTATAATCCTTCCATGTAAATTGCAGCGAATGGTCAAGGGTTTTATAATCTTTACATGTAAATTGCAGCGAATTGTCAAGGGTTCCGTAATCCTTGTATTGATTGCAGCGAGTGGTTCAGAATCGAGGACACATAATTATGTAAACTGCAGCTGGGATTCTTACCTGTTAGTCGCAGGGATCATAAGCACACACATAAGGGGATGTTTAGGTAATTCAATAATATTTTCAAGATGCGTGAGCGTGTTTGGTATTTTTTTCTCGTCACTCTCATGACTGTGTTCCAAATGTTTTCTTAAAACCATTCGTTCAGGTCCATCTTCAGGTCAATAGTATATAGTTTTGCGGTACACTTTCTTGAATTTCAACACCACTTTACTTCTCCCGACTACAAGGTAACTTTTTTGAAAAACTTTCCACGTTCCACTTTGCATTCTTTCCACGAATATTTCTACGTTCGCCAACACTTTCAGTTTTTCCGCTCATGATTAATTGCAACAACTGCAGACAAATGCAGAATTTCATTACTTTATATATGGGGGCAACTAACCTCAACGACCAGTCAAAGAAATCTTGTGTTTTTAGCTTTAATTTCGGGATATCTAATCCGTAGAATGTACTTAGTTTGATCACTGACTAGGTAAATGGATTAAAGATTAAACTCCTGAGCAAGGCAAAATTTAAATGACCGCTTTGACCATCGCTGCAATTTACAGGCATGATTAAAATTACCGCTTTGACCATCGCTGCAATTTACAGGCATGATTAAAATTACCGCTTTGACCATCGCTGCAATTTGCAGTATTTGTTAGGATATTATTAGGGATTAAAGATTAAGGATTAAATACCGCTACAGTTTACATGTGCCCTGCAACATAGGGTTAATCATTTAAACAGTTCTACACTTCTGTCACAATGACAGCAATCTATCAAAGCGCCTTTTTAAAAATGCAACATATAAGTACTCGTAATTATTTGTGAGGCATATATTACAGTTTACGAAGTGAACAATGTTACAATGGAATAAATCGCTCAGTTATTCAAATGGATAATGCTGCAAACCTCAGCTTAACATTGTTCACTTCTTAAACTGTAATATTTGGCTCACAGAGAATTTATTTTTCTTATATGTTGCATTTTAAAATAGACGCTTTGATAAGTCTGTCATTGTGAGAGATGTGTGTAACTAAAAATGATTAACCCTATGTTGCATGATAAAAAAACTCTCTATATACATTTTTCGTTAATAGCAGTATATTCATTTCTAGTAAAGATTATTGCACTTAATGGCAGTAAAATATAGGCATTAAGGAACTATATGGCAGGAATAATTATTATACTGGAAAAGCAAATGGATTTCAATAATAGATGTTCTACATCTACAACTTAGTTTCACAAATTTCAAACGCAGCCCACATTAAGCACATTTCAAATTTGAGTGAGAACAAAAACCGATTAGTCATTTGTGGTTGTGGGATTAAATGTGCGTGGAAATTGCTGTCTATTATATAGAAACATTATTAATATATTGTGGGAGTAGCAAATTAGTAAATATTAGTGTGTTTTGTATGGCTTTGTGTACTTTTCTCGCCCTAAGTATTCGAATTTTAAATAATAGAAAGCCGTTCAATAGTCTCTTAAGCACTGTTTGAAAATAATATGTTTTAATTATAGTTCTTTCAAGACGCACATCGAAGAAGATAATTGATTGCTACAGTAATTAAAGCATTTCAATTTATTATGTTCGAAACTAGCCCGCTGTACGCGGCGCATTTTCACGTTTCACGTCGAATTTAATTACTCGTCCGCGCGGAGCCGTATTTTTCCGTAATTGCGTCCAACTCGAAATTGTAAAACGGCCGCAGCCTTCTCGCTCTCGCGGCTTCGAATCATTTGGTTCTTGTTATTATGAAACGGCGAGGCGCCCACGTATGGCTCCGGCGAGCGTTCATTCATAAAATTAGAATATATTTCTGCGGCCTCCGCTCTCTCGCTCGCTCCACAGTGTCAGGCACGCGATTGAACCTCATCAATGGGTTTCACAACGCGCCGCGCGCAATTACTTCACTTTGACATTTCAGGTTATTAATTATGACGTAATGGTAACTGTCCGGAATGGTGCATGTCTGCCCACTGAAAATACTCCGGAGCCCGGCTACGTCGACATTTAATCGTTAGAAAACGAGCGGACCGTGGACAGGCATGCGGCCGGGGGGATACGATAGCTGTAAAAGGCACCTGATTTCGTACCGTTACGGCACTTTCGGATAGGAAAGTGCATTTTGTTTTCTTTTGGATAGTGGAACGAAGCGGTAGTAGGATGTTATGTGACATGACATAGCTGCGGACTTTCCTGACAACACCTTAAACTCGATTCTTTCACCAATTACAAATACGACCAAATAACCCAAACCTTGAAAAAACTACTACATTTCAACAAGACTAGAACATAGAAAAAAAACTAATATGCAAGTTGTAATTTGAAAACAACACATATTTAGTTCAACAATTTGCACAATTGAGGCCACTCATTAGAAATTAAGAACCGAATAGACAAAGCCAGAGCAGCATTTAGGAAGATTACCACAGTTTTCAAGAACCACAGCTACAGTGTCCAGCCTAACCTTAGACTGGTTAAATGCTGTCTTCCCAGTACTGCTATACGGAGTCGAATCTTGGACTTTATACTGTATAGGAGGCCTCAATGAAGAAATTAACTGCGTTCGAGATATGAACGTACAGAAGGAATGGTAAAATCCCTTGGACTGACTCATAACGAGAATATGCCAAGGAAAATGAATACCTAGACAATATTTTCCGTGTCAGTGAACATGAGAAACACATTTCGAAACATACGGAGATATACGAGCTGTTACATTTGATTATCCAACGAAAATACAAGGAAAATTATGTGGCAAACGCGAAATTGGACGAAGAGGACCTCACGGATAAAGAACTTAAATACTTGATTCCGCACAACAATGACCGAACTGTATTGTAACGAAACTAATTAAATCACGACTGCAATGTGGATACAGGAAACGGGTAGACACGATAAGAAGAAGATTCAAGAATTTATGTTAATTTACAGAATATGGTTTTCGAAACAAATCGTTGCAATTGTTACAGAACTGGTATAATTAATCTATAAAATGTCGTTGAATAGGTCAGGGCCGTCTTTAGGGGGGTGGGGGCACAACGGAGCAGGGGCCCGGGGCCCCGCTTTACGTGGGGCCCAGGGACTAGGGGCGGGGGGCAGCGGACCAGGGCCCCGGGACTAAAAACCCGCATTGAAGACAGATGCTGAAAAAGCTAAAAGTTATATAAAAAAAGTAGATTTTCCGTGAGTGAAGGTGAAAAATTATAATTTATTTAACAATTATGGTCAGCAATTGTACACGAGAGAGATCATTCTCTAAAATAAAACAGATACAAAATTATTTACGTAATTCATCAAGTCAGAATAGGTTAAACGATTTGTCAATATTAAACATAGAATCGGATGTCTTAGACTTGATTGAATTTGATGATATCATACAGGAGTTTTCTAAGCAAAAGAATAGAAAACGTATTTTCTCTTAAATTATAATAATTTGAAATAAAATATGTACCTACCAATGTATTTTTAGTTTTTAATTTTATTTTCCAACTTTCTATAACAGAATAACAGATAGTAGTGTAATGTTCAATATGAAAAATGATTGAACAGCATGACATCGGACTTCTAAGTTCAAGGAGGATACCGGAAAGGTAATTCTATCTGACGCATTAAGAACACAAATAGTAAAGCTGGGTTCGAAGTATTTCCAAAACAATAACGACTTCCTACCAACGAATAACCGCTCAATTAACAAATCGTGGAACAAAAGGAAATTAGGAATTGGATTTGGTGAGCAAGTAACTTGCTCATGGCTGATCTATTCACCTTCTAAACAAATCTGCATTTTATATCTGCTGCCTTCTCATTTCCCAGTCGAACCATCGATCCACATTGGAGCATGAAAGGGGATTTAAGCAATGGAAATTACCTGAAAGAATAAGTGTTAATGAAAATTCCAAGAATCATCGTGAGTGCTTTACACAATGTAAAGAAATTGAAAGAAATTTAGTTACAAGCAGAGGAATTAATGATGTGGAATTTCATTTACAGATTGGCAAGGAAAAGCAGAAGTGGCGTGAAATATTGAAAACTTCTTCAATGGGCAGGCATACACGGAGGGGATTTTCAAGCGATATGTCCCGCTCTCGGCATCTGGCATCCCTGTCATGTCAATTTGGGACAGGTTGGCGTGACAGGGATGCTAAACGCGTACGGCGGGACAGATTCACTGGCGAAATTTGCAATTAAAAAAAATGTAATGCATGATATTACTTTTAAAAGTATGTTTAAAGTTATATTAAATATTCTACCCACAGTGTGCAAGATGTCAACTAGAAGTTATAAAAATGGAGCTCAAAAGATGAAAAGCAGAAAGCTAAATAAGAGCTTAACAGAGTTCGCATCGAGTCACTGTGAAATAAACACGTGTTGACAGCTAGTGCGAATAAAAGTGAATTTTACAGCAGTTTAAGAAGGTTATGGTAACATGGCTTAAGAACAGAGTGCAAGGGAAAGGAACACTAATAAGATAAGTCTGTCTACATATTATTATCAAGTGTCTGAGGCCAATTAATTAAAGATCCCCTCATCCTACTTTACGTAGGTGAGGGGAAAGAAACATCTGGTCGAGTGAGTCAGCCCCACCACAAATATTGTCTAGTGGGGGGCACTCGCAGGCACTCGGTGCTCTAATTTCGCGGCGGTCGGTCAGTCTGGTCGTACAGATGGCAAGTACGCTGCAACAAGCGGTGTCCTCCGTGGATGGAGGACATGCACCCCTAGTGTCCTCCGTGGCCGGAGGACAATCGATTAAAGCTGTTTCAGAGAACAATGTTAATTTACATCCTATCGAGAATAATCTTTCATTCGCATCTGTGGTGAAAGAACATCGTACACCTAATTTTAACTTTCCCGAAAGAGAGCAGGCAATTGTTCTCGACGCGACGGCTAATATCCAGAAGAATGATTACATTGCGGCGGTGGGCAGGTTGATTGGCCCCAGAAACATTACATTTGCGTCCCGTATATCAAACAATAGAATATGTCTGTATTTGTCCTCGAAAGCAGTTGTAGAAGAATTCATGAATAATGAGGGGGGTATTCAAATTAACGATACGTTTATCCCGGCGCGAAGACTGGTGTCACCAGCAAAAAGAATTATCATATCCAACGTTGCGCCGTGCTTACCGCACGATGTTGTAGAAGTTTCTTTAAAGAAGCTGGGTATGAAACTGGTATCCCGTATCAATTTCATAACGGCCGGGCTTAGCTCACAGGAGTATAAACACATACTCAGTTTCAGACGCCACGTTTATGTGGAATTAGAGGAATCAAGCCAATTGCCCGATTCCACTTTAATTCAGTACAAGAATAACACATTCAGAATTTTCTTCTCCACCGATGAAATTCGCTGTTTTATATGTAAACAATTAGGACATATAGCTAGTAAATGTAAATTGCCGGAGCCGGAAGTAGTAAAGGAGCCCTCAGGCAATTGCCCTACAACCTCCGCACAGAATACAAGTTCACCTAATACAGATGACATGGCGGATGGTGGAATCAGTGACAATGATTCAATACCAAACAGCCCATCGGAGTTACCAGAAAAACAAAACACTATCGCAATGACGGAAATCCTATCTCAAGGAGATTCCCCTCAGGAGATAACTACAAATATAAATCAGTACACAGACATTGTCGTCACCCCCCGAATTCCAACAAATCCCAAAAAACGAACGGCTCCTTCATCCACCTCCGAGTCAGTGGGAGGGGATTCCTTAACTGAAGATAAAGCAGAAAAAGAAACAAAGAAACAGGCTACGAAGAAAAAGAAGGAGGGCTCAGAGGACGATCAGGTTTTCGATGAACTCTCCTCTCTATTTGATCACTCAATGGGAGTAATCACCCAAGACGATTTCTGTGAATTTATCACACGGTGTAAAGGGAAACAAAAAATTATTTATATCGCTCAGGAGTACACGATGGATTTGGAATCATTACTTGATATATTAATTAGAGCAGTTAGAAATGTCAAATCTAATAATTTAAAAAGTCGCCTGAAGCGCATAATTAAAAAACTTAAGAACGAGGGCGGTCTGTCATCTGAAATGGATGATGGATGCTCGCTCTCATCACTAGACGACATATAATAAAGATATTCCACTTTTTCCTTTCACAATGGAAACTTTACTCCAATGGAACTGCAATGGTTGCGTGGGCCACTATTGTGAACTGAAAATGATACTAACAAAACACTCGCCCTTCTGCATGTGCTTACAAGAAACACATTTTAAACCAAATCAAAACTTTAACCTTAGAAGCTATAAAACACTACGAAAAGATGTCGAACCTGTGCGTCGCGCCAAGGGAGGTGTGGCAATCATTCTTAGAGATAATATTCCATTTCAGGAAATTCCTCTTACCACTGACCTTCAGGCCGTTGCATGCTCGATATCTCACCCAATTAAAATGGCAATATGCAATGTATATCTTCCAGATGCTAACTGGGAACTTAACGATCTCATTGATCTGGTAAGACAATTACCCCTCCCATTTATATTATTGGGAGATTTTAACGCTCACAACCCAATTTGGGGTTCACTGAACAAAGACGTAAGGGGACGTGCAGTCGAAAATCTCCTCGATCAAACCAACGCTGTCTTACTTAACGATGGGTCGCCTACATTCTTCAACGCACGTTCTCCTAGCTTCTCATCTATAGACCTCTCAATTTGTTCTGCGACCCTAGCCACTCAACTAACTTGGCACCCTCTTGACGATTTATATAGTAGCGATCACTTTCCGATTGTTATATCCACAACTGCAACCAGGACGAAACAACTCGTCCCACAACGATGGCGCCTCGCCGACGCTGATTGGGATGGTTTCCGTCGTGATGTGGAAGTGCTACCTCTCGGTAACAATTCCGACGATGCGCTTTCTGACTTCCAACGGAGTATCTTAGACGCCGCTGGAAGAAATATTCCTATAACAGCAGCCAGTTCGGTAAGAAAATCTGTCCCATGGTGGAATGAGGACGTCAAACAAGCCATTAAACAAAAGAAACATGCCTTCAATGTACTTCGACGACATCCGACGTTGGATAACCTTATAAGTTTTAAGAAATTAAGAGCTTTAGCCAGAAAATCAATATTAGGAAGCAAGAAACGCACTTGGGAAACATATATATCGTCAATCACAGCACAATCCCCCATTTCAGAAGTCTGGAACAAAGTAAGAAACATAGCTGGGAAGAAATTCCCAAACTACACCCCATGCCTCGAAGACGGAAGGGTAGTCATTTCTAAACCTGAAGATGTAGCAGAGGCATTAGCGCTCCAATTCTCATCTGCAAGTAGTACACATAATTATTCCGACCAATTTCTTAACCAAAAAGATCGACTCGAGACTCCTTTAAACTTCGACACACAGAATGAAGAACAATACAACTCTCCCTTCTCCCGTAGAGAGTTGGAATCTTCACTTAGTACGACAGGTAAAACAGCCGCAGGTCCAGATAATATCCCATATGAGATGATTCGACAGCTACCTTCCACGGCGAAAGACTGGCTCATGGAAATTTTTAACCTTATTTGGGCTACTGGAAGCTATCCCAACTCTTGGAGAGAAGCTATCGTCGTGCCACTTCTGAAAACCGGAAAAGACCCAAAACTAGCTGCAAGTTATCGCCCTATATCACTAACTTGTTGTATGAGTAAAATCTTTGAAAAAATGATATATAAGCGAATGACATGGCTCATGGAATCCAGAGGTCTGATTGCAAATTATCAAGCAGGTTTCCGAAAGCACCACTCCACTATTGACCATTTGGTCCGTCTGGAGAATGCCATACAGAGTGCCTTCCTGGATCGCAAGCACCTCGTAGCAGTGTTCTTTGATCTAGAGAAGGCATACGATATGACCTGGCGATACGGTGTTCTACAAAAACTCCACGCCTGGGGAATCAGAGGAAACCTCCCACTATTTGTTCGGTCATTTTTGACTGACCGAGGATTTAAAGTTCGGGTCGGGTCATCTTTTTCCTCCTACCACAAATTGGAAAACGGGATACCTCAAGGATCTACGCTTAGCGTAATACTGTTTTCCATAGCGGTAAATGATATCGCCTATAGAATAAGTACTCCTGTACACTGCTGCCTATATGTGGACGACCTTGTCATCTATACGGCAGGAGATACGATGCCTTGTATTAATAATAATCTACAAAATGCTATAAATTCTATAAATGCTGATGCAGAGGGAAGAGGCTTCCGGTTTTCTCCGGAAAAGACATCCTGCGTCCACTTCTGCCGCCTAAGAAAACGTCATCGAGATCCTACCCTTTTCCTTAGGAACACAAAAATTAACTGTACTACATCTCACAGATTTCTGGGACTTGTTTTCGATAAAAAGCTAACATTCTTTGAACATATCAGCGAGCTAGCAATCCGTTGTAAGAAAGCTCTGAATATCGTTAGATGTATGGCCAGTATTAAATGGGGTGCTAGTAGAGAAGTACTGCTCCGCTTATACCAGTCCCTTGTACTGTCAAAAATATGCTACGGATGTATTGTATACTCTTCTGCACGAAGATCTCGCCTGAAAATTCTTGAGAGTATTCACTGCACAGGCATTAGATATGCCACAGGAGCGTTCCGTACTAGCCCGTGTGCCAGTCTCTGTTGTGAGGCAGGACTCCCACCACTGCAACACATTATCAATCGCTACATAATTAAGTATGAAACATCTATGAAAGCAAATCCTAAACACCTTAATTTCTCATTGTTTAACGATCAACAGACTTACCAAAAATATACCACACGGCCGACAACAACAAGACCTGTCTGTATACGAGCACGGGAATTACGCGAAAATCTAGATATACATATTCCAAGTATGCTCTCTACTGGTCTGTGCGAAGTACCCCCTTGGCTACTCCCCAAGATTTCTATTCGCACAGACTTAGTCCGATTCACTAAAGCAGACACTCCCGAAATTATCTTGAAGAACAAATTCCGCGAATTGGCACAGGAGTACCCTAACTACTGCCAAATCTATACAGACGGGTCGAAAACCGAAAACGGTGTAGGCTCTGCATTTACGGCAGAAAATAATAGTCACTCATGGTCACTGGCTACATCGTCGAGCATATACACGGCTGAGCTGTGTGCGATCTGGCAGGCCCTTCGATATTGTGACATGTCGAGGGGCAGTACATTCCTCATATGTTCGGACTCTCTATCTGCTCTGCAGAGTATCTCAAACACGACATCGGATGACCCACTGGTCCAAATGATTCTTGCCACTGTCGATCACCTAGCGAAGTCTCAGAAGACAATCACTTTCGTGTGGATCCCGTCACACGTCGGTATAAAAGGCAACGAAATGGCAGATGAGGCCGCTTACCAGGCAGCCAATTCCAATATTATAGATGACATCCCGTGTAGAGCAGAAGACATTAAGAGCTTCTGTACCCAATCGATTGTGGCGGCCTGGCAGCAGGAGTGGACAAGCAAGGACAGCAAGCTAGCACCAATAAAACCTAATGTGACCAAGTGGAGATCACCGAGAACACTGTCAAGAAGGGAAGAGATAGCTCTTGTGCGCCTCAGAGTGGGCCACACCAATCTTACCCATTCCCACCTTCTAGCTGGTACAGACTCCCCGATGTGTGATGCTTGCAACACCCCACTGACAGTGCGGCACATCCTAGAGGAATGCATAACACTAGTGCACATACGGCAAAGACTAGGGCTTGCAAACAACATCCAAGCAATTCTAAGCAACAGCCAAGAATCCACTGACACTGTCATTACGTTTCTGCGAGAAGCAGAGCTTCTACAAAAAGTTTAAATATACATGTATTACCTATATCTATATACCCTTTGTAATCGTTCCTTTGTGGGATAACCCTTTTTCCGACGGTCGACCTATGTTTGTTAATGAAAATAAGTCCTTACGACAGACCCCGTAAGGTGAAGAGTGTGTCCCTCGTTCTTTTTCCCCTGATTTTCTTGTAATATTGTTAAATGTACCTTATATTGACGGCCAATGACCATAGTAGTCGACGCCGATAAACCAATTAAAAAAAAAAAAAAAAAAGAGCTTAACAGGTTAACAAAATTAGAAAGTTTCTTCACAAAAATAGATAAGGGGCCTGATGAACCAAAAGCCTCTACCGTAGCGAGTCAGTGACGGGATATTCATCCTATACTTGATACAGAACCTGGTACACCTAGTATAGAATCTACTTCAACGAATAAAGCAACAAATATTAAGATTTTTAAACCAGAAAGTAGTACAAGCACAGAAGATTTAGCATCAAATCATATTTGGTACTGACATATAATATCTGGACTTATAAAGGTCTCCATATCTCAATTAGTAGTATAAATTTTTGTACAACAAAGTAAAAATACTCTATTCTATTCTATTTAGCATCATCCATATAGGATGCACCTATAATTTAACAGTGCACGACACCACCTACTGTACGAGTAGTGCCCTTCTAAATCAACCGAACATTGAAACATTTTATGACTGAAAAATTCTTAGACCTACAACTAAGACTACGACTCTTGGACTTGAAATGCAAGTATGCTAACTTTCGGTCAACGTCGGCTTGAGTAATCAAGAACAGAAAAACTTTACCAGAAACTGCTAATTTACAGACTTTCAAATTTCGATTACAATACAGGGTGAGTCGGGAGGAACGTACCAAACTCCAGGAGTGTATTGTACTCGTGAAAATAAATTTAAAGAACTGAAATGTTGTTATCCGATTTTCATTTGTTTTCAAGTTATAGTTTTGAACAGTTTGTTGAAAAGAAAAGATAAATACGTTTTTATTCGGAGTTTTTTGATGTGGAAACCATTGGCGATATCCTTCAACAGCAGCTGTAGCACACCCATTACAAAAACCATAGACAAACACCATATTTGCATATTCAAGATTTGAGACTTTAACTTGATAACAAATGAAAAACGGATAACAAGTTTAATTTTTTTAAATTATTTTCACGTGTACAATACACTCCTGGAGTTTGGTCCATTCCTCCCGACTCACCCTGTATAAGCGTGCTCAAAACACCAAGGGAGTAGTTAAACCATCGTTTATTTGAAAAGAATAATTTTTCTTCGATGGTACGGTTCATTCTATTTTGCAAAAAAACTTCATTTTACAAATTATTATTAATGTATGCAAAATGCAATAACAAAATCTAGTCGTGCAATGTGTGAGTTTTATTATTTTTAAATCACGCGTGAGTTATTTTTTTAACTCAAGTCTATTGTCTGCAAATGCGTGAATTATTTTTTTTAACTCACTTGTGATTAAATTATTGTTTAACTCACTAACGTATAAACATTTGTTTACCTCGGTTGTTTGAGGTTAACAACGACGTTTTTAAAACGTGAAAATACCTTCAAATTTTGAGTTATATGTACATATTTGCACTTGATTCAGTATTCTACTTCCCAAATATTTTCGGTGTTTTCAAATTCCTGTCTTTTTTTCTATAAAATTTCCGGGGGCCCCCAAACTAATTAGTGCCCAGGGCCCCATATGACCTTAAGACGACTCTGGAATAGGGTAGCTGGTAGGCACTTGTTGCGCATTAGACCGCCAGAAAAATTGCCGCGGACCCATGCTGATCAACTTCCTCGAGATGAATTGCCTGTACGCAATGACCAGATTTTTCAAGAAGAGAAAAAATCGAAAATGGGCATGGAAGTTTCGATTTCTAACATATAAATTATATTGACTACAAAATCTCTAGACCAAAAACGACCATATTCTTCAAGAAGAGAAACAATGGAAAATGGACATGAAAAGTTTCGATTTCGAACATAAAAATGAGATTGACTACAAAATCTCTAGACCAAAAACGACCAGATTCTTCAAGAAGAGAAACAATGAAAAATGCACATGAAGAAGTTTCGATTTTCAACATAAAAATGAGATTGACTACAAAATCTCTATTTACATCAATTCGAAAATCATATAGAATGTAACTGGTGTATACAAAGTGAATGTGGAAAGTGAATAATAAGATCAAAAATAAAATACACGAAATAATATCAACTGCTTGTATACTACCGAAAATAAACCTAGAAAATATCAAAACAAGAAAACAGCAGTACCAAATAATGATTGATGAAAAACTAATATGTACTGATTAGGAAATTTCCAAACTTAAATGACATCTACCTTCCTCAGAAACAACAGAGGATCTAAAATCTTGGAGATACACATTGGTAAGAAAGAAATCATGTGTTATATCACAAATCCAGAAGATGTCATTCGATAAGTTTACTAAGCCTATATGAATCTGCACACAAGCAGGGTAACTACAAATTTACAACAAATAAAATAAATAAAAGGAAAAATACAGAATATTGATTCGAAAGATGTACCATAAACTTCTCTTGACTAGATTTTACCTTTTCAAGTTCAAATTGAGACCAATCAAGTTCAAATTGAGACCAATCAATTTCAAATTGAGGCCAATCAAGTTCAAATTGATACCAATCAATTTCAAATTGATACCAATCAAGTTCAAATTGAGAGTAAACAAAATACAAAATCAAGTTGACACTAAACAATATCAAGTTGATAGTAAACAAATAAAATATATTATGACAACTTGATATTGTTTAATGTCAACTTGATTTTGTTTAGTCTCAATTTGAAATTGATTGGTCTCAATTTGAAATTGATTGGTCTCAATTTGAACTTGATTGATCTCAATTTGAACTTGAAAAGGTATAGATGGCATACCGCAATTACTAATTACTTGTATGTCCTTAATGGGCTGATTACGAAACTAAGATGGTTGGGTTATTGGTAGTAGTTTTTTTGTTTTGTTTCAATGTTATCGAGCAAGAAATAGTTTTGTGATCGATTGATTTTAGGCTTAGTATCAATAATATTTTTATTACTAACTTGATATTTAGCCATATTAGGAATTGATAGATTAATAACTATAAAACTGCATACTTTGCTAAAACAAATTTTGAATATCATAATAATTGATCATCTGACTTTCAAATTCCAGAAACAGTTTTCAAAAATCCTGTACCAGAAAGAAATTTCATCTGATTTTGTAATATGGTTCTGGAGATCCTTTGCTGGGTCACATAATGAACCCAAAAAAAAAACCCTACTAATTTAGTTAATACTATTTTTATCTTAGAATGACTTTTAATTTGTCAAAAGTCCCCCTCAAATAAAAAATTGACATGTTTCGGATTTTTCACATGAGTTATACATTTTAGAATGAACTTTTTGTTTTTATTTGGAATGAATTTTTCCACATTTGACTGGATTCTTACGTAACTTGGGATATATTTCGTAAGTTATCCTCGTTGTTTGACTCTTTATTAAAATTTTGAAATATATGTTGTTATTTGTCATTAATTTGTCCAACTTTAATGGATTCTTACTAAATTTGGGATACAATTTGTAAATTATACGCATTGTTTGACTTATTTTTCATATTTTGCAAATAATGTTTATTTTAAATTTGGTATATATTTTAGTAAATATTTCTAGGGTTTTTGCTTCTAAATTACATTTCAGAATAAAAATCTCCAAATTTCTGTAAAACCTTGATTGGAATTGGATTGGAATTCGAATTGGAATATGGATTGCAAAATTGTAGAGATTATGTAATCCTTCATAAAATCTGCACCAATACATTATATAAAATACCAAAGCTAACTTAAAAAGTAATAATATTTAAACCACCACATGGTCATGTTCATTTTGAACTTTGCTCACTTAAAAAAAATAATATCTTGCAAACCAATCGACAGATTTTAAAAATTAATACACCTTTCTATTGTAAATTATGTGTAAGCTTTCAAATGAGCTATCATTCAATCCCTACTCCGATTGAAGATTCATTTTCCTGTCAAACATTGTTCTCCTTTAATTAAAAAATTATGTACCTCAGAGAATGTGAAAAATATTCATATTCGTGATATTTAAGGCGCTTCCTGTCTTCCTTTGTTCGTTTAATCTTTTCGTGTAGTGGAGGAATCATTTTCACAAATTTGCTCTATTTTTGGTGTCTTCTAAGAGTTATATATTTTGAAATTCGTTCTTCGAAAACTATACAGTTAATTGTCTATGACATGTTACATATAAATAAGGCAAATGCATTGGATATAAAGTGCTAGCGATTTCACAAAAAAAAGTAATATAATTTGACATATGACTCTTGATATTTGATAAGCCTGGAAGTTATATGACAAATTGTGAAGCACAAATTGAGAAAAGCGCAATAATAAGATTATATTTTCGAAAATATTCATCAAAAGAACGAAGAACTACATGAGCAAATTTTCTCTTCTTCTAGCCATTTAAACCAAAATTTATCAAATGTAAGTTACGTTTCTAAGTGTTAAATATCAAGTTTCTATCTTTCATCCTTTACTAGGTACGATGAAGTAAAATAATCAGGGTGTCAACCTTCTAAATTACAATAACAGTCACTGGGAAGTATTGGATGACATGGCATTTTGGCAATCTTCAAAGATATTTCTGAAGGTATGCAGCCACTGCTATGTCCCTTTCGTTGGATGACGTGAACGTCGTGAACAGTTTTTGAACAGGGCTTTCTTTGGTGTCGATTATTGAAAAGTGATTGAGGAATTTTGTCATTTCTACTATTTATGAGTTATCGATGGAATGTTTACGGTTGAAAAGATTAATGTGACTACAGTTTCTAGCAGGTAAATCAGAAGCTGCATTATTAATTTTGATTCTGCAGCATTTTTGTCCTTTATTCATGGCTTGCTATTCAAAGGTGTGTACTGTAAACGTTATCCGTTTGTCGATATCCAACCCAGTTATTGCTCTATCGGTTATAATATTGTAGGACAGGAGAGATTACCGATGTTGCATCGTCTACACACATGCAGCTGTAAGCAACCGTTGGTGGTAGCTGTGGGCAGCGGCATTGGCACGGGCCGCTCCTCTCCGTGTAGGTCGGCACTTCCTGTGTGACGTCACAACCTGTGCCACACCAGTGGCACACAAACGCCGCTGCGCGGTTAAAAAACGGGACGGCGGGAGCGTCCGCTGGACGACGATGATTGCCACCATTTTAGGGATGACCATTAAGACGGTGCCCCGTGCGGCTCGCATTTTAATCGGCGGTTAGGCTATAAAGGAAGCGGAGATGGGGAAAAAATGGTGGGACGAGGAGGAAGCGTCGCGGTCTTAATGAACCGCGGAGCTAATTAACGCCATATAGGCGCGAGCCATTCGGCCTCACGAAACCGACTCTTTTCGGGTCAAGAGCGCCATATCACCGTTTTGGTACCGCTCGTACGTTTAGTGAAGGAGCTATTAGACTAGATGTGGGCGAACAGGCAGATCTTGTCGCCAGTTCCTCGTCCCATTGCGCACGCGTTCACTTCATTTACACACACAATGCCATTCACAATTAGGAACCTGCTGGACACTTGTCACATACGTCATTAATTTTTTCTCTCCTTCCATTTAATTTAATTTATTATTATTCCGCTCGTTTCTTCGCGTGAACCATTAAGTAGGTGTAAGTTATTACCGATCTTACCTCATTATGGCCTCTTTCACCAAACGACATTGAATTTATTTAATAATATGCGTTTTAATGACCCGCAGGGGGACGCTAATCGACGTGAAATTATAATATTTATACGCGTTGACCAATGTTCTCTGGTGACTTTTATTATTAGGCACGCTTTATGGTTATTTATTCTGCATTCCGCCGGAAATTAGGAGAAATTCCTTCACTTAAACGTTATTACCGAAATTAGCTTTGGAATGCTACTTTTTATTTTCATTTTTCAGTACTGACTACCACTAATTTAATGACATCCTTCAGATTAATTCAATACGTTGAAAGAAAACAACAATACACATTTGAATGTGTAATTCTGAACAAATTTTGCAATGAAAATCAGACCACAAATTATATTCGGCTTGACAATCCTTCAGCAACCACAAGCATTTGTTACCGGCATGGGTTAGTGTCATGATCATATGCCCGCTGAGCGCATTTTGGAGAAACCAGAACCCCCAGGGCATCGGTTTTTTAGGTGTATATCTGCTCTATGTCGGCTAGAGCTTATTGCACCCATTTAGCATGTTTGGTGGAAAACCGCGTCACGAACCCTGCCGAGCCAGTAGAATTCCCGCGTTTCTCAGCCATTCCGTTACTTAAATATCAAAATGCGTCACTTTCCAAATAAATGCGCTATCAGCTATCAAGAAACATAAATAAAGTGCAACAACTCTTCCATACCCCCATTTCTCAGCACGCATGCGTGCACTTAAATCACTGTCGCGCGGGGGATGAACGCATCCCTCAGGAATCAGTCAAGTTCGCGTCTCAATGCGACACAGTTTTGGCCCCTCGTCACCGGCCCTTCAAAAGTTCGCATGATACTAATATCTGGAGACAATTCAACAAAATTATTGTATGCGAAACATATGAATAATGCAAACAAAAGTACGTTGCAATTTAAGTTTTATTATGTTGTTGATATGTTGTTGTTGATCAACTCCGCCAAGGACGGTCCCAAGCCCGGCTGAAAAAGGAGGAGGGTTGTGCGTAGGGTTAACAACCCTACCACGTAAAAAACCCACACTGTTAAAGAAACGTCAACAAGACTAGTTGACGCCCTATGCTCCACTGGGAGCGAAGAAGATTAAAGTAAGTAAAGTATGTTGTTGATATTAATATCACAGATGACTTATACAGATGCAAAAATTTGAGAAAAAATCACACAAACATGGCTAAAAGAGAAACGAATACGTTTCTCCACATCCTTATTAAGTTTTCTTTTTTCTCTTTCTAAGTTTTAGGCAATTCAGATCTTGTTACTTCATCTCCTACTACACTAAGAAATGGGTTTGTTTGCCAATTCCATTTCAAACCAGAAAGCATCTTGAAGTCAGGACTGTTGTCAAAGGATGCAGTTCCTCTGATGTATGCATCATCTTCGTCACCATTAAGAGTGCTAACGCCCAAAGAAACATATAATACTAATAGTTATTCTGCAAAATTGCAGAATAACGATCTAGAAAGCACATCCACATCATTGGAGCATTTAATCGATGAAGAGCTAACTAGTATCTTTAGGTATTTAAGAACACCAAAAAGAAAATTATGTTCAGATTCAGAGTATTCATCAAAGTAACAAAGGATTAACCTAGATAGTCAAGAAACATTATTGCCGCATCTATGCCTTGAAGAGCAAATGAGTGCCATTATTAATTTCCCATCTCCAGGATTATCAAAAAGAAAATCAGGTAGAGATCCGGAGAGTATAAGTGCTAATAAAATAAAAAATATGGCTGAGCAACTACAAAAGTTATTGAAAATGAAAACCACACAGATTAGTAAATTTAAAGCGCAGTTACGATCTAAAACAAAGTACAAAATCGTACAAACATCAACATGTTATGCTTCACCACAAGCGATAATACTGCGTCAAATGCAGAGACATAGAAGAAAAACTCGTTGAACCTAGCAGGAAAAAGATTTTGCATTATTAAAATTTTACACCTCGCCTGCTACATATAAAAGTATGCGGAGGCAAAAAAATGTGCTACCAGGACAGAGTACCATCAAAAATTGAATCGGAAATTCTGACCCCAGGTACATAGGCAGAGTTTCCGATTCATTTGTTGATGGTACTCAGTCGTGGTAGCACAATTTTTAGAGTACCATCAAAAAATGAATCGGAAACTCTGTCCCCAGGTACATAGGCAGAGTTTCCGATTCATTTTTTGATGGTACTCAGTCCTGGTGGCACAATTTTTGGAGAACCATAAAAAAATGAATCGGAAACTCTGCCCCCAGGTACATAGGCAGAGTTTCTGATTCATTTTTGATGGTACTCAGTCCTGGTAGCACAATTTTTAGAGTAACATCAAAATATGAATCGGAAACTCTGCCCCCAGGTACATAGACAGAGTTTCCAATTCATTTTTTGACGGTACTCAGTCCTGCTAGCACAATTTTTAGAGTACCATCAAAAAATGAATCGGAGACTCTGCCTATGTCCCTGGGTTTAATAGGGAACTTTTTAATCATATCAAAATGAAGGCTGCGGGAATGCAAGATGATGAAAAAAAAAATGCAGTTTTGTATTTCGACGTAGTTGCAATTAAGCAGTGCTATGAGTATTCCAAAGCCCTTGATGTAATAGAAGGGGTACAGGATCTAGGATACCTAGGAAGGAAAAATAAACCTGCAAAAAAAGGCAACAGTGATTCGAGGTCTTTTTGCAAAGTGGAAATTGCAAGTAGCTTATTTTCTAAGTGAAACCGGAATACCGAAGTTTAATTTGCTATCTATAATCAAAAAAGCCGCAAAGTTCGAAAGGTGTGGAATTCTTGTCAAAGCGATGGTATGTGATCAAGGAACCTCGAATGTGCCATAAAGTCATTAGGTGTAACAATAACCAATCCTTACTTTACTGTAGGGAAGGAAAGAGTGTTTGTTTTGTATGATGCACCTCATCTATTTAAAAGCATACGAAACAATCTTTTGAACGGATATTTTAGATATAATTACAGTGACACCGAAATTCGTTTTCAAGGCGTATTAACAACGTACGAACTTGATAAGAGCCTCAAGATAGCTAGATTAATGCCGAGATTATCTGATGTTCATCTTAACCCGAATACATTTTAACGTATGTAAATTATTATTTTAAAGTATTATTTTAACGAGTGTAAAAACTGCACTATAAGTTTTAAGTCACATTGTAACATCTGCTCGAAAAAGTAACATACAGTTAGGAAATTTGAAAAGTAGTAGTGCTGCACATTCAGCCGAGTTTATCGAGTTGACCCTATAAATGCTCTTTCAGCAGACACAATGAAACTGCATTAAATGTTGTTAATCAGGCCTAAAATGTCTTTCAAAATATTGTAAAGATTGATAAGAAAGGGAGAGTAAGGGAGAATAAGCAGGCAGCAATGCTTCGATGGTATATTGCAAGCAATAAGTGCCCTTGAACAGCTTTTGGAAGATGTTTCAAATACAAGAAACCATAGGAACTTCTATTAATGCTCTTTCTGCAAACATAATGAAACTGCATTAAATGTTGTTAATCAGGCCAAAAATGTCTTTCAGAATATTGTAAAGATTGATAAGAAATGGAAAGTAAGGGAGAACAAGCAGGAAGCAATGCTTCGATGGTATATTGCAAACAATAAGTGCCCTTGAACAGCTTTTGGAAGAGGTTTCAAATACAATAAACCATTGGAACTTCTATTAATGCTCTTTCTGCAAACATAATGAAACTGCATTAAATGTTGTTAATCAGGCTAAAAATGTGTTTTAAAATATTGTGAAGATTGATAAGAAAGGGAAAGTAAAGGAAAATAAGCAGGCAGCAATGCTTAGATGGTATAATGCAAACAATAAGTGCACTTGAACAGCTTTTGGAAGTTGTTTTAAATAGAAGAAACCATAGGAACCTCGATAAATGCTCTTTCAGCAAAACATAATGAAACCGCATTAAATGTTGGTTATCAGGCCGAAAATGTCTTTCAAAATATTGCAAAGATTAATAAGAAAATGAGAGTAAGGGAGAATAAGCAGGCAGCAATGCTTCGATGGTATGTTGCAAGCAATAAGTGCCTTTGAACAGCTTTTGGAAGATGTTTCAAATACACGTTCGTTTATACTAACACCAACACTCAACCAAGACGTCCTTGAAATTTTGTTTCTATTGTTCGCTCCAGAGGTGGTTCTAACCGCAACTCCACTGCACGAACATTTAGAACAACATTTCGACTCAAAGTTAGCAATGACTTGACTACGAACTTTATTCAGGGGAAAAATAAAGCCAGGTCTTAATATTTTATGCGCTCTCTGTATAGAGTGTAAATGGAGCATCGTCAAATGTTCCAAAATTAAAAGTATTATAAAATTCCTAAATTATATTCGATATTTGTAATTTTCATTTTACCACAGATCAGTCATGTGTGGTTTTACTATTTACATTTCTGTTATATATCGTGTGTCCATTTTCAAACGCGAACAAAAGAATTGAACATTGTTTTTAACATTTTTGGCAATTCTAGCTCCCCGGTTTAACCTGTAGAAAATGTTTTGGTATGAATGGAACAAGAAAATGATTACGGATCTAACGATAATAAATAGTGAATTATTTGAACGAAACATAATCATTAAAAAAAAAAAGTTTTTACATATTAGTTGCCATGGTTTTTTAAACAATCATCAAAGAAGCTCGGACTGATAGCTCATTGCAGAATTACTATGTTTCAATAAAAAAATATTGAATAGTTAATATCATTATATCCGTAATCAATTTTTCATTCCATTGATACCAAAACATTTTCTGTAGGTTACTCTGGCGAGCAGGAATTGCCATTTTTTTAAAGTGTTAAATCCCTATGTCCGCGTTTGAAAAAGGACACACGGTATATGGATTATTATGTTCTAAATCATGTCTTTAATTTAGACTTTAGAATTTCTTATACAGTATTTTGTTAAAAATTGTTACATTTATTATTAATGTATTATCAGCTTTAATTGCACTTGTATTTTAAATAAATATAACAGTATGTGTTTATTTACTGAATCGTCGTTAGTGAATTTCATTGTGGGAGAAATTGCTTATGGAGGGATACACGACAAGTACCGAGGCCACACGACAGTGGGAAATGCCTCCCCCTCCACGCCCCGCTTGCTCAATTGTCATAGAAATTATCCATATCATAGGCAGCCCTCTTGCCCTGTTAATATGCCTCAGCCCTGTTAATATGAAGAAATTCATATGCTGCATGTCCACATATGATAATTTTAAACAAATCAGTGAACCACCCAAACCAAGTAGTAGAAAAATAATAAATAACGCGTCTAAAAATTAATGTCCCTGTATTTATCTGTACTTCCATTTGTAGTATTAATAACACATTAGATAATACAAATTGTAGCATGTTGTTGCATAATGCATCGTATAATCACTACAAGGTATTTAGATCACTGCAGAATCAGGCGCCAGCGAGGTAAGACACTCGTGACGAAAACAATGTGACGTCAAGCCATTCACCTACGGCCGGCCCTGGCTCGGGGCCCGCGGCCGAAACGAAACATGAATAAACATTTTACGCGTCCATTCATAAAAATTAGAAGCCATAAATTCGTTTCGCAACCGTCGCCGGTAATGCTTGCAAGTGTGTCGAACGATTTCCACAATAATACACATTACCGTAAATTGGCAGGTGCGTAAAATAACCTAGCCGCCTTCTACTCGCAGAAGTGACGTTATTTCGCAGGAATCGCCAAACGCTGAATGGAATTGCATGCAGCTGCGAAAACGTTTCAATCTAAACGCCGTTCACGGCCGACTGTTTTTCCTATGAATTTCGTCTCTTTACGATCGAGTGGGCTGCGTGGGCGTCTTTCGCAACGTCTTAATTGCGCGAGCGCCGCGGGTTCTTCCTTGCGTAATCACCGCTTGGAATCGTTTTGGGCGCCGGCATGTGTCACTGGCGCCATCGAATGCGGCACCAATTTAAAAATTGATTTGTTTCGATTAAGCCAAATTGGCCGATTTCTTGTACGTCTTTTTGCTTCGGGCGGAGGTGCCAGGTAGCCCGCGGCTTACAGCTCCTCCGAGTGATTTAGTTGTTTACTTAACTTTTATTGGGCGCGTTCCTTAATATTATTTGTGTATTAATGGAAATTTTAATTGCCGGAATAAATTCTGAGGCGTTCCTGGCTTTCTCGGGCGCGCGCGTGGGTGGTGATAATAACCTTCACATTTTATAGTGATTCGAGGTGCTAAAACTGCCGGTGATAAATAAGCTTTATTAAATTTTGGAAATTGTCGAGAGGCGAGATTCATTGCCATCCGTTGTCTCCGGTATTCTGTTTCGCGTATTGCACGTAACGGTTCACCTCTGTGCGAGTTAAATTGAAATTATTGCACGTAGGTCTTACACCGTTGTTCACGATTACAATAAACATTAGTGGGTGTGCAATGAACGTACGGAATTGTCGTTGCAATTGTTATCAATTATTTATCTTATTTTAATTAATTATGAGTGTCGCACAAGCACAAACGATTTAAACAATTGTGTGTTTTAATATCTCAACCCACGCAACAACCTAATGCTGACCTATAAAGCAGAGTTTTTATTAAAATAATTGCGAAAACAAAAGAGATAGTTTCATAAACACTGCAATTAAAATTTATCTAAATTATCTAATACTACCTTAAAAAAACAGTAGGTACACCAAGTATTTAGTGGACGATTTGATTGAAATTAATGGGATTTGATGACCTTCACGAACTATATCGATGATCAAAAATTCAAATGTTTTGGTTCTTATTTAATGTTTTTTTTCTTGATTTTATCATTATGAAGAACTGTTAATATTTTATTGTAACTGCTTCTAATGTGCAAGTAGTCTATGATTAGTTTGACGTTTCAGTTTATAAAACTTAAAAAGATGCCTTGCATTTGCCGTCGTGAGGAACATCATCATCCGAGTAATGTTTATGGGGGCTGCATCATTAGTATGCGAAAATGGTGATTTTCGGTTCGTGCCATTTCTTAAAGGGTAGGTCGTAGTGTCTCGGTCATTGTACGCTGCTGGTCCAGCAGGTGAGAAGCTGTGGAAAAGCCACGTAGATCTGAATCAGGACGTCCACGAAGCACCACAGAACATGAAGATTAAGCTCTTTGTCTTACAACTTTTAGAGATAGATTTTTAGCATTGCGGGAAATTGGAAACGATTGGTTGGGTCTAAATTCTCAAAGAGTGCCTATGGCCACTGTTTAGAGAAGATATTAATAACCTGGTTTCTAACATGCCGCGACATCTTAATCAGTGCCTAAGAAATCGTGCACATTATTGATTGGTATACATGTTTTTTTTTTTTAATTTTCAAGTTAGTTTTTTGATCATCGATATAGTTCAGTGTAGTCCTTAAATTCCGTTAATTTCAATAATAATAAATTTCCAAATACCATCAATATTCTTCAGTAACTTCATATTTTTCTTCAGAATTGTACAAAAATTGCATGACTTTACAGTAAATTGTTCAAAATTTCAAATTCTAAAATAATTCTTGCATAATCTGAGAAATCTTAAGTTTTCTTAGTAATGAGATTTCTGAAGGTATATTCTGCCAGAAATTCTTGAAGTTTCAAAAAATATAAACTGATTTACGTGAGAATTTAACAATTTTCATAAGAAATGTTTATGTATTATCAAAGTTCAATTATAAATTCATATTTCGATGATGTAAGTACTGCACAAATGTTGTAAGTATACTTTCGCATGAAATTGTGTTAAATGCGAAAACATGTTTTAATTGGTAAGCAAATAAAATAAATTCAATTATTTTCTTTAAAAACATACTTTATTTTTACTAACAACAAAATTTCATGGTATAATAATCATTAATACCACGCAAACATTTGTAAATTACACACAAAAAATTAAAGTATAATTATACCAGTTACCATAATTGTGACTGCACCATAAATTTTGTCTCACAATTCAATAACAACTATACCTTTTACAACTTAATTTCACACTCATGAAATAAAATTTTAAACTAATGAAACCAGATTTCACGCAAATGAAAATGGTTTCATATTTCAGAAATTGAAGTTCTCACACACGAAATCAGGTTTCAAATTAACGAAAATATATTTCAAGCAAATGAAAATAGATTTCAGTATTATGAAAACAGATTTCAATTATAGTTATAAACGTCATTAGGCCGATATGCAGCAAATAACGGACGCAGTTTATATACTTCAACCAAACTCTGTAAGCGAAAAGGAAGCATTGAGATCACACGTTGGTACAGGCAAGTGAACCTGAACGAAAAGTCTGTTCTGTTTTTTTTCTCATTTCCCCTTTCGTTCCATTTTTCGAAATTTATTAATTGTATTGTTGCATATTGTTTTTTAATTGCGTGTATCTGCATCCTATGATGATGAATGTAGTTCGAAAATTCTCTTTCACTGCCGTGGGAAATTTGAAGATCCGTACTTTCGGACATTACCAATAATAAAGTGGACTTAGTCACTTTCAAGATAATATTTTTAACTATTGAACTAAGTATGAAAATATATGTGTTCAAAATTTTTATATGCTTTGAATATTCTTAATCACAAATTGTTCTTTAAAGCAGCTAACCTCAAATTATAAACGTTGCTACAGTCAACAGCAGAAATTTGACAAATGTACTTAGGCCATTTTCAAAATAAACGGCTCACTTATTGAACAATATACAATTGTTTCTAGATTAAATAAAAATAATTGTCATCAAGATGGTTGAGACTTTTACTTTGTGGTAATCCATATTAAATTTAGAATAAAAGACTACTATGTGTTAAATGTAACTCCGCTGTGACCGGTCCCAAGCCCGGCTGTGAAAGGAGGAGGGTTGTTCGCAGGGCCAGCAACCCTGCAACGTAAAAGGGAGCGTGCTACGGAAACTTATACAAGCCTCGGAAGTCGGACGGAAGATAGAGAAGGATGGAAGAAGCATGAAGAAGCACTATGCTCCGATCGGAGTAAAGAGGTATTAAAGTAAAGTAAAGTATGTGTTAAATGTACAAATGTTGCTAAAGAATAATTGTATTTTTTCGTTTTTGTGTTTGCATATTTATTTTATTCAAATCCATACATGTTTTCATACATGATTTATTATTTAAAAAAAAATGTGAATTTTATAGATTGGGATTCGAAATATTTAAATAAAAAATTATATCGTCGACATTTTATAATATAAATATTTCAGTTCAAGACTAAGGTAGTTTTTTTGTTCTTGCATTTTAAAATCATACCATGTATTGGTAATATCTCATTCATTAATATTACATGCAAGTAATTAATAGTTGTCAGGTCCTAGCATTTATAAAAAAAATATGATTGTACGTACAATTTCTCTACTGACATTTACTATCATTTGAAACGATTACAATCTTAAGTGTTTTAATGTTCTGTTACATTAAAATATGTTAATTAATTTGTATTAATTTTACACAAAATATTGAGTACCATAAATTAATCGCCGATAACGATCTAAGCCTGCATGCCGTGGCAGATACAATCTCTGAAAATTACATAGTTTTTTTCTCTCGATTTCTTACGATATTAGGAGTTTTGGGTTTCCGTTCGGTACGCTGGCTGAGACAGATAAAGCGAGTAACCCAAATGCAATATTCATTAATTACTCTGCGTACGATTTATTTAAACGTGTTCGGTCGCTTTCGTTATCGATGTGGAAATAAAACTAATTGAAACTGCGGTTAGAGCGGAGATCGGTATCGGTGTTTGGTTTAAAATTTCGCCGTTATCGCCTCGGTGTACGGTTACAGTCCGATTCCCCCGAAATTCATCCAAAAACGCAATTAATGGAGCGAACTATCGTGGCGCGGGATCGGGTTGTAAATTATTGGTGGTCCGGGTGGTGATTAAGCAAAGCGTTGGTCCTCTGCGTTTGGGAGGACCGTGAAAGCTCCACGCGATCTTCTGATACCCGCTAAATTAGCATTTACGGCTTAATGGTCTATTTCACAATAGTTCTTCGTTTTATGAATGGAGCTGACGTTTTAATGAAGCGCGCGTGGAAAGGAGAGCGACGCGCGAGACTCCGGCAGTCCGCGGGGGCCTCGCCGGCCTCTCTTCTCGCCAGATTGTGAAAGTCGCGCGTGGGCTTGATGATCCTCTTCAGATCTCTTCTCTTGCGGTGTTGCGGTCTGCCCGGTGTTGTTTCGCAACGAGTGTTTGTCATCGCTGGCGCCTGATGGGCCCCGCGGCGCTCTTTTAGCGGTTTATTTGTTCGTCGGATGCTCACGTACACGAGAAAGAGTTTTCACGTAATTTATTGCTCGGCTGGGCACCGGGCACCGGCGTCTGCATTTTTCACCGGCGGTCAAATATTATTTTGTTTCCACGCTTAAGTAGCCGTATGTGCGTTAATGCATTCAACGGCACTGCAAATATTTGAACGTCCACCACCGACAGCTTCGAAGATATGCAGTGCATATAGACCCAATAAACTACCTATATGTGAATCCTTGATCCACAACGACACTTTTAAATTACTGATAATGTCTAAGTAATATGAAACGAAACATTACATTCACCATACATTCAGCTCTTCACATGTAAAATGTTGCCCTAAGCAAATACAATAATTGATATAGAAATTGAACCGACAGCTTCGAAGATATAAAGACATAATAAACTAAGCATATGAATCATTGATCCAAAGCGACAATTCTAAATTATTGGTAATCTATAAATAATCTGGAACGCAACATTACATTCACATTCAACTCTTCTCATGTAAAATTTTGCCCTAAAGGAAATATAATAATTAATTCTATGGTTTGACGATGATCACTGAAAACAGCAACGAAATATAAACTAATGCATTAGGACAAAACCATTGTTAAGATAGGCACGTGGAACGTAAGATCGATGCCCCTAACAGGAAAGGCTCAGACTTCCATACAGAAGATGGAAAGACTGAACATCAAGATCTTGGGAATCAGTGAGATGAGATGGCCTGGAACAAGCTATGTCAACATCAAGAGCCACAGAATATATTACTCAGGATCACCAGATGGAAAACACAATAACGAAGTAGGGATCATTGTAGAAGACTCGGTAACGAGACATGTAACCAACTATATACCGATATCGGAAAGAGTAATACTACTAAAAATATCGAGTAGCCCAGTCCCCCTAAATATCATCCAAGTTTATGCTCTCACATCCGACAGCAATAATGAAGAAATAGAGCTGTTTTACTCAGAACTTGAAGAGGTACTTAGGAAACTCCCTAAACATGACATCACAATAAAAACGGGAGATTTTAATGCAAAAGTGGGCAAAGGTAAATCTGGAGAACATATAGGACCACACGGATTAGGCGAACGAAATGAAAGAGGAGAACTATTAAGCATATTTGCATCCGAACACAAGCTAACTGTACTAAATACCTTCTTCAAACTTCCACCCAGGCGGCTGTAGAAATCAAATCGATTACATTCTTGTAGGACAAAGATACAGAAAGAGCTTTACCTCTGTAAAAATATACGCAGGAGCAGACATAAATTCCGACCACAACCCAGTCGTGGGACGGTTAAGACTCCGAATGAAAAAAGTAGAAAAGAAAATAACTATGAATACAAGATTCGACATTCGTAAGCTAAAGGAGACAACCACTAAAGCTCAAGTAGAGAAAGAACTAACAGACATATTTGTAGCAACAAACTATACCACATGCACACAAGATGAGATAAAAAGAGTAAATGCAGAAGAAGAAAATATTTAGGGAAAGCTCCTAAAACCAGAAAAAGGCATCAAACGAAAATCCTGGATGAGAGATAAGATTCTGAAATTAATGAAAAGGAGAAGAGGCTTCAACAACAAAGATAACATAGAGTATAATAGAACACACAAAATAATTATACAAAAGATAAAAGAAGCAAAAGAAGAGGAAACGAAACAGAAGATTATCTGCACATTGCAGCTGCAGATGAAACATGATATTTTTATGATACCTAGAAAGGTGAATGAAGTTACTAGAACATACCAAAGAAAATAAGTGATCAAACTCCTTGACAACGATGGCAACATACTAATAGACAAAAACGCAATAAAGAACACATGGAAGACATATATCGAACAACTATTCCAAAACGAAAGATCAGAAATTCATCATATACAGCCAGAAACAGGCCCAAGCTTTCTGAAATACGAAGTACGAAATGCCATAAAACAAGTTAAAGACGGTAAAAGTTCAGGACCAGACGGATTCCACGCTGAATTTTTGAAACTACTAGACGACGAAAGAATTAAATGGCTAACCGACATCCTTAATAATATCTACAACACAGGTGTAATACCACAAGAGTGGTTGGAATCAGAATTCATAACACTTCCAAAAAGGGCATCGGCAAAAATATGCGATGAATATAGAACATAAGCCTAATGAGCCACCTATTGAAAATGTTTCTAACAATTATACATAAAAGAATATACAATAAAGTGGAAGGTCAATGGGACCCACACAATTTGGCGATTTAGAGATGCAGTCGGAACAAGGGAAGCTCTCTTTTGTGTGCAAGTATTAGTACAGAGATGCAGAGACATGAATTGTGATGTTTACGCGTGTTTCGTTGATTATAAAAAGGCCTTTGACAGAGTCGACCCAAAAACTGATACAAATTCTCGAAAACACAGGAATAGACGACAAAGACCTCAGAATAATTACAAACCTATACTAGAACCAAACGGCAAGCGTAGATGTGTACTGTCTCATCTGCTATTTAACATCTATTCTGAAGTCATATTTCGGGAAGCCCTTGTAAATTTGCAGGAAGAAATTTCTTTAAACGGAAAACGTATAAACAACATCAGATACGCAGATGATACCATGATTATGGCCGACAACATAGAAGACTTACAACTAATAATTAATAGCTTAATGAGCACTAGTCACAGATATGGACTAGATATCAACATGGACAAGACCAAATTCATGATCATAAGTAAGAAATACCCACAACACCACCAACAGTAACTGGAGCTGGAGCAGGGGAACATCGAAAGAGTTAAAAAATATGTATATCTAGGCACCGTTATTAATGCAATGGTATTGGACACAGGAAATATAAAGCAGGATTGAAAACAGCAGAAATATATTCATTAAAAGGGCCACAGCCTTTAAAAGTCGTGATCTAACTGTAGACACCAAATTGGTGCTACGTATTCTCTGTGTTATTTTATGGAATGGAAGCTTGGACGCTGACGGTTGCTAACACAAAAAAACTAGAAGCATATGAAATGTGGCTCTACAGAAGGATATTAAGGACATCATGGAAAGGCCATATTACCAATGCCGAAATACTAAGAAGAATGGACAAAACGACAGAAATCCTGACCACGATTAAAACCAGGAAACTACAATACCTGGGACACATCATGCGCAACTCTAGTAGAAACGGACCCTTTCAATGCATACTACAAAACAAAGTTGAAGGAAAAAGAAACCTTTGGGAGAAGAAAAATCTCGTGGCTTAAAAACTAGATGAGTTGGTTCTCCACGAAAGGTTGGTTTTACACAAAGTAAATATAGCCAATATGATAGCCAACATCCGGAACGGATAGGCACTTGTAGAAGAAAAAATTTGTTCTAATTTGTGGGCCGTCAAAAACACTAGCTTTAAATTTCTCATTACTGAAGCTGGTAAATATTGTGCATATATTTAAAGCAGTCGCCTTCTACGCTCAATACTTTAACAAATTGCTTCATTAAGCCTAGTTTTATGTGTAGACGCGGAAAGATATTTTTTTCCCGATCTACCAATGCCTCATAAAGAATGTTTGGTTATATAACATTTACACTTTTTCTCATCGGCCAGTTCTTCTGAGTCCAATGCTTGTCTCTGGCTCTACTATCCCACAAACATAAGAAGCACATATATTTTGTATATCCTCCTTCTTGGCCGAGTAAGAAGTTTACCATGCTGAGATCCACACAAATGACCCAATTATGATCATTATATTTCAAGAGAAATATAATTCATAAATCATTCTAAAAATTCATAGATCAATTCGAGTACCCTTTTTACACTTTCATAGTTTTCTTTCAGAATAACAGAATTGCCAATGGGAATAGAACTAAATACGTTGCCATTATGAAGCAACACGCACTTTAGGCTCCTCTTCGAACTATCTAAATATAATCGCCACGCACTTGGGTCATATAGCGTCATACCCATTGCATGTAACAAGCCTGGCACATCGTGGCAATAAACTAAATCCTGTTCTGCTCTAAAATATTGCAAGAGTTCTTTTTCTCTCGTTCTATAGAAGCTAAAGTGTATACCTTCCTGGAGAAAATTGTTTTCATGCAACCTAGAAGCTAGTACTTCTGAGGCTTTTTTTTTAAGATTTAGATCTCTTACTAGATCGTTTAATTCACTTTTGCTAAATGTTTGTGGTATTGAAGAGGAACCAAAATCATCAAAATGTACTTCAGATTCATGCTCGATATCACTTGTCATATCTTCCTCGTTCTCAAGACCCTCAAGTTTTACAAAGTGGCAGAGGTATTTCCTTAGGCTGGCTGAATCTAGATTTGGGTATTCAAGTTTTTGTTTGCTTTTTTTGTTATAAACCTTAGTCTTCATTACGCAAAAATAGCAATGATCTATATGATTTTTAGGCTCCCTCCATATCATTGGGATACCAATAGATAGTTTTTCTCGCTTTCCTTTACTCCATAGTCGTAAACTTTCCACACAAGTCTTGCACACAGCAAAGACTTGTCTTCGTCTCTAAGTCTAACTTGCAAATAAGCCAAGTACACCTACTTTACAAAATCGCGAATGTTCATCTTTGGTTCGATAGAGTTTAGTTCCACATATAGGTATAACAAAATGCATTCGGACTATTTAAACCCTTTCTGCGAACAGCAGCCATCATCTGTTTTACTTGTGCACTGGAAATTATATTGAAAGATATAAACACACTAAACACGTCTTAAAGATACGATTTACGTAACACACCTGACCATTTCAAGGGATTAACGGTAATGCTAAGCACGTTAGGCCTTCATTTGCACCCCCACCAATGCAAAAGTATCAGCAATAAGTACCTGCAAGTGAACTGCTACGAGGTAATACATTAAAAACCAATAATGAAGTTCGAATCAGGTAGTCGTAGTACCTAAACGTGAAAATGTGGAAAAAACACGAAATATGCTAAAAAAACTTGACGTGATTTGAAACATCGGTTAGCATATTTACAATCAGCACACCAAGATTAGTTAAAAACTAGTATCAGAACTAAGTCATGTGAAAAAAGTTCAAAATTGTTGGCTTGTGTAATTGTATTGCCACAAATATTACAATGCAAATAACACATTTACATTCATGCCAGAATATTATTACAAACATAAATTGAATAATATTCATGCAGAGTAATGCACTGCAATTATTTGCCGCACTTATTCACGTTTTCCTAGACGTAATAATCTTGGGGGTCATTATAACTAACAACGTCTACCGCAGTTACACACACCTTTATCTTAGCCAGGTCTGAATCATCCTCTTGTTCTCGTATGGCATACTAATTCGAGACAGTTTGTGGTGACTCAGCTGATGCTGGTTGACTTAGATTTCATGTGTCTGATATTATGCAAAAATGTTGCTGTATCAGCCCCACCTTGCTAAAATATTTTGTTCGTGATATTTGCTTGTAATTACATATGATCGGTACTGTCTCTATGGTTGTTATTTAACCGATATCAGTCACGGCCGTTAAAATTAAAATCCGTGAAAATTTTGTTCATTAATTTATTTTGGTGTTCACAAGCGTTACTACACAACCATCACAGCATACTTGAAATATGTCACTATGATTTATGAAAATAATTTCGCAAAATTTAATCCTTTTTATTTTAGTATCACGAAAACTGTAAAATAACATACGGCCGATATGGATATAACAGACTAGGTTAATTATAAAATCTCAACCTCGTCTGTTATATAACTCATATCGGCCTAATACCGTTATATACTACAACAATAATAATTGAATCACACATAATGTAATATTTAATTTTGTTTTAATGCAATTTTATATCATTTTAGATATTTTGGTATTTAAATATTTTTCTGATACACTAACAGTAAAATTTCATGTCATATTAAGGTTATTGGTCCAATAGCTTTATCGGATGTAGGTGTGTAAAAAAATGTACTTAACCCTGCACAGATAATAACTGTGCATTTTATTAACGACGAATTACGAGGATGTATTGATAACTAGTTAGCCTTGGCCATTTCGCTTGCATAAAAATTAATCTCGTTACCATAACAATAAACAGTGACTTGTTAGAAACGTCACTATTTATGTTGTTTCTATAGCAGGCTAAGAATAAGTATATCAATACACCCTCGTAAACTTTTGGGTTTATCAAAAAGGATATCACCGCTAATATTGATTAATTGTTGAAAAATTGTAAACTCTATCAGTGTTATTCATAAAAAAATGATATACTTATTCTTTCTAACCTAAGTTAGACATCTAACCTAAATTTGTTCCTTTAAAAGAAACATCACGTATATTATTGTATATTCAGATTGCTCGTTCAATTCTAAACATATTTTGTTAAGCCTATTGAACACTTATCTTTAGTGGTTTTTGAGAAAAAAAATCCGAAATGTTTGCTTCAAATAGACGATTTAAACTTTTAAACAATAGTCATAGAGAAAAATTAAAAAGAAAAATTGTTCGATCATTTTTATTCGACAACCATGAAGAATGATAAAGGAAATTGTGAGAAATATGCTCCATATACCATAAAAAGTCATATCAATTCAATTTTGTCAAATTTTGACTCATTTTGAGTCACATTTTCTTGTACCTATATCCATGAATCTCCTTACAAAAAAATGTTTGTCAAGAGCCAATTCCCAAAAAATTAATTAACAATATTTCATCACTTAGTGAATAACTTAAAAAGAAAAATTGTTCGATCATTTTTATTCGACAACCATGAAGAATGATGAAGGAAATTGTGAGAAATATGCTGCATATACCATAAAAAGCAAAATCAAAAGAAAATAAATCTATCGGATAAAATTTGTTGTTTTCATAAATATTACTAATATAGATATTTTACTTCCAACGTAGAGAAAATATAAGTGAAAAGAAACATATTTTTCTTGTTGAGGTAAAATTTGGTATTTTTCTAAATCTGTTAGTACGATGTTACCTACGGCGAAAATGTGGTTAGGTAGTGTACGAATTATCAAAAAAAAAATAGCCTACATAATCGATCAGATACTTGATATTCTTGTGGAGGATTCCAAAATTTCACGCCGCACATCTCTTTTACTCTGAGAGGTTTAACAATATAGTTATAAAATTAATGAATAGTGATGTGACAATATATATATTTATATAAAATTTTCAATTTCGTAATATGAAATAACATAAAAACAAAGACACGGGCAATAATTTTAACTGTACGTGCCCACCCAATAAAGTTACACAAAAGATTTCTTAACACCGAATAAAAGTGAACATTTCATCCTCGGCTCGATCTCGCCCGCTTAATTTTTACGAAGTTTCAACACAATCCCGCCGTCTCCGCGACACACACCCGTATACACAAACAGACAAAAAAAAATACATCTTCATTCTCCGCCAGGCCGAAATGTATTCATTTCCACTCGCCCACCAGGACAGCGGCGCGCCGTCGCGCGAGGAGAAAGAGTTTCTGAAATAATAAAGAAATTTTTATCTCCTCCACCTTCCTCCGCCGTCGTCGATAAAGGGACCGTAAACAATATTAAACAAAGCATAAAAATCGTAATAAAACGAGGCGTGTTTTGGAATCCCCCTGCGCGCCAAGTGGCCCGGCCTTTATGCGTGCATGTGTATTAAATTAGAATTTATTGCGTACCTGTGCGCGTGACATTTTTACGATTCGTAAGACACATGCACTCTCGAAATCTTGGTGGGTGGCAGGCCGCGATTGAGGGCCGTGATTTACGGCGATAATTCTAATTAAGTGTAATTAAAATGGCCCGTCTTAAATCATAAAAGACAATCGTAAGAAGTGGGGATTGAGGAGCCGATTGTTGCTGGTGTGATTACCGATTAGACTGTCTGTTTGCGTTTGTGGTGAGGTGGGTGGGTTGGCAGGGAACGGCTGAAATCTATAAATAGTGGCTGAAATATAAAAACAATCCGTACACGAGACAAGGGTGTGATTCACATATAATTTATTACCATTACAGGTGAACTATCCTTAAGGTGGTCCCATATGTTAGACATGGGACTTGACTTTTATTTCACACCCGTACGCTGGGCACTCCTTTGCATTGTCATTTTTTGTTTGTTTTCTTACAATTCAACGAATATTTTATTTGACGCTGTGGGGTAATTGTGGCAGGTATTCAGGCGTGCTGGACGCCTGCAGGCTCCAGCAACCACACGAGCACACTTCCAGTTATTACTAATCAATTGATTTATTTCGTGCAGCTTATTATTATTTATTATCGGTTTTAATAATTAATCAACTTATCTGACGGGCATCAGTTTTGAAACGCCGATTAAATAACTCCGAGTGTATCCAGCGAAATTCATTAGTTACGAATATGAATATGCGATGAGATCGATATCGAAATAATTTGTAATCCAATAAAATAAACATAGGCGCACGCCCAGTTCCCGTTCCGCTCGCCGCTCTTTATTTATTTATTCATTTATTATATATATTATGCGCCCTCGAGCCTCGGGTCCCAACAATTAGTGCGTGTTCTTGAATACATTCACAGTATGTGGCGCGGTTAAACAGCAGGAACGGCAAATTATCGTAATAGTGATGGCCATTTCACGTTACAGCGCCCGGATTATTAGGAACAATTTCGTGACTACGATGGTGGCATTCTCTTATTACAAATGTTGAATTATTACGGTAGGTACGGGTTTATCGGCGGCGGCATCGTACACGCACAAACGCAAACATTACTGGTGAAGATCAGAGACGTCTTAAGGTATCTTGCCAGTACACTCAAATATCTGCCCGTTTCAAATATTAATGTGCGAGTTTTCTAATCTCCACTCCATATGAGGATAGTCATCAATAAAATAATTGCACCGATAAATACAACCTTATTTCGTCATACAAATTACTTAATTAATTGGAGGTTGAAAATTCAAGCCAAAGTGAAGAACCTCTACAAAAATCTTCATAATATGTATTATATTATTGTACAAAGTTTGCCTTAAACCTCTTGCGGTTTCCACATTAGTGGCATTGAGTAAGAAGTGATACATCTGTACATACATTGGGCAGATCCCGATAACTCAAAAGTGAAAAGTCAAAATATTATTGGGTTTGGCTACCGATAAATTGCAAACTAACGTACCGAGACTAACGTACTAAGACCGATCAGTCTGCTATCCTTGTCTGCCGCAGGCGGTCATACATATTTCATAAGAGGGAGGGCAATAAATAGAAAGAAAAAAACTATTATTTTCCAACCATATTTTAATCTCAATAACTAGCACACAAAAAACACATAAAAAAGTAAATATCCAACTTTTAGACAATAAATTCCAAATTACGTTTGACTCCCGTAGTAGCAAATCTATTTATAATATTTTCAACATTAATATCTATGTCTCTGTGGACATGTAGTAATGCCAATACTACTAGCCTATCTTCGCGCATTGTAGATCTTGTCCAAGATTTTAATTGTCGCAAAGCCGAAGAACTTCTCTCTGATGAAGCAACAGAAATGGGTAAGATGGCCAAAATTCGTAAAAAGGTATGGACATGGACAATTTTCAAGTGCAATTAGTGCACTCGATGGAATTTCCCCGCTAGCCTCAATTTTCCACTTCTTCTACCAAATTTCTAGTTCTGACACAAATTGTTGCTTGCTTATATTTTAATTAATTTGGCCTATGATTGCAAAATATTTATCGATTAAAATATCAGCAGAAGTATTTATACCTTTTTTTATTCAATCTAATAATTTCAGATGGAATAATATTATTAAGATAGAATATATCCAGAGTATCTGATGAAAATCTTTCTTGTAAATCAGATATAATGTAATCTAAAATTGGATATATAAATTGAAATTTTATAATAGTCGGAAGGAGAATGTACTGTACTGTTGTTTAACAATCCTTGCTGTTTCAAATTCAACGTTCAGTTCTTCAAGACAGGTTAAAATCGTACTTATTTGATGTTTGAACTCTATATCAACATTGATCATCTTTTCTCTAAGTAATAATAATGTGTTTAAGACGATATCATTGGCGTGCTTTATATCGATACTTTTAGTCTGAAGCATTGCCCTTAGTGGTAAATGCACACATAATATACTATTTAGACAATGCAAGGTTACAATAAATTCACAACTTGTTATAGAAACTATTAGAGTTTTAGCTTTGCTTGAAGATTGTGATTCTTTCCAATTGCTTATTTATACATTGAAGAGCAGACATAATATGGTAATTTGAGCGTAATAGCGGAATATGATTGACATTTGGGAAATAGTTTCTAAATTAGTTTTCACTATTTCGTCTTTGCAGCATGATATAATCGGTTTTATCGGTGATATTTTTTCAATGTAGGGGGGTGGGGGCATGGCCTATAAATTATAAAAAATGCTCAAAATGCGACTGTTATTATCTAAATGGTCAAAATTAAGCTAAACTCAATTGACAGCGTTTTAGAATATTGCCTTTTATTGCCTCGGTCATAGCTTCACGAAGTTCATCCACATTATTATAATTGAAGTTACTTCCACAAATTTTGTTTCTTAAAGTACCCTACAAATAAAAGTCAAGAAGCTTCAAGTATGCAGATCTGGCTGACCACTGAGCAGTTGTATTAGTTGCTATTACTTTGTTATTAAAACAGCCATTTAAATAAGTAATAACATATCTAGCATTGAGTGGAGGGGCGCCATCTTACTGGTACTATATTTGAATATTTTGTGCCAAAGGTAAATTATCCAATACATCTTATAAGGTTGTTTGAAGAATTTACAAATGACATTGTGCAGTTAGAATTATTATAGCACCATGTAAATCATTTCCTAATATGCCCCAAAAAAACATCAAAGACGAAACCGCATTCCACTTGGTTTCGCCGTGGAATCACTATGTGTGGATTGTCCTGAACCCAATAGTGTTCGTTATGATGATTAAATAATCCACAATTAGAAAAGTAGTATGCATCTATCCATAATAGTGTATTTATAAAATAAATGAGTAACGCTTAACAGCTCTACTTTGTGATACATTGCGAATTAGGTAAAAAAAACACAGACAGGTTACTTTGTTAGTATCACATAGGTTTATTTATAGTGATTATAGTTTCGACACCTTAACGGGTCATATCAAACCAACAAATGAGGTTTGACGTACATTTCTAGGTTTGATAATTACCCGTTAAGGTGTCGAAACTATGGTCACTCTAAATAAACCTAAGTGATACTGACAAAGTAACCTGTATGTGTTTTTTTTACCTATTTATAAAATCGCCATTTTCCGTAAGTTTGTTGATTAACCTTCTGCAAAATGTGAATCTACGGATGTTATCGTTTGCTTGTAAAGTGTGAGAAATCTGCAATGTATAAGGGTGAAACTAGTGTTTCTTTTTTAAATTGTTGATGCTGTAGATTTAGATACGTTAATTTTTCGGTTAACGATACTATTAACGATACGATTTTCTATTTGCCGAGTTGAAAAGTTCCCATATTTCCCATATTTTTCATTTTGACATAGGTTGTTATACATTGTTGAAGACAGGAAAAGAAAGTCTATTTAGACGTATAAAAATAAATTAAAATACGAAAATTGCTATTAATATCTCGGAAACCGCCATCTTAACTTCTGTTTTGACTTGATTTTAAAGTTTATAGGTTCGAACCAAGTAACTTTCATTTAAAATTTCTATCCGCATCTTTAATAATTATGAATATATCGGAGTGTTTAGAAAATCGCGATTTTTTTGTATTTATTTATTGAATAACTTCTAAACTGCTCAGAAAATTTTCAACATAATCTGAACCTGCATATAAAACTGCACAATATTGCCCATTTAACCAGATCTCTAACTTTACGAATAACAAAAATACCCATGTTAACATACTCTTTTTAGGAAACCCTGTATATCAGCAAAAAATACGAAGCATCGATACTATCGATTTTATTTGACTTATCTGGTTTTGCTCTAGTACTTCTTCCTTAGTCAATAATAGTAGCCAACTACCACTCAATCAACATACGACTTTGTAAATTGTATTTAACATGCAAATAGATTTGGCTGATACTTGTTCAAACTCCAATAATGGAGTTTTAATTGTATTTCATTTATTACCTACAGAGAAAAAATAGTCTGCCCCAGACTATCTGTGGGTTCCCTCGGCAGAGGCATTAAATGAGAAATTATACATATTTTTTACTAAATGGTATTTGCGTAGCCACTACTGTAATTGATTTGTAAATTATAACCAATTATTGTAAATTTTAAAAAAGTATTGTCTGCCTCATCCCTTCTGTGGGGTTTCCTGAGTACGGTTCTGCATAAGACGGAACCCGGAACGGACGCTGGTTGATGCGAGCTCGGTTATTAACCAAATCGTAATTGTCCATCTGGCCTGCCTGTTCAATTTGCATATTTACAATCGTACAATACCCAAGTCGTTATTGATGGTCCGTCGGAACTTGTTTGAGTACCTGCATTTTTTACTCAGTAATTGATCCCCGGTGTAAGAACGTTATTGTCGAGACGCAATTATTTGCCGGTAAGGGATTTGAATATTAAAATGGTTCTTTATGACGCAGGAATGTGAGCAATATCATCGCCATGCGCAATTTAAATCAATGGATATTTATCACATTTCCGTTTTTTTTAATTATTTCAGCAAATTACTTATATCATTGATATTTTACTATTGGTGGCCTAATATTTAGAACTTGATTGTTTAACATTAAATTCCTGGTTCGAGTGCGACGTAAGAATATTGTCATTGTTATACCCTTTATTTAGAACAAAATAAATAAATTCAAAAATAAAAATAAATAAACAAAAACCGCCCACGAATCATACTTCACTTCATAACACTTTCTCATCAAAACACGAATTCATAAATTACAATTTAATGTTATGTAATATAATTTAATGCATAATTAAAATGTAAGATCGTCTAATAAAGATCTTATATATACAAATCTCTATGATGACCTAATAACTCTGATATGACCATGTATGAATGTATCATGTACGTATGAATGTTTTAATATTATTATATTGAATTGTGGTGGCGTTTACTTCATGATACATTTTATCAGTTATAAATAAAACAAGTTACTTTGTCAGTATCACATAAATTTATTTATTTGTGACTATAGTTTCGATGAGGTAGTGGAAACTAACAAATAAATAAATTTATGTTACTCACAAAGTCACTTGTTTTATTTTTAATTTAATATTATTTATTATTATTATTATTATTATCATACTCATTGGTAATGCGATTTTAATGATGATAATTTCATTCATTCCACTGCCTCACCAAAAAAGTGCAGGATTTCTGAAAACCTAGGCAATGAATACATTGTTATAGCCAAAATCGATGACAATTAGTAACTTGTGCTTTGCATTCAGCATTAAATATATCATCACATAATTTATTCGTTTCCAAGCAACTAAATTATCGGGAAAATTAATAGCTCTTTTGCATCTATACATGATTGGTGATATAATTAGTGTCTTCTATTTGTGGTGCCTTACTAAAATCCAAGCATAAGATGATTACCGCGTTACTGCAAACAAATAGCAAAGAAACTAAACAGAAAAAAAAACATTACCTACACGCATTATGTAAGACAAATTATTCAATGTAGAATTTTCAGATTTGTACCTAAAAAGATCTTATACGTTAAGAAGTTGCTTAGTTATTTCATATTGACAAGAATTAATGGAAACATAAATGACATTAGAAAGGAAACATTCGAAAGTACACAGAAACTTCATGATTGTGAATCATGAAAAAATTGATAGAAATAATTAATAGAAAGGATTCATGTTTATTAACAATTGAAAAATGGTGATTTTTGCAGAAATCGCAAATATTGAATAAATAATATGTTCAGAATAGCACTCTCAAATAAATTTGTGTTACGAGACTATGAGAATGGGCCAATTTTAATCATGACGTAGCATCACTTTTGGTGCATGCGCCAGGCACAACTCACTTATTACTGTGCTTATATTGCGAGAAAAATATGAACTGCTTGACTTATCGCATGAAAAAGCGTAAAATAAATTAATCTACACTCAGACCAGAGAAAATTGCTACACTTTCTAACTAACTAACTACAGTTAATTTTAGCAGGTCGTCGCTATATATTAACAAACAAGAGCAGCATTTTGGCAGGGCTTCTCTAGATGTATAAAATACACATTATACACGTATATTAGTCGTAATGTATAGCTTTGTACGTTGCGAAGTAGTATATATTTTTTTATTAATATGCAGGGTGATTTATAATGAGGTGTAAAAAATTTAGGGGGTGCTTATTTAGGCCAAAAGAAAGCTATTTTACTAATGTACCCCCAAATGCTCCCTTAAAAAAAATATGGGGCAAATATAGTGCTTTTAATTATTTATTAAATTATAGCCATCATTTATTAGAATTAAATAAATAAATTTAAAAAAAACAATTTACAGGAACTACATATTAATCTAACCTAACCAAAGCTAACCTAACAAAAACAACATTTGAAGAATTTCAAAATATGAACAAAATTAACAAGTACATTGATATTAAAAAAAAAAGATGTGGACACCACACTACTTCCACGTAAGTACAAACGTAATCGAAATAATAGCCCAACAAAATATTTAGAAAATTCTATTGCGAACCAATATAATTCTGTTTTATATAAAAAAATGTGTTGGAGTAGGTGTAGGTACAGCCATTCAGCCACAAATGTTGAACATTCTTCAAACAAATTAATAGATTGTAAAAATTATCCCCTTCCAAAATTTGAATTAAGATGGAATTTATATCATAGAAGAGGCACTTAGCAGTGAACCTTTTGAGGAAACAAAAAAAAACGTAGAAAGCGTTTTTGAGAAAAATTGAAAAAAACAAAAATGCAAGAGTCTATCGGAGGATGTTTTAACGGTTTTCCAGTTGTCGCCTTCCCCTGTGGTGTATTTACAACTCAGATATAAAATTTAATTAAAATTGTTCCATTCGTTTTTGAGTTATTTGTGTATATTATAGCAATAAATAAAACATTGTATATTTTTTAAGGGACCATTTAGGTACTTCTGTACTTTTCTAAGACAGCTTTCTTTTTGCCTGAAGAAGCTTCAAGAGAAGATTTTTTTTTTAATTTTTATTTTTTTGTTTAAATTATTTTGTAGATCTTGACCTCGTCTACACGAATGTTGTTAAAAAATGAAAGGTACCTATTTGAAATATTAAAGTTTACCTTCACCTACCAATTTCAAGGTCATTTCATGGTTACACCACATCACCACTAAATAGATTTTTTCAAGCCATACAACTTATATCTGAAATATTTCTCACAAATCCGTCTTCCTTCCAAGATTTCCTGGTGTATCCATCTTTTTCAACATCCTGTATATTTTGTTGCTCAGGTGCAAATATCAATCAGTAATATTGAAACAATAGTTTGTTACATTGATCTCATAATTATACATATTGAATGATCAGATTTATTTAAATATTTCTTAAAAAAAGTTCGAATTAAACTTATAAGGCTATGGTTACATATTTAGATTTGCCTGACAACTCTGTGAAAATTTATTTACTGGTAGCGATTCATATCTCTAAAAATATTATTAATTGATAATACTAGCAAGACTAATACAATTAATTGACACTAACAAATTTCTTTACTTTGTTAGGTACATTTTTTATCGATTACCTAATTCGATACCTTATAGAAATGGTAGATAATTTTTGCAAGAAGCAATGATACATCAGTTCTAAAACATAAATTTAAAGAAAACTTTAATTTCAAGGTCATTTCAAGGTTACACCACATCACCACTTAATAGATATTTGTAAGCCATACAACTTATACCTGAAACATTTTTCACAAATCCATCTTCCTTCCAAGATTTCCTGATGTATCATATTTTTTCAACATCCTGTATATTTTGTTGCTCAGGTGAAAATACCAATCGTAATCTAGAAACAATAGTTCGTTACATTGATCTCATAATTATACATATTGAATGATCAGATTTATTCGAATATTTCTTAAAAAAAAGTTCGAATTCAACTTATAAGGCTATGGTTACATATTTAGATTAGCCTGACAACTCTGTGAAATTTATTTACCGGTAGCGATCCATATCTCTTAAAATATAATTAATTGACAATACTAGCAAGACTAAGACAAATAATTGACACTAACATTTTTTTTTACTTTGTTATTTACATATACATTTTTTATCGATTATCTAATTCGATACTTTATATAAATGGTATATTATTTTTGCAAGAAGCAATGATACATTAGTTCTAAAACATAAATTTAAAGAAAACACCAAAACATAATCTGGTATTTTATTAGTTTTGTGATTGAAGACAAAATACATCAAATTATAAAAACAACAATTAACAAAATGTATTGCGTAAACACCTACAAATTTCAAGGTCATTTCAAGGTTACACCACATCACCACTTAATGGATATTTTTAAGCCATACAACTTATATCTGAAAGATTTTTCACAAATCCGTCTTCCTTCCAAGATTTCCTGGTGTATCCATCTTTTTTCAACATCCTGTATATTTTGTTGCACAGGTGCAAATATCAATCAGTAATCTTGAAAGAATAGTTTGTTACATTGATCTCATAATTATACATATTGAATTATCACATAAGTGTTAAATGATATATTTGAATATTTCTTAAAAAAAGTTCGAATTCAACTTATAAGGCTTATGGCATATTCAGATTTGCCTGACAACTCTGTGATAATTTATTTACTAGTCGCGATTCATGTCTCTAAAAATATTATTAATTGAATATACTATTTACAATTTTAATTTACAATTTTCTTATTAGGTACATATAGATGTTTTATCGATTACCTAATTCGATACTTTATAGAAATGGTATATTATTTTTTGCAAAAAGCAATGATACATCAGTTTAAAGCAAAAAAAAAATGTTCATGTTTAAATACATAAAGTTAAAGAAAACATCATACTATAATATGCTATTTTATTAGTTTTGTGATTGAAGAAGAAATACATCAAATTATAAAAACAACAATTAAGCATGTATTGCGTAAATATGCACTAATTATAAAAGATAATAACATTTGCTGTCATATCATTGATCTAACTCATTTCTATGTTTATTTAACGTAAACACATTTCTGCTCATTAAGCTTTGAGGAAGCTATGGAGTTGGAATAGAGAAATGGGGCTAACAACAAAAAACGCAATTTTCAGGTTTTCGTGAAATCTCATGTAAAATTGCATGCTTTTTTCAGTGGTGTAATTTCCAGATCCCGAAAAATGTTTATTTAGGGTTCAAAAAGAGAATTGAACATTAGTTATAGAACCGAATATACTTCCGAATAGTATCCCTAACCGATTTTAATTAAATGTGATTTATTATAGTACATGTATACGCTGATTAGAAAATAATACAAATTATAATACAATATTACATGATAATTATACAATACAAAACAATAACAAAATAAACAATAATTCGTTAACAGTTACGTTTTGGACATATATTGTATGGACTTTTCTACGCTAAATAAGTTCTGGAAGCAATCTTTAAAAGAGTGCCGATAGTTTTATGGGTTAACACGAACAAACGAAAATATAAAGAACAGAGGCATAATGCAAAATAGAATTCATTTCTTCGAAACTTTAATGCTTTATTTGGAACTTCTGATGTTATACTTGGGATTCAACGTCGTAAAAACCTTTGGGGTCCGAAGTTTTTTAAAAATCTTTTAAGGGTAAATCAAATTTTCTTTAGATATGTACATATTTTTTTAAATCACGTTTATACAACCATGTGGTTATTGGTCATTAACCCTATTTGCACGCCACACATAGCAACTAGTTTTTTACTTTTGCCACCGATTTGCTATAAACCACTAAAAGCACTACCTTTTATCCACTGATAATTTGAATTGTTATCGGCCTTGAGAGATCGAAAGGCTGATATCTAAATACTTGACTTATAAATTATTAATTTATATGAAATATGGTAGGAAGCTAGTTACCAACTGTATGTATAAGTAGGTAACCATTTCTGCATATGTAACCGAACCTAATCTAACCTAACGTAACATGTTATTGAAGTCACAGTTATACATAAATCAATTTTTGACACGTATTTTTTTTTTTTAGAAAAATAAGTATAATTTTAAAATCCCTTACTTTCTGGAAGTAATTAAATACTTATACTTGATTTATAATGTTATGTCAATAATTAATTAAAAATTCTAGTTTAATTTGGTAATGCATTTTTTATTCGCATTTTAATGATAAATATTCCTACTGCAAATCGCTTCCACATAATTCTTTTCATACAAGAACATAGGTCAAACTTGTTCAGGAACCTCAACATACTTCAAATAGCTACTATTCATTATCACAAGAATACTTAATACATGCTTTCAATTTAAACCTGTTATCGCACTGCACCTCATTACAACTGGGCACGTTAGTATCAATTTCTTCACTTATATCCCGCAATTACAATTGTGATTTATTTACACGTCCGAGCATATAGATTGCATCATGACGAATGGAGCGTTCCGGCAGCGAATGTGAAACGGAAAAAAAACCGAAACGACGCTTCTAAATAAAAATTTGTTGCGTAATTCCTCCCTGCGGTTTCAGTAATCCCGGCAAATTTCGCCTCGATCCGCAATTTTCCCCGCAATCTCTGCGCGTTTCGACGCAATCTCCGCATCTGGAGCTTCAAGAGACACGCCCGAGGCCTTCTGCATTGATAATCACGTGTAATGGGCGAGTGGTTTGCGTTTCTCCCGAAGAACTCGCAAAAATGCGGACACTGCGGGAGCCGATTTGCGGGATACGTAATCGCTGTACGGAGACGGTCAGAGTGCGGATAATTATATTAAAGAAGCTTATGTGCGGCTTATAACGCGCTTAGTGGACGTCTATATATTTATTGAATTAATTATAAGCGCCTTTTGGTGTCAACTCGTGAATGTCTCTCTTGAGTGGATGATCGCACCAATGTCAATATTATTGATAGGAAGCATGCGTTAGGTATGTGGAAGGCGTCTTGAAATTGTAACAATGTTTACATCCAGTACTTGATTATAAGAGACGGCATTAAGATTCGCAATGCAATTAGCGCAAGTAGAAAATTCGTGATTTTTTAGTGATTAAAATAAAAGTTTACAGCTACAAAATTTGGTTAATAATTAATATTATTATTATATTATTATTTATATATTGATAATAATATTGATATAATCAATATTTTCAAAATGAATAGCTGAAGATTTCCTCCTTAACTTTAACCTTAAAGAAGCTGAGTTAAAAAAATATGAAATTTATTTTACATATAATCAGAAGAAAAATGAGAACAAATTTAGAATAGAGTATTTATATGTGTGTGTATTGCTTATCATTTTTGGATTTAGTGAAGATTTGCGTACACCTGATGGTTTAGATACCTCACACTGCGTTGACCATTGCGATAGGTACATAAGAAAGAAAATATGAATTCGTTGATTCATACAGAAGAAATGTATAAATTACTGTGACTTTTATTTAGTTGATAAAGGAATGTGGCGAAGAAGCGGTTCGTGCAGAGATTAATATGTTTGTAAATTTGATTTAGTTCGCGTTTGCGGAGCAATTTAATCAAGATCTCGTACGGCTTATGGCGTGCACCTCTAAAAGTAAAAAGTGCATAACATGATGTACGGCATAATTAAAGCGACGTCCCCAATTATAAATAAATCCCTTATTCATTCCGTCTTCAATTACGGTGATTTATAAATAAATATTTAAAATAATTGGTCGCCATCTATCCTTATGATAATAATAAAACTTAATGGCCACGACGGATAATGGAATTAAATACAGCGGCTATTATAATTTAATATACAGGGTGGAAACTTTAACTGGAATAAAATTCATAACTTCGATATAGGCGATTTTTGCAAAAAATCCCGAAACACGCTAAGTATTGTTTTTTCTTGCCCTCATTTCTATGTATATGCTGCTTGTTTATCTGTTCCCGGAAGAGCGCAGCCACCTCTGACTTTTTTTTTCCAAATGGAAAGGTATGTCAAGTGACACCTCATTTGAAAGGTCTCTGCGCAAGTAATACAACACACTATTTATTTCTTGAATATTTACAAATCCCACGTGATAAAAAAAATACCACTTTTATAACTTGACTACTATTTAATGCAACAAATGTTCAAAATGGGCACCGTTTCTTTCTTGGCAAAGTGCAAATCTATGATAGCATCAAAACACATGTCAAAAACATACGCTTTACGCTGAAACATGTTCAACGTAAAAGTGGTTTTCTTTTTTTTATCACGTGGGCTTTGTAAATATTCAAGAAATAAATAGTGTGTTGTATTACTTGCGAAGAGACCTTTCAAACGAGGTGTCATTTGACATACCTTTCCATTTGAAAAAGAAAAGTCGGAGGTGGCTGGGCTCTTCCGGGAACAGATAAACAAGCAGCATATACATAGAAATGAGGGCAAGGAAAAACAATACTTAGCGTGTTTCGGGATTTTTTGCAAAAATCGCCTATATCGAAGTTATGAATTTTATTCCAGTTAAAGTTTCCACCCTGTATATGTTGGCGGCGGGGAAGTGCGGGGGGTGGAAGGCGCCACTATATCCACCGCGATATTTAAATGAATCGAAGCAATAAGCGCTAACGACTCTTGAAATTGCGCACCAGTCATCCCCTATTTGTTTAGAGCATGAAATACGACTCCGACGAATTGTTCAATTTACATCCATAATCATAAAAATTACGTTAGGCAGTAAACCCGTCGCCCTTTGTTTGTAATCTCTGGGCTAATTAATCGCGAAAACCAGCCGCTAATTACACGGCCTCGTGCGGTTTCTAATTGCCGGCCCGCATTTAAGAATCATTATCGAGGTGATAATTATTTATAATTTATAAACGCGTAACGACACAACAACGGGTTCTCGAAACGGAGCGAATTTCACTCCATATATGATGAACTTTCGTCGATGAAATTGTGTTTATTTAATCCTTTTTTTGCTTCGCGGTAATTTATCAGTGCGAGCTGCTTTTCGGGTCAAGGCGTCTCACGTGTGTATGTTTTTTTTATTGTATCTCGCCCGAACGCGTCAGTTGTGCAACAGTGAATATCAGCAATGGAACGAGCAACTGCATAAATACTTAAACATAGGTACCTACATTTATACCTAATAACATCCAAATCAATAAAATATAAACCTACACTAATCATATAGCAGTCGCATATTGTAGAATCACTGTTGAAATATAACTTTAAAGAGACAAAAACCATAATACTAAACTTGTACTACCCTGCAGAAATAAGCATCTTGGAAATTTTAGTTTCTTAAATTATTACTTTAAAAAAATCTAGGAATATCACCTCAAATTTCCAGCATTTAAATTTTTTATTAATTTTTTTCCAAAAAAATCACTTTTGATTTTTACTCCAATTTTGAATTTCTATTATTTTATGACAAACTTTTAAATTTATAACGATATTTCCATCAAATTTCACATTTGATTTTAATTGAAATTCCTGGCATCTAATTTATTTTAACTTCCAGAAATTTGATCTGCTACACAAATTTCCCTAAATTTTACAAGTCGGTGCATTAGTAACTGTATCCTATAACTTAACCATTGCTCTCGTCTCCAAACATTCGATCTCTTTAAACATCTGCCCTTAATTAACCTGCAGGAGAGATTTCGCATTCGTCTTGCGAATCAGCGAGGCGATAATTGCTTTTTGCGAATTTCGGGGAGCGCTCAGGCTTGAATTTATCAGTCACTGTTAACTAATGGCCGGCAGTAAATAACCGAGGAGATCGCAGGAGTAACAAATTCAGTGGCGACACGGCTGGTTACGCATCAAATTGTCCGGAACAGAACCTGCACGGACTCAATAATGCTACGGCTCTTTTTAATGTCCGTTCTACACGAGCACTGTTTGTTTTATTAGTTGTCAGATTGACGGGAAGAATGCTCCCATTAACCCCTTGATGGTTTCCGATTCACCTCTTTAATGCTGTAAGTGGCAGCCTGTTATTTGCGAGCAATCACGGCGAAGCGCAACGGTGAACGGCTATGAAAGTAATTGATTGTGTGACTTAGTTGTTAGTATTAAACCCTTAAACTAATTGGTATTATCATTGATAGACCGTTAGAATAATTTTACTGAGCAGTTATAGTTCAACAAGGAATAACTTTGAACTTAAAGTAATTCACATTCATGCTACTATCATTGTTATGTAGATATACGGGGCATCCCACTTTAAACTAAAGTGGGATACCAAACCAGTGGGAAGTGGGGATACCAAAAAAAGTAAAAAACTTATAAAAGGAAAAGGAAAGAGCACTTTTTCAGTTTTTCAGCGATATTTAAGGAACTATGCAAGTAATCCCGGATTTCGTTTCAGTATATTGAAAGGCACAAAAATGAGAAACTTTTATCCCCAACTCTGTATATATTTCCGTTTAATAGATCCTTATGGTGGGCGTTGTAAAAGTGACCACCCTGTATAACAATATATAGCGCTGAAGTAGGTTGTGAGATACACCTGATTGCTACCTAAACTTTTTTTATTACACTTAATAGAAATGTTTGATACGATTTCTAACACGTACCAAATTATTCGAGATATGACCTCATCGGCAGTTTTCTCAGGAGACACCAATAAGTCAAGAACATGTGCATCAAAAATCCATCCAGCAGCAACTTGAATCTCGTAAAAATTGCATTGTTTGTTATCAATTACAAGTCATTACAAGCCACGTTTCCTGACCAAAAATTTGTAGCTAAACTTTTTTTAATTACACTTAGAATAAATGTTTGCAGTTTTGTTTTTAATTCAATTTAGTGACACACTTTGATTTCCAACAGCTTCCAAATTTTTCAAAATATGACCGTTTGGCAGTTTTCTGAGAACATACCAATTAGTCAAGCAAACTTTAATCTCTGAAAAAATTTTTGTAATCGATTTGGTCATTATAAAGCACGTTTTCTGACTAAATAGACTCTTGAGTCAAAATAGTCCACTGCCTGATTCTTAGCCCCCGATATATCTGCCTTCGAAGTTTTAAATTTATATCATTATTTCATTTCATTTCATAAACAACATAATGACGAAACCGAATTGAAACTCGTCCTTATTTAAATGTGTAATTTAGCTATTTAAAAGATGTGTATTATTTGCTGTATTTTCATTCACTAATGTAATTTTAATGTGTAGTTGAAATATGTACAAATATTGCCGCTGTCATAATTTTAAGTTACTGTAAGTTTGATAATGACCCGTTAGTGTGTCGAAACTACAGTCACTACTAAATAAATGTAAGTGGTACTAACAAAGTAACCTGTGTATGTTTTCTTCCCTATATAATTGTATTTGTTGAAAATGTATCTATTTGAAAATATAAAAATATACAGGGTCATTCATTTAAAACAACTGCCAATGACGTTATATCTCGAAAAATGTAGTGTAGGCAGCTCCTGGAAATCAAAGTACGTCATTAAATGGAATAAAAACAAAAACCTGCAAACATATATATTCAGAGTAGGTAATAAAAAGAACACATATTTGTTCAACCCTGTATATTAAAAATGTATAGCTAATTCTTCAAAGATCGCGCTTTAAAGTGAGCACCCTGGATATACATATTAAATGATCAAATTTACTTACAATTTTCTTAGTTTTATATCTGTATTCATAATTTTATATTTTACTCATATCGATTATCAAATAATATCTTACGAGATGTATAATTTTTTTGCTTCTTGCTGTGGATTACTTCAGAACTTGAAAATTTTTGTAGATTCTTTGGAATTTAAGATATTCTAATTAACTTCTCCAGTTTTTTCCAGAGAAATGGTATTACATTTGAGTTTCCAGAATATTTAATTTATTGGATTTAATTTCTGGATTGAACCTATACATTCTAATTCTAAATACTTTTTTCAATTTTCTATTTGAGCTGTTGATTTTAAAAGTGGGGCAAGTACTTTTTTTAAAATTGAAATAAGTCTAGAAGTACACAAGGAATGTATTCCCTTGTATGTTTTTCGACTTTTCTCAATTTAAATTAAATCTTCAAATGGAACTTCAAAAACAACGGCCGATTTGAAAATTTTAATTGTCTATGCTTTTTCTAAATGTTTGAATTTTCTATCTTATACTTTTTAGTTTAATAAAAATTAAGTATCGATTTTTTAACTTTGCTCTCTTTTTGCAAGGTGTTTTGTTCTGAAAATTTCATATGATTTTTTAATTTTCTTTGTTTTACAAGTTTGCTCTTTCTCTTTTATGTTTTTGTGCTTTTGTCTGGAATTTTCAAATAACATTTTCTGATTGTTTATGGGTTAAGTTAGATTAGGTTATTTTTCTCAACTTTTTTTTTAAACTTGGTTGTTCTATTCTTTTTATCACTATTTTGAATTTTCATTCTTATTCTTTTCAAGTTTATTAATGATTAAGTGATATATTAATCGATTTTTCAAATTCTTTTAACTTTGCTATCCTTTTATAGGTATTTGGGATTTTCGTTCTCAAAATTTGTGTCTCAACTTTGTTCTTTCTATATTATGTATTTGTGCTTTTGTCTGGAATATTCTGAAATTTTTTTTTTGGATTGTTTACGGGTTACTCTTGACATGACAAGTTTTTGTGCTTTTGTCTGGAATTTTCTGATATTTTTTTTGGATTGTTTATGGATAACTCTTGACATGACAAGTTTTTTTTTCGTTATCTGTTTTAACTTATTTTCCGTATTTTATTCAACTTTTCCATCGATGACATGTCCTTTGCTTCTTATGGTTTTAATTGGATTGCGCTATTTATTAATCTAGTGATATGATAATCGACATTTTAATAGACTTTTTAATTTGCTCTTCTTTTTCGAGTTTTTCAGTTTTTTTCTGGAAATTTTGGGAGATTTATTTTAATTTTCATACCTTTATATTTTTATGTATTTGTGTATTTCTGATAAAATACTCTGATTTTATTTATTTTTTATGGTTTGCTCTTGACTATTTTGAAATTTGGAATATTGTGGATTATCTTATTTTCATATTTTGCATATTTCTCCTAATTTTCCTATCGATGATTTTAATTCTACTTTCAGTGGTTAACATTTCTTTTTTCGAATAATAAATAAATAATAAATAAAAAATGTTCTAATACCTTTTTCTAATTTAATTCTCGATTTTTCTTGTAGCCCTGTGAATTATGAATTTGTTTTTTACTTTTTACATTGCTCTCCTTTTCGAATTTTCGGTTTTTGTGGTCAGGTGATTTTTTTCTAGATTTTTAAAGTGTTTTAACTTTGCACTCTTCCTCTTTTATATCTTTTGTGTATTTGTCTGGATTGTCAAGTAAAATGATCTGATTTTTGAGGGCTTGCTCGTGATTAGTTTGGGATTTACACTTTTTTGTAGGTTTTACAAGATTTTTTATTGAGTTGAAAGAACTTTTCGGAATTTTCTGAAACGTAGTAGTAATTTACAATAAATCTATTGCATTTTGAGGGATCTTCAGCACCCACAAAAGTTAGTTGGAGTCGTTAGCCTTTTACTAGTTTAAAGAAAATATATATGAAGAAATATATTACCGTGTAAAAAGAAACCTGACCATAAAGTTTTTCTAATTTATTTTTTCTTTTACCTCTATAAACTCTGATCTGGATTTTATTTTATACTACCTCTGTTCCATAATAAGTGAGCCATTACCGATTTTTATTTTTCCATAATAAGTGAGCCATTGCCGATTTTAATTTTTACCATAATAAGTGAGCCATTGCCGATATTTATTTTTTACAAAATAAGTGAGTCATCTAACAAGTATTATATATTTTTTTTCAAAATGACTTTTTTTGTATAAACGAATAGTAGGCAAACGATTTTCCCTACGAAGCTTTGCCTTGCTAATATGTTGAAGCTTATAGTTATTGTTACCGCCACAATCTATAATCGATTTCATAACATATCTCTGCTTCGAAAGAAGCTTCGACAACTTAATTCTTAATTATCTTAACTTAATTATTTCTAATTCGTCCATATTGGCGGTGAATGGTGGTGTTGCAATGATTGAATAGATGAAAAAAAAAACAAGATCGAGCACATTCAAATCGGGACTATTGGCAAATTTTTTGATTGCCAAATTTACTGCTATCTTTTTCAGCCGTCCATTTTTCTGATGTTACAGTAAAAAACTGAACAATAGCCGTTCGTTTTTGGTTGATTAAATTTGGTCTTATCATCGTTTGAAACTTTCGGCATGAGAACACTTTCGTTTAAAAATGCGAATATTAATTGTTGCTTTTGACAAATTAAACTGTCAAATATTTTGACTTCCATGGCACATATGATTAAAAATTTGGCGTATATTAAGAATATCAAAATAGAAATTAAAAAAGTAAGTAAGTGTCAATAAGTTCGAAAGAAAACTCAAATGGCTCACTTATTATGGAACAGAGGTAGTATTATATTGAATTGAACTAAATAGCCATATTTGTGAATAAAAGTCTCTACTGGAGTAATGAGCTTAGTCAGGCATTGGTGCTTGTATATTTTACGATAAATTCTCAAATTCTAAGCAGAATCCGGAACTGTATTTAATTTTGGGAAGTTTTATGGTATTTATTTTATTTGCTGGTGTATTTTTGAAAATAATTTATATCTTCACCGTTAACGCATCGAATTTTCTTAATTTGCCCGTCTTTTCAGATATCTTCATCAAATATTTAGTTATATAATCTTACCAAGTAAAATGACACTTTGAAATTGGGTATAAAACTAAATTATTGCGTAGGGCCCGTGAAAAGCTTTGTGGGAATAAGCTGCATAGGGGCAAATGGCATTTTGCCCATACAGATTTCTACATTTTTATATGATTTAAATGACCGATTTTAACGTTTAAATGGCTCCAATACATGTTTACATGTATTATGTGCCAGTATATTTAATATTTTATGAACAAGTACAATTATTCTCAATGATATCTTAATTAGCCTGAAATTGGGAGGTTGTAAGGAAAGTATATCAATTTTATCATTTAAATGGCCCTCTCCAAAATTTTTTATATTTATTCAGTGCCAGTATATTTTCTCACATGTAAAATTGTCCTGCTCAATGAAAAATATTCGGTGGTAGTTTAAGTACTCTTGCAAACTGTTTTCATGTTCAAACTTGAATAATTAGTTTGAGCAATTGTTACATAATTCCTAAATATATTAATATTATTTTATTAAATACATAACTCAACCTTATCTAAACTAGCATAACCTAATCTAACCCAAGTGTATGAAAAACTAAAAAAAATCTCATTCATATCCCAATTAGCCTACATTTAGAAGGATGCACATTTTAAAGCTTTTGTAAACATTTATGTACAGTTAACACGGATGTAGGTATATTGAATTCAACAATAATTTATCTATATAATCTCGAAATCACCGTACAATTTTTTATTTTTATTTTACTGTTATATTTTGTATGCGGCATTCTATAATTTATCTAGTTCTATAAGTTTTGCTTATCGTAATTTTGTAATTACACGTTGTATATCTAATCTCGAATACTTAATATGTAGAATATCGCTTTTGTATCTTTACATTTTACATTAAGATAAAAGCGACATGAAAGTCTAAGGAATTCCCACTGATCCTCCTGGTTTTACACTGGTGTTCTGGTTTTTTATAGGTAATCGCCGAAATCTTTAATGTGAAAGAGCACATCATACTCTCCAACGGGGCATTAATATACGATCGGGCAGACTCTCTTTTAACCGGAGTCATCTAGATAAGAGGCCGTTTAATCAATTTAAATCCTCTTAATAACGCTGGTAAATTCAGGAGCGTGATGACTCGTCAATACGGTTACGAAATCTCGTGGCACCTCCTCGACTCCCTCAACGGTTTCACCAAAACCGCTACTGGTCCCATCACAACATTCCAGTGGCGTTACTAAATATTTTCTTAACAATGCAAAATGTATTGAAAATCCCCATCTAAATTGCTCTATGCAAAAGTGATTTCGTGTTATTAATGATAATGATTTGGCTGTCGGAAAATGGTATCCAAGGAAATTAATCGCCAGTTATAGTTGATCAGAGGTTTGAGAAATGAAGGCCTTGATATCTCCTGATTCACGATAGTTACGCCACTGAAAATTTCTGTCGCGCCGTGTAATTTATTTGTAATTAGCGGCGGTGGCGGAGACGGCCATCTCATCACAATCCGCCGCCTCCAAACTTCTTAACTCCTTATCTCCAATCATCGAAAGTCGACAGTAAATGATCTGTTTATTTTTCACCGCGTGCTGCTAGAAACACCTATTATTTTTACTTATTAAAAACTTAATTGGCTATCAGAATAAACAACGCGCCATTGTATTTATTCGTTTTTCGATTAAGCTCGATGGTGGGGTGGACTTGAATTGTAGATTTCATTTCTGGCATTTCTGGGGCTCGGAATGCGCGCACCAACGTGCGGCGGCGCACACCTGCATCCATTTTTTCTTCTCACAATGGGATTTTATAAATACAAATTACATTGTATACTATTCTTCTATTGTATCGGTGGCGACGATATGTGCATAATGGCATTTAATATTGATTAAAAATAATCCACACAATGGGATGAATAAATAACGGCCTGTGCCTATACAAACATTCGTTTAATGACTGCGAGCTGGAGATATATTTTCGATTCAGAACGCGTAAACGGTCGGTGCCAAATTTGTGCGCTTATTACAAAAAATGTCGACGTGATAAATCATCACGGCATAATTCATACATCAGATTAACACGAAATCATTCTTCGCTTGCAAAAGTTTGCGAGGCTTAATGAGTTTATCGGAACATTAATGTTACCTTATAATATATTTCAAAAATAACTATGATAAGGTTAGTATCTACACAAACGATGGCTTAGCAAAGATTTAAATTTTGTATTTATGAATAGTTTTATACTTTATGAAACTAGATAAAGAATACTGAGATAATTATTTTTTCATGTGGAAATTCACCTGTTGATTTATCTATAATTACAATTCCCACACATATAGATTATATATGTTGTTATGGTATATAAATGGTATAGAAATTATAATTCATTGATGAAAAAAATTAAAAGTTATAGTCTCCAGCATAATTGCTTTTCCTCGCCGTACATTTCGCTGCCAAATCGTAACCGTTCATTCCACGAAACGTTTCTATCGATACATTGCATCTTCTACTTAATTTCCCAGTTATTTATATCTTCTGTGGCGTAGTTTATGCCCCTTATCTGCCATCCGATCGTTTAATTTATTTGCCGTTTGCAGTTATGTACCTCATTTGCTCCTATTACGAAACTCGATCCCAGAAGACACAAGTCCAATTCAGAGCGCAAAAAACGAAATTAAGTGGCAATAAAAACGGGATAGACATTAACAGCGACAGTTTCCTCAAGCAGCGCATTATCCATTAAGCGGCCGCGACGAACTTTACTGCACTGGAAAAAATTGTATACCTGAATGTCCAATTTAAAACTTAATTATTGCGCTGCCCCTTTCGCACAGGCCACGGACGGCTCGCGGACATAATTAAACGCGGCTCAAATGTTTCGAAAAAGGGACGCAATTTATAATCGCAATAAATTTTACGATTATAATATTAAAACGTCTAATTAAAATATGCAAATCGATATCTATTGCTTCGGCGTTTAGAGACGTTCGTGCCCAGCTTAGAGGCTTAGCCACACGCGCCAATATTGTGAATATTATTATTATCTCGGTGATTAATATTTATTCAGGGTTTATTATAAATCCCTGGATTGAATATTTATTTTTTGCGGCTACAATAAATAATTTTCAAGGCAAAGCGGATAAAGTTACTGTCGGCTTATAATGGAATCATCTTTTTAGGAAATGAAAAACACAGAATACTTTTCAGGTATTCCTAGATTTATTTAAGCGCGACTATAGTTTCGGCGCAATAGGACCAAAATATACAGGGTGTTCCTTAATGACGTGTTAATATTTAAGGGTGTAATTCCTCAGGTCATTTTATGAAAAATATTTCATATGAACATATATCCGCAACGCTTACAGTTCTTGTATATACAGGGTGGTCACTTTTACGACGCCCACCATTAGGATCTATTAAACGGAAATACATACAGAGTTGGTCAAATGAGATAAAAGTTTCTTATTTTTGTGTCTTTCAATATACTGAACCCACATCCGGGATATCTTGCACAGTTCTTGAAATATCGCTGAAAAACTGAAAAAGTGCACTTTCCTTTTCCTCTTATAACTTTTTTTACTTTTGTAGGAAATTTCACGAAACTTGGCACTCTTACATTTTTCGACGTGAGCTTTCTGATGACAGTACCAAACATTTTTTGCGCGAACTATATGCCCAAATTTCTATAGTCAACTTTTAATTTTCTTATGGCCGCAAGATAGGATTTTACCATGTATAACACATGGGTAATCTGACATTATTTACTACCAAAAATCGATAACTTAAAAATTTGTTGCAAAAATCAAACTGCTGATCGAATATATCGAGTATATCGAGTATGTCGGATCAAACTTGCCATGGAATAACAAATTTCGCATTTCTTTATACAAAGAAAATCACTTATAAGTAATTTTATTGTATAAAGTGCAAAAAAGGAAATAATAACTTTGATTAGTTAAAATGGCAATGATTAAATATCCTAAAATTTAATTCACGAATGGTATTTGATCAGATTATTTAATGAATACAATATGATTTATGATTTGCAATCTCGGCCAGGGCAATATTATGTAAGATATTACATTATAGAGATTGTGCATGTCAATTTTTTCATATTGAGTATAAAATCTTGCAATTTTTACTAATCAAAGATCTCCTTTTTGCCCTTTATACACAATAAAATTACTCAGAAGTTATTTTCTTTGTATGAAGAAATGTCAAAATGGTATTTTGTTATTCCATGGCAACTTAATTTGTAGAGCAGTACACAGCAGTTTGATTTTTACAAATTTTTAAATTATCGATTTTTGGTGGAAAATCATATCAATATTACCCATGTGTAATACATGATTATAATTGGATTTTTTCGCTCTTTTGAATGCTATTAAAATCCAATATTGCGGCCATAAGAAAATCAAAAGTTGACTATGAAAATTTGGGCATCTAGTTGGCGCAGAAAATGTTGGGCACTGTGATCAGAAAACTAATGTCGAAAAATGTAAAAGTGCCAAGTTTCGTAAAATTTCCTTCAACAGTAAAAAAGTTATTAAAGGAAAAGGAAAGTGCACTTTTTCAGTTTTTCAGCGATATTTCAGGAACTGTGCAAAGACCCGAATTTCGTTTCAGTATTTTGAAAGGCACAAAAATGAAAAACTTTTATCCCATATGACCAACTCCTAATGGTGGGCTCGTAAAAGTAACCACCCTGTATAGCTCAGTCCGCCTTCTACCACAATGGTTTAGATGTGCTGTTTTCCTTTCTCCTTTTCTTTCGCTTCTTTCCATGTTTTCCCCCTTTCTTCTATTATTGTTTTCCTTCTATCATCCCATGTCTTTCTCGATCTTCCTTTCCTTTTCTTTTTGTTTGGCTTTGCTTCCCACACTTTTTTTCACTATTCTTTGGTAGTCCTTTCTTTACATATGTCCCCACCATCCGAGCTGTCGTTTTTCCACGTATTGTTGTATTGGCTCTATGTCTAATTCTTCTCTTATGTTTGTGCTTCTTATTTTGTCAATCGTTCCTCCTTTGATTCTTCTTAGTACTCAAACTTTCATTTCGCTTGCTTGTATTTCATTTTTTCCCGTTCTGTCCAGCATCCACGTTTCGCATCCCCATGTTAGTATTTGTCGGTATATTGTTTTGTACACTTTTATCTTTGTTTCTTTACTTATTTAATTTTTGTTTATGATTGTGTTTTTGATTGTCTGGTATAGTTTTTGAGTTTTTCTTTTTCTGCTGTTTATTTCAATCTCTTCATTTCCTTCTGCATTCAGTTCTATTCCCAGGTATTTGTATGTCTCTACTTGTTCAAGTTTTTTGGTGTCAATTTCTATTTGTATCGCCTCCTGTTTGCCTACTAACATTACATTAGTTTTGCTTATATTCAGCTTCATTCCCTTTGCCTTTAGTTCTGTGTTCCATAAGTTTACTCTTTCTTGTAGCTGTTTTGATGTTTTTGTTATTATTAATACATCATCTACATATGTTCCTTCCAATATTCCTATTTTGTCCATGTTTTTGTAGCCTACTATCCATTTCTTGTTACTCTCTGGTGTGCATTTCTTTATTATGTCGTCTGAATGAATAGTGTGGGACTTAGTCTCCCTGTCTTAGCCCATTTTTGGTTTAAAATGTTTCTGATTGTGTTTTGTTGTATATTACTATGTTGGTGTTGTTTTCGTATATATATATTTTATTGTCCTTATCATTTTGTGGTTTACCTTCCTTTCTTTCAGTGTTTCCCACAGTTTTGCTCTTGGCGCCTTATCGAATGCTTTTTCTAGATCTAGAAACGCTATGTATATTTTTGTATCTGCATCTCGTTCTTCGTATGTTTATTTGAGCGTTAATATGTGATCCTATACGCTTCTTCCGCTTCTAATTCCGATCTGTTGGTCTTGTAGTGTCTTCTCTATCACTTTTCTTAATATTATGCCTATGATCGTATATTTTCATCGCTGTGTTTAATAGGGATATTCCTATGATTTCTGATTTACGGTTAATACAATTCCTAGTGCCTGAGTTTACTGATACATTACTAAAGCAGAATGTTTTTAATTGTCAGTTGTTAATTGTGTCAGATTGTTTGTTAATGATATTTATTGATCATTAATACGATTAATTCGGCCATACATCTACGATGTGATTACTAAAATCAAATGTTATTGAAAATGAAATGTTTACTGCAGCAAAATCTACTCATACTAGGCCCAAATGTTACTAAATAACTCGTAATTTGATCTATCAGGGGTCAATCACTGATGCTATTTCTACTATTAGTAGTTATTGATGCAATTGAGGCGTTTATTTTAAAAACAACACAAGTTCAAAAATGCACAAATCGAGTTATTAATAGTAACCGGCTCTCAAGACCAATGTCTATGCACTAACAAACCCGTTTCTCGAAAAACGCAAATGCAGTTTTTTTCATTTGCCTGTTACACGCCTGTTACATACAAACATTTTCCCCCGTTTTTTCTCATTGATGATTCACAGTTCTTATTAAAAAACATTTTTATTTTTAAATAAGTTGAAGAAATACAACAGAATAGCCTGATTTATTCTCCCAGTACTTTGAGCATAACTTCAACTATAACTTTTTTAAATTTCCCACAAAACTTATATTTGGACATGTGCACTTTTTAAAATAAACGCCTCAGTTGATACTGTCAGAATATAGAATATCATTGATTCTTGCTGAAATTATTACATTTTCATTGTTTGGAGTTAATATTTTTTTCTAATTTTTGCTGCGATTTATGTTGTCAATTGTCACTAAATAAAATGAAATTAATTCAGAAGTTGCTGATGAATTGTGACTACCAAAGTAAAATGTCATTAACATGGTTAATGATTAGTAAAGTCAAATGTTATTAATATGATTCTACCAGACAGTCACTGATGCAATTTCTACTGTCAGTAGTCACTGATGCAATTATTACTGTCAGACAATTGGATATCATTGATTCTTTTCTGAAAGTATCACTTTTACAATTGTCTGGAGTTAATTTTTTTGCAAATTTTTACTGCGATTTATGCAGTAATTTATTGCTAATGCATTGTCTACGTCAGAAGTTGCTGATGTGATTACTAAAGTCAAATATCATTAATATGCCTTTGGCGACCAATTGTCGTTACATTACAACAGATACTAGTAATATTCATTAATTATATTTCTGACAGTCTTCTGCAATTTTCTTAATCAATTCCTCTGTAATTTTTACATTCCTGCTTATCCCCTTTTTAAATATCGCTAGTATGAGTGCTGTCTGCCAGTCGCTCGGTGTTTCTCAGTTTTCCACGCTATCCTTATTATTTCCTGTAGTCTATCTTGTCCTTTTGTGCCCATGTGTTTGATCATTTCACTGGTGATTCTGTCACTTCCTGCCGCTTTTCCGTTTTTCAGTTCCTTTATTGCTGTTTTTACTTATTTTTCTGTTATATCGTCTCCCTCTTCTTTATCTGCTTCTGTTCTATTTGTCTCTTTATTCCCTTCTCTTCATCTTCTGTGGTTCCCAATAGTTCTTCAAAGTATTCCTTCCATATTTCTGCTGTTTCTTTTTCTTCCTTTAGTACTTCTCCGTTTTTGATTTTTATGATCATATCTGTTGCTTCTTTCTCTTGTCTGTTCCTTTTGATTACGTTGTAGAATAGTTTTTGGTTTTTCGTCCGAAATTGTTTCGAGTTTGTCTCCAAATACTTCCCATTGCTTCTGTTATTATTATCTGCTTTACCTCGTTTCTTGCATTTTTATATTCGTCGTATTTCTCCCTTGTTTAGTTTCCCTTGTTGAGGTATTGTTTCCATGCCTGTTTCTTTGTTTTTGCCTGTTCGTTTATTGTTTGTTTCTTTCTTGCAGGTTCCGCATATACTACTTGCCACTTTTATTATGCTTTCTTTGAGGTTTTTTCACATATATTCTAAATAAAATTTAATTTTCTAAATTTTCTGTTTTCGTTGCTTTTTGTGTTGTACTTTTTTGTAGTTCTCTCTCCATTTCTTCTTTGTATTCTGTTTATGTGTATTCTTTGTTTAGCTTATAGTCTTTAATTTTGCTGCATATTCTCGTTCTCTATGTTTCCTCTTCTTAAAGTCCCATCTTCTATCGGAGGTTGGAAATCATCATGGCAATTCTAACTTTATTAACTGTTCTAACTGTTCTAAATAGTTGGCTTGATGTAAATCCGAACCATTCTTTTAAATTTCTGAGCCATGAAATCCTTCTTTTTCCTATGGTTATTTTCCCCTTTATTTTTCCTTCCATAATCAGTCGCAGCAACCTGTAGCGTTTCCCCCTCATTATATGACCGAGATATTGCAGTTTACGCTTTTTAATGGTGTTTATTAGTACCTCTTCCTTATCAAGTCTTTGTAGCACCTCGATATTTGTAACTCGGTCCACTCACGATATCTTTAAAATTATTCTGTAAAACCATCCTTCGAATGCTACTAATTTGTTCGTATCTGTCTGTTTTAATGTCCAGGCCTCTGCTCCATATAACAAGGTAGAAAATATGTAGCAACGTAGCATTCGCAGTTGTTTGCTCTTTGTTTGCTGTTCTGGTTTTGTTACGTTGTCATTGTTTTCTCTTATTTGTGCTATTACTAGGTAGTGGCCGCTTCGTATTTCCGCCCCCCTTCTTACTCTTGTGTCCATTATTTGTTTTTTGTTTGTCCCTTCCGTTATTATATAGTCTATTATCGATTTTCTATCTCTCGCTTGTTCTATTCTGGTGAATGTGTGTATGTTTTTGTATCTGACTTTTTGTGTCTTGTGTGTTAAGACCAAACATAACAACACTATTATGATCCTGGCAATTAAAGAAAGGACAGTGTGATAAATACATAATATTTTTATTAATTTCTATATATTTTGGTATTTACATGTTAGTAGACGCAAAGCCCGAGGCACCGAAAAATTGCTGTCTTAATTAACACTCCTATAAATAATAATATGGTTGCGCCAGGGCACTCTTCGCGTTCGCTTTGATGATTTATTGCGATTAGCGACCCAAATGCATCAGCAAGAAACTACAGCCTCAAACTGCTGTCATGTTTGTATTACAGTTTCAGCGGCCACCGGTCATTAATTAGTAGATTTTCCGCGTTTAATCAATACACGAGTTCTCTTTCACACGACACATTCACGATTATATCAGTGGCAAATGGTAAAATTGAGCCTGCAAGCATTAGTGTCAAAAAATTTGAAATACTATTCCGATGGTAATCTTATCACATTACATAAAACCGTTTGGTTAATGAAAGGGTCATTACATTACGTACACATTACGTATTACGCACGCACGATTACGTGCGTGCTTTATTAACGTACTTTACCTCAATTTCTTCACGTTTTATTTAAATATGAGCGTTTGCTTCAAATTGCCTTGCAAATATGGCATGACAATTTCTTAGCACCCCGAACGCGTTTGTACGGTTTTTGGGTGCCCACGCGGTTGCGCCCACTGGCGATCCTCAGGGGTCAAGGGTTCACCTACCCGATTTGGTCACATGAGTCACAATTTCTTACAAGAAACAGGTGTCGCAACACGATGTCCCCAAACCGCGCCAGCTTATTTATCGAATTAATTGAAACAGATTGAATTAAACGGATGCACGCGCACCTGGTCCAAATCCATCACGAAATTAATAATTCAACAATAAAATCGATTACTGCGTTGCTTATGGTAATACCCGAGTTCTTATCCTCGTGGCTTTGCGCCCGCCGTTTTAAGCCATTATAAATAGCCATCCTCTCTCTTTCCGTTGCCCAAGAGGACGTCTCTATTTATAAACATTTTAATATAGATTAACATATGCCGCAAACAATTCCTAAATCAGACTTAAAAGCGGGCCGTAAATCAACATTAGGCGCATTCGTTTTCTACTTACGGGCAGAGCTGACGGGTTAATGGGGGGACTTTATTTTCGTATAAATTTTCGCCGATTGCGCGCAGGTCGGACGTTTACCGGTCATTGTTAGACAATGCCGGGCTCTAATGTTTCCAAGAGCAAAGATTGATTTACAGTTTGCCGTGGCGAGGCTCCAGAGCCACCCGCTGGCCGCCCCGAGTGTCAGGAGGTCAGGATCACAATGGATCAGGATGTGTGCCCGATCGAAAAAAAGGACTGGCCGCTCAAAAAGTGTGATGACCGTGCCGTAAATCATGCCTCGCCGCGGTAACTATTTGCGTCGTTTATGCAGGACAAAATTTTTGGCTTTGGCAAACCCAGCAGGTTTATGATTGCAAACAGTTGACTTATGAGGCAATTCAAACTCACAAATTGTATTTCGCAGAATTTATATTTTCCGGAATGATATTGTGTTCACACAATATAATGATCGTATAATGGCAGGGCGAAAATATTGTGTATGTTTAATAGCGTTGCTTTATAGTATAAATAACATATTTCGTTAGCCTTTTCAGATTTCTTTTGTGAGACGTATAATAGTATAAAATGTATACTACTACAGGTACGTTTCACAAAATACAATCTGATAATGGAAAGGAAACATTTTATTTTAATTGCGATGAAATTATAATAATTATTTTTTATTATTATAATCAGATCCTTAGTCTACCCGTAGGATGGTGGATAGAGCGAAGAATTGCATAAGCAAATAAAAAGTATCATTCTGGCAGGATATGGATATGTGTGACTAAAGGATTGGTTTAAGGAAATTATAATAATAATAATTAAATAAATTATTGTTGCCCAAATATATTTTTTAATGTAGTAATGTAATATAATAGTACTAAAACTTAAGTAGTAAATTTTGTCTGTTTTGAAATCTTTAAAAAACGGTTCGTTTTCGTCGTTTTCAATTGCTATTTTTTCTTTGTTAAACTGCCTTTTAAATGCCATTTAAATTTTTATAGTTCATGGATTTTGATTAAATTTTATTGAACTAAAATTTATTGTATTTAGATTCAGAGATAGAAACTGATCAAAGATCAAAAACTGCCACGATAACAGAAACTTCGTTATGTTTTTATAGTTTTCATAATTCTGATGAAATTTTGTTAAATTGTTCTGAAATATTGTGGGATTTTAATGAAGTCCTGTTAAACTTGAACTTATGTGGTATTTCGTTTAGTTTTCGTCGTTTTCAATTGTCATTGTTTCGTTAACTGTCTTAAAATTTTGTGGAACTTTGATGAAATGCCAATTAAATTTTTATTGTTCATGTAAATCTAGGTTAATTTAATAAAACTGTCTCGCTATAATAATAATAATAATAATATCACTTGTCTTACTGTCTTTAAATTTGGTACATAACTTTCTTAAAATTTTGTGGAATTTTGATGAAATGCCATTTAAATTTTTATAATTCATGGAATTCTTGATAAATTTAGTTAAACTGTCTCGCTATAATAATAATAATAATAATAATAATAATATAATTTGTTGTTTTTAGATTCAAAGACAGAACATTACACAGTCAAATGACTGATCAAAAACTGTTCTCATATCTTCAAAGATTTCATTTCGATTTTATAGTTTTCAAAATTGTGGTCAAATTTTGTTATACTACTGTGAAATATTATTGGATTTTATTGAAATTCTGTAAAACTTTTATGGAATTTCGTTCGAGTCTTTATACTTCGTGGAGTTTATTAATTTTTTTTGAGAGGTTATAGAATTTCGTATAATTTTTTATAGTTGTTGGAATTTTAGTTACATTTTGTTCAACTGTTTTGAAGGTTTGTGGTTTTGATGAAATATGACGATATTTCGTTATTTCTTTTAAATACACATAAAATCTTGTGCATTTTCGTGGATTTTTTATTTATTTTTGTTAAACTGTCTTCCCATGTTTAAATGTTTAAATCCCATTTAAATGTTTACAGTTTTTGGAGTGTTGATAAAAAAAATTAGGACTGTCTCGAAATCTTCAGAAATTTCGTTTCTTTTTCTATTTAGTATTGCGTCACTTAAAAATATTGCTACACGAAATACAGCTGTACATCCATCGCCATGAAAATAATTAAAAATATAATCACCCACTTTCTGGTTTTTGCAGGCAATAAATAATACATGCAAGTTAAGGCTCTGACCAGAGCCGGGACAAGGGTCAGGCAAACAAGGCACTTGCCTCTGGTGAATAATGCGCAAGGGCAATTAGAATTAGAAGCATAGAAGTATTTAGAATTAGAATTGATTTTAGGGTGGGTTAAAAACCTTAGTAAAATTCTAAAATAAATAGCTCCCTGATATAATGAGACAGCTTATTAATGAACCTAATGCCAAGGTATATGAAGACAATTTAAATAGCCTAGATATTAATATGTTGTCAAATTTTCATTTATTATATTTCAATTATTCAGGTGTTAGATTTCAATACTTCTGATATCTTCTAAGTAACCCCATTTTAGTATTCTTGTGGCATAATTCTTTTAATACTTTGTTCTTCAATGCAAAATTTTGTTGTTTTCATAGAATCTTGCTTAATGTCATCAGCAAGAATCAGCTTTGAAATATCATTTTTATACTCAGTGCGTTTTTTCCTTCAAAATGTGACATTTTGACATTTTGCTCTATATCATAATTTACTATTTTTATTCGTACACTTTCTACTAGACGAAATAAATTGTCATCATCTATCTTCAATTGCAAGCATTATTAAATAGCCTTGACATTAATACCGTGCGGTAACCAATTATTTAGATGAAAGAAGCCCTTGAGATGCTGGAAGTATGTCTGCTAGGGTACAAGATGTCTGTTACAATTTGGTGGAAGCAATGATAGGCCTGCATTTTGTAGGGATCCATATCCAAGTCCTTCTTCAAATTTGGTTGCCAGGTTTCATAACACGGACACAGTCATAGCCCTTATCTAAATAATTGTTGGTACATTGTCAAATTTTGATATTGAGTCATAATTTTCAATTATTCATTAATTGTATTTAAATACTTCTCCTGAGTAACCAAATTTTGTTGTTTCCATAGCAGCTACATGCCAATATTTGAAAATTTTAAACTTTTATTACATATTTTTAAATGTTGATGTTTGTGTTCTCTGCATCTTAAATTTTACAATTTCACACGGTTATGCTTTTCAAAACGCCTAATTGTAATATTTTTTTAATTGCTATATGTAATAATTAAAACCACTATTTTTATTAAATGTCATTTTTTGGTTTATTTCGTTTTTTTTTGCTGTACTACATTTCATAATTTTCTTATTACCTACTTTTAATACATTGTTTCAAATGTAAAATTTTGCCACATATTATAACTTTAACGGCTTTTCTTATAAATAATTTTCGTACTCTCTTATTTTATTTTTTCAAAACGCTAAATTTTACATATTGCCACTGCTACGAGCTTACTTTTGGTCGATACGCCAAAATTTGAATTATTTACCTCTCCTTGCGAGTCTTATTGCAAAGGTAATTAAATGATATTTTAATGTATATGTAAAATTTCAGAAAATATTTATATACAGCTTGTGATTTATCCCACCAAGTGAAATATCCTAACGATATAAACTCTATAATTATTACAGAAATAATCAGTTTCAAAAATCTGGCAATGAGATGATAATTCCAGCACAAGTTCAGATCTTTTAAAATCGATTCACGAATATAGTGTTCAATCAGTTCAGCAATATACAGGGTGGTCAGTTTTACGACCATTAAAATCTATTAAACGAAAATATAGACAGAGTTGGTCAATAAAAGTTTCTGATTTTTGTACCTTTCATTATATTGAAACGAAATCCAGGATATCTTGCAAACTTCCTGAAATATCGCTGAAAAACTGAAAAAGTGCACTTTCCTTTTCCTTTTATAACTTCTTGACTTTTAAAGGAAATTTTACGAAACTTGGCACTCTTACATTTTTCAACGTGAGCTTTCTGATGACAGTGCTAAACATTTTCTGCGCCAACTAGATGCCCAAATTTTCATGGTCAACTTTTGATTTTCTGATGGCCGCAATATTGGATTTTAATAACATTCAAAAGAGCGAAAAATTCCGATTTCAACAATGTATAACACATGGTAATCTGACATTTTAAGAAATTAAGATTTTTAGAACAAAATTTAGGTTTTGAAAAACTTCTAAAACTGGAAGTGTCTTTGCTCTTAAAAGCACATTTTGCCATCACTGATGCTATCTATGAATCAAGATTTTACAAGCTTGCAATAGACGTACTGTAATCAATAATTTCGAAAATATTGCAGGTATTAAAAAAATATTTTAATCAAAGTTACAGCTTTGTAGAATTATCTGTTGTAGGAAACCAATGCACTCTTGCTTTAAGGATTTCTATGTTTTCATCGCGCATGTGATGTATTCAGATCGTTAAATAATGAAATGTTGAATTATTGGCAAACAATCGAGTTTATTTTGAAACATGGTATCTGTCAATGTTTATTTAGCGCATATTTTTAATATTTTAGTGCGTGTCGATGATTTTATATGCTGGGTTGGGTGAAATATAGGATAACAATAAACTTTGATATTATTGCAAATCAGCTTCATTTTATGATGGGAAATTATATTCACGCTGTTAATAATAACTGTTCCCCTGATTCAAAATTATTTGTAACATAAAACCGACCTGCCATTGAGGTATTTTAGATTAAAATAAATTTTAAGATCGCCGTTTTAATGTATATCTAACGCATTACGACTCCTATTCGTTCTTTTTTGGTCGTAAATCCGTCATCGGGATCGCCATACGTTTGTGTGCACATTCTGGTGCATCAAAACTGAAGTGGCCGGCATAGTCGCTCGGAATTCCACTATTTTTTCCACAAATCCCCCCGCCCGAGCTTACTGCGACCGGCGAGCGTTTAAATTTATCTATCGGTTAGTTAGGCGAGTAGGCAGCGGCGACATAAATTCCCCGTCAGAAATGGTATCATTTATATGTGTAACTACAGGCAGTAAATACAAGAAATTTAATTGTATCCTTGCCGGGGCACTTTATCGATCCGAGATTTATTGCCGTCGTGAATTGAGCGCTGAAACGCGCTCTGGAACGTCGGGGACGGACGGTGGGCAGCGGGAAGGTCGCCGGAACGCTCTGCCCACGGGCTTCGAACCCGTGGGCGACGGTCTTGCAGCTCGGTGCGGAAATATTTAAGAAATCGAAATTCGGGACCGCAGAATCGACACGAAATGTCAACGGGCTGCGATGATATTATTAACCAGTTCTCTTATGGTTGCAACATTTCGCTTTTAATTTCAACCCACGTTTTGATGTACACGAAAAAATTATGCATTTGGCAGAAAAAAGCATTATCATAATATGTATTGGAAACAACTGATAACTCTCCTACAATCGAGTCAAAACTCGATGTCTCTATAAGCTTAAATCAATAATAACTTGATTTATAGGAAAATATTGTTTAATTTTATTTTATTAAAAAAATATTATATAATTATTATAACTCATAGTCAAGCTATCCATATAATGCCCAAATTTAAAAAAATAGCTCTATGGAATGCCAATGGTCTCAATCGACACAGCGAACTCAGTCTTCCTAACCGAACAAAATATTGATATTGTGTTAATCACAGAAACACACTTCACCAAAAAAGCTACCTAAAAATACCAAACTATGTTATATACCTCACTATGCACCCTGATGGCACCGCACAAGCACGGTCGGCTATAATCACCCCTATAATCATTAAAAAGTCAATTAAGCACAACGAAAGTGAAATATCAGATGAACTACTTACAAGCCACATAAACAATAGTAGTAGAATCAAACAGAATAACAACGGTACCCGCTGTTAACTGTCCACCAAAGTACAGCAACAAGGACGAACACTTTACGAAATTCTTTAATACACTCGGATCAAGATTTATAGCACGAGGCGACTACAACCCCAAGCATTACTTCTGGGGTTCTCGTATAACTACCACTAAAGATCGACAACTACTTAAAACAAAATTCGCCAATAATCTGCAATCTACTTCAATGGGTAAACCTAGAAACTGGCCCTCAGATCCAACGAAAGTGCCAGATCTTCTAGACTTTTGTATAACAAAAGGCATCCCTGACAATTACTTACTTGCAGAATCAAGCGTCGAAGAGAGGCTTTAGACCACTCTTCAGTCATTATCACATATAGTTGTCACGTATTAAATAAAGCCAAATCAACATTCCTAACCAATAAAAGCACGTACTGGCACAACTTTCGACAGATACCAGATGCCCAGATAAAAACTGACTTGCCCCTTAGAACTAACGTAGACATCGACAAAGCACGTGAATCTTGAACACCTTAACAGCGCTATTCAAAATGCATCCCGTGAAGCAACTCCTTCCAGCTAAAATATACTATTTGACACATCCTGCCCAATTGCAATAAGGCGAAAATTTGCCAAAAAATAAGTATACGCCAAACCTGGCAGTACACAAGACAGCCCAGTGCCAAAAATTTTATTAAGCAAGCAAAGATCTAAAGAAACTACTTATAGATTTCAAAAATCAATCAATTATCAGAACTGTCGCCCTCAGAAGCGACCAACTACTCACTATGAAAGGAACGTTACAAGAAGAATTAAACAACCCCAGAAAAAAAATACCCTCCATCAGGCAAAGAAATGGCACCTGGACCCGGAATGAAAAGGCACTACCTATCAGAACTGTCACCCTCAGAAGCGACCAACTACTCACTATAGAAGGCTACAAGAAGAATTAAACAACCCCAGAAAAAAATAAACCTCCACCAGGCAAACAAATGACACCTGGGCCCGGAATGAAAGAGAAAATGTGTATGCATTCGCAGACCACTTATCTAACGTGTTCCAACCATTCCCAAGAATTTGCACGTTGCACGAAGGAAGAAGAAGCTCCAATACTCCAATTCTTGGAAGCTCCCTTCCAGCTGGACTTTCCCATCAAGAACTTCAAAGTCAGAGAAGTCATATACATAATTAGTAACCTAAACCAGAACAATAAAAGGAAAACTCAAAGCAGCAACAATCCATCACTGGAGAGAAGCTCACGGTATGAGACAATTAAAGCTCTTCATAAGTCAGCCCTCAGAAACGTTGGCTAAAGAGTTACTAAAACTAAAAAAGCACAAAAGGACTACAGAGGCCAACGTGCTGAGGGGCTTTAGGGAACCTACCCAAGAGAAAAAAATACCTAAACACGAAAAAGGCTCCTGGAATAGACCTAATAACAGGACATTAAAGAACTCCAGCCAGAGGAATGAGACTGGTAACATACATATTCAATGCAATCCTGAGATTGGGCCACTTCCTGAATCATTGGAAGATAGCACAAATCATCATTATCCTCAAACCGGGAAAAGAAGCGGACAAAGTGGCATCCTACCGCCCTATATGCCTTCTCCCGGTACTTTCAAAAGTTTTTGAATCCGCTTTCCTAAAAATACTTCATCCTCTCCTAATCGAACCAAACTTATTACCACACTACCAGAATGGGTTCAAACAAAAACACGGAATAGTAGAACAAATCCATAGGGTAGTTCAAAAAATAAATAAAACATTCTAGGAGAAGCAATACTGCTCCACGGTTTTCTTACGGCCGATTCCATAATGGTAATAAAGTTTCCTTTAAACCAAAAAGGCACCTTTATGTACTGTAACGTGTTCCATCATTGATTTTTAAACGTCACTTTACGAAAAAGTGTATTTTATCATATGGAACAGAAGCAGACTTTAAAGTCGACTTTTCTATTAACAGCCGGTTCCATAATAGTATTAAAGTTTCTTTAAACCGAAAAGACAGCTTTGAGTGCAGTAACGTGTTCCATAATTGATTTTTAAAAGTCACTTTACGAAAAAGTGTCTTTTATCATATGGAACAGAAGCAGACTTTGAAGTCGACTATTCTATTAAGTAAGCTTTACATAAAGGAGACTTCTCTGTGATATTATGGAACCGGCCCTAAGTAAGCTGTACATAAAGGAGACTTTTCTATGATATTACGGAACCGGTTCTTAGATATTACCCAGGCCTTGGACAAGGTGTGGCATGAAGGGCTCTTGTTAAAGCTTAAACAAAAATTACCCCATACTTTCTTCGTGGTCCAGAAGGCATGCCTAAGCAGAAGACATTTCCTAGTTAGAGTCGAAGAAAAAATAACCTCACAGTACAGCATCAAATCCGAAGTACCACAGGGAAGTGTACTGGGGCCTATATTATACCTGCTCTTCACCGCAGACCTTCCAAAGGCTAATGAAACCATGGTTGCATGGTATAACATTCGCCGCTGATACAGTCATCATGGCCTGCTACGAAAATCCCACCAGTCTATCCTCCAATTTACAAAATCACCTAAACAAAATCCAGAACTTGCTAAATCTATGGTGCATAAAAGTCAATGAAACAAAATCAATCCATGTCACATATACGCTAAGAAAACAAACATGTTACACTAAATGGCCTTGTCCTTCCTCAAGCTGATCATGCGAAATACTTGGGAATGCACCTTGATCGCAGACTTGCATGGAAAACACATATTTGCAAAAAAAAAAGGTTAATAGGTAAGAATTCCAAACTCTCCGTTGCTAATAAACTTCTAACATACCAAGCCATTCTTAAGGCAATATGGACATATGGCTTACAGCTCTGAGGGTCAGCAAGCATCAGTAATATTGAAATAATGGAAAGATTCCAATCAAAAATACTAAGATCAATTATAATTGCCCCGAGATTTGTAGCAAACTGGATAATTTTGAAAAACCTCCAGATGACCTCCGTCAAAGAGGAAGCCACAAAATATTCTGTGAAATACAAACATAGACCAAGCGTTCCCAACTTACTAGCCGAATAACTGCTGCAAGAAGTACTACTAGAAGTCCAGAAAGGTTTGAACCCTTTGAACATACCACATAGATTTCTGAATTTTGAACCTAGAACCTAGGTCGAATATGGTCTCAGCCCAGAACTAACAACTTTTATGTACTTTAAACGAGTAGTATCAACTTCTCTACATACCACTTGTTGCCCAGAGTATTAAGTTTATAATCTTAATACTCTGGGCAACATGTTTATAAACTTAATACTCTGGGCAACATGTGGAATGTAGAAAAGTTGATTACAAACACAAGTTCACATTCTTACCTAAAAAAAAATTCACACAGGTAGAGCAAACGGCCATTTATTTTCATCATTCATCCTCATGAATTCTGATCAATTTTGAAAAGGTGATTTTAAAATTTCAACTTCAATATATCAATATTAAACGTCAGACAGCAGCCAAGATATTACTATTATTAGTTAAATAGTCATAAGATTCAAAACGGAAAATTAGACAAATGTCGCCAAATTTCTGCAAACACTAAAAAACAATCACAATGATTTCATATCACACAATTCATCCTCACATGTCTTTAAACAAAAATGATGTACCACAATACCACCACCAGATTTGACAAAATTATAATTGACTGTAAGTTTGAAAAACAAACAAATTGTCATGTAACTGAATTATAACTATATATTTTTAATTAAAGATTTGAATGCTGAAGACGGCTGCCAAGCCAGTAATAGTGGTAGTGACTGTATTTGTTAGGGATATTATCCGTAACTGGCTATCGACCAACGGGGGACCTTCTGCCGTGTGTTTTGTGTAAGTGTGTGTATTGAGTTAGGGCTTGTTACTCTAGAAATTCGCTCCCGATCTCTAGAGCGCCGTTATTGAGCTCCCAACGGCGAATGGCACTAGTTTTCTCAGTACAAATGTACTACCTGTACTGGGGCTCGAACCCAGGTCTTCGTGCATGCTAAGCAAGCGTTCTAACCTGTCAGCCAAACTAGCGGTTTTGCTGCCAAGCCATTTAACTAATAATAGTAATATTTTGACTGCTGTCTTAATATTGATAAATTGAAGTTAAAATTTTGAAAAGGTAATCATGAGGATGAATGATGAAAATAAATGGCCGTTTGCTCTACCTGTGTGATTTTTTTTTAGTTTAGAATGTGAATTAGTGTTTGTAATCAACTTTTCTATATACCACATGTACAAGGTCATAAAAACATACGTTTTATTTACCCTACACGTGAGAGTGCATAAATACCTCTCCATTAACCAAAAACTCAGGTTGGATCCACACACATTCCAATTTTATGTACTTTTATTTTATTTTATTGAAAATTGAGTTATTGATTGCAGTACCTCTACACCTGTCGATTATACGTATCAAATAATTTACCTAATGTCTATATTAGATAGATTGTAAATATTCTTGGGAAAATTAAAAAAATAAAAAATAAAAAATAAATAAAAATATAATTATTATATTATAATAAAAAAAGGATTAATTAAGTTATAATTAACTTAAGTTAGAAGAGCTGTAGTCATTGGCTAAATAATAGAATAATATACCAAGGAGCTAAGAAATAATTAGGTATCTAAAAAACGAGTATAAAAAAGCAAATTAATTATAATTTAATTGCTAGTGAAAATATAAATAATAAAAACAATTAATTCCTAAAAGAAATCGAATTTACCGAAAATAAGCTCCATTCAACGGCTTAGAGCACATTTTCGGTAAATTTCTTCGTGACGCAGGCGAGAACGATAAATCGAAGATTTCGAAAAATATTGTATGTAACTAATATAAAAAGGCAAAGCAATACCGATGCAAATGAATGTTATGGTGAGTTTGGTAATTTTCGGCGGCTACAAGTGGCGGAGCAACAATTTCCACTAATAACTCATGGCAGGCGGAGCACTTATCCATGTATCATGGATAAGAACAAAACTAACTAATCTGTGGCATTCAATTTGGCTCTCGTCCTGCGGTTTTCCCCTGCTTCAATTTTTATTTTGTGATTATTAAAATTGATATTTACAAAACTCTAATCTCTGTTTATTTATATGTATATGATTTTATCATTTATTGCAAAATTTTGTAATTCTTGGTTTAAAAACAGAACTTATTCTTCCTCTTTTCAGTACTTATTGAAAAAATTTATTGCATCATTATTTTACGAAGAAATGTTCAAATTATTGAAATGTTAATCCAACTCTTCGGATTGACGCTGTACGGTTGTTGGGGCAATCACAATCAAAGCTTCGTGCACGCAACCGTGTAAACCAAGTTTTACGACATACAGTGTGATCCCATTTATCGACGTCAACTGCCGATTGCGTTTGTTATTAAAATGCGAGTCAGGTTGTCGCGGCGTGGGGTGGGGCTTGGCCGATGTCGTCGCCGTCGAATTTCGTTTTAATTAATCGTTAAAATTCCGAATGCGACGGGGCCGGGTTAGTTAAATTAACTGTACGTCTTTTAATTGTAATATCCTAATTTCAATTATTTTTAATTGCACGGCACACACACGCCAAGCAGTTTCGGTGTCTCCCTCCTTAATCGCCACCGATTTCGGTTTACTGCTCCAGTTCTCATTTGCATTTTTACAAGGGGACGATTTTCCATGTCGTTAACGATCGACAACTTCTGGGATTCACTTCGATTCCAAATCGAGTTCGACGTTATCTTACAAAGGAGCGAAGAATTCATCACAAGTTTATTTTTATAAAATAATTTATGATTTCTTCAAGATCATTTCCATGTTCGTATCCATATCCATAAGTTAGAAAGTCTTCCGCTTATTTATTGCAGAGAGATTTCAAGGAAATAAGCGAATCGGTGATTTTTGAAATGATATAGTCAAAAATAATACTGCCAAAAAAAAATACTGTTTAGTGTTAGAATAAAGTTAATTTATTAATATTACGGTTTACCACTAAAATAAAGTTAATATATTAAATTACAATTTAAGAGCAGAATGTACTTGAGATGCAAAATACCTCATTTTAGCATATGAATACATTTCATTGCAATTCATTAATACTCATTTTTTTGTTTGTCTTACTATTTAGCTTCTGATTATACAAATGTGCAGCAGTGGTAGTGGTGGTAGTTATTTATTGCAATATTATCGTTTTCCATGTAATTATTTTAGAATAGCCGGCCGCTGGTGGATATTAAAAATATTGCCGTGCTTCTAACGAAGGCGTAGGTTCGTTGTTATGATATTTATGCGTTATAAAATGATAATGCGAACACAATAAACGTCCTAGTTCGGTATCGAAGAAATAGAGGCGTCCATTGAGTGATATTCGGTGATGAAATCGTCGGCGGTAATTTATGAAAATTGTGCAACGCTCGTCCAATAAATCGACAATGAAACGACAATAATTCAAAGGGTCCGGTAATGTATGCGCTCTTACGAGATCCTCCTCGGCCGCTGTCGCCCCCTCCGCGGTAATTTATTCCGGTAATGGGATAATTTAAGCTGAAATATCAATAGACTACCATGCTGGCGCGCGCGATCGGATATTTATCGTCCAGAATGGGACTGCGCCTACCAGTGGAATGCGCGGATCAATGGGAGAAAAGTACGCGCGCCGCTGTACACCTGAAATCCAGGCGGCCGCGAAGTAATCTAATCTGGTGCAGGTGTCCGCGCCGTGCCCCGGGGAACCCCATAATTTCGGCCCGCGTAGGACGACTATTTATTGTCACTGGAATCACCTAATACACAACAGCTTTTACTGACTATATAAGAAGTATATTGACAATTATAAATTGAAATTTTGTAATGAGTGGTGCAAAATTTATTTTTAGTTGCATTATTGCGCAGAATATTTATTCGCATTTTATTTGAATCGTTAATTTAGAAAATGAAAAGGAAAAGAGAAAGGTGAATGAGACCAATATGACTTTATCAAAAGTTGAGTAGTATCCTTGCCAGATAAAATAAATATAAGCTCTACTAGCATGGAGTGTTTCAAGGAGTTATTTAGTTAACAAGTCCACCGAAAAGTGACATATAATAGAAGTGACAAGCTCTGCATAACAGGGTAATTAGTCACTGACACGAGTTTTGGAGGATCCTTCATTGTAATACCTGTATGACAGATTTCTGCATGGCAGAAAAAAATACATAATAGCAATATGTTTTCAAGAGTCGGAAAAACATTTCATTTCTCCTTCTTTTCAACAATAATATCACAAGATTGTTTTTATGATTTTGTATTTTATTCTTCAAATGTTGAGGTTTTGGGGGTTTAGACAAACTCAGGATAGATGCACACATATAACTTTATCTTTAAATATTGCTTTAGTCATGAAACTCTGCTAATTCCATTTCCAAATCAATAATTTCCTGAAAATTCAGGGAATCAATCTTATCAAGTTTTAAAATCATTCCTATGACGAGAAAATTTGAAAAAAAAATTACCAGTTACTAAGTGTTACTACCGTTACTAAGTGTTAATCCATATTTAAACACACACTAGAGTACTTACTTTTTAATTACAATTGTGTTAAAATATAGCAAGTGTTTTACTAAACTTTAATTAAACTTAAAAATCTACTAATGTCTCTTGGAGTCACTAAGCCTGAAATGGTTCTTAGGATTAAGCAAAAAAACAGCAAAAAACCTAGGCCACTGAAGATTGTGTTTCGTGATGAAATTGTTGCCAGGAAGGTTTTAAAATCTAACTCTAAATATTTAAACCCACAGTTTTACTTCCGCGGCAGGATCTCAGCTTGCATGATTTAACGTCTAATAGAGTCACTAATGAAGAGAAAAACATTAGTATTAGATATCGGAAAGGTTTTTCTTACATTGCCACGGTAAAGTCTTCCCCGAACAGACAGATGCTTTAAAAAACTAAATATTTAATACACAAAAGTGTGGGGGGGGGGGAGTGTTACGAATTATACTCAATGATTTTAAAGCGCCTGTCAACCATTGTGTTTATGATGATAAATAAATGTATGATTTATTCAGTCTATATAGTCTATTAGGTCTTGCCATTTACAATAAGGCCCAGTTGTATGAACGTAGATCAGTTTGACTATGGTTCAGTTACCTAGGATACCATTATTGACACAATTGTTTCCTAGTTGACTGAACCACGATTAAGCTGATCTCCGTTCATACAACTGGACCTAAGTGATTTGTGTGAATTGCATAGAATTGCTATGGATTGTAAAGATTTGCTCAGCAGAATTGATGTTTACATTCCGAATCTGAGTCTTCGTCTCAGATTCAATCAAATCTTTAGGTTAAAAAATCATAAATCTAATTTTGCTGGTAATAATCCGCTCAATCGTATGTCCAATATGACCAATGAGAAATATAGCTTACCCAATTTCGATTTGCCTAAACCTTTTCTAAAAGGTGAGGGTGAGGGCGAGACAATATATCCTATAAACAGGGTGTATTGCATGAATTTGTGTTTAAATTTATTTTACTATTGCCACTATATGCAATATGGCAATTATGTTTATGTTATTTTGCTATATACGCCCTTCGTCCAAAATTATGGTATACATTTCCCTAAAATTGAATGATTATCGAGTCTTTGAGGAAATATAGAGTTTTAATCAGTTTAATATAATCTAGATACGTTGTTCCTAATTGAATCTTAGGTGACTATGCTTACAAAAAGTTTAGTCCTCACAGGCTGAAAATTAGATAACGTCAACATGTCAGGAAATCGAAAGTACACCTGTTGTGACAAAACTATCAGAAGCTCAGAAAAGTTAAAAAATGAGAACTAAAAGTTTAAAAAAACTGGCATCAAATTGAAGCGGGGTGCTATTGGACTAGCAGCAAACAAGTTTGTTGTTTCCCGTCAAAAATTTCCAGAATTTGGAATAGGGCCAAGGAACAGTATTATCAAGAAAACTGTTATCCCGATGTCTTTTCTTAAGAAAGAAAATGTGGCCGAAAACGCCACGAATCTAAACGTACGAATCTAAAGAACCAAATCAAACATATAGATGTGTGACTATATAAAACTGGCATCCAATTGAAGCGGGGTGCTATTGGACTAGCCGCAAACAAGTTTGTTGTTTCCCGTCAAAAATGTCCAGAATTTGGAATAGGGCCAATGAACAGTATTATCAAGAAAATTGATATCCCGATGTCTTTTCTAAAGAAAGAAAATCTGGCCGAAAACGCCACGAATCTAAACGCACTGACTGCATATGCACTGACAGAGAAATTTGACTGCATATTACTGAGAGAGCTATTGAAATAGCTCAATTGTGTTTCAATTTGTAAGTTTTCCATGAATGTAAGTTCAAATAAAGTTTAAGCCTTGTTTCACTAATTTTTGTAATATAAAAAGAAACAGTTTTGTATACAATAATTCGGGGCAATTAAAAATAGAAAATGTATACCATATTTTGGGACAGAGGGAGTCAATTTTTTCATATTATATAGTGTTGTAATGTTCACTCAAATTGAGATTTCCGTTAATTAATTAAATAAATAAACAAATAAATGAATAAAATAATTGTCATGACAACATTCTAAAAGCAATAATTAAAGAAGAAACAAAATAAGAACTTTTCAGAGTGTAGTAGTAGCTATTTCTTCTTCGATTTACAGTTTAGTACGTAAATATAAATAAAAGTAGCAAATGTTACGAAAACGTATCTACAGCGCCACTGAAAAAAACAAGATTCACGTGATTTTTTTTACAGAGCAATCGTTTTTCGATTGTAAGTAGTTGGTTGTTCGTGCCGAGGTTTTTCAAAATTCATCCCGTTGACATGGCTGATAATTGTCTAGTTTTTTTTTTGGCTAGTCAATTAGTGATAAATTTTGTCAATGTCAGTTGTCAGTGCCACATGAGTTTTATCTCATGGATTCCAATTCCATAATTTTCCATTTTGGTATAATCTCCATTTTTTGTATAACAGCACAGCTAATTTAGCTGATAAAACTGTAGTTATAACAACGAATTACGAAAATATAATTACAAGTAGCATCAGTGACTGCAAAACCAAAGATACAATTTTCCATTTTAGTATTATCTCCATTTTTTGTATAACAGCACATCTAATGAGCTGATAAAACTGTAGTTATAACAACGAATTACGAAAGTATAATTACAAATAGCATCAGTGACTGCAGAACAGAAAATAGAAGCACATCAGTTAATAATCCAAGAAGCATCTTACATAGCTTCCACAAGAGTCACGTCGGTGATATCAGTACCTAGTCAACTATGCCAGATAGTACGAGTAACATAGGAAGTGTACTAAGTAATAAGAAAATAATATGTATACAATATAATGATAACGTACAAAAGCTATCCAATTACCAAAAATACTAACCAAAAATTAAAAATTATTACCAAAAGCTAAGTTATTTTTCTGAAATATTAACATACGAGTGTTTCAATAATCCAATAAAATCGATATTATCCGCTGGGCATTCTTCAAATCTGTACTTTCTCTCAGAGCAAGTAGTTTATATTAATAAATTGCATGCTTTGCTCTTAAAACTTATATATTTTTTAGTATTAAATATTATGACATTGCTAAATTTACGTTTCCAGTTCAATTATATGTGTAGTTTTGGAGAAATTAAAGAAATTCTGATATTTTATTATTATTTTAGAAAAAATAATCTAACGTATTTTTAAGATATTTTGTCCATATATGTTTCCATATTTGATGTTTACTTTCTGCTATAAGGTTTGCTTGTCCTTATATCATCAAGTTATTTTATGCTATATCTTCTGGTCCATGGCATTATTTTGTCGCGAAGTATTCTGCAGATAGATAATAATAATTGGAGGATGGCTCGGGGCTATAACAGTATTCACAACCTTGGTGTATATAGGTACTATGTTTTTTCTCTACTAGATCAATTACAATCGTTTAAAATTTACAATATATATCTTTCATCACATCTTTCAAAATTTGACATTAACATTTTTAACGAATATACATTGTGACATTTAGTGCTGAACAAGAAATGAGCTGTACACCACCTGAAATGCGAGAGATAGTATAATAGGTAACTACCCCCTACCATAGAAATGTGAAAAGTTATAATTAAAGCTTACCTGAATTTTAACGATTTTCAAATATTCATTTCACATTGAAATTATTATTTACATTTGTAAAAATAAATAAATTATCATATGATTACTTATTAAAGAAAATCAATTATACAGTGCTTAGTGATAACACTTTTCGTTAGTCTGCGCTATTTTTTGTTGATTTATTGTAGTAGTGCATATGACCTATTTTGACGTGGCAACATTAACTTCCTGAAAAAGTTATTGTAGGTCAGTTGTCTCGTTCATTGCAAAGTCCTGAGTAGTTGATTTTAATTTTTAATAATTGTTTCTCAAGAAGCTATTTTTTTTCTTTGATATGCGATTGGTTATTGTTGTGCATTCAGCATTATTTTTATTATCCTTTTGTCATGAACTTTATGAGTCGTATTTAATTAAAAACGTAATCCTTAAAAGACTAGATACAACTTTTTAGGAAAAAGCAAACATTTCAAACTCGAACGTTCGTGAGGGCGCAGGTGGGCCTCCGGGCGTAGGGTTGCCGACCCCTGTTCTCAAGACTATTAACCTTCAAGTTGCGATTGTATAAGTTGTAATACACAGTTAGATTTTTATTGTCTTACCACTGGCAATATCTTACTAATAAGTATGTAAAATCGATGGGGCATGTAGAGTAAAATGTAGGCATTTAAACCCTAAAGGTGTTAACAGAACCCGATACGACCTGTGACCCGAGCGGTGTGTTCGCTTATTGCGCCGCGTAGGAGCAGCTCACACACGTTCAGTTGAACCCGCACGTTCAGATTACCGAGCGTGCACACACTCGACGTGCTCAGCACACACACACACACACACATACACACAGTATTGCAATTTGCAATTACAGTGCACACACTGAGCACTGAGCGAAAGGATCCAAACCAGAATTCGCCTCGGAACGATCCTATCGTCGGCACGCTCATTTTTGCCCTCGACTCGGTTTATTGCGTTTAGAGATGGTTCGCTACGTGTGAAGTATTTATGAAAGCATTTCGAAAACGGCAAAAATCCCCGTGAAGTATCCGCTATTGATGGTCAGCTGGGAGTGGTTAATCCTCGTTACTTGTGTAACGCTGATTCGACGCGAATAAATTCGAGCGCTTTCCTCCCCGGCGAAAATCGAAGCACAATTCATCCACTCGGAATCCGGCACAGATTAGATTACGCATCCATCCCGGCTTTTTATCCTTACGCCACCCACTGAGTACAAAACGCCTGGCATGTTCGACACCGCGTTATTGCCTCCACGAAAGGCCCTCGACATAATACCGACGGATGCAAAAATTACAAACGGTCTTTTAGATGTAAATGAGGAAATTTCGTTTGCACGAGCCATGGGAGAGCGACGTGGGTGCAAACAAACTAAGTGCTAAATGCCCACCTAGGCGGATTTGTTTTTTGCTGCTTTTATAAAATAGAAAAACAGAAAATTTTAAATCGATTTTCAATTGCTTGTGCATCCACTGATTTGCATACTAAATGTACATACACTCATCAAAAATTAGTATTCAATACCTGGAACAAAATCAGCAATAGCTAGTTATATCGCCAAAGAACACGAAGGTAAATTTTGTCCTATACGCAATCTGTATGCTTTTCCGTTCGAATTATAGCAACAATTAAAGGCACGTGATTTTTTTATTACATTAACCACATATTGTCGAACATTTATTTCAAAGAAAATTTTTGAAATCCGTTATAGGTTCATCCAATAAAAATATAAGTAAGCGAAGGCAAATTTGACACTATGAATTTACACATAAACGTTCAACAAAAAATACGTAAGCGAAAACAAATTATACACCATGAATTTATGCATAATATTTCCACAATAAGTTATGCTGTATTTTCATTATTTCAGCAGAAATCGGCATACGAAAACTTCTTAATAATACTAACAATGGCAATACAAAATTATCATGGTAACATTAAATATGAACTCAATTCCTATTATTGCATTAAAACGTGAATTCATTTATTTTCCTATAAAAAACTGTGCGTCAGTTAAATACTTTGATTTAACAAATCGATATTTAAACACAATCTGTATTATTGTTTAATTCATTTTTACTGTATTAAGTAATATAAATAATAATATACGAAGTACTTGATCAATAATACGCAACTTTAATACAAGAGGCAATTAGCTTTAGGTTTACAGAGTCATAACGAGAATTGACGTTATGTTACAGTGTCAAAACGGGAATTGACGTCATGATACAGAGTCAGGACGGGAATTGGGGAAATAAAAATAATGTTCCACTATTTATAATAAATAAATGCTAAATTAGCAAAAGGAATAGTAACATATGAATCATTAGATATGAAATGTGGTGCAATATTATATTATGAAACTAATTGTTTACTAGCATATAACTTCCCGATTCTTAGAATGAACTTTATATTTTTTTGGAAATTTAAAGTTATGCAAAGGCAATATTGGCAGTTTTGTATGCTGGTTCAGATTATGCAGATTATGTTGAAAATGTTTCAATAGTCCGAGCAGTTTAGAAATTATTCAAAAAGAACTAAAAATCGCGATTTTCTAATAAATCCAATGTTTTCATAATTATTAGATGCGGAAATAAGTTTAAAATAAAAGATACTTGATTCGATCGCACAAACTTAAGAATCAAGTCAAAACTAAAGTCAAGATGGAGCTTTCCGATATACTAATAGCAACTTTCTTATTTTAAATATGGCGACCAATATTTGATTTATACACGTCTAAATCGACTTTTTTTCTCTCTTTTCGACGATGTTTAACAACCCAAGTCAAAATAAAACATAGGAAATATCAATTGTTCCAATTTTTATTTTTATTCTATAAACTATTATTAAAACCAATGTAAAATTAAATAAAAAAAACTAATACAACTAAATAGTAAAATAACGATAAACTATAAAAATGCTCAAAATTCTTAAAGTTTGTGCGATTGAACCAAGTAGCTTTTATTTTAAAAGTTTTTCCGCATTTTTATTAATTATCAATATATTAGAGTTTTTAGAAAATCGCTATTTTTAGTTTCGTTAGAATAACTTCTAAACTGCCCGGACTTGTGAAAATGTTCCAACATAATCTGAACCAGCATATCCTGCAACCACCTGCACAATATTGTCCATTTAACCAAATCTCAAGCTTTAAGAATAAGAAAGATACCCATCCAATCATACTCTATTTAGGATGTCCTGTATATAGTACATAAACTTATAATTAAGCAATACAATAAAATGGTAATTTTGAAGTGGAATTTGCAATATTATTTCTCTCTCTCTCTCTCTCTCTCTCTATATATATATATATGTTTTTGTAATTTGTTCTCTGTTTTAGTAGAGAACCGGGTATTCGGCCAGGGTCAATAAAAACACAATATTTGTTTTACACTTCCAAGCTTTCGGACATGTGGTTGTGTCCTTCGTCAGGGATGTTAAATTAATTTGTGTTGTATATGATGAGTGTCATTAATCTTTTCATGACAGAAAAAAAAAATTATAATTAAATTTTATAATTTTATATATATATATATATATATATTCGTTTATATCGGGTGTACATTTCAAAATTAGCCAGTCAAGTTAACTTGATTTACAAAAAAAAACACACATTGTGGTGCAATATTATATTATTAAACTAATTCGATTTATAGTCATATTATATACATTATATTATTTCCTGTTTTTTGATATTTCTGTTATGTACTTTATGTGTGTTTATCTACTGTTTTATGTTAAAACAGTTTTCGTATGTTACTATATTAGTGTTTCCAGATGTCAAAACTGTGATATTTTTCTTCACTAACATACTAACATACTAACAAACTATGTACCTACTTTGACTTGTGTATGCTGTATAGTTCTAAACACAATAAATATTATTATTATTATTATTATTGTTTGCTAGCATATAACGTGTGTGAACCTTTACAATCTATTTACAATAGCAATTGAGTTGATATACCATTCCGATAATCTTCTGGTAATTCGCAGATGCAAGATATATTTACTACTTGGTCTTTGCTGCAGTTAATCGCTTTTTGCATTGATTCCAACTAGAGGATTTTCTTATTCTGCGTTTTCTGATTGCGGATATTAAAAATAGCGATTTATTAGTGAGTGTGCCAAAGTGCATCGAGACCCCCAGTGATTTCGGATTCCAAACTTCCAGAAGATGAAAGACATGGTTCGAATTTGTGTCGTACTAATGACTTGAGATTCTAGAAGAAACGATGTATTCAGGTAAGTATAAATTTACTGTCCAAAACACGATGATGTCAATCAATTCGTTCTCGATCTGGAATTTCGTCGAGATAGCTAAAACCCCCAAAAAACCCTAAAAATTTCGCTAATTTTAAATCATCATACCTTTATTAACCTTGGGGTAGTTTTACTCGTAGTGTCCTGAGTCGAATTAGACTAATAGCAACAATATTGGACCAATAGTTCTGAAAATTGGAATTTTATTTTTTTTACTAGTTTTTTACTACAGTTTTTTACTATTATTTTTCAATATATATATATATATATATATATATATATATAAATTTATATAATAATATAAATTTATATAATAATATAAATAAAACACAATTGGTATGAGTTTCCCAAAATATTTACATACGACAACTGATGAAAATCAGTTTTCATCTGCCTGATGAATGCGCGGGTAGGCATAACTGCATTTTATACCGTATCCTGACAATATTTTCACCAATCCAGAAGAATATTGTAAAATAACATGCCTTTCTTACTTCGAAATATTTGGATGCAAATATTACTAATCGAGTTTGCATTTTAAAATACAAACGAGTTAGAATTGAGCATAATGGGTATATAAATCTCCCACTATAAATAATTCAATGATATTCTGGGTCAATGTAATTTCGTAAATAAAATTGTTCAGCGCTCCAATATTCAAGCAATATCAGCATTTCGAACCGAATCAGAATCAATCGTATGAATGAATGTACGTATGCATAGATGCGGGTAGAAGTAGAATTGGACTTGAGAAAACTAAACCGTAATCCGATTTATTTAAATAATATTACCTTATAAAGTTCTGACGGATCATGTGGCTGAGATTAATAGTAGACACAAATGTTATTAATATCATGCGATGATGACATGGGATAACTTATCTGCACAATTTGAATATGGATTATTGCATGAATTCATTTATGTGATTTGTTGCTACCCACAAGGTGGCGTTGAAATTCATTGTTAGCCACAAATAGTAACGAATTTCTATGCAGTGATGCTATATTCATAGTATTGAAGGAACTTCTCAGAAAAAATTGAGGATACCTTGGTACATGAAGTCGCTAATTTCACTTTGTAATTCCAATATTGATTATTAACGATAAAGAAATTCACCAAGTAAAGTCAAACAGTTAAAGTCAGAAAATATAAATAAATATTCAATAATTATTAAATTAAACCTGTGCAAAATTTTGAATAAAGTAAATTAAATAAATAACGTCCAATTTGAATGATAAAACTATATTTTATTTACCTGTCGTTTGCATAATCTTTTAATATGAATAAATCTCATTGAATTCATATACCTATGTTTTACTTACTAACAAAAATTACTTGTAAGTAATACAAGTAGTATGACTTACTACTAAATTACTAATTAATCTCACTTAAATTTGAGATTTTTGGAGTGCCCAAAAATGATTTTTTCTACTTACTTAATAGAAAGTAGAAACTTTCGTCCCTCATACGAGGCAGGAAAGTTCTACTTTTCCTCCAAACGCCCAAACGCAAACGACTTTGCCGGCAGTGCAATAATTAAATATCTTGGAATTAGTATACTCGCGGTTGGGTTCGTCGCCTGACCTAGCAATACTGGCATAGGGTCTCCAGCGCCATGTTACATAATGGCATGTAGGTTCCGTCAGGACTAAAATTTTTTGAAGGCGCTTCCGGAATATGAAAGCTAGATAGTTCTTTGCCATGTTATTAAAAATTTGGTTATAATATCTTTTGTAATTTCATAGTTATTTATACGTAAACTCAAAACATTGCATTATAAAACATTACTTCAAAATTGATTTCATAATTTAAGAAAATCAAATTTCTCTACTCCCTTAATAGAAAGCAGGCACTTTCGTCCCTCATACGAGGTAAGAAAGTTCTACTTTTTCTTCCACGGGAGGCAAACAACTTTGCCTCCCGTGGATAATACTTAGAATAGAAACATTAAACAGCTGTTATAATAGTGTATGGTTTTCTTTTATTTATAGCGCTGAGGGTTACATGAACCGAGGCTGTAATAGTATTCACAACTGTGTGTATATAATATTTTTTCACTACTAGAACTATTACAATAATTTAAATTTTAAAATGCAACAAACATCTGTCATTACATCAATCAAAATTTGACATTGATGTATTCAACGAATATAGTGAAAATGTGGCCAGCTAAGGCCAGCAAATTGTGGTACATATACTTAGCACGCCAGAACTACAAAAGATTCCCCATTTCCTCCCTTAGATTTTGGTGCCCTCCACTTCGCGTCGGGCATCAAATATCCGCGGGAGGAAATTATGTATTTTGCTCCCTTGTAATACAAACAACTCCCTTACTCCCTGTAAGGGATTCCCTTAATTTCTACTGGCTAAATTCTACTCCCTTAATACTTCTTCCGTAATACTTATACTCCCTTAATAGAAAGTGGGTACTTTTCCTCCCACGGGAGGCAAATAACTTTGTCGGCAGTTAAATAATTAAATATCTTGGAATTAGTTTGAGCCCTAACAACTTAATGTTCGGACGGCACCAATTTGTATATATATTTACTGATTGTTGTTCTGTAAATTGTTTATATTTTTGTTTATTCACGAATTAGGAATACTACTTTATTAAGGGAGGCTTTTGGTAAAAAAATATTTGTTTTATATCAACAAGAAATGAAAAGATAGAAAAAAATTATAATATTAACAAATTCTATTGACAACTTAATGTTCGGCCGACTACCGTTTACATTATTAATACGCTGTCACATCACCTTTCGCATTTGTGATCGCTCGTATTCTAGCTGGCATGGTTTCCAGCAAAGTCTTGCAGTAATTTGGCGTGAAAGATCTCCATATTTATGTCAGTTTTGTCTCCAAAGCATGTTCGTTTTGTTGAGAATTGTTCCTCAAGTAACATTTCATGTTGCCACAAGGTCTCAATAATATTTAATTCCGGACTGTTAGAGGGCTAAGACAGAACTTCCATTCCGTGATCTGAAAACCATTTTTTTGTCGTGTTAGCTGTATGACTTGATGCACCATCTTGCTGGAATATGAAATTCCTATCTGGACAGAGTTTATGTACCCTGGTAATAAGAGCATTATTCAGAATTGTCTGATATTTAAGAGCATTCATTTTACCATATATTGTTTCCATTTTTCCCCAAACCGTTTCCAGACATACAACCTTAAATCAACACCCCTTTTGGAAACTTCACAGTCCTTTTTATACAAGCCGCTTTAAAAACTTCCGTTTTATCTCGATAATTATTTTTCTGCAATCATATACAGAGATGTGGAATTTGGATGCATCGCTAAATATGACTTTGGACGAGTCTTCTACTGTCCAAGATAATTTAATCTTAGCCCAATCTATACAATTGTTATTCTGTTTGTTTGTTAACCGATGGTTTTCTTTAGTTTTCAATAAAATAAAATAAAGTGAATTAAACAAAGTATTTAATATTTCATTTATTATGTGCCTTATAAAAACTGAGCTCTGACTTATGGATCCATTGCCAACAATATTCTCGTGAAATATTTGCCCCCGTTTCCCTTAAATAGGGCTCTTCGCTGACTTGACTATTTTCATAAGATGCTTCTTCTTTCTGCCTGCATTTTACTGGGTTAACCGCAGCTTTACCCCAAATTTTGTATCTGGCTCTATCTCCATAGTCCAGGATAATATCTTCTACCGTTGACTTCGCTAAATTCAAATTATCGCCGATGGTCTTCAAGCTTATTCCTTCATCGTAGTGTTTCACAATAAGTGGATGAATTTCGTTTGAGGTAGCTTTACCACGACTCATTTTCATGAACACACATAAAAGAAAGCAGTAAATCGACGCTTCTCACATTAATAACTATCATTTTAACAGTATTAACCCTTATAAATTTTAAAAAAGGAGACGTCCGAACATTAAGTTGCCAGTAAAATTGGTTCAGTATTTCATTTTTTCAAGTGGATGAATTTCGTTTAAGGTAGCTTTACCACGACTCATTTTCATGAACACACATAAAAGAAAGCAGTAAATCGACGCTTATCGCATTAATAACTATCATTTTAACAGTAATCCCAAAAAAATTAAAAAATGGAGATGTCCGAACATTAAATTGCCAGTAAAATTGGTTCAGTATTTCATTTTTTCCTTCTTAAAGAGGTAAATATAGACAAATAATTTTTATTTTTTGGCATAAGTGGTGATTAATAATGCACTTTTATGAGATCATTAATATAATAAGTAAGCAGCAACTTTTAGCAAAATAATCTGTAAGTTATAGTTAAAATGAATATCGTCCGAACTTTAAGTTGTTAGGGCTCCTATATTCGCGATTGGGTTCGTCGCTTGACCTAGCAATACTGGCATAGGGTCTCCAGCGCCATGTTATATAATGGCATGTAATTTCCGTCAGAGTTAACTATCACTAAATCACGAGTCAAATAAATATTCCAAATTATGAGAATTGTATAATACCAAGGTGCGAACCGTTACAATATGTACAATTACTGATTCTGCATTACGTTAATGTTATGATGATAGTTTTAGTTGTTTATTTGAACCAAAAATAATCGTAAATGATATACTATTATTGGTAATTTCATATACTCTTAATAATGTGTTTATAACGTATTGTATTGGTACATAATGTAGTGGCCAAAGTCGTGTAAGTAATTCAGTTCTTCGAAGTTACCACTATTTTATTTATGGCTATGGATACAAAGATGCGATTTTTTGCAGTTACAGATTCAATCATTCAGTATATCTCTCGGCCGGTCCGAAGATATTTACGTCCGTATTAATGTTGCATTTTGTATCTGTGCAGTTTTCGGTGTCACCATCAGTCACCGGGAGGCACTCCGCCTTTTGATAAACCTGAGGTCTTTTTTGCACCCACTCGGCGCAATCGGCGAGTTGTCCATTCCCCTGGTTTATACGTTGCTGATGCAAATCAGGCTTTATTTTTACTCGGAGATGGATGTTCGGTCGTGATGGTTGTCCGATATATTAGTAACTCGTCCGCATATGGTCGTTTCTTCTAATTGCGCGGCAAAAAATGGAATCAATTAGTGTCTTATAAATCCTCACAAATGGGAACGGGTCATTTTTGCGATGATCGTGCGGAGACGGCGTCCTTTCTTGCGCGCACACACACTCGGCATGGGATAACGAGCCTTTCCGCTTGGGTCCCTCAAGGGAAGTCCAAGGGTACTAGCTAGTACTGGAGGAGAGATGCTCACCTGTGTGTTTGTTTTTTCTTCTGGTCATCCAGCTCGCTTTTGGGGGCGATAAGATCGCGTACATGGGGGCCCCTTGTAGCCGCCCATGCCAGATCCGGGTGATAGCAGCGCGAGGGGCCACTGATCTACGAGATCAGCCCTGGTCCTGTTCTTGGCGGACGGACACGGTCCGAATTTGTTATTGAAATCAGATTTGTTACGGGCGCCTTTGTACAGGGGCCCCGTACGCGTCGATAGCATCGGACGATCTGTTGGAGAATTTCGGATTGTCCCGCGGACACGGTAAATTGGTATGAAGATACACAAATACACGGGGCGATCCCATCTCTATTGCTGCGTTTGTTTAAGGTGGATTCGTGTAATCCCACACTGCGTGATTTATGTGTACAGGATTTTAAGACCCTGTAACCGATCTCAATGGCGTTTGAATCCGGCATACTTAAGGATGCGTTTGTAATCCGTAATCCGTTCTGACACATCACTTTCGTCGCGGAAAGTTTGTGCATCGCATTAAAACTGGGCGGAATAACATAAATAGAAATTTAAACCGTCAGGCGAGTGAAAACTGGAATTCTCCATCTCGCGACTGCCGAACGCCATAAATCGTTATTTATTTTAGATATCACAGTAAGGTCTCGTTATTTACATATCGATGTAAGCGTTCGATATTGGTTTGTCCATGTTTAATGCATGCAGCGGCGATACTTTGTAGCAGTAACTAGTTTTATGGGGTGTATAATGTATGGTGCATTGTGTTACGTCCGGCCATGATGCATGATAGCAGTTACTGCGGCCAATTGGTAACGGCGCTGGCAATATTTATCAGGAACAGGGAGGGATTTTTACGCTGCAAGCCCGACGGATTTATCGGGGGCAATAAAATAACCGATCAAAATAATAAATCGCAAAGCGCACCCATGGAATCGAAAATTTCAATTCCACCGCAAATCACGTCTGCACAGCTAAACCATCCCAACCAAAATAGTCCAGCAAGCAATTTCCGATACAGCTACTTCTCGTTAGCTGTAAGATGTTTTTGTTATTAATTGCGCGGGACAATTATGTCATTCCTCCATTTGGCGCAAACTGGCAGTTTCGCCAATTAGCGGCAATGGGGAAATGGCAGGGGGCGAATTTAGCATTGGCCGCACGTAGGCGATTCAATGGGAAATAAAAGCGGACACGCTGAAATCGCCGACGATTGCACACACAATGCTCATCGGCGGTGTAATTAGGTAGTTAAGTACTGCCAAGCGGAGATTACCGTACAGAAATAACTGCGGCTAATTGCCGTAATCGCTCTAAGCATCCAGAGGATTTTATAAGCCTTTCAATAAACGATAGGCAAGCCGCATTCGCGCATTAACACTTGAATTCAAAATTAATAGTGCAACATTCTTAAATGTATTTTAAACAGGACAAAATAGATCGAGTATTTTTACTGGGCTAGACTTGCGAATGACATAAAAAAAATCTGCTCACAGACATAATTTAATAGGCATTCATGCTGCAGAAACATTTATCCGAATTAATTATATTTTTCAATAATTCAACTATTTTTAAACTTTTTGTAAATTCTACAAAAGCCTTAAGAAACCAAAAGCCTCTAATGGTACAATTCCCAATGATATGTGTGATGGACAAACTCAAGTGGCTCAATAGACTCTATAACAAATTCTCGAATGTTGGTAAAATTATGAACAAAATTTAATTTTTTTGCACTATTATATTTTGCGATACAGTAATAGAAAACATAAATAATGTAAATTTATTTTTATTTAATTCCGTTTTGAATAGTTAAATTTTACATGGGACAGAGGGAGTATAAGATACTCCCTCTGTCCCAAAATATGGTAAGCATTTTCCCTTTTTTATTTGTCCCAAATTATTGTATACAATGCTTTTAAAGTTTCTTTTTTTATTTCCGTTTTGAAAAGTCAAATTTTACATCTATTTCTGTCGTTGTGAAACGTTAAATTTTTCACAACTGTCACGCACACAGTTATGTAATGTAGTTATGTAGATATTACATAACTGTAGTTTCCATCAAGCTTCAAACTTTTTGTAATTTACAGCGAATCTATTTCTGGATTTTTCTGGTAGTAAACTACCCATGGCAACATTAGCAGTCTTCAACATCATAAGTTAGTTCTGAATCGCTATTTGAGGATATTTTTTGGCATTATTATTAAATTTGAGAATTATTTTAGTTTATTGACAAATTTGTTTATGCCAGTGCAATATGTTTCAATAGAAATAATAAGTAAAAGGTGATCTGATTCTGTGATGTAGTAGAAACGTTCTTATTCAAATAGTTAAATAATTCTTACGGAATTAAATAAAGTGTTGTACGTAACATGTTATAAAATAATCGATATTTTTTGACTCGTGTAATTTGCAAAACTCGCTTCGCTCGTTTTGGCAAATATTACACTCGTCAAGCAAAATAGCACTTGTCATAACTGGTTACGCAAATAACTATTATATGAAAAAAAAACAGCCCTAAATGCCACGATTGCAATAAATGAAGTGATAAAATTTATCAGTACCAAACTGAATTTTTCGATTCACAATGCGGAAAATTTGGTAGACGAAAAATAAATATATAACTTTTCAGAAACGAGATGACGCAAAAATTAAAACAAATGCGTATGGTGAGAAACTACTCATTTGCCGTGAATAAAAGTGCAGTAGGTACTAAAAAGAGATATATGTGAAATGTTAGCTCAATGAGCAACAACTCAATGATAGACTTATTGAATATTTAAAATATTCCCCACAACTTTGGTTTCAAACGTTTTTCAATATCTTGAACAGTTCCTGAAATATCGCTGAAAAAATGAACTTTCATTTTCCTCTTATACCTTTTTTACTTTTGAAGGAAATTTTACAAAACTTGGCACGCTTACATTTTTCGACGTGAGCTTTCTGATGACAGTACTAAATATTTTTTGCGCCAACTAGATGCCCAAATTTTCATAGTCAACTTTTGATTTTCTTATGGCCACAATGTTGGATTTTAATAGCATTCAAAAGAGCGAAAAATGTCTTCTTATTACACATGGGTAATCTGATATTATTTACTACCAAAAATCAATAATTTAAAAATTTGTTGCAAAAATCAAACTGCTGTGCACTGCTCTAAATATCAAGTTGCCATGGAATAAAAAAATACCATTTTGACATTTCTTCATACAAAAAAAAAAACTTCTGAGTAAATTTATTGTGTATAAAGTGCAAAAGTGCAAAAATGAGATAATATCTTTGATTAGTAAAAATGGCAAGATATTATCCTCAACATGAAACAATTGGCATGTACAATCTCTATAATGTAATATTTTAAATTATATTTCCCTGGCCGAGATTGCAAATCACAAATCATATTGCATTCATTAAATAATCAGATCAAATACCATTCTTGAATTAAAATTTAGGATATATTAAATTAGTGCAATTTTTACTAATCAAAGAAATTATCTCCTTTTTTGCACTTTATACACATTAAAATTACTCAGAAGTTATTTTCTTTGTATGAAGAAATATGAAATTTGTTATTCCATGGCAACTTGATTTTTAGAACAGTCAGTTTCATTTATACAACAAATTTTTAAATTATCGAATTTTGGTAGTAAATAATGTCAGATTACCCATGTGTTATACATGGTTGAAATCGGAATTTTTCCGATTTGGAATGCCATTAAAATCCAATATTGCGGCTATAGAAAATCAAAAGTTGACTATGAAAATTTGGGCATCTAGCTGGCGCAGAAAAATTTGGCACTGTGATCAGAAAACTGACGTCGAAAAATGTAATAGTGTCAAGTTTCGTAAAATTTCCTTCAAAAGTAAAAAAGTTATAAAAGGAAAAGGAAAGTGCACTTTTTCAGGTTTTCAGCGATATTTTAGGAGTCTATTGAAAGGCACAAAACTTTTATTCCATTTGACCAACTCTGTATATATTTCCGTTTAATAGATTACTCAGAAGTTATTTTCTTTGTATGAAAAAATGTGAAATTTGTTATTATACGGCAACTTGATTTTTAGAGCAGTCCACAGCAGTTAGATTTATACAACAATTTTTTTAATTATCGATTTTTGGTAGTAAATAATGTCAGATTACCTATGTTATACATGGTTGAAATCGGATTGTTTTGCTCTTTGGAATGCCATTAAAATCCAATATTGCGACTATAAGAAAATCAAAAGTTGGCTATGAAAATTACACTTTGATGTTTTTTTGGCGACTTTATTTGTCAAAAAAGCCAAATACAAGATTTCAGATTTTTGTCTGGCCAAAATCGCAAAAATTAAAAAAAAAAGTGTCTGGCGAGAAATCTATGCAATTGCCGTGAATAAAAGTGCATTTGTAAAATGAGAAATGTATGAAATATTAGCTCTAATACTGATACTACAACTCAATGATAAACTTATTGATTTATAAGAGGTCGTAATCAAATTTAGCTGTTTCTTTAATTTTGTTTATTTCATTTATGTTACTGCCAGTAAGTACTACAATGAAGAAGAAAGAAAACAATAAAAAATATAATAATAACTGGTATTCAAAATGGATGAAACTATAAAAAATATAAGAATGATTGCTGGTTTTTGGAAAACTAAGGTCGTATCTTATAACCACTGCTTACCTTTAATTAGCAGTTCATTTCTGTGATCCCCTGTGATTTTTGGAAAACTAAGGTCGTATCTTATAACCACTGCTTAACTTTAATTAGAAGCTAATTTCTGTGGGTAGCAATATGTTCGACTTGTATACTGTTAAATTATATGTACATTAATGAACCCCCAATATTGATGAAGCAAATTCCATAAAGACATTTTTTTTCAATAATGGTAAATCGTGGGAATTAGTCATAGCGGCATAAATACGAAGTGTGCGATATATTTCCACACATACAATTCTCAGGTTTATGTGAAAATAGTGACCAACACAATTAACAGGTATTGAAATTTACAAATTAATATTCACTGCCCATCTGCTGCATTTCACTATGAACGCATTAAGCGAAGTGTTTTGCTTAATAAATTTCGCTTGAGCTTCATTATAACCGTGATTCTTGGTGAGCATGTAGGCGATTTCAGCCTTTTAGGAGAAATGAACGTCATGGAAAGTATATAATTTTCAATTGGCAATCTGTATTCTCAATGATTAATTTTCGAGGGCCGTGATTGTAATTACACACGTCAGAAAATGAGGTGTATAAAATAATCTTTGCTTATTTTTTAAAAATAATTAATTCGTTACCATAAATTTCCTGAGATTCACCCCGAGGGCGCAAAAGTCATCACCACCTACCGGCGCACAAAATACCAGTAATTTCGGCAAATTTCTGGCCCGCATCGGAGGCGCGCCAATCATTAATAACTAAACCTCACGCCAAAAATCGACCTTTAATAAGGCAGCCATAAGTGAACTTTCTTTACACACGAAACCCCTGCGCAATCACGCTCGGGACGTGACGCTATCATTAATCATCGTAATTAAATTCCCATTAAAGCGGATTCCTCCCCGCGCATCACCTGCGATAGTGACCGTGGAGCCTTACACCTCGTCAAATCTCTCCGATACGAAATTATCGAATGAGATTACACACGAAAAATAGCCCCACTTTCCATTTTCATGCGCTGTTTATCGCCGTACGAAGATATTTATGATGGATCGTATGCAGATACGGCGGTTAGGTCGCCGCCGATAAGGCTCCGTGTTCGAATACAGAAGTTAAGTGTATTCTATCATTAGGAAGCCGGTTTAATGTATCTGCAGATAACGGGCGGAGGTGTTCACCTACCTGTTAACTTATTAACGGCGATAAACACGCATTAGGGCCCGCCGTTAACACGGGTTATTAATTGTACACGGTTTTGTACGACTAAGACGAAAAAGCGGATACAAAATGATAACAAGAGTGGGAGACCGCGTCAAAACGTTCCATGCACGTGTGTGCATCACCATCACGATAGGATGCATATGCGTGGATTGCACTCTTGTGGGTGCTGGATTAATGAACGGCGATAACAAGGGGATAGGATAATGGCGATAAAACTGTTTTATTTACACGGGGTTTCTTATAAATTCCAAGTGTTTAAAATTTCATACTGTTAGAACCTTTGAACGAAGGCGTTGTAATCAATGTGTGGGAACATAAGATTCATAAGAATTGTGGTATGAATCAACGTACAAAATGCATTTCCGCACAATAATCCTGAGAAAATTTATGTACAATACTACATGTGTGTTATAAATTAATTTGCCGAAATTTTGGCGTTTGGCGCAATACAATATTTAGGGCATTATATGTGACAATACCAAAATTTAGAATCAGAGGAACAACATGTTAATCTCAGTTATAGAACGATAAAATTGAATGGAGATGGATAGACATTACATATTAATCCCTAGTCATTATTCCCTAACGGAATCATCTATACATCAACTTTATACTTAGTATAAGAAATAGCGTCATACAAAAAATTCAGCATGCTACATTCAATTTATTTTCAAAAAACTTCCTCCTAGTTGTATAAGCGTAGTTTCAAATCTTGCAGCATTGGAATTGGTTTTTTTTTTCAACTTATTCCATTGAGATCTATTAAAATTATTGATTTGAAAATAAAAATTGACTGGTAAGCAATATTATACACCTACGAAATCCACTGTCCTTGAGCAAAAAATTACCACTCCAATTAATCGAAATCCTGACGCATTCGCTGTGGAAACTCCGCTATCTGATGTGAGTCCATCGCGTCCAGTGACACAGGGGCAATTTTCCGTGACAGGAAACGTGGGCGCTCGCAGGATTTTTCCGAGTGGTCCTTCAGGTCTGGTTTCAACCGTCCGATGCCGAGGGTTCCGTCGTCTATCAACAAATCAGCTCCGGCCGCATTCACCGTCTGACGTGACGTCGATCGGCGATAAGGGAATCCGAAGAAAATGGCACATGCTGTGTTAAACGCAGTCCCTCAACGTTCAGCCAAGTCGGGGGACGTTTGAAAGGACGCGCTGAGATAGTGCCTCTAACGCGCTACACGTGAGACGATTTCGCGGCGAAGACGCGGAAGAATTTGACGGTGGTGATCGGGTGATGTATGTGCGCTCTGTGCCTTTAAACCAGTACACAGGTGCACTGTGGAAATTGCATTGAATAACAAGAACCAATTTATTGTATATTTATATACACGTGACAATACAACGTGAATTCTGGTAATGATGAAGGCGGTCGAAGCAGGGGCGTAACTAGAAAGGCTCAAACAAAACAAAAAAATTGTTTAAAAGTGATAAAATTTTAAAAGAAATCCAGTCGTTCATGAAATTTCTAAAACAGTTTAATAACTATACTTAATTTATAACATTTTCTGAAAAATTTCGTGTTCGACTCAAAATTTGTATTATATTTTCATGTAAGATCATAAATCATGTTTTAAGCAAATCTCCTGAAATTTAGATGGAAATCTTGTCAATAATTAGAATTTTGTAGAATAAACATTTCCATTTCCGTTTCCAAATGGAATTTTAAGAGTTTGTTATAATAGGTATATAAATTCAAAAATGTAATGAAATAAAAAGCATTATAAAATTGGTTGAATTGCTAACCCATATTCGATAACATTGTTGAAATCAGTCTTTCGCAAAGCATTCGCAAAGCAAAGAAAATAAAAGAGTTTGATTTTTATCAACCAGATGAATGATTATAAAGTAACAGCTTGCGAAAACATGTTTGTAGTAAATATTGGAAATGTTTCAATATATTGACAAAAACATGAGAATTCGAAATTTTAAATTATTAGAACGATTTGAACCCATGGCTATAACTAAAACTTATTTAGTAATTGTTTTTAATGTGTTTTGCATTAGCTTTAGTATAATTAATATCCATGAACTTACTGCAAATTTTTCACTGCAAATATAATCTATAAACATTTTAAATTGCCTGGAATTTTTTTTTTTGTGGATATGGAAAATTATTTCCAATTACATTAAGATTCTATACACTAAGTTTGGCGAGAAAATTGTAGATATACTCTGTTAATTTTTTATTTAAGAAGGATGTGGTTTCATTTTATAAAGTTTTACACATAAACACCAACAAAAATGATCTGACAGCGATTGATATGTGAAAATAATTATATTATTAACTATTAATTACTAATCGTTAATTAATTAGATTTATGCCTTAAGTACACCAATCATTAACTATATTTTATATTATAATTTAACTGATTTGCTTTTGTAAAATAAATACAGAAAATAAATTCTGTACTCAATAGATACTCAATTTTTCTTCTAATATTTTCTTTCTAATATATAAATAAAACACAATTGACATGAAACTAAATATTTTGTGAGACTCACACCAATTATGTACTATTTATACAGGGTGGTCACTTTTACGATGCCTACCATTAGGATCTATTAAACGGAAATGTATACAGAGTTGGTCAAATGGGATAGATAAATGGGTTTCTCAATTTTGTGCCTTTCAATATATTGAAACGATATCTAAATAAAAATAAATTTTACGAAACTTGGCACTCTTACATTTTTCGATGTGAGCTTTCTGATGACAGTGCCAAACTAGATTCCCTAATTTTCGTAGACAACTTTTGATTTTCTTATGGCCGCAATATTGGATTATAATAGCATTCAAAAGAGCGAAAATTTCTGATTTCAACCATGTATAACACATGGGTAATCTGACATTATTTACCACCAAAAATCGATATTTAAAAAAAACGGAAATTTTCCTTCAAACGTAAAAAAGTTATAAAAGGAAAGGGAAAGGCACTTTTTCGGTTTTTCAGCGATATTTCATGAACTATGCAAGATATCGTTTTCAGATTTGTTTCAGAATATTAAGAGGCATGAAAATACGAAACTTTTCTCCCATTCTAATCCTAAGATCCTAATGGTGGGCGTCTTAAAAGTGACCACAGTGTATATTAAGTATTTCTATGCAAAATTATAAATACGTTGCATATTTTATTAGTAAAATGAATTTTTACAAAACTTATTATTTTAGAAGTACTATTTCATATATTTTATCACAAAAAAAACATTTTTACATTTTCCTGATCTATTTTTTGTATTTGGAAATATTATAAAGGAACTTTTCTACGATTTGTAGACTTGGAAAAATGAAATATTTCAAATTGAAAAATAATGGCAATTTAGATGACACAAATTTAATGAAACTGCAATAAAAATTGGAAAGCCATCCACGAATCTTGTAATTTTATGTAAATAGTTTATTGCTCGCAATAAATTCGTCACATATGCAATTTTATGCAATATTTTTATATTTTTTCATTTAAATATGCCATGCTAATGAAATGATATAATACACTAAAAGAAATAATGTTAATTTATGAAGATGAACAAGATATGTGAACAAAACCTTTAAATTTTCTCCCCTGACTTCGTATTTTTAAGCAAAGGACGTTTGTCTGGGTACATGTGATTACTTCAAAAAAACAATACTTCAACTACATCACTTAAACCAGCGATTACACTAACTGCAATTTCTTCAACTCAAAAATACTTCAACGCAGAATTACTTCAACTCGAAAATATTTCAACTAGAGAATACTTCAACTCGAGATTACTTCGACTAGGAATTATTTCAACTTGTAATGACCTAACCAAACCAAACCTAACCTAACCTAACCTAACCTAACGTAATCTAATCTAACCTAACCTGATTTACGGCGAAGTCATTTCCAGTTGAAGTAATTTCGAGTTAAAATAATTAGCAGTTGAAGTATTTCCGAGTTGAAGTATTTTCTTATTGAAGTATTTCGGCGTTGTAGTATTTTCTTGTTGAAGTAATTGCTAGTTGAAGAAGTTTAGTTGAAGTAATTGTAGTTGAAGTAGTGGTGTTTGAAGTACTTACGTGCTCTAGATATTTTTAATGTAAGCCTCCCTTAATATTCTATACTAGTAGTAATCATTTGAAGTATTCACATATGTAATAACTTAAATCCGAAAAATAATAATTTCGATAATAATATATAACTTTGGTAATTAGTACGAACCATAATACGATCTACTGGAATTGAATTTTATTAAATCATCATTATCATCAAAAGTTGATTATATAGCATATCACATATTGATGCTTATTGAATGTATTTCATTATTATTTACTCAATTTTTGTAAAAATAAAAATAAAATATTCCATATTCCAAATAATATATAAATTTTGAGACCATCCCAGTTGATCAAAACAATTTTTGAAAAATATCTGTCCGTCTGTGAGTGGATGGGTGAAACTGACAACTTTTTTGTGGTCACGATAAGTCAATAAAGGCTCAACACAATTGAATGAAATTTTGGAATTAAGATTTTTCGGATAAAATCTGTATTTAAAAAGGTTTTGGTAAAAATCTACAACCAGAAGTTTAAACTCCAACTTCTGCTTTTAGATTTTGGCCAAACTCAAGATTTTTATTTATAATCTTATATCTATACATCTATACTTATATCTATATCTATACATCTTATATCTTGTGGGTGATTGAAAAGGTATAGTCCAAACTTGAGGGATGTAGGATGACATACGAAGCCAAAAATGTTAATAAACCTTAACCCCTAAATGTCTTATTTCCAACCATTATCTAGCTGCAGGGGATTTAAAATTTGAAAAAAAAATTATAGAAGTTCAAGACAATCTTAAACTGCATTTATTTGTTGTGAAAATAAAATTTTCGTATAACTCCTCCTTTGCTGAAAAAAGTTCATTAAAATGTATTGTATTAATAATTGTGTAAGGAGAAAGTTATGTGGTGTCCACATCAGATTTCTGTAGCTGAATAGCTACAGCAAGCTGTTTTTTTTAACTTGGACGAGTAAATAAATACTTTGTACAGGACTCTGTAAAGATTTTTAATCATCTGCCAAGCACATACAAGCGAGCTAAGAGCCTTTTATGGCATTCATGAATATTTTTCCTTTAGTGTTCAATAATTGTATATATTTGCTTGTTCTAGTTTTAGTTGAGCGGCTGTTTTTTCTTTGTATTTTATATAATTTGTGTGTCTCAAATATTTTGTTAATTGTAATTGTAATTGTAGTTATTTAATTGTGCGCCTTTTTCATATGCTGTATTACAGTTTTTGATGCAGAAAACATTTCTTTCTTAAAAGATTCCGAAATAAGTAATACTATAACGGAGTATGTGCATGATTGATATTACTTATCAATAATGCAATCGTAATGAATTGAAATAACGTGTTGAAATTGGCAGGTACAATGAAAGCTCCACTCGTAAATCAGGCGCCGGCTAAAATTAGTACCGACGGTGGTGAAAGCGTGCAATTAAGTCGAAAAACTCCGGCTAAATCCAATTTACTCTGAATAAATCACGAACTATCGAGTGTTTACCATTCGGAATAACAGTTATTACGATTGCCCCCATACAATTTCCAATTAGCAGTAATGCAATTATGAAATAGTTGCATTTATTACCTGGGATTCGTGCACGCAGTGGATTTGTAAGTAATCAACGAGGCGGGAAATGGGGGGAAAATCGGCGGACGCTTTCTCCACAAGCCCCGTATCACCTTCAAGGATCGACGGCTGATACCGAGCTGCAAGCGTGGGCTTCGCTAATTTTCTGATTTACCACACAACCGCGACACTATCTTAACTAATGCAATGTTTGCTAATGTTTACTATGTGCTCGTAGTTGCTGTATCAGACGGCCGCATCGCTTTAGAATGTTAAACATTTGCATTTGTTTCGTTGCGCTCAAAGAAACGGATTAATGGACCTGATTAAATTTCGGAATGTAAATGAGCAAAATTGCCACAATTTATACCCGCGAAGGTGATTTACGCAACTAATTACGTAACCAATTAGCAACGCTTTAAACGCACCGTGGAAATTTCAAGCATTTCCAACTCAATCATTTGATCGCTCTCAGGTGACTCGAGCTGCTCACATCCAGGGGATTATTTTATTTCATTTAAATGAATCCGGAGATAAGCAGCGTGTTGTAGATGCGGCCGATAAAAATGCTTGGGTAATTGGCATATTAACAAGTTAATTAGTGGGGTTAAAGATGCGCAATGAATATGTATTAATTAAAAAGTGTGGGATTGTAGGAAAAATAAACGTAATCCCCGTATTAACACTCTTGATTAACCAATTACCATTGATTTCATATCTTCGTGATTACCTATAATTGTGTTACATATATTTTACTAACCATTATTGTTTATTATTTTTAGTTGTAGGTATGTGCAAAATACATTGTGCTGTTGTTGAGTGTCCGCGAGGTACGTATTTAATCCTTGATTAAATCGGGTGCGATCTAAGGTCACGCACCATTACCATTACTTTATCTAATTAAAGCGAACGGCTCGATAAGAAATTTGTTCGTAGACAAGATTTAATTAAGCGCACCGTTACCGTTTATTCGTCTGTCCCGACTTACATATCACTGGTGATAAAATGTCCTTTATGTGCGCTGAAAAATAAAATCGCGCGGTTCGTTCGCGCTGGTTTGTGCCACGGAGCGCTCGTTTAGTGGGATCGCGTCGGGCATTATTTTCGTTTCATGGCGCAATGAATCCGATCCGGACATCTCTATTTAGATGTCAATCTGAAATCGACACGACCTATAAGTTAGTTAACTGCTCTGCGTTTCGGTCGTTAACAACGGAGCCGGACGGGTAAGCCGCGCGCATTTACATCAAATTTCCAGAAAAGCCGGGCTCCACTCTGCGGATGAAAAGCTTTTTGTCGGCGCCGAGGAAGATAAATGGCGAGTTATTAGCCCCCGACTATGCGTTTCCTGCATTGAAATCTTCACCCGCCTAATTGGATGCGGCTTCGTTTAAAGTTGACTGTCTGTGGGGAGAGGAGTTATCATCTCTTTAAATAATATATCACCGCGTGAAATTTTGTAATTAAGGCGTCCGACAAATTCCCCCCACATTGTACAATAACGCGCGCCGCTTGATTTCGTTCTACAATTTATGAAATGTGTTCAGCCTTCACGTATAGACACATAAACTTAGTATGGATAACATGTACAACACTTTGTTTAAAAACATTCACCTTGTACACCCACCAAAATATTCTGTTCGCAAGAAGCTAAACAAAGAACTATTTATCAACATACTTACTTGCAATTCTATAGAAACAACAATAATTAAAAAATCTGCAAAAAAATGTAGTAAAAAGTAAACTTAGAATTCTACCTATAAGTATATTGAATGGTGATAAAATGAAATAATGATAAAAATAAATGATAAGAAGTACATGTTATATTATAAATAAAAAAGTTAACTTGTGATAAAAGTGATATTAACAAATACAATTAATTAGAATTTCTAAAACTATCCTTCAATTTCCTTAATTTAATTAATAATTAATATATAGTAATAATTATTAATATATAATATTTATTAAAACTCAATTAAGAATCACTAGTAATTATAGATATTTTTTAAATTATTCAATATAAATTTATCATATCATAATATTAATTTGTTGTGATATTGTAAGTATCATAAATAAAACACTAAGTGATATTAACAAAGCTAACATGATATATTTATAATTTCCAAGTGCAAAGATAAGATATGATAAGATATCTCAACAAAGTTAATCAAACCACCGAAATAAAAAGAAGAGATAGGCTTGCATGGGTAGATTTCGGAAAGCTGAGTTTTATCCTAAAAAACAAGAAATACCCACAGTACCTAAAAACAAGACTTTTTATTCAGTGCATACTTCCTGTCTTTACATACGGGGACATGTATTGACATTCACAAAGGCCAATATGGAGAAAACTGCTGCAGCTCAGAGAACTATGGAAAGACAGAGGATAGTCGTATGTGATAGTCCATATACAACTATCAGATAGGAAAAGAAACATATGGATCCGAGAAAAACCCAAAGTTAAACATGTAAGAGAGGAAGCTGCAGAGCTAAAATGGAAATTTGCTGGTCACAACATCAGACAAATCGATGAAAGATGGAACAAACTTATTCCACACTGGAGACGATGGGAAAATACGAGAGGACGAGGAAGGCCACAAACGCGTTGGGCACACGACATTAAGAAACATGCAGGAAAGAAATGGACTGAAATAGCAGGTAGTAGAGAGGAATGGAAGCAACCTGGGGAGGCCTATGCCCAAAAATGGACGACAGAGGGCTGAAAAGAAGAAGAAGAAGAAAGATTATTATAGGTATGTAAGATAAGTATTTTGTCAACAATTTACAAAATTAATAATGCAAAACATGGAAGTTTGGAAAAAAAAAAATTCTTAAACTTAAATTGTTAAATAACTTGTTAAATTAATTCGTTAACATAATTCGTTAACTATAATTTTGTTTAACTCCTTGTTTTAGCTCCTTAAAACTTAATTCGCGTTAGCATTATACATATAGATAATACGATACTGATGAATACTCATACGATTAGATTTCTAATGCATTCATAAAATTCCGGAAACTGATTGAATTTTCTGAATCAACTTAAAAATTAGTTTAAAAAATAAAGTAGAAATAATTACCAAAAAAATCCAAATTGCTCTAATTGCATATTCTGAAAATTAATACAAAATTGCTGTAGATGACAATAAATTATAATGACGTTGATAACTATAAAAGCTTCATGATCCATGTCTATGCAAAATAAACTATAAATCAGTTCAAATCCAAAAACTTATCAAAATCCTATAAATAATATCGTATTTTTAAAATGAGTACAAAATTACCAGAGGAATATTAACTATTGTAGCAGTACTATAAAAAATAATAAAAATGTCATACATACTATCGGTATAATTCCAAACAAATTCTATTACAATCCAAAAATAATCAAATAATTTAGACTTCACCTTAATATCATAAAATATTCAAAACTTGAAAATAAATAATTTGGCCAATTTGGCTCATAGTGCTACTAATAATAATAATAATACAAATAACAGAACATTTCGAAAATGTTTATAAAATTTCGGCAACAGGAGGCATTATCCGAAAACATTACAAAATTCTTATAGAAACTATAAAAGTTTGTGGAAAAAGTTAGCAAAAAGTCTTCAAAATCTTACAATTAATGGCATGTTTCCAAAAGTCTACAGTACTCTAAATAAGTTATATTAAAAATCTCATGATTTGTCTATCATGTCTATCTAAATTCCGAACATACAAATGAAATACCCAAAAATATGAAATGTCCATTAAGTTCTGCAAACCAATAAAACATTCTGAAAAGATTTAAAATCTGTGGAAATTATATTGAAAAACTGCGGAAAATTGGAAACACTTACAAACTCTAAGATATTAACATACATAAAAAATAAAAATTTACAACACTTTCTCCAAAAAAATCAACTAATTTTGAAAATTGCATGTATATTTTTAAAGATTCCAAATATTTAGCCTAGTCACCAAAAAGTTCGAAAAAGTGGAAAAGATTGAAAATATTGAATACAAATACAGAAAAAATAAAAGTTTATAAATGTGGTAGCTTATGTAATAATATAATACTTCTATAATAATAATAATGATGATGATAATAGTATTTGGAAACTGATGTGATTTGTGATCAGACTTTGTCAATTTTCCCAACTTTGTAATAAGTTAATAGTAGTTAAGTAATAAGTAACTAAATAAAAACTACAAAAAAAAAACTGTGCTGAATCTATAATTATTGAGTTAATATTACTATTATAGTTAACTGAAGAATAGTGCTCGAAAAGCACTATATTACAATTTTGTAATAAGTTAATAGTAGTTACGTAATAAACAACTAAATGAAAACTACAAATAAAAACTGTGCTAAAACAATAATTAATGAGTTAATATTACTATTATAGTGACAACTGTGATATCTGAAAAGTGCTCGAAAAATTAAAAATCTGTTAATAATACCAAGAGACAAATGAAATTCTTATACAAAAATTTGTGTCCGCACATATTCCAAAACTATTTTAACCATTTTAAACTATAAAAAAATTGGAAAATTGCTTTGAAACACTACCCTAAAAGTAAAGTAAATAATCTATTAAAAAAAATATATGATTTTACAAGAAGTAATAAATATTTAAAATATAAGTTTATATTACAAATAAACATATTTATTGGAAATAAACGGTTTACCAAAGTTTTTACTTTTTAAGGGGTAAAATTTTAAATTTTTAGAAAGAGTATTTTTTGTAATTTCAGTGATGTAAGACATAGATATCTCCTGTTTCACGATGTCTTAAATTAATTTTTATTGAAGTAAGTATTAAGTTTTGAAGATATTTTCAACATATTTTACTACTCGTATATTCATACTTTCTAGCGACCCTGTATATTATTGTACAGTAACTTAAATTAATATTTAATTATTGAATTATAAATGAATATTACATCAAATTAAACAAATATATTATTATTATTGTTATTATTACTCGTACGCCATCAAAAAGATAAAAAATGGTCAAAATTTTATATTGAAGCATGTTCTTAAAACGAATACATTTTTTTGATACAATATGCACATTAATATAAAGAATAATGATATGATAATAAAAATGTTACAATGCCTATATAAATTCTAAATAAATATTGCAAACCAGTATTGCAAAATATGGAAACATTTAGAAGAAATAGGTATATTATGATACAGGTGCATAAGAGAGCCTTCAACCTCTCTCGCTGAGTTTAAGAGCACGACGTAAAGCGCTTTTGCCTGCGAAGTTAAATCGTTAATCGATCAAAGTTGTTCAATAAATGAGTTGTTACTAGGCAACTTTAAAACTCGCCGTGATAGAATACCTGCCTTGGACACTCGATAACCAAAGATTTTGATGGTATGTTATAAACTATTATTATTAAAACATTGAACTCTAATAACAAAAAACAATTATTGTTTTCACATATTATAAAATCGTGTGTTCCTAAAAATGAGGCGTTTATTTTAAAAACAACACAAGTCCAAAAATCTACAAATCGAGTTATTAACACTTGGAATTAACTTCCTATTAACTGTAAACATCTCTCAAGACCAATATCTAAGCACTAACAAACCCGTTTTCTCGAGAAACAATACAAGTCGCGTGTGGGCAATTTTTTTTTTTTTTGTTACATTCCAATGTTTCTCCCATTTTTTCTCTTGATTCACAGTTGTTATTTAAAATCATTTTTATTTTTAAATAAGCTAAAATAAATACAACAGAATAGACTGATTTATTTTCCCAGTACTTTGAGGATTACTTCCACTGTGTAACTTTTTTAGATTTCTCACAAAACTGATTTTTGGACATGTGCACTTTTAAAATAAGCGCCTCAAATGATTATAGATACCCACTATAATCATATTTCCAGCAAGCTCAACTTTTTCAAAAATTGAAAAAGTTCATTAATAAAAATAATGTTTAGAGGCGTAGACAAAAGTTTTTGTCGATTTTATGTCAAACATATTTTACATTTTATACCTAAGATGGAATATTTTATATTAGTTCTAATTATTTTCTTCGCAGATTTGAACCATACTCAAATTTTCTTAAAAGTCTTCTTAATGTGGTATAGAGGTGAGGTAAAATATTTGTTGTAGAATAATTGATATCTACTACAAACGATTTCTATTTTATTAAATAGATAATGAATTTAAAAAACAGGTTGAAAAGTAGTTTTTAATATATGTATTTTTTTAATTTAATAACAAAGTAGTTTTCCAATCACAAAATCAATTATCGTGTGTAAATACAAAACCACTGCGACGTACAATTTCATAAAAGAAACCTTTCTGGCGATTTTAGTAAATAAAAATACAAATTTGACACATATTACAAAACCATTGAAGTATTATAATATCATTTTCCAATAAGCTCTCAGGGGCTATGATACATGGAACTTTTGGCTTTTATGGCTTCTATCCATTGTAGAAACAATAATCAATTTTCAAAATTTATTGATTTTTACCAAACTTTTGGTTCAATATTTATGAATATTGAACCAAATATTAATCTAATTTAATGTTTTAGTCATTAAATCTTACATTATAAGAGGTTTTGTGCTTGAAGATAGTTAATTTCTGCATCTTTTGAGTCTAATTTACTCTTTTTGTTTCAATTCTTATAAATATTTTGAATTCCATTCCACATTTTGAAAAACATATATTATATTTGAAAAAATATTTAAATCTAAATTGAATATGATTTTCTTTTGTAAATATTTCAAAAACTGTCAAATCTATGGAAAAAAACATAAGTGCAAAAGTGTTTTAAACAAAATTTTCAACAAATTATGTTTTAAACTAAAACTGGGGTGCAAAGTTAGTTCGCCTCCTCGTGGTGCACCCTGGGTAATGCTAAATGAACTAACACATACTTGCAGAGAGATAATCTTAGAATCTGACTGAAGACACATTCTGTAAGATGGATAAATCCAATGGGATGCTACAAATAAGAAATGCAACCATCTTGATATCGAAGCTATGGAATGTCTATGGAACTATAACTATGGAAATGCGTCTCATATGATGCGTTGTAACGATGGATTGCAACACCTTTCTACTGGACAACGCCGATGACTATGAAATTCACCTCTTGCAATGCATTTTGATGTAATTATGCCATACGCTAAATAAATAAGCAACATCGATAGTTTTCAATGAAAAAAAGTTGCTGGCATTAACTTGTCTTTCTGATCAACGTATGATTGACAAATGTTGTTATGTTTCTGCAAAAAATGGCAAATATGTAATGATTTCACGTCTCCATGTTTTATTATTGTTGATCATAAACGTTCGCCGTAAGAAGTGATCATAAAATATACTTGCGACCGTTGTTATTAATTATAAACGATTAAGCTTCATGCGTACATTTAAATTTTAGTTGCTCCTATTAGCCCAAACTAAATTTAATTCACCGCCGCAATTTCGCGCGCGTCCAATAAATAACCGTTCCGGCGCACCGGCAATAAAAGGAAAACCGCGTGAAATACCGAGGTGCACGCTCTCTCCCCCCGACAAGCGTAAATCATCCGCGAGGAAATTTATCGGTGCGAATTCCCGAAAATGGCCGGCCCTCGCCTAATTAATTAGGCACAGCCGGACGTGATGCATATTATTTCGCGGCGGGTGAATTATCGCGCCGCCAAATTAGCTGCTCTTCGGTTTTAACACGCCGGGGGACGGCCGGCGCCGCGGAACCAACCGCCCGCGGGGGCAGCAGCGAAAATATTAACGAGCGTTAAATTTTAAGTACATAATTAATAAATCTTGTGGTGTGGATGAAATATTGTTGTTTTTTTCCGCCACGAAGATGGCGAACATTGAGAAAATCGGGAGATAAATCAGTTGAGGTTGTGCAAAGGGTATCACATTAACTTATACATCTATTGCCATATATAAGTTATTAGCCCTGATAGCAGTAATTGCTGCTCAGTAATTGATAACAAAGTAACAAACAACGCTCCATGAGTATGAGTTAAGACCGAATAGTTTATTTTTACTTTCTCCATAAAGTATTTTTTTCGTGAATATTTACGCAGATTTCTAAATTTAGATCTAGTTCTAGAATTTTAGATTTTAACGATTAAAAGTCCCCAGGTCCATTATGAGCACTTTCAAAAAATAAGCATCACTTTTTGTGCACATAGTACAAACATAGATAAGTAAGAAATGTTTCAAGGTATTGAACCATATTTTGAAATTAAGATTTGCAAAACAAAATCTAGATTTGAATAGAGCTTTCAAAAATAGTATTGCTTTATAATGCTTATTCTTCTTTATATTGCTTTGCACATTTTCATCAGATTTTATGGTCGGTCTTCTATGGATATGAATGATTCAATGGATATACGTGTTGCACACATTATTTTTCTGCTCAATGTATATACAATTTGCTTTATTTCATTATGTGTGATACGATAACAAAATATTATAAAATGCACAGTAAGAGTAAACGAGCCATTTCTTACAAAGAACAACAAAACCTCCAAAAACACTTTAATACATAAACGTCCACTTTATGTATTGCCCACTCCATTAAAAAAACATTTAGATTTTTAAAGCGGCTAGCGGCCGGCGAGCTGCCGCCCACGCCGGACAATTTTTCACTGCCCTCTCACATCTGGAGAGATCTCGGTGCTGATGAACGGGTGGAGACGGCGTCCAGACGTCCGCTCTGCACCATGGTGGGTGGTGAGTTATGGGGAGCGGCCGCAATAACGAGAACAGGGCTACCGCCCGATGAATAAGTGGACGGCGGCCCCGTGTCCAGTGGTGGCGAGTTGCTGCCACCATTAATGCCGCATTCGGTGCCAATTATACACCGCCGCATAAATCCCACGTTATGGATAAGAGGCGATTTATAAACGGCCCTCGACGGCTCGTTATACATATAAAGATCTCTGGAGAGAATTTCTGCCACTTGCAACCGAAGGGGGTTCATAAAACAATTGCAAACGAGGATCGTATAACAGGATAAAACGTCTTAATGATGTTTTATACTCTGGCGTAAATCAGAGCTTGCATACAAAAACTTTCGGCTCAATTATTCATGCCATGGTCATTCTATACAAAATTTATTATTTATATGTTAAGATACATAATATAATATAATATGAAATATAATATCATATACCAATACAACAAATACATATTTGTGTAATGTAGTTACATAATTTTAAAAATACTCCAAAACATCATTTCTTTGGTGTTTTCGCCTTTACAATTATTGTTAAGTAAAGAAGAAAGCAAGATTTTCGCTGAAAATTTTCATGCCCGGTGTTCGAGTGATCTTCTTCAAGTGCCATCTCCGTTTCGAAGGCTTCGAAGGACAATCATCAGGACTCCTCGTACTCTTGAAACAGCCGCTCTGAATAGTTGGTTTGTTGTATAGATGAACCATGCTTTAATATTTCTCATCCAAGAGTGTCTTCTTCTCCATATGGTTATTTTTCCTTTGATCTTTCCTTGCACTTTCACTGATATAGGAACTTAATTTTATTTAAAAAAAACTATAGTGTACACGATAATTTGGTGTCCAAAGTGTAAGTTACGATATCAACCATTAATCATATTTATAATGGAAACGAAATGTTGAACTTGCTAATAAAGGTCCCAATTTGGATAACTTTACAAAAATAGTTCAATGTTGGTATGTCATTTATAGCAGGTGTGTTCCTCGGAGCAAGAATGGAGCGACATGTTCAAGACTAATAGCAATATGTGGCAAGCATACATCTATAATCACTTATTAATATTTTAGCAGATTGCTGGTATAAAGGGACACAAGGATTGAGGATGCACATATTTGCAATCAGAAAACCCTTAAAGGATCGGTTGCTAAGTGGTTTGCATGAATACTTTCGAAGATAATTCAGTGAAAGCAATAAATCGTATCTACATTTTTAAAATACCTTATCCTGAATTCTGTTTTGTCTCCTTTCGGTAAAACCTTTTCGTTGTTAATCGGTTATTAATAGAATAATCAAAATATTGAAAATATTTCATATTTCAAATCAGTGATAAGTTCAGTGCAACGACTTCAAAATAGAGTCCTGAAAACGCTGTTTGGACTACCCTACAGATGCCATACCAATAAACTTTACAGTGTACTGAATGTGACGAAAATTATATGGAAAAATAATACTAACACAGATAATAAGACAGAATTTCTTCGAAGGACAAAAAATAAACCATGAACAAACAACTAGACAGAAAACTAACAAAAACGTGCACACCTCGTTCTCAAATACGTCTATAGGACAACAAAGTTATAAATTTGCAGCTGGCAGACTATATAACTTGATGGCAAGCAATTGAAAAACCGCAAACGCGAGTAAATTTATAAAAAATGGGGTAGTTAGTTGGCTACAATATATGGACACAACAATTATAGAACAGTTAATAGATAATATTCAGTGAAAGTCAAACAAATTGTAATTTTGTATTCCTGTAATTTCGAATTTTGTAATTTTTGTAAATTGTAAAGTGTAAAGTTTTTGATTTTAATCTGGATTGCATATTTTAAGGTTTAGGTACAGAATAGGCAATTATATTGTATAGGATAATACAGTTAATATAAAAGTACACAGACAAACCCATGGCTTTTGTGGAAAATGTTACTTCGTAAGCATTTTTGATAATAAATTATTATTATTATTATTATTCAGTATTACTGCGTCGATCAAGATTATGGTTCACTAAGATATTTATTATATATTACTGAGCAGATTCCATGAAGAAGTGTATGAAGTGATGAATTTAAAAATTCTCAGTATCTGATCATTTAATGAATCTATCGGTACTCGCCCTCGTGGCATGGTGTCCTCATGCTATGGCACCCTCATGTTAAGGTACCCTCATGGTATTACGCCTTCGTGGTAAGGCTCACTGGGGCTTGTGTCCCTTTTGCCCCTGCCTTGTCACTATCCTGTTTGCAATAATTCTACATTAGTACTTATTTGAAAACCTTATAACGTTTTTGATTACTGAATTTAGGCTTGGACTATTGATCCAAGCCGTTCTAGGACGTTCTACTCCCCATCTCAGGTCAAGGATAACATTGTTATTAAATGATGTTGAATAGAACCCATAATCGCAGGAATCCATGCCATATATGGCATAAGTGAAAACTAATTTGAAACACTTCACATAGCATAGTTACATTAGCACTTATTTGAAAACCTTAAAACGTGTTTGATTACTCAGTTTAGGCTTGGACTTTTGATCTAAGCCATGATTTCTACTCCCCATCTCAGGTCAAGGATAAAATTGTTAAATGAAGTTGAATAGGATCGATAATCGTAGGAATCCATGCCATATATAGCATAAATGAGAACTTATTTGAAACACTTCACATGGCATAGTTTAGGCTTCGACTTTTGATCAACATCATGAGTTCTATTCTCTTCAGGTCATGAATTAAATTGTGATTCTATAAAGTTGAATAACACCAATAATCGCAATCCATGGGTCGCATGAAATAAAAACTTCGAAACACTTCGCTCGAAGTAGTGAGTTTCGGTTTCAACTTATGCATTATTAACACTCTCAACAATCCTGAGTTTGAAATTTTGAAACAACATTCTGTTTTTTTTAAATTTTCGTATCTTTCGAGTTTTTTATTCTGAGACATTCTGTTCTTAACAAAATAGTTTTGAAGTAAAATCTTCAATCAAAACCAAAGAAACTACAAAATAGACGTTAACATGTTTATCAAAATGTAAGGAATCTTCATAGTTTTGGTTAGCTCCTAAGATCGAATAATAGATTTGAAACTAAAATTCATTACTACTACTATTTTATTCCTCCAAAATTTCAATTAATATCAAATAATACTGTTTAAAATATTGCATGTTTTCTTCCTTCTGTCTTCACCTCAAGAGTTGTCGGATTTCTCTCTCCTCCTGGGCTAATGGTATTAAAGGATTTGTCGGTCTTCTTCATTCCTCTTGTTTAGATCTTGTTATTTAAAATGAGGTTTTTATATTTGGTTTAAAAGGTATGATTTTAGTTTTATTATGTGATCGTTCAGGTTGTTATATTTATTTATTGTTATCGTTGTCAAGTTTTGTGTATGTTTTGTTGTTGTAAATTTTTCTGTTCCAGATCTGACTTTCTTCTTGTATTGTGTTGATGGAATTGTTCATTATTTGTTATGTGTTATGTTCGTTTTTGTTAGGTTGTTTTTAATTTTATATATTAATAGTAGATAGTAGATAGTAATAGTAGTTCTATCATATTTCTTACTTTGAGCTCGTTAGTTTTCTAATATAATTCTGCTGTATTTGTTCTTCGGTCCAGTTTGTAGAGAATTTTTAATATTTTGTTTTGTTGTGTCTGTAATTTATTCAGGTTTTTTTCAGTTGTGTTTCCCCATATCCCCATATCCCCATATGTTGCAGAGTTAATTGATTTTTGATGTAAACAGTGCATGATATATTTGTTTCTTTTTCTCTTCCGATACGTAGTTTCTGATTTTCATTTTGGCGGCGATAGTTTTAGAATTTCCTTTTTTAAGCGTTTCTATGTGTTTATCCCATTTCAAAGCGCACAGATTCATACTTTCGTAGAATATCTTTTTTGACTAGTTTCCAAATTTAAAGATATTTCATAGTTTAGCCAAGCTATCCTAGGCAAAAATAATCTTTGTAAATGTAACTAATATATCTTTGTAATAAATAAAATAATAATCGTGACTAAATAGTCACTTATGTATCGCGAGCATAATAAAATTTTAATGACCCGTGACGTGATAATTAAATCGAATGATACTTTGGCTTACTTTTCATTTGTTTTTGCCCTTTTGACAATTGTGTTTTATGATTTGTCAAATAGAATTCCAAGTTAGCAAATGTCAAGAGGGGATACATCAATGTACATTCTTGTCTAGTCACATCATTTCCATTTTTATAAATAATGTATCTGTACCTTGGAAGTAAAGGCCCAATGTCCAGAAGAGATAACAATCGTTTCTCATTACGTCCATGTCCATAGAGGCCAATGTCCACAGAGATATGGAATCTTTGTCCATTTGACAATGTCAATTATGTAAGTTTGGCAGAAATAGCAAATTTTATCTGACAGATTTATTTTTGTTTTTCGTTTTATATGGCATGCTCACAATCATGCGAGTACAAGAAATTAGGTTACAATATCAATTTTATATGGCATTGTCAATATGTTTGTACTAGATTTATGTGAGCATGACTGTACATGCCCTTGTTTTAAATAATTTCCTTCGTATTCCTTCGTAGTTGTCGAATACAAATAATTATGTATAAGTAATTATTTTAAACTTGTTTAATAATTAATTGATTATTAATTAATTTTATGAATATAAGCATTTGATATATCTTTTAATCGAAGAGCGATGACGACACCTTACCATCATGGGGGCTTCTTCTGCTAATAGAACAGATATCGTCTATGCTAGATAATTTGTCACTCTTCACATAAAACCAAAGTACAGCATCTTTCCTATCGGACTGAACAACGGAAATGCAAATGCATCTCTAGGAGCATCCTTATTTGTTGAGGTACAATAGTGAGCTTGATCTTAAAGTCTTTGAAGCCCGTATCTACAGTCCGTACTTGAGAATGAGTTCGACTCAAGTCATATATTTGTTTGAGTATTTTCTATAAGCATGTATGCACTAAATACAATGAAATATACGACTTGAGTCAAACTCAAGCTCAAGTACGAACTCTAGATACGGGCTTGACTAAAGGCTGATTCATATATTTCTTACACTACGCAACGCTACGCTGTGACAATGCTACCGTTATGAGTATTTTCAACGACCATTGAACAATGTTCAAAATGCCCATAGCGACATCATTACCATTGCGTAGCGTTGCTTATTCCAAAGTACCTTATTTCTAAGGGATCATGGGAATAAATTTATGGTGTACGGTTTATTATGGTTTATTTATGGTTTATTAACCATAACCTTTCCACCACCTTTCTAATTGGTCCAATTATACGAGGGGGGAGGTATTTCTGTGTTATGGGAAAAGTGACAAATTATCTGGCATGGACTATAATTTTGAGATGAATGGTGGACATAACTCAAATTTGTAAAATTTTAACCTTTTTCTTTTTACTTCCAAGTTTATATAAATATGACAATTGGCAAAAGGGGAAAAGAAACGAAAAGGCTGTAAGAGACGCTTCTTATTTTTACACTGCATACACTTCATTTGCACCCTTGATATTGATATATCTGGAGCCCTTTGTAAATCCTTTATTGGGAACCACATTCAGCACACATTCAGCACACCAAACAAGGGTACGCTCTGCCCGTCCAAGTGAATGTAGCATGCAAGAATAGTACTTGAAGGGATCTGCATAATACTGACCATGCTAGTGCAGACCTACCTCAGTACTGAATATTGAAGATTTTGAAAACTTATGAATCTTCTTTATAATCCTCGAATTTCAATATTTAATCACAGATATGAAATAATGATTAACATCTTTTTATGATAGTTGTCTACTTCTCCATAGTTTTGGTATAAATTCTTGTTGTGAATGTAGCTTCGTTTCCGGGACATATAATTATACTGTAGATTGTACAATGAAAATAAAGTGATAATAGCGGTAATTTGCAGCGTATAAATCAACGAATTCCTGGTTGTAAGATGGTGTGCAAGATTCTTTAATTTACATGCGAAAGTTCGGCGCAAGGGAGTCCGTTTTATTAATGCCGGTCATTAAGGAATTTAAAGGTACCATAAATTCTCTAAATGCATACATATAAAATTTTATTTCCTTTGATTACGCCAATTCATCACCGGGCAACGTTTACAGACGACACACACGTCGTCGACAGTTAAAATTCGCACGGAACGAGCCTCGGCAGCTCGTCCCGTCCCGACCCATCCCATCCCGTCCCATCCCGTTCGGCCGGTCCTCTTCGTCTCCGGCTACTTTACAAGACGTCGCCGTTGCTTCTGGTAACAGCAACTAGGTAAACCTTTGCTTTTCCCACGGCCATCGAGCGCCCGATCCGAACAATAAGCGCTCGCAACTCACTATTGATCAGCGCTGTCCATTAGTCTGCGATTCTAAACATGTTTTACAGCGCGTACGAGTAATCGTCTTATTTATTTTATTCAAAAAACGCGAGCGAAATAACAACGAGACGCTCGCGGCGGTGTACGAAAAGTATTAATTACACGGCCCCAATTAGCCACGGTGCCGCTGTCGGTGCTAATTAATAATAATAACCATAATAACGTACGCAGATTGCATCTGGCCCATTTCTGTCCCCGTCCTTTTTTTAATATCGAAGTGACCGCGGTTCACCGCACCCACATCCGACGTGCATTTTCAAGATTAAGGGAGATACAAGGAGAGGCTATCCGAATTTTTAAGCCTCATGACTCGTGCCACGTTAATCCGACGAGATTTTGGTGGACGAGATAAGTTGATTAATAACTGCGATTTCGTGGAGGAACTTGATTACAACCTGATGGGTCGTTCTCTCCAAGCTAACATTTATTTAAACTGACATACACTGTCTAGAGATACACGAGTAGTGTAGTTAGTGTTTTATTGTTCTAGCTTTTTTAAGTAGTTTATTGCTCCGCTGCAATTTATATAAATCCTAATTTTTCTTATTAGTTTTGCAGAATTTTGCATTAATATGTAATTTTCGCCAATTTCATTTCAAAATTTAAGGACTGTCATTTAGACTATTTTCCTAATGTATTCTTAATTATCTCTTGTAAGGGTCCGGAAACGTCTTCGGCAGAAACTGCATTTTAATAATTAATTGGCGTACAATAGTTGTACAATAAAATCCTCCCGTTAATTATTTTTTTTAAATTTTTTTAGGTGTGCCGAATACTAATCCTACTACTATAGAATCCGAAACTATAGTTATCCGAATAACTACTATATAAAAAGAGCATCAGGCAAATGTTTTTGTAAAAACAAGATTTTGGTCAAAAATGTGGTGATTTTGGGCTTTAGGGTATTTTGTTTGGGAGAAAATTGATTTTAAAGGAATTACAATGCAGTTCAATAAGAAAATACTGTAAGAGCATGAGTATTTTTTCACCACGTGTAAAGCGATTAAATCCCCAACACCGCTGAAGAAGACTGTTCAAATTTATTTAAGCTTAAACAACAAGTACAAGAATTAATTTGTCTCATCTAAAAATTAAATGAAATAAATATGCATACCATTATCAAAATTCATTTTTGATTTTTTAAGTATTTTTAAGTTCAACCTTATTTTTCTCAAATATGGTGGAATTTTTCGAAGTTCGAATTCGGAATTCGGATCAGCATACTTGAAAATTTAGGACTAAATCGAAAATTGTCAAGGGAGCGAAAACAAGTTATTTTTTGCAGAACTTATTGGAACATTACGAAAACCATAAATTTAACACGAAATTAATAAATATATTGTCATGAATCACTCTTCAGGGGTATTAGTAGGTATAATTATTAATTGAGACAACTCAGAAAAAATAGCGCACAAAGTCCAGTACATAAAAATGTGATGCTTCAATGGGGTAAAAATGAATCCGTGCGTTTAAACTGAAGAGATTTGGATCCCCATCTTTCCAAATCTCTTCAGTTTAAACGCACGGATTCATTTTTAGATAATAAACTGAAAAAAAATATAATTTTTTGAAACAACGAGTTTTTCCCATGTATTTTAAATGGTAAACTTCAATTTATCACTGGCACGTGTTAACATTAATTACTTGGATTGAGATATGGCACAACTTATTATTTATTTTTTGGAACCGAATTGGAGATTAGCGTAAAAAAAATCCCAAACTTTTTTTCGAACCTTCGAACGTTTATCGAGCCCGTGAATGGAAATATTGATATATGATTCAGATAAATTTGGTCATAGTTGCGTATTTTTATGTTGACCAATAATTTGAACAGAAATATAAGTACTCAAAAACTATATTTTCAGTTTGCTCAAAAAGTTGCAAAAAACTCAATTTCTGATTTTATTTTGAATTTTTTCATCGAAAACAAATAAAGTGTGAAATATCTCAACAAAACGTTATATTGTAGTAATGAGTAATTTAAAAATTTTCTTCTGCACTTAAAAAAGAACACAATCGAACATCAACTTTTTTTCCTAATAGACACTTTAGTACCAACGCGAAATTGAAAAATTTACATCTATACCAATACATCGATTAAATATCAATTAATATACAATAAATACAAATAATATACAATATAATATATCAATTTACATCGAGATGGGTCATACCCAAGTTTTCCTGATATCCACTATACAATATGAGGTCAGCCAAGTACCATATAAATTCGTAATTTGAAAAAAAATATATTTACATTTATTTTATCATCTATCTACAGCAGCATTCTCCAAAAATATTCTTATTACATTTCTCTGCATCTCCCTACCTGTATATCTGTATATATACTACGTCTCTTATGGTACCATCAAAACTATCTAGATTGACCAGCAACATAAACTCAATGTAATCTTATCATTTTTGATGAACTGAACCAAAAATATCTTAATCTTCTTCTAAATATAGATTCAATCGGCGACTTTTGCGCAAACCAAATAGATGAGACTTCCGGTCTCCATTTAACTTTACATGGGTGATAATTTTCTTGAATACCATGATCATACTTAATGGTAGTCGTAAAAGTAACCACCGAAAGTATAGTAAATTAAATTTCACGCCTTTTAAACAAATATATCGAATTCAATAATTCAACAATAATTCATAAAAATAAGTTGGTAAACCATTCGACAACTGCAAATCTTCGAGCATTCAATTCTTCAGTTTTGTGAATTGTTTGTTTTATTCTAAGATCAAACAATTTATCTTGATATGGCTTGAATATTAGATTATATTATAATTTAGAGATGTTATTCCATAGGTGGAGGAGTAGTACGGATTATTATTATTATTATTATTATGTAATCTGTAATTCGTTAATATTCTATTTATAGAATATAAATTTTGATAATTGTTTAAAAATCGAATTGAACCAGATACATTTAGGCTCAGTTGTATATTTAAGCGCAGTTTAATTTTGATCGTGGTTTAGTTGTTGTGGACACTTTCAAATTTAATCCCATATTGTACAACTGGGCCTAAATCAAAATGAATGTTTGATTGAACTATTTTATAATAAATGAAACAAATACTTTTCTTTGTTTATATCATACTGTTTATTAAAATTATATATATTTAAAAACTTATTTACTTAAAAACAGTTACAAAAATTACAAATAAGTATATTTCATCTCAAAATTAAATTATACAAATAAACATACTATTTTCAAAGTGCGTTTTTGATTTTTTAAGTTTTTTAAGTTCAACCTGATTTTTCTCAAAAATTGTACCTGGTGGAATTTTTCGAAGTTAGAATGCGGACTAGCATACTTGAAAATTTAGGAATAAATCCATATTTCTGAAGGGAGCGAAAACAAGTTATTTTTTGCAAAACAGTTAAGGGAACATTACGAAAACCATAAGTTTAACACGAAATTAAAAAATATACCAGGAGTTAAATAAAGAGTGTAAACTATTTAAGGGGGTAGTAGTATGAACCAAAATTTAAATTTTGTTTGTTTTAAAAACAAATACTTTTCTTTGTTTATATCATACTGTTTATTAAAATTAGTGACTATAGTTTCGATCACGTTCTGATCATTATTAAACTTAGAGTGAAACATTGACTAATTTATTTATAATATCATATCTAAAACTTGCACATAATAAAATATTTAACGTTAGAACTGCCACATTAGTGAAGTCGCATACTTATTTTTTTGTTATTTTGATGAACAAAATTATTTGTATTAGATGAATGTGTGTTTTCCACTTGGTAAAACGTGGTCAATCAGACGTCTAATTCGGACTAATCAGTCTAATTTGTACTTTTGAGAACAGTTGAGAAACAAAATCTGCAGAGTGTACCTATAAATTCGTGAAACTTTAACCAATTGGACCTTTTTTATATTTCGACATATTTACATTTTGGACAAAATTATATTTTATTAAAAAATGTATATCAAAAGGGGCAAGTACTGAATGACTACTAAATTGTGGATTTTCAATCATCTATTCGAGAATTTGTTTCTTCAATATTTGCCATTTCAAATATACTGAGTTTATTCCTTACTATTAGGATACCCTGTATATAAAATAATTACTGCTTTCGAACGTAATTAGTTAAAATTGTTTAAAAAATTGAATTGAATTTAACTTTCAATTTTTTTTCAACTTACAGCAAATATGCTTCTAGCGTCATGTAATAACAAACTGTTAAAGTCGAGGACTATTTAAGAACCAACATACCTATATCACACCATATTATTCTATACTCTCAAACTCCACTTGTAATCATGGGCACTTTATGGATTTTTCTGCTTTTTTGTTCATAACAAATCGACTATGAACATAATGATTCCTATAAAACTCTAAATAGGAGTTAGGATTAGGTTGGATTAGGATTAAGTTGGACACATGTAAGGTGTTAGCTTACATATGTCCAACTTTTAAAAAAACGCATTATAATGAATCATTCAGATATTACATTTTCTAGCCTGATTTATATCGTATTTTTCTAATTACAGAATATTTAGATTTTGATATGTTATTTACTTCTATTCTAGAATGATTCCTATAAAACTCGAATTACTAAGACCTTTCATCAGTCCAACTTCTCAAAAAAAAACGCATTATAATGAATCATTCAGATATTACATCTTCTAGCCTGGTCTATAACGCACTGTCCTAATTACAGAATATTTAGCTTTTGATATGTTATCTACTTTTATGGTATAATTTTGACGATTATTTCAATATCAACCAGTTCTAGTCTTTTCATCCACTGATATAGTTGTGAATATGTATCTGTTGCCATAAAGATACCCACAAAGAAATTATAAGCGCATTAGGAAGGTGGTTTATAGTTTTTTGTGTGAATGTATATCCGGCGTATAGGTATAAATTACTTAACTTTGGAAACATTAATTTTAGTGGTTAATTTATATTCTTAGCTCGTCATTTAATTTATAAATAGTGCAGGATTATCGATTTCAATCCTACGATTCCAATACCTCTCCTGTATGTGATATCAATCACACAAGAATTGACAATAATTTTGTTTTTTTGCTTCTCATTATCACTCGTGCGATTGCAAAATATATACGTCAAATATTCTTAACAACTTCGGTTTTCTATATTTTTTTGTTGTTTCACCTTTCTCATTCATAAAATAGTCATGCATAATACTGCTCACGGTTTTGAGAGAGAAGTCGATGATGAATGGATGAATAGATGATGGATGGATGGATGGATGGATGAAGGGATGGATAGATGGATGGATGGATGGATAGATGGATGGTTAGATGGATGGACGGATGGATGGATGGACGGATGGATGGACGGACGGATGTATGGATGGATGGATGGATGGATGGATGGATAGATAGATGGATTATTGGTTGTATGGATGAATGGATAGATGGAGACATACGGATGGATGGATGAGTAGATCCCTGTATATAAAAGTCTCTACGATGGGTTCCCGACTGATCCCCCTCTGTCTTCGTTTTGAGTTTATTTAAGTTTCCCGGTGTTTAACTTAACTTAATTCCTTCCCCCGCGCCTATCTACCGCTAAACTCTCGCCTCTCTTGCATGGTGGCCCATTGGGAAATTCCTCCTGCCTTTGTTTACAGCTAACGGATATGAATGCATGGAATTATGGATGGAAGGATGGATGGATGGATAGATGGTTGAATGGATGAATGGATAGATGGATGGATGGATGGATGGGGATGGATGGATGAACGGATTGATGGATGGATGGATGGATGGATGGATGGATGGATGGATGGATGGATGGATGGATGGATAGATGGATGGATGATTTTTTTTATTATGGTTTTAACGTTTTTGATTTTCAAGGAACGATTTTAACACCCTAGCTCCCAAAACTTTCCTGATTGCAAAATACATGACAAATTTGTGTATTTGTTAATGTTCGTATATTTGTATTTGTTTAGTTGGTAGTCAAACTACACGAAAATTTCGCAAACCCAAAGAGTTAAATTGCCAGGCAATATACTTTTCGTAGTAAACGATGCAGACAATTTAAAACCGCTTATGATTAACTTTTGTCAATATTAGCACAATCTTGTTTGTGAATGTTGGTGAGAAGTTCGGTTAATCAATTGTGAGTATTGAGCACGCTGGTTTCTACATAAAATACACATTACGTAGCTTAGCTTCTAGAAAACTACTTTAGTAGCACATGCCGTGTTTGTCGACATACACATATACACTGCTGCTTATGGGAAACGGGTCGCAAGCAAAAGTGCGCCGTTTGCTTAATTGTTGCGGGCAATTAAGCGCGAACACTGAAGAGCCAGTGTGGGATGATTTAATTAGTTGCCGCGAATGTAATTTTGATTGAATTACCGGCGCTGCCAATAAACAGAATTGGCTGCAATTTCATGTTTACTCCGAGCTGTTGCAATTTCGCCTTTTTCCCATTTGCCGGAGAACGCTATTTCGTAATTTATGGTGTCATAAATTTTATGCCGGTGTTAATTCAATATTACCATACACGTTACATCCAACTAGGGATATAAGGTTTGAGATATATTAAATTAATTAATATTAAACTGCGCTTTCAAACGCAACGTTATGGATTTTTAAATCGGAACCGATAATTTTCAAGCGCATTGCTCAGCTCAGCTCATTTCATCATCAAGTTCAGAATCCACAATTCAAATTACTATTACATTAAAAAGTTTGGAACATTTCATAGAAACAATGATAATTGGTCGAGAAGCTTGGCTCAGCAAGGGTTCGAGCGACTGTGCTGAGCGGAAAGTCCCAGGTTCAGACCTGAGAAACAAAATCTGACAATCTTACAATTTTTCCAAAAACAGAGGTTCAACATCTTTAAATAATAAGATAGTTTGCCATCAGTGTAAAAGCAAGAAACAACATATAAATTAAACACAATTAGTGTGATTTACACTAATTGTATTTCAATTTTATATTATCATGGAGTTTCACTATGTATCAGCCTCATCAATCCGATACAAGAAGCAACTACAAAACTCCAATGCATGCGAGGACGTCTTTTGGGGAAATCTTTTGGATAAGCCATTTGGGGAAGTCTTTTGGGGAAATCATTTGGATAAGTCTTTTGGGAAAGTATTTAGGGAAAGTCTCTTGGGAAAGTCTTTTGGGAAAGTCTTTTGGGAAACTCTTTTGGGAAAGTCTTTTGAGAAAGTCTTTTGGGAAAGTCTTTTGGGAAAGTCTTTTGGGAAAGTCTTTTGGGAAAGTCATAAGGGGAACTTTTGTAATAAGACAAGACTTATTTGTGGACTTTTCATTTTAATTTACATAGTGAATAATGATCAACGACGCGAAGAAATAGACGATTAAAGGCGATGATAGTAATTTATTGTCTAGCTTTTTCCATATTTCGGTGTTAATTAGTAATTTGGTGTTAAATTTTAATTGGTCATAAGAGACCTAATTAATATTTACCGTTCAAAAAAGTATAGGTGTTACTTCCAATATAATTATGAGTCATTTAGGCGGTTTTACGGTGGTAATAAAGGTGGTCATTTTATGGCTTCCTAGTAAATAATCCGAAATCGATGTTATACGACACCGGCCGGTCCATGCGCCTGTACGGAAGATGACATAGAGCGGCGGCTTTCCCCGTTTAGGTGTTTTGGTGCTTCTGGTATGAAATTCCGTATTGGCCGAGGCAATGAGAGGTAATAAAAAGAGGCACGCGGCTCGCATCTCGATGACTCCGCCGCAGTTGACGGACGTGGAGAAGGAAGAGGAGATGCAGGTAGACGATCCCGTCATCATCATCCGCCATTGTAAATCATATCACGACGTTTCGCTTTACGGCTGTTTAACCATACGTTTTATGGACATGATTATGCGTATGGGCGACTCCTCGTGTTTCGTCCTTCCGTACGCGATTCTTCGCAGCCCCCCTTTTCGTGAGATCGACCTTCGATGGTATACGAATGGGATACAGAATATGATCTGGACGTAGAGTAGCTTTCCAGAGCAAACAACAAGTACACATTTTTGAGAGATATTGTTTATGAGTATAATACATTCTAATTTGACCTACGAACTAAACTTTCAATCAATCAGTCAAATCACTTGTAAACAACTTATATTTAAGTTCACACTGTTATATCGGAAATCAAAAATCTAACCTAACATATCGTAACATAATCTAACTTACAAATTATTTTTATTCTTCTTCACACTTTTGTACTGGAAGTCCAGAAAGCCGAGTTGTAAAACCTATCCTAAGATAGTCCAACCTACAAACCAAACCTAATTCAACATATCTTAACATAACCTAATCTACAAACAAAATGTCACCTAACCTAACATATCTTAACATAATGTAATATGTAATACACAATCAGTCAACTCACTTGTAACCAAGTTATTTTTAAGTTCACACTACCGAAAGCCCATTCCGAAAGCCCATACAGCCCTGTTCCAAAATCTAACCTACATATCGTACCCTTGCGACAAAAGTGACACAACTCAAAAAACGTGATATTTGAGTTACCACTGGTAAAAGGACTTAACAGTTATTACTCATCACTCATCAAAACCGTATTAACTTAACTTCATCCTCTGACCGTATGGTGGCAGTTGTATCATTTTTCACGTTTCAGATTAAGTATGACCATTCTACTAAAGTGTTGCATCATGAGTTGGAACTCGAACCTTGTAAAGGCAAATCGTGCGTACAGGTATACAAAATTGTATTATTTGAAGTGTCATTTTAGTTGAGAAAATTAAAGTGTTCCTTATGTAACATTTAGTGTTGTGACAGTTTTGTATACAATATCTCATCAATATATTGCTCCAATTTGAATTGTGTCATTTTAGCCGACTAAGGTAAAGCTACTTCTTGATTATTATTTTGAATTGTGACAGTTTTGATGACTAATTTTATTGATAGGTTATTATTTTTAGGTATACATTTTGTATTGTAATGGACCAATCAAGCCGCTCAGCAAAAATTTTAAGATCGAGTTTGACGAAAAAATATGGTGCTAATTATAATGTTATACTAAAATTGAATAATTAATCTCTGCTTACTAAATATAATGCACTTGGAAGCATCAGCTTTATGTGAACCAAATGAAAATTCCGAACAACATAATTTTATGAACTCCACGATTCCTAGCTCTCAGGACAAAGGAGGTAGTAGTCATATTTATACTGTGCTAAATGAAGTCATTGAAGCTCCACCAACAAAACTTAATGTTACTGAAAGTTTTGCATCAGGTTTATATGAATCTTCTGAACCTTATTTGTATGACTCCCACAGTTCCTAGTTCCCAAGCCAAAGAAGGCAGTGTTTACAGAGTACTGAATGAAACTCCACCAACTGAACTCTACGAGTATGTTGCTCAAAGTTTAACCTCAGATTCTGATGAACCTTCTGAACATGTTGAACATAATAATATTACGGACTCCACGAATATTAATTCTCAAGACAAAGAATCCAATAAAGAGGGTAAAGTTTATGCTGTTTCATCTGATGTACCAAATAGCTTTTGTCAAAAAAAAAGGTTTATTATATTTCTTCCATTAACAACAACGAAAGAAATGATTCCGACGTCGACCTGGATTTTAATAATCGAAATTTGAATACCGTTTGTGACAGTATTTTGAATAGTTTATCAGGCAGCCCTAAAGACCTTGTTGAATGTGAAGTCGAAGATCTGGATGAAAACAAAGACAAGAAAAAGAAGTAAAAAAGTTCAATTGATGAGGAACAGTGGCAAACCTTATGTATTAAGATCCTAAAGCAATAAACAATTTTCTACCAGAAAAATGCGTCCTCCTTGCGGAGAAAAATGTAGACTAGGTTGTAGCAAAAAGATTGTGGACTCGGAAAGACTGGCAATTTTTTTTTAATTACTAGAAACTTGCTAACCAGCAACTGCAACAAGAATTTATTACTATAGGCATACAGCGTTATAAAACCCAAATACCGATACTCAAGCACCCAAAATTTTAGAAACTTGAATTCTGCATTCTATTTTCAGGTAAATAATAATCGCATCCGAGTATGTGCATTTTTTTATTCGGACCGTATTATTAAAGAAAAATGATACTGGTTTTGTTGCTTGCGATATGAGAGAAAAACACGGTAAACAGCCTATTGTTGATCCTAAAATCAAAGAAAGTGTCAGAAAATTTATTAACGCTACACCCCGAATAGGGATTACCATTATTTGGGAGCTCAAACGAAACGTGAATATATTGAAGGTGTTAAATTGTAGACCGATTTCTACAGATATTACAAAGAAGACAGAGAGAGACAGGAGTTAACAGTTGCACACTCAGTTAGTCTCATCGCATATTTAACTAAGAGCTCAACATCTCTTTCTACAAACCTAAGAAGGAAGTGAGTCCTATAAAAATGCTTTCAACGAGGAAAAACAAGAGTTAGTTGTTGCTTATAATAATCACCTAAACAAAAATAATTCTCCCGTAAAGAGAAGAACTCTGACAGATACAATCAAAATGGAACGTATGTTGCAGTGTATGACCTTCAAACCGTGATGCCAGTACCAAAAGGGTTGGTTTCATCATTTTACTAAACAAGTAAATTAAACTGTTTCAACCTTACTGTCAGTGACCTACATGCCAAGAATGTAGATTCTTTTTTCTGAACTGAAACAGAAGGTAAAAGGGGTGCTGTCGAAATTAGCAGCTGTTTTCTTTCCTATATAGAATGTTGTCTCAAAAGGTAAACAGACCAAATGAAGTTAACATAATATTTTATTCAGATAATTGTTGTGGCCAACAAAAAAATAAATATTTTCTTGCTACTTACGCGTATGTGTTAAAAAATTTAACGTGCGTAGTATTGAACATAAATTTCTCAATTGCGGGCACTCCAAACATGAAGGAGATAATATCCACAGTGTAATTGGAAATCAGATTAGTAGACATCTGAAATATGGGTCTATTTACATACCTGAACAAATTTCCACTCTAATTCGCAGAGCCAAAAAAAACGGGGCTCCATATCGCGTACACGACCTTACTAATGAGGATTTTTTTATCTCAAGCTCCTACTGGAAGAAAGGGGCAATAAACAAAAGTGAACTGACATGATATTAAAATACTAAAAGTCGAAAAAAACACCCTCTCTCAATTTTTTTTATAAAACGTCTTACGCAGACACCGTATTTAATAAAGTAATTGTAAAGAAATCGAAAAAATCTCAAGAAGATTTCAGTTCTGTGCAGTTAGTTCCGGCATATTCAAAGAAGTTGCCGTTAACTGATGTCTAAAAGAAAACCCTACAATCTCTGTGCGAAAAAGTAGAATTAAAAAACACTATTATGAACTGTTTTACAAGAATATTTTTGGTTTGTGTTAACTTCCTATCTATAAGCCAAGTTTTATTTATAATAGTATGTTTTATAATCTATCTAGTTCTATTTTTGCTAATTTTATTAGGTATTTAATTACTATTTTATGTTGTCACCAAAATTATTCATAATAATTCAATAATAATTCACAATTTTCTGTTTACTAAAGAATAAATTCATGCTTTTTCAATTTATTTCTCACTAACGTTTAACGTTGTTACGTTTGAGTAGTTTGATATAGGTAGGTGTGTAGTTTTAAGTTTTATTATGTCTGTGTAAGTACTTAGTTTACCTAGTTTTACTTTAATAAACATAATATTTAGCAGACATTAATTTAAATTATCTGAAACCTAATTTTGCTGGATTTAAATTCAATATTAGAAACCGTCACAACTCTAAAAAATACTTTCACTATTTACCATGGAAAACGTCATATCACAACCCTGGTTAAAAAAATCATTAAAAGTGTCACAACTCACAACTGTCAAAAAATATTTCATTCTATGTTGGATCAGAAGAAAATATAAAACGTCATAAGTCAAAAGGGCAGTTTTAAAGGGTTGAAAACTACATACATATAACTTTATATTGTTCGTTTACTTTAACATAACATTGGCACAATCAGTTCCTTCTGACTCTTATAAAACATCATCTTAAGTTGGAACTAGTTTTTTGCAATTTCTGTAAAACTTAGTTTTTTGAGTTGTGTCACTTTTGTCGCATGGTGCGATATCTTACCATATCAAATCTAGAAACAAAATCTCACCGAATCTAACATATCCTAGCATAACGTAACCTTTAAACCTTTTGATATTTCATAATTAGGCAGTTGTAATGCGATCTCTAGTAAATGCCAAACAAATATTTTTCTTTTGTTAATTTCCAAGCACCCTGTACACTCGTATATCTGTTTCGGGCCAAGAGGTCGGCCGCCCGTGTGTGAAATCGGCGCGGCGACTGGATAAATCACGCCGGCCGTGCGTACCCTGATGATTTATCGGGCAGGTAATTACCGAAACGTCCTGTCAAATCAGCGGGGATAAATAACGAAAGCGCGCGGACCGCGGGAGAGCCGCGATTCGAGACGCAGGACGAGAGAACGGAAAAAAGGAACGCCGCGGTTCGATCCTCTTTTTCTCAGCGCCGGAGATTAGTGGATTGTAGATTATCTGGACGCGTTTACAACTCATAACTTAACCTCGTGACGTGGTTTCTCATTTTTTGTGCGTTACCGAGGCGGGACGAGTTGATTGATGTGAAAATTAAATCGTAAAGAAAAGCCCACGATTCCAGTAAAACAATCCTCAATTCAGATAGCGACAGGCGGTCGGAGATATTCTATTATTAATCTTCTATTGCCACCCAGATTACCGGCATTGGCTTTGAAGATACATACAGGGTGGCTCACCCTGTATATTCCAATTTCATATACCCAAAGTAATAAAAATTGTTTTCTAATATTTTAATGTTTTGTCCACATTTGTCAACGAATATTTTAAACAAATTTAGTTTTTTTTAAATTTTTCTAGACCATCATCCATCTATTTTATCATCTGAAAAAATTATATATATAACGATCTTTATTAAGGCTATCTACCCCAGAAGGAGTCTTTCCGCCCAAAGATATTATAAGAATACATTTTTTAAATTTTATTTTACATACCTAAGCTAATTAACATAACTCAAGATGTATATTCGACAAGAAATGTAATTGTTTAATTTTTTTATAATCCAAATAATATAATATACTTTCTGCAAGTATAGTGAAACAATTATGTACTTATGCTGAAAAGTTGTAACGGCCAATTGTATTTAACTCGGACACGTACCTACTTATCCTTAAATAAACACACATCTTTAAAGTGCATGGCTAAATATTTACTTATAAGTAATAAATCCACGAGCAGGCGCATGATTTATGTCGTGTGTGCTACTACATCCGTATTACTTCAGCGTAACTTGTAATGTAACAGTATCCAGTTAACCGTTTGCAGAGATGGTGTACACTTGGGCAGAGAGACAGATTGGTAATTAATTTGTCATCAACCGCAAATATTACACATATTACATAATTACGTGAAAGTTATTTATATAGCAATAATAATTATAAATGGGTCCGTTAACGTGTCACCTTACGAGCATGTGTTCAAATCTTTTCCTTCTTTTTCTATTTCTTGGCCCGTTTCAGACCACTGCTTAACTCTTATTTTTTCCAAGCATCTCTATCTTGTGCTAATTGAAGCCAGTCTTCAATTTGATTCATTTTCTCTAGAGTACAGGGTGCCTATTAAATTCACCATTACATTTGCTTTCTCGTACGTAGTATAAAGTGTTGTAATATTCTTTTTTCTGCTAGAGTTTGTAAAACTTTAACATTTGAATACTAATTGAGTTAGGAAAAGTGGAATATATCCTAAGTGCGGAAATAATATTTCAACATTAAAAGTTATAAGTTAATTTTTTGAAATTGTACTTGTTATTTTTTATCATTACTATAAATCTTAACAGAAACATGTTCACAATTGGTGAATTATATTCCAGAACAGGCCTTTGTGGAAGTAGAAATAGGGTTATTATTTACTTATTATTACTGCGCTATTTAATTTAGAAATAATTTAAAATATTAAAATTATCCAAATTTAATTTATTTTCCAAACTCTAGTATAAACAAATCATATGTGCAACACGTAGGAAATCCATTTTTTCCGTACACGGCATGTTTTTAATCTCGGCTATCGCCTCGGCATCGGCATTTCCTAACTTATTGCACAAGTTGCTGTTTCAGAATTTGAAACCATTTTTGGGGTAGACATGAATTTGTTACTCTAAATCTCTATTTTTTTAAAGCTAAAATCAAGATAAATTGCGAGGTCAGAATTGTTGCACTGCATTTGACAAATTGGGCCAATTGAACTTTATCATTTTTACAGTGCTTTAGCCACTTCACCAATTCGACCAATTGAATAACATTTATAGTAATGTAATGGTACTGTATTACTTGCTCTTCCAAGTGTACCGAAAACAGTACCTAAAATATATAAGAATTTAAAAACAGTTGATCACATCAACCAAAGGAATTTCTGATTTCAATGTGTAATTAATCCAGGGCTTTGAACCGGAACTGAACCAAAAACCGAAAAACACCCGTTATTTTTGTCGGAGCGAAAACCGAAGCCGAACGGAAAAAATATTGTTTTTATTTTATTCAAATGATAATATAATTTATTATTTGGCTAACATTTGAATGAATTGATAAAATATGCATTTGTTTAATATACATTCACGACCTTTTTGCAACCGAGTTGACTGGGTTTTTATTTTGTCATGTTGGACAAACTGATTCAGTGATGCAACGGAAGTTAATTATTTTTTGTGTCGATGTCTATTAGACATTTGCTTCCTACCACATTGTCAAATTTATAATTTTTTTCACTTTCCTGCCTGATTTCTAATAATTTAAACTTTACATCTAACAATGTTATTTAAAAAATATAAAGTCAAATTGAAAACAAAACAAGTTCCATTGGTGAATTCTGTTATTTCCGAAACAGTACCAACAAAATTACTGCATAATCATAGGCTACCCTGACCCAAAAACATCGTGAATGGAGAGTACAATATAATGCGTTTTATTATATAATATTCGCAAAACAGTTTAGTGCAGAGCATCTAATGGGACTTGAGGACTGAGATTTTAAAAGAAACCAATTTTTGGTATTTTCATATTTCATTTTGTGTAGGTACAGTCATGCTCACATAAATCTAGTACAAGAAATTAGGTTACAATAGCAATTTTATATGGCAATGTCAAATTGTTTGTACTAGATTTATGTGAGCATGACTGTACCTATGTATTAGTAGTATTTTTTAGAAAACAATTTGGAAGCTAATTTGAGTGAAGCACACTTTTCCCTTTTCGCAAAAAAGTCTTTTATATTACCTAATGAAAAAACTTAATGGAAAAAATAGGCGGCTTGCGGTCTAAGCCGATAGGCAGTAAAATATTGTTACTACTACTATTGGAAAAACAGTAGGGAAGAGGGAAACATAAAATTGTGCTTTGCTGTATTACAATTTTTTTTTTTTCATAAAATCCACAAATTTTGAAGATTTTCACAATTTTTACAGATTCGTTATGATTTTCAACATTTCGTTAAAAATTGTTATCAACTTAGGAAAATCTTCTTAGGAATATTAGGAAAACTAAAAAATTGTCATTATACGCAATAATATCATAAATTTTATAAATTTTCCAAAGCAAATATTTATAAATCAATAATGTTCATCAATTAAAATTATAATATTGTATAAAATCCCAAATAAACCATAAAACCATACAAATATCACAAAAAATATCATAGATTAGATATTTTTACATTATCAGTAAATATTCCACTGATTAAGCACCGATATTCGATATCATAATCACGAAATTTCGATAACATAAACACTGATAGTGTTTATCGAATTTCAAAACTACTAAACACTTATTAAATTGCCTACAAGCATTTCATACAATTTTACAATTCACTGTAATTTGTTCACCAAAATGTTCAACATGTTCGTAAAAAAATGGTAACTGAAGAAAAAAACTGTGTAATTGTAATAATGTATAATGATTAATATTGGCTATTAGTATATACAGGGTGCCTGTAAATTGTGTGGAAATAGCTTAACCACAGATTACTGGGATCAAGACAAGACGATTTACATTGATTTGGATGTTGTTTGGTATGATACTTTATACGGGTATAACTCATATTTTGACATAATATTGTTATTATCAATATTATAACAATATTAGGTCAAAATATGAATTATACCCGTATTAACTGTCATACCAAACAACTCAGATGACCTTTTTTACTTAGAATCATCCATACTACAACTTCCCAAAATATTTGCACTTCCTCCTGAAACTCCCTGTATTTACGACAACATATGACATCGTTAAAACCATGGATGCTCTAAATTATAACTAAAAATTATCTTTATATGCAATAATATTACAAATTTTATGAAATCGCCCCAAAAATAGTTGTCAATAATTTTCTGATTATATTTGATTTATTTAATCTAAACATTATATTTACGATAATATACCAAACAAAATTTGTCAATAATTAAAAATTTCTGATTATGTTTGAATTTTTCAATCTAAACATTATATTTACGACAATAACATTCAATTCTATACATTTTATTTTCAATACTGAAAATTAGGGCTTCCAACTGGAACCTTAAACCTTAAACCGGAAACCGGCAAAAACGTTTAATTTTGCCAGAACGAAAACCGGAACAGAACCGATATTTTTTTAATTTAATTGAACCAGAACGAAAAGATAATAGTTAATATGAGATTCTACGACTCATAATCCAAAGAAGAATCGTGGGGGAAAGATCTATCGGAGCGAGAAGAATGCCCTGGCTTAGGAATCTGCGAAAATGGTTTAATGCCACGTCAGCTGATCTATTTAGTGCTGCAGTTTCCAAAATTAAAATAGTAATGATGATAGCCAACCTCCGGAATGGAGACGGCCCATAAAGAAGAAGAAGAATAGAGAAACGAAAAAAATATCGGTTCGAAGCTCTGAATTATCATCTAGCCATATTAAACATTTTTTTTTTGTTTGTTAGGTAATTGTGTAAGTTTTTATAACACTTGGTTTACTCAATTTATCAATTTTATAATTATTTCTAAAAAATACCAAAAAATAGTCATCTCATCCAAGAAAATGTAATAAGTTTAAAAAAAAATGATCCTTGTAAAACTTTTTTTTTATATTGTTACTGTAGTTTGGCTGCCGAACATGTATGAAACAACGATCAAAATTGTTTTATTTTATAATGAATTGTTTATAAATAACATTTTTGTTTTCAAAAGAAACAACAAAATTGTTTTATTTTATAATAATTGGTTTTTAAATAACATTTTTGTTTTGAAAAGAAACAACAAAATTGTCTTATTTTATTGTGAATTTTCTATAAATAACAAAATTATGTCTTTTCTTAGTTCGAATTACCGTGACATTGTTCCTTTATCATTTTCACTTTATCTTTAAATCTTTAAATTTCCAATAATTCTTATCAAATTATTTTAATGTCCAAATATTTACACAGACAAATTTTTCATTGAAGCTAATTAATCAGAATGTCTATCAAGTTCCATAGATTTTGATTTGATTAGAATTAACCGTTATAAACAATAACTTTAATGGGGCCAATAAACATATTTTAACGGTCACGAGGCGCAACCACTTGGACATATTTTTGGCCCATAAAATGGGATAATGGGAAATATGAGCTGCTTATCGCACTTTAATGGTCTCGTCATTGCAAGATTTATGGGCGTTCGGACTTTTATTGCACATCCGCAGTGTAATCGATTGTGAGTTTAATAAAGTGCTTTGGTGTTCCCTAATCTTTCAATCAAATTTAATTTAGACGGGCGATTAAAAGGCTCCACGCCTCGGAGTTTTATAGCCCCGTCGCATTATTTCATTTTTATAGCGTTTATATTGTGTTTGTACGCATCTACTATCCGTAAATATTTGAAATTAATTAAATCTACGGGCATAAATCATTACCAAACTTATAATACCGTTCGTTGCTATTCACAGATGACATTAATTTGTTTTTCGTAATTTGTTTGTATGCGCTATTAAATACATATCAAATGAATTAAAAAAAACAAGTCCTTATAAATACAACACTGGTTACTTTACATATTTTTGTTTTTATTTTATTACCATAGTTTCTACTACTTTACCAGGCCATTTTTAAATAATTAAGGCTAAATGTGTTAAAAATAAAGTAACGAATGATTTATTAATAATAATTAAGTTTTATTACCAAGTGAAGGATTCCAATATACAAAGAAAACAGTTTTTACTGAAACAATTAATGTTATTTTAAAATGTGTTACAAACAAAATAACTAATGAGTCACTAATAATATTTAACTTTTATCATCAAGTAATGGATTCCGATATACAAAGAAATAAGTTTCTATTTATTGTTTTTGGATTGTTATTTTGTTCGGACTAATTTGAAATGACAAGATTTAAATTATTACGAAAAAGTCTTCTAAATTAGTAATAATATAACCAGAGATTGATACCGTATATTCTATGTTTGCCATTACAGGATTGAATCTAACTGCTGTTTCTATTTAATGATTTCGAGTAGTATTTTCACCATCAATACTGAAGACTGGATTACATTGAAACGTCCGTTGAATATTTCTAATTTAAAATCTTGAAGGAGCAAATTTTTCATCATGACATAGTTCATTAATAATTTATGTCCACGAAAGCACCACTCAGTTTGATATGTCCCAATGCGCTTAGGTTGATGAATTGCGACGAGTTAAACGGCAATTTTCTGACTGAAATTACGCTTAATGCCCGCAATAATGTAAGATAATCAATCCAGGAAGTCCTCCAGTAATTAGCGAGCCGCTCCCGCCGTAAATAAGCCCGGTTTTGATTGAAATGTGAGAACCGACGGTGCAATTACCAATTACGAGAAGTAGCTGAATGTCAGATATTTGTAACCGAACGCGGGGCATCGTTTATCTCCCGGATGGGATTTTGGTATATAAAATTTTTGATTGATGGCGAAACGGTAATTATTTGATTATGCTAATGCCAGGTTTCTGGTATCAATAACTGGGAGCTGATAATTGGGAGAAAATGGAAGGCGTATAAAATTAGAGAGTAATAGCGCCTATTATTCCGTGCCTTCAGAAACCAGAGGAGCCGGATTGTGTTTGTTTTCACCGAAGCGTGGTGCCCGGAGAGGTCTTTGGGTGTAGCTTTCGATCTGCATTAGGGCCTGAAAAATTAAGTGTCAATCACCGGGGCCCCGATGAAATTGCCCTGCGGCGGGCTCGAGACACCAATTACAATTTCTAACGCGTCCGCATCAAAATATATTAATTACTTTATTGCCGGACGCCTCCGGTGCGGCCGCGTGGATAATCCCCGGTTTTATAAATATTTATTATGCACGGGCGCGAGAGGGCTCAACAAATTTTATTCATAGAAATTCTATTCTAATCGGAGCGACCGCGGGGAAAAATTAATTAATTTCATTGCGGCCTCGGTGTCCGTCGATCAAACAAACGTCTTAATTGGACCTCGGAGGTATCGATTTCATACACGGATCAAAGATAAGGTAAGAAAGTGTTTCACACGGCCGAGCCTAATTATTCGGTCGTAACTGAGGGCCAACGGCGCAGCACAGAAAATCCTCTGCCGAGTTAGTTATTTGTACCGAGTAATATAAAATCATTGGTAGAACTTAATCAAAAACACAATGTGCAAATTTGGCATGTGTAAAAATTACAATGTGCAATATCTGCTCCATTCCAAATAAATGTGATAAGTGCCATTTAGAACTACTGAAATAAAAATAGTGATTACAACATTAAATAAACTTTACGCTAGTAAAACATATCCATCTCTATAATCAATACAACGACTTCCACTCTAACAATATAATAAATAAGAACAATATGTCTCCTCTCAGTTCAAACTGCTACGTCTGCAAAAATTTGATGTTTTGCAATTTTCGATTGAAATATCTACTTTTTATGTGTCATTTTTAATGTCAAAATAGTACTTTCTTTGTTGTTTATATTTTCGTTCAGTGATAAAAAGTGTTTTATCCCCTATTTTGTGCGAAAATTATTACTTGTAGTTACTTTGCAACCTCTTCCGAAATTGAAATAGAAACAAAATTATTTTCAGAAACGTTCTTCGTTACTAAAGCAGGTGCTATTTCTGCATATTAATGACTATTTACCTCATACTCCAAGTGATAGGGATGAAGCACTAGTGCGAATACCAAAAGTTTGCTAAATTATAACCACAAAACTACGAAAATGCGTCAAAATTTATTTTACATTTTATTATTATAAATGTAAATTGCAAATAAAATATGTACCTGTACAACACGTGTGAAATGTGAGTTTGCTCATTATTGTTGTTTATTAAATTTTCATCTTTGCATCCTCTGAATCACTTATTTCAGAAATTACACAATAGTCACACAACAAGTTTTGAAATAATAAAGAAAAATTAATTATCTTTCAGAACTTTTTATATAAATTCGGTAACATGATGTGACATAGAACATCATAACAAAATATTATGAAACAGATGACAGTCGGGCATGTCAAAAGGAATCAGAATGTTAAATATCACAAATAAAGTAAAGCTGTGTAATTTTCTAACATTTTTTTAGAAAAAACAAGATTAACTCTATTAGGTGAAACAAAATTCAGCAAATTACTGGTTTTTCCCTTTTCAACAGTAGGCCAATCTAAACTATTTCTCCAAATAATTTAAATTTCTTCATTTTGGTCGACAAACTAGTGACATTTCTTGATATGTGCCATTTTCTTCATAGAAATTGGAACATTTCCGTTGAGAATTTCAGGATCTTCAGGAAAATAAATCGTCATCACTCCCTGGCACTTTCAGAGGAAAAGTATTTTGGTTAAATCCTCACTTTTGGCACTGAACAAGAAGTAATAAAATTGCGAGATATTGAAGCATATTTCATTGCCCAATTCTGGGCACTGATTTGATGTCACATTATCACATGTGAATCACATGAATGTTTGCAATTTTCAAATATTTTCAAGCAATTTTCTAATTTGTTTTATTCTTTAAAATACTACATAGTATCTTGTTTTTTAAATTCATTTAAGCGTTTTAACTTAAATATAAAATTAATTTAATTATTTCATTTTTTTTAAATTTACTAATTTATTTAAATTTAATTTTAATTTAATAAGTATAGGCAATCTAATATATATTTTTATTATAAAGGGTTTTCCAATAAGAGGTGTTATTTTGATATTCAAAGAAAAATGCCATTTTTTATTATAAATCATCAGATGTTTATTTCATTACAAAGAGGAAGGTATGCCGTTAATAGTGGAAAATAACATCAAGCAAATGACCACCACGGCCACGCTTACAGGACAAAATCCTTTTCATGAAATTTTCCATAACTAAATCGCAAAGTGGCTTCTGTATGTCCTCGATAGCCTCACGAATTCCATCTTTGAGGTCTTGAATCGATACTGGGCTGTTGGCGTAGACCTTCTCCTTCACGTGGCCCCAAAGAAAGAAGTCGCAAGGTGTTAAATCACAAGATCTCGGTGGCCAATTGTGATCACCTCTTCGAGAGATAACACGGTCCGGAAACTTTTCCCTTAAAAGATCAATGGTTTCGTTGCTTGTGTGGCACGTAGCGCTGTCTTGTTGAAAGTGAACGTTGTCCAGATCAATACCATCCAATTCCGGCCATAAAAAATCGTTAATCATCTCTTGATAGCGCAATCCATTCACCGTAACTGTTGCGCCAGCCTCATTTTCGAAAAAGTAAGGTCCAATGACTCCGCCGGACCATAAACCGCACCAAACAGTCACACGTTGAGGATAGAGAGGCTTTTCAACAATAACTCTTGGGTTTTCTGAGCCCCAGATGCGACAATTTTGCTTGTTGACGAAGCCACCGAGGTGGAAATGGGCCTCATCACTGAAGATGATTTTTCGATGGAATTCCGGATCATTTTCATGCATTTCAACGACCCAATCAGCAAAGTCACGACGTTGTTGATGATCGGCCGGCTTGAGTTCGTGTGTTAACTGGACTTTATAAGCCTTAAGACCCAAATCTTTATGCAAAATACGGTGTAATGACGTTTGTGGAATACCTAATTCCAAAGAACGACGAGGAATGGACAAACCTGGGTTTTCTTCAACACTTTCGGCTACAGCAGCAATATTCTCGGCTGTTCTTGAGCGACGTGCACGGGTTTTATTCTTCTCATCACTAACTTGTCCCAACAGCTCGAATTTTTCCACCAATTTCTGTATTGCGGTCCGACAAGGTGCTTCACGACGACCCAAAAATGTTCGAGTTTTACGAACCGTCTCTGCCAAATTTTCACCATTTTTATAGTGAATTTTAATAATTTCAATGCGTTGTTGAAGCGTGTATCGTACCATTTTTATTAATGGCGTAGTTTCTACTTGTCAAATGCCAAGAAATGACAGCTTCAAAAGTGACATCTACCGAAATAGCGGGCTATTCAAAATAACACCTCTTATTGGAAAACCCGTTATATTTAGGTTTAATTTGTTTTTTGGTATTTATTTTGCTGTAAGTACTTTTTAAATTCGCGAAGTCTTCTTGATATTATTTATTGATTTTTTTTAAATCAACATTTTCTGAATATATTTTTTGATATTCTGATAAAATGTTCTAAATTTTACTCTATTTTTAAAACTACAACATTATTGTAGTATTTATATTCTCAACCGTTTGATTGATTTACAGAATTTTATAGACTTGTTTGTATGTTTTTTCGAACTGGTAGGTATTTGAATTGAATAGTTAGTTAGTTACAATCTTAAGTTAAGTTTAATTTGTTTTTTGGAATTTATTTTGCTATAAGTACTTTTTATATTTACCAAGTCTTCTTGATATTATTTATAGATTTTTTTTAAATCAACATTTTCTGAATATATTTTTTTTATATTCTGATAAAATATCCTTCAATTTATTTTATTTTAAAAACTACAACATTATTGTGGTATTTATATTCTCAACCGTTTGATTGATTTACAGAATTTTATGGACTTGTTTGTATGTTTTTTCGAACTGGTAGGTATTTGAATTGAGTAGTTAGTTAGACCAGAGTACCAGACCCTATGGACCAGAGGCCTTTCTGCTTTTACAGTAATAGTTTAATTATTTATGTAGTTTGATGTATGAAATATTAAAATCAATAATCAATTAAAGTTAAAAATATTAAATTAAAAAAGATAGAAAAAAAACAAAACAAAGAAAACATCGGATATGATGGAAGTGTATTAAATATTTTCAATATTCCTCAATTTTTTTTAATTTTTGGCAATAGTGGAAATTTTCTTAAATTTTCTATAGATAATGTAACATTTTGATTATCACAATAATATTCTAGAAATTCCCAAAAAAACCTTTTTTTCACTGTTATGTTTTTTCTGTTATATTTTTTACTTTTCTTTACTGTTTGCACTATAATAGTAATAATATTTATTATTATCTCTATAATTACAGTTTTCACTCAGTTTTTGATTTATGTATTTTTGATTTAATTAGTTTACAATTACAAAATTGGGAAAATTTACAAAGTCTGGTATAAATGACACGATCAATTTCCAAATAATATTATCATAAGGCGGAAAGACCCTATGGGGTCGATAGCCTAATAAATATTGTTTATATATATATATTATCATATTTCGTAAACTACCACATTTACAATCATTTATAATTTTTTTTCCATATTATTATTAAATGTTTCCAATCCTCTTCGAACTTTTTCGGTGTCTGGGCCGAATGTTACTAACTAGAGAACTATTTAAGAATTCATAGGCTACTTTCAAGATTTGTTCATTTTTATTTTAAGAATATTATCTTTTTATTTTATCATAAGTACTTAGTATAATAAAGTATTGTAATCTATATTTATGTAGATATCTTGAAGTTTGTAAAAGTTTTGCAATTTTCTATTCTTTGCATATCATTTCCGCAGATTTTTAACTTCTTCGGAATTTTGTTTCAATTTTCAGAACTTTGTGGTAATTTTCCAACTGTTTTGATATTTGTATTTAATTTTTTGATTATATCAGAAATCTCATACAGTTTTCTAATTGAATTTATTTTTCTTAGCATTCTAATAGAATTTGTTTAAAATATACTGGGTGTTAATGAATTGCAGGGACAAACTTCTAGGGCTTGCCAAACACAACAAAGCAAACAACTTTTGTTAATAAACGTGTGGTCAAAAGTATTAGAAAATAGAGCCTCTAAAAGATTTATTAAGAAATGTCTAAATGTAGGCAACTCAAGTGTCTGTTGACAACGAATGTAATTTCCTCCTGCAGCAAATCGACTTGAAACTATATTGCACTCTCCAAAACTCTTGTCTTCCAAAGATTCTTTAAGAAGTACCTGAAAATAGAAAACCCAAGTTGCATTTTTAATTATTTTGCACAGGTCACACGGAATTTTGAAAAAATAACGACCTAGAGATACATGCCTTCAAATAACGTAAATTTTGTCACAATTCGATGTTGTATTCTATTTTTTAAAGGAAACAGTTTTGACCACACATTTATTAACAAAAGTTATTTGCTTTCCTGTCTTTTGCAAACCCTAGAAGTTTGTCCCTGCAATTCATTAACACCCTGTATATGAACTGTCTAGCTAGCCTAGCCTAAGTATCCTAAGCCTAGCCTAGCATTTTCTAACCAAAACGGATACATATATTATCATTTAATTTATTGGAGTATATACGTTAAAGATTGTTATAATTTCTGTAGATGTTTTGTATTCCTTTTAATAACATGCTATTAATTATACAATTTTCATGACATTTTGATACTTTTTTCCATATAGAAATGTTATATTTTCTAATTTCTTCAGAAATTTAGACAGTTTCGAATTGTTTTGGTATTTGTGTTAAATGTTTTGAATATTTACGAAGTCTGAATAAGTTTATTGATTATTTTCGAATTGTAATAAAATTTGTTTGAAACTTATATACAAATTATGACATTTTTATTGATGTATTCCAGTACCCACTGCTAAAATAATTACAGTTCCTCTGGTAATCTTATATTCATTTTCAAATGATACCAATTACCTATAGGTTTTTGATAACTTTTTGATTCTGATTTGTTTTATTCATAGACATCATTGACATTTAAATTTCACACAGTATGTGCTACAAAAATTGCTGATTTTTTAAAAATAATTTTGTAAAGACGCAATCATTTGTAACATTTTTGTGGTTTATTTGGACCTTCTTTTCACATTTCGGTTTTTTATTTATTAAACAGCTCTTTAAATTTCTTTAGAGAATGCATCAGTTTCGGGATTATACATTCCCGATACATGAAGTGTTTAGGGGCTAAACAAGACTTAAAACATTTTAAATTTAACAGCAACTCGAGATTGATGATCGATGATTGATGTCTTTATTTATTTTTGTTTTGGCTAAACGCATCGCCATCTATTGGCATTGGCGCCATTTATGTCTTTATATGAGTTTATGTTAACTGTATTATTTGTGCTGAATGTGATTTCTTAATATTAATATTGAATCATAATTCGTATTTATATTTTCATTTATGTCCATCCATGTTACTATCTGTGGAATTATTCGACTTAAACTTGTATAAATTACTATTACTACTCTCTACTATTATGAGATTGAAATTACGTAAACATATGTGTTCAAAAAGTGGAATCACCTGGAATAGCCGCAGCTTTTGACTGAATATTGAAGTTTTGCTGCCGACATAGTTCTGAACAAAATATTTATTCCGCAATTTTATAGGTATTTAATATCGACCTAGGTTTAGTTCTGCTTCAGGAATCTGGAAGTAAATGTTTACCTTAAGTCCATTTGTTTATATTTAGGTCAAAATGTCCGTTATGCCATTCCGCATCGCAGCCCTTCAATTGCAATAAAATATATGCGGGCAATATTATTGGGGTCTGGAATTTGACGTGATTTAGATGGCAGATCAAAAACTGATTTATATACCCGTTGATATCGAGTTTATCCTTGCCGACTTTTAAAACGAACTGTTTTTTCATCCGCTTTCTAATCTTTATCGAAACTTTTTTGATTAATGCGAAGAGCCCCACGGAATGCGCGAGTTTTTTTCACTGGCCCTGCCGACATCCAGACACGGTCGCGTGTTGTCAGACCGCGCACGAAATTTCGTGATCTTATCACCCACAGCCTCGAAAGTGCACTTGGAAGTCTCGACTCGGCGCTCCCGTTTCGCTAATTCTGGGTAATTTATGTCGCCATGGGCGCGATTGACGCGTGGCGAAATGCGGGGCGCAGCTCCTCGTCTCGCTAATTAATTAAACATTAATGACCAACGATTAATCCCGCTCTTTCGGCATAATTGACACGTAACGTCCGCGATTCGATAACGCGAGGAGTTTCACTTTTGCTCGGCATTAATCACACGAAATGCCGTTGATGAATTGACCTGTCCTTAATTGTAAAGTGCATGTAATGTTCGCGTGAAACGTGATTCTATAGTACTGTGCTTACTTACTTTTGTATTGAAAGATCTCCCCAACACTGCAGTCTCAATACTTCTACAACTACAGCTTCCTCCCAACTTTCGTTTTGCAAATTGAAAACCATTGCAAAATCGTAGCATCGTCTTGGATAAGATCGATTGAAAAATATATGTATCATATCAATTGTATTGCAAAATATATATTTATAACGATGTACTAAAAGTGTTTACAATTGAAAATGTATTTGATTAACATTGAAAATCTTAACGTTAAAATTAAGTAACCACTTATATTGTATAAAGAATTAATTTCACTGTAGTTGAAAGGTACATCATTTAACACAAAGTTGGATGGTATAACAACAGTGGAAGAAATCTGTGAGATCGGATTGCTTGATATTGTATCTAAAAAGCCTTATAAAAATTCACGGTGATCCTTCTCATAACTTCCTTACGACTTGTCTTTAAGATATTGCCAAACTCATATACGTTTAAAATGTTGTTTGATTTGTAAAGCTGTGGGAATTCGTTGCTTTGTGCGAACCACACTAAATAAATTATCCAAACAGTCTTGTGTAAACCTGGATGTAAACAAAAAAAAAATCTTCTAGATATAGTTTTTGTAAATCCAAAATTGATTGAGTCGATAAGAGTCGATTAAGCCGATCACAAACACCTGTTTGTGATGGTTTCCAATGTTCCATTTCCATTTGTTGAAATATTTCCATCAAACTTACGAGAAAATCAAGAGATTCTTTATACTCCTTTTTCTTCAATTTGCTTAACGCAACAGTAGGATTTCGAAATGTTGCTAACGTAGTGTTGCAACCCAGGAAATTTCAGTCGAAAAATTTAGGGAAAAATTGGAAGAGTTCGCTAGTACCTTGGAAAAGTTGGAAATGTTGGAAAAGTAGGAAATTTTGGAAATGTAGGAAATGTTGGAAAAGTAGGAAATGTTGGCATTTGGGATTCCCCTAAGTCGCTCAAATGAATGTATTTAATTTTGTAGACGCAAGATCTACATCCTCTGTCTACAGTTGCTTCTGCTATCTTGTCAATGACTACAACATCAGCCGCTGCCGAGAGAAGTTTTAGTACATACAGCCGATTTCATACCAGAAGTAGAAATCGATTAACAACCCTAAGAGCTGGAAAAATTGTTTATATCGGCCATAATAACTGATACCATAATTTGAAGTTGCTTGCAAACGATACGACACAAAAAGGGAAGTCCACCAATAATGATCACCGCTCCAAGATACTTTTACACAACATTGATCAAGATCCATCAAGTGGCTACCCGGAGCTTTTAAGTTATTAATAGGACACCCCTGTATAAATAAAAATGTTAAATTATATTCAATTTGTGTATGTGTATGCGTATGTACAATCATGCTCACATAAATCTAGTACGAACATATTGACACTGATATATAAAATACTATTGTAACCTAATTTCTTGTACTGGATTTATGTGAGCATGACTGTACATGATTTTCATCTCATCAATTACAACTGATACAATAAAATTCAACTTTTCCAACTTTTCCATCTTTTCCGAACTTTTCCAACTTTTCCAGAAAAGTTGGCAGAAAATTTCAACAATTTCAACTTTTCGTGAAAAGTTGCAACATATGCTAACGTAAACCATTTTTCAATACAGTCTATAAACCATGCGGTTGTCAAGTATTCTGGTCTGTTTAGGTCTTTAGACAGAAACTTTGATGCTGTACTGACCGCATGTTTTGATAATAACTTGGTGGCATATCATTATTAGTCAATTTAGGAGCTAGCTGAAGTTGTATATTTTTTTGATGATTTAATAAGTCATTCAAATGTTCTGCTTTTATTGTCCTAGTCGGCAGATTATAGCGTTCTTGAAAAATTTTAGGAATTACAATTGAGGCGTTTATTTTAAAAATTACACATGTCAAAAAATCACAGTTTTGTGGGAAATTTAAAAAAGTTACAGTGGAAGTTATTCTTAAAGTACTGGGAAAATAAATCAGGCTATTCTGTTGTATTTATTTCAACTTATTTAAAAATTAAAATGATTTTAAATAAGAACTGTGAAACAAGAGAAAAAACGAGAGGGAAAAGGTGGAAGAGGCGTGCAACAGGCAAATGAAAAAAAAAATAATTTGCTGTTACTCTCGACTTTTTCGAGATTCTGGTTTGTTAGTGCATAGACATTGGTCTTAAGAGCTGTTTGCTGTTAATAACTCGATTTTTGTATTTTTGGACTTGTGTTGTTTTTAAAATAAACGCCTCAATTGTTTTATTTGTAATTAGTATTTTCTTAATATTTTTAATAACTGGGGTACTATTTGCCAAAATATAGATTCTTCGATTGGTGTCGAAAGAATGTACAAAAGAGTTACATGTTTTGCTATGGCGACCAGCAACAACATTCCACTTTCCCCACAATGCCTGATTTGACGATCCCATGTCAGATGTAATACAAACAACTTGTAATCCAAATTGTTCTGTCTTTTTAATGACCTCAAATAAAATCTCTTCGTAAACAGCCCCATCCAGACAACTACCCATAAAGTAATACCCAACTGTATGCTTTCAACGAGTGCTCACTCCACCTATCATTATCACCAAAGTGGCAACTCCGGAATTATTGGGCAAAGTACCAATGTATGAACAATTACTAACACTGTTACATAAGTTTTGGGAATAATTTTGAATGATTTACGAGACATAGTAAAACTATTACATCTGGTATACTATAGAGAAACATATTGCTAGAGATCTTGTCAATTTGTTTGACATTCCACATTTTCGTCTGACCTTTGCAAAATGGCGTTTTAAGTAGATATTCGAAAGTCCATCTACATCTTAACTGGACAGCTGCCGAAACGAGATATTGTGAAAAATTTTGTGGGCAAAATATTTAAAAAAACTCTGTATATCGGGCAATTCGGAAATGTCAAGAGTGAATTCCATGTGTAAACCTACCAAAAACAGACCGTCTACGGAATTTAATAGAACTTCAGGTCAATTGACTAGCCGTGCAATCCAAAATCACCATTATTACATCCACACGTAAACTTGCCCGTCGATTCCATGTTTCGATTGCTACACTTTGTCGATATATCGCAAGAACATACTAAAATATAGAAAACGCAAGAAATGTCCCAAATATACAGCCCCACAATTGGCCAGAATTCCTGGCTGTTCCTGGCTGTTGAGGTTGTTTAGATATCTAGCAATTCAATCTCACAGATTTCTTCTACTTGCCGGGCTTCAAGACGTCGACACATAGTGTTTTTGTACGGTTAGTCTATTGACCTGAAGTTCTATTAACTTCCGATTAAATTCCTTTTCCACTTCCTTCACATTCCAGAATTGTCCAATATACAGTGTTTTCTGAAATATTTTAACCACAATAAATTTGTTCACTATATCTCGTTTCGGTAGCAGTCCAACTAAGTTGTAGATGGATTTTCGAATATCTACTTAAAGCGCCATTTTGCAAAGGTCAGACTAAAATGTGAAATGTCAAACAAATTGACAAGATCCCTAGCAACATGTTTCTCCATAGTAGACCAGATGTTATAGTTGTACTATGTCACGTAAAGCGTTAAAAAAAATCCAAAAACTTATGAAACAGGTGTTGGTTTAATAAACTTTAGATGGAGTTATCGCCATCTCTAAAAAAATCAAAAACTTCACTTAACACGCCACTTTCAAACTTTAGATTTTCCAACCTTCTTTGTAGAGTTCTTGTGGATGGCAACAGCACATTTATTAACCCTTCATAACTACTGTTTTAAACCTCATGTTGACCTCCTTTTTAACGCACAAATTTGATCATTAATTAAAATTTTCATTAACTTTCCTTCCCTGGTTTTCGCTGAAGTTGGCAATTGGGTTTCAAACTTTTTTATTTTTCTCCTTTAACTTCTGAAATTATTATTGTAGCGTTTATTTTTTATTAGCGAACTATTTAAGCATGTTCTATAGCTGTTAAATTTGTCTTGCATGCTTTTTTCTGTGTTTCGGTGTTCCTTGGTCTTACATGACCTCACTTTCTAAACTCACATCTCCAAGAATTGGCACAGGCTGATTAATTTGATTGTTATTTTCTTTCTTACGATCTTTAAAAGCTAGACGTAGTTTTGGTTCTTTCCGATGTACTGGAGAAACACTAAAGCTGAAGATAATTGGTACAGCATCACATTTTAGTTTTTTCTTGCCATCTACTCTGACTGTTTTTCACATGTTACTTTTGAAATGGATCTACAATGGTCTATAGCTAGCTATATAGAGATGTTTTTTTTTTAAATATGTACTGACTTCACAAAGAACAGAGCGGTTGGTTAGGTGCTAATGTTCACGTTTAACTTTGGTTGCCCACAATTTTTTCCTCTCCGATTCTCTTGGAAATGATTTTATTGCAAAACCCTTTTTAGCAGAATTTGTACATCCATAGGCTACACACCCAGGTATTGTGATATAATAAGCAGAAAAAAAAAATGCTGTTAATCAACTCGCTATATAATTATTGTTTGATACTCAATTTAATGGCAACATTGCCCACTGTCATAAAATATATCCTAATTTTTTTAATATAACCATTTTTTCAAGTCTAGTGACTTTTTACATTGGCCAACATTACTGTCACCCTAACAGAGCCGACTTAGTTAAAAATAAAAATAGAACAGATTATACAGGGTGGTCACTTTTACGACGCCCACCATTAGGATCTATTAAACGGAAATATATACAGAGTTGGTCAAATGGGATGAAAGTTTCCCATTTTTGTGCCTTTCAATAAAACTGAATCGAAATCCGGGATATCTTGCACAGTTCCTGAAATATCGCTGAAAAACTGAAAAAGTGCACTTTCATTTTCATTTTATAACTTTTTTACTTTTGAAGGAAATTTTACGAAACTTGGCACTCTTACATGTTTCGATGTGAGCTTTCTGATGACAGTGCCAAACATTTTTCTGCGCCACGTTTGTATAATAAGCAATGTATCATATCCATTTTTGATCTGTTACTCAGTCTTTTTATTTACACACGTGTGACAACTCATGGCAAAAGTGGCCTATCTCTTACCCCAGGTTAATAAAGATAATTGGTAAAGTAAGCCAATGTGCACCTATCTGACACCGGTGACAACGACAATTTGCCTGAATTTGACGGACCAATCAAAACTGTGACCGCAGTTGTCGCCACTGTCCCTATAAAGCCACTGTACTCGCTATAGGCGTTTCCTACCTTTGTTACGTCATTGGTTTTAATGTCCCCCTGGGCAAGAATCGAACCCACAACTCTAGATTAGTCGAAGCCTATGATTCACTGGCTTTAGCTACTAATGCATTGGTGGAGTGGAGATATAATTAATAGATTGATTAAATAAAGGTACAATAAAGTTGTATATAGTTGTATATAGTTATATATGATTATTAATATATAAATATTGTGGTGATAAATGTAATTATGAGGTCGTTAATATTATCCGGTGGATTTTTTGGCCTTGCCAGAGTCGCCAGTAGCAGTTATAATATATGATGCGTAATAAATGCGAATCGAGAAAACGTGTAATTTACTTATCAATTAAATATATGAAAACATGTTATAGCGAAACGTGTCACTGAAATATTTATATTTTGCATGGTTTATTTTTAAGTGCCGTGACGTCTGCTCCGTTTCAATTCCGCTAACGACCGGCAATAATTACGCGGCTCGGGGACACACCGGGAATGTTTATCAGGTATGTTCGTTTGTAATGAGATTTATTCCAGCGTTTTGTTTTAGTCCGGACTTAACATGCGGACTCTTTTCTTTGGTGGCGAACGCTCGCTCGGCGCATTTATTCGCTTATTCGCGGGGCAGCTCTAAATTATTGCGGCTTGTACCTGAAAATGCGGCGTGCACACGCCTTGGAGGACGTCGGCAGAGGGTGAAAAAAATCGAGCTGGATAAATAAATAGGGGCCGCACGTCGCTCCAATCATTTGCATATCCATAATGAAACTGCCGGGCCGTAAATAAATGTTCAAATTAGAAGTTGTCAGCGGCCGGCGACACAGTTATTTATGAAAATTGCGAAATCGAAATTGGGTGGCGGCCCTTTGGGCGCGTGCTGCGAAGCACGTGTCGCTATCTGTACCGGGAAATCAGTCCCCACAGGGCCGGAGACGATCAATCACTAGCGCGCATCGGTTTTAATACGGTAGCCGAGCCATCGCGCGATTTAAATTACAAATACAAAAACCGTACAATTATAATATTAAAATGTGACGGTTTCCGATGCATAATTTGATAGCGCGGCTTACGATCCGTCGCGTCCGGGCATTTGCTCTTCGCGGCTCGAAAATTACAATCACGTGCCCAGGCTTTGACGCGTACTGGCAGTCCATCTGCGCCGTTTCATCTCCGTATAATGCAATATTTTTGCAGTTATTTGAATATGTAGATTCTCGGGCCACGGGCTGTTTTGAGTAAATCAAAGGTCGCGCACCGCGTGGGCGTCCGGCTTGGCGGCTTGACCGTCCCCGTAGCATTACGACCCAATCTCGAAGAGATGTGTTTTATGCACACGTCGAGATTTTAAAAACTATATCAAGATTCAATCTGTACTACCTTCAACAAATATGATGTGGGCAGCGCGTGACTTTCACCATGTAAATAAAACGATAAACTTTAAATTTCAATGCAGATTTGTACATAAGGTAAAACTTGTTTTTACCACAAAAAACATATCGTTTAAAATCTTAAACTAAAAGCTATAAAAATTTCGAAATTCTTGGTATAAAACAAAACTATGATAAACGTAGCCACACACTTCCAGTTTTCAAACCTAGATTTTCTTCTAGAAATCTTAATTTCAAAATTTCATTCATTTATTAGGTATGGGCCGTTTTTGAGTTATCATGTCCACAAAAAAGTCCACCCACATCCGACTTACAGTTACTCAAAAACATTTTTAAACCTACATTTTCTTCTAGATATCTTAATTTCAAAATTTTATATATTTATCATGAGCCATCTTTGAGTTAACGTGTTCACAAGAAAAGTAATCACATCCACACATCCACATATTTACGCGCACGCAGTCTAATTTTTAAAATTAGTCTTAATGGACTTCAAAACGGGTAATTAATTGTGTTGAAATCTGGATTTCGAAAATTTTCACGAAAGCAATAGGGACTTCCCAATATACTTATATGAAGAAACTAAAACGGATAGTCAACATGTGGAAATGGAATGTTAAAATCTATCAAATATTTTGTAAAAATCTATCGTAAGTATGTTTATTATGACCCACAGTTAATCTATTTTGATCAAAATATTGCGTTATCTTGTTTAAGTATGGTCTTCATTTGCTATTTTTTTATTAGGTTGTTTTTGCAAACATGTGAAAATATGCCATATACAAGGGTGTATCGATAACCAGTAAGCCTAGGCCATTTCGCATAAACAAAAATATATCTCGTCACGATGACAATAAACAATGACTTATTAGAAATGTCATTATAAAAATTGACTTCAAAATGCTGAAGCGTTGACGCTTTTTTTAATGGCATCATTATCAGATCCAATTGAGAAATTTGTTAATTTAAATAATCGAGCGATCATCAACTAGGTCCTATTTTCAAAAGCCTTAAATGATACGCAAATTGTTATATTGAACACCCTTGTTGATTTATCCTTCATTCCAGTTGTTTAGATCCTTCATACTCATCAGTGAAAAATCGGGTTACAGGTTTTGAAAGAGTTCAATTTTTAAACACAAAAAGTTTGAAGTTCATCTCTTCTCATCAGTTGCTGCTGAAAAGAATCCGGGAAGAACAATCAATTTCTGTATCCACTCTTGATAATATCGATGCAGCTCGTAAATATACCTATAACTGAGACACTAAATATGTCATATGCACGCATTCATCCCATTGTCCACGTCTATTTAGATATGAAAAATATCTGCAAAATGGATCCCTAAATGTTTGAACGTTGATCAGAAGCGCGGAAGGCTGGAAGCTTTATATTCAATCTATGTTCCATTTGAAGAAGATTCTACCTTCTTAAACCGCATTGTTAGTATGAATGAGACTTGGGTACAATCCAGAAACCAAACAAACAATCCATGTAATTCAAGCAGTCTAGGTCTTCAAGGATAAAGAAATTTTGCGTTCAGAAATCTACCTGAAGAGTTCATGCTTCACTTTTTTTGGGATAACCTTGGGATACTAATGATCGATTATTTTGAAGGTAAAACAATTTACGGGGAATATTATTCCATATTACTTATGAAGCTGTGTGAAAAAAATGTGTAATGGAAGTAAAGGTGAATAGTGAAGAAGTGAGGAAGTGAAGAAGTAAAGTAATTTTTACAACTGCAATTAGAGTGATAAAAATATAAATACTTATTAAAAAATAAGGTCATAATTGATAGGTAGTTTCATAATTTTCTTAATATCTTGTTAATATCTTGTCTTGTTTTTCAGGATAATGCACCTGCACACAAATCGCGCATTGTCATGAATAATATTCGAGAACTAGAGTTTGAATTGCTTGAACGCTCTCCTTATTCGCCAGATTTGGCTTCCACGGACTAAATCCATCCCTCAATTGAAAAAGACCTCGAAAATCTGTAAGTTTTCCACTGAGAAAGAGGTTATATAAGTTGCTCTAGAGCTGGTTTTCAAATCAAGAAGAAATATATTGTTTGAAAAGGTTCAGAAGTCGGTACTTTGTAACAATTGTGTTTGTAACAAGTTTCAGAAAAGATTACATTAAATTAAAAAAAATATTTTAAGATTTGAAATGAAACTGCTTTTATAGTAGGCTAGTAATATATTAATAAATCCTTGTATCTTTCCAACAATTGTCTGTATGACGAAATATGTGTGGTTGGTCTTCAAAAATGTATATTGATATAAAAGTGAATAATTCCAAATAAAGATATTTTTAAATTTTATAGGTATAACATTTGAAAATCTAACTTACTTTATCTTAAAGTGTCGTGACTATGTTTACAATTTTTCTAAATGTATGTCAAATTGGTGCATTGTTTTGATACGAGACGTATTAAAATATTATTATTTCCTGAAAAGTATCCTTTTCATTATGTAGATATGATATGAATCCTAGCGTTGTGCTGTTGGGATTTCTAAAATTGCACCTATACCCAGAATTTCGAATCAGCATAGAAATGCAGATTTGGTTCATCCTGTGTTACTGTTTTAAGACAATTCCTGTATTCAAAATTTCTCAGAGTACCATTTGCCGGATAACAGCATCTGGACTACGTTTCAAATATAGGTACAGCCAATAATATGTAATGTACCATTTCCTATAAAAAGTAAAAAAATATTTTCAACTTTGATAACATCATTTTTCAAGGATAAATGGTACTGTTTTCATGCATATATCTTAAAAATATAATAATAATTAAAACTAATAGAAAAGTGTATCATTGTTATGAAGATTTTTTAGAAGAATCACATTTGATTATTTGTCCCTCAACACCCAACACAATATCAGGATAACAGGATATCGATCAAGAAAGATAGAAAAATTATTTGTAAATACATATTAATAATATTTTTTTGTTACCCTCTGTACAGTATTGTAACGTGCATACATGTATTGTGGCTAATGGATTTTTTCAATAACTTTACTAAAAATAAGTTTTTTAAAATAATAATTATTTTTTTAATATCAAATTAAATTGAATCATTGACCAAAACGAAATCTAGAAATCTGCTATATAAGTCATAAATGCGTAGATTATTAAATAAAACTTTGAAATCAATATTTATACTTGGAACAAAATCTAGACTTAGAAAGGTTTTTGAAACAGTATATATTTTAAAATGTTATCAATAATTTAAAAAGTAAAGTAATGATAATTAAAAACAATTTTTACAAAATTTAGGAATAATATTGAATTGCATATCTTTTCTATAAAACAAAATTCATAGCACTCTTGTTTTGTGGGTAAGTGCACTGATTAGTAAAACAAGAGTAGATTTGTTTCGAAAACTATTGTAAATCCATTTAATTTCATGCTTTTCTTTATTCAATAAATTTCTTTTTTTTATTGAATACCAATAGTATACTGAAAGTTTAATAAAATCCATCTTGTTTGATGAACTCATAAAGTTTTACTGCTATTTCATTTCACACTTTAAAAATTTTGAACTTTATTACAGGCTTTAAGCATATGAAGAAAAATTAAGAATTGTGAAACTTCGCACACCTTGAGCATAAAAAAGTGTTGAAAAGACGTCACTCTATAAAATTGCATTGCATTGAGTATAAAGAGCTTACCAAGTAGTATTGCTTTTTTTCACAATTTATGACAATACCCCAAGGTAAAATGGAAATTGAATAAATAAAAATAAATAAATAAATATTTCATAATTTTAAAAACGAAATATTGTGAGAAATGTCGAATTTCATTACAGGCCATAACATATGAAGAAAAATGTTGACAAAACTTTATGAACTTTATGAAAACTTTATGACCAGATAATTACAGTGAATTATGATCTGATAACATATTATTTTATTGGTATTTCATTTTAAACTTTGAAAATATCGAACTTCATTGAAGGGTTTAAGCTTACGAAGAAAAATTAAAGAATTGTGAAACTTCATTACAAACCTTAAGCATAGAAAAATGTTAAAAATACTTTACTCTATAAAATTGCATTGCATAGAATCAGAGCTTACCAAGTATTATTGTTTTTTATTTCACAATTTTAAAAACGAAATATTTTGAAAAACATCGAATTTCATTACAGGCCATAACATATGAAGAAAAATGTTGAAAAAACTTTATGAACTTTATGAAAACTTTATGACCAGACAATTACACAGAATTATGATCTAATAACATCATGCTTTATTTCTATTTCATTTCACACTTTGAAAATATCGAACTTCATTACAGGCTTTAAGCATATGAAGAAATATTAAGTGTTGTGAAACTTCATTGCAAACCTTAAGCATAGAAAAATGTTGAAAAGACTTAACTCGACTAAGACATGCATTGCATTGAGTATAGAGAGCTCACCAAGTATTATCGCTTTTTCATTTCACAATTTGAAAAACGAAATATTGTGAAAAACATGAATTTCATTACAGGCCATATATGAATGAAGAATGAAGAAGACACATATGAAGAAAAATGTTGAAAAAACTTTATGAACTTTATGAAAACTTTATGACTAGACAATTACAGAGAATTATGATCTAATAACCCAATATTGGCACTAATGATTGTGTGTTTCATTTAATTAGCGTTATTGTTGTGATATTACGGTCAACTTATTAGATTATGCCAACCCAGAGTCATATTAATGAGAAACAATTTTTAAGTTCTTTAATTGTTAGAAAACCCATTACAAATTTGAAAAATGATACATATTGGCATATATAATACATAAGTAACTATTAATGTTAAAATGAAATGTACACCTAAATAGATTTATTCGGTCTCCTAAACTTCAAACGGTATCTCCCTAACATAAATCAAAATTTTTAAATAAGGGGTTTAATTAATTTAATGGCTAGAATATGAATATGATTATTTTAACAACAAAAAAATGATAATATTTTATCATATTATTTATCAATGCTTATTAATAATATGCTTATTATGTTTATTAATCAAATTTTTAAGTTAAATATTTTTTCAATAAATATGATAAACCATCATGCAGAATATAAATTTGCATCCCTTTTAATTGATTTAGTTGTTTGAAACCTTATCGATTTGAATCACAAACATAAACATTGTGAATGAGTTTCTCGTTAAAGAAAATACCTTAGTAATAATTTCGGTGCAGGTGCCGGGTATAAGAGGTACAATATTTTACAGATCCCTGTTTAATTGTAAATATCATATATTGTAATATCAAAATACATTTTATATCAGTATAAATAGTAATGTATATACTCGATTAGCCAAAATTCACTTAGCATATATTTGCCAATTTTATTGTAAGCCTCCGAATAAATGTATTTGAAGTCAGTACTAATGGGTAGCGATTCAATATTTAAATTGACATTACATCAGTTTTAATGCACGCATTCGGTAAAATTTTGCACTAAGAGTAGGCACGTTTGCCAAGCCTGTGAATAAATATGTACCAAGTTGATACTAATTTATCATTAAAGATTACACTAAAGCAGTTTTAATACAAATATGGTGTTACATCGTCTTACAAAATATTTGACAACGTGTTAAATACCCCCCTCCAAGTGAATAAATTTATACCAAGTCGATCCTAATTGGTAATGATTTATCATTAAAAATTAAAAATTACACTAAAGCAATTTAATACAAACATGGTGTTAAATATTTAATTGCGTTACTAAATATTTGACAATATGATAAATATACCCCCCTCATCAACCCCCAGATGTCCCATGTAGCCGTACAGCTTTTGTTTCGGTTAATTTTCGCTATCGAACATACTTTCGGAATTCGGAGTGATTTGCATGGATTTGCATGGATCCATTAAAATGGCTAACATTCGAATAAAAATGAAATATTTTGATATTGCCTGGGTATGTGCTCAATCCCACGATGTTAGATTAGGTGACATTTACATACTCCTCCACTAAGATTAATGTTTTATACGATTAAGAACTAATTACGTTTACACAAGTGTGTAATTAGATATTACCTAGATAAAATAATTGGATTTTCTTAGGTATTAGATTATATAGAAAGTGAGAAATTATTTTTGTAAAAAGTTCGTTATTTCATTATTCATAAAGCCATAAAATTTGTAGGTGTGCGAAATATTTAATTGTTATTAAGTTATTCGTGGTATGTGATTGTTAGATACACCTTGAGTGTTCGTAAGTTTTAATATCTAGTATCTTCTACGTAGACAATATTTTGAGTTACTATTGGAAGATAGAAGGCAGTACTGGCATTATAAAATATTAAAATATTACGCATTAGAAAATTATCATATTTATTACGTAGGGGAAGACAATTTTCGGGCAGCATCCGTCCCGCCTAGGCATGAATATTTCGCCCAGGGTGCGCTACTCTGATTTTTATTCCTAGGTGTGAAGGAATGCCTAATGGGACAAGCCGTAGATATTTTCGTGGGCCACAGCGGCGCACGCACGGCATTTTTGAGTGACATTAATACGCCCTTACTGTGTCGCCCAGACAATGCACCAATTACCATATTAATAACCTCTAGTATTGTCTGTCCGCAGCGGACACCGGGAAACAATGGTCCACTTGTAACTGCCATAAATAATTCAAATCGTATCGCGCGGAAAACGCCAATCACCGCACCATTACGGCCACGGAATTACATAATTGAAGACGTCCTCGAAGCTGGAAACGTTTTTCTGGGGGCGCCCGCAAAAATCGGCTGATTGCACGCCCGCAGAACAAGCAATTAATAGATAACAGCGCTGATAACAGTGCGGGCCTCATTAACAGGTGTCGCCGCGATCCGCAGGCACAACTGCCTACTGCGAATAGTGGCATTGGTACATCACTAATTAACGACAGTGGGATAATTAATATCCTTGAGGACACGCATTCGCGCCGCGTCTCGCCACTTACGAATAAATCATAATTAATTGCGAGCAGGGCGAGGCGGGGACCTTGGTCCTCGCCTCATTAAAGCCCCTCACCTCACACCCCCTGCTCGGCCGGGGCCCTTCCAAGATAAAATTAATTGCCTTGATTGATTGGGCGCAGGAGTTAATTAGAGTCCGGTCGTCGAGCGGACACAATGAATTTTATTGATTGTCGATGCGCCGTTTCGTTTCGCTGGAATCCGTGCCGGCGATTACACGGCCTGAAACCGAAAGGACGGTAAATTGTTAATTAATTCGCCAGCAGGGAATTAAGCGGCGGTTCATTAGCGCGCCCTCCTAATTAGCTCTGCCCCCGTCGACGTTTCCACTGAAAAAAGCAGCCACGCCGCGTGCTCACGAGGAAAACAAATATTTCACGTTTCATTAGGCACGATAACAATCGTAATTGTTCCTTTCAATTATTATAATGTGAAATGAAGGCGCGGGAAGTCGCACAAGGCGCGTTTACAATCGCATTAAATCAATGAAAACTCAACAAATTTCAATAGAGGTTAATCTTAATGTGCCAACAGAAAATTGAGAAAAATTTCCTCGCCAGTTTTAGGCAATTATAAAGGGTATAAAATACGTTGTAACTTTAACTATCAAAATATTATTATAATTATTTATACTAATTTATTTAGATCTTTAAATTGGAAATCTAAAACTAAAGTTCTATCATCGCAGATAACTGAAACAAGAATTACTAGTTCCAGTTAAGAGCGATACACACCATTGGCGAACACATTTTTAAATTAATATTTTTCTTTTTTTTTTTTTTAATTTAACATTTTTTTTTTATTTTTACTACACCTTATGGATAGAATAGAGAACAGGTTATATATATATATTTTAATTTAATATCCAAGTACTTAACAAAACAATGATAAGTTACATTTTATTGTTCATAATAAAATCTTTAGTGAAGTCAATGGTGCAAAGATTGGTATGACCCCAGAGACCTTAGCAGATCATTTAGTTATTGCTATTATTATTTTTATATAGGTAATAAACATCCGTTGGCAATGTGATGTTTCATATCATTAACTTTACAATGAGATTTGATTGTCTTCCCGGCGGCTTATAACCTTTCATCAGGCATGCGGTATGCAAAAACTGGAATCTGTAAAAACCTGCGGCTTTGTATTTAAGCTAATGAACGTTTAATTAAGCGTAAATGTCGTTAATGGCGCTGATTGGCATGTCTCAAGAGACGCTCTGCGGCCTCATCGTGAGCGATGAGCCTTCCTGCTCAAAAACGGTCGTGCGTTGGTCAGCGCTAATGATTTTAAATTTATCGGTCCTCGTTGGAAGTTTATTGATGATTATACGTAATGATGGAAATTGTTTTTGCCTATTATCGCTACTTATAGAAAATAAAATCGCGGAAGCAATTGTTTCAAGGTATTTATGTGGCTTAAAGTTATAATAGTCTCGGCCAGATTAACTAGGACGTAACCCATCACAGTGCCTTTTTTGGTAACGATGTGCTTATATATTTTCCACGTTGTAGACAGCGATGTGTTATCTTCTTCGTGCACAACCAACGGCAGTGAAATGCGATATTTGTGGTATTTATATATCTAAATGTCATTATTTGGACTAGAATAATATAATCAACGTAATCATTTTTTTATATCGATGTCTTCATGCACAAACAATGCATAGTGAAATACGATATTTTGTTGCATCAAAACTAATAAACAGAGCCCGGATGTGCGAGCACCAAAAAATAGTAAAATAGGCAGGCAAAAAGGCACTAAAAAATCTAAAAATAGGCACTTAAAAATACAAATTAGGCACTAACAAATCTGAAAAAAGGAATTGAAAAAAAAAGAAATAGAAAAAAAGGAATAGAAAAAAAAAACTAAATTTGTAGTAAATAAATAATAATAATATAATAACACCTTTATTCCTTGAGACACAAAGTATAGGAAACGCCAAATATTACAATTGTATTACATATATTGCACAAGATATCAAATTTCGTGAAATCGCATCGTGATCATAGATAAGTAAGTAAGTAAGATTTCTCTATTAAGAACACATTTAAGTCAGACTTGAACTGCCTCACAGATGAACATGACCTAATATTATCTGGTAGTTTGTTATAACACTTTAAACCTAGATAGCGCATTGAATTTTAACTTACATAGGACCTAAAAAGAGGACTTCGAAAATGATACCTGTATCTCGTGTCAGCCGTAATAAAACATCATAGAAACAAAATTAGTATTCGCGGCAATTACAATAAGATGTTTTTTAAAAATTTTTCGAATACGTCGGCGTCGAGACGCTTCGAATACATTGAGAGTAGGTTATTTTTCATTTTTAGAGTATATAGGCACTTATGAGGAATAAAGGAATTTTTCAGTCATAACTGCTAAAATAGGCGTTTTTAGGCATTTTAGGCATTTTGCCTGAATATCCGGGCTCTACTAATAAATAAATGCCATTGGTTTATGAGGTCCCACTTATAGTACAATATATTTTTTGACAAATTCAAGTGTTAAACGACTTAAAAATAAATAATAAATCACTGATGGATCTGCTCAAATTAAATGTTTGAAATTTAAGGTTAAAAAAGCATGAATCTGCATTATGTTCGCAAATATTGCGATTTATAACAATTTAATTGGGGAAAAAAATAATTTTAAGTTGAGATTAAACTAACCTTGATCTAAATTTTTATAAATGTTGAAAAACATTAAAAGAAAATAATCAAATAGTCAAATTAGCAAAAAAATAATACGGGTGTAGTAAATGTAGTTGTAACTTTTCGGCGGCCTAGCTTAACTCCCTAGTGATAAGTTACTCCAAGTGTTCCTCCTTCTCTCATCGCAATTTTCGCGATACGCGAATCCACTCAGAGATTCGTGTAAGAGATCACATGCCGGTCGTCATGAATTTTGTCAAGGACAAAATCCAAATAATTGTCTGGATAAACGACCACCAATCAAGGCGTGATATTGATAAGGCGTGTTGATACCTCAACGTCAGCTGGACGAGTGCTGGATCAATTACGAACTCAAATCATTATATTTAGCGGCCGTTACCGATCATTGGGTAAGTCTTAGCCCTTTTCATTCTTGTTAGTGAAAATTACACCACCGCCTATCCGTACGCCAAGCTGTTGCGGGCACACGACCCGTATCTACAACCCTCGAGCGCTCCGACGACGTCGGATACCAGACGTATGAGAGCCGTCCACGAGGAGTTGACGTCAAGAACCCTGATGGAGATCTGATCCACGAGGAGTTGACGTGAAGAACCCTTCATAGAGAAGCCAAGGGCACATTTTTTTGTGGTTTAGGGGAAAACTATACATCTACCGGAAAACTTGAAAAGGAATATTTTACTTCATATTGCTCCCTGATTCATCCCTAAAAATTTTTCGGTCGAAAACACACACACTGTATATAATGTTCCTAACACACTGTATATAGAAGATATGTATGATGATGCAAAACTTTTTTAGCTTTGCTTGAGTAAATTTTCGAGAACATCGTTTTTTACTCTACACTGCTTAGATTTCACCTGCACTTTATTTAGTCATTACTAGGGCAATTAGTCATTACTCAATTAGTCATTACTTAATGACTCAACATTACTGGGGCAAGGATTTTTAGGCCAATGCATATTCTAAAATAATAATATGCCAATTACAAGATTTCGTATCAACACAATTCTTTCAAAATAGGAAGGAATAACACCACTTATTGCATGAAGTGCATATATTGACATATTTTTGAAAAATCCCGAAAAACGTTTTTTAATGCTTTTCCAATTTCCACTTATCTCTGATGTTTTTCAAAACAGAAGAGAAATAACCCGTCTTGATTAGGCTATCTCCTCGGGGGGTCTTTCTGCCTATTTTTTTTAACATTTGCGAAGTTTTTTAGAAACACGCTGGTTATGCCTATGTTTGTGCCTATGCCTATGCCTATTGATGCCTGTTGATACATAGGTAATTATAGTCTAAATTTCTCTTCTCTGTTTACTTGTTGTATTTGCGTACTAGATACAAAAAGTTTTCTTTGATTTGTTGGAGACAACAACCTTTTCCAACTAAACATAAAACCGTTCCTCGAATTTAGATTGAACAGAAAATATATATTTTGCAAATTTTGCAGCAAAGTAGTAGGTAAGTGATTCATCTTTTCACTATTTACCACGTTTCTTTAGTTTTATAATTCAAGATTATGGCTGAAAAAGAAATTCCAGATAAAACAACATGTTAGAGCTGATTTGTATCAAAGTAAACTTCAGAAGTCAAAAATAACTCAAAATCTAACACAACAGCCTTTCCACACTATGGATAAAACCAATCCTCGACTTTCGACTGAACAGAAAATATATATTTTTCAAATTTTGCGGCAAAGGTAAGTGATTCTTCTTTTCACTGCTTACAACGTTTCTTAATTTTTCTGATTCAAGATTATGGATGAAAAGAAATTCCAGCTAAAACACCATGTTAGAACTGACTTGTATCAAAGTAAACTTCAAAAGTCAAACGTAACTCAAAAACTAACACAACAGCCTTTCCACACTAAGGATAAAACCATTCCTCGACTTTCGATTGAACACAAAATATATACTTTGCAAATTTTGCGGAAAAGTAGTAGGTAACTAATTCTTCTTTTCACTGTTTACCACGTTTCTTTATTTTTCTAATTCAATATTATGGCAGAATAGAAATTCCAGCTAAAACAATATGTTAGAACCGATTTGCATCAAAGTAAACTTCAGAAGTCAAACGTTTAAAACTCAAAAAAACTCATAACTGCAAAAATCGTCGCGCCTGTCTACATTCGCTACATCTTCTAAAAACAAAGAACAGAAAGACTTTAAGATGGATATATGTAATGCATTAGTTACTGCCTATATGCCGTTTGCCAAGTTGACTAATATCAGCTTTAGATCGTTTTTAGGCAAATTCACAAAGAAGCAAATACAGGATGTAATAATTTTAATGAAATTTGCCAATTTGAAGATTCGTCAGCTGCAATTAGAGAATCAAAACTTTATCAACGAAATTGATTTAGATGGCCGTATCGTCTCAAAATAGACTTTTTTATCCCTCTTCTCGGAAACCATCATTTGGACTTTTATTTTTACTTAATTCTTAAGTTTGCACGATCGAACCAAGTAACTTTCATTTTAAACTTTTTTCCGCACCTTTAGTAATTATGGAGATATCTGAATAGTAGTAACAATGTTTTACTGCCTATCGAATTAGATATCTCTTGTACTTCCAATCAGATATCCAGTAGTATAGATGATTTCTTAGAAAATCGCGATTTTCAGATGTTCTAGACAAATTTCTAAACAACTCGGAATTTTTCTTTTTGAATTTGTCGTTTTACAGCATACGGGCCTTGAAGTTCTATCCCCAACTCTTCACAGATTTTTTTTAGTTTTATTGAAAATTGGGTTAAATTCAGTTTGAGCATTATTATTGCGGTGCGTTTCTAATATTTTCATTAATATTTTGATATAGTCACTGACATTTTAATGTCAATGTCTACTGCCTGCAATTGATGCATACAGGTTCAAGCTTGGCTTAGTAAACTGCCATTATTTGTAAAGATATTATAAAAGTTGATTGGGTAGCAGTTATAAATAGTTGATTCGTTTTAGTTTTCGTTTCAGAATTTGGTGCACGCGAAGAAAGGTGTTCCAAAGCTTTTATAACAACCACAACATTTTCTGAAAAAATCCGGATGCTTTTGTATTTTGTTTACCAGCGTTTTTCACAAAACAGCGGTATTTTTGGAATTTTATTGCGTCGCAAAGTATTCTCTCTAAAAAAAAAATTATAATTTCTTTAATTCTCACAGCCGTATTACGAACTTCATTTAATGAATTTAAATCGTTGATGACGAGGTTTAACACATTACTGACACAATGAAAATTTGAAATATTTCTACATAATCTGAACCAGCATACAATACTGCACAACATTGCGCATTAAACCAGTTCTCTAGCTTTAAAAAAATAGAAAGATACCCATTTAATCTTACTCTATTTAGGACACTTTGTATACGCACATATTTTGATCATATTTCGTGCATAAAAATCCGTGCTCAGGTGATCACGTTGATATTTGTTTTGCGATTTCGATAATTGTTAGTTAGTTTTTGCTTGTTTTGGTTTGTTTTGTTTGTGTTAAAATAAATTTGAGAGTACATTTTTGGGTTTATGTTAATAAATTACTTAGGTAAGGTTTACACCATTGAAAAAGAGAGACGGAAAATTTTTCTTAAATCTTTACACTTACGAAAACATCATTTTTTTGCATTATCGCTGCATGATAATGCATCAGTTGCATTATCGTCTTCTATTTGAACGAGACTCATCGCTAGGCCGTTGCGTAACCATGCAAGGTCTCTATAACCCACATAATGTTGTCAATCCTTGTGCGCTCAGAAGACATGAGCTCGCGGCCGCGCTGCCGTCCGATGACAATGGAATTACTCCAATTTCAGTCGAGCGAGAGAATTTATGTGACACGCATTGGTAATAGATACCGACGACAATGGGTGGGTGTGGGAAAACTAGTCGGTTGGGCATTAAACGATCCGAACAAGGCGAAATTGCCCATAATCTCTTCCTATTAAAAACCGATCGTCCCGGTGTGGGCCGCAATTGTCAATTGAATTTGATAATTTCGTTGTTATTGTGCGACTTTCCCATGATCGGGGGTAATAAATTTGCCATTTGATATTATTTTATTGCTCTCCTAATAGCGTGATGGCCTACATGCACAGCCGGGAGCAGCAACATTGTCAAATATTATTATAAATTAATGCCGTTTACAACCCACAATATGCAATAACTATAAAATTTTATTTTCACAGAAAAAATGTGGAAAGATAATGTAAATATTACACATAGAACATGATACCAAAATTACTGTCACTTGATTGAGTGTCACTTAATAACACTGTTGTACAAATAAAAATAAAACGATTGACTAGAAGAGAGGAGGATGTTTTCCTAGTATTTGGGTGCGTAGAATTCAAATTTACCACCAGAATTGTGCTATCAGGTCTAGTTCTTTTTATGTCGCAAGGATGGCGCTACTGTAAAGTAATTTGAGGGAAACCCACATTTATTCTCTAGCTTCATAATAATAGTGCTTAAATATGTCAAGTAGATCGTGTGTTACTAAATCAAGCTATCTCTGCGTTGTTTGTGGTAAATATATGGTTGGAAAGAAGGATATGCAATAACAAAACCGTTAAAATATGCATATTTACATAACTTTGGTTTTGCTGTCAGAAATTTAGACAAAACGTGGACACCGACATTGTTTTGCAATAGTTGCAGAGCTATTTTAAACAAGTGGTCAAATGACGAGAGGAAATATTTTGACTTTTCAGTTCCTGTAATATGGAGAGAGCAAAGGAATCACCAAACCGATTGCTATTTTTGTTTATCAAAAGTTGTTTGGATCAATATAAAAAATCGAACAAGTGTGCAATACGCAAATATTCCATCTGTTTCAAAACCACTTCAACGTTTACCAAATGCTCCATTGCCAGTCGTTCATGGTACTACAAGCTGTGATTCGGAGTCATTTTTCAATGACATTGTTCCCAGCAGTGGTAGTCTGTAGGAGTCTAATGAATGTCATTTAGTGTGCCAAAAGTGTGCTGAGAGATTATTGCTGGAGTCTAATACGTGAAAATGACCCAGATATATACAAACGATGTTCAAACACTGCCATTTACTTTTCAAATTGTATTTATTTTTGAATAAATTATCGATTTTTTATTAAAAACATACAAAACCAATACAATTTTATATCTCGCAAAGCTGACCTGATAGAAAAAAAAACAGTTACAGATTCGAATTCAGCGCACCAAATTACCTTAAAAACACTATTTGGTTGCTGCAGTCCAAAACCTTGTATACCAGTGTAGTTTATAAAAAAAAACAGCATGCAGTAAATAAATAACAGAGAACGACGTAAACTACCACACATGTCTACTTTTTTTTTTCATGAAAAAGTGTTTCAAGTTTAATTGGTGTGCTATAGTAAATGGAGTGTGCTGATCACGAATCTGTGCATAGTTTTTTTCCAGCACGTCAGGTTTTCAGGAAAAGTGTGTTTGAAATTTTTCATAGAAACTGCCAAAAATATTGAGTAAATATTTATTGAAACTATATTTAATTGAAAATTACACTGCAAAATTGAGTTGTTCATTAAAAAAACAATGCAGTATAATCTACGTTAGACAATCGTTGGTTTGTTTTTGAATAAAATCGTTCACAATTTCCGTCAAAACTTCGTTTTGTAATTTTCTTTTTGTGGATTTTTGTGAGCGAGTCCCTCTTCAAGGTCCACTAGTAATCAGCCATCATTCTAATATCCCATCTTCCTTGGTAACATCTCTCCATCTCCTTTATGTCTTGATGGAACCTCTCTCCCTGTTCCTCGCTGACAGCTCCAAGATTTTCGGGAAAAGAGTCAACGTGGGAATTCAGAAAATGAAGTTTGACGCTCATATTGCATCCCTGTTTTTTTTATAATTTTCGACCATGTTGGATACAATTTCTTTGTAGTTTGGAGACTTGTTGTTTCCAAGGAAACCGTCTATGACCTCTACGAAAGATCTCCATGCTTCAGATTCATCCTGGGTCATTGTATTCTGGAACAATCCGATTTTAAAGTTCGAATTTAAGGGCCTACAAAAATTAATTCCTTAAGTTTAGCTTCAGAAACTGCAGGAAATTTGTCGCACAGGTATTTAAAGCAGTCACCTTGTTTATTTAAAGAGTTGACACACTGCTTCATCAATCCTAACTTCATGTGAAGGGGAGGCAAAAGAACGAATTTTGGGTAAACTAATGGATCACGCAGCACATGTTTTTATCCCGGTACAAGTCTTTCTCTGAGTGGCCATTCTTTCTTAACGTAATGTTAATTTCGTGCTCGACTGTCCCACTCGCACAAAAAACATGGATACTTTGTGAATCCAGACTGTTGACCCAAAAGCATGGATATTATTTTGAGGTCTCCACAGAGTTGCAAACAATATTCGCTATACTTTATTGTATTTATGAAGAGCTCAAGATTCTCATACGTTTCTTTGAGATGCACGGAGTGAGCAACAGACACCGAGGCATAAGTATTACCATTGTGGAACAAGACACCCTTCAGACTTCTCTTAGAAGAATCAATAAATCACCTCCATGATGTGGAATCGTAATTGTCAGCTCCCAGTTTCATGACTACTTCAGGAATATTACTACAATACACCAGTGAACCCTCTTGAGAGAAATATTCCGCGAACTCTTTTTCGCGATGCATATACCACGAAAATGTGTCTCCTGAAGCCAACAGATTTTTGTCTTTCAGTCGTGATCCTAAGATTTGTGCAGCATCCTTCAATAGACCCAAGTCTCTCACTAAGTCTCAAATCAAATTCACATTCAGAATCAACGTACCCGTATTAGCTATGAACACTTATCAAATTCAAAACACCAAAAATCATGTCGGCCTGTGTAATAGATTGGTAGAATAGAATAATAGCATAAGATAATAATAATTGGTAAAAAAAACAGTAGAAGACGTAAGTCAAAGAAATACTAAGACAGGCAATCTTCTGAAACAAATGCCTATGTAGGGTATCCTATGTTCCAAGAGAAGCTAAAAGGAATAGTAATAATAGTAATGATAGGAAGAATATTTGTGTGAATGTAAATGGAAGTATAAATTATATCTCCCACATGAACACTCTCGTTTTCCATCAAACGGTCCCCGAAAGCGGTGGGTAATTAATAAACAAATAGAGACGGTCCTCATCATCATTATTGCCGGGGCCAATTTTTCTCCTAGCCAGTAAAATTAATCACACGAGAGAAAAATATTAACAATTTAATTGGCCCGTACGCGTCCTCGTCCGGTTAATTTGTAATTAAAATTTAATTCGATCGTTCTTCCCCGGTGGCTGGTAGTTTACCGTTGAGACCTATAATTATCACACTCACATTCCGCGTTAATAAGGTCCCTGCATCGTTGATGGATGATCGAATTTTGATGGGCACCGGCGTTTCCACAGACGTCCGCCTCGATCCCAAATATTTGATTAAGTGCGGCGGAAAAAGGCGAACTCCTGCAACGCCCAATTTAAGTCCATTACAATTAATTGAGCGCTTGTAATGAGGGAGGCTCGCCGCTCTCGTTTGCTGGTGCTTGCTTGCTCGCTGGGATTGCGTGAGGATGTGTGTAGATGAATTTATTATTCCTAGATTATCTAAACTGTTCACGGCCACAAATTGGCCGTAAATGGTATGAGTGTGTACTCGATTACATTTTGGTCGGTTATCCACTTTGCTGCTCAGTACAAAGCAAAGCTCGGTGGTATGATAAAAAAAGGAGCGCGCAAGGATAGGAGACGCTCACAAATAACAATAAATAAATTTCGAGGCCGGGAATCACGGCGGCGTAATTATTCGGTGTTGCTGTGTATGTACATGTGCACGGGCATGGGTATGTGTATGTGTAACAGGGACGCCCACACGCGAACGCATTCATTGTACCAATTAAACGTTTCACATTATATACGATCATATTTCCACTGAATTACGACGATGCCGAGGGCCTGCCATAATACACATATCAAAGTTGCACTCTCCCGTCCGACTCCTGCTACTAAATATCGAGGGGGGCTTTTTAATGGGGACTCGAAGCGAGGCCGGTTTCATTTGTAATTGCCTCCTGCAACAACGGTTATTATTATGTCCGGGCGTTATTGATAATTAGTCCGGTCGTCTTTCACCGGGCGCGATTCGCCCCACGGACGACCGCGATCCCTGCCGCTTTAATAACATCGTTCCGGCTAATTGTTACGCATCTCATCCCATAAATTATTAGGAATGATCAATGCTCCGAATACGTCTGTATAAATAAACCCGTGGCATCGCCGACAATTACCTGCGACCGGCAACGGCCCGCTTTCAATATCTCATCCCGACACACTCGAATCCTGGGCTCCCAGGCGTCGACCTATTTTAAGAAGCAAAGCTCGATGCTTTATTTCCTCCGTGCCATCATAAATAATTTTATATCCATTCATGTGGTTCATTTTGTCAAAGTGCATCGTACCCGTTTTCATCATTTCTATATTTTTAGGTTGAGTTAAGGCGCCGATTGCTGCCATATGTAAATTTTCTTCAAATATGCCATAGGAAACTCATATTTACAAAAATTCAAATAAATCACGGGTGCACTTCACAATACAAACTATATTTGATGGTTCGATTTTTTAAAACATGGCTTCCTTTGGGGAAGTTTTTGCGTGCCGTAAAACCATAGAAAATACGATGTTTGAGCAGTTGATAGTTGAAAACAAAGTGTATTTATTTGAAAATTCCCAATAGTTTTGCTTTACAACTATACAAATTACCTTCTACCTCCACCCTATAACTAACATATACTTGTCAATGTTTAGATTTTCTCACATGTTTAATAAAGAATCTTTATCAAATTTTCAGGATACTTAGCTTCAGGTATACCTAACACAAAATTAATTTGAAATAAGCAATTCATAAAGTTTCAGAAATTTCAGTAATAGCTAACCCATACTTGTCAATGCAGAAAGTTACACTTTCGATTTTCTCACTTATTTAATACAGAATCTTTGTCACATTTTAAGCAGTCTTAACTACAAGTGTACAAAACACAAATCTAATTTTAAATAAGTAATTAATAAAGTTTCAAATATTTCAGTAATAGCTAACTCATACAATGCAAAAAGTTATACTTTCGATTTTCTCACTTACTTAAGACAGAAACATTGTCAAATTTTCAGGAAACTTACCTTTAGGGTACTAAACACAAGTATAATATTAAATATGCAATTAATAAAGTTTCAGATAATTCAGTAATAGCTAACCCATACTTGTCAATGCAGAAAGTTGTAATTTCGATGTTCTCACTTATTTAATACAGAAACTTTGTCAAATTTTAAGCAGTCTTAACTTCAGATGAACAAAACATATATATAATTCGAAACAAACCGTAAAGTTTTAGATATTTCAGTAATAGCTAACACATAATTATTGTCAATGCAGAAGTTATACTTTCGATTTTCTCATTTATTCATAGGTAAACTATGTCATATATTCAGGAGAGTCAGCTGCAGGTGCACCTAACACAAATCTAATATTAAATATGCAATTTATAAATTTTTAGAAATTTCAGTAATCACTAACTAAGACCTGTCAACGCAAAAAGTTACAATTTCGATTTTCTCACTTATTTAACATAGAAACTTTGTCAAATATTAAGCAGTCTTAACTGCAGGTGTACAAAACATAAATCTAATTCGAAATAAGCAGTTATTAAAGTTTCAGGTATTTCAGTAATACCAAACACATAATTATTGTCAATGCAGAAGTTATACTTTCGATTTTCTCACTTACTTCATAGATAGACTCTGTCATATTTTCAGCAGAATCAGCTGCAGGTGTACTTAACACACATCTATTATTAAAAATGCAATTTATAAATTTTTAGAAATTTCAGTAATCACTAACGAAGACCTGTGAATGCTGAAAGTTACAATTTTGTTTTTCTCACTTATTTAACACAGAAACTTTGTCAAATTTTAAGCAGTCTTAACTTCAGGTGTACAAAACACAAATCTAATTTGAAATAAGCAATTAATAAAGTTTCAAATATTTCAGTAATAGCTAACACATACTTGTCAATGCAGAAAGTTATACATTTAATTTTCTCACTTTCTTAATACATAAACTTTGTCAAATTTTCAGGACAATTAGCGTGTATTGTACACAAATCTAAAACTAAATGTGCAATTTATAATTATTCAGAAATTCAGTAATTCCTAACCAATACTTGTTAATGCAGAAAAGTAAACTTTCTATTTTCTCACTTATTTAATACAGATACTGTAACAAATTTTAGGAGACTTAGCTTTAGGTATACTTAACACAAATCTGATTTGAAATAAACAATTAATAAAGTTTCAGATAATTCAGTAATATCTAGAGTAATGTCAGGAAAATTAATTTCAGGTGTACTAAACACTAATCTAATTTGAAATAAGCAATTAATAAAGTTGCAGAAATTTCACTAATCTCACTTATTTAATACAGAAAAGTTGTCACATTTTTATCAGAATTAGATTCAGGTGTACTGAAGACAAATAAAGTATTAAATATACAATTAATAAATTTTCAGAATTTTCAATAATTGATAACCCATATTTGTCAATGCAGAAAGTTATACTTTCGATTTTCTCACTTATATAATACAGAAACCTGTCAAATTTTCAAGAGAGTTAGTCTTAGGTATATGGAACACATACGTATTAAATAGGTAATTAATAAATATTCAGAAATTTCAGTAATAGCTGTCCCACACTTGTCAATGCGAAAAGTTATACTTTCGATTTTCTTACTTCTTTGATACAGAAACTTTGGCAAATTTTCAAGGGGATTAGCTTTACGTGTACTAAACCCAAATCTAATTTGAAATGAGCAATTAAAAAAGTTTCAGATATGTCAGTAAAAGCTAACTCATACTTGCCAATGCAAAAAGTTATACTTTTGATTTTCTCACGTATTTAATTTAGAAACTTTGTCAAATTTTGAGGATAATTAGCTTCAGGTATACTAAATACAAATCTAATATTAAATAAGGAACTAATATAGTTTTCGATATTTGAGTTGTCAATGCAGAAAGTTATATTTTCGATTTTCTCACTTAGTTAATACATAAACTTTGTCAAATTTTCAGGAGACTTAGCGTCAAATGTACTGATACAAATCTAAAATTAAATATGCAATTTATAAATTTTCAGAAATTTCAGTAATTGCTAACCCTTACTTATCAATGCTAAAAGTTATACTTTCCATGTTCTGATTTCTTTAATACAGAAACTTTGGCAAATTTTCAGTGGAATTAGCTTTAGGTGTACTGAACACACATCTAATTTGAAATGAGCAATTAACAAAGTTTCAGATATTCCAGTAATATCTAACTCATACTTGTCAATGCAGAAAGTTATACTTTCGATTTTCTCACTTATTTAATACAGACACTGTGTCAAATTTGAAGGGAATAAGCTATATAATAAATTTGCCATTTGTAGATTTTCAGAATTTTCAGTCATAAGCTAACTAATACTTGTGAATGCAGAAAGTTATACCTTCAATTTTCTCACTTAATAAATACAGAAATTTTCTCAATTTTGTAGCAGAATTGCCTTCAGGTGTACTAAACACAATGCCTGCCTTTTGTCAGGGGGGAGGTGTTCTGACAAGTTGGCATTTATTTCTTCAAAATATGTATGAAATTATGAAATGAATAAAATATCCACTTCCAAATTTTGGAAATGTAATGTTGCTAGCTGGTATATGATATTGTGATGTTGTAATATTGACTTATTGGGTCCTAAGATTAGTAAGTAGACACACACATGTGATTGATATAAATTGTTGTTTAAATACCATCCCCTTATGACACGTTCGGATGATTAAATGCTGCTCGTTTAAACTCCCATTTCCCTCTATTGCCTTTAGTAGGTTTAATAGGCCGCTCTTAAAATAACAGATCGCACCTCTCCCTCAGAGATAACGCTTAAACGCCACCGTTTAATTATTAATTATTTAACGACCGCGTTATCTGATCACCCTCGATTTACACCACGGATAATTTTATTGGCCATCTTATTTTTAACGAGCGGGTGATAATATTTTATCTGGGAACGCTCTCCATATCAACGCGTAATTAAATTTATTACCACCAGCACCGTCCCCCCATCCTTGTTATATATATATTTTTTTTATTTCACACCTTGACACCTTGCGTGAATACATATTAGATCCCGGCTTTATCGCCTCGTGTGTACGGCGGAATCGGCGTTCGCCATCCGTTATTTCCTCGCCTTTATCTGGACAGAGCTGGTCTCGTTCTCGGTCATTATCATCGTCCCTATTAATATCCCGACAATTTTTCGTTGCGAGAGACGCTCGCCGCACTTATCAGGTATTTATCCGGCTCGTTATGGATTGATAAAAATTATTAACGATGATGTATGTTTTAATGAAAACGGCACGTGTGGTCTCTCTAATGAAATCGTAAAAGAGAGTCGTAAATTGTCAGCGAGGAGATGTATGGCATCGGCCGCGGACAGAATTTAGAATGCACGAGAGACGGCGGTTCTCGGAAATTCGAGTGCCGGATTATTGTACTGTGGGACAGATGGATTTGTTCGGACTTGGCTGCGAGCGATATTTGTAATTCGAGATCGTATGACTGGAAATCCACTTGTCCTGTCCGGATTTGTGTGGGATTTTTTAGGAACAAATAACAACTTTGTAGTAGCGTAATCGATGATCATAGTTTATACGCTGGAAATCGTTGCCCACGCTGCAATTCATCGCTGGATAAACATAGTTTCGATTCTCGCTGTTTACAGTCAACCGGAAACGTTTACCATTAAACCCACCTGTCACGTAATAAAACCCAGTCACAAATTTAAAATTATTTACGCTGTTTGCTAATAATGTAACCACACACATTTAAAACGCTGTATTTCTTGGTAACCAAAAACTAATTTAAACTTTCTACTAGGCATACAAGCTTTTATTTTCATGCCAGAAGTTTAAAGCATCCACGGAAGCTCGTGGTGTCGTTTTCTTCTCACAAAACGTAACCGTGCAATAGATGGCCAGATAAGTGAGCCGCCTAGCCGCGTGTTCCGGTGTTAATGCAAATTAATTAATTTTATGTAAATCCGCCGCGAATAAATCACGCCGATAGGTGTTAATTGAGTATGCGGAAAAGTGTGGCATAATAGATCCGTCCTATGCTCGATCGTGATTTTCACCTGACGTGCTCCCGCTGGGTCGGCCGTTTCTTCGCTTCTTCCTTTTCGCTGCCATCCGCAAAGGAACGGAACATCACGTATGCACGAAAAAATGACGAGGCCCTCTAACCTCGTTGCCGATAGAAGCGAAAAACGCCGGGCGCAGCACAATATAACGTTGAAATTATTTATTACACGACATGTAACGTAATACCCCGGTAAAAATGACCGACAATGCATTTATGAATATCATAAATAATACTTCATTGTCGTGACTTATTGTTTGTGTTGCAACCGCAGAGGTTGATCTATTTTAAAATTTACAGCTTATCTCCCGCATCTGTATGTACACAAATATCTCACCATATCTCACATGTGCACAGGCACCGCTATACGCCGGCGTATATTTACATTCTGGTTGTCAAAATATTTAAACGAAAGTGCCAATCAAAATATTAACGAGTCCGAGAGCAGTTAAATGCCAATATACTCAGACAATGCCAGCTAATAAAGAAAGATAATAAAGAGCGCACTGAGCTCCACGTGAATAAGTTTTTTTTTTATAATAACACGATCTTATGAATGTAAAAGATCTGGCCGAAAGCGCTCAAGAATAGTGGTTTCATATCTGATTAATCAATTAAGTTCGAAACGTCTGTGTTAGAGATTTTCTTCGGTTCTAAGATTGAGTGTTCATTTTTGTAACGTACGATCTGATACGCTAATCCGCTTTTAGCTACCTTTTATTTTTTGTGCCTTGCATGACTGACGTGATGCTAGATATTTTTGATAAAAATTTTCGTTAAAAAAATTGGTACAACAAAAAGCCTAAATAACTCCGCTAGTAGCACGACTGAAATATGTAGCTCTATACAATTCTATGCCAATGATATTCTTATCAGTTTTTTATTTGCAATTAGCGTAAAAGATATTTGTCTTTCATCAGACAAAGAATTAATTTGCGAAGACAAATAATGACATTGCATTATGTCGTGGAATAGCAAAACAGATTTTATATGCTTCACTTTAATAGTTTGTCAATAGTTTGTCACTTCTCCTGAAATAATAAATAACAAATGTCCAAGTAAGCAAAAAATGACAACATTTGATATTCTATAAGTTGACATATTTTGTAAATCAGTCATACTCCCAGAAATTCTAATCCAAAATATAACGCAATGCATATCCCAACAAGGCCACACGACATCTGCAGATGCCAATAGACTATATTGACATAGGTAGGTATGTATAGATAAAAGGAGATTTCGGTCGTTAGCTTCTATCAGGAAAAACACTGAATCTCTAGATCATAAAACATATGATCTATACGGCGATAATAAAGCCCATCAATTAATTATAAATAATAACACCCCCATACATAGTGGAGTCAATCTGGGCAAGAGTAGATAATTTTTAGTAAAAGCAATGAGACCAGGTGGAACTTGTTTGTTAAATCAAAAGTAAGTAAATTGACCCTTTTTGGAGGTTGTTTTATTGTACAATTTTTTTTTCGAACAGGTAAATCAGTAGCTAAGGTACCAAAATGGCACCCTTTTATTGTTAATGTTCAAAGAACCTCCACTTAATTTTTTTCTGCATCATCTTCACCCTCCCTCCTGTAATTACAGGTGTTACATAAGTTTTGGAATTTTATTTTGAATGCTTTACGTGACATAGTAAAACCATTATTTCTGTTCAACCATGGAGAAATATGGGTCTTGTCAATTTGTTTGACATTGCACATTTTTGCCGGACTTTGCGAAATGGCGTACAAAGTAGATATTCCAAAGTCCATCTATAACTTAGTTGGACGGCTGGAAAACTTATTTGAATATAATTTTAGAAGTAGAATCAATAAAAATTGTTTTTACATTCTCATTTTATCTGACATAAAATTGCAATTTTTTTTTAGAACTTTGAATTACTGTATTAAATATGCAGATATTAAAAATTGGTAAAACTCGATTTACTTTTATCCAGGATATTGATAAATACACAAAGTATATGGCTATATACAACGTATAGCTATAAATGTACAACGCTATATACAAGATATCAAGGTAACAATAGTAGATTGTTCTACAAATGAAGAAAAGTGGCAGTTTTCCAGCGAGTGTAAATTTTTGATTCAAAAAGAAGAGCGACGAAGTGAAGACCGTGAATCAAATTTACACGAGCCACGAAAAATCACTTGTCTTACGTGTGGAACATACAACTTTTTCGTGTACTTAAAGTATATGTAAATGGTGTGCTTCGAATTATTAAAGGAGCTTCTGAAATTGAAGTCTTGTTTATACGGTAACGCACCATGGCAACGACAAATAAAAAAACATTATTTTCAAAAAACTTACAAATGGACAAGTCAAACATTTTAAAAGCTGTTGCAGTAGCAACTAAAAATTTATTGCCAACAAAATCCAAAGAAAAATACGAGAAACAGTATGAGACATTTTGCCTGTGGCTACGGGAGCAAAAGGTGGAGGGAGGAATCGACGAAGATATTATGATATTTTTTCGAGAAGGTCAGTCTTACAAATATAATACTACCCTTCGCTATATATATTATATTGAATTGGGAATTGGGAATTGGGAATTGGGAATTGGAATTGGGAATTTATAATTGAAACAGGAGGAACAGATATACAAATAATAACAGAAACAAAGAAGAAAGGAAAATGAATAATGAGAACAGAAAACGGGCACATACTAATATACAGTGGAGTAGAACAAAATGAGAGAGCGAACGCAGGAGTGGGATGTATAATAAAAAAGGAAATGGAAAAAACAATCACGGAATGGAAGTGTATAAATAAAAGGATACTGACGGTCAAAATAGAAGAGAAAGATAAGTTTGAAGCAAATATTATGGTAGTATATGGAGTAAATGAAGATGAAAGCAAAACCGACAAAGACCAGTTCTGGGAAGAGGTACAACAAGAATACGGAAAGCTTACAGAGCTAACATACGTAATAGCAGACCTAAATTCCCGTGGTGGGAATAAAAACAAGGGACTGGAGAGCATAATGGGAACACACGAAGAAACGAAGATCAACAACAATGTAAGAAGACTTAATGATTTCTGCATATTGAAAGATTTAACAATATTCGCACACAAGGAAATACACAAGAGAGGAAAGAAACAGAAACGAAAAGTCCATAATAGACTACTTTTTAACAAACAAAGCACAAGTGAAGGAAGTAATGGATATTAAAGTCAAAAGAGGTAGCGAAATTGACAGTGACCACTATCTTCTAACAGCACGAATAAAAACAACAAGAAGGGAACTGAAACAAACACAGAAAATAGTCGATAAGGAAGTATAAAGAAAATTAGAATATACAAGCTAAGTAACATACAAGTAAGGGAAAACTACCAGGAATCAATACAAGAACTAATAAGAAGCAGTCAACAAAGCGGAAAAACAAAAGTAGAAGGGTTATGGGTCAATTTCAAACATATAGTAAGAGAGGCAACAAAACACTCCTGTGGAAAAACTAAAAGTACACCAAACAAAAAACAAACAAGTTGGTAGAACAAAGAAGTGAAGGACGAAGTTAGGAAAAAGAAACAAAAATGGAAAAAATACCCAAGCACAAAAAACGAAGAAGACTACGAAATATACAAGCAGCAAAGAAAGAGAGTAAACGCAATAATAAGGAAGGTAAAAGATAGAAAATGGGAGGATTTCGGAACTAAATTAGAGGAACATTTTAAAGGAAATCAAAAACTATTCTACAGAACACTGAAAAACTGCAGAAAGGAACAAGCCTAAAGGTACTCAAAAATAAACATTGTGTACTAATAATAGAGGATAAAGAAATCATGAACATATGGAAAGAGCACTTCCAAGAGTTTCTGTCAGGGAAAGAGACAACTAATGAAGGAAATGAAAACGAAGAGGAACAAGAAAATAGTAACGAAACAGAAGAAGAAGAGGGTTCTATAACAGGAGAAGAGTTAGAAAACGCACTAACGAAGTTAAAGAACGGAAAAGCCCCAGGTCACGACAAAATCAAATCTAAACAGCTGAAATACATAGGAAAGGATGGGAAACAACTGCTACTACAGATAACAAATAGAATATGGGAAACAGGAAAAATACCAGCAGACTGGCAAAAAGCAGTGATCTTCCCAATACATAAAAAAGAAGACAGTAGAAATTGCAACAACTTTAGGGGAATATCCCTGCTGTACACAGCGGCAGAACTGTATGAATCAATATCAGAGAACAAACTAAGAAAGGAAATTAAAAAAACAATGGAAAAGTCACAAAGTGTATTCATGAAAGGACATTCAACACAAGACCATATATTCACAATTTAAAAGATGACAGAAAAAATATTAAGACAAAACAACAAACTATACATGATATTCGTGGACTTAGAAAAGGCATTTGATAGAGTCCCAAGAGTCAAAGTGTGGGAAATGCTTGATGAAAGGAAGAGAAAAGTGCAATTACTAAAAGCAATAAAAAAAATTAAGGATAACACCAAGAAGGTAGAAATAGGATACTATAAAATGAAAAGAATAGTGATAGCAGAATGTGCTTTTGCTGATGACTTGTCATGCTAGCCAAAAGCGAAGAAGACCTACAACACAATATAAGCATATGGGAGGAGGAACTGAAAAAACACAACATGGTAATTAATATAAATAAAACAAAAGTAATGGTAGTAGCAAGAGAGGAAACAAAAGCAAAAATACTAATAAATTTGAAAAGGATAGAACAAGTTGAAACCTTCAAATATTTAGGTACAATAACAAAGGATAACAAGACATAATAAAGGAACCATGGAAAACGAAATAAATAACAGAATCATGGCCGCAAATAAAACCTACTATGCAATGAACAAGTACATTCTCAAAATAGAAGAATCTCCAAAAACACGAAAATGACACTCTTCAAGACAATTAAACACAAACACAATTTATAGACCAACTCTATCTCACTAATCCAGGGGCGAAATTAAGCTGTTTAAGGGGGTGCACGGCCCGTCTATGTAAATTTGCGCCCCCATATGAATACTCGGTACACGTTAGAGTCGAGTCTGCTTAAATCCTAACAAGTGTTTGTTTTTTCTTGAAATAATTGACGAAATAGTTGTACCTGTGTATTTTTTTTTTTTTAAATTTTATATCCAGAAAATTTGCGCCCCCTCCGTATTACAACTCTAGTTTTGCCTCTGTACTGAGCCCTATACCATTCAATTGCTTCTAGTTGACTTATTCCAATGTTTGTGTACAGAAAAATGTAATTCCTTTTACGTAACCGATTTTCTCGTACATGATAAAAGGACAATGGAGGATTTCGATACGGACTGACCGCGGCTTTCTTAAGTTACCGAGTCATTAATTTTTGCTTCCTGAAATCATAATCTGCGTATTCATGAATCGCGCGCACGTAAATTCCAGAAACGACTTCTGAAAAATAATCCGCCGCACATCTGCGCCCAGATTTCACCAATTGTAATTCGATGATCGCCGCGATGTTATGATTGCGAAACGTGTTTTCTTTTTCGTCCGTGTCCCGCTTATTCAAATCACGGCCCATTGTTGGGACAGGAGCGCGTTGATCCCCGCCGGCGGATGACTAAAACCGAGATGATAATGAAACTGCACGATCCGCACCGTTTCGCGCAATTTAAATATTATCATTGCGGACGTGACAAGTGTCCCCGGAGGAAACGTCGCGCGTGTCCACACTTGACGCCCGCAACTGCGGTGGCGGCGCGGCCAGTGGCGGAGCGGTCACGTACATGTCATGCATTCACCCCCCCATCCGCGACGGACACGTGGCCGGAGATAATGACGGCGTGTGCGATCTTCGCGCACGATTCCTTGCTCTTATGTGCAATTACCTGTGTCATTACCGGTGGAATTGGGTTTTTAATGGGTCGTAAATTATCGCACGCCTATTAGAATTAATGGATGCCTGGTTAGCGTTCGCGTGGTAATGTGCTGATCATCCCCGTGTAATACTTATTGCAGACCAATTTCGAACGAATGTGCTGTGCAGGAAAATTGGCAAGTATGTGATTGTTGGTGTTCAGCATAATTCTAATCTACTACTCCACAGTACACCATCATTTCTTCGTGTGCCTTATCAATTCTGGATATTAGTGATCATCACTGCTATTTAGTGTATCATCACTTAGCGAATAAAAAACATACAATATATTATATTGTATCAATGTAGCAATATGTCATACACGTTACCACCAGGTAGCACAATAATTATTTGATACTTTGAAACTTCAAGACCATCATAATCAAATTTGTATATTTGTGTTCAGCATTTGTTTCAAATTCTAATACATATAGGTATATAGAGTGTTTCATAAGTTCAAAAAATTCGAGTTCTTACAACTAATGCATATCTCTCTTGAGAATGGCAGCAGTGCCGAAACAATTGTAGAGCATTTCTATAAAACTTTGAAACTTTACCGAGTGTTTTCTTTATTAACCTAATGCATATCTACCTTTTACAGAATGATTTTATTAATCATGCTGTCAAAAATGCATACCGTTAGCATATACTTATATGAATATATGTTTTTATTGGTAAGACTAATTCATTGTGGGCATATCTATGTGATATTATTTGCTCAATTAGTTCAATTACACGTTAGAATAAAAAACCGAGGAAGGCCTCGGTGGCTATGCTGTGGGACTGATGCTGTGGGACCAATTATTATTAAGAGTTTAACAGTTCCTCATTGAATAATCTGCATAATTTTCGATTTCTCCCTTGCGCATTTCGGGCCGGAATGCTTTGTAATTAAAGGCCGCGGCACCTGATGGGATGATTTACGGGCGCGGCTCGTCGGCCGTTTGTTCCCCTTCCTGTAATACAAATACGCGGATGATTTACAATATGGAAGGAACAGGTTGGGGCTTGCAGCGTGAAAATTCATTTGCGGCTAATTTACCGCATATTATTTCGCCCGTTGCCCAGTTAATTTTAATACGGTTAACGTATGCGGTGCGCGTGTGCAGAAAACACGGCCCCCGAGCGTCCGAGGCGCTCGCGTCCGGCTCGAGAAAAAATGCCCCCCAGACACGACAATCGTAAATTACCTTTTGGTTTACTTAAAATGTGGCGTTCACAATTAACTGGAGGTGATGCGTCTGCGTCTCTGCATATAAATTGCGCCCTTATCTTTGTTTCCACTTGGACGGTGGTAAAATCTATTAGCCTATTCTTTTCTGCGTTATATTTATGTGCATATGCAAAACAGTCACTTCTTCAAAGACGTAAACAGAAGTCTGTTAAATTAATAACCAGCCATTATATTGTGATAGCATCAAGTGTTTTACGCCGCCATGTCAGTTGGTTCAAAATTAAACTAAAATTTTAAACTGATATTTTGCAATAATCATATAATTATCATATACCTAATCAATAATTTCTATACAAGGTGGCCCACAAGTGGCGGATTTAAAGGGGGCTATAGCTCGGGGCGGCAAATTTTTGAAAAATACTAAAGGCACAAGTCACAACAATAAAAAATAAACAAATAAATAAAAATGTTAGCCAGTTTAAAAATTAAAATTACTTGACATGTTTGAATGACGTTGAATGAAAATACAAGAAATCACTTAAAACAATGCAGAATGCGTACCTGACTCCCCTCATACCTGAAAAAATAAGTTCGTCTGGACAGAGCCGATTATATACCTACCAAAATGTAAAAATAAAGTAAACATGAAAACGATAAGGCAAGAAATTAGGATTACACAGGGTGTTTACAAAACATGGCGCCAACGATTAAAAAGGTTATTCCTTGGATTATTTAAGAATGTTTTGTCTTTATCTTTCTTTTTCTTACACCTTAACGGTAAGCCTTCCTGGTAAATAATCGGTCCAGATGTCCAAGCCAAACTTTCAATGAAAATCGATGTGGAAAACTGATATGAAAAACCGTGCGAGCAAAAATTATTATCATCAACATTTGCTTTGCATCTAAGGCTATACAGCTTAGTGGTAGAGCTTAATGCCCTCTATGATGAAAATAAATTTGGCTGGCACGGTACTTCATGTGGATTTTATTCTGCCCATACATGGTTATTGTAAAAAGATAATAAATTATTGAAATTCTTGAGAAATTGCCACTTTGGTACATCGGGTAAAATAATCCGTTCCAGTAGTTGAAGAATCTGAACCAATGTTTGCAGAAGCCATTACCAAAATGCAATGTGTTGAATCAGCAGGAATAAGTGCCAAAATGTGTTGAATGTGATGTAGGTACAACAACTGAGGTAGATTGATCGATGTGGCTTTTATTTGTTGAAAATTCATAATTACTAATGTATGAAATAAAGTTACGCACTTTTTAAAATTTTCAAAATTTCTTCATTTCTTCACCTGAAGAAGCCACAGTGTGGCGAAACAATTGTCGTGAACAATAAAAAACAATTTTGAAAATTTTAAAAAGTGCGTAACTTTATTTCATACATTAACAACTGAAGTTTTAAAATATTCCATACGTATATGGAATATAAGTCCTTTTACTTATATTCAAAATTTGCAATTTTTCTAACAGAAATATCTGCATTACCCCTACTATGTTCAGTAGATGTTCTTCTACTTCTACCGTTCTTACTAATTGTGCATGTTTCATTTAGAGGTTGATGAATACTTTGGAGGATTTTTCTATCAGGAACGGTTTGGAAATTATTCTTTGTTCACAAGCTCTTAACAAATTTCCATTATGCACTCCATACATGAAATACATGTCTGTCAAAATATATCAAATTAAAGTTGTAGAAAATATGCTTCTCTACAAAACAAAATAAAAATTAATTAAATTTGAAATAGAATGTGAGTTATCGAGGGTAACGGTTTTTTAAGATGGCACAAGTCTGTTAAATCAATAACTAACTATTATATTGTGATAGCATCAAGTGTTTTATGCCGCCATGTCAGTTGGTTGAAAAATTAACTAAAATGTTAAACTGATATTTTGCAACAATCAATAATTGTCAAATACCTAATCAATAATTTCTATACAATGTGACCCACAACTTCGTCGCATAAATTTAGGAGCATGCTAAGAAAATAAAAATTACATGAAAATGTAAATAAGTTTTTTTTTTTTCTAATCACTTTAGTTTCAAAAATAGAGGACCTTAAAGTGTTTCTTAGCATATCAATTTTCCTATTAACATTTCTACTAGACTACAAGTAGATCTAGAGTAGAAATCTGATATTTTGTGACGAGTCGCCCATTATCAATATACATATTCACAAATAATTGAAATACAATCATATGAGCAAACACAGTGCCGTAGAAACGGGCAAAACGTCTGCCTTCTAAGGTTAACCATTTTTCTGTGAATTAGCTTTATTGTCATAAAAAAGGTATACTTCTTGAACTTCGAAAAAATGAAGCGTTTCTGAGATATTTTAGGTTAAACTATTGGATTAAACAAACTAATAAAAAGGTTGTTCCAATAATGGCATGAATTCCCGTTATTTGCGTCAATATGTATTATTTTTCGGAATCAGACTTCGGTAAGTCAAATAAGTACCTAAATTAATTGATTTAGTTAACTCTTTCTTCCTTCTTTAACTAAATTTTAAACCAATATATATATTTTTTTAAATAATCCTTACGGAATCTACACTTCAACATACACTTCAAAATTTGACAAATATATAAATAATTGAAAGTCAAAACATTTATAATTTTTTATTTAATAACATACAGGGTGGTCACTTTTACGATGCCCACCATTAGGATCTATTAAACCGAAATATATACAGAATTGGTCAAATGGGAAAAAAGTTTCTCATGTTTGTGCCTTTCAATATACTGAAACTAAATCCGAGATATCTTGCACAGTTCCTGAAATATCGTTGAATAACTGAAAAAGTGCACTTTCCTTTTCCTTTTATATATTTTTTACTTTTGAAGGAAATTTTAGGAAACTTGGCACTCTTAAATTTTTCGACGTCAGTTTTCTGATCACAGTGCCAAACATTTTCTGCGCCAACTAGATGCCCAAATTTTCGTAGTCAACTTTTGACTACGATTTTCAACTTTTGATTTTCTTATGGCCATAATATTGGATTTTAAGAGCATTCAAAAGTGCGAAATATTCGAATATTCTGATATAAAATTCAATATTGCGGCCATAAGAAAATCAAAAGTTGACTATAAAAATTTGGGCATCTAGTTGGCGCAGAAAATGTTTGGTACTGTCATCAGAAAGCTCATGTCGAAAAATGTAAGTTGCATAAAATTTCCTTCAAAAGTAAAAAAGTTATAAGAGGAAAAGGAAAGTGCACTTTTTCAGTTTTTCAGCGATATTTCAGGAACTGTGCAAGATACCCCGGATTTCGTTTCAGTATATTGAAAGGCACAAAAATGATAAAATTTTATCCCATTTGACCAACTCTCTATGTATTTCCGTTGAATAGATCCTAATGGTGGGCGTCGTAAAAGTGACCACCCTGTATATATTGAACTCAAAATGTAAGTTAAATTAAATTAAACAGAATCGAGAAAAAGTTTGAAAAACCTAGACTTCATCTCGATTTTTCAATTTTCGAGATTCTGTTAGGCACTTAACAACCGTGTAGAGTATAGATTGCAGAATAACCGTGCAGAGTTTTTTGCACAATCGCACAAACCAAATAAGATAACAAAGATGTTGAGTTGTTTCCGATTTATTTATCTTGACTTTTATGACAAAATGGTGTACATACGTATATCCAGAGTGTTTTGAATGTATTTCGTTTCAAACATTCTATTACTTTTTCACAATGGCTAATAAAGAAGATTTTCAAATAAATATCTTTGGTTCCTAAAATATCAAAAGAAAGGTATGAAACTTACGATTAATAATTGTACAAACTGTAATTTTTATTTTTCCAAATAAATTAGACATCTCTTGGTGAAAAATATTACTATTACTTACCGCATTAGAGCTGTTATAAACTCGAACAGAACTGTGTTTCCATGGAGACTAGCCACAGTATTGTTATGTTCAACTTTCAAGGTGTATCAACAGAGACTGTAAATCGCTGTAACAACACGAGTGTGCGAAAGTATGTAAGTTTATACAATAAAAAAGTTGTAATATAAAATAAAGTTATATACAATAAAACTATAATAATAACTGGTATCCAAAATGGATGAAACTATAGCAAAAATGGATGAAAGTATGACAAAAATATGTAATGTTATCACTAAGCACTGGTGTTCCCATAGGGTATACTCATTCAATGTGCATACGAAGAAGGCCTAACGTCAAACCGAACACTACTTTCAAAATTTTCAAACTCATTTGATGTAATCATTTGAGAGGGGCCTCATCCCCTCTCAGCTAGTAATAGGAACTATTACAATAGAAATTAGGAAATGTCAGGCACGTAATAGATTACTGGTAGTATACCATCGAAAAAATTAATAGGAACATCGCTGTCAGTATGTGTGTATCGACTATAGCTACAAATTTGCAATTGTATGTTTTTTGTATTATCTTGTTTGCCCAAAGAAAAACGATTTTTGTTAGTTTCCGAAAATTTTGTTCTGGAGGAATCTGCTGACATTTAAATGTTTTTCATGATAAATATAGAATTTCAGATTTCATCCTTCGTTTTCTTTTTTTCTTTGGAATTTTTCCTACGATTAAAAGCATATTTGAAAAGTGTCCATCTGTGTCTATTTATTTAATCGTATCTAATCTATACTAATAATTGTATGTATAAATGTATTTGTCTGTTCTCTGAAGATGTGGGAATAGATGCATAGAAGCCAAAACCGACTCAACATTATCAAATTAACGTTTGAAATTAAGACTTTTAGAACATAATCTAGAATACAAAAGATTTTGAAACAAAATCATATCAAAACCTGATCATGTTTTCAATAATTTCTAAAGTATTGCAGATTTTTGAACAATATTTGAAATATAATTTGTATGTTACATAATAATACACCGCACGCTTCGAATATTAGATGTATTGGAACCAGTTTTTTGTACGCCATTTATAAATAGCGTCGATGATTACCTTGAAATCCATAAACTTATTCCACTACCGTACAGCAGTACATTATAATCCTCTTAATAATCCACCACATTGCCATCGCACAATACCGAACACTATAAAAAAAGTCGCTATTGATACTTCAATCACAACATCGATAGATCACGATAATCCACGCAATTAGACTCAGTTCCATTATTCGACACGCTTTATTAAGTCTCCGAAATTTGCATGACCGGCGGCGTGTCACTTCGCTTGGAATGCGGGGAAGAAAAGAAAATCCGCGTTATGTAATTATGGGCGTCAGCCGATTCAATCAGGGCGCTATTTATCTACATGCCAGTGCTAATGACATACAAATTATTTATACGTTTCGAGCGCGACAATAACAAATACTCCGTCCGTTTTTAAAACGACGTAAAATTGGTTTGAATCGTGTGGAAAAATCGACGGCGATTTATCAGGATAAGTCAAAGTCAGCCCAAGGAATTTGGAAGGTGAAGATTTTGATAGAATTGTGATTGATTTATTAGGGTATATAACTTATTTTACGCGGATAAAACGATGCATTTTTGTAATTGAGAAAAGTCACGAGATTATTTTTCAATTTTTATTATTCAATTTTGAAAGTGAAGATTACTTGTTACATTTTTTTTATGAGTCTGTGTTTTGATATATTCTGTCACAGAGCTTAATTTAAAAGTACCTCGAGAGACGGGAACGGAATTTTCCTCCTTTCGTTTGTGTGCCATACAAAATGAAGAGCACGAAGTCGTCGTGCGGGGAATGTGTTAATAAGTGAACGGCGTCCGTAAACCCTATTTGTTTTATTTCAAAACGTACAACAGCCACGGCCGACGTTTCAAATTGTGTGCGTGTCCGCGCCATTATCACGTTCAAACAATCAAAAACTCAACGAGACTTTTCTGGTCCGTTCCCCGACGTGCGCTTTTATTTTTTAATAAATAAATGCAGATTAGTGGGTGTGCATACGTCAGTCGGAGGTGTTGAGGCACCCACCCGACCTGACGCAGAGGCGTCAAATAATATATGTAATTATATATGCGGATGAGTCTTTACAGAAATTCGAAATAGCGCCGGTCTGGCTTGTCCTTTTCATCTGTCAGGCAGTTTGATGGATCGCCACGGGACCGCTCGGAATTTTTCCAGAGGAAGGAACGCGACGGCACAGGTGAGACGATACGGCACTGCCGATGCCTGGCTATCTTTGGCGAACTGGACTCGCCTAATTGGCCCATTACACGTTGAAGTGTCCGGCCGGCGCGAATATCGAATGCGATTTTCCAGGAACCGGAGCGATTCCGATGGGCTACGGAAAAACGACACCGTCCCTGGATTTTTTCCTCCGCCGGTAATTCACGTTAATGGGCGCAAGAAAATGATCGGTCCAAGCCGCCGATCGGCCGATTACCGGCCGCAGCCACCGCTCCACATTCTGATCTACATTACTCTCTAACGACCTTTGTTGTGTAAGGATCACCACCGATCACGGATCGCCCATTTACATACTCCTTTTTTCAATTACACTTTTATGTTATCGAATTAATGAAAGGCGGAAAGTGCGCTTCTTTTTTGTTAGACTGTACGACCATGTAATTTATGATGTTGCAGTGAGGCAGTTATTAAGAATAATGAGATATTTTTTCAACAAGCCTTTAAACACGTCAGCTATATAATCCAAAATAATTACAATCATTTCAAAAGTAACCAGAAATTATTTCTGTAGCAACGCACATTATTTTTTTTTTGCAGCAAACTACATATTTAGAAGATAAACATAGTCAACTTTTATTACATCGGACACCGAAGACACATTTTGTTTTTAATTTTTCCTATGTTAATACACTGGTATACTGCAAAATCCTATTTCATTGGTAAAACCCCAACATCGGTCCCTGACGTCCCTGACGTCCTTAACATCGGTTAAAATCCAATTTCTTATTCACGTTATGACCATGCAATTTATTTATGTTACTAACACAATATGTAATAATGAAAATGGCTAGGTATGGAATAATATATAATCTGTGAATCGTTATTTATTTATTTTACTAACACAATATGTAATAATAAAAATTGCTAGGTATTGAATAATATCTAATCTGCGACTCGTTATTAGTTTGTCTCTTAAAGTCGCTACTTATCAAATTTTTAAAATAAACGAAATTATTCAAAATTAAAATGATCATATGTTTAGAAAAATGTCAATCATTCGATGACTTGGGGCTCTATTGTGATCACCAGCAACATAATTAAACCGTTGATTCTTGGGATAATTAATTCTTATAATATGAATCAAACAAATTTAGTTTAGCTGGTTTGCTAAACATGAACAATGTTCATGTTCAAAAACCAATTTAAAGGCATATTTATGTTCTATGTAGAAAAGCATTGTTTTCAAATAGACACAAGTTTGACAGTCTTCAAACTAATATTCATTGTCTCTTGAGTCATATTAAGTAGGAAATTGACGTAAAGATTTGGCAGATATTTCTTTTTAGTTTCCAGCTAATTTAGACATATCTTCTTGGTTCCAAACGTTTTTAGTATATCTCAAGAAATTTCATGAGAGGAAGTGTGTTTGTAAATCGTTTGGTTCAAGATTTCATATATTAGATAATATCATTGCAGTATCTTGGGTCATAGGTTGTCAGAATTGTTGTCCTTCATGTTGAAGGATTTCTCAAGAATCTATATTAGAGCGGAAATATTTTCAAAACACAAAGTTTACATTCTCTAAACTAAAATTCCGCCGAATCTACCGAGGATAGTTTCCCCAAAACCAGTCGTTCTCAGCCGACGTTAAACTGTCGGTGCCATACGTTACTGTAACTACGATACAGACACTCATACAGTGACGTATGCGGGGAAATAGCCGACGCTCGATATCGAGTATGGCACTCCTAGAAGAAGAAACCAATATTCATTGCTTTTTGAGTAAAATTCAGTTGGACATTGACTAAAAACTGACAGATATTTCTTTTAGTTTCGAACTTGGGAGGCCACAAGACTTTAATTTAGATATTTCTTCTTGATTTCAAACGTTTGTAGTAAATCTAAAGAAATCTCATCAGAGAGGGTATATTTGGAAATCGGTGGTTTCAAGATTTCATTCATTAGATAATATCATTGAAGTATTTCGGGTCATAGGTTGTCAGAATTGTTGTCCTTCGTGTTGAAGGATTCCTCAAGAATCTATATTAGAGTGGTGATATTATTAAAAACACAAATTCTACATTCTTTAAACTAATATTCATTGTTTTTTGAGTAAAATTCAGTAGGAAATTGACTAAAAACTGACAGATATTTCTTTTTAGTTTCGAACTTGGGAGACCAGAAGATTTTATGTTAGACATTTCTTCTCGATTTTAAACTTTTGTAGTAAATCTCAAGAAATCTCATCAGAGGGGGTATGTTTGGAAATCGGGGCTTTCAAGATTTCATGTTTTTTTGAATAAAATTCAGTTGGAAATTGACTAATGGTTGACAGATATTTCTTTTTAGTTTCGAACTTGGGAGACCAGAAGAATTTAAGTTAGATATTTTTTCTCGATTTTAAACTTTTGTAGTAAATCTCAAGAAATCTCATCAGAGCGGGTATGTTGGGAAATCGGGGTTTTCAAGATTTCATTCATTAGATAACATCAGTGAAGTATCTTGGAAAAAAGGTTGTCAGAATTGGTGTCCTTCATGTTAAAGGATTCCTCGAGAATCTATATTAGAGTGGAGTAATTTTCAAAAACCATGGTACGTCATTGATCAATATAGTGTACTATAGAATTTCTAATTAAGTGAGAAATACAAATTCGAGATTTTATATATTGATGATTTCGTATAAAACTTTTCATGTTTAATGTTATGACCAAGGATGATCCAAATGAATCCCATTCATTGCTGTACAATTTCTGTTGAATTTTGAAAAAGTTGAATGGGATGGAAATGACAATTCATTTAAAATTTCATAAATTGAATTTCATAAATTTTATAAGTCTGTTAAAAGTTCTATTGAATTGTGTAAAAATGCCTATTGACTCAACAATAACAACAACAATGAAATTGCAGTGAAGCTGGTAAAAGGCGTAGATTTCTGTAGAAATGCTATTAAATTATATAGAAGTATGATTGAAATTGATAGCAATATCAATCAATTTCAAAATGCTATTGGATCGTGTAGAAATTCAATTCAATTTGATAGAAAGGCTTTGAATTTGATAGCATTTTATTAAATTATACCGAGCTTTGGTAGAAAATTCCATTGAATTCCACAAAAATTCTCTTCAATTTAATAGGAGTTCTATTGAATTATATTGAAATTTTATTGAATTTGATAGGAATTCCATTAAATTTCATTTAATTAATTGTTTTTGGCAAAAAAAATCTGTTGAATTTAATGGAAATTCTATTGAATTTCATTGTAATTTAAAAATAAATTCAACAAGTTTGATAAAAATTCCTTTAAATTTGATAGAAATTCCAATTAGAAAATGTGTTGCTTAATGGACATTTATGTTAGATTTGATATAATTCCATTGAGTTTAGTTAAAATATAAGATTCAGTAATTCTCTAAACATTACTTTAATATATAGAAATTTTATTGAATCCCGCATAAATCTCATTTAATCTCTGTAAATTTTTTATTGAATTTTGAAAAAAATTGCATAATTAGAATAATATAATTGAACTTCGCGTCTGTGAAGAAATCACATAAGGTCAACTATAAATTACTTACAATTGTCTTAAAAATTTACCAAGCTTTACAAATTTTATAATATTCTGTTGACAGTTCTTTTGAATTTTGTAAAAATCCTAATGAACTCTAATAGCTAAATTGCTGATATTTCATTAATACTGCATGTATAGATACTGGTAACTTGTTAAATATTTCATCACCAATTGACCAGATTTTTTTTGAGAGATTTGTGTTTTAGTATTGTATTGTAGAATAGTATATTAAAGTATAAGTGGATATCAAGGCCTTTCAAGCACGAACGTTTTTCAAAAAACCGACCCGTGGCTCCCCGCGCAGCGGGGAGGCGGGGAGGTTTTTTGAATAGAGTGAGTGCTTGAAAGGCCAGATATCCACGCATACTTTACGCTATTTTTTATCATTGATGCCGTAAATTGGCCTAAACATTTGTAATTATAATTTCTATCTGATGTGCCGTCGATTTTGCCGTACAGTTTTAGTATCGTTGCTAAGATACTGAATAAATAACTAGCTAACATGGCGGCTGATACTATGCAATTGTTCTAGCCTTGGTTGTCAAAGTGTTGAATATCGTATGTAACAATCTTTCAATTTGGCATCAGTTTTGATTTTGGTTGAAAATGCAACGAAACATTGATCAATTAAGCTCCGAAGCAGAGAGGCGTTTAATTCCCCAAAAATCGGAATTGGCATATAAGAAGGAATACGATAAATTGGTAAAATGGATGGACGAACAGGAGGTGAAAACTGTAGATGAAAGAATGATTCTTGCTTACATGCAGAAAATGTCTACATGCTATAAGGCGTCAACAATGTGGGCAATACATTCGAAATTGCAATGCATGTTACGGTTAAACAAGGGAGTGGATATAAAATCGTTTGTTAAGGTTAATGCATTCATGAAGGCGATCAACAAAAATCATGTGGTAAAAAAGGCTTACGTGTTTAGAGAAGAAGACCTACAAACATTTTTCAAAGATGCTCCAGATGTGACATATTTATTTCTGAAAGTCGTTGCAATTTGTGGAATATTCGGTTCATGTCGCAGATGCGAATTGTGCGATCTGCGTTTATTTGACATCAAGGAAGAGGGTAATACATTACTAATTACCATCCGACCATCTAAGACAGAAAAGGCTCGACATTTTGTTGTTGCTAACAGTAATGGGATACCCTATGTTGGGTTTATGAAGAAATATTTGTCTCTGCGTCCTCAAAATGTGAGTACAGACCGTGTTTTCTTACGTTTTGATAAGGGACAGTGCACTAAACAGGTAGTGGGCATTAATACCTTTGGCTTGTGCCCATCTCAAATTGCACAGTTCCTTAAATTAGACGAGCCAAAGAAGTACACTGGACATGCGTTCCGGCGGACGTCCGCAACAATTATGGCTAACGGTGGGATGTCAATAGATCAAATACAGCGACAAGTTGGATGGAAATCGGCATCTGTAGCCAGTGGATATGTCGAAGAGAGTATCGGAAATAAAACCAAAGTGTCGAACGTCATAGCAAATGCTATTAGTGGAAGGACGGATCCATGCACGTCAAGTGAATTTTCGGCAGTTAGCAACAATGTTCATGTCCTCTCGGAATTGAAGAAAGGAAATTTAACGTTTTCAAACAATGTAAATTGTACATTTAATATTCATTTAAATTAAAATAAATTGGTATTTATTTGAATTCAATTTTTTATGACGTTATTTGTTTTGTATCCATGGAAACCTTTACAGGAAACGCGCGTTTTTGAAAGCCTGTTTTATGCACGCTACACGATGTTTTAAACAAGCAATATGATGCATCAATGATAAAAATATTTTTTAATATGTAATTATTTTTTTCGAAAACTGTCATCAAAAGTTGACATTTACGTTGAATTTTCAGTTGACAAAGTGAGTCTTATTTTGTCACCTAGATGCGAAGTATTTTTATGTTCTAGAACGCCAAAGTCTTTTTCGTTCTAGAACATAAAACAAATGTCAAAATAATTTGTCAATTATTCAACTTATATTTCAAAAATCTCTCAATTTAATCTTTCATTAAAATTTTGGACATTTTCGGGAGGTATCCAACTGATTTGCTTTTCAAATATGGTATTAGTTTCGTAATTTTTCTGACATCTAAATTTTCTTTGTCATTAATGTACTTTTTATCATCGAATATACCGACCACACAGTGGAAGGTTTAATTTTCTTCACTTTGTGTTCGAAATATGACAATAATATGGCTTCGGACACATTCTCACTTTTCTTCAAACTACACCAACCTTTAAATTCGTAGTATGCAATCTCATATTGTATATATGATTTCTTCAGGATCATTTGTGAAACAGCAGTTTGTGCTGCTTCAAAAACTTGTCCTGGTAAACGCTCTTCTTCGCTTTCCGAGCTCATTTTGAATAATTATACACTGTTAGAACACGAATTAGAATAATTATCAATAGAACTAATTTTTAAAACAACTGATTTTTATTGTTTATTTCGTCGCTACAGTTACGATTGACACCTAAACCGTCTAGATTTAAACACGGTTCAAACAATTTCAACTATAAATGAATTGTTGTGCATAACAAAATTGTATTGCAGTTTTCTGCAGTTTTAAAAAAAATCTTGTTCGTATCTCGAACGCGAAATGCTTTTGCGTTCTCGAATGGATATTTTGCCTCGGTAACCCTTGACATAATTACTTCCATTCTTGAACGCAAAAGTGGCATTTCGCGTTCTTGATACTAAAATAACTATATTAATTTGACTTGAGTACGACGTCTGACGACAAGCATGACAAATATATTCTGTTCTATTCAATTCTATACAATTTGAAAAAGTACACAACATAATAAGAACTGCAAGTGTGCAGAGTTAATGTATTTAAGTATTACGTGAAGTTTGTGAATGATTGCACAATAAACTTGACTTTGTCCAATTAAATGCGAGGATCGTCAGTATTGTAATAAATATGATCCGAAGCAGGTGTGTATTCCTCTGAATGCATTTTATTAAACCACGTATGGGCCGATAAGACCATTGTTTTATACCTCGCGTCTTCTACGCGGCATTGAAGTATACCATGTTATGCAATTCCGAGAAACATTATCGGTGCCGTCTTGTATATAAGTGTGTCATTGCGGTGTTTTGTTGGTGGTAACAACAATAGTTACGCGGCGGAGAACCCGGAAGGCGCTTGTGGCGGAGGCGCGCTCTGAAAGCAAAGAGCGCCATTAGCGACGTGCCCGTCGAAACCGCGTCTCTCGCTAATTACTGAAAACGCATCCAATCGCAATACCGATAATGAACCTATCAGTCTGCAGTGTCGGGAAAAATGCCGCTAACAATGAGGGGACGAGCGTTTAAGCAGAAACGTCGGCGTGAAATGAAGTTATTAGCGACGACTTGCAGATTTTTGCCAGTGGGGGCCGTCCTTTCACGCGCCGTCTTTGTGCCCTGCGGACTAAACCAACATTAAGCGTTGAAAAGATGACAATCAACCGGCTTAATTACCTTCGGAGATTGTTCGGTCAGTGGGGGCCAGTTCAATTTTTAACGCGGCCCCAGACCCTCCATTATCAGCAGGCGAATACGAAGAAAAAGAGCGCACCGAGAGAACCTCGTTAACACCTTCCGTTATTAAAAAAATTAATTGGCAATCTTAATCGGGGAGTTTCGGGAATTTTCCCGCGCATGAATAATGCATCGGCCGGGGAAGAAATTGCAAGGCCCGCTACGGGGGGCGATTTTTCATCGGGCGCAATTAACTCACCGCGCTTTCACACCTCGCCCGAACCGCTCAATTTTTAACCGTAACCCCTCGTTAAGGCATTTATCGGCTCAATTTATTGCGAAGTGCGGGCGCGTCCGTTATAAGTGCAACTCTCGACGATCAATAATAACCAATAATTTCTACTTTTTCGGCGGCACCAATTGATGCCGCAGCGGTTCCTCGCAGCACCCCATTTATCCTCGCCATCTGATACCTTGTTAACCCATCAACACGAATTATTATACTTAAATAAATTCAACTCCAATTCACTTCCAACCACCTCAGCCACACACAATACACATACAAAGTAAGCGTATATAAAGCTAATAGGGTATAAAATACTCGACCATAAAATCATACACAGATAACTCACAGCACTCAAGAATTACCTGGATAATTAACGTGTTATTAGATCGAGCCAACCATAAAATATTTAATTGTTAAATAAAATGTAAACGTAAAAATCGTACTTAAGAGTACCCCGTGGTATTCATTTGAATCATAATAGGTACTAGGCCATAAACAATGCCATAAGTTAAGTACTGAGAATCCGCCCAGAGCGCGCTTGCAAATAAGTAAAATTGGAATGTGGAAAACTGCACGCAAGTACTCGTACACCATTTTAAATATTACTTCTTTATTATTAACTATAAATTAAGCTGCGCATATTGTCCATGGAGGCATTACTGATACCGACCGCGGACCTGTTGTTATGCCGATGACTCGCGGTGTCCGTTGTTCACTCGGCGAGCCGTGGCGGACCGTGTGAATTCACCGAGTACCCTCACAAATCATCCCTTTATTGCACACGCATTACATTTAATGGGGCCATACTATAGCAATTGATTTACGCGAGGACTACTGCGTTCCACGGTATAATCTAAGGTGATTCTTGTGATAATGACAAATACTCAATTCACGTACTAAATGATTAATGCTAAATTAATGCAAAACTCATAGAATACTTTAGTGACGTTCCAAACATCAGGGAATACGATGAACAAAACATTTCAGTACCTTACATAAACAAATATTCACAATTATAGATAGTACGGCGGAAAGGAACGCACACGTTCTGGTGTTGTCGCTGACCATTCGTAACTATTCTCAGTAACTTTTGAACCAACATCGATTGATTTTTCGAGGGGGTGGGGGGCTTAAAAACAACGTAAAATAAAATTTAAGTTATAGTTTTTTTTTGTTATAAAAAATAAAAAGTAAATAAATAATTTAAAAAGTCAAAACATATATATATAAAATCTTATCTAATATCGAATATATTAAACTCGAAAAAACTAACCTATGAAGATGCCTGAAAGATCGCCGAAAGTAGCTAGGAAAGTCAAGAAAACATAAAAAAAATAATAAAAACAAGAAAACATCTTTATATATAAACTACCAGTACACTCCAATTAAGAAGAACACGATAAAAAAATATAAAATTTAAGTGTTACCCCTATTCTCTACACACCTCTACTCTGAAATTGCAAATTGCACCCCCACCTTGCGATTTGAACATGTCAAAAAGGCATGTTCAACAAGAGTTGACATAGAAATTATACACTCACAGCTACATATAATCTGATAAATTGAATGGTTCACAATTAATGAGTAACTCAAAAACTGCCCTCTTAAGAGTGACAACCGTTTTATGTTTGATGTTTCTCAGACAACCGTTTGTTTTGGTTTGGTAGAGTATTGAAAAGTTCATGTATATATTAGATGAACCTTTTTCCGTCATTCACAGTATTGAATTACTTCTAAAAATTAAAACAATTTACAAAATATCAATTTATAAAATTAAAAAATTATTAAAATTACAGCGATATAATTAATCGCTTGTTTTTCCAATATATAGGAACTTAAAGTGTTACTTAGCAAATCAGTTTTCTTACTAACATATCTACTAGAGTAAACTTGGAAATGTGATATTTTGCGACTAGTCATCCACAATTAATACAAATATTCACAAATAATTACAATTATCTGAGTAAACACAGTGCCGTAGAAACAGGGGTACTTCTATGGTTATTGCTACATAAAAAGTTAGGATTTTTTTAAATCATATACTATTATTCGGTGAATTCTTCAAAACTTCTTCATCTATTCTTCAATTCTTCTTGAACTTCAAAAAAATAATAATAACATTTTTATGAATATTTCCGTGTACAGTGTCCATTATTTCCCAAATCGCGAAGTTTTTTTAGAGGACTGGTTAAATGTCTACTCACTAAAATTTCTATTTTTCTAGTGTAACAGACCAAAAATTCACACACAGAAATGGTTTTCTTGTTGCAAAAAAATAAAATTTCTTGTATTCAATACACGGTTTTTGAAGTTTTGCCACGGTATGTTGACATATATGAAGGCCTAGAATTTATTTAAAAAAATATCGATTTAAGACGAAAAAAGACGATTTTCCCATGTTAGTCAAATGGGAAATTTCATTTTCCTGCAGGTAATACGGCTACCAATGAGTTTTTTGAATTTCAAAATAGTTATTTACCATGAAAAGAAGACATGTAACTAGTCCTCTCATAAAAAAAATCTTGATTTGGGAAATAACGGACACCCTAGTGTACAGTCTTTTTGTGGCTGTTGAATTTCCTTGGTAATCGACCAGTATCAAAAGCATGTCAGTATATTCACTGTTGGTGTAATTTTTCATAGTTATTTAAGAAAAGATTTTACTTTTTACAAAATAACACTCAAAATTCTTCTGTTCTTAATATAGTAAAACTAAACAGTTGTTTCTAATGTCAATTAATATTATAAAACAATTATGGAATATTTCTAAGCACACTACATTATTATTAGAATGTTTTTTTTTAATTATTTTATGTGCTATGCTTAGTTTGACCTCAATATCTCAGAAACGCCTAATTTTTCGGTTAAAATTCAGTGAGTATACCTTTTTTATGACAATAAAGCTAATTCACCGAAAAATGGTATATGATTTAAAAAAAATCCTAACCTCAAAGTTTTTATGTAGCAATAACAATAGAAGAACCCCTGTTTCTACGGCACTGTATTTACTCAGATGATTGTAATTATTTGTGAATATGTGTATTAATTGTGGATGACTCGTCGCAAAATATCATATTTCCAAGTTTACTCTAGTAGATATGTTAGTAAGAAAACTGATTTGTTAAGTAACACTTTAAGGTCCTATATATTGGAAATACAAGCGATTTAAAAAAAATACATGTTCATTTAATTTTGACCTTATTATGCTCATAGATTTATGCCACGAAGTTGTGGGACACCTTGTATATTGCAATAAAAAAATATATATATATATATATATATATATATATATATATATATAAACAATCTTTATTGGGCTATCGACCCCATAGGGTCTTTCCGCCTTGTAATCAAAATATTAATTCAAAAAACAAAAGAAGACAAACACAACTGAGGTACTATATTCGTCGCAAAATATCATATTTCCAAGTCTACTCTAGTAGAAATGTTAATATATGAACTGGTTTGCTAAGCAACACTTTAAGGTCCTATATTTTGGCAATTAATAAGAAATATATTTACATTTTTATTTAATATTGCCTTTTTTAGCATGCTCCTAAATTTATGCCACGAAGTTATGGGACACCTTGCATAGTTTTCATGTCGAATAACAGCATCTTAATAACTTGCTTTATGTAATTTTTGTTTTGCTTGCATTTTAGTATGAGGGTTGGTACTTTAGGCTCCGACCTCTAATCCGTAGTGGTGCGTACAATCTATGCCCATAACAATATATAGTGTTCTTGTCATATAATAGCATCTTAATAACGTGTTTTGTTTATGTACTTTTGATTTTCTTGTGTTTTTAGTATGACGCTTAGTGCTTTAGGCTCCGACTTCTAATCCGTAGTCATGGTTACAATGTTTGCCCATAACAATATAAATGGTGGTCACTTTGTCGCAGAGTTTAATTTTTCTGTAGGTTATTTTAAGATATGATATTATTTATGGCAGATATTATTAAATATATAAGGTAGTGATTGGGTTCGTTGTGTGACCCAGCATAGGATCTCCATAGCCATGTTATAAAAATGCCCACCATTTCTTTCAGACATCAAACTTTTTAAATCTCTTTCCAGAATTTGAAAGCCAGATAATCACTTGTTATGACGTATAAAATTTGTTTTTATAAGTTGCGTAATTTTGTATTTATTAATATATCAATTACAAAAATTGCTAAATGAAAATATTAAATACATAATTTGCAAGTGTAAGTTGCAGTGACTTCATAAGTTTTTCTGGGCCAAAATACAATAGGACACAAAAGTTTTCAACGTTCCTGCTTGAATCAAAAACTGTAAAGACAAAATTTAGAGAAAAAAATATTGAGAAAAATATTTCTTTTAAAATGATTCTTTAAAGTCCCGTTTGCTTTCAGGACCAATTATTTGAATCGTTTTTTTTTTTCAGAAACTCGTCAACAGACATTTTTATGGATTTTTATTTATTTTAAGGAATCATAATCTCATACTGTGAACACATATTTTTCTTCATTACCCCTTCAACTGCCATTCCATTTTACGGGATATTATTTACAATGAATATTGCGTATGGTGCAGAAAAGCGACTCACATAGCGTATTTCTGCAGTACCTAAACCTACTTTCTTAATTTTCGTCCTGTTGCACCACCTGTTTTCTCGGATTAAACATCTGGAAGGGGAGTTTCTAACAACTAATTCACAGTCTCATCTTGACAATTTGAATTTAAAAAGATAGACAAATTTGTAAATCCTAAATATTTATCATAAAAAAGTACAAGGACGTTCCTGAATTTTCAATAATTAGAGTTCTATCTGGAAAATTACCCCTCAATAACAAAAAAAATGATTACCTGCAGAAGATAAGGAGCTAAGTTTCTACCCTAACATCTGTTAGTAGAATATTACGCAAGCGTAGTGCTCCGTAGATAAGGTATAGGAAGATGAGTAGGTCTATAGACTGAAAGCCGATACGAGACATTTTTTTAATTTATTTTTTACTGTAGAATAATTTTTAATACTGTTTTAGTACTACTTCTAAATATGAGAAAACTGAGTTTTTGTTTTATTCTGTGTTCAAGTGAACAGATAGTATATAATAGTATAATATAGTAGTATAATAGTATATAACATTATCTTTTCTTGTTAACAATCATAATACCACAACAAAATTATGAAATGAACATTAAAAATATACGTTTCTACAGTAAATACGTATTTTAGTGCAATTTTTCTTGACGAGTAAAGAATAAATATTATAATTTAATCACAGGCAGTATTCACTTTGAAAGGGTTTTAAATAATAAAAAGCAAAAGTTCAAGCCAAGATAGATTATTAATATCAAAAATCTAATGTTTTTCTTTGTTTCCCGAATATTTATAAAGGTACACTTGACGGGTGTCTGAAATAATCGATTCATTTGGCGATCGTTATGGCTATTCGTATTCTTGATGATGCTGCTGTAAACAATTCAATGGAACTGAACTTGTACCTACCACTTGCTCAAGTTTCTTCCTATACTTCTTTTACTTCCCCTTACCTTCCTCTGTATAATGTTTTGTAGAATCCTATATATTTTGCCTCTCGTCACATGGCCAGGGTATTGCAGTTTTGTTATTTTAATTGTGTTTAGCGCTTCCATATTCTATCCCATCCTTTGATAACCTCTTGATCAGTTACCTTATCTATCCAACTAATTCTTAAATTCTTCTGTGCAATTCTTGTTTAAGTCTCGTTTGCTTTCAAGTCCAATCATTTGACGATCATTATGGCTATTCGTATTCTTGATGAGGCTGATGTAAACAATTCAATGGAACTGAAATTGTAGCTTCCACTGGCCCAAGTTTCTTCCTATACTTCTTTTACTTCCCGGCATCTTCCCCTGTAATGCTTTACACCGAAAGGTAGATAGGCAAAGGAATAAATAAACAAATAAATATATAAATAATTTTCCCCTGTATGACGTTTTGTAGGATCCTATATATTTTTCCTCTCGTCACCTGGCCCAGGTATTGCTGTTTCGTTATTTGAATTGTGTTTAGCGTTTCCATATCCTATCCCATCCTTTTGATATCCTCTTCATTAGTTACCTTATCTATCCAACGAATTCTTAAATTCATCTGTACAATCACATCTCAAATGCTACTAGTCTTCCATTCCATAGTATTGCAATCAAATACCATCTCAACATACTAACTCTAAGTTGTAAACTAAGTTCTCTGGTGCATAGTGCCATTTTTTTTTAAATATAGCCTGGCTTGTCCAATCTTTGATGTAATCTCTTTTGTGTAATCTTTGTTTATTATTGACTAATCTATCTAAATACTTGTATTCTTTGGCGTTTCGTGTTTCTTCCCTTTTAATTCACAGTCTTTTCCCGACTTTGTTGCGCTTTTGTGATTATCGTAAATTTGGTCTTTTTAATGTTCAATATTAACCTTTTTCTCGCTGCATTCAACTACTTAATATTTATTTAATATTTATAAGAATATCGGCTTAATTAATCTAAATCTGTATCGACACTATATGATATTACCTTATATTTACTACTACTAAAAAAATATTACTCACTAAATGAAGTGATTTTCTATTGAGGTTAATAAAGAATTAATATATGCAAAATCAAAATATATGCTAATAACAAACAAAAAACTCAGGACAACCGTTGAGTATATGTGAAGAATCAACCTATTGAAAGGGTAGGAGAATACAAATACGTAGGCACAACTATTAATGAAAATAATAACAGCTCCCAAGAAATTCGAATCAGAATCGAGCAGGCAACGAGCAATTTTTCAAAAAAGAGGCTTTTCTGCTGCCGAGATCTAAACCTTGAACTAAAAATACGACTGGTGAGATTTTACTTACTTTCAGTACTATACTACGGGATGGAAACCTGGACATTATAAAGGATCGACATAAAAAGATTGGAGGCTTTTGAGCTATGGATATATCGGAGAATACTGAGTATTTCATGGGTAGAGAAAATAACCAACGTAGAAGTGATGAGATATATGAGCAAAGAAAAAGAAGTAATTCTGACAACTAAGGGAAGAAAACTATTATATATGGGACATATCAGGAGGGGACAAAAATATCCAATTCTACAACTTATTATGCAGGGAAAGATCAGAGGAAAGAGATCCATAGGAAGGAGACGAAACTTATGGCTGAAAAACCTTAGGGAGTGGTTTGGCTGTACTAGCAACCAACTATTTAGATCTGCGGTTTCAAAAATAAAAATCGCCTTAATGATTGCCAACCTTATGAGCGGAGATGGTACCTAAAGTAGAATAAAGAATTAATAGAAGTAATAATGTTACGTGGTCCCGTTTGTTTATTGTATACATGTAATATCAAGGGATGTAATACCCACTTAAAACTGGCATGCGCTTGAGTGGGAGAAATGATTGCACTCACCCATCCGATGAGGGTGCGGAGATCGAGACGAGAACTCACTCTTAATTAAACATTACATTAAGCAAGTCAACAAGCAGCAATTGTCGCTGCTGATTTCTGTGTTTGTAATATTCATGACAACATTGTGAATAAAACTGCATTTCGGCTGAAACAAAGCCTTTGTATCTATCATACATAAACCCATTAAAAACAAATAGAGAGTAGGTAAATACAGTTATTTTAATAGTTTCTGGATTTAACTAATATTTTAATATAATATCCAAATATAGTGTTGTTTAGATTGTAAGCTTATTGTACCCTTCAAATTCCAAGTGCTGTTAAAAATAATCTTAATGAGGAGTGATGAATATTGGGATTAGCCAAGTCTATTATTCAAAGTTGCTTTCCTATCCACTCTCTGAAGCACTATTTGTTATCCGCGCATCCTCCCCACGTCCGCCGTCGCCGGTGGACAATTGCGGATTGCAATTGAACAAAACGAATTATCGCGGTGCGCCCGACGGCGACGAGGAGCACCTCTCTCTCCTCGGAGGAATTGCTCGGTGCAATATAATAAATAAATGCGCTCTCTTGTGAGCGCGCGCTCGCCGTCTCGCACCTTATTAACAAGTGTGAGAAACAAACAATAATAGGTTACGGGTGCGATTTTTGCGACCTTTGCTGAACCGCATTTCCATTTAATAAACGCGGCCGCGCCGCGAAAACATGATATATTTATTATACATGCATGGGATACTGTCCGCACACCTCTGAAGCATTTATAGAAACGTTCCGCGCAAATCGAGCGCGGACCGCTCAATTATGTCATTCGGAGTTAATTTACAATTTAAATGGCTACGTGTCGTGCAGAAGACGGGAAAAACTGGGAGAAGCCAGCATCAGAAATCATCTCGGACCATCTACAAGCGGCCACGGCGTTATTTATTCAGAGGGCACCACGGTTCCCGTTCTCACTTGTTTTTTTTGCACCAACAGTTGTAGGAGGAAGTTGTAGCTTACAGTAGATCGAAAAGTCGATAGAATAGTGTCAGACAATAGGAATGTATTTGGCATTACTGTATACTAGGAAACTCTCAAAGATCTCTCTCATGTCCAACATATGCAAACAGTAAGAAACAAGGAAGTATCCACATCTAAAATTGCATTAAAAACCAATACCATTATAACAGTTTTTGTTGTTACAATAGATAATTATATTCATATAATTAATAACGTACCAAATTGAAAATAAGTTGTGAGTGTTTGAATTATGTATGTAAATCCATTAATATTTATTATTTGGAGACATATTCCATCACCTTCCTGGCATAAGTTATTGTGAAATAGTAGTTGATAAGGATCACTATGTTTGCACGTCGAGAACCAATAAATCGGTTGCCGGGTTTCACAACACGAAACATATTAAATATATCTCAATTGTATTGACACGATGGACGGGCAAGGGGCCGGAATCCGCCGGCTCGCCCAGAACTCATTAGGGTGATACGGTCGATTTTTTATTATATGGTAATGAGCTCCGCGCGTTGGGCAACGGCTCCAATTGGGTGTCACTGGCGCACAATCAGTTGGGAGCAAATGATATTTTATGAATCCCATAATGATCGCCATTAGTTGTAATACCCCGCTATCAAGATCGGCTTAAATTCGGCCGGGGATTAGGAGGTGTGCCCCGCTGCTTGCAGAGTACGAATTAATTTCAGGGCGTGCAAAAAGATTGCGACCTTAATGATTTCTTGCTAAAGCCGCTCTTCGCGGGGATAAAAACAGAGGACTTCATCAAAATTCCAATTTATTAGCTGCGTTATGCCTTCCCGGAAAAAAAGGCACGTCGGTTTTGTGCCGTACCTGGAGCTATGCGATCGCGGAGGACGTGGCCCGTTCGTCGAATAAATCAATTAACTTGAGGCCAATTGGCCATTCAGATCGCCACAATTAGCCGTCCCCGTCGACTAAACGCGCAACTCCCGTTTTCGAGCGCCCATAAATCAGCAGCGAACGATCTAATTTCCACGAAACGCTCAATCGCCGTCCACAAATCGAGCAATAAAAATGCTCACCGGAGGCCTGCAATAATATTATTAATATTTAATTTATCGGCGGTAAACAAACGGCGGCGCCCGAGCGACATTACCGGCGGCGGCCTTGTTACTGTTACGACAATTAAAAAAATCAGAGTATAATAAGCGCTACGCGGGAATAACAAATAGCTTATAATTGCTGGAGGAGCCACTGGATGAATTATCGAGTCGTTAATGGGGGAATAAAGCCGCTGCACGCACAATTTACTGATGGTAATTGCGGATACATAGTTATATCATTAGTCTATATCTGTAGTTCTTATTAGAAAATACGTAGCCTCAAATCAATACATATAGTACATACAGGATGCATTTGAATATGGCAACATACTTTATTAGTAATTAAGTCAAAACAATTGAATTACTGAAACATGAAACATTAATACACATTAAAAAAAGCTTTCATCAAAGTTATCATGAAAAAGAGGATAGCTATAAAATGTATGTCTTAGCTCACAGTTGTCAAATCTGATAGATTTGTCACAGTTTAAATTTGTAAGCTTATTTTACATTAGCAACTATAATCATTGCTGTTCCAACAGGAATTATTTTTTTTAGATAATTAGCAAATGTGCGATCTTATTGATCTTAATGTTATGGTTATGACCTGATGGGTAAAAATTGATGGCAAGTGCTTGGATTTTTCATAGCACGCTTTAGTGAAAGATTTTTTGAATCACATGTTATAATATAAACAGGGTGTTTTATAACTTGGCAACTAGCTTTGGTGGTTCAGAATATTTGGAAAGCAATTCAGTTATACCATATGTGCCTTAAAAAAATAATATAGTTTAGATGCTGGTTCGATACTACTCCTCGAAGCAGGTTAAAAGGTAAATAATAAAACGAGCCCCTATTTTTATTTTACCTAATGGTATTAATTTAACTGTGTAAAACTTGGAATTTTATAAAATTATAGTACTTTTTTTTATGTATTTAAAGATTTTTTTAATAAAATAGTTAATTAACTATAACACATTCAAAAATTGTTTCACATCTTTAAAATCTTCAGAAATCTCCAATATGCAGATAGTAGTAACTTAATCAAAAATTTGTAGTTCTAAATTCAAAGAACTGCAACATGAATTGTACAAATATTTTAAATTACATTTTAAGTAAATGCTTAGCTCTACTTACTTACGGATATTCAATTATTACATTAATTAACAAATTACAGATTGAGTTACTCGTATACAGGGTGGTCACTTTTACGACGCCCACTATTAGGATCTATTAGTTACACAGTTGGTCAAATGGGATCAAGTTTCTTATTTTTGTGCCTTTCAATATACTGAAACGAAATCCGGGATATCTTGCACAGTTCCTGAAATATTGCTGAAAAGCTGAAAAAAAAATGTGTTGCTTTTCTTGCATCTAACTTTGCAGTATGATAAATTAAACCGCCATTCTATAAGTCTTTGATTATTTCTATATACAGTATGTCCCCGGATTGAGTTTATACAATTGATTTTTTTTAAATTTTACTCTTAAGTAAAAATGTTATAGGAGTTATAATTCCAGCTTGGTCTGAAACTTTGATTTATTTACACAGGGTATTGGCAAAATCCAAATTTTTAAATCTTATTTTGACACTTTTATTTTCTATTTTCTATTTACTATTTGCAAAAAGAATTTAAAATTAGATCTTACAACATTATAGAAAAATATATTCATTCAAACAATCCCCCAAATGCAGAGAATAATAATGAAAATTTAAAAAATCGCCTACGAGAGGCAATTGCATCAATAACTATTGAAGAAATACAAAACAGTTTTTAGGAATTCCACACCAGGCTTGAACTGTGCGAAGAAAATGGTGGGGGATTGTTTAAATGATGTTATTTAAACATTAAATGTTTAAATGAAATATTTTTTTAAAACCCTGTATAAATAAATCAAAGATTCAATTACTGAACTGTTAATTTCAGACAAGCAGGAATTATAATTCTTATAACATTTTTAATTAAAAGTAAAAATTAAAAAAATCCTTGTTGTAAACTTAATCCGGGGACATACTGTATATCGAAACACATCGAAAATCGTACAAGAAAACACATTTTCTTCCCTTCTGTGGTTTATGTAAAATTCTGTTTAAAACCAATTACAGAATCTGCAACTTTTATAACAATACATTTTACTGTCACAAGTTACAAAATTATTTATTTATTTATTTAATTTTTTGTCATGTTATCTTTAGGTGTCACTAAGTAACTGATTAGGGCAGTTTATTTTAATGAAACTTCTCTAATGCTCTTTAAAATAATTTGAGATATTTATTACGTGTCACATGAGAACTCTGCAATAGAGGTTGCAAAACCAACTCAAATATTGGGGGATATTGGTGAACACACCAAAGAAGATGGAAGTCGTGGTGAATCAAGTGGCAAGAATATCACTGAACTTGAAACGAATACATAAAGTGCGGAACCTACAGATTTAGAATTTGTATCTCGGATTTGAATATAGAATACACCACATCAATATCGACTCCACCCCCACAAATAAAAGACTTAGTGTTTCTTCGATCATCGAACTGGATTAAAGCCCTTAAGAAACATGTCACTTTCAAGCAGGATTGGTGTGATTGAATTCAATTGATTTAAATCACGATTTAAATCGTAATATAAAACAACTGATTCTTTAAATAAATCATTGTTTTAAAACAACTGATTTTTTTAAATAAATCATTGATTTAAATCAAAATTGATTTTTGTGAACAATTAACAAGTGAACAATTAAAAATATAAAGAAACTATAGTGATAGCATGCGATAGCATGCTGTGATAGCATGTGCATGTGATAGCATGCACGTAGATAATTGTAAGTAAGTAAAAAATTTGGTTTCCATTTTTTGGTCCATCACATGGTACAGATGCACAGAAATTTGTTTTAAACATCAATTCTTGTTAAAATTCAAATAACTATATTTTAAAAAATCATATAATTTAAATCGTGTTGTAAATAAATTAATATAAATCACATAAAAACTGGCAGATAATTCTCGATGGACTCGGATTGAGTTGGTAACTTAACATGTAGCTGTTGGTAATAGGAAACACTATTTTAGTTTTGATTTCTCAAAAAATTTCAGTCTTTACAAAAAGATCTTCTTGTTTTCAAATCTTCTAAAAATAAACTCACATTTTTTATATGTACAATGGTACAATGCAGTGGTGGAAGAAAAATTCTGATTTTTTTTTAATTTATCGTAATTAACATTTTCAGACATGTGGATTCAATGGTGCTAACCGCAACTCCGTGAATGCTAACCGCAACCCCTTTTGATTTTTTTTATTTCTGAAAAGAATTCTAAAATTTACATATTTCGTAGATCTTTGTATGCTAATTATTCGTGGCTACATGGATCTCATGTAGAATATACCATTAATGTCAAAGAACTTCCCAAAGTTCGCATTTTGAATAATCGTATGAGAGATAAAAAAGTCACAATGGTCCCCCCTTATGGTTTTGAACTTTTTTTATTTCTGACATTTTTTCTAAAATTTACATATTTCGTAGATCTTTGTATGCTAATTATTCGTGGCTACATGGATCTCAGGTAGAATACACCATTAATGCTACAGAACTTCCCAAAGTTCGAATTTGGAATAATCGTATGAGAGATAAAAAAGGGGAGTGCTAACCGCAACTCCGTGAATTTTTCAGTTTTCAAGATACCAGATGTTTACTAATTATCGTACATGATAAGTTATCATGATAAATTGTAAATTGTGTCTGGAAACGTCAGAGATTTGGAATATGCTAACAAGCACATGAAATGAATTCCACTATTAACAATAAAGATGCATTCGTATCCATAACCTTGAATATATGCAGTGATATGCCCAAATTTAGCAAACTATGCAATTTTAATGAAAACTTAACAATATATGCAAAATATTCAAAATAAAATTAGATTATTTATTAATAAAAGGCTGTTATAATGTTATGCTGTCAAAATAAGTTAATTTGTGATAAATATGCATAATAGAAAAAATATGCAAATATGCATGTGCCCAATATTAATGATAACAGTTTTTTGACTGCGACTTTTGACTTGTCTATGTTTGTATAAATTGTTTGTTTGAAACACTGAAAATCCTGGAAATATTTTTACCTTTTTTAACTAAAATGTGCATACCATTGAGTTGTACGCATTGAGTAAAACACTTTATAACCAAGTTAAAAGTTTTTAACTTTCACGCTGTATATACAAAATATAACTTACTGTGTATATAGATAGTGTAGAAATAATAATAATTAATAAGAGTAAAATTTAATATAAATAATTAATAATGTGAATAAAACAACAAAGCCCTTTAGCAGTTATCAAACCTACATCCTGTAGACAAGAGGTTCCGAATATTAATGACCCCATCAAGCTATTTATCCTAGATAAATCCTGATCTGGCTTTTATGGCAATCCAGAAGTAAGGAATGCTTTATTAATTGAATTAATTCTCTAGAAAATGTAAATTTCGATGTTTTGTTTTTCATTTTAGGGCATTTCAATTTAAAATGATGAATTTGCTGGCACCTGTGTGCTGTCAGAGGTTCTGGAAAAACTTTACATTTTAGGCCATACACAAAAACGTTGGGAACCACTGCTCCAAGTACTTAAGGAAAAACGCAGTCGTGCACATTTTGAGGTGTTGCGTAAAATCATACATACACGTATGTATCGCAACATTCTGTATAATATCAACAGAATCAACAGAGCAGAAGGATTGCACAACATCTTAAAACGTGTGCATGGGCTGTTGCGCTCCACGCAATGCTCACACCATGAGGTTGGCTTAAAATAAGTTATTGGGCTTTGGGTTCGTTGCTTGACCTAGCATAGGATCTCCAGCACCATGTTACACAAAAGCATCCCATTTCTTAAAGATTTGAACCTTTTAAAATCTGTTTTCGGAATTTAAGAGCCAGATTATTACTTATTGCGGTATTCAAAAAGTATCGCTGTAAATTTTGAAATTATGAATTTATCAATATCTCAATTTCAGTTATTGCCATATGAAGTATAATATACAATAGTTGACAGACTTGTACTGAATTGAATTGAATTACTATTTTTAACGTAGACATATTTCTGCAAAATTGAATTCAAAACAAGATACATTCTATATCTACTGTACCTACTGTAATATATAAAAAAAGTTTAATCTGTTATGGGATCACTTTCTTTTTTTTTGCCTTGCGAAATGAGATCGACATTTTGAAATTGGAAAATGGAATTATCGATCTGAGTGCTTTTCTGATGTTCTTTTTGTATCTTATTTTATATTTTCTTTACTTTTATTTTCTATTCATTTATTTTCTTTTTATTTTTGTTTTTATTATTTTCTTTAATTTCCTTTCTTTTTTTTTCATTTTATTGCTGAAAATATGTATATTGACTGGTTGCGGTGTCTAATATCGAATCATGGACTATTTCTTCCCATTTTTTTTTCTTGTTTTGCAAATAGGTCATGCATAAGATTTAAAATTACATAAACTTGTGGATTTGTGAAACCTGGCATCTTTTCTCTAAATCATATTGCGTGAATTTGTGCTGGTTCGTTGTCAGGGGAAAGCTGTAACTAATCGCGCCATTAGCGCAAATGAATTGCTACAGTCGGATTCTATTGGTGCGGTATAATTTAATGTAATAAATTATGAAATTGTGCGATTTAAACCGCGCTGCCGTTGGATAATTAAATGACAAGGATATTTCTTGTAATCTGATCACCGCGCCTAAGCCAGCAGTTGAATGAGTGTGAGCATGTGCCTCCTTAGCCAGGACTCGAGCGTGGGCCAATGTGTATGACCACTTTTGTAAGGCTTGGCGACACATTCGGACGTGCGAAACCGCGGATTTAAAAAAAAAAAAGTGCGAGCTGGTACAAATTGAGATGTGATTTGGTCCGATGGCTCCGTCGATTTGTCCGCTGTCTTTCCGGCCGCTCCGTTCTCGGCTGGCACATGGCAATCGGTGGCGTGGAGTGTGCTGCGTCCGCAAGTGCATTAATAAAGTCTACCGGAGGTGTTGTGTTGCGCACACTGACACATCCAGTTGAAACATTGAATACAAGCGACTTATGTTTTATCGATAAATTATTTTATGATCAACACGGAGCTGTGTGGTACAGAATGTACACGAATAACTCACATCGGCGCGAATGTTCCGCTGGAACAGCGATTATAAATAAAAACGGCACACATAAGTAGGCAGAGATAAATTACATCGGCACGGTTCGCAGGCAAACGTCGGATTGCCCCGAAAATTTACACGCTCCGCTGGACAACCAAAAAAGTCGAGAGAGCACTGGATTCCTGGGCAGGCGTTTTTCCGTGGCACGAGTGCGTTACAAATTTGCACCGTCCTTGTCCGCCCATTAATCCCCCAGAGCCATTGTGCAATTTGCTAAATATTCTCAGAATAAGTGATTTTTTTTTAAATCCTTAAATAATAACACTTACCAGAATAAATATTAACCTGTATGTACAGCATTCCTGACTGGACATTTTGAGACTAATACTAATTTCTAAAGCTTGCAAATATCACAAGTACTGAGACAAGTGAAAGCTAATATATATTTAGTAAAGATTGTTTAGGATATTTTGCAAATATTTCACGAGTTTCTGATAATTTAATGAACCTAATACTAATTTCGAAAAGCTTGCAAATATCCGAAGTATTGGCGCAAGTGAAAACTAATATAGATTTAGTAAAGATTGCTTAGGATGTTTGCAAATATTTCACGAGTTATCGGTAATTTAAGAACTTCAAGTCAAAAATGAAGTGTGATTGGTCCAAAATGAAAGTCCAAATAGTTATAAACAATGTTGATACACCACAAAAAATGTATGTGGAACTAACAAAAAACAGAAGGGAAAAACAAACAGCGCGGTGGGACGAACACATAAATCAAGAAGTCAAACAAAAAAAGAAACAAAGGCAAAAATACCTGAAAATAAAAGAATGAACTATATGAAGAACATAGATAGATAGCACAAATAATAGATACAAAATAGAAGAAATGGACAGAATTCGGAGAAAAGTTGGAAAAGAAGCAATAGCAATCAAAAATTGTTCTACACAGTATTAAAAAACATAAAAAATAAGAACACAACAAAGTTAAAAGAGTTTTACAACAAACGTAAAAGAGGAAAACATAGAGATAATAAAAAATTAAAAAACGATAATAGAGAGATGGAGAGGACAAAAAAAATAAGAATATTTATCATAAATTTCAGGCAATATTAATACAATTTTCATAAAATTTAAACTTTCTACATTTTCAATTAAAAAAATTCTGGTTTCTTGACTTTGTTCGGTATCATTAAACATTACACTCAATTTTCAGACATTTCAGAAACTAGCTGTTATATAGTGCCATAATTACTGGCAATTTTAAGGCAGCTTCTGTTTACTACTCACATTTATACATTAGCAATAATTAACACCATTTTTGTCCCTAAAGCCTCGTTTACACTTGGAAAGTTTACTGGCGGACAGTACTTGCCGCCAGTAAACTTACGATGTGTACAAACAAGAAAAACGTCTTTCAAGAAAGAAACTAAACAAGAAAGTAAGACGTTTTTCTTGTTTAAGCCTCGTTTACATTTGGAAAGTTTACTGGTAAAAAGTACTTGCTGCCAGTAAACTAACGATGTGTAAACAAGAAAAACGTCTTACTTTCTTATTTAGTTTCTTTCTTGACAGACGTTTTTCTGGTTTACACATCGTAAGTTTACCGGTCAAGTACTTTCTGCCAGTAAACTTTCCAAATGTAAACAAGGCTTTAGAAGTAAATAGCCCATTCTGGTAGAACATTTTGTGCTGATTTCAGAATCCAACATTTCGAGCACGTCTGGTTTTTGCGATATTTCAATTTTTGCAAAATGTTTAAATTTTTTTATAACAATACTGCATTCAAAATTATCGGTATCACTTTTCCACCCTCTCTTTAACTGAGAAACTGAGAACGTGATTTTGTATGTAAATAGTGGAAAAACCCTGTAAAAAATAAAAAAAAAATTTACCTCTACCACATTTTTTTTGGTTTCGCTGATACGCATAGCAAATACCATTCGTCAACATTTCGTCGACTTAATGTTACAAGGTTGTATGTGCAAATTTGTAAATTTGGGAATAAGGATTTTAAATATGTTTGCTATTACAGAAAATGATACATTTTGCACTTTAAGTAGATATGTTTTTATGACAGATTCCTAATGAACCGATGTCAATCTTCCAACAAGTTGAAAGGTCCCATGTTGAAAACTTAGAGCCTGGTAATACTATAGATCTAAACATTGAAAAAATGTTATATGCAACCTTGTAACACCAAGCCGACGATTTGTCGACAAGTGTTATACATAAGCTGCCCTAAATTTATTTGGTAGTTCATTTTGACAAACTTTCAGAAATTTCAGATAAATAAACACAATTTCTTTCAACTTTAAAACAGTTGCTTATAATTTCTTTTAATTTTTAGACATTTCAGAAATTAGCTGTTATATTATTATTTTTATTTATTATTATAATTATTATTATTACGAGTATATATGCTATAATTACTACCAATTTTCAGGCAGTTTGTGAAAAGTATTGCTAATATTATGACAGTTTGGCATAGTTATTGCTAATTTGATTAAATTTTAGCATAGTACTGCTAATGTGAAGATATTTGCGATTAATTGCTACCAATTTTAAGACTTCTTAATGCAGCTTGACGTAAATTAAACAATACGGAATTCGTATAGCAAGTTTTTTTTTTGTCAACCCATTTCAACCATAGTTTTGATTCTTAATGATTCGATTTGATTTGATGATTCTTATTTGACTTTCCTGACTATGACTATGTGTAATTTACTACAACTTTACCCGATATACAAATTTTCAGGCGGTGCACCGTTTACGAGATAATTGCGAAAATAACACAAGTTCACCGTTTGGGGGGTGCTTTTTCAATATTAAGGGATGAAGCCCCCACCGGGGAAGGGAAATATAAAAATAGGGAAATATAAATATAAGGGGAATATCCACGGATATTCGATTCTAGAAAACTTAAGAGCAAGCATACCAAATTTCAGAACAATATAATTTATTTCCGCCAAAAAGTCCAATTTTACTGGACTAAAATTACTGCCAATTTAAAGACAGTTTAATATAATTTTTTACATTTTGCTAAAATTTTTGCCAAATAACGAAATGCTGAAATACCCAAACATTTGCTGTAAGTATATCGACATATATTATTATAAATATGTTATCTTCAAGAAAATTTCTTAAAAAAATGTTTAACTCATAATGTAACAACTCTCCCCAAGGTATACCGTATTTCATATCGTGTTATAATCGTATATCGTTTAAAACTAATTCATTAACGATTTGTGTAGCATCTTGGCACTGTTTCAGTAACCATCTTTGGAATTAGTAGCAAATATCTAATACGCCAGTAGTTTAGATGTGTTAATGTATGGATGTAAAATGTGTGGGATACTCATACAAAATAAGGCTGAATTTTTGGATACATGAGTAAGTCCCTTGCGGGAAAGAAGAGAATAGTAGTGACTGTATTTGTTATCCCTAAGAGAATAATTTTCCGAAAAAAAAGAATTGGGATTTCATCCTCTACCATTTATAAGTCGCATGCAGGCGCAGATGAGCAATAATAATAATGCTGCTCTCCTCTTAATGCCCGCATAAACTAGTAATAGTTCAGGGGCATGTGGTAAAATAAAATGTAATTGGGTCAGAATTCTCTGTCAAATAATGACAGTAACCAATTACGCCATAGGTGGAGGCGGAGTAGAGATTATTATTATTATTATTATACTAATTAGTGAGTAATTTATCCTTGGTAGTTTCATACTAATTGGATAAAATCGGAGATAAAGAGAGCCAAATAGATTTTAGGCACTTACACTCTCCTTGCCCAGAAAATATATGCACAAGGCCAGGGGACTTTAGATTTGTTCTTTAGCACTTCTTATTGGGTGTGCAGATTTTTAATCGTGCCTTATTTTTCTGTGTGTTATACGAGGGTACTTTGAAAAGTACGCGACATGAAGCACAGATGACAGCTTCAGTTCGAATAAAATATATGCAATAGATGACACCAACTGTCATGTGCACAACTGTCAAAGTTTGCATTGTTCTGTCAAGTAGTATCAATTTGGTGCTCCTTTGAGTAAAGCTAGTTTTGCAAGTTTTGAAAAATGAATAAAACTGAAACGCGTGTTGTTATCAAATATTTTGTGAGAAAGGGTTGGAAGGCAACAGAAATTCATAAAGATATGCAGGATACGTTTGGAGACTCTACTGCATCAGTTACGCCTGTGCATATGTGGGTGAAGGAATTTAAACATCGTCGTGAGCCTAGAAGATGACACCCGCAGTGTACGACCATAAACTGCCACAACGCCTGAAATCGTCGAAAAAGTCCACGATATGGTTACGCAGGATCGTCGATTAAAGGTCTCCGAAATTGCTAAGGATATAGGTATCTCAGATGAAAGAACATTTCATATCCTAACTGCAGAATTATGCATGAAAAAGCTTTCGGCAAAACCTTCAGAGAATGAGAATTTGTCAAGGGAGTCTAGACCGTTTTAAAACTCAAATAAAACCGATTTCGTCCGACGGTTTGTTACAACAGATGAAACTTGGATACACTATTATTCCCATGAGACCAAGCAACAATCTAAACAATGGAGACATAGAGGTTCTCCGAAACCAAAGAAGGCAATGTCCGTGAAGTCAGCTGGAAAAGTTATGGCGTCAGTTTTTTGGAATGCGAAGGGAATATTACTAATTCACTATACTCCCAAGGGCCAAACAATAAACTGTGAATATTACGCTAAACTTCTAGACCAAGTGGAAAAATAAATTCATGAAAAAGCACCTGGCTTGCGTAAGAAGAAGATGTTTTTCCATCATAACAGTGCACGTCCCCATACAAGTGTGGTAGCAATGGGAAAATTAAATTAATTGAAGTACGATCAGTTGCAACATCCACCTCATACGTCTGATTTGGCTCCTTCTGACTTCCATCTATTTTCACGACTAAAAGTTTTCTTCGGGGAAAACGATTTTCCACGGAAGAAGAAGTAAATGCAGCTGTCGACGACTATTTTGGAGGACTTCAAGAATCGCACTTTCGTGATGGTATTATGGCTTTGGAACATAGTTGGGTGAAGTGCATTCAACTTAAGGGAAATTATGTTGAATAATAAAACATATTTAACAAACATATTTTCTCATTTTTTCTTTCATTTCGCGAACTTTTCAAAGCACCCTCGTATTCTATTGCATGTGCATGTGCTATAAATCTTTAAGACGTCACTTATAAGCGATTTTGAGTTGTATTCTCATCTCAAGACTTTAGGATGATATTTAAAGGTTTTGTTAATTTGGCTGCGAAGTTTTTAAATACATTGCACACTTTTGTTTCCGACTTCATATCAGTATTTGGTAATTTGGAGTTTCCTTTCTAAATTTTAGATTGGAATTTATGTTTTTCTTGATAGCTGGTGAAAATAGATTATTCCTGTTTCCTATGTGACATATCTTGGATTATTTTGATTATTATGAAACTGAATGGTAAAGACTAATTATGTATTCAATGGCTTCGGTTTGGTCTGTTTTTTTTTTCAATGTAATTTATCACTATCCACGTAGTTTTTATGTTCTTGATGAATAAATTGCACAATGGTAGTCGTTCAGGGAGACAGGGGCGTTGAGAACAGATGAGACACAGATTTATGAAATGTAAACTGTGAAGTGGAAGGCATTCCTGGCGTTTGGAGCGGTAACAAGTTCGCGGTGAAAAAGAGGAATTGGTAGCCGGTGGCTTCGAAGATTTTTAGTGGTGAGCGTTTGAAATATGGACGGGTATAACTTATTATCCGGGCAGATTAATAGCTACGGGATGTTGACATTGTTATTTACTCTTTGTGGAAACAAATGCACTCTGTGTAGAGTACAGCCGTGAGATAGCTCCGGGTGGATTTTTCCGTGCGCCGAGGCGCGATGTAATTTCCGAGTGAAGACAATGCGTATTTCACGGGCGGGTTCTGACCTCCTCCAACTAGTCCGGTATTGTATGTTTATTTGAGGCGATATCTCCGGGTTATGCGGTGCGGTTGTTAACTGAAGAAGCAAATTAACTTTCGGTATTGTCCTGTCCGGAGTGACTAATGTTCTCCGGTCGCGGGGACTTTTCGCCCCGGTACGATTTTTATTGCCCGCTCACGTTGTGATCTTTATTAGATTCCCGACAATTTTCATCAGTCATAATACGGCGGACCCCATTTCGTTTTCGTTCGCAGTTGCCCAGGCCGATAAATCAAGATTCTAATTTCTCACCTGGCTCTTATCTCCGGTTTCCAACTGTTTATACTTATTCCACACACATACATATTTATTACGACTAATAACTGGACGAGCGCCCCGCGTCGCCCGACTGAGGACGTCGAAAAAATCCGCTCTCCTCGGACGCGCAAGAAACTTGTTAGTGGTTAGTGGTGTTGAATTGATGCCGTCTGGAACAAAGGCGCTTTGAATATAAAAACGGCACCGATTTATCTGCGGCCGTGCCGGGCGACAGCCACCTTTTTGCCTTTTCACACATCAAGTGTGACTACAAATGTTTCGATTACTGGAAACACATTTTTTATCGGCGATATTCGACGAGATAAGCATCCTCCGCGTACAAATTCGGAATGCGGCGGCGGCGGCGACCAGCGCAGCGCTTTAAAATAACTAACGAGGCCGATAAATTTCGGCGCAGCATTTACCTTTTCAAAAAGAAAACGAACGGCACCATTTAAATAATCCATTCAATGTAAAATTTCCTAGTAAATTCGGCCGGTATAAAACACTTTCCGGCGTGTCGCGATTTCATCGACGTATTATACTTTACATGAACGTACAATTCGGCCGCGCTTTCGCCCGACAAACTAATTCAAATTTATTGAAACGATATCTTCAGCAAGCAATTTATTACAACGTATTTTACTAGCAACAGAAATTTCCTATGCAAAGCAAGCTTGCAAGCAAACAAAATTCATTATTCCTTAAATACATGTACCTATCTACCTACAATCTTATTTATTCCTAAACCCTATAAACCCTCATTCCCATATCGCGAGAAATTTTACTTAGCATACACCCAAGTATACATGTCAATTATATTTATATAATCATTGTAATTCAAAAGTTTTCATAATCTATCTGTTACTTATCAGACGACGATCTCAAGCTCTAACCCATGAGAATTACCGTTATGCAAGTTTGTTCTTATGGTTCTAGTTTATATTGTAGAGTTTCTATTCTTGAATACTTAAAAAACAATAAGTACATTTCTTAATTCGCTTTTTGCAAAATTTATCAGTTCTGCAATGTTTTTGTATGTTTGTTATTCCTACTTGATATTGACAAATTTCAATACTTTAGTTTCTTCAATACACTCGAAATTTATTCAATCGTCAGTTTATATACCTACAGACGACACCACTATATGTCTAAATAATAAAGTTCAGAGTGAATTGCTCACGGAACAAAGAAATAAACTTATTATAATACATGTCGGTTTTCATCTAACAAACTGTCCATACACAGAAAAAAACGGCAGAATGGTGTTCACCTTAAAGAAGTATGATAACCCAGAACGCACCAGGTTTCTGGGTGTATCATTAGATTCTAGACTGAAATAGAATGACAATTGTATACAAAGAGCTGGTAGATTGTGTAGCAACATAGCAAGAATATATCAAATTGTGTCTCACAAAACTTACTAAGAACTGCATACTTTGATATTTGCCTCTCAGTGTTAGCGCATAATATTTTGCTATGGGGTCTAGAGAGACGGGAACTCATCGAATGTTTGGTTTACAATGTCGGGCTATGAGCATATTTGCAAGAGCAATATGATATATGATTATATATATATATATATGATATATGATTATAATATGATTGATTATATGTTTTATACGGCTGAAGATCATGAATGCCTCTTGTCCCGTGCGATCAACACATATTTAGACAAAAGTAGCCCTTAAGATGTTGCAAGTATATCTGCTAGAATACAAGACGTCTGTTTATATCTGGTGGCAGATTCCTGTATTTAGTAGGGATGCATATCCAAGTCCTTTGTTAAAATTTGTTGGAAGATTTCATGACACCGACACAGTCATAGCCGCCCCTTATCTAAATAATTTTTGATCGCACAGTATATTGTATGTACATTTGTACATATACCCGTGTGTGCTTTTTGTTAAAAAGAACTTCTATAGAAGAAAAAAGCTCATATAGAATGGCGGATGACAATCACAACTACAGCACGCGTCAAAGTAATGCCATCTATGTAAATACAGCTATAGTCCATGCCAGATAAGATCTTACTTTTCACATAAAAAAGTCCCGAAGTGCCTCCTCTTTCCTGTCGGACTGGTCAACAGAAATTCAAATGCATCTCTTGGACCATCCTAGTTTATTGAGGCACGTTAATATGCTTAAAGCCACTGAGTAATGTGGTTGATTATTCCAAAGCACTTCATTTGAAGGAACGTTATGGCCCAATACAGCTCCCGCGGGTTTGGAATGCATTCTCATTGGTTCAATGCCACCAGTGTTGGATTGGTTTTATGTGAAAAGTGACATATTTTCTGGCATGGTCTATAGATTAAGCCGATCCCGTGAGTGTCCTCGGTATTGGGGCCTAAAGTTCTTCAACAAACTCCCTCTTTCTATCAGTAACTTACCACTAAATGATCTTAAATCATATCTGACATATCTGAAGTCATATCTTATGACTTCAGAAATATGAAATGGTCATGGACCAGTATACATTGTGTCAGCCTTGTGTAGTACTATCACCACCTCCACCATATCTTTTGAGATGTGTAAACATGTATCACATGTACTGAACACCAATAAAGTTATTATTATTATTATTACATAAGTGTCAAAACGTCAGATACTTTAATCTGTTTGGATTTATTTACGAAAATCGAAGCTTGAATTATATTTAAGGTATTTAAACGTTTTCTCAGCAATACATTTTCTAAATCAATATTGACGGTTTTCGAAACAATAGGAATTATAATTGATTTCAAGTTTCTAAGGATTCATTACTTTCAACGTTATTGTAATTTTAAGTTATTTGAGCTTGAAAATACAATTACGTTGTGATTTGGGTCTAAGGGTGATTCTCCTGAAATAATCATTTTGCATTGTTTTTTTTTTAAATCACGCAATTATGCCAGTTAGTTATGCTTTTTCGTCCTTTTTTATATTTTTTCAGCAATTTCGTCCTTTCCTATATTTTGCCAAAGAAACTTTGGCGAGTTAAACTTGCGTTTATGCCATCTGTTTAAATATGTCATTGGTAATTCAGTCTCTCTCTCTCTCGACTATAGGTGATGAACGAACACGACACAAATTGCTTGGTATCGTCATTTTTGTTGTGCAAATAAAATGTCTTCTAAGAGATTGCCTCGACTGCAAAGAGTATTTACAATCGCTGTTTCAATGGTATTTTTTTTAAATTGGAATTCACAGAGTATACATATATATGTTGATAAAAAAAACTAAAGAACTAAAGAACATAAGAACATCGTTAAAACCACATTATAAATGAAAACTTGAACTTAACAAAACAATGCTCTGTAGCTGAGATAGTAAAAGAATTTGAAAGCAATATTATAACGTATCTAAAGCACAGGGGCACGGATCATCGCCAATACAAAAGGATTATAGAGCTAAAAGAGAATCTGAAAAGTAATGAGACATTGATACATGCATAAATATGGATTTCAGTGAAAACTATATTTTGAAGTTTATTCGAGAAATTCAATATTTTAATTTTGGATTATCGACACAACAAATATCACTTCATACTGTCGTCGAAAAATTAAAGATGGAATGTTTCTGCACAATATCAGAGTCTCTTCAGCATAATGTACCAGGAATATGGGTACATTTTGATCCTATTTTGAAACACATTCTTCTCCTTGTAGTTCCTATCCAACCAAGGGATAGGAACTATTATAGAACTAAGAGATAGTAACTACAGGAACTACAACTAGGTTGGCAACCAAGTTGTCTTTCATCACCCTGTCGACAGCTGCTCTAAATGGCTGAGTAGAAGTCATGGAAATCCTGAGTCGAAGTTAGTTCCTGAGTTTTTTTTTTGCCATGAGATTCTTCTTCTACCCATGCTCCTTTTGACAAGAGCTGTTTATTGTAGTATTGGCCTATATGAGATGGTATCTGCTCTCGTGCGGCTTGATATGTCTTAGGTACTCAACTTTACGTGCTTTTATTGTAATCAATATCTCATTCAAAACACACTGAAGAAATGTATTCTGTGAATGCTTTGTATTTTATTAGTGACGATGTATTATTTTCATCTAAAACTTGTAAGCTTAACCAAAATCCAAAAATGCAGATATTTTCCTGGAACTACCTGGAGACTGGTCACTGAAAAGTTGCTCAGGATGCTGTAGGTGGGGCGATTAAGACACTAAGGCAACAGCGGACAGATTATTGGCTAAAGGCAAATATACAGCATATATTTATACATTAGTAACTGCACTTTCTGAAAATGTTAAAGGCATTACATACTTTAATGTTCCAAACATTTGAAATTGAAATCAACATTAAAACAAATCAGAACGACTAGACGTTCTGATTTTTCAGAATAAAAAGTCTGAAGCACAGGGAAATTCAAAATTTTAAGGGAAAAGTACCTCAGGTGAAAAAAGCCTTTCCTCAAAAATCTTTTCCGCTGCTTCATTTTTATTCACTAAGTTCTTTAGACGAAAATTACTGCACGTGAATCTTCTTGGTTCAAAAGTGATTTTTTGAGAAGATACATTATAAGTTTCAGCAGACTTGGGAATAAGATACCAGCTGTAATCACAAAACATTGGTTTTTGCGGAGATTCTTACAAGCTCAGATATGTTGTGACTGTGCCTATTAAAATGCACCTAATTTTCTTTCACCCAGCAGCAATGATTCAATATTGTTGGAATATTACATTGTTGCAGCAAATCGTCGATCTGTCCTCTTTCGTAAATCGATTTTTTTAGATATAACATAAAAATCGTGATTTTTTGAGGAGACACATTTTAAGTTTTAACAGACTTGAGAAAAGATAGCTGCTGTAACGACCAAACAATTTTTTGCAGAGACTGTTACAAGCTTAGATATGTGACTGTTTTATATTTTTCATATTAATTTCACATTAATATTCATCAATAATTTTACATTGTAGCATTTCAATTTCAAAGTTATTATTACATTATAATTATGAATCGCATACAGCACATTTGTGAAGCTAGAGCTAGAAGACAGGTTTTGAGAATTTTTACACTTTGCAACTTTAGGACTTTCTTTTTAAGTTTATACATTTTGCAATTTTGAGACATTCCTAGTCATTTATATGTAATGTAAATATTCATATTAATATTTACATTAATATTCAACAGCAATTTTACATTGTAGCATTTCGATTTTGGAGTTTTTACAGAACAATTATAATAATCCTGGTCTCCTTCATATGCAGCACAATTGGATCTTTCACTTTTTATTTGTTTAGTGCGAAATATTGTTAGCCTTATAACGATCAATTTCTCTTTAACTGTTACCATAACAATCTTGCTCTAATTTTAATAGAATTGATCCTCGAATCTGATGAAATGATCATGTGCTGCTATTAAAACCACACTTCACACATGCTGATATGTGTCATTCAATTCGGTTACAAAGAGCTCTGCCACATTGGTTATGTGTTACGTTGATTGGACGTGCGATGGGGATAGCCAAACTAATTGGATAATCTAGTTTACACCTTGGCTTAAATGAATCACTTAGAAACGTTCCAGGCCCCTGGGATTCGCGTATGGGCGCACGCGAGGATTAAAGGCAGTGACTAGACAATTTTTTCCAGATATTTCAGACCCGGGGCAATCGCGTGCTCTAGCGAGGCGTTAATAAAAACGTTTAGAGCGTTACACGGCGATGATCGCACTCTTCGGAGCGGGTTATTCCGCGTTTGATCTCGCCCGAAGTATTTTAAGCAGCAATTATCGAAACAAGTTCACTTAAATCGGTGATGGATAGTACAATTTTATGTACGCAAAACAAGGACCTCTTTGTGCTTACATACTTGAGATACATCTTATTATAAAAATGAGGCCCATTTTAATGCGTGCTTGTTCATAGAATTGCATGGATTATGCTAATTTTGAGGCCGAATATTATAATGAGGCACTTTTTATCTTGTTATGCAATTACAATGCATAATTCCGTTTGAAGTGATTTCAAAATAATTATAGGTTTACAGGTCCTCGGTTTTTCGTCAATGTTTCGATGCTATAGTCTATTAATTAGTAGGATACTCGTCGTTATGGGTTTAAATTAAATGTCTCATATTGTTCGTGGTGATTTGTGGATTAATTTGTGAGGTATGACTAATTAATATAAATGGATCCTTGGCCAAATTCAAATAGAAACAACGGGAGAAAGAAAGAGCAATAAATCAAACATTAGAAATGACCGTTCATTTATTCGATTGAACAAATTGGTTCGTGTTTCGAATCGTAATGGAACGGCGCTTTCCAAATTGATTATTTCAGCCGTGAAGTTATTTAGTTGTATTAAATATGGGATAAGGAGTTAAACGAATTGCACGGTTGTAGCAGTATGAAACGTATTATAATCCGGCATTAAATTACAAGAATATATAGTTCTAACGCGATGACAGCATGGAAAATTCTAAATTGACCATTAATCATGTGGCTGGGCGCATGCGATCGCCTCCGATTACGGGCGTAAGCACTATGCATTAAAAAACTGTATTTACAATTACAAATGTTCGCGGGGTTAGAGGGGACGTACCTATTTAATTATCGTGCGCCTGTTGCGCGATCGGGTCGAAGTAATTGCAGGTATTCGGAAAAGTGCGCGCCGTAGGAACGCTAAAACGTGCCCAAGTCTGCGATAACCCCATTAAATATTTATTATCCACCTGGGGCCCGGCGTGCCATTATTATTTCCCTGTTCACCGGCCGCTCCGGGTACCGATTGAAGATTTCCGCTTCTAACGTCGCACGAAACGTCGCGATTAATAAGCTGTTGTGTACGTGGGCACCGAAATTTGGCGTTTCGCCTTGTTTTACATTGAATGGACCACCGTCGGACGTAAATCTTCCGAGGATACGCATCGAGTCGTTAAGTGTCCGCTGCCCTGCGGTCACTTAAAAGTTGGGTGAATATTTTAGGTTCTAATTACGCGAAGAATCAATTCGACTTCATTGTGTGCTTACAATAGTTTCCGAAAATTTACAGCTTCGCTCACCACAGCAACACGAAATAATAGAGAATGTTGCATTTTATAACGCCCAAGGTTGACAAAGAAAGGTTTTGTTGCTATTGTATAGCAAAATGCTGGTTATACATACATAAACTTTGCAAATTGGTGACTAAAAATATTAATATTTTGTATACTAGTCAAGTAGTCACAGTATTACATACTTTAAAAAAAAGTTGCAATGCATATATAGCTTAGAACGTACATTGGCAATCAAAGTTGGTGTATCGAAGTACTAATAAATTCTCGTCAAAAGTGTCAAATGTATTTTATAAAAATTAAAACATCACACTTTTGTTATCAAATTTCGGTACAATTGGTAGTTTTGGTCATGAAATAAAAATATGGAACAACACATATTATATACTTACATACAATAATTTCGAGCTTCTTCTAAGAGGTTGACCATCATATTTTAAGTGCTCCGTCAGAAATAAGAAATATTGCACTATAATATTCTATAGACCTCTACATAAATAGCTAAGTATAATTTGTGCACAAAACCTGAGTTTTTTTTTAATTTTGAAAAAAAAATAAACTCTGCTCCAGCAGCTGTAGTCCTATCCAAACATGGTTTGAAGACCACTACTCTAAATCACTACATGGTCTAAATTAATATTTTATGTATCACAAATACTAGCCATTAATACTAGATTGGACAAATACTACCAATTCTCGCCTGGGATTCGCTCGTAAGATGCCAAGATTACAGATGACTCCAATCAGACTACACGGAAGTTTTCCTGGCGCAGCATCGCCTCGGCAAGCGAAGTTATGCATATTTAATTTCGCACAGAGGTTCGTCGGCGCATTTCGTTCGCTACGGGCGGCGAACAATGAAGAATTGGTAATGGAAATTGCGATTACGATTTTAATGAAAATCGATTTGATTAAACATAAGGTAGGTTTCAACGGCACGGTTGCAGTTGACTGAGAATGTGGTTGCGAAATCGATCTCCATATAATGCCACATTTGCGCGCATACAATATGAAACTCAATAAGAAATGTTTGATTATTTAGTATAAATAGTCAGGGAATTGAAGAGCAAGTTAATTTGCTAAATAAAGAAATCTATGGGAATTAGAGCTAAAAAAACATTATTTTAATCAAGTCAATATTGTATTCCTTGGGTTACAAAATAATTGTAAGTTAAGAGTTAAGAGAGTTTGATGTATCAATATCATTATCATGTAAATCAGTATCATTCGTTCGTTTTACCTACCGGCTTAGTACTAAATGGTACTAAATACTAAAGACTTTCGTTTTACCTAGCTGCTCCGGACCCCTCTAAATAGTACAAAATAGTAAATACTAAATACGAAAGACTGGTACTAAATACTTTCATTCATGAAATACTCAATGGTACTAAATGAAACAAGATACTTCGCAATGCCGCCATAATTGATATTCATATTCGTTCATTCATCCCTTCTCCATGGTAAAGTTGGCCATTTGATACATTTTCATAGAAAATAAATGAAACTCTTGCATTTCAGAGACGTTTTTATATACATTAATATTTTTAATATTATATGAAAACACAACTCATTTGTCGCCACTCATTTATGACTGTAAGTTTAACTATTTTATTACAATGTTACACAATTTGTATATGAAATTTTTCCTTTAATAATAGATTTGCACTCTTCTGATGATGACCCCCAGGTCAAAACTAGTCCATGTAAATTAAAGACTGAGTTCTTCATTACCTGATAGTGCTAACTACTTCTTCAAACCTACTTAATCAGAATGGATTTAAACACATTTAAATATATGTTATTAAGTTTTGAAACAAAACTTGTTCCAAAACGGCACAAGTACTCCAAAATGATACAAATACTTTTCATTTTAGTTCTTAAATGTAAAAATATATATATAAGGTAAATAGTATTTGAGTAAAAATATTTAATCCAAAATTAAACTGTTGCATTAGATTAAAACACTATAAAGCATACAGTATTCTACAACACAATTTGAAAACAATATATCTATTTTTATTTTAAAATAATTCTGGAATTTTCATTTGTTTTGAAATATCGAACAAACTATTTCAGACAAGTATATTTCACACGAATCTAACGTGGATGAGGCAAAATCAAGAAAGAAAAAAGAAAAAGTTTCCAAGTGTGATGAGGATCCACCACATAAATTTAAAAAAACAAAATAAATTGACTCAAAATAGTTATTCCAAAATATGATCTGAAGCATCAACATAAACAATACAAGAATATTTCAGTACACTAGATAAGATTTACACATTTGGTGATAATTGAAATTCGGAATCAAAGTTTTTTTAGTAACCTATTTCGTCAAAAGAATGGAATTTGTAATCCCCATAATTGTATTCTGCAATATACCGTATATTCTGTTTTAGTACAATAATAAATAATTATAGATTATTTGAAATTCAGAATCCAAAAACTATTTTTTTAATATTTTCCAAAACATATCTTCAATTGAAAATATGTCAGAACAATTGAAATTTTCGATAAAAATAGTTTGAATTTGTAAGATATAATAGGAGCAGCACAATATAAATATTGTTATAAGTACTAACCTAATTCAAATTTTGACAAAAATAATTTTAAGAATATTATTTATCTATGACTCATAAATAATACATTCATTACGTACGTAACTATTTTAACATAATGTACTTTATTACGGTTGTATTATGACTTTATTATACAACAGGGCTTGTATTATGACTTCATTATGCAACATGGGTTGTATTATGACTTCATTATACAACAGGGGATGTATTATGACTTTATTATGCAACAGGGGTTGTATTATGACTTCATTATACAACAGGGGTTGTATTATAACTTCATTATACAACAGGGGATATATTATGACTACATTATACAATAGGGATTGTATTATGACTTCATAATATAACATGGTGCGGCCTCTTCAATTTAACTATGTGTAACTCATCTCTTTATTGTTTCACTCCCTATATACGCTCTCATTGTTATCTTTCATTCATCCCATGTAAGCTCATTAACATATGTACATTTTGTTGCTAACAATTGGTTTCTTATTGACAAAAATGTGTTAATAAGAATTTTTTTATTAAAAAAGCCATAGATAGAATGTCGTATTTGACTCGCACACAATGGCTATAATTCACGAGAATGAATTTCCTGCACGAATCGAAAGCGAGTGTATAATTTTCGGAGGGATCATCTACATTATATTCCATATGACAGTACTCATATTAAATTAATTCAAATTTTGACAGAGTTATGGAAATTTACAATTTGTTCAATTAAATTTTCGATTAAAAAAATTCAATTCATTTATCATGCAATTAATTTATCAAAAATAATAGAACCAGGACAATGTCAAGTTGGTATAAATAATTGAAATCTTCATCAAAGTTTTGACAGAATAAAATTTTGAAATTCGGGCCCAACAATAATAATTATAATATAAAGTAATCATTGAAATTTTACAGCATAATTAAAAATGTTTAATTTATGGATTTTCTAACAATGATTAAAATTTTGATAAAAACAATTCACATTTTCTTAGAAATAATAGAAAGAATGATAGTACATAGTTAATTACGACAGTGCGTATCATTTAGCAGCATAATTGAAATTTTAATTATAACTTTGAAAATTTCAACAATTTTTATCAACATTTCAATTATTCAGATATTTTCAGTCCTGAATATCAAATACTGTCATTTTTTTAATGAACACTGCCAAATGTTCGATTAGTTCTGTAACCATTTGAATTGTTTCGTCAAAATTTCAATGCTTACTGTGAAAATTTCAGTTACTGTCAAATTTTTAGTGCTTACTAATAATTGTAATCTAAGTTTATTCATTTTTAATAATCTGACACTGTAACATTCACTAGGATCATAATACTGTGAAATATACTACTACTATTTTATGGTTAAATTCAATCAATTGTTATTTTGTAATAATCTCTTGAAATAAATATATATCTATTTATCTTATTGAAATTTTTTGAGGAATGTTTTTAACAGAATCACTAAAATTTTGAAAATTTAAATTGGTAAGCTTAAGAGTGCTTAAATCATCACTTTGAATAATTAAAAATTGAATACAAAAAGTTCTAATATGACAGTTCTCATTAAAATTTTGCCGGAATAATTGAAAGTTTGATAGATAGCATTTGGTATAATATGAATATACTTTATTTCATCATATTTATGGTCACATAATATGGAAACACTGAAAATATGAAAGTATACATTAGAAATTTGAGAGGTTCATTGAAAGTTTGCACAAAATATTGAAAATAAGGGAAAACAATAAAAATTTTGGTAAAAAATAGTTGAAATTGTGATAGGATATTTGAAACTGTGGAAATTATCGAAAAAAATAATTGAAAATTTGATAGTAAGCTTTCTTATATGACAGAACTCATTACATTACGGCGGAATAATTGAAATTTTGACATTAATCATTTAAAAATGTGAAAATTCAATGAAAGTTTGGCACAAGATATTAAAATATGGCAAACCAATACTAATACCAATACCAAATATACCAATACCAATACCAATATTGAAATTAAGACTGTAAGTAGTCATTGAAATTTTGACAGTACAATTGTAAATTTTTGTAAGACCAATTCAATATTTCTCAAAAATCAGTTGAAATTTTGACAAAAATAATTGAAAATTTCGAGTGAGCTTTCTAATATGACAGTACTCATTGAATTGTCGTGGAATAATTGAATTTTGATAGTGGCCTTTTAATATGACAGTGTGCATTAAAAATTTGAGAGTTTCTTTGAAGGTTTGGCACAAAATATTGAAAATGTGGCACAATAATTGAAATTTTTGTAAACACAATTAAAATGTTATTACAAATATCTGAAAATTGTACTGTAATTATTGTAATTAAGAATGTAAGAAGTCAAGGAAATGTATTCATATTGAATATTTACTATGGAACTATTTTTGTAATTTTTGTATTGTTAATTTATATTCTTTAGAGGATAATTTAATAATATCGAACTCATTTATTTCTAATATATGTGATGGACGTACAAACCCACCTTCATTGTACTAAACAAATTTAAAATTATCTCATATGGCCCACGATGGTAAAATACCTGAAATTCTGAAATCTGAATCATACACATTTAATGAAATTTGCTAATCGCTAAGAATGACGGCATACTTTGGAATACATGCTAATTTTAACTTTTTTAATTTTTTAATATCAAACAAAACTTCACAATCAAGTTTAGCAAATATTCTGGCAAAGCTACACATTCAGTTGACGGCGAAAAAACTTGGACATATGAAAGTGCAGCATCACATTGAAGTGTCTAGTGCAATTATGACTTAAATGCATGTGAGATTTGTATTTGATATTGATGCTGCACTTACGTGTGTCTTATTTTTTTTCTGCGCCAACTTACATGATCAACTCATAAGTTCGTCAAATATTAAAATATATAGATACAGGGTCTCCAAAAATTGAAACAATTTGAAACTAATTGTGAGCATAATTTAATTTTTGTAACAGATGAGTGCTTTTGGGAATTTGTCAAAATATTTGTCACATTTTGATTGTTTCAAACTGGCCAGTTCTAGACAGATCCAATTCGAAAATTTTTGGTCCATTATACTATACCTATCGTTAACTCGATCCTTGGACACCATTTATATGTTGAAATTCCTAAATGAGCATATTTTAAGATGGTAATATTAACCAAATTTATAGATTTTTGAGTATCAGATATTTTACATCACGATGTTGCTAATTTATTTAATTTTCAATAATCCATAATCCCAATAGATCCCGGGGAAAATTATGATTTATCTCATCAATCGCTCCGCCGAAGCGCCATCTAATGGATGGACGTTCTTGGGCAGTATTTTAAAACGGCACTTAACGAGCGCGCAGTTTCGAAACGGACGGGGCAGAACTACTCCTAGAACGCTAATGTTCTTTACGAGCGAACCGTCTAAGAATATTACACGATCGGCCCGTCTCACTCGCTCCGTTACATTTATCGCCTGTCAGGTCCACGGAACGCGAACACGAGCCAAGGTAAATAATAAAATATCTCTTAATATTCACCAAACGGATTGTGGCCGAAGGACTCCGCGATGAAGCGAGAATCCGCCGGGAATCTCTTAATGCCGCAGAATTTCCCCGGCGCCGTTCAATTAACGTTAACATATTATGCGCACTCTCCTCGTCAGGCATTTGCGAAATTTGCATGGTATTTGAATAACGAGTGGAGATTGCCGGTTTTATATTGATTTGCAAAATTGCCCGCACGATAAGGAGGTATGCGCAAATTAACTCGCACTTATTTCACGCTCGCTCCGAAGAGGGGAAAAGCATTTTAGCAACGTGAGCAGGCCATAAATAGAAAAATCGATCCGCAGCCATTCAGCATTCTAAGTGGCAAACTTCATTCCTAATGACAAATAGAGGAAATGATTAGATTAGAATGAAGACTTTCACGACCATGTCGACTGACTCCCGGTTTGTAGATTTTGATCGTGCAATTTGTCAACGGTTCTTGCATGGCTGCCTGCAAACCATGTAATACCATTTAGAGTTAAATGTGTTAAAACGAAAATCTTGTAATACCAGTTAAATTAATGACCTGTAATTATGTTACTTACATATTGCATACATTGCGCGAATAATTAGTTCATGTTTCAAATAGTTGTTTTGCCCTTAATTGATACATGGAATCATTTCTATAACAGTTATACCTACGTAATAAGAACTCGAGTAACTTTATCTGCACTTGTCAATTTTGCATTGGATGTACAGTTGTCGCCGAAAAAAATAGCACACACGTAAATGCAGCATTACATTCAAATGTCACATGCATTTATGTCATCATACCTACGTATAATCATTTGAGTCATCATGTAAACAACAAGTAAGTGCAGCTTAGGTTAGGCAAACGAGTACGAATTAACCCAGCACAAATCATTCCATTGTTTATTTGATTCTTGAATTACTAATTTATTATCAAATGTAATTGGCAAACTACATATTTCAAATGTGAACCTCTATTTAGTAATTTCCTATCAGCAGTAATTGTGATTACGAACTACCTGTATAATTTAATATAGCTCCAGGAATAATTTAACACCAAATTCTGTAACCAGTATATTAGCCTCAGTAAAAGTAAACTAAGATCAAGAATTAATTTTGTAATTTAGAAGTAGGTACTACATTTTATCATCAAATATTTAACACCATTTAAGTATGTTTTAGATGAAAAAAATGTTTTGTTCAGTTCAATTCACGTATTGATGTTGTCTAACCTAACCTAACCAAACCGTTAGCAACACTTTCTATTTTTTTGAAAACTAACTATCTGATTAAAAGTAATAAGTTAAATTATCATCAGTAAAAGTAAACTAAGATCAAGAAATCATTTTGTAATCTAGAAGTACGTACATTATATTATCAAATATTTAACTCAATTTAGGTATGTTTTTGATATAAAAAATAGCATTTGTTCAGTTCAATTTAGGTATGGACGCCGTCTAACCTACCCTGACTAAACCGTTACTATAGCTTTTTGTTTTTTGAAACCTAAGTAATGTAAGTGTTACTGCTATGATGTACTGCTATGATGTAAATCGTCAGCATTTTTGTTTTAATTTATAGGTCTATAATATTACAGGTCATTACAATATTTCAATATTACAATATTACTATATTTTCAACAGAGGATCTTTCAACTTGTTGTAAGGTTAAACTCGGAATATGTATTAAGAACCTGTGATATCAAAACTCTAATTACAGTGCACGATATATTATTTTCTGTAATAGCAAAAGTATGTAAAATCCTTATTTCCATAATTGCAAATTTGCACCTTTTAACTAGACAACCTATACAACTATACTATACACCTAACATACAACCTTTTAACATTAAGACGACGATTGGAAGTCCATCAAGCAAACAATTTAGCATTGTTTGCGAGAGTACTATTTCACATAATGGGTACATGATTGGTGATCTCTGATGAATATCATTTTAATAAACACTATAAAACACAGAATCATACTAATATAGAATCAAAAATAAGACAAAATTAATGAAAAATCATGATTTAAATTAATTGATTTAAATCACACCAACCCTGTTTAAAACCAGATTTTTCAAGAATCATCCATTAAAAGAATATATAGGAAACCAAACAAAATCATTAAATATTAAGAATAAGTTGCATTAATATTCATAAGCTGGTTTTTGAGATTTTGCTAACATAGTTTTTTACATTGTTATTATTATGATTGTACATTGTTTATTATTATAAACATACATTGTTTATTATTTAAGTTACTTATTAACTGGAAAATGGAAAATTTACACTAACGAGCATATATTTTAAGAATGAAGCATTGAACATTGATAAAATTCAAAACGTTATAAAACAATATATTGGGCAATATTTATAACCAATTGCATTGATATTGATACGCTGGTTTTGAAGATATCGTTAACAAAGTACCTTTATTCCTTAAGAATATCATTGGAAAATATAAGATTGCAGTAAAAAGCAAATATCTCAAAAATAACGCATTGGATATTAATTAAATTTAAATTATTAGAGAACAATATATCGTGGAATATCTGTTATAAATTATATTGATATTGATTCGTTAGTTTTTGAGATATCGCTAATAAAGTAATATCAATAGTAGAGAATATCACTAAAAACCAGATTCAAGACCAGAACTCAAAAATCGTCTATTTGATATTATTAAAAAATATATACAGTGAACAACACAATATCAATACATATCAGAAACAAGTTTAATGTTGATAACCTAGTTTCTGAGATATCGCTAACATTGTAATATTTACGAATATCACTGGAAAACTAAAGATTTACACTAACGAGCAAATATGTCATGAATTACGCATTGAATACTAATCCAATTCAAAATATTGTAGAACCACGTATCAGGCAATATCTATAACAAATTACATTCATATTAATACGATGGTTTTGAAGATATCGTTAACAAAGGAATAAAGGTATCCTTGAGAAAATCATTGGAATATATATGATTGCAGTAACAAGCAAATATCTCAAAAACAACACATTGGATATTAATCTAATTCAAACAATTGAATAAAAATATATCATTCAATATTTGTTATAAATTTTATTGATATTGATACGTTAGTTTTTGAGATATCACTAATAAAGTAATATCAATAGTAAAGAATATCACTTTAAACCAGATGTTTCAAGAATCGTCTATTTGATATTAATAAAAAATATATACAGTGAACAAAACAATATCAATACATATCAGAAACAAGTTTAATGTTGATAAGGTAGTTTTTGAGATATCGCTAACATTGTAATATTTACGAATATCACTATAAAACTCAAGATTTACACAAACGAGCAAATATCTCAAGAATGACTTATTGAATACTAATTCAATTCAAAATATTATGGAACCACGTATCAGGTAATATCTATAATAAATTGCGTTGATATTGATACGCTGGTTTTGAAGATATCGTTAGCAAAGTACCCTTATTCCTTAAGAATATTATTGGAAAATATATGATTGCAGTAAAAAGCAAATATCTCAAAAATAACGCATTGGATATTAATCCAATTCAAATTATTAGAAAACAATATATCATTCAGTATCTGTTATAAATTGTATTGATATTGATTCGCTAGTTTTTGATATATTGCTAATAAAGTAATATTAATAGTAGACAACATCACTTAAAACCAGATATTTCAAGAATCGTATATTAGATATTAATAAAAAAATACATAGTAAACACACAATATCAATACATATTAGAAATAAGTTGCATTAATGTTGATAAGTTAGTTTCTTTGATATCGCTAACATTGTAATATTTTCGAATATCACTGGAAAACTTATGATTTACGCTAACGAGCAAATATCGCAAGAATGACGCATTGAATATTAATCCAATTAAAAATATTATAGAACAACGTATCGGGCAATATCTTTAAGAAATTGCATAGATATTGATACGCTGGTTTTGGAGATATTGTTAACAAAGTACCTGTATTCCTTAAGAATATCATTGGAAAATATATGATTGCAGTAAAAAGCAAATATCTCAAAAATAACGCATTGGATATTAATCAAATTCAAATTATTAGATAACAATATATCATGCAATATCTGTTACAAATTGTATTGATATTGATTTGTTAGTTTTTGAGATATCGCTAATAAAGTAATATCAATAGTAGAGAATATCACTTAAAACCAGATATTTCAAAAATCGTCTACTAAATATTAATAAAAAATATATAGTAAACAAAACAATATCAATACATATTGGAAATAAGTTGCATTAATGTTGATAAGCTAGTTTTTTAGATATCGCTAACATTGTAATATATACGAATATCAATGGAAAACTCAAGATTTACTGTAACTAGCATATATCTCAAAAATAACGCATTGAATACTAATCCAATACAAAATATTATAGAACAACGTAAGAAATATTTATAACGAATTGCATTGATATTGATACGCTGGTTTTGAAGAAATCGTTAACAAAGTACCTTGATTCCTTAATAATATCATTGGAATACATATGATTGCAGTAAAAAGCAAATATCTCAAAAATAACGCATGGGATATTAATCAAATGCAACCTATTGGAGAAAAATATATCATTGAATGTCTATTATAAATTGTATTCATATTGATACATTAGTTTTTGAGATATCGCTAATAAAGTAATATCATTAAAAGAGAATATCACTTAAAACCAGATAATTGAAGAATCGTCTATTATATATTAATAAAAAAATGTATAGTGAAGGAAGCAACATTAATTCATATTAAAAATAAGTTGTATTAATGTTGATAAGCTAGTTTTTTGAGATATCGCTAACATTGTAATATTTACGAATATCACTGGAAAACTCAAGATTTACACAAACGAGCAAATATCCCAAGAATGACTTATTGAATAATAATTGAATTCGAACTATTATAGAACAACGTATCAAGCAATATCTATAACAAATTGCATTGATATTTATGCGCTGGTTTTGAAGATATCGTTAACAAAGTACCTTTATTCCTTAAGAATATCATTGGAAAATATAAGATTGCAGTAAAAAGCAAATATCTCAAAAACAACGTATTGGATATTAATCCAATTTAAACTATCGGAGAACAATATATCATTTAATATTTATTATTATAAATTGTATTAATATTGATACGTTATTTTTTGAGATATCGCTAATAAAGTAATATCAATAGAAGAGAATATCACTTAAAACCAGATATTTCAAGAATCCTCTATTAAATGTTACTAAAAAAATATATAGTAAACAAAACAATATCAATACATATTAGTAATAAGTTGCATTAATGTTGATAAGCTACTTTTTGAGATATCGCTAAATTTATAATATTTACGAATATCACTGGAAAACTCAAGATTTACTCTAACTAGCAAATATCTCAAAAATGATGCATTGATTACTAATCTAATTCAAAATATTATAGAACAACGTATCATTCATGTCTATAACAAATTGCATTGATATTAATACGTTAGTTTTTGAGAGATCGCTAATAAACTAATATCAGTAGTAGATATTATCATTTAAAACCAGGGTTGGAATAAATAAATTAGGATTTATTGTAAAAAAAAAAAATCAATGATTTAAAAAAAAATCAAATAAATCATTATTTAAAATTAATACTTTCCTAGCTAATATCTTGATGAAACATTTTATTAGTATTATAAATGTATATTATGTATAATTCCTCTTGTTTTAATGGAATTGTAATTATGCACTCTCAGGTGTAGGGTAATGAAACCCTACACCTGAATACACCTGAAAACAATTCCATTACCTCATAACTCAGGATGGATCCATACACATTGCGATACTCTTGTTTTGTTTCATATGTATATTTTATTAGTTTCCTGACACGTGTTTCGGCTTATACAGCCATTTTCAAAGGATTATATGTGTTTACAATACAATTTATTTTATTGACGACACAATTGGTTAATTCAAATGAATCCCTGCTTTAAAAATATCATTGCCTTGAAAGAGCTCGTTTTGATTATTTCACTTTATTTTTCCTTCCTTAATAGCTTCTTTGATCTCTATCCCTTCTAACATATTTAATCTATCTCCTTTTTCAGAAAATTTAATAGGTTTGATATCTCCTAAATGGTGTCCAATGATATTTTTATAGCAGGGATTCATTTGAATTAATCAAATTAATAAAATGTGTCATCAATCAAATAAATTGTATTGTAAACACATATAATCCCTTGAAAATGGCTGAATAAACCGAAACACGTGTCAGCAAATTGATAAAATATACATATGAAACAAAACAAGAGTAATTATACATAATATACATTTATAAAAAAATATTATTGATTTGATTTTTTTAATATTTCTGATCAGTTTTTGGCAAGATAGATGTGATTTATATCAATTGATTTACATCACGATTTAATTCGTATGATTTATTTTTTATAAATTCTTGAATTTGAACAAGAATTGATGATTAAAACAAATTTCTGTGTATCTGTACCATGTGATGACCAATGATGATGTGATGACCAAAAATGGAAGAAAAATATTTTACTTAATTACAATTATCTACTTTAAAGCATGCTGACTCTATAGTTATATATTTTTAATTGTTCGCCTATTGGAATGCACAAACAGTGCAAAATCAATGATTAATTTTAAAATAATATCAATTTTGATTAAAATCAATGATTTATTTAAAAAAATCAGTTGATTTAAAGCATGATTTAAATCAATTGATTTAAATCACACCAACCCTGATAACTACAACTTGCTTCTAATTTTGCTAATGGTATGTAATGTTATTGAGTTTTATGAAACTCCTATTCATTGAGGAGAATACCAGTGGGTGTGCTGTGGTGAATGGAGTTTTGGTTCGAATACTTACTTGCAAAAATAAACAGTTTGTTGTGCAGAAAGGATCCCAATTATCAGCAAATATTGGGAAATAAAATTGTACTGTTATGAAAAATGGGCGACATTGACGACCAAGAATTGGTTTTTATCGCCAGTAAAGTTTGGTGTTCGCGGGTAGCTCCAGGATATGGGTGATTTTATTATGTAAAGTGCGCTGTTATTTTTCGAAGAGCTACTCGGCAGGCTTCCACCGAGGAGGAAGTGTGGCCGTTGGGCCCGTCACTTACCCATTCAGAAAAAGTATTTATTGTAAGACGTCGTGGTACATGTTCTATTTTGTTATTATTATCGTGCTGGTTTATGTGCGTGAATGTCTGGCTCGTTGATGGCACAATAAATTCCGAGGTGTGTATTAGCCGGTGTCGAATGTACGAGCCGATTTCGCTGTTTAGTGTCGCTCGTGCACAATAAAGAAATACATTTTAGTGTCGTCCGAGTGGAGCGTGTAACGTGCCGTGTCCATTCTGAATTAGAATGGTCGGCTCTGTTGTTCGTGATGCTGGGCGAACGTGTGTTTGTTCTGGGGAGTCATTTGTACGGTGCAAATGACTAGGCCGCAATCGGTTAAACCTACACCGTGCGCCTAGAACAAGTTGTCACGCCATAATCGCTCTAAGTAGGTGGATTCCCGCATTCCGCTCCTATTATTAGCGCTTCACGTGTCCCAAGAATCTCGAATATAGAATCTGGAATACCAGCGCAAAAGGAGAGGGTGATGGCCGCCTCCCCGGACAGGTGCGTGAGCAGGGAGCGAGGAGAAGGCGCAGTTAACGAGGAATAAATCCCGCGATGAATAATAAGCGTATGAAGATGTAAAACTGCTGATGCATTGGCACGCCTTTTCCAGTTCAATTGACAGATTATCGACAGAAGCGACTGACCAACCGGATTATTAAATTATCATCTGCCTCTGCCGTTCTGACAGTAAAATTACCACGAAATTATAGGAATAACCCCTGAATTATCGCTAACCGGCGGCCTTTTTACATTCTAATTGCAGTGCTCCTTTCAGATGCGTGCCCGACAATCGAAACTATTCCTATTGTTTGCCGATTTCTGCGCCTCGCCACGTCAGTAACGCCCGGAAACGTGAAAAATCGGGATTCCGTCGTGACGGCGTTTCGGCCGCAACAAGGGGAAACTCGATCGGCCGGGAATTAATTAATCTTTGTTCGTCCGCCAAGATAATCCGTCTTGGTCAGCACAAAAACCGTGAGATAACCAGTAGCGAGACCCACAATCGAAACTAGTCATCGAGTCATTAGTGATCCGGCCATGCACATGTATCTACATCTGATCGAATCCCGGCCGATACAGAACAATGGCGATAAATAAGACCAACAATAAATTACATCGAAAACTGCGACCTTTAATTAAACAAATCCGTTTTATTTCATCACCAGTAGCCAAACGGCTTGTAGCCATCCATCACTAACGCCTCGCGCCTGTCTTAGGCAATTGCGATTATTCAAAATTATGGGCAAAACTAGTTTACGCATAATTAAAACCTCAAAACTTATCTTGCCAATTAAATTTTTGCGCCTACGAATTGCTAAATATTTTAATTCCGAAATAGGCAGCATTTTTCGACGGCAATAAAATAAATTCACGTCGCCGCGCCACCAAATTGAAAGAGAACTCCGCGCTTAGAAATTTGTGGACGACGCTCACTGAAGCGGACGTTTATAGTTGGAACTTGAAAGTTTTATTTATACACGGAATGATCTTAATTATTTTTCTGCCCGTTTCAGAAATTTTATGTCGACATCCGTGGAAATAATAAAATAATTTGTATGATTTACCGGCATTCTGTCCGGCCCGAAATTAGGTAAACGCCGGACATTATCCGGCCCGAAGCGAGTTGCATTTGCATATTTATTGAATGTTCTGAATATTTTCGAAAAAAAAACCACGCTCCTCGTGCACGTGCTGGCGCTGATATGCGCGGTCCCCAATTATTTATGTAACGTCGCGCGGCAATTAATTACCTAGCAATGATGTGTTGTAATTATAAGCGAAACATGTATCTAATTTGTTCGCCTATAAATCACACGATGATTTCGGGAGGGTTTGATGTTTAAATGAGGACTAATTTGGCATTGCCACATATGGCGTTATTAGCACGTGTGACATCTATTAATGATATTGGCTTTAAAACTTTTGTACTCTGTGCTCATCCCGATTATATTTTATAATTAGATCCGTAATGGAAAGACCATTTAAGAAGGTCGTTATCCTAATAAAGGTTGTACTACTACCACTATTATTATATTTGTATTTTTTTTTATTAAACTCAGAAACCATTTTGGTTTTCAATAAGTACTTAGGACACGCGATGATTAAGGAAATTGATAAAACATTTATTGTTGATAAAATGAAGAAAATTAATTATAGCATATGGAGTAAACGAAGATGCAAGGAAAGAGGAAAAAGATTTGTAAAAAGATTTGTAGGTTCTACGAGAACCTACAAATAGAAATAGATGAGGGAACTGAAAACATAATAATAATGGGAGACCTAAATGGAAGAGTTGGAAACTACAACGTAGGACTAAATGAAATCCAGGGAAAAGAAGGAGAATATACCAGAAACAATAATGGTCAAAGAATAATTGAATTATGGGTAGAAAACAACATTATAATAGCAAACACAAAATTCAAACACAAAGATATACATAAATTCACGAGAACTGAACCATCTAGAAATGAGAGATCCATAATTGACTACGTCCTAATAAACAAAAATAAGTGGAATAAAATAAAGGAGATTAAGGTATCAAGACAAGCATAAATCGGAAGTGACCACCACTTGCTAAGAGTGGACATGCAATGGAAACATAAACTAAGACCAGACAAAGAAGATAAAAAGTGAAAGACATGATAAGATCTTACAAACTAAAAGAAACACAAACACAAGAAAACTATCGGTATATATTACAAAGAAAGTTCAAACATAGAAAGGGAATGGGAGGCATTTCAAAATATTATACTGGATGCTGCAAGGGATACTCCCTTGCAGCAACAACAAAACAACAAAAACAGGAAACAAAGAGGTGAAAAAAAAACAGAATGGTGGACAGAGGAACTAAAGAACAAAATTAAAGACAAAAGGGATAAATGGAGGAAATACTTGCAGACCAATAGAAGAGAGGACTATGAAGAATACAAAGAAAGAAGAAACGAAGTAAAACAACAAGTAGAACAAGCAAAACAAAAATCATGACACAAATTGGAAAAAGAATGAATGAGAACTACAGAGAAAATCAATGATAAAATAAAATGACAGATGAGATGGGTTGGAAAAGGTTGGAAAGAATTACCAAGAGAGTATATGAGGCAAGAGCAACAGGGAGAAATCATAGAGGAAGACCAAGAAAAGAGTGGAATAACGCAATAAGAAAAGAGGCCTGGAGAAAAGGGAGTTCCTGGGAACGGACAAAAGATAGGAAGAAGTGGAGGGAATACTATCGAACAGAATATTTATAATGTAAATACTATGATGTAAAAGAAAGCCCTTCACCGAAAGGTATAAAGATGGCTGATTAAATAATTTCTTTATTTATTTATTCATTTCCCTGTCTACCTTATTGGTGTAGGTTTTTACAATTTAATGTTTCTTCATGTAGGTTTCTCTCCATTTTCTTCTATCTTGTGTGAGTTGTTTGATTCTTTCCCATGTTAAGCCTCTCTTCTCTGCCTACTCTTTGATTCTGTCGTTCCAGGTTGTTCTTGGTATTCCCTTATAGGTGGCTGATTAAATAATAATAATAATAAATGAAGAAAAATCTTCTTAAGGGTTGCGTACTTTAGAGTGAAATTGAAATAAACAATTCTTGATTGACTCGGTTGACTTTATGACGTTTGTTAATGGTTTGTTATTGGTATATTTTACTATGTTTGTTAATTTATGGTTATGACAATAATTAATTTATTATGTTTATTGTTAAAACTCATGAATCAACCCTTAATACAAGAGCGTTTCTAATGTTTTGTCCCTACACAGTTTTTTCGTCATAGATTAATAGAAAACAATTTTACTCAAACTACTCAAGGATTAACTTCGAAAATATTAGCGAGTAACCTACGGCACTCAGAACTGTAGCAGTTGAAGATATGTTTGAACCCTACGGCAGCTCAAAATATGTTAGAACCCTACGGCAGTACAAGATATGTTTAAGTCCTGTAATTTTAATACATTTCAGAATAAAATGAAAGGCATTCCATATTTATTACAGTTTATTTCCTGCAACAGTTTTGATATTTTTTATGTATCATAAGTTCTGCTCTTTTCGAGTTTTTTCAATGCCAAGAATGGTAGTGGATATGGTAATAAATAACCTTCATTAGACCAAGCGATAGCTGATCAGCTCAAACATTGAAAGTTATTTTGAATCGTTAACAATATTCTAATAATTGGGGTAAAGTTAGTTCGCCTCCTCGTGGTGCACCCTGGGTAACGCTAAATGAACTAACACATACTGGCAGTGAGATAATCTTGGGATCCCCTGGCTAAGAACAATCTGTAAGATATTGATAAATCCAATTAAATGCTACAAATAAGAAATTCAATCATATTGATTGTTACTACGAAAATACATCCCATACGATGCAATACTTTACTACAGGACCATCGATGACTATAAAATTCAGCAGCGCAATGCAGTTTTATATGTTATATGCTAAGGCTCAGTTGTACAATCGTAGACCATCTTTGATCGTTGTTCAGTTACTATGGATACCGTTCTGTTAACAATTGAAACGTTCATTTTAAAAACAACAAAAGTCCAAAAATGCACAAATCGAGTTATTGACAGTAAACGGCTCTCAAGACCAATGTCTATGCATGAACAAACCCGTTTTCTCGAAAAACCATACAATTCGTGTGTAACAGACAATTTTTTTTCATTTGCCTGTTACACGTCCAACTTTCCCCCCGTTTTTTCTCTTGTTTCGCAGTTATCATTTAAAACCATTTTTATTTTTAAATAAGTTGGAATAAATGCAACAGAATAGCCTGATTTACTTTCCCAGTACTTTGAGTATACTGTACTTACACTGTAACTTTTTTTAAATTTCTCAAAAGACTGATTTTTGGACATGTAGCATGCCCAAATATATTTTGTTTAATTCAGATACGCCCAGATGTATACATGGGAGCTGTCGCTTTTTAATTTCTGGACTATCTGAATTTTAAGAAAAATAAACTTACACCTCTCTGCTTTTCAACTGCTCAATTGTATAATAACTAGGCCAGTTCTCAAATTTAATCTGCTCGTAAGATGGAATTTCTTTTGAATACATATTTTCTCTGCCAAATATAAATGTTCATATAAAAATTTGCTGTGCTGTTTTATGTATTTTATTACAATAAGGTCAGTGTTCATTCTCCGTCTCAACTCAAACAAAGAAAAATTACATTTAAATTTTTTGAACACATCGCTGACATCGATATAAAGAAGAGTTAAAACGGACGTATCTGCGCAATAAATGGAACCTTTAAATGTATCCTCGGCAAAAAGAGGCCGGAGATAAAGCACCAAAAAGCCAGTATCAGTTTTATTGTTCGGGCGGAGGATACAAAAGAAATGCGGTCCGAGCGTGTACCTGTTCCTGCAGTGCGCACAATTCAGCCGATCCATCAATCACCAGCTAAATACTCCCCATTGTATTTTCGCGGCTTATACAAGTGAACAGCGCTTATTTAATCGTGCAGGTGCATTGATCGACATGCACGGTGCCGTGACAATGGAGGAATTATGGAACAAGATAGTTAGCATCAAAATGGCGAGACAAAATGTGTTTTCATTTAATCACAGTTGCAATTTTTAATTTTGCAAAATCAAATTTAATCGAATAATGCAGAAACGTTTTAGCATTCTTAATTTTCAGATAAAGTTTGCAACTACATGACTGTATCATTAGCTTATTTGCATGTAATCTTTGCACAAAGTACAAATATCATTTAAAGTCTTAAAAAAACTCTATCATACTATCTATCATATATCATATCATATATCTATCATACTTTATATTAGTATTAATATATTCAAATACTTTATTAGAGCAAATAAACATTCCAAAATTAGCAATTTTTATTTGCAATTTTTAATTTTGCAAAATCAAATTGAACCGCATTCAGAACAGTTTTGGCATTCTTAATTTTCTGATCAACTTTGCAACCGCATAATAGTATCATTAGCTAATAAATAATAAATTAATAATAATGAAGTAAGAAACTTTAAAGAAGTTGTATGTAATCTTTGCACTAGGTGCAAATATCATTTGAAGTTAGAAAATTAAGAAAATCGGTGCCTGAAGGGTTAATATTTTTTTCGAGCAAATAAATATTCCAAAATTTGCATTTTTTGTAATTTTTAATTTTGCGAAATCAAATTGAACCGAACAATGCAGTGAAGTTTTGGCATTCTTAATTTTCTGATAAACTTTGCAACCGCATAACACTATCATTAGCTAATAACTAATAAATTAATAATAATGAAGTAAAAAACTTAAAAAAATGGAATCTTTGCACGAGGTTCAAATAACATAGTTTTACCATGCCACGAAAAGCATTAAAAAAATCCCAAAACCTATGTAACAGGTGTTATTCCTTAGTTTCCTCAGTTTCTTAAGTTTCATATCTTAAAGATATCTTAGCAATCACATGTCAGCAGTTCTACGTATGCTACTAACATCCTTTATAGTACTACATTATATGTAGTTGCTACAGGCTATCTTGTAAAAATAAGTAGTATTTTATGAAGGTTTAATTTCTGTTAGGGTTGGAATGAATTATGATTTAAAGAAATTCAAAAATCGTCGATTTTTATAAATAAAAAAATTGTTTTTGTTATTACTTTGATTTTTTATATTCCTCTTCAGTTTTTGCCAGGGTTGATGTGATTTCAACAATGAATTTACATCACGATTTAAACCATATGATTTTTTTTGTAAATCATTGATTTTATTATATCACAATTCTGCTTAGTGAAGTTTTGTAATTCAGATATTTGGGTGTCGTTGTTGGTCGACTGAAACCTCTTTATCAGTTTTTACAGGTTGTTTATTAATTTCCACAACATACAGATATATAAATCTCACAATGTTAACACAGCGCGCGGCGTCGGTTGGCGCGGATCGTAAATCGCCGCGGATCCTCTAAACCCACCTTCGAGGGGCTTATCCCCGGGTACGGTGTCCTGGGGGATATGGCGAGGGCGTGGAGTTTGTAGGCGATCCTGGGGGGGCTTACAATCGTGCTGGCCGGGGCAGAGGCGTCCTGTCGGGGCGGCAGCTTCGGCGGCGTCGGAGGCAGCGGGCTGAGGACCTGAGGGTGTGGTGTACGTTTCAGGAACTCCCGGACAACGTTCCGCTGGAGTCGGTGTGGGGGTGTGGTGTCGCGGGTCCGGGCCTCCATGCGGTTCAGATCACGCAGCGTACTCGGGAACAAGCCGGTTCAGATCACGCAGCTTGTTCGTTGAGCGGGCCGGTTCAGAATCACGCGGCTGCTCGTATCGTGGCTCGCTGGTTCGTAATCACGCAGCGGACTCGGGAACAAGCCGGTTCAGATCACGCAGCTTGTTCGTTGAGCGGGCCGGTTCAGAATCACGCGGCTGCTCGTATCGTGGCTCGCTGGTTCGTAATCACGCAGCGGACTCGGGAACAAGCCGGTTCAGATCACGCAGCTTGTTCGTTGAGCGGGCCGGTTCAGAATCACGCGGCTGCTCGTATCGTGGCTCGCTGGTTCGTAATCACGCAGCGGAGCCTCAGCTACCAGGTTCAAAATCACGCTGGTACTGATTCTCTGTGGTCCGGCGCTCTGCCTTTTAAAGGCGCTCGCTCGGGTGGGGGGTATTGCGTCATCGTCCGTGGGTGCTGTGTGGGGGCACGCGTCGTCGTCCGTTGGTGGGGGTACCGTTGTTGTCGGCTGTTGTCGGCTCGCATCGTTAGCGCCGAGCCGTGGCTGGCGCCGTTGCGGCCTACCTAGCGGGGAGTGCTAAGACGCTACAGATACATCAGATTTCAAGCGATTTACATGTTTGGTATGCCATGAACAAGAATTGATGATTTAAAAAATGTGTGTGTATATGTACCATGTGATTGGCCAAAAATGGATTGGAATGCACAGATAGTGATTAATATAAAAAAATCAATTCTGATTTAATTAAATTTAAAAAAAATGATTTAAATCACACGATCCCTGATTTCTATTGATATGTTCTAAATAGTATTTATTTTAGAAATTCTTGTTTTTATCAGATATTTGTTGATATTTTCTGACAATATTAAATTGTAAAATTTATCACCACAGTCATATTAAAAAATATTTTGCGTACCTTAATATACAATTTGTACTGATATTTCCAGAGCACTGCTAAATTCTGAATCTGAGTAAGATTTTACCTTTTACCTTTCGGTTTTTAAAGGCGATACAAGGCGATATCTCGCAAACTGTTTTAAATATTTTCATGAATCTTTAGTGAGGTAATAATGAGATAAAGGGATTAAACACATATTTCGTAATTTACCCCCTCTCTCTATTTTGAGTGGCAGGGGTAACTTTGGAATATTGAATAGGATGATATATTTCTGTTTGTAAAATTTGAAATCTACGTAAAAAACTACGCATATATATACAAAGTTCAAACATGTTTTTGATTTTCGGATTTACTCATTTGCTTTCGTTTTTTAAAGGCGATACAAGGCGATATCTTGCAAACTGTTTTAAATATTTTCATGAATTTTTGGTGAGGTAATAAGGAGATGGGGGATTAAACACATTTTTCGTAATTTACCCCCTCTCTCTATTTCGAGAGGTAGGGGTAACTTTGGAATATTAAATAGGATGATATACTTCTGTTTATAAAATTTGAAATCTACGCAAAAAACTACGTATGTGTACAAAGTTCAAACATGTTTTTGATTTTCGGATTTACTCTTTACTCTTCAATTACGGATTTATTACTAACTAGATTTTGATTGAACTTCAAAAATAACTAAGTTTTGCCATTAAATCAAGTTCACTTATTTGAGAGTTATTATTGGTTTCCATGGAAATGCATTATTTTTACTTATGTCAGTTATGAATTTTTACGTTTTATGAAACATGGAAGGGACTTTTAATAATGAAACGATGTTCTGTAGTTTATTTTCCGAACACCTTTAAAACAACCAAAATATCAACATGAACAATAAAATTCGCTTTCATGTTTAATTGGGCAATAAATTGAGAAATAATCGTAATAATTGTGTGAAATAATATTTGAAACCATTTCCGAGATTTCGCCCTGTACCACTCACCCAGTATAATAATGTGTAAAATGTATTTATTGAGAGTCTTTACATGAGCACAGTATCAAAAATTATAAAATTGATGAAGTTTGGCACGAAGGACTTAATTGCGATTTTTCCCACTATTGCCATTGATTTCACAGAGTAACCTGGAGAAGTAATATCTTGAAGCTTGGTAGTTCTGTATTGGCTATGAAAAATCCTACACAACTTTACTTGAAATATTAGCTGGGTTTTGAAAAGCAGTGTTTTTGGGTCTTCACTATTCTTCTCCTGGTCCTGGATGTTTGTGACCACGTTACCATAAGCTTCTCTACCCTGCTGCTGTAGTTTCTGGATATTCATTCCAGTGCAGGCTCTAACATTACGAAGTCATGACATCATTCTTCTGCTTACTAATCTACACCTTTATACCTATATATTGCCATTTAGATAAACTTTCCAAAAAAATCAACTCAAGCTGCTACGCGATTAGCAGACTCAAAGCAACTTTCAATCTCAGTGGCCAGTTAAATGCTTACTATTCACTTGTATACAGTCATCTAACATTTAATATTGTTCTCTGGGGTCAAGCAGTAAATACGCCCAGAATTTTCATTGCTCAAAAGCGAATCATACGTCGACTATTTGGTATCTCTCCAAGGGAATCATGCAAACCATATTTCATAAGATACAAAATAATGCCATTACCTTGCATTTTCATTCTGAAAACATTATTGATGGTAAAGTCAAATCCGGAACTATTCTACAAAAATTCTGATTATCCAAAATATAACACACGAAATGCCAAACAGCTATCAGTTGACCATCACAAACTTACCAAATTCAAGAAGTCACCTCAATACATCGGCGTGAAACTATTTAATCATCTGCCACGAGCTGTTCGCATCAACAACATCAATACTTCAAAAACATAGTTAAATTCATATTATTCACTATAAGATATTGTATTTTTCATTTCGCACAATTCGCCCAAAATACGCTGTTTAACGTTTTTTGACTTCACTAAGGTCTTCACAAGTAGGTACTCAATATAGCTGATGATACTGGTATCTTGGCGACCGAAAAAACATTACCATGAAGCTACAACCGCCAATGAACAAGGTTTGAGGTTGTACCAAGCAGAAGTAATATTTTTGTTTGTTGATTCAATAAAGGGGTTTTCTGCATCTACAATATCAATAGCTTCAAAAACATAGTTAAATTTATATTATTAACTAAATGCTACTACTCTACCGATGAATTCCTGAGTGATTCTTTTTCTTTTCTATGATTCTATTATATTGTGTTTGTATGTTTTTATTGTAATTTTGGCGGAACACATTTGTTGCTGCCGCCATGATTTTTTATTCTTCATTTTACTTTATCATCGTTTTATTGTTGTTATTATTATCACTGCAGCTTTGATTATTGTGTATGTATTATTGTGTGTGACCACTTTTATTTCAATTTTTAACTTTGTAACCCTGCTGACTTGTATATCTGTTCTTGTGATGCCCACACATATCAATAAAGTTATTATTATTTTCTTTGAATATCAGACATAAGATATTGTATTTTTCATTTCGCATAATTCGCCCAAAGTACGCTGTTAAAAATTTATTACAATTTTGACTAGTTAAAAAAACACAGATTTTTTGAATATATAAACATTGTCCTAAGTATTTCGGTGTATAAATTTTAGTTTCATATATTTATGTAAAATTATCAAGTTTTTTATATTATAAATAATATTGCTCTTAGTATTTACGAGTGCAAAATGAATGCCGAAAGTAGTATTGTACGATTCCAAATAATCGAGCGAGCAGCATAAAACAATTTTGAGTTCATTTAGTGTTTGTACCAACACTCATGAAGAGATTACGATATCTAATGGCCTTTGTAATTGGCCCATCAATCGACAATCGATGGTGATTCAAAGTTTAAACGTTTCAATTTTTATATAGATGATGTTTTTGACTTCACTAAGGTCTTCACACGTAGGAACTCAATATAGCTGATGATGCTGGTATCTTGGCGACGGAAAAAAACATTACCATTAAGTACCCACCGCCAATGAACAAGTCTTGAGGTTGTACCAATCAGCAGTAATATTTTTGATTATTGTATAATATTTTATCTTGAAACTAACATCTCCAAACAAATGTTAATGTTTTAAAGAAACTAATATTTAATGTTGTATCTTTATAAATCAATTTGGATACATGTTTAAATTGGTTTTTTGTTGATTGAAATAGATAAGTTAATCAGTTGACAATCACCAAATATTAGTTTCATTAAAACATTAACATTTTTGGAGATGTTAGTTTCAAGATAAAAACCCTTCTACGAAAAGAAAATATTAATATTACATTTAAACCTTACAATAAATTGTCAAATATATTTTTAATGCTAAGAGTTCGACCATTTTCATTAAAAAATCTGGAGTATATAAATTGTGTTGTAATAATTGTAATGGAGTATATATCGTCCATTCTGGTAGATACTTCGAATGTAGACTTAATGAACATATACGTGCCATCAAATTAAATCAAGATAAATCTTCATTCGCCACTCACTTACTGCAAAACCAACATTCGTTTTCAAAAGACAGATTACTTGAAGTAATCCATTTTGCCGAAAAGGAAATAATTGGAAACATTTCATGAAAAAATCAATAACTTACATCCTAATTTGAAGTTCACACTAGAAATCCAAAGCAACAACAGCATTAACTTCTTAGATCTCACAATCACGAATACATCATGGAGCCTACAATACAATATACAGTATGTCCCCGGATTGAGTTTACAAGAGGAAAACATTTTTTTTCTTTTATTTTACGATAAAACTGTAAAGGAATAACATTTTTTGCTTGTCCTAAAACCAGCAAATCTCTAATTAAAACTTAATTATTCTGACTCAGTGGAAAGAAAAGTTCATTTTTCTTTTGATTTCGGACTTTCTCTGCTTTATAAATCCCATCACAATGGCCGTTTTATTATTTTGACGATGTCACTTTGACAAATGAGTTTACGCAAGTTAAATAACAAAAATGTTTGTGAAAAACATAATTTTAATAAACAGCAACTCAAAGAAACAGCTTCAAGATAAAAAAGTCGTTTTTAACAAGAACAATCATTATTGAATGAACCGTGTGGTGTGCCGTTGGTTATCACTGGATAATAGGTCCATACTTTTTTGATAAGTACGTTAATCAGCACACATATTTAGATATGTTAGAAAATTTTCTTAGCGATGGGCTTCAGGAGAGCCTTCTAATAACTGAAATCTGAACGACCAAATTAATAATATGGAAAAACCTTTGTTCGCATTTCTAGCAAGATAACTCACCAGAACGGAGCAGATCAACAAATATACACACACAAACGTTAGTAGTTATAAGTTGAAGACGATACACGAAAAAAACACAAAAGCATACAAACTAATTTACAATATGTGTCACACAACACAGAAATACAGTTTTTAGTTTTTGGCAAGTAAAGTTTTCCATTGTAAACAATTTCATATACCCATTCTTATGAAAATAAGATTCACCAGTCTCCGCATGGCCATATTATTTTGTAACCTTAAATTTTATTTGTTTTTTTTTTTTGTAAATTTTGTTTCTGTATTATTTCAAGACAGGGCAATATTAGCCACACACAATACTTGGTAAATATTAAACCGCTAATACACTTATCTATGTATCTATTCTCATGGAAAAAATAACGTAACTTATTAATATCACACATCTCATTTCATCGTCTTTTTTTTTTTTAATTAAAAAATTGTTAATGTACAAATTGTAATATGTTGTTCTTTTCAGTTTTGCTTGAAGATGATCAATTGATTGATCGAAACCGGTCGCAAAAGCAAATAAGTAAAACAAAACTAAGGAAGTACACATTTTTTACTGAATACATACAGAGCTTACGCTCCTTAATGACCACACCGAATTGTTATACTCCCCCTTATTTAAATCTGTAAGTTAGTTATTTAAATGATGTGTATTATTTGATGTATTTTCATTCACTGATGTAATTTTAATGTGTAGTTGAAATATGTATAAATATTGCCGCTGTCGAAATTTTAAGTTATTGTAAGTTTGATAATGACCCGTTAAGGTGTCGTAACTATAGTCAATACTAAATAAATCTAAGTAATACTAACAATGTAACCTGTGTGTGTTTTTTACCTACTTTTGTTTATTGATTCAAAAAAGGGTTTTTCTGCATCTACAGAGATCTATGGAAAAGTTGCCTTGGGTTAAAACGTCTCCTACTCCGATCAAATAGTGTCCACGGTGTTCAATACATTTCAAGTATTACAGCAATATCCAGAATGCAATGGTAGTGAATGTAAGCAGCCATACTTTTACGTTCCCCTGGACACTTTTCATTTGTGTTCATAAGTTCTGGTGGCTCATCTGTGTTGTAGTCCACTAGAAAACATATTTGTTGAGGCATTTACGTATTATATGGTCCAAACGTTCAAGTATGTCAGACAGGTATAGGTTAAAGTGTACCTGCGAAGACATCGGAAAATAGTGAAACGTGTTTCTCTAAAAAAGCATGGTTCTGTGATCTTTACTTGACATGTTTCAGCACCTCAGGACCTTTCATTCAATTTATTGAATTGCAATCAAATCAAATCAATTAAAATGATTGCATGTCATATTTCAGTCGCCTAGAAGCAAAACCCGACAGGTCTAGATTAATAGATATGGCGATGATGCAAAAAAACGTGTAAAATCTTTATTTGAGCTAAGTAACAAAATTTTCAAATTAAGATTACTATTCATTAGGTTAATAAAGACAACACTTGGTAAAGTTTCACAAGTCTTATAGAATTGCTCTACAATTGTTTCGGCACTGCTGCCATTCTCAAGAGAGATAAACTGAATACAAATTCATATTGTGTAACGTAAATACTAAACGCGCTTAACTGATAATGGTGGTGGGATTGCTCGTTAATTCATTACACGGCTTTCCAGGATGCCGTTAAATATTGGCGTGTTTTTCTACTATTATTACTACTACTACTTTTCTACTATTACTATTCATATTGAAAAATGACAAAACCAATTCATGTACCTAATCAGATGCTGACCGAAGTTTTTTCAAAATCGGTTAGTAGAATGTAATTGGGACTTGCCGGGTTTTGCTTCTAGGCGACTGATTCATAATTATGCAAGTAAACAAATCCATGGGTTCCTGATGGAGCTCCTGGCAGCTTACAGAACCCATAACTACACACAAGCTTGTTATCAAGTTAGTTTGCAACAATTAGTCAGCTTACTGCATATGGTAGCCGTGCAGTTAGTCATTACCATATAACACTGAAAGGAAAATGCTGCTAAGAAATCGCTTTCATTTGTCAAAACGTGCGGCCTGCGTCATTTCCTTGCGCTCAAAAGCGTCCTCTCGTCGTAACGAGGAAGGAGCGCGCCGCGGATTCCCGGCGGCTTCATTTGCGGATTTTTGCACGTTTTCGGAATTCCAAGCCGCATTGCGAAAGCCTCCCGTACAAATCTTCGCCGGCTCGGCGGCGGACCGATAAGTTATTCCAGAAATATCACTCGCAGCTACTGCATTTAATGAGAGCGCAAATGCGCGGGCCTGCCCCTGCCCCGGATGAATTATCATCATCGGCATCTAGACGTGCGATGTAAATCGCGAGTATTAATAACGCAACGACGCCCGATGACATTTTATTTATTGCGTTCCCGTTTTTTTTTTGCCGTTAGAGAATTCGCAACCGAGGAGCGCGTTCCACTTTTACTCATATCGCACAGGTAATTAATTAAGTAGGAAAGAGCCGCGGTCAATATTTATGAGATTAATTTTTAGCTTGTCACATGGAAAAATTTAAATTATTCATCAGCTCTGATTAGTTTTTATAGCGCTTTTTACCATATCCATAACAGAGCCTGTTTTCTCCATCAGTTAATTTATGCGGTTTCTCCTGGGACGCCGTAACATTGCTAATTTATATCGATCCATTGATGTATGGATTCGGTCGGCGCTCTTATATAATGCATGCGCATTTTAGCACGTAAAATTTGTCTAGTTAGAATGAGCGTTAACAATTGCCGTCCTTAAAGAGTCAAAAGAGAGTGGTACTTAGGCCATTCGCGGCGATCACAATTAAACCGGCCATATCTTATCCTGGCTAATGAGACGAGATAAAGTCGATTGTAATTAGCCTTAATCTCTTGATTCAGATCCCCACGTAAAAGGAACATTCGAGTTCCAATGGTAATTACAAACGCACGGCCGCAGACATGTACGGATCTCCCGGCTTTGTGGTGATTGTCGCCCCGTCATTTGAATAGTTTCTTGGTGGTCAGCCACACACGCGACCCCGCCATACGTCCGTAAATTAAATCATCACCCCCTGCACCCCGCACTGCCCCCAACGGATCGATCCAAACCGGGTAACTCGATATTTCGATCGATCCGCGGCCCTGACGCGTATTTACTGGATTTTCTCCGACTGTAACTCAATATATCGGGAGGAACTCGTCTGTGGCGCGTTTCGGCTCGAAATTAATATGTGAATGGAAATCGAGCGTGGAAAGAAATCCGAGGAACGCGCCTAATTTACTGCGTAATCGAAATTGAAATGTAAATATCGACTCTGGGGTGACGGCCGGTGGAAATGTATCAATTTGTCATTGGTGAATGGACCCGAGATCTGATTCCAGGTGAAATTGGATCTTGCTCGACGATCGTATCTGACTTTTGGATTTCTTATTCAAGACCTCTACGAAGATCAAATTTGATAATCTAGTTGGTTTCATTAATAACAAGCCAGCAACGGGATGACGGTATTACAATATATACAAAAAATCCTGATATAAATTAATATTTTAAATATTCTGTTTCATAAAATAAATCCGTAAGCTCTAACTCTGTTATTTACTGTCTAATTCCAAAACAAAGAGTTGAATCCAAAAGTACTACGAAAAGGAGTACGAGGGAACTGAACAACTAACAAGACTATTAAACGAAGTTTGGAAGACAGAAAAAAAAACCCAGCAAACAGCAGCGATAATACCATTATGGAAGAAAGGAGATAAAAGGCAATGCAGTAACTATAGAGGAATTTCCCTATTATGTGCAACAGAAAATATATACTAGGACATACAGGAAAAAAGAATAAGACAAAAACTAGAAGGGAAACTGGAACCATCGCAGACCGGATTCAGAAGAGAACATTGCACAATAGATCACCTATTCACAATCAGGAACTTAATAAAAGAACTAAGAGAGCACCAGAAACAAATATACATAGCAATCATAGATGTAGAAGAAGCCTTTGACAAAATAAACAGAGAATACGTATGGCAAGCACTACAAGAACAACAAGAAGGAAAAACACTGATTAGGGCAATAAAAAGTATACAGGCTGTTAATACTAAATTGTAACACCCGAAAATGGCAGTTAGAACTCATTGAAACAAACAACTTTTCTTAGTTCAAATTTTTGAATTGGGGCTCAAGTTCATAGTTATTGGCGTTCTTTTGTTTTTCAAAAAATTGTCATTACTTGCTTATTTTAAGGAATATTTAAAAAATGATGAAAAGGAACATGCGCTTTCGGTTCTCTAAAACATTTGTATTTACAATTATTTTCTATTTTATCAAATAACAAAATGGCGACCGATCAAAAATTTGAAAGCAAGATATTTTGAAAACCAGAAAACCTATAAAGTCCTTGAACTATCTTATAACATTTGTCTGTAACATTTTTTTCGATCTGTCCAATTTGTTTTATTCAGTAGCAATAATACAGTTTTTATTCAAATTGAATTACAAGATAAATTTTAACTCACTCCAACAATAATTTAAAAGAAAGTAGGCTTACTGCCTTTAAACAAAACGCCTCTGAAGATTGCAACGTTCAATAAACCAACGGCAAAACAACAATCTTGGCTGGAAATCTTCAGGTCCCAAAGCTTGCATTTTTTGTCTAGAAAATGGACGGAGACCTTGTTTCTTCAGAACTAGCCAAACTGTCACGTGATTTACACCTAATCTATTTGCGATTACTATTGTGCCCGTCGATGGCTCATCTTCAATAATATTAAGAGCAGCTTCTTCAAATGCAGGGGCTCGACGTAATCTATTGGAATTTCCACCAATTCTTGGGTGAAAAGTTCCCGTCTCTGACAAACGTCTACATATTCTTCTAAAAAGCGGCAACTTGGTTGCTGACGATTTGGATATCTTCTCCGATAAATTCTACAAACTACGTCCATTACGCCTTGCCTCCCCCAAAACTAAAAGCAAGTATAGAAGTTCAGCGTTTTGATAATTATGCATTTTTAAACACAAATTATACAAAATACGCACACAAATGATAAACGTGACAGAAACTTTTCAAGATGAAGCAGAAATTTCTGAAAAACAAGATCAAAAAGTATTTAAATTTGAACGAACAAACTAGAAAACACGTGCCTCAACTTGTTTAATGGCCTAACTTAAGGTTAACCTACTATATTTTAAATGATTGTTGCAGTTTGTTAAAATCTATCTTGTAATTCAATTTGAATAAAAACTGTTTTTGGACAGATCGAAAAAAATGTTTCGGACAAATGTTAATAATCTAGTTTAAGGATTTCAAAAATATTTTATTTTCAAAAATCAATCGAGTGGTTTTCATAGTATCTGTTTCAAAATTTTTGATCGGTCGCCATTTTGTTATTTGATAAAATCGAAAATAATTGTAAATACAAATGTTTCAGAGAACTGAAAGCGCATGCTGAACGTTCTTGTATTTTTTTAAATATTCCTTAAAATAAGGGAGTAATGACGATTTTTTTGAAAAACAAAAGAACGCCAATAACTATAACTTAGGCTCCAATTCAAAAATTTTAACTAAGAAAAGTTGTTTGTTTCAATGAATTCTAACTGTCATTTTCTGGTGTTACAACTTAGTATTAACACTCTGTATATACCAAAACAGAGAAATGTATACGAATGGGTAACATGAAGTCCAAGAATTTCACAACGACCAACGGTCTAAGACAAGGAGGAGCGTTAAGCCCATGCCTATACATAATGGCTATAGATGCGGTAATGAAAAATATAAAAGAGAAAACAAAAAAAAAACACACATAGGATAGATGAACCTTAAAGCAATGGAAATCACTGAGTGTATATTTGTAGACAATGTAGGACTAATGGCGAAAAAACATTAAGGACATAGAAGCAAACATTAAGATATGGAGCGAAGAACTTGCAAAAGCGGGATTGAAAATCAACACGGTAAAAACCAAAATAATTAAAATAGGTTGAGGAAAAGAAACAGAGGAAATAACAATAAGCAACACCAAAATAGAACAAAATACCTAGATTAAATAATAGACAGCACATGGGATCTCGAAGTGGAAATAAACAATAGCCTACAAGCAGCAACAAGAACTTTCCAGACGATCCAAAAGATAATACTAAACAACAAGAAGATATCGAGAAAAACAAAACTAACAATATATAAAGTAATACTAATACCAACACTAATATATGGATGCGAAACGTGGACTCTAAACACTAGCAAAAAAAATACAGACACTAAAAATGAAGTATCTTAGGAAAGTATACGGAGTAACCAGAAAAGACAGAATCAGAAACGTAGACATAAGAAAATAACTAGAAATAACAGAACTAAACAAAATAATAGAAGACAGAAAGCTGCAATGGTTGGGACACCTACACAGAAGAAAAGACACCAATCAAACAAAAATCATATGGCAAACAAAAATAACCGGAAAAGAAAAGTGGGAAGACCGAAAAAGAAGTGGGACAAATATGTCGAAAATATTATGGAGAGAAGAGGAATATCTAACGCCCAAATGAAGAAAAGCACAGGAAACAAGAAGATCTGGAATCTGCTAGTAAAAGAAAATACAAGAAACTGAAAAACTACAATATTCTACACCCGAAAGGGTAGAAGAATTATGACTATAACAAAAAAAATACTACGAAAAGGCTCTCATTTTGATAGTTTCAGACAGTATTTGTCTATCCAAAATAAAATGACTTTAAGTAGCACTTACAGTATACATGTTTCGAGTACTACAGTCTTAATTTTTCCTATATTTGCTTGAGTATCATATGCACAAAGATCGATAAAACCATTCAAGGCTCATATTTCGAGTAATTATGACCATCTTCACGGAATACTATTCACCTTCTATAATTTGCCAAACGCTGGTTTAAATTATACAGCGCGAGTTTTTTTTTCATTTCAAGCATTTTGATGTCGGATACTATAAGACATAGGGATTCGGTTAAATGAGGAAAGAGTTGTCGTTTCAAGAGCTTATGCAAGTTATGCTTTTGTTTTTAGAAAATATACCACAGTTTTTCTGTTATAATAAAAACTTTAAATGTTTAAATAGCAGTCATAGTTGGCTTTTAAATTTTTAAAAAGGACAAAAGCACAAACTTTCAGACAATTTTAAAAAGGACACATTTTTCTCTTTATAGCAAACCTTGTATCGCTATGCTTTGATAAATAAAGGCCATGTTCGAAAATTAACTTTATGACAATTATTACTTGCTTTGACAAATAATCACGATACAGGACTATATGTATTATAGACAGTAGCATAAACAGAGTTTGCCATGGAAAAAAATGTTTTCCTCATAGTACAAGAATTCAATTATTTTTTCTATTCAAATTACACTATATTCTATTCAAATTATACAACGAAAATTCCTGCTTCTCATTTATATATGAGATGCAGGAGGATCCTGCTTTTTAAGTATAGCAAACCTTATATCGTTATAAAGAGAAAAAAATGTCCTTTTTAAAAATGTCAAAGCCAACTATGACTGCCATTTAAAACAAATGATGTTTGTATTCAAAACAACTTAAAAACTTTTTTTTTTTTCAAAAAACAAAAGCATATCTTGCATAAGCTCTTAAAATGACAACTCTTTCCTCATATGACCGAATCACTATGTTTTATGGTTTCCGAGATCTCAATCTTCCAATCCCAATAAAATGAAAAAAACTCACCCTGTATAGCCAAATTATAATTTTAATCAATTAAGGTGTAGGTGAAGGAACATTATAATTATTATCTTTATTAGTAGTATTTCAAAATTTTAACTCATTCAAAAGCTCACAATTAATAAAAGAATACAACAAATATTAGCGAATTAAACATTTTCGCCTGTCAATTATTGCATTCACAAGTGCATTCTTTTGTAAATTAGGGCCTAATTTAGATATCACGTACAGGAAATTTAATGAGCACTCCGCCGCTGTTATACCGGTGGTCCCTTTACCCGATGATGATACCCTATCGAACGACGAAAGAGGCTATCTTAATAAGTAAGGCATTACGTTAAGCGGCTCCTGTTCAACGGAACCAACGAACGAGATCGCACATTTTTCACTATTTGATTGATTTCAATCATTAATTTTGAACGTGGTATGTCTGCGAATCTCTCCTCAAAAGTGAGGATATATAAACGCAAATATTTCACGCCCTGTACATCGCGTGTTAGCTTCTGAAGCTATAAAAATCTAGCTGAATATCGGTGCCGGTTCTCAATTAGTGCCGGTGTTCGGTACGTCCGCGCTAATTAGACGAAGCGCCGCGCGCAAGGTATAAATAAACCTGCAAGATTTGCAGTGTTTTAAATTTTACTGCTTGCGTAATCAGCGCTTGTTTAGTATGCTAATTTTGAGGGGTATTACACTTGAAGCACGCGCGAGTAAGCGGGTTTTCTCGCGCGCCCCGCAGAGTCGCGCTTAGCGTAATCTAAACGGCATCATTCAATTTCGCCTTCGTTACGGACGCAAGACGCTAATTAATTTAGTAGCAATTAAAGATCGCTGTGATCGATAGTTCAACATGCTTTCACATGGTAAGATTTAGTAGGTATTAATAGATTTACGCATAACTACATATTGCTAATTAACATCACATTAATTATAATCATATTCGTTAGATAATTTTATAAGCAAAGCACTTGAATGATAGACATCTTTAAATTGCACACATTATTAAACCATAACAAAAAAATATAGTTTGTAAAGTGGAAATTACTTTTATGTACAACTTTGTCAAATTCCTACATACATATTGGAAATTCCAGATCGCCTACTGGGGCCCACTATGGCTCATTGTGCTTGTATTTGGGCCCTCAATGACCATTCTAAATTTCGTACAAATCGGTTGAGGCGTTCTCGAAATGGAATTTCATCGAGATGGCAAAAAACGCGACATTTTGGAAAATTTCGAAAATTTAAACTTCTTCGGAGGTATATCGAGTATGGTCTCGTATGAACCTTTTGATTCCCCTGAATCGAATGAGACCAACGGTATCGAGATTCGACCGATCGTTCAGAAGTTTAATTTTATCAGCCCTTTTGACAAGAGGGCAGATATCTCGAGAACCGCTGGGGTTACGAGGCTAAAAGTGTGCTCATTGGAATCAAGAGGATCTAATTGGTCTAGGCGTTTACCTCTAAGGTCAACTGGAACAACTCGAATAATCTAGATTTTTCGGATTTTCGTTTAAGTCGATTTGATCGGAATATCATCGATAGTTTTAAATAAGCAATTAATAAAGTTTCAGGAATTTCTGTTATAGCTGACTCATACTTGTCTATGCAGAAAGTTATACTTTCGATTTTCTCACTTATTTAATACAGAAACTGTGTCAAATTTTAAGGAGAAAAAGCTTCAAGCGTACTTAATATATATATATATATATCTAATATTAAATGTGCCATTTGTAGATTTTCAGAAATTTCAGTCATAGCTAACTAATACATGTCAATGCAGAAAGTTATACTTTAGATTTTCTCACTTATAGAATACAGAAACTTGTCAAATTTTCAAGACAATTCGCCTCAGGTGTACTGAACACAAAACTAAGATTAAATATGTAAAAAATAAATATTCAGAAATTTCAGTAATAGCTATCCCATACTTGTCAATGCAAAATGTCAAATTTTCAGGAGAATTAGCTTGAGATATACAAAACATAAATCTAATTTCAAAAAAGCAATTATTAAAGTTTCAGAAATTACAGCAATAGCTAACATATAATTGTCAATGCAAAACGTTATAGTTTCGTTTGTCTCACTTATTTAATAAATAAATTTTGTCAAATTTTCAGGAGCATTAGCTTCAGGTATACTGTACACAAATCTAATTTGAAATAAGCAACTAATACAGTTTCAGATATTTCAGTAATAATTAACTAATACTTGTCGATGCAGAAAGTTATACTTTCGATTTTTTCACTTATTTAATATAGAAACACTGTCAAATTTTCAGGAGTCTTAGCTTTAGTTGTACTAAATACAAATCTAATTTGCAATCAGCAATTAATAAAGTTTCAGATATTTCAGTAATAGCTAACTCATACTTGTCAGTGCAGAAAGTTATACTTTCGATTTTCTCACTTATTTAACATAAAAACTTTGTCAAATTTTTAGGAGACTTAACTTCAGGTATAGTAAATACAAATCAAGATAATTAGCCTCAGGTGTACTCAACACAAAACTAATATCAAATTAGAAATTAATAAATTTTCAGAAATTTCAGCAATAGCTATGCCATACTTATCAATGCAAAAAGTTACACTTTCAATTTTCTCACTTCTTTAATACAGAAACTTTGTCAAATTTTCAGGAGAATTAGCCTAAGGCATACTAAACATAAATCTATTTAGAAACAAGCATTTAATAAAGTTTCAGAAATTTCAGTAATAGCCAACCCATACTTGTCAATACACAAAGTTATATTTTCGATTTACTCACTTATTTAACACAAAAACTGTAGCAAATTTTTAGGAGAATTAGCTTCAGGTGTACAAAATACAAATGTAATATTTAATAAGCGATAAATAAAGTTTCAGATATTTCAGTAATGGCTCACTCAAACTTGTCAATGCAGAAAGTTATACTTTCGATGTTTACACTTATTAAATATAAAAACACTGTTAAATTTTCAGGAGACTTAACTTCAGGTGAAGTAAATACAAATCTAATTTGAAATAAGCAATTAATAAATATTCAGAATTTTCAGTAATAGCTATCCCATACTTGTTAATGCAAAAAGTTATACTTTCGATTTTCTCACTTCTTTAATACAGAAAATTTGGTAAATTTTCAGATTTGCCTTCAGGTATACTAAAAATAAATCTAAAAATTCGAAATAAGCATTTAATAAAGTTTCAGAAATTTCAGTAATAGCTAACCCATACTTGTCAATACACAAAGTTATACTTTTGATTTTCTCACTTATTTTATAAGAAACTTGTCAAATTTTCAGGAAAAATCACGACAGGTGTACTGTACACAATTCTAAAATTAAATATGCAATTAATTAATTTTCAGAAATTTTAGTAATTGCTAACCCATACTTGTCAATGTAGATGCAAAAAGTTATACTTTCGATTTTCTCACTTCTTTAATACAGAAACTGTGTCAAATTTTCAGGAGAATTGCCTTGAGGTATACTAAAAATAAATCTAATTCGAAATAAGCATTTAATAAAGTTTCAGATATTTCAGTAATAGCTAATCCATACTTGTCAATGCAGAAAGTTTTACTTTCGATTTTCTCACTTATTTACCATAGAAACTTTGTCAAATTTTCAGGAGACTTAGCTTTGGGTGTAGTAGACACAAATCTATTTTAAAATAAGCAATTAATACATTTTCAGAAATTTCAGTAGTTGCTAACTCATAGATGTCAATGTAGAAAGTTATACCTTCGATTTTCTCACTTATTTAAAATATAAACTTTGTCAGAATTTTAGGAGACATAGCTTCAGGTGTAGTAGATACATATCTAATTTAAAATGAGCAACTAATAAATTTTCATAATTGTCAGTAATAGCTAACCCATACTTGCCAATGCAGAAAGTTATACATTCGATTGTCTCACTTATTGAATACCGAAACTGTGGCAAATTTTCAGGAGAATTAAATTCAGGTATACTTAACAGAAATCTAAATTACACAGGGCGATGTTCATTACTTCTAGTATTTTTTTTATTGCGGAACCCCCTGTCATGGCGGGGCCTGGTGCATGGACTCTGTTGGCACTGCAATGTTCTGTTTGCAACATGCTCTTAAGCATTTGAAGATCGAAGAAACTGATCAATCGATGAACAATAAAATTAGGCGATTTTGTTCTACATTCATTAAGAAGTGGACGGAGTGCAACTCAAGATTATCTGCATTCGAAGATCGCAACAAATCATGGCTCGATGGACAACTTTCAGTAGAAACGAACAGGAAGAATAAAAAACAATGCAAAAAAACCATTCGTGGAATGCAGTTGCAGGACGAAATTAAGGAGATTACGGCGAGTTCTTCTTCAGAAGAGCTGCAATTTGCTACATGTGTTGCTCTAAAGAAGGAAGGCCTTCTAAGGAGAGAATGTCAGCAGAAATTATTAACGAGGCGTCAGGATTTTCATTAAAAAAAACCAAAGAGTTACAAAATATGCTGCATTCTGCACAAATAATGGTAGTGAAAATGTCACCGGAACGAGCTTAGGCTTCATGTTTAGACAAGCAGTTACTAGGAAGCTATATGAATACACACGGATAGGAAACAAGGAGCATAATGCAGATATATATCCGACATATAATATTCTTCTAGCTGCGAAATAGATTGCTATCCGCAAATCATTAGAATTACTGAAGTGAGTGGAGAAGTAGAACTGCAATCATTAATAAAACATACGTTTGAGAGGTTAGTTCGAGCGCAGGAAGGCATATTTAAAAATGCCAAGATAAGTGGAGTAATAGAAATGATTATCAAATGGGGTTGTGATGGTACGTCGAACCGAAGTACATATGAACAAACCTTTTCGGAAGAGAAAGAAAATGATATTTTGAGCGACGAGTTTTTATTTCTCTTTACAATGGTGCCTTTGCAATTGCACTGTAATCCAGTGGAAGCCTGATTTGCAAGGAAACATATTTTGTGGAAAAATTTGTGGAAAAAAAATCCTTCTTGACCACGTTTTGCAGGCCGATTAAGTTGATATTCAAAAAAGAAACAACTACTTTAATTAATGAAGAAGTGAATAAAATAAACAATGCCATTGAAATACTGCACAATACAGAAGTTTTTGTTGAAAATAAAACGTATAGCATAAAGCCAACGTTGATTTTAAGGATGGAAAAGTGGCTCTCGATGACGTTTCCAGGCAAAAATGTCATTTATGTAATGCAAACCCATACTCCTCTACAACAACAATATGCATCATTTGTGATATCAATATTGCACACATATATAAGAACTGTGACGTCAGCGCGTTAGGCCGCGGAGCGAGTGGAGGGTCCCTTCGAAGCAGCGACGAGGGTCAGGCTCTCGGTGTCGGAGAGTGGGGGGTTTAAAAAAAAGGCTCCACGTAATTTTAACCTCGCCACTACTTCGTCGCAAAGAGGGGCTCCACCCTACCTGCGTGGGTTGACGGCAGACAGTCAGCGAAGTTCAGAAATTACGAACTGTCGCAACGGCTGACCATCTGGCGCCCACACCACCAGATTTAAATCTCGCAAAGAGAATAGGTTAAACTGAAAAGAATGCCCGAATGAGAAAACGTGGGGGGAACAAAAAATAACAGGTTTGAATTTTGTGGTGTAAAATATCTGCGTTTATTCACACAAAAGATAGGACACCGTGCCTACGCTTCCTGAAAGAAATACCTCCCCGCAACTCTATCGCGCCGCCTCCACCAGATTCGGCCGAATCCCGCGAATACGTAACGCGCGATGCGAAGGGCCGTCGGAGCCACTTTTTTCTTACAAAAACGCAAAACACGTACGGCACGAAACACGCAACGCAAATTTTACACAAAAGAAAAAAACGATATTTCAAATGAAATTAAAACAATAAATGAGAACAAAAAAATATATACATAGATCTGGCCTGTGTTCCTCGTGGCGACTCCACTGGCGATTCTGGGCTCGGTGCTTAGGACGGGCGGCGGCCGGCAATCGTCGGGGACGCCGGCCGTCGCTAAATTCCAGTCCTCAGAACAACTCTGGCAGGATGGTCGTTGCCCCTAGCCAAGAACCTGGCTGGCTGGGTTACTTCAGCCCTTGCCCAAAAAACGCCTGTAAAGCACATGGCCTTATTAACAATGGCCGGACACGTGTCTTTACGAAAAAAATATCTCGGGTTTAATCACTTACTCTGATGTTTTGAGGGTGTAGAGTTGAGTAGTACAGTACCCTCCCTTGCCTTGTGCCTGGTGCCGTCAATCCCTCTTGGGTGGTTAGGCCGGCCGCACACTAGCAACTTTTTAATCACTCAGTTCGAGCAACTTTTTAATCACTGAAATACAACACATTATTACTTATAGTAGACCGCACATGGGCAACTAAATAGTTGAGGCAACAATTTAGTTGCTCGTGTGCTATCTACTATAAGTAATAATGTGTTGTATTTCGGTGATTAAAAAGTTGCTTGAACTGAGTGATTAAAAGGTTGCAAGTGTGCGCCCGGCCTTAAGGAGGACACGTTTTAAATCCCGGAAACCGGTTGGTGATAGACCAAAGAAAAACTGTGACATCGTGACACGTCTGCACTCTAGGGAAGGTGACTAGCATCTCCCTCATGGCGGCGCCTCGCCGACGATTTTAAAAATCACACGCATATAGGAAACACGTCACGTCTAAAAAAAAACGTGTGCGTAACGGTTGTCTACGTTGGCGATCCAGGCGCGCAATTAATAATCAAGACAGTTTCCGTCGGAGGCAAAACCGAACCGTTACAGAACATTTAAATGTTTGCCAGGAGCTTATAAGCTCAACATTAAAAAATGTAAAACTGAAACAGAAAATAAGTCAGTAGTCGAGGAGAGGTAAAAGTACATCCAGCAAAGGTTAAGGAGTGAAATGGGTCTTCTAGTGGACATCCGCAAATCCGGTTGTTGCACATCTAACGATGGCAACAGTGCCAGGAGGTTTTTTAAGAATCCTGCATTAGCGTCGTTAATAACTGGAATCAGTGAAGAGTTAATAACACGACTTTCCTTCATTTTAATAACCATATCTTCGGGATATGAAATTAATTTAAAAAAAAAATTAAGTTTATGCATTCGCAACAGCTTTGCAAATTTATACAATTGATACTACACGTCAGTAACAGTGCATACATTATTGTTACACAGCAGCGAAATAATAAAAAATACGTTGTTTCCTATGGGACAATTTTCCGAAGAAGCACATGAGGCTCGAAACAAGGACTTGTTCGAGAAAAATGCATATGGAGGATCTTATAAATAATTTATTGCTTAGTTCAAATCCATACATAACATGCATAAGAAAAAAATAGCATAAAAAGATATCTGTATATCCAAAAGATGTGCTAATTTTATTAAAAGAACCTGCTATTGAGGCCGATTTAGTGACAGAGAATATTGAAGCATTTATATGTAAAACATGTTTGCACTGCTTTAATTAAAAATGTTTTCCAAAGTCTATAACTTCATTACCTCAAATTTCAAATATATAACTTTATTTCTGTAAACGTATGTAAAAGCATCTGTAAAATGTATCCTACGATATAAAGTTTACGGAAAGAAAACATTTTGAATGAATTTTTGCAATTTAGTTATCAAAAGGGCATGTCTTGCTCGAGTCTATTCCTGGACCACTGTGTGCTCTGGCTACGCTACTGCCAATTAGCAATTTACCAAACAAGTTATGCATTCACAGATTTCGCTTCATTCATATCGTGTTGGAACCTACGTCCCTTGGATCTAAGATTCGCTTCGTGCTGCAATTATCGCACTCAACCCGTTAAATTGTACCTAAAACATTGCATCTGTATTTATATATATATACGAATATTTCTATAAAATCTATCACTGTTTATCAAATGTTTCTATAATATCTATCAATCGATAAACAGTTGTATTACACGTTTACAGAGATTTGGTAGAGGCTACTGAACCTGTGAGTGATGACATGTACACAGTACCCGATTTAAATAGAAAAATAAACATTATGTAGAATGCGACGGCCTAACTGAACTAAATTCCAAAAACAGAATGCTTCCAAAATTTGCAAGTTCGCTGGCTGAAGTGTGTGCAGTCCTAAGGATAATACTTTGCAGTGGATTAGGGTCTATGGCCCAGGTATGATAGTTTCGTTCCTTTCGTTCCGGTCCACAGGTCGGATACTTTTTGAACAGTCCTCTGATGTCCGTGAAACCCACTGCGCAAGTCGACGGGAAGACAATGGCAGCAACAAGAAGCCTTCCGCGTGGGTCCCCGGAAAACTGCTCATTGTCGGCGAAAATTCCTCGAAAGCGTCCAGGAATGACCACCCGTGTCTTGCCCAGGTCCCGAGGCGTCGTTTGGTCACATTCACGGGGGTGGCATGGTTGGTGTTTCACCGCAATCACGATGAATTCCCGCCTAGGTCCCGGAAATTTACAAAGGTAGGTGAAGTATATGTAATTAACATGGACGCAATACGCGACTATACGTTTGGCCTCAATTTGATCCAAAATCAATCGCTGGTGTGCGAGAAGTGTGCACAAACTTTGCCCCAAAGCCTTATGGTCATTTTGATACCCGTGCCAAGCCTTGTAAAGGTAGCGTTGGCTCATAGTCAATGCGAAAATATTTTGGATTTTGCCGGGGTGAGCCGGTCAAGATGGCCGGTGGTATGCAAAAACGAGTACAGGAGAGGGGCTTCAGTCCCCGCAATTAATATGTAATCTAAATTAATGTTTACGTATTTTTGAGATTTTGAGAGATTATTTACTAGCAATTCACGATTATTTTTGAAAGTTTTGAGTGTCCATGCGCCAAATTTGCAAGAGCGTATGATCACTCCTAAATAAATTAGATTTGTCTAAATAAATGTATAGGTATGTGTGGAGATTTTGAACTTTGCCACAGTGGTGAAGATGTCCGGCGGAATGTGCAACGAGTATAGACAAGGTTATTGATTCCGCGCAATGAATATGATTTTCTAATTTAATGTTTAGGTATTTCTGACCAAACCAGAGATTATTGGGTTACTAGATACGATTATTTTTTAGATGTTTAACACTTTTATCACGAAAAAAAAAGTAATTTCGTTTTAGAACGATATCTAAACATGTTGGTTAAAAAGCTAAAGATTGATTAAAACACAGGGAAAATATTTCTGCAGCATAAAATACTGCCGATGATACAAACATTGAAAAAGATAATAAATTGTCAATAAGAAAAATGAGGTTGTTATGAAAGAACATGGTTTTCATTTCGAAATTGCTGCTAAAGAAAATCAAATATTTAATATGAAAATGTATTTTAAAACATAACTTCTTTCGAATTCCGAATGATTTGTCAAAAAACTAAATATTTGATCACCTGAATATATTTATTTCATTCGATTCTAACGTTTATACTGACGTTATTTACCTCTTAGCAGACATCATAAGCAGTTGTTTATCTTCAAGTGAAATAAAATTTTCTTGATTCTACAAGTGAATTTTAAACTTTTAATTCATTCAAAATGAAAATCATTCAACATCGATTAGATAGAATACCTTTAACTTCTCGCCCTAACGGGCTCGTGGACTAAGTGTTGTTCTCGTGGAAAACATCCACTTAACTTACTTGTTATATAAATAACTATTAATTCGTAATAACTCCTATAATTTATTATTAAAGCAAAATATGAGGGGCCGATAGCAAAATAAAGATTGTTTCTCTCTCTAAAGAGAAAATACTTCTGCAGCAAACATATTGTTGATGATAATAATAATTTAACAATATAAAAAATCCTCTAGCTGTCATGACATTTAGAGAATATGGTTTAGTTTTAGAAATTATTACTCAGGAAAGTCGAATATTTTATATGAAATTAATTGAAACAAATATCTCTGTGCTGAATTTTATTCAGTTCGATTTTGTTCATTTTTATTTACTCCATAATCGAAGAACTCTGTATTAATTGTAGCACTATACTTTAACACATTTTGGTAAATCAGATACATTTTACTATTTTTTTTTTAATCTATGTAGTAAATCATCGAGCAATTGACTTGTATATTTGATTTAAAAATTCTTTGAATTAAAGATTGAGAGACTGGTACTTTTTCAAATTCATTATTCATTATTCATTTTATTCATTTTATTTACTCCATAATCGAAGAACTCTGTATTAATTGTAGAACTACACTTTAACACATTTTGGTAAATCAGATACATTTTACTATATATACTTTTTAAATCTATGTAGTAAATCATCGAGCAATTGACTTGTATATTTGATTTAAAAACTCTTTGAATTAAAGATTGAGAGACTGGGACTTTTTCGGATTTTGATAAATCTTTAGCTTTTAGATAATAGCCTTTTATTTATTTTTTTTGAATTCATTTTAAATCCTGTAATTTTGTTATTTAAATGAAAATTCTTTATTTTATAGCTTAAGATTTATCAAAAATTGAAATACAAAAATATCCGCCACTAAATATTCATTTTGATTTCATTTGTTATTTAATCATCAACAAACCATATACAGGGTGAGTTTTTTTTTTCATTTTAAGCATTAGATTCTCAAAACCATAAAACATTCGATTCGGTTAAATGAGGAAAGAGTTGTCATTTTAAGAGCTTATGCAAAATGTACTTTTTTTTTGGAAAATGAAACATAGTTTTTGAGTTATTATAGTTGACTTTTACATTTATAAAAGGCACTTTTTTTTCTCTTTATAACGATATAAGGTTTGCAATACGTACTTTCAGGAATGCAGGAATTTTTGGTGTATAATTTTAATAGAATTTAGTGTAGTTAAAATAGAAAAAATAATAGATATCTCGTAGTAGGAGAAAAAACAATTCTATGGCAAACTCTGTTTTTGCTACTCTATATAATAAAGGGTTTTCCAATAAGAGGTGTTATTTTGATATTCAAAGAAAAATGCCATTTTTTATTATAAATCATCAGATGTTTATTTCATTACAAAGAGGAAGGTATGCCGTTAATAGTGGAAAATAACATCAAGCAAATGACCACCACGGCCACGCTTACAGGACAAAATCCTTTTCATGAAATTTTCCATAACTAAATCGCAAAGTGGCTGCTGTATGTCCTCGATAGCCTCACGAATTCCATCTTTGAGGTCTTGAATCGATACTGGGCTGTTGGCGTAGACCTTCTCCTTCACGTGGCCCCAAAGAAAGAAGTCGCAAGGTGTTAAATCACAAGATCTCGGTGGCCAATTGTGATCACCTCTTCGAGAGATAACACGGTCCGGAAACTTTTCCCTTAAAAGATCAATGGTTTCGTTGCTTGTGTGGCACGTAGCGCCGTCTTGTTGAAAGTGAACGTTGTCCAGATCAATACCATCCAATTCCGGCCATAAAAAATCGTTAATCATCTCTTGATAGCGCAATCCATTCACCGTAACTGTTGCGCCAGCCTCATTTTCGAAAAAGTAAGGTCCAATGACTCCGCCGGACCATAAACCGCACCAAACAGTCACACGTTGAGGATAGAGAGGCTTTTCAACAATAACTCTTGGGTTTTCTGAGCCCCAGATGCGACAATTTTGCTTGTTGACGAAGCCACCGAGGTGGAAATGGGCCTCATCACTGAAGATGATTTTTCGATGGAATTCCGGATCATTTTCATGCATTTCAACGACCCAATCAGCAAAGTCACGACGTTGTTGATGATCGGCCGGCTTGAGTTCTTGTGTTAACTGGACTTTATAAGCCTTAAGACCCAAATCTTTATGCAAAATACGGTGTAATGACGTTTGTGGAATACCTAATTCCAAAGAACGACGAGGAATGGACAAACCTGGGTTTTCTTCAACACTTTCGGCTACAGCAGCAATATTCTCGGCTGTTCTTGAGCGACGTGCACGGGTTTTATTCTTCTCATCACTAACTTGTCCCAACAGCTCGAATTTTTCCACCAATTTCTGTATTGCGGTCCGACAAGGTGCTTCACGACGACCCAAAAATGTTCGAGTTTTACGAACAGTCTCTGCCAAATTTTCACCATTTTTATAGTGAATTTTAATAATTTCAATGCGTTGTTGAAGCGTGTATCGTACCATTTTTATTAATGGCGTAGTTTCTACTTGTCAAATGCCAAGAAATGACAGCTTCAAAAGTGACATCTACCGAAATAGCGGGCTATTCAAAATAACACCTCTTATTGGAAAACCCTTTACAAATAGTCCTGTATCGTGTTTATTTGTCAAAGTAAATAATAATTGTCATAAAGTTAATTTTCGCAGATGGCCTTAATTTATGAAAGTAAGTATAGCAAACCCTGTACCGTTATTATGAGAAAAATTTGTCCGTTTTAAAAATGTCAAAGCCAACTATAACATTTAAAACATTAAAAAATATAAAGTTTGTATTATAACTGAAAAACGGTGGTCTGTTTTCCAAAAACAAAAGCATATCTTGCATAAGCTCTTAAAATGACAACTCTTTCTTCATTTAATCGAATCTCTATGTCTTATATTTTCCGAGATCCTAATGCTAAAAATGAAAAAAAACTCACCTTGTATATTATTAAATGGGACAGTCTTAGCTACAACTGGGTGAAAAAAAAAACTTTTTAAACACTTTCAATTATTTCTTGTGACGTCACTGACATTTTTTTTTTTTAATAAAATGGCTCGGTATAATTGTTTGGTTTATTCTTGTAGGCATTTTAAGTACTTTTCATCGGCCTGATTTTTTAGTATTGTTATACTATGTAACTTTTGCAAAAAGTGTGAAAAACTGATCTAAGCCAGTGGGCTATTAAATCCTAAATTCTCTGGAATAAACAATTGGTGATCATGATAATACATGAAAAAAAGACCTCAAACTTCGGATCATGAAATTGGACGTAACACTAACACACTTGTTATCACGGTTCACCACATTTTAAGAAAGGATAAATCGTCCTTGTAACGTGCATTACATCTTTATTACTTACGATATAAATTTAGTTTTATTAATTCATTGGGTCAATCTTGTTTATAATTTACAACTGAATGATGCTGCAAAATGAATACATTTATTTTAAACTTGCTTAATTTTTATCACCATTGAGAGAATTTCTGATTTAACAGCCTAGTAGCTAAAATCAGTTTTTTACACTTTTTGCAAATATTTCATATTATAACCCTACTAAAAATTTAGACCGGTCAAATTTACTTAAACTGCTGCACAAGAATACACAAAAAAATATATACCGAGCCATATAATAAAATTGTTAGTCATGTCACTACAAATAAATTCAGGTATTTAAAAAAGGTTTTTCCCAAATTTGTAGTTAATACTACCCTATTTAATAATATTTATGGTTTGCTGATGATTAAATAACAAATGAAGTCGCTACAGTCTTGGGCGGTTTCTATCCAACACACTGTATACATATTTGATTAGTTGTCAAATTTGAAATTACATAATTTTACATAATTTTGACCTATATTTTGTCATTGCAGTTCAATCATCATACGGTATTCCAGTCTGCTGATAGGAATATCATCGATACCAATGGATATACATGCCTATCATTCATTTGTGTGGAACAAACTTCCATATAAGTATTTAATATTTGAATATTGTCTACTGGTATTGTAAAGCCGTTACTTTGTGGAACATTGTAAATAAGTAAATTAAAAAAAACAACTTTGTTATTTCCACTCACACTTTTATTTTTGAAAAATATTTAATGACCAGTTTCGACTAAGGTCTAGTCTTTATCAAACTAAATTATCTAAACTAACTTAGTTTGATAACTACTAGACTATACACTAAATATTTTTCAAAAATAAAAGTGTGAGTGGAAATAACAAAGTTGTTTTATTTAGTTTACTTATTTAATATTTGATTTGTCTTCTAATCTCACATTACAAAATTTTACATAATTTTAACCAATATTTGTCATTTCAGTTCACCATCATTCAGTATTCCAGTCTGCTGATAGGTATATCGTCATACCTGTGGATTCACATGCCTAACATTACTTTGCGTGGGAGCAAAATCCGAAGTAAGTGAATAATATTTTGTTTAAAAATATTTTTAAATTTTGTTCAAATTATTTTTTGATATCATTTGTTTTTCGTACTGGTTTTACTGTTTTTACTATTGCGACTACTATTTATAAAACATTGTAGTAGCTTTTCTTCGTTTTTGTTTTAAATGGTATATTTTTCTTGCGTTTACTTTTGTTTTTGTTGCTGTTTCTGTTGCTGTTATTACTTGCTATATATTTTCTTAAAGGTTTAGGAATTATTTTAATTTTAGTAGAACGCATTGTATATTTTTATACCAGATATCAGCAGAAGGCCATATCCTTCTGCTTCCCAAAAATGTATAGATTGCTATAGGTTTTCTTAATGATTTAGGAATTATGTGTCTGAATTTAAGCAGAACCCCGATTTTCATTATTATTATAGATTTATCCATCCCTTGTCGTTAACATACTCTATATAATAATAATAGAAACTGAAAAATATATATCATGTATCATGTACCATCATGTACATCATGTACCATATATCATGTATCACATCGTATATCATATATCTATCAATCTATCATCAATGTTATTATATGTATTAAGTATGGTGCAGATGTGTAAATGTATATGAAATAAATGTTCATACTACTACTACCTACATTCAAAAATGAAAATACGTGATACTGTAAAAATGTTGAGCCAGATTGAGATTTCTCTGTAACATTCAAATAACTCATTGAATTCTGGTGCAGCATTATAGAACGCAGATTGGGAATTCCTTGTTAAGCCCAATTTTAATTTTATGAAAACTCAATTTCATTATTTTATAAATTGTCCAGGGCAACAGTGCAAAGAAAACTTCTTGGTGAATCATGAGGTATGATCTTCTGCAGATTTACCACCTCTGCGTGGGCTTGTGCCTCCGAATTTGCTGAGAGATTTACTGATATTTTGTGTGCTCGCTAATTTTGATATCTCTTTCAGGAAGTGTTTAACTTTACGATTACACCTTGGGATTACCTTCCCAGGTAAATCGTATTTTACCTAATTTATTCGGGCAATCATGAATTCGTGCGTTAAAATAATTTGTGCAAGTATTTGTCAACGTCCAGATTACCTTCTGGCATTAAAACCTATAATCGTGTGAACCGTTTCATAAGCGAGCCTCTTCCTTGTTTTGTTCACTTGTAGAGGCCCCAACTAAACCAAAAGTGCGCAGTAGTGCTGACAGTTTGCGTTATGGTCGATTTGGACGTCTTCAGGGGATGAATTCACCAGGGCAGGATCTCCCCATCCACGCCCACGCTGCTCCGAAGAGGTACGTCCGATTTCTGGATCTTCCAGGAGAGCTCCAAGACGCCTCGCAGTGAGTACATTTTTTGATCACTTCCTCGCAACCAAGGTTTGTAGGTTTCCGCCCTTGTGCCCCAACTTATTTATTACGTTCTTCCTTCTTTTTACAACGGTATTAGGGAGCCTTTAGTACACTCGTTGTACGGTTTCTTCGATGCGCACAAACCTTGTGATCGTGTTTTGTTCTTAAATTGCGCCACCGAATACGCATTAGGTTATTAAAAGTGCATCGCTTGAGTGAGTAGGGTTTTTCTTGCAGGTGCGCTATTTATGTATTTGTGTATTGTCGGCGCCATTTCTCGCTATAAGAGATGCACTATGAATGCTAACGCCCGTGCATCACGCAATTAAAGTTTTTCTACACATGTTTTGGGTTTTCTTTGTAGTGATGCTCCGCAACTTTGCGGTTTATATCAACAAGTTTTCTTTTAATCCGTGCGCCACTCGAAACGTGCTTACACTGCACACTTAAACATTCAGTTAGGTATAGGGCCATGTTACTATCTTATATCTATGTATCTTCGTACTTTAACCAGTGAACACAATCCTATCCCCGACATGAGTATAATAGGGCTCTTGGCGAATCTCTCATGTCTACAATTAAAAAAATAATGGTATCAATGAATTGGATAGCTTTATATGCATGCTAATATATGCATATGCATCAGGTGATTCGATTTGAGAGAGTTATTACAAATAAGAGATTCATCAGTGTAAATCATGAATATCTTTCTGCAATGGAAGTAAAACTTTCCATTCGCAGACAGCACCTGAACTTGCCACGCTTTCCGGGATATTCAGGAAGTGATGCAAGTTAAGATGATGTTGGAAATCTGTATTGTGTATATTTTATATAAATAGATAAAAATTGATAATAATACCAACAACAACAAAAATCAAAATTGATAAAAACTTCGTGAAAATTCTAGAAAATGAATAAAAACTACATCAAATTTTAAATTCTCTGCAGCACTTTAAAACACTTTTGATTATCAACTTACTGGTATTTCAACTTACTTAGAACTACTTACTTACAACTTAAAATTTCAACTAACTAGAAAATTAGATAATTTAAATTTTCCATTTAGCATCTGTATGTGTACATGTTGTGTACAATGTTATAAATTAAATTTTAAATAAGTAATGAGTTATAGTTTTTATATTTTTCAATAATTTTAAAATGAAACAAAATCAAAGAAAACTTTTTCAGTTTTCAAAAACTGATTGGTATAATGCACCAATTATGCCGTGATACCAAGCCTATGCCAGTCATAATTTCAATATTTTCAGGATTTTTCAGATAAATACCTGTAGAATTTCATAAAGAATCTAAAAAAAATCATTTAAAATTATAATCAAATTTTGAAAAGACAAAATTGATTATAATAATAGATCGATGCGCTTACTCTAATAGGAGAAACAGTATAATAATAGATAGACAGAAATGTTCTGCTGGTAAAATTCATTGTAATTCTATAAAATTAAAAACCAGAAGTTTTTTTTTCTGAAAATGTTACAATTTCCAAAATTATGCCAAGAAAATTCATTGAACATCTTTAATAAAAATAACATATAATTGTATTTCAGGATATTTTTGTGAAAAACCCGAGAAATTTCACAAACATCCAAGAAAATACTTGAACAATATACATAAATCCAAGATTTATACTTTATACTTGGCGTTTTTGTCCTATAAAGTTTCATACTTAACGAGTCTTTTTTTTATATCGTTCTAGAAATTTGTTTCATACTCGACTGGTACAATCGATATATTTGGCAAATGTTTGCAGACGTGACAATTAATTGACTTTTTCTTTATGATGTGCCATGGACGTGTATGCTAAATACAATATTATTATTTTGGATTTTTACGTGACGTGACAACTAATTGACTTTTTCTTAATGAAACTAGTACACATGGCAAGAAATTGATACGTTTTTGTTTTATGAAGTATTCATGCTTGACGTGTAAGTACTTTTTGTTCTGCTTTAGTCAGTTGTTTCCTACTTGACAAGTGAATCAACATGTTTGGCAAGTGTTTTTTTTTTATTTGACAATATGGTATGAATTTTTATTTTTTTTAACCCATTATTTATTAGAATTCAATGACACTTTTGCAGAAAATTTATTTTTCTGATTTTATATAATTCAACTCTTGACTCTTGACTCTTCTGTGGAGACAAAAAGATAAAACTTTGATTGAAATTATACAATCGTGATTATTATACATTATTCATTATTATTCGTGATTATACATTGGTTCCGTGAGAAAATTTTCACATTTTTCAATCTTTTTAAAATGAAACAAAACCAAAGAAACTTTTCTAAAACTGGTAAAAGTAATTGGTGATTGGTAAAATGCACCAATTATGCCATGCATAGCAAACCTATGCCAGTCATAATTTCAATGTTTTCAGGATTTTTCTGATAAAGGCCTGTAGAATTTCACAAAGAATCTAACAAAATTAATTTAAAATTATAATATTATTTTGAAAAGACAAAATTTATTATAATAATAGATCGATGCGCTCACTCTAATAGGAAAAAAGTATAATAATAGATATGACAGAAATGTTCTGCTGGTAAAATCCGATATAATTCTATAAAATAAAAAACGAGAAGGTTTCTGGAAATATTTCAATTTCCAAAATTTTGCATTGGACGCGTATGCCAAATACAATTTTATTATTTTGGAGATTATTTTAAATCAAATATGTTTTAAATTTTACAAGAAATTCCAGATATGTCTTTAACATGTTTAATAAAAATAAAATAAAATTGTATTTCAGGATGTTTTGGTGAAAAATCCGCGAAATTTCACAAACATCCAAGAAAATACTTGAAAAATATACATAAATCCAAGCTTTTGCACTTAGCTTTTTTGTTTTACGAAGTTTCATACTTGACGATTTTTTTTTTTTGTATCCTTGTAGTAATTTGTTTCACACTTTCACCTGTCAAGTGTGAAATCGACATATTTGGCAAATGTTTCCAGACGAGACAAGTAATTGACATTTGCTTTATGAAGCTTTTACGCTTGGCAAGAAATTGATACGTTTTTGTTTTATGAAGTATTCATGCTTGACGAGTACGTACTTTGGTTTTGCTTTAGTCAGTTGTTTCATAGTTGACAAGTGAATGACATGTTTGGCAAATGTTTTCTTGATTACACATTATGGTATGAATTTTTAATTTTTTTAAACCCATTATGTAGTAGAATTCAATGACACTTTTGTAGAAAATTGATTTTTCTGATAGATACAACGATGTTTTATATAATTGAACTCTTGACTCTTGACTCTTCTGTGGAGACAAAAAAAATAAACTTATATTAAAATTATGAATAGAAGGTCATTTGTTTCACTCTTGACAGATGAAATTGACATATTTGGCAAATGTTTCCAGACGTGACAAGTAATTGACATTTTCTTTATGGAGCTTTTACACTTGGCAAGAAATTGATACGTTTTTATTGGAATGTGTGTGGATCCATCCCGAGTTTTGAGGTAATGAAAGAATATTTATCATGACTACTCCCAAGCCGAAACTAGTTCATAAAAACAAAGGTTTTCATTACCCTACACCTGAGAGTGCATAAATATTCTTTCATGATACGTTTTTGTTTTATGAAGTATTCATACTTTTGAGTAGCTACTTTTGTTCTGCTTTAGTCAGTTGTTTCAAACTTGACAAGTGAATCGACATGTTTGACAAGTGTTTTCTTGATTTGACTATATGGTATGATTTTTTTTAAATCCATTATTTGTAGAAATCAATGACACTTTTCTAGAAAATTGATTTTTCTGATGAGATACAACGATGTTTTATATAATTTAACTCTTGACTCATGGATCTTTTGTGGAGTCACAAAAGTTAAAATTGTATTGAAATTATACATACAGGGTGATCCATGAGAAAGAAAACCCTTAATATCTACGAACATATATAGTAGTGGTAGTGACTGTATTTGTTAGGGATATTATCCCTAACTGGCTATCCAACATATATATTTTTCCGAAATTGCTGAAATACGTCAATTTTTAATTAAATAAATTGTTCCCAAGAAAAAATCTTCAACTGTTTCACCCCCTTGCTGTAGGGGGTGTAAACTCACGTTTGTTTTGTTAATCCGAGTAGAGGTTGAATGATAACTCATTTGAAACCTTATTGCTTTGCAATAAAATGGTGTATTACTTTTTAAAATCTGTCGATTAGGTTGCAAGAAATTATCTTTACATCAGCACAAATGCGAGGCAAATTTTATAGGTGTGGCATATCGCTCCGTGGCGATGGTAATACGCCATAGATTATACAATTATAGAAAATATAATCTCCTATTTATATATCCTTTAATCAATACTCGCATACGGTTATAAATAGAGTTTATGTGGCTAATTAAAACGCTTCCAAACCGCATCTCCTAGATATGGTTTCTGTAATTGATAAAAATGTGAGATTTACAATTATTAATTTTCTACCTAACCGTTGAAACGTAGCTGCTCATTAGTAACATATAAAAGCCTACTTTTCTCCTCACAACCAATGTTAATATTAATAAATCCGAAATTTTACATCGTCGGATTACTATTCATGCCCATTCGATCTCCATAAATGACCACCTACTTCTTAATGGCGCCCAATTTGTTTCGAGGATAATTTACATCAGAATGCCACGGGAATACGTAATAAATTATAACACTTGGTCGCCCGCGATTTCCGAGGTTGTCGACGTCGAAATCTCCCCGGCTGGAATGAATCGCACGTGCACGATGGTCATTATTGGTTTTATTAATCGTTATGTGGATCGTTCCTTTGCGGCGTAAAGTCTTAATCAAGTGATGTTACGAGGACCACATGGCGGGCGTAAAGGCGCTGAAATCTTATACCGACAGTAAAGCTCTTAATTAACGCAGACGGCGAAAACCGGGGTTTTCCCTTCACAGGTTCGCATCGGAGGTAGTTTTAATTAACTCCTGCAACTCGTTTGCACTAGAAACTCGCCTTTCCTGCAGCCATTAGCGTCCATTAAAATATTTATTATGACCACTTTCGTACGTTATTACACAAAATCGATATTTTACGCATAAGTTACGCGGATTTAATAGGTTGTTCGCATTAATTATGGCCGGGGAGGGGCGGCAGCCAAGGAAAGGAGCGAGCGCGAATATTTCACATCCGCCCGAGCACATGAATAATTCAATAGCGTTGTTTATAATTTTCATTTATTCAAATCATTGTTAATTGTATGTTAAGCCGGGGACCACCAGCCGTTCGAAAAATCGAAATTCCCGACCTATGTCGGGATATCAGAGCGCGTGAATTAATCTGGGAGGTGGCATGCACGTGCTCGGTCATCGTAATCAATTGAGGCGCCTCGGTCCACCTGGGGAGTCCCAATAAATGTCAAAATCCTTCAAATACTCGTATAATATTACCCGGGATCGTTCATTGCACGTACCGGCCAGGAATCGTTAAAACTGATATTCATGATTTTCTCCCGTCACAGATCCTCGTATCTTCTGAAGACCTTCCAATGTTGACACCGTTATTGGGTGTCATTGGTATGAGATATAATTTAAAGTATAAATTCCCCAAACTGATCAGCATAATGTATATGTATACAGATTTCGAGGTTAAATTGGACATTTTTGGTTTTGATTTTCCAATTTTTGATTTTAAGATTGATCTCATACATATTTTGCAAAACATAGATATACGAATTTCATTGATCTTTTACGAGAAGTATTAAAGAATTGGTAAATTCATGTCTTTATTGAAAATTCCGTATTTTTTGTTGTTCCAATTTTTTTATTTTGGGATTCATCTCATACAAATTTTGCAAAACATCAGTATAAGAATTGCATTGATCTTTTACGAGAAGTATCAAATAATTGGTAAGTTCATGTCGTTATTGAAAATGCCGTATATTTTGTTTTTGATTTTGAGATCAAACTTATTCAAATATTGCAAAACATCAGTATAAGTTTCTTTGATTTTTTTACACGTACCAAAGAATTTGTAACTTCATGTCTTAAAAAGGTGTGAAATTAAGTAGCAGGTAAATTCGGTAACTCCGTTAATGTGTACGAGAGAGAAAAGGGGAAATCTAAAAGGGATAAATTTTGAATACTCCTTTTCAATTGAAAGTATTGCTAAATTTGTCAGCCTACTTTTTTTAAATTAAATTTAGCTTCGAAAAACTTCTTTTGAAAGATCCAACTGATTCACAAATTGTTAAAAGAAATCGCATACACAGAGAGTTATTTGGCAAAGAATCATAAAAGTCCCACTTCACCATATACCTTAACATTTCTACAGTTGTCCATTTCTTAGTCTCTTCCATTGTGATATTTGCAGCCTGAAGGTGTCACCGCAATTGTCCAATTTCGTTTACAAGTACATCATTCGAAAACTCATAGTGTCTTTTTATCAAATTCGGAAATTCGGAAGGAAGTAGAGGTTTTCTTCGGATGCGTATAATATATTGTCGGGTTGGATAACTGCAAAAATTTACATAACGTCATTCATTGCCTCGGTTCGATGTTCGAGTTCATTGTAAAATCGATCAAGACATTCGATCATGGCCCTTGTGTTTTCTTCTTCCAATGTGAGACCGCTATCTTGTGCCGTCTCGCCAGGCATTATTGTTTTCCGTTTTATTCTCCCTCGTTTTTCAATAGAAATTTCTGGATCATTGCACATATTAGGAGCATAAACAATTGCCCTCTTCGCTATGTTTTCCCGTTCTGATAGAAGAACATTTTTGAGAGCTTGAATTTTCACAATGGACTTCTCTAAAGTAATACCAGAAGTCTGTAAATAAATTTGCGTTACATTTTCTTCATGTAGAATTTGACACCTGAATGGCAAATAACACAAAATGTGAAATTTCGTAAAGCAGGATTAGTGTTGATGCTGCTCCCCTTGTATCTATTTTCTTTATTGCGATCGCATAAGACATCCGCTACAAATCAATTTTGTTAAAATTTTCTTCACGGGCTCTACAGCGTGAATATGTTCACTCCATCTTGTTTCTGCAAGTCTCTTCACAGAGACCCACACATTTTCCATAAACATTGCCCATCGATGAGTGGGTGATGAAAAGGATGAATATGAATTAAGTCTTCCTAAGGTTAAAAAAAATGATACTGGAAGGAACGCTACCAAATGAGTAAACTCCACATAGATTTAATGAATGATTCGAACAACGCACAAATATAGCTTTGGGATTAATAACACCTATTACATAATCTGTTACATAACTTTTGGGATATGTTTTAATGCTTAACGTGACATTGTTAAACTATTACATCTGGTCAACTATGGAGAAACATGTTACTAGGAGTCTTGTCAATTTGTTTGACATTTCACAGTTTTGCCTGACCTTTGCGAAATAGCGTATAAAGTAGATATTCGAAAGTTCATCTACAACTTAGTTGGACAGCTGCCGAAACTAGGTATAGTGAACTTTTTTTTGTGGGCAAAATAGTTAAAAAAGAAAAACTATATCGGACAATTTGGGAATGTGAAGAGAGAATTCCATGTGCAAACCTACCTAAAACAGGCTGTTCTCGGAAGTTATTATAACTTCAGTTCAATAGACTAACCGTGCAATTCAAAAAACACCATGTGTCGACGTCTTGAAACCCGGCAATAACTAGGAATTCTGGCCTTTTGTGTGGCTGTATATTTGGGTCTTCTATATTATAGTCTGATCTTGCGATATATCGACAAATTGTAACAATCGAAACATAGAACCAATGGGCAAGTTTACGTGTGGCCATAATAATGGTGATTTTTGATTGCACGGCTAATCAATAGGGTCTTCCGCGACGTTTCAAAAACCTTGAAACTGAACTCTAGACACATTAAAAACATCCTTGGCACTAATTTTAGTGTTGAGACAAATCGTTGTAATTAGCAAACACGATTTTAAAATTAACGGCGTTTGAAAAGGTCCCGAAATCCCGCCATGTTGCTGTGACGTCACAACGCACGGTGCGCTCAGCTGTAGCATTGCTTACAATGGAGCAAGAGAAAGAAAACGTCGGTTTTACGAAAAAAGGGACGAATAAGTATTGCATTGTGCCTGGATGTGATAGCAGCAGTAAATGCGAACCAAATAAGTTGTTTATAAACGTCCCAACAGGGGATATACGGAAAAAGGGGTTACAACAAGTCCGAAGTGATTCCGCGAGTGTCACTTTGACGTCTCACTATTTTTGTGAAGACCATTTTAATGTAAATACATAATTTTCAATAAATTATCGACGAAATTCGATAAATATATATAATTAACTGTCATCATTAGTAATGGGTATTCAAGGGGATTTCCGATTATATATATACATTAGTAATAACATAACCTCAAAATAGTTTTGTGGGTTCCATTCTAAAACAATACCTTCCATATCATTATTACTGTTTAAAAGTACTGTGAGATTTTGTACAATATGTTCTTACACAAACGTTTAGTTAAAACTAAAAAAAACATGTTGAAACAATATTTGTAGCAAACTGTTGATTTTAGAAATTTGATTAGATGATTAATAATTACAAATTTTGAAATCAGCATTACCAATTCGTATGAGATGTAGGCTTGAGATGTAGGTATTGCAAAGTTTATACAGTATTTTATTTGTTCTTACAGCTGAAAGAGGATTTGGAAAATTATATGCGACTCCACGTGATTCGGCTACGTTGAAAAATTCACTTTTTGAGAAAAAGTCGGGAACCATTAACACGTGAACTTCTATCAGATTATCTGGCTGTCCCTTTACTAACCCATCATAACATATTTTATGTCAGACTGGATTCTAAGTCGAATTAATCCACGATTCCTATCCCATATGCACTAGTCCCGATCGCCAACATGCGCAAAGACGTCACAGTGCCGCTCGGCCAATAACAGCGTTTCGTCGGTCACGTGACAAAATGTGTAAGTTTTACGATATTGTATGTTGTTTGTTGATAAGTTACAATGAAAACCAAACGTTTTCTCTGTGGGATGTTTAATTACAGGTTATAAACTTTACATTAAGACACAAAAAGGTTATATTATTTTTTTTCAGGAAGACCCTATTGACTCGAAGTTATGTTAACTTCCGTAGACGCTCCTGTTTTTGGTAGGTTTACACATGGAATTCCCTCTTCGCATTCTCAAATAGTCAGATTATAGAGTTTTTTTGAAATATTTTGACCACAAAAATATGTTCACTATATCTCATTTCGGCTTTCCAACTAGGTGGTAGAAGGACTTTCGAATATCTACTTAAAACGATATTTTTCAAATGTCAGACGAAAATGTGAAATGTCAAACAAGTTGACAAGAGCCCTAGCAACATGTTTCTCCATAGTTGACCAGATGTAATAGTTTTACTCTGTCACGTAAATCATTCAAATAAATTCCCGAAACTTATGTAACAGGTGTTGTCCTTGATATTCTTCTGAACTCCGCCATGAATTCCGGCCATTGTTGCATCGTTATCATACCCTTGAGACGGCATAACGTAATGTCGAGTTGATCTTCATTAAGTTGCCTTCACATATTTTCCATAAGCTCAGCAATAGTGTTGCCCGATATTTTGAACAACCCAAGAAATGATTATTTAACTTCAACATTGCCTTCTTCAATATGAACATATATGATCACTTCACTCATTTGATGAATATGCGTTATGAATAGGTTACATTAGAAAAAAAATTAAAAAAAAACGGCCTTAAAGTTAAAAATATAAAGATGGATAGGAAGAAGGGGTCCGGTGAAATGGCCGGCTAAGTCCCCTCATCTAGCGCCTTTAGACTTTTTTCTATGGGGGCACTTGAAAAACATGGTATAGAGGACGTTAAAGAAAGAATTCGGCATGAGTGTAGGTTAATAACGAATGCTTCAAAACGTGGTGAATGCATTTTAGTGCCGCTTGGTTATTGCCAGATGGTGCAGGGTCACCAGTTTGAACATTTACAGTCATTGTCGAAGCCTTAATATTTTTTTGTTTGTTTTAAACCCAGATAACTACGATTAGTCTGTTAATTTCATTAATATTTTTTTAACTTTAAGGCTGTTTTTCTTCATTTTTTTCTTATGTAACCTATTCATAATGTTTTATGGTTGAAACACATTAAAAAGATCTACCCATATAAAAAATAAAAAATGTAGGTTGTCATTTCAAAAAAACATTGATGACGTCATAACTTTCAAAATTTTGTTATTTTAAATCTGAAAAAAATATTTTCATATGCGCAGAAATTTATATCGCTATCTCCCTTTTATATTTTGTCTCTCTCATACACATTAACGGAGTTACCGAATTTATCCGCTGCTTAGTTTCCACACTGTATAAAAATTAAAATGTTTACAACACATTATTTTATAAATAGCAACTTTTGTAAAGCTAATATTGTATTACGAAATATTAACACCGGTTATGATCTATTCTCGCCAATGTTGAAAGTGATATATTTTTGCATAAATAAATTAACGGCGAAAGCCTCCACCTAGTGTGTTTCTGAGACAAGAGATGGCGGATCGAAGAGCCAACATTTATTTGGGTTCTCATTCAAAAACGGTACATCTTAAAGGAATAATAAACACGTATTGAATTCATAAAAAAATGTTTATTTGATGGAATTTTGGCACATATCAAAAGAGTTGAAAATAAAAAAAAAATCCTAAAATCAAAATCATAAAACCAAGGTAAACAAACCATACTACACATCTTCTTCTGTAAAACTCACTATTAATTTTAAAAATATTACGATGAGAAATGCATCAATTTCTGCTTTTCCCAATGTAACAACCACTTTTATGTGATTGGTCCTTAATTAATTAATTAATAAAGGGAGGAGCTGATGATCGATTAATTCACAATGGAGAAGGCATTATTAAGGCAAGCCGGCGCGAGTTGGCGGGGCGCGCGCCAGACAGAGGCAGCGGGTTATAAAGAGAGACAACAGGGACGCTGCTTGGGGGTGAACTCGGGGCGAGAACAGTTGACTCGGGGGCGTAAGAGAATTAGGATGGATCTGATAATACGTTCCCGGTGAATGTGTGTACATGTGTGTGATCTATTGGTGTTTAATTATTGGAATAATTCGAGTATGGCAATAATTAAGGTCTGTGCTGAATTTTATATTTTGCCGGAATATACCCAGAAAGGATTGTGGAGCTCCTGTATTAATATACAGAGCGGCGTCATAATAATGACGTGAGATGAATACTGGGTTCTCCATATAAATATTGCTTCATTGACATGTTATGCGTGCCAATATTAAAGAGGGTGTGAGATGATTGTAGATAGTAGCACGGGGGTGCTCTTCCAATCATGGGCCAAATTATAAGAGATTGTTGACAGTAGCACGGGGGTGCTCTTCCAATCATGGGCCAAATTATAAGAGATTGTTGACAGTAGCACGGGGGTGCTCTTCCAATCATGGGCCAAATTATAAGAGATTGTTGACAGTAGCACGGGGGTGCTCTTCCAATCATGGGCCAAATTATAAGAGATTGTTGACAATAGCACGGGGGTGCTCTTCCAATCGTGGGCCAAATTATAAGAGATTGTTGACAGTAGCACGGGGGTGCTCTTCCAATCGTGGGCCAAATTATAATAGATTGTTGAAGCCGCACGGGGGTGCCCTTACAATCATGAGCCAAATTATAATAGATTGTTGAAGCCGCACGGGGGTGCCCTTACAATCATGAGCCAAATTATAATAGATTGTTGAAGCCGCACGGGGGTGCCCTTACAATCATGCGCCAAATTATAATAGATTGTTGAAGCCGCATAGGGATGCACTTACAATCATGGGCCAAATTATAATAGATTGTTGAAGTAGCATAAAGATGATCTTCCAATCATGGGATGTAAAAACAATAGCGCCAGATTATAATTAATAAGCGTTAAGTCTAGAAATAAATATAAGTATGAATGAACATGCGGAAACTATATGCGCCTCGATATAATGCGCAATGTCTACACATATTAGGGAATTCAGTTACAATTAATTAGACATTAGATTTGAGAGTAGTTAGTTGTATTGCATCCAGAACCTGTATCCCAAATAGAAAATCGTATATTAGAATTGAGTTTAACAAAAATTGTACTGTTTTCAAATACGCTATTACTGTCCGATTAAGAACGTATTACGAATGTCTGTTGGAATAAATGGCGCCAAAATTAGAATGGGTTTTGTGATTGAATGTGTGTTTTAAATGGGTATGATTGGTACGAAATAAATTAGAAGTGTTGGCCCAGATGAATCATCAAATTCAGTAAAATGGTTAAGTTTTGTAATTCTGCAATCCACTGCGATGACAACAGAAATCCTAGCATGCTAGGCAGGGGGTTGTGAAGGGCGGAAAGCCCCCTGGTAAGTTGTAATTCCAATTAAATTATATTTGGTGTATTAAAAGGCTTTATTATTTATATGAACTCGTGACCCGGCAATGGAATGCGAAATCAGGGGATCCTGTCTGATTGGGCCATCTTGACAAGTCACATGGTGGTAATGTAGACCCAATAAGTAAGTGACGCATGAGTAATTAGAATATGTATACGCCCATATTATTATATGATTAGAGAGCAATTGAAAATGGCGAAAAATTTGTACGCCCAGGAATTGTGCTCCTAACACCAATATAAAACATTTGCCTGATCATGTATTACAGGTTTGCCGCTGGAAACCGCCTTATGTCAATAAATAATAAAGGCCTAATAAGCCTATTAATGCGCCTTATAAATAAATTGTAACTTAGTTACATTTCAGCGAATACATCACAAGTTATTATTACCTGTGATTGTTGCAATTATTTTAGTTTCAAATTGCAAATATGTATTATCTGCAAATATATAAGTAGGTATAAATAACTACCATACAAATGTATAAAACTATTACATGTGAAAAGCAGTTCCGTAATAAACATAATTATCCATAAAATAGATTATTACTAACATATTTCTTATATTTTTTTGCGGAGCTTATGTTTATGGCTTTTGCAGCCAGCATAATAAAATATGCATGGATGCATATTCCTATGGCCAACATATTTCGTATATTTTCCAATATCTGTCAAATAAATCGAAAAACTAGCACACACAAAACAAACCTACTAGATTTTACTTTCTAAATTCTATTCATTTTCCAACTATGATAGATTTACCTATAAAATTAGGGGTAATTTTAATGGTAGCAAACAAATAAAAACAAACAAAATGTTTATTTGTCTGTAATTGACATCTTTCTACCGCAAAATATTTCTTTTTACAAGAATTGCAAATCGCATTATGGCGATTGCAAATTGCAAATTAACCCGAGATTGGATGCGGTTAAACGTCAAATTATTACTTTTTTTTAATTCTTAAGCCTCCATTTCGAACAGTTCTTTGTCTATGTCTGGTTGCTGCCATGTAGGGCCATAATCTGCATTTCCTTCGTTATTATTCAATTTCGTTTTGTATCTTGTTACTCAAAACTTTTTATTTGGTTGAAGCTTTTAATCTCAATTGTCGTTTTGCTTCTGATCGATGAACATTCTTCGGACTACTGCCCATAATTTTAAATATCGAATAGCAATGCCAGTTAAGAAAATTTAGCTAGAAGCGACGAAATATTGTTTTGTCAATTTCGTTTTGTATCTTGTTCCTCTAAACTTTTTTATTTGGTTGAAGCATTTAATCTCAATTGTCGTTTTGCTTCTGATCGATGAACATTCTTCGGACTACTGCCTATAATTTTAAATATTGAATAACAATACCAGTTAGGAAAATTTAGCTAGAAGCTAAATTGTTTTTCTACTCCCACATTGGTAAGTTGTCAATTACACATGGACTTCATGACTAGTAAATCAGCTGTTAACTGAATAAGCTGTTAATCAACGTACGTTAGGGGGGAATAAGTTATTGTTATATGAGCATTGACAACATTGTGACATTTCGTTTGAAATTGTCGAAATAGCCGCATGATGGTCAATATCAAATACCTATTGTCATGAGCATCTGCCAGAAGAAAAATGTATCAATTTGTGCAAAATTTGTTATAATTACGACTGGGAGACTAATAATATAGTGACAGAGTTGCCAAATGAATTTTGTAAGTCAACAACTTTCTTTAACTCACTATTAAGAGCCAGGTTAGCATAGTATGCTATTTAAATTTGGAAACTGCTGTAATATATGCAAAACGCCTTTTTTTCAAACAATTTAAAACACTTGCCCGGCCAATCGTGTGGCGCATCTACTAAATGACCGGCCGCAATTATCTAGATGCATGTTAATTAATGCACTCCGCGCAGTGAGGCGACGATAAACTTTTCGGAGCTGGCGCTATCTCGAATTTCTGCGGCCCGGCCCTGTGGGAACCGCTAATCGGCGCGGCGTCGTAGGAAGCAGACAATAAATTTCCAGATAATCGGCCGTTAATTTTTCCGGCAAACATTCGTCCCGGTCGACCGGGGCCGCTCTTTTATTTTCCCACAGCGCGAAGGAGCAAACAAAAGCGTCATTAAGTTGACCAAGGGAACTCGTTCTTTCGCCGATATCACCAACACTGAATAGACAAGTGTAGGTACTTGCCACCGCTAGTTTATGTGCTTAATCAATTATTTCTGTTGAAACTCTTCTTTAAGTTATTTACATAAACCTTCAGTTATGTAAAACGATATCATTCATTTCAAATGTTTTTTTTTCCTGTGAATGCAATGAATATGGAAAGTTCATAAAGGAAACAGTTTTCCAATACCTACTTACAAAGCAATATTTAAGCAAGTACTGTAGAACCTGTATAAAGTGACCACCGCCAAAGTGACCACTTTAGGCAGGTGGTCAGCTTATAGAAAATATATTGTAAAATACATCGTTTCTTGTTTATCGAATTACCATGTATCCCAAATCCACAAAGCAGCACCCAAAACAATAAATTGTTTAGTAATTTTTGTAATGGTTTTGAGAAAATATGTCTAACAATTAGTAATTGCAATCGAAGGCAATAGCATTCGATAATGTGATTTTTTTTATGTCCTAATCAAGTAGTTGAACAAAGACCCAGCCATTCAATATGGTTTTGATTTCAATATGGAAATGTGCAGGACAGTTATGAACAATCATGAAAATTGATCTTTCCTACTTCTTCATCGACACGCTGCAGCCATTCCATGAATAATTCTGAAATGACCCAAGAGTTTTTAGTTGAAAGCCATATCACTGACAAATTGACATATTGAACAGATAATAGAAGAAAATAAATATGACAATAAACCTCCAAAAAACATTTGCATAATTATAGCAGCGAAAAAGAAGGTGCATAAGATAACGGTACATGGCAATAAATCAATAGGAACAAGTAGCTATTCAAATACTTGGGGACATTTGTACTGCCGTACTAAACACAATAGTGGTTGGTAACTTGTTGTTTGGCCATTTTGAGTTAATCACAATTTTTGATTTACAAGTTTCTCAGTCTCTAAAAATTATATTTAAGGTCAATAAACTTTAAAATTTCAATTGAATGATGAAGATTAAAGGTTATATTACTTGCTAATGTTATAAAACTATTAAATATTAGATAATTACTTAGTAAAATAGAATATATTTATACTTGCCACATTTAAAAATAATAATTTTAACGTTTAATACTAAAACAACCTGACTTATCTTATGAACTTTTATAATTGAAAAATTATTTCAATTATTGTCTATAAAATCTCGTATGGTATTACAGACTATTAGAGTATTACAAACAATAAAAAACTTAGTAACTAGTACTAGTAATAAACGTAGTAATACATTTATAATCCAAGTATAATGAACTAAACTTATTAATTCAAGATAAATGAACCTATAAGTACATAAAATAAAATGTTGTGTTATAAATAAAGGAAACATTTAATTACAAAAAATACATCACTTTTCTTCGTCCGAGTCACCATCACCATTAACTGTTTAAGAAATTTGTCTTGACAAAATTTGATTCGTTTTTTTAATAACTCCATTGCTACTAGTCAATATTAAATTAGTTATCAAAGTCTCAAAGTTATTTTTTCTTGTGGAACACTGTAAGTTTTTTTTTAATTTCTGGTTCTGGCAACCCATCTTGAATGATTTTCTTCTTCAAAATATCAACATAATTTTATATTCACCATCTTCAAAAGTAGTTTCATATATTAATGACCAGTTTCCTCGTTCGGCTCTTATCTACTACACAAAAATCTTTTTGAAAAAATTTGCTATCGAGATAGATCTTTTGGAGCCTGCATGTACAGTTTCTTACGCTTTAGCTGTTTTTTGGTTTTTAACAAAATGATTTGTGTTTCAGTACCAGCCATATTATGGAAATCTTGATTAATCACTGTGCTGGGTTGTATACTGGAATGTAATCGTAACATTTTCCCCTACAATTCCGGTCACAACCGAGATGAAAATTATACTATAATTTTATATTTTCTTTTTTATCTTGTTGTACTTATGTATTCAACTTTAATTTACGAACTGCTTTTCTTCCTGCAATTCTTCTCACTGCAATACTTGCAATACCCAACTGCTCCTCTTTTAGTTGCATCAGTATCATTCTGCATAAATTGTTGTAGTATTTGTTTTCTTTGGTGTAGTTTGTATGGTAGATTCATTAGTAGCACTATTTTTGTTGTGTTGTTCAACAAACTGACTTGGGGGCGATAAATTGATTAGACTTGCAGAATTATTCACTTCACCAAAAGTATCTCAATGCTCCACAATAACTTCTTCACCAATTAATATTATACCAGACTAGTCTGTTCCATGTTTTTCACACATTCATCATCAATTCTACTCTAATAATGTAGGGTAGAATTTTATTATGATAAAATGAAAATAATTAAGAAATGTTTTAATATTAATTATTGAACCAATATTAAGCAAATATTAACCAAAAAACGTATCGTATTATGTACCTTTATCATTTTTTATCATAAAAATACTTCTTAAAATTAATTGTAAGAGAATTCAGTTGATTGAATACTATCAATGTCCGCAGAATTTCCAATTGTCGTCCATTATTATTACTAATGAGAATTGCCGTTGTTAAAACTAATTGTTACTAAGATAAAATCAGCGTAATCTCGTAAACACTAAGGTATTTTAGCGTAACTTCTTGAGTTACGATTGTAATATCTTAGCAATTGATAGATACGGCAAATTTTTGTAGTATTACACAACTTTAAAGAAGATTCGACAACTTTTATAGGCTTAAGCCGTTTTTCTTGGTTACACATCGTAAGTTTACCGCGGCAAGTACTTTCCGCCAGTAAACTTTCCAAATGTAAACGAGGCTTTATACTTGCGGCAAGTAGAATAGTAAGGCACTCCTTGGCCATTTTCTTACTTGTACAAGAATATCCTTTAATTGGCAGAGTTCAATTGTGCACAGCCTTAAAAAATAAGCCACACTCATCGGCATTGAAAACATCTCGTTCTTTAAAGTCATTCACAAATTATTTAAACCGAATGCTAAAGTCATTAACAAGCGCTTCATCAACTTCATTTGAATCGCCACATAAATTCCAGCCAACCTAATGAAGCTTTAAAATGGCAAATTTTATTTCTCCGCAAATTTTAATGCAACTTCTTGAATCATTGGTCCTGAGATCCTGGCATTAAATCTGCTCATTTTTAGAAACCAGTTCAATGTCATATTGTTGATTTCTACAAATTGTTGCTGCACGTTTTCGTAGGGAATCCACTTATCTTCTTCGAAGCGTGGTAGATATTGCCTTCGTTGCCTTCCCTTTTTTATTATTGTACACAGCTGTTTTGCTTACATCGAATAGTTCTGCTGCTTTTAGTTCACTGTTGGTTTCTAGGAACTGTAACAATTCGTCTGTTTCTAAATTCAGCTCCCTGTACTTATTTGTATTTAAGAAGTTGTATGTATTTTATATAACTCCTATACAGTTTTTGATAGCCTGTACACTTGCATCGGAAAGTGTGAAATGCAGTCAGTGTGCATATAATGCATAAAATCTATAATTGTGGTTGAGGGGGGTGGGGGGCAACTTAACAACCGCTTCACCAACTATATTTGAATCGCCACATAAATTCACAAATTCTTTATTGTTTATTTTAACTGATGTCATTTTGTCTATGTTATTTTGGTCGTACCACTTTCACTACATGTAAACTTAATAAGCACTATATGTCTGGACTGTTGAACTGTTGAAGACCAACTTGCAATTTTTTTCAAATGGCATTGGCACCTTAAGTACTATTAGTGTAATACCAAGTATGTACTATTTATTTATTTATGTATAGTGCATTCAAAGGGTAATAGCATTACAATGAGATCTGTATATGTTTATATAAAGTTGTTTCATGGCAAAGCTGCAAAATAATGTTCCAAAAAATGTTACATGCAATGTTGTTGTAAGTAACCTAACTATGAAAATTCAGTTCTTGCTACTAAATCAATCTTTTAAGTGCTCATTTGATTTCTGTTAGGGAGATGACCGCTTGACCAATTTTTTGTCATTTTTCTCCGTCCATTGTTTTTGCTACATATGACGTTGTCCGGCCATATATTGTTTTACGAGACAAACTGGACAAATTTTCGTCAATGTATTGTTACAGAAACAAAACTTCTGAAGTCACACGTAGAAAATATAAATGTTCGATATTTTTAGTGCAGATAAATTAAATTTGGTAATTTTGTTGCTTCTATATTCTTCATCTGAAGGCGCAAATATTTTATTACGTTGTATAACGTACATTATTGCCCGCTTAGTATTTTAATCACACTTAAAACTTTGTCTGTGAATGTGATGACAATGAAACGGGCCTTGAAAATTTATGCAATGGCAGATTTATTTTTGATTGAGCGCATTACGGTTTGTGCATAAAACTTAGTATACACAACGGGCATAACTTGCGTTTACGGCCCTCAGCGCGTTTAACCCCGGCTTCTACTCAGGCTTTGTAATTATCACATCGAATTCCCGAAGTAGGGTTGCAGGCTGGGCACATCTTTTGCTTGACTGCCGTGCGAATGCAAATATTTTATTGTGCGTTGCGGTCGCAAGGTGTGAATTGTTGTCGGGAAAAATAAGGTGCGCGACTTAATTTTCGCAATAAAAGCCGGCGATATAAACGCCCGGCTATTTTATACCTTCGAACAGACGTCTTATTAATTTTCGCCGGGCGCAACGCTCTCACAATAAATTTCTGCCAGTCCTGGGGGAGATAAAACGGCGTTTTTATAAACCAGTCGTTATTTGTTTACTTGGGTTGTCTATAAAAATTGTGGCCGATGGTGAGGTGCACGCACGCAAGCCGCAGCGCACTTCTTGCGGTTTTACGATGTTTGCGCTAGAATCGGCGAAGAAGTTAGCTCGTTCACTACCTGTCTCGCAGGTATTGATACTATATCATATCTTGTAGTGGAAATGAATCTAGCCAGTACCATCCGCATTTGAAACCATTCAATATAGTCAAAACTGCAACATTCAAACTGGACACGAAGCCCAAGATAATTAGTATTTGATTTGATTATTTTTTTAATTTATCATTCAGCCATAATTTGAACCCAATCTCCCAAGTCTAAGTTGCTAATAATTATTCACTATAGTCGGGATCAGGCTAACTTCATTGCAATTATTAGTATCAACATACCAACATGTTTTAATGCCATTGCTGGTGCGCACTACACATATAGTTTTTCCAATAATGGAAATTAATCCTGCTAGTGTAACTACGCTTACGTCTGTATAATTTCTTACTGCATATTCAAAACTTAATTTCTAAAGATGATATAATTTTATTTCATATATTTTAATATTACTTAAATATTTACTACCTCTTATTTATTACTTTAAAACCTGTATATACTATTTTGTGTATTTAAATCTCTTAAAACTGTTCAGGGCTGGTTCATAACAGATAATCTGCGGTGGTACTAGGCACATACATTCCACTGTTTTACTGTCAGATTCTAAAGTAAATAAGTCCATGTAATTGAACTCCAGTGTTCCTAATGCGCAGGTTTTTTCTGAAAATAATTAATTACTTAACGTGTGATATCATCAGATATTCAGTGTATTGCGTATCAAAAAATGCTAGCAGTAACGTGTACATTATTGACAGCATCACATTCAAATATCAAACGCTTTTATGTCATAATTGCGTTTGACATTAGAATGTGATTCTGTATGCTAACGTACGCATTACTGTTAACTTTTTTATACACACCGCAATACATCTGATTATTTGTACTTACTTGATCTTATTGTTCTTACAGTTGGATTATTTGACCATACAATTAAATGTACTTCTTCATCTAAAACAAAATTTATCATTTCAATTTTTTTCTTTTTTTGATAGTTTGCTTATGCGATGATAAATTTTGAGTCCCTTCATATGCTTAAATTATATATAATACTTACCGCAAATAAAGTCTTGGGGGCAACAAATATCATTAGATTTATAAATAGGTGCACAAGTAGTAAGTAAATTTGGGTTCTCTCGAAGTTTTTCTGCGTGTCGATACTCTAAATCACATGGTTTAGGCCTGCAATAAGGTTCCTCATATCTTCCTGCGAATCCTTTCTGGCAACTACACTCCTTGCATGTTTTGCTGGGATAGAATCGACTACCTTCCTCGTGATATACACCATCTACGTAACATCTTGTTGAGGAGTTACTAGCTGTAATATTTAAATTATAATATGAAAAATATCAAGATATCCCAAGATATCCAAGATATCAAAATTATAAGGTTACCATATTGCAATTTCAATTCATATCACCTAAAAGCTAATTATTTGATGTCAATATATTAAACTTACAACAGCTTACATCCATTGAACAACAACTTCCCAGTTTATCGTTAATTCTGCACCCTTCAGATACTTGTGGTGACATGCAGTCTGGCTCACTGCAACTTATTTCTGCATCCCTAAAGTATTATTATTATTACATTTTGCCTTTTTTTAATCTTGCAAGATATTATTACCCCAAAAACATGGAACAATGGCAGAAGATGCAATCAGATGTTCCATTTACACTTTCTCCATCTTTGTAAATTTTTCCTCCTATGAGGCAAGAATCGGAAGGTGCTTGTATCTCGGGGCATATGTATGACAGTGGACATTTCCTGAGTTTTGCATCAAGTGAACACCCCATCTGCTCGTAAAAGTGCGTTCCTAAATTGGTACATGGGCGCCTGTCTGTAAGAAAAATCTCGTTTTAAAATTAATTAAGCCAATTTGAGAATATTATAAACTTTCATTTGTAAATTAAAAAAAATATTTGTTTAACTTACTTTTCGCACTCAACACACTTAATATAGTAAATATAAGTATTATCGACAACTTCATTTTGTGGACTGCCATTGTCCCGTTGGAGTAATACATATTTAGTACATATTTGTATGATAATTTACTAATTTAGAATTATATTTTAAACAGTGCCCAAATTTAGAACGTTATCTTAAGTATAACCGCACTGGCATTAGAGTTTGTGATTGCTTTACATGAATACTATTATTATTAGTATTTTTATGATAATTTCTTGGTTTTATCATACCTATATCAATTTGCAAGTCTAAGGTGCTAACAACTATTCACTATAGTCGGGACCAGATTATGTTGCAAATATTTGTTAGTCTCAACATACCGACATGTTTAATTGACATTGCTGGTGTACATTACACATATAGCAGTAGGATTATTATTGTTTGGTATATATGTTGAAATACAGGGAAATATGTCACAAAAACAACTATTCGAGAAACATTGCTTTTGTTTATTGAAACGGTTACACCAATTCAACTTACAAGACGAAGCTGCTGTATAACTAAATATAATGTAATTCTATTTTGTAATTTATACTGGCCGATCTTTCCATCCACTGCTTAAGTTGCAAATAGTTATTTGAAGATTTAAGATACCCATAAAGATATAAGACATACATCTGAGAAGAAGTTTCTGAACTCTTTATAAATAAATGTAAATATATCTATGTGATAATTGACATACTAAATTTTAACAGCGAATAGTTTAATCTGCCCTACTGGTTTTATAGTTTTTCCGATAATGGAAATTAATCCTGCTAGTGTAAGTACGCTTGTGTCTGTATGATTTCTTACTGCATATTCAAAACTTGATTTCTAAAGATGATATAATTTTATTTCATATTTTTTAATATTAGTTAAATATTTACTACCTCTTATTTATAACTTTAAAACCTGTATATACTATTTTGTGTATTTAAATCTCTTAAAACTGTTCAGGGCTGGTTCAGAACAGATAATCTGCGGTGGTACTAGGCACATACATTCCACTGTTTTACTGTCAGATTCTAAAGTAAATAAGTCCATGTAATTGAACTCCAGTGTTCCTAATGCGCAGGTCTTTTCTGAAAATGATTAATTACATAACGTGTGATATCATCAGATATTCAGTGTATTGCGTATCAAAAAACGTGAGCAGTAACGTGTAAGTTATTTACAGCATCACATTCAAATATCAAGAGGTTATGACATAATTGCGTTTTACATTTGAATGTGATTCTGAAGCTAACGTACACATTGCTGTTAACTGTTTTTGATACACATCGCAATACACCTGATTATATGTACTTACTTGATCTTCTTGATCTTACAGTTGGATTATTTGACCATACAATTAAATGTACTTCTTCATCTAAAACAAAATTTGTCATTTATTTTTTCTTTTCTATTTTATTGTTTGCTTATGCCATGATAAATTTTGAGTTGCTTCATATGCTTAAATTATATGTAATACTTACCGCAAATAAAGTCTTGGGGGCAACACATATCATTAGATTTATAAATAGGTGCACAAGTAGTTAGAAAATTTGGGTTCTCTCGAAGTTTTTCTGTGTGTCGGTACTCTAAATCACATGATTTAGGCCTGCAATAAGGTTCCTCATATCTTCCTGAGAATCCTTTCTGGCAACTACACTCCTTGCACGTTTTGCTAGGATAGAATCGACTACCTTCCTCGTGATATACACCATCTACGTAACATCTTGTTGAAGAGTTACTAGCTGTAATATTTAAATATTGTATATGAAAACTATCAAGATATCCCAAGACATCCAAGATATCAAAATTATAAGGTCACCGTAGTGCAATTTCAATTCATATCACCTAAAAGCTAATTATTTGATGTCAATATATTAAACTTACAACAGCTTACATCCATTTAACAACAACTTCCCAGCTTATCGTTAATTCTGCACCCTTCAGATACTTCTGGTGACATGCAGTCTGGCTCACTGCAACTTATTTCTGCATCCCTGAAGTATTATTATTATTACATTTCGCCATTTTTTTTATCTTGCAAGATATTATTACCACCAAAACATGGAACAATGGCAGAAGATGCAATCAGATGTTCCATTTACACTTTCCCCATCTTTGTAAATTTTTCCTCCTATCAGGCAAGAATCGGAAGGTGATTGTATGTCGGGGCATATGTATGACAGTGGACATTTGTTGAGTTTTGCATCAAGTGAACACCCCATCTGCTCATAAAAGTGCGTTCCTAAATTGATACATGGGCCCCTGTCTGTAAGAAAAATCACGTTTTAAAATTAATTAAGGCAATCTGAGAATATTATAAACTTTCATTTCTAAATTAAGTAAATATTTATTTAACTTACTATCCCCACTCAGGACACTTAATATAGTAAACATAATATCAACAAATATAATAAATATAATAATAAATAATATCAACAACTTCATTTTGTGGACTGCCGTTATCCCGTTGGCGTAATACATATTGAGTACATATTTGTATGATAATTTAGTAATGTAGAATTATATTTTAAACAGTGCCCAAATTTGAAACGTTATCTTAAGTGTTGAACGTAAGGTTCAACTTAAGTGCTCAACTTGAACATAAGGTGAAACTTGAACCGCACAGATACTCTTTATAACATCGTTTATTTATTTTCACATAAATTAGCGTGCAGTTTCTATTAAAAAATTCGAAAAGTTTTGTAATCTCAAATAATATTGTTATCTTTTAAAATATATTGAATCTCGAAAAGCCTCATTTTAGAGACATAAATTAGTTTAAATCAGAAAATTGCTATTTTAGGAAGCATGTACAAACACATATTTATTTTAAGTAATCTATAGTGTCAGTAATCAATTTTGCGTAATGTGAGATTAAACTTTGAAAATCAAAATCTGAAACTTTAAGTTTGCCGATAAGAGGATCTGTGAGCTCAAGGAACGGCGTTTTTTTTTGAATATTTTGCCAATGTCTTTCTTAAAAGAAATTGTCTTGTTTTGAATTTAACAACGATGCACATGCAAACTATATAACTAAACAACGTTGTTGTAATATAGTTCATTAAAAACAATGCAAAAACAATATCTAACGCCCAAATGAAGAAAACACAGGCAACAAGAAGATCTGGACCATACTTGTAAAAGAAAATACTAGAAATTAAAAAACTGCAATATTCTACACCCGAAAGGGTAAAAGAAGTATGACTATAATAATAATAATAAAAACAATGCGGTATATGTCGACTCCTGGGCTAACTATTGCTTACACACTTACGAATTTTTGAAAATTTCCTCCTATGTCGATGAAAACAGAAAAACATGTACTATCAAACAGTATTAAAATAAATTTGGCTCCCTAATGAAAAACAAAAGTTCACATGAATGAAACATGATCTATCAAAAAGTATTAAAATAAATTTGGCTCCCTAATGAAAAACAAAAGTTGAAATGAATGAAACATGATCGATTCAAATTAATCGAATCAATCGAAAACAAAAACTTGCAATCTGAAAACATTTTTAGAATTTCGAAATTATTGTAGATAAAGAAACTATACTCACACACGAAAACCTGATTTTTCAGTTTTTTACAACGCTGTGCAAAATATCTGCAAAATTAATCTCTAAAATTCAATTTTTTTGAAAGCGAAAATAATTTTCACACCAAAATAAATGCGATGCTAATATTCGGGATTTAGTTTCCTACTCATACACAAATTGCATTCTCGCGCAGATGAACATCAAAAATATCATTATGCGAATTATGTTTCTGCTAGTTTTTATCACTTTGATAATTTCAAAGTTACAAATTACAAAGTTGAATGTTAACTGTTATCAATTTTATCATTAGTTGTTTGGCGGTTTTTGGCCTGAAAAATATGTCTTTATCTTAATGGTTTCAGTAGCTTCGTCTGTATTCATTATTTCACCATTGTACTATCTATTTTGCACGTACATACATATATTACCGTAATCTATTGTATAAATTACAAAAATGTAATGGTTGTCGGTATTTGTCGTATTATTTTTCTGCATATACATTTCTTTGTCTCTATTAGGCCCAGTTGTACTATCATGGATGAGGCTTGACCATGGTTCAGTTACCTAGGATACAATGTTAATACAATGGTATCCTTAGAAACTGAACCACAATCGTGGCTCATCCTTGACCATGGTTCAGTTACCTAGAATACAATTGTTAATACAATGGTATCCTTAGAAACTGAACCACGATCAAAAATAGTTCACGATCGTACAACTGAGGCTAAGTTTTCTGTCTGATCGTCCCTACACTAGAGCCAAATGCAAAATATTTGATCGTTTTAGAAGATGATTTTTGGCTTTAATTTATGGCTTCGATTGCAGTAGAGAAAACATATTTGGAAAGGCAGATGATAAACACTTACTAAATTCAACACCAGCTTTATTAGAGCAGTAATACAGCATTTGAATCTTGCCTAAGTTCCAGTTGTACGATCGTGGATCATCCGTGACCATGGTTCAGTTACCTAGGATACAATTGTTAATACAATGCTATCCTTAGAAACTGAACCACGATCGTGGATCATCCTTGACCATGGTTCAGTTACTTAGGATACAATTGTTAATACAATGGTATCCTTAGAAACTGAACCACGATTAAAAATACTTCACGATCGTACAACTGAGCCTAAGTTTTCTGTCTGATCATCCCTATACTACAGCCAAAGGCTAAATATTTTGTCGCTTTGGAAGATGATTTTTGGCTTCAATTTAAGGCTTCGATTGCAGCAGAGAAAACATATTTGGAAAGGCAGATGATAAATACTTACTAAATTCAACACCAGCTTTATTAAGCAGTTTTACAGCATTTGAATCTTGTACCCAGTATGTTACATTTTTAAATGTTTGTACTCTGACTTGTGTAAGCCTTATTATCAGTATTATTAGTATTATTACTACTATTATTATTATTATTATTAATTTTACATAACTAACTGAGAATATTGTATACATCATGAACTATGGTACCATATTTCATAAATCTCTATGAATCGAGTTCATGGCAAGTAAGCAGAGGTGGAAGTTTACATGTACAAGTATAGTTCTTCTCGTTACTCTCGATTCTGATCTCATCATTAAAGGAATATTTTTTCTTTCCGAATTCACATTTCGTACCTGAAAAGTAAATGCAATAATAAGTTTCTTTTTATTTATTTGCAACCACTTACCTCCCACTTCACTTGTTGTTGACTTCATAATTATTGTCTCAACGTCATCAGCTAAAAAATATTATATTAATTATACTCTGCGCAAGCCATTCTGTAAGTGTTGAATTATTTTGATATTATACAACTTCACTTACGACATAAGAAACTTATTGGACAGCAGAGTGCTGCTTCAACATTGTAAACGGGTGCACATTTTTTTCCTAACTCGGCATAAAGATCCCTATCGCATGTTTCCCTCTTACAATAAGGTTCTTCGTAAACTCCATTGTACCCTTCGCGGCATGAGCATTTCCAACAGGTACCTTTGGGTCGGAAAAACTCTCCATATTTGTAGGTAACGCCATTTGCTTCGCATGTCACTGTAGATGTACTAGCTGAAAAAAAAATTATGTCAGGATTTAAATACAAGGTTTTGTATCTTGGTGTTAGCAAGATACTATTCGTCTCCTCTATCAAAGAGTGATAAATTTGTAATGTTCAGTTTCGTTAATAGGTAGTTAGTTTTCATAAATACTACTATGCTTACAATAATTGAAACCATATCTAATCTAGGATTAACTTGAATGGGATATTGTAATACTGGTATTACAATAGGCAATACATACGCAGGTATGTGATAATAGTATATTACATAACGAGAATTGCAAGAAGCATATTACACACGAAGAGAGAGTTTACGCAACGAGTCGCAAAGCGGCGTAATTTCTCGAGTGACTTTCAATTGACTTTACAAATGGCCTTACAACTCAAGTTGTGTACGCTGTTTTTTCTACTCCCTGTCGTAACAATGAAAAAATAATAAAATTATTATCATCACGGAATCTTATTTAGTAAATTCTGCCTCAGAGACTGGTAATTTCGTATGATGCTATGCTTAATGCTATGATAAATGTACAGTTTTGTTTTTAATACTTACAACAAACTTGCGTTGAGCAACACTGATTCAAATTCAATGTATACCAACATGAGTCTTCATGCTTAGGAAAGTTGCATCGAGCCCACACACAGATGACTCTGCTATATCCACTGAAAACAATTGCAATTAATATCATTGCCATTGTAGGTACATATTACAAATATTTTGGGAGCGTACCTTTCAGATTTAACGCACGAGCAATGATTGCAAGGATGCGTTCCTTTAATAACGTTTCCTACATTGTAGCGTTTGCCTACTACAGCACAAAAGTCCGGGTCAAGTTTATAATTTGGACACTTGAAGGAGACAGGACAACTATTCTTATTGTCAAAAACTTCTTTACATCCCATATACTCATATAATCGGACTCCCAATGAATCGCAGTTTTGGGCTAACAAACAATCAATTATTTTTAGTTGGATTAGTAAGCAATTAGAACGGCAATTATTAGCAGTAATATTTCTGTATGATATGAGTACTTAGCTCTATGTTTGATTTTCACCCAAAACTACATTAAAATTGTGCTATTTCCCTTCCAACAATAGCAAAACTATAAGAAATTGATAAGGTAAATATCTACTGCAATGGAGCTATGGACGCCTTAAATATTATTATAATGTACCAAAGTAGAAAAATACCTATTGTGATTTTTTAAGAAACTTATCAAAAATGGAACACACAAAAATTTTCTTGAAACGCGGATTTTCATATATATTACGGTGATCACATTAATTTCGTGTAAAATTCATCCTACCAGTGGTTTCAAAAATGCTATACACCCCACAACAATATTGTAATTTTTTCGAGAAACCTATCAAAAATGGAACACCAAACATTTTTCTTGAAACGCGGATTTTCATATATATTTCGGTGATCACATTAATTTCGTGTAAAATTCACCCTACCAGTGGTTTCAAAAATGCTATACACCCCACAACAATATTGTGATTTTTTCATGAAACCTATCAAAAATGGAACACACAAAATTTTTCTTGAAACGTGGATTTGCATATATATTTCGGTGATCACATTAATTTCGTGTAAAATTCATCCTACCAGTGGTTCCGAAAATGCTATACACCCCACAACATTATAGGTCGAACTGGGTTGGCTAAATAGTATGTTTTGGCTATATTAATAAGTGTTATTAATATACCAGTGGTAACTGGTATATAGGCTAACTTACCAGTGGTATACTGGCTGCCATAGCAAATAACAAGAAATCCTAGTAAGGCCCTCATTCTCTAAATTTAATAAACTGTTGTTCTAATGTATTTATTTGGTTCTTCGCAATAACACCCGTGGTTATCAGTGGTTTTTTTTCACTTATTTATCTGGACTACATTTAGCATTTCTTATCTGAACACAGCATAATGTCCTTTCGTATTGTATTGCTGAATTTGTAAATTCAAATTGCCTGAATATTCAATAGAAATTGCTACATTTGTAAATGTATTCAAGTCGTTGCTTGTGATTTGTATATGTACAGCGTGATTGACACTGACAGTATTAGGGGAGGGGAGATTGAATTAATTATCGCGCCAGGATGCTGTTATAGGCAACCACGCAATCTCCACTGTAAGCTCCAAGTCTAACGTTACAAGTTTATATTGTTTTTTTAAACTAATTTCAATATCACCAATTGTACCCTAACGCTTGGACCGCGCCTTCCTAAAACACCCTCCAATATTCTCCAATATTTGAATCATCTTACTAAGTTTCCGCTGTTCTTTCTTTCGGCTTATGTAGGGGCTACTTCCAGGATTTGGTTTCTTAAATCGAACATTTTTGACCAATTATACCTATGGGGTGGAAAATCCGTAAACATACTGTATATTTTTGCACTGTTCTTTCTTTCGGCTTATGCAGGGGCTAATTCCAGAATTTGGTTTCTTAAATCGAACATTTTTGGTCAATTATACTTACGGGGTGGAAAATCCGTAAACTTACTGTATATTTTTGCACTGTTCTTTCTTTCGGCTTATGCAGGGGTTAATTCCAGAATTTGGTTTCTTAAATCGAACATTTTTGGTCAATTATACCTATGGGGTGGAAAATCCGTAAACATACTGTATATTTTTGCACTGTTCTTTCTTTCGGCTTATGCAGGGGCTAATTCCAGAATTTGGTTTCTTAAATCGAACATTTTTGGTCAATTATACCTATTATAGAAAAATCTATAAACATACTGTATATGCATGTTCAAAAAAACTTTAACAACAGAACAAACATTTATTTTAAAAACGGTATATGTGCTTAATACAAATCTTCTCTCCTAATTTAAGTTTTATTACAATATTGCCTAGGTTATAACAAATGGAGATGAATCTGATTATACTTTCAATTTTATTTATAACTGATGATAGTTATTAATAACTTTCTTTATATATTTTTTATTTGTATGAAGATTTAATGTACATACATAAATATAACTTAGAATATTCTCTTGTTTATAAGGAGCTGTAAAATCCAAGTAATCAGATCTTCAATTTTAGGTGATTTCAGAAATGACTGAATTTTTTGCCAATTGTGGTTTATAACAAACTTATAACAAGTAATAAAATCTTCAATTTTTGGGGATTTCAAAATTGACCAAAATTTTTGCCAATTGTACTTAATAACAAATAGGTAGTCCACGCGTCGATAAAAAGGTTCTGGTGCCTTATGAACCATAAACCAAGCAATATTATCTGTGCACGTAAGAAGTGGAGGAATTGTGCAGATGCACGTTGCAGGTGAATGCATGGATTCAGTTACTACGTTCAGTAACTGGTCATTAACATTATAATGCTTATCTCCAAATTCACATTGAGGTCCTAGAACAACACCAATAATTGATTTAATGTTTCGAAGGTATGGAGATTTTTGCACTCTCGGTAAATAAATAATCTTTAACAGATTTCGATAGTTACATGGAGATATGTTTCTGCTTGTTACGCATCTTCAGCCAGTATCACATAGTCAATTTTGTTGGTGGTAGCTATTATGTAATGTGTGGTTTGTTATTTTTGTGATGTAAGATTTTCTATTTCAGTTTCTGGTGTTGATATTTATATTTATTTATGTGTGTGGTGTGTTCTCGTAGTGAGAGTCTGTGTGGTATTTTCGAATGTTTGGTTGTGTTCGGATTTTTAAAAAAACCCATCACAAAAAAAAATATTTCAAAAACATTAAATCGATCTGTAAACTACTAAATAATATAGAATTGCGATCGAAATATAAATGTATTTAGATAATAAATATTTCTTGTGAGAAATATTTCTCACTTTGACTTTCACAAGCTCTTATAGCCAATCAGCCAATATCAGCAATTACCTACCATTTGGTTTGGTAGATACGAGTACCTCCGTGACGTTCTTGATATCTTCGGCTGGAAAATAAGCATATTTCATGACAATAGATCGTAAAGTATATCAAATAAAATATGTATTGTCAAATGACAATTGATTGTAAAGTACTATGAGGATAATTTTCTTACGGCAAATGAGACTAAGTGGGCAGCACTTTGTTGAAATATCATCAGTGTAGTAAACTGGAGCGCATTTCTTTTTAATCTTTTCTGGGGAAGATAGTTCTGTTGCACAAGGCCTTTTTATACAGTATGGTTCTTCATTAATGCCTCTGTACCCTTTCTGACATATGCATTCATAGCAAGTTCCAGGGGGGTAGAATGTCTGCCCCTCATAGTACACATAGCCTTCAGGGGCAACAGAGCAAGAAATCTTATCTGGTTGAGACTCTGTAGGAACATTAAATGTGTTACAATATATAATCTTGGCAAAAATATCTACTACAATATAAATCAATCTGAGACATACACTCACAAATACAAAATACATACATGTTTTGTATATTTACAATGCTTAAGTTTGATATCAATTATAAAGTTTTGCATTTGATGCCAAGTTTATGTTTAGATTAAAATGACAAATATAAATACAAAAACATTAACATATTATTCGACATTCAAAGTGTACATGATCAATGCATACTTATTTTTTATTTTAAAGTAAATCTTATTTTATCTACTATCAATATGTAATATCAAACTTTACGATGTTCAATTTCAGATTGTAATGACATACTTTACCGCACTATTCTAAGCTATGCCATTTGTAGAATTTATTGTATATTTTTCGTACTTCTGTCTCGATTTCACCCTCACCTGTATCTCAACAGCAGCATTTATTACTGCTTCTACATCAGAATAAATATTTTCTTCGTCACTCATTTCATACAAGTACTGACAGAACTCAAAACTGACAGAAGAAACTTCAAAACCTACTGATTTGGTAATGGAAAAAAAACTTTACATTAAAAATCGCTCTTAATTGATAGTAGATAAAACATTGTATTATATTCGTATTGTAACATCATATTACGATACTCAATGGCTTATCAAACTCGGCCTTAATTTTGCCATATCGTATCGTAATATGGCACGTTACGATACCTATGTCGAAAACATCTATTGCAGAGCTGATTTGGAAGAATTGTCTAATTTACACTTTTACACTGGATGCTAATAGATGACACTGTTGAAGATGAAAATCAAATATGTTTTGCAACGTTGCTGAAATGTTTCCTAGGATACAAGCAAGTAATTTAACTAAAAAATTTCAAACGTCATAATTTATTATTATTACGTTAGAAGTAGTTGGAAAAGTTGAGACCAGTTTCTTGAACGCTCTGTTCATTGTAAATGAGTAATAAATGCGTTGCACACCTCTCATCTTCAATATTTGTTGTTACAAATATTTTAAGTACTTACATCTTAGACATAACACTTACCACACATAAACTTATCAGGACAACACTCCGTAAACGAATCTATATACCAGCAACCTTTTGGTAGGTCTCTACGTGAGCAACTAATTTCATCACACATCATCCTACCTGGTGTCCTTGAAACGAAAACTTATAACATATTATTTTGTATTACGCTATTTTTTATATCAAGATTGTTGATTAATCTTTATTTTGCTTACTCCGATTCTGCAGAACATTTGCATTGCGAGCATTTTTGTGAGCCGTTAATTGATTCATTGTTTAAAAACCGCTTTCCTCCTGCCATACAAAAACCTGGACCAATTGACTCATTAGCACTCATTAGCATGGTTGCTTTTACATCCTAGATGGTCATAATAGCGCACTGCTAGTGGGTTACAATTTTCTTCTCCTTGAATAGAGAGAAAGGAGAAAAATAGGTTCACTACACTTCAACAATTATTTGTAGTATTGCTTTTAGCATTGGGTATTACATGCTAAAAGCAATACTATAAATATTTGAGGCTGTCAGAGCAAGAGTGGCCTAACCCACAAAACGTAAATATTAGAAACTAATTATTTTTGGAATCTACAGTGCACTTTCTTAGCATTTGATATGTTTGCAAATTATATTTAAAAACTAACCAATAGTTAGAAGTATCAATATAAGTATTGGATATAAGTATGGTTTGAAGTATAATACTTATCAAAAAGCGTATGAGGTTCACAAAAATCGCATTTATCTCCATTGCAATACTACAAATATTTGAGGCTATCAGAGTAAGATTGGCCTAACCCACAAAACGTAAATATTTCAAACTAATTATTTTTGGAATCTACAGAGCACTTTCTTAGCATTTACTATGTTTGCAAATTATATTTAAAAACAAACCAATACTTTGAAGTATCAATATAACTATTTGATATATGTATGGTTTGAAGTATAATACTTATCAAAAAGCGTATGAGGTTCAAGAAAATAGCATATATCGCCATTGGATTTTGCTTGCTGGGTTGCTTTCATGGCCTCATTTATTTTTACAATATTAAGTATTGTAATACATCCAAAATACTTGAGTCTTTTTTGAATCCAAATAACAAAGTAATACAAAACTACTATACCATTTACGTAGACTGCAAATAATGCACAAATAGTTAAAAACAGTGCCATTTGCACGAACTGCGCACTTATACATATATGGCTAAATCTACAGAATATCTGAAATATTTATAGATATGTAAATGAATATATTTTGAATGTTTGAATCTTTAATTTTGTGATAAGAGTATTTGTATTGTGCGATACAGTAATAAATTTTAAAAGGCATATGAATGTATGCATGTCTTTGTTCAAAGGGACGCGAAGTATCAAATTCACTTTCGAAATCAACGTTCGAAATCCACAAAGACTTTCTTCATATTAATGTGAAAAAATGAAAAAAAAGAAAACTTATTTGTAACCATTGATAAAAAATATTCATTAGATCTTATATTTAATGTAATAACAAAGAAGTTAATTAAGTGGGTAGTACAAGATATTCTTCATATTAATATGAAAAGTAATAAAACTGATATTTCATCGTAGTTTTGGCTGTAAAAGAAGAGATCTATGAAATATTCTTTCCTACAATATAAATGTAGTCTAAGATTGTCTTTAACTGTTATTATAATATATTTTTTAATATCTCTATCATTTCTGAAATTATTGATGAACAGCCAAAGGTATGATTACAGAAGGTACAGAATGTTGGTGTTTTCCATTTTTGTCAAAATTCTTTCAAACCTAGGTTTTATCCTGAAAATTCTAATAGCAGAATTTTTTAATCTTGAACCATTTTACACATAAAATATATTTGCAAGGTTTATATCATCCTAGATGTAATTTTGAGTTCTATGAAAACATGTGTGAGCTGAAACGTATAAGTAATTTTATTCATATGAAAAGTAATAAAACTGAGATTTGAACGTAGTTTTGGCTGTTAAAGAAGAGTTCTATGAAATATTCTTTCCTACAATATAAATATAGTCTAAGATTGTCTTTAACTGTTATTATAATATATTTTTTAATATCTCTATCATTTCTGAAATGATTGATGGACAGCCAAAAGTATGATTACAGAAGGTACAGAATCTTGGTGTTTTCCTTTTTTATCAAAATTCTTTCAAGCCTAGGTTTTATCATAAAAATTCTAAAATCAGATTTTTTTAATCTTGAACTGTTTTACACATAAAATATATTTGCATGATTTATATCATCCTAGATGTAATTTTGAGTTCTATGAAAACGTGTTGGAGCTGGAATGTATAAGTAATTTTATTCATATGAAAAGTAATAAAACTGAGATTTGAACGTAGTTTTGGCTGTTAGAGAAGAGTTTTATGAAATATTCTTTTCTGCAATATAAATGTAGTCTAAGATTGTCTTTAACTGTTATTATAATATATTTTTTAATATCTCTATCATTTGTGAAATGATTGATGGGCAGCCAATTATGGACAGGTATGATTGCAGAAGGTACAGAATCTTGGTGTTTTCCATTTTTTTTTTCAAAATTCTTTCAAACCTAGGTTTCATCCTAAAAATCCTAATATCAGAATTTTTTAATCATGAACCGTTTTACACATAAAATACATTTGCAAGATTTATATCATCCTACATGTAATTTTGAGTTCCATGAAAACATGTTGGAGCTGAAACATATAATATAATTCAGTAATTATATCATGCTATATTTTTCTATTGACTTACCTCCTCTTTCAATATTCTTTTAAGTTTTGGTCATTTTATTAACATCTCCAACTCAAAATAAATTATTAATATGTTACATTGGAGTACCATGTCTAAACCAGACTTTTCAAAACATATCGCCTTTATCAGAATATTATTTTTTGCGTAAATGTGTTGAACCATGGTTTTAGACAGAAAGAACAATATTTATTGGGCTAATGGCTATTGGCAATAACCATGACTAAACTAGACTTTTCAAACCATTTCGCCTCTATCAGAACATTATTTTTTGCGTAAATGTGTTGAACCATGGTTTTAGAGAGAAAGAACATTTTTTATTAGGCTATTGGCTATTGGCCTAATTAGTCCTATTGGCTATTAGGCTTTAAATATTTACAACAAAAAAAGTAGAAGAAAAGTATTTATCGAATTTTCTTCAACAAAATGAGCGCTCAAACTTTTGATACATTTAAATATCTGATACATTATTTTTATAGTATAACATTATAATATATATTCATCTGCCGACGTTAACAGTTGAATCTTATACATCTTCGACACACGCAATCAGCGGAGGAACAGAGCAGGTACATGTGGCATTTAAGAATTGGCTCTTTATCGCTAGCTTATCTTTCACATTATACTTCTTATCTCCAAAAATACATTGTGGTCCTAGAACAATATTATAAATTAATAATGATTTAATTGTATGAGGAAGTGGTTAATTCTTGGTGAAACATTTTGATTAGGTTAATAAAGAAAACACTTGGTAAAGTTTCACAAGTTCACAAGTGAGTTTATCTCTCTTGAGAATGGCAGCAGTGCCGAAACAATTGTAGAGCAATTCTATAAAACTTGTGAAACTTTACCAAGTGTTTTCTTTATTAACCTAATGATTTAATTTCTTACCTATAATTTTATAATTTAAAATATATACCTGAGTTTGTTTAAAATTTATAAATCCATTACACATATTAATTAAATTAGATGTATGTGTGGTTACCACTTGGCGAAACATGTTAAATCAAAACGAAAACAGCACACTTGGTTAAAGTTTCACGAATTTATGGATTATATTACCTTCAATTTTTCCTATAATTTTCCTAACTATACTTAAAAGGTTAAGTCTTTTTTGTTCAGTTTTTTTCTAATTGTAATTTTTGATGGTGTTCAATATATTTTGTATATTGTTTTTTAAATGGCAATCATTTGCCATAATTTTGCACATTTTTTTTTTTCATATGCCATATTTTCGGCCTAAATTAAACAACATACCAGTGGGTTCCTCGCAGTCTCTTTGTTCGGTAATATCCGTAACGTCTTCGGCTACAAACATTAAAAAATGTAACAATAATCATTTATATGGCATAATTTCTTACGGCACATAAATTTTGATGGGCAGCACTTGACGCCCATGCCATTATCGTAGTAAACTGGAGCGCATTTCTTTTGAATTTCTTTCGCCGCAAATAATTCTGTGTCACAAGGTTGTCTTCTGCAGTGCGGTTCTTCGTAAACACCACTGAATCCTTTTTGACATACGCATTCCCAGCACTTCCCCTGGGGGTAGAAGAACTCCCCCTCGTTGTATAACATACCATCGACATTGCAATTAACTGGAGCTTCATCTGATGCTGCAATGAGAAATTTACTATGACAATGACAAGAAAAGCAGGAAGGTCAAGTGCTTCGTCTGATGCTACAACGAAAAATTTGTAATGCAATGAAAATTATGTTTAATAGACCAAAAGCGTGAGTGAAGATGATGAAGTCATACAAACAGTCGCCTCCGAAAAGGATCTGCTTTCACTGTTACATTAGATTTCTAAATTCTAAACTAATTACTTCTACAGGACTTTTTTTTTTCTGAAGATATGTTTTCATTGCCATATTAGATTTCAAAATTCTAAACTAATTGCCACGGGACATTTTTTTTCTTTTTTTCTAAAAATCTGCTTTCATTGCCATATTAGACTTCAAAATTCTAAACTAATTACCACGGGACAATTTTCTTCTTATTTTCTAAAAATCTGCTTTCATTGCCTTATTAGATTTCTAAATTCTAAACTAATTTGCTCCATGGCAAAAAGACAAAATTTTAATAGTGTGCTTTTTTTAAATTTTAAAGTAAGCCTTTATATAAAATGGTCGAAATTTTGAACTACACCAAATACCTACCACAAACCAAGGTTTTAGGACAACATTCTGTTAACGAATTTCTGATCCAACATCCTTCTTTAATATCCATCTCAGGACAATCAGATGCAGCGCATTCCATAAAGCCAGCCTCACTAAAGATGAAAACTTTCGTAAATCGTTTGTAATTGCTGTCAGTTACCATACATATCGCGCTTTTGCAGCAGAATGTCTTTATATCTTCATTAAATTACTTACTTTGATTCTGCAGAACATTCACAGAATGAGCAGCGTTGTGTTGCTTTAATTGATTCTTTATTCGAGAAACGCTGTCCTCTGACCATACAAAAACCAGGACCCAGTTGAAATTTGGGACACTTATAGGCTATAGGGCAGGACGATTTTCCATTAGCGTAGTTGCCCTTACATCCCAGGTACTCGTAAAAGCGTACTCCCAATGAGTCACAATTTTCTCCTAGAAATGGTTTACACAATGTTGCGTGAAAATACCTGCATTGTATTGCCTATAAATTTTTTAACTCTAACATTCAACTTATTATTTATTGAATAGGTTTTAATATAAGAATTGTATTGAAATAGAAGAATTTAATTTGAGAATGGGTTATAACTCTTACCGTTTGCGTAGATCGCAAATAATGCGCAACTAATTAAACATACGTAAAACATTGTAAAACCGCAAATATATTTCTGGCGAGTCACTCTAATTAAACCACACAATATTTACGTTTAATATGTAGAAAACATTTAATATGTCTACAGTATTCAGAAATTTAAAATTGCTGGATATAGAAGTATTTCTTATCGCACTACTTATAACTGTAAATAAATTTCATACGCTTGCACATTTATGTGGTTTTCGCAATCGCAGCAATTATTTTCATATTTACAACTTAATGATTAGGTACGTAGAATTTTGCTTTGCTTACACATGCGTCATATTTTTCACAGAATATTCTTAAGATCTCGATAATTTGATTTAATATGTGAAAATACAGTGTATCCAGAGAAGAATCTGACAAACTTGATAGGTGTATTCTTGAGCTTATTTTAAGCAAAAAATGTTGTGCCAATATAAATCCGATTCGAAAAACTTGCCGAGTTATGGCTTGTTAAAAAAATGCACAAAATTACAATTATAATAAAATTGTACAAAATTGTAATGAGTATCTTCGAACAGGTATTTTTTTCTTATTTATTCCGCATTTTCTAACGTATTTAGAAAAATTATGATATCAGTACTTTTTTATTTATGACGTCATGGACATTTTTAAATAGATTTCGATTTTTTTAACTCAAAGATTGTGACTGTTACGTTACAGTCACACATTTCTGTTTTTGTAAAGAGAATTAAGAACTCCACAAAAATTGTAAAATGAAAAAATCACGTTCCCTTTAAAAAAATTGTCAATGACGTTATAAGTCAAAATTGACTGTTATATTTTTTCAAGGTGCGTTAGAAAATGTGGAATAAATAACAAAAATCAACCTGTTTAAGAATTTTTCATTTTTCGAACTTGGCAGGAGCGTTTGATCCCATATTTAAAAAAGACCCTGTATACAGGGTGAGTCAATAGGACGGGCAGGCTCGATTTCAAAAACTAAACGGATTTATAAAGCCCAAAGGAGGGCAAATTCAAATATGTAAATTTATACAGGGGATGCCATTAAAAAAACTAGGGTCAAGGCTGCCCTGCAAAAATGGAACACCCTGTTGATGGCAAAATAATTTTACAAACTGCACTTTGGCATCCCGTTTGCAGTGTATTTTAGTTCATTTCGATATCATTAACGGTGTGGGTGTAATCGAGCCTGCCCGTCCTATTGACTCACCCTGTATGTACCCCTAAAAAAATAAGATGAGTAATATACATTCACGACCTTTTTGCAACCGAGTTGGCTGGGTTTTCTTTTTCTCATGTTGGACAAACTGATTCAGTGATTCAAGTTAATTATTTTTTTGTGTCGGATGTCTATTAGACATTTGCTTCCTACCACATTGTCAAATTTATATTTTTCAATTTTGCCGTTCTATTTTCATATCTAATAATTTAAACTTTACATCTTGCTACAATGTTATTTAAAAAATATTACCTAAAATTGAAAACAACTAATGATAATCTTTATTTCGCCTTATATGTAGAGACAGATAGATTGAAAACAACTTAACCTTAACAAGGTTAAGGAAACAAGGAAATTTGACAAGTTCCATTGGGGAATTCAGTTATTTCCGAAACACTACCAACAAAATTACTAGATATTCATAGACTCCCCTGACGCAAAAACATCGTGAATGGAGAGTATGTATAATATTGTAGTACTCTTCAGAAGAAGCAAAGAAACCTATATGCATGTAGTATAATTGTGCCTTGATTGATTGAGTCTTCTTGTATTTCAATCGAACGAACCAAAATAATGTATTCTCATATTACTTTATATTCCAATTACGCCATAAGTAGAGGAGCAGTAGGGATTATTAAATTTGAAAACAACTTAACCTAAACAAATTTGACAAGTTTCATTAGGGAATTCAGTTATTTCCGAAATACTACCAACAAAATTACTAGATATTCATAGACTCCCCTGACGCAAAAACATCGTGAATGGAGAGTATGCATAAATATTGTAGTACTCTTCAGAAGAAGCAAAAAAACCTACATGCATCTAGTATAATTGTGCCTTGATTGATTGAGTCTTCTTGTATTTCAATCGAACGAACCAAAATAATGTATTCTCATATTACTTTATATTCTAATTACGCCATAAGTAGAGGAGCAGTAGGGATTATTAAAATTGAAAACAACGTAACCTAAACAAATTTGACAAGTTCCATTGGGGAATTCAGTTATTTCCGAAATACTACCAACAAAATTACTAGATAGTCATAGATTCCCCTGACGCAAAAACATCGTGAATGGAGGGTATGTATAAATATTGTAGTACTCTTCAGAAGAAGCAAAAAAACCTATATGCATCTAGTATAATTGTGCCTTGATTTGTAAAGAGTCTTCTTGTATTTCAATCAAAAGAACCAAAATGATGTATTCTCGTATTACTTTATATTCCAATAACGCCGTAAGTAGAGGAGCAGTAGGGATTTTGTTTTTATTATTCTTCAAATTCTGTTGAGCTAAACTTCACAACACAAATTCTCACCATATTTTGTCTTACATAAGAATACTTGGAAAACATTGCATCATGTGATTGCTTAACAAGTTACCCAATAACCTAGCAATGGCAATTAATTAGAAACTATCAAGGGAATACATGTTTTGATAGCTGATATAAATTTATTTTGCAAATTTACACTTAAGAAACAATATAATTTGAACAAAGAATTAGGTAGATGCTAGGTATATATTCATTACTCTGTAAGTGGTACTTGTATGTAACGATACAATTCGTCATTCGGTATTTACAGTTTCTTCTCTTAGTACATACAGATATGAACCCATTACCATTAAAGCGGTGCTTGAATGCAAGTAGGTAATGGTGGCATTTGGCATTTGCAGTTAGTACTTCCTGTCTTTGAAATCAAAGTAAATTCGTCATTTAGCCGAAACGTACTTCTTCCCAAAACACATTTTTTTGCTGAAATCATAAAGCGTTGTAAAATCATTTGTGCCGATTTACCTCGTACTTACATTGATAAGATTTGATGGGTGCAGTCTTAATGAACTTAATTTGTCGCACATCTTCAGCTGAAATCGAAACCAATTAGAAAATAATGTCAGGCAGAAGCTGTCAGATTCATACGGCAAATGAAATTGTTTGGGCAACAAAGATTGCCACCATCGTTAGTTACGTACACCGGGGCACATTTTTTCTGTATTTGTGGAAGGAAGGTTGGCCACCATAAATTACAGGGCGTCCTTCTGCAATAAGGCGCTTCATATACCCCTGTTTTGTAGCCTTTTTGGCAAACGCATTCCCAGCAACTTCCGTTAGGGATAAAGTAATCTCCTTCTTCATAGATTTTACCGTTTGCTTCACAGCGAGCAGTTTTTTCGTCAGCTGAAATTGAATGATCAATTTGATTTATTATTATCGATGTAAAAATAATCATAAATTTACAAAAATTGAAAATAGATACAAAGCGTTTTCCATTTTAGTTTTTTTTTGTATATGAACATGTGTCCTGTTTAAAAAAATGTTTTCCATATAGTTGAACTATGGTGTAGTAGCAGTACGGATTATTATCATCACACAAAATATGCAGAAGTTATTGCTGTTATTTGCTGTAATTTCGTCTTTTTGTTAAATATCGTTTTATTAGGTTAATTAGATAATTTAGCATTATTAAAGTAACAACTTATGTTTACTCTCGTCCTGCCATATACGAGGGCTGTTTGACGGAAGAGTGACTTTTCAAAGGTTGGTAACACTTTCGTTATAATGATTATGTTGCTAGCTCCTGAGGTCTTTCGGAGGTCTACTGTCAAAATTTGGCACCAATCTGACAGATAGATTATGTTTTATACTTATTTGAAGGAAACTGTTTTCGTTGTTTTGTAAATATGTAAAAAAAAAAAATTCGAGTGTTGATTAAACATTGTTTTCTACGTGAAAAAACAATTAAAGAAACCGAGGACAAGTTACGTAAATATTATCCAGAATCTGCTCCGTCCCATGGAATGATTTGTAAGTGGTTTCTGCTTTTAAAAGTGGCCATATGAGCACGGTTGATGCAGATCGTCCGAAACCATCATTTACTGTGACTACTCCAGAAATGGTTAATAAACTCTATGGCCTTGTAATTGGCAATCGTCGAATAAAAGTTTGTGAGATAGCTAATGAAGTAAACATCTCAACCGAACGGGTATACAATATTTTGCATGAACATTTCAATAAGAAAAAGCTATCCGCGAGATGGTTGCCGCGTTTGCTTAATGGTGATCAAATGCGCGCTCGCATTAAGAATTCAGAAGAATGTTTGGCCGTTTTCAACGTAACTCAAAGGATTTTTTTCGTCGATATGTCGCAGTAGATGAAACTTGGATACATCATTATACTCCAGAAACAAGAATACAGTCTAAATACTGGATTTCTCCATGCGAATATGCTCCCAAAAAGGCAAACACACTTTTTTCGACCAATAAGGTCATGGCCACAGTTTTTTGGGATTCTAAAGGTGTAATCTTTATTAATTGTTTACAAAAAGGAAAAACCATAACTGGCCAGTATTATGCTGATTATGCAGACATGTATTGATGCCGAACTTGAAAAACAACGACCGCATTTGATGAAGAAAAAAAGTGTTGTTCCATCACGATAATGCGCCCTCTCATTCGTCTGCAATTGCTACAACTAAATTGACTGAATTGCGTTACGAATTACTGCTTTATCCGCCATATTCGCCAGAGCTGGCTCCCAGTAATTTCTTCTTATTTCCAAATTTAAAAAAATGGCTGTGTGGAAAAAGATTTCAGGCAAATGAAGAGGAGATAACCGACACAAATGCATATTTTGAAGACTTTCCGAAAGATTACTTTTTGGAAGGTTTAAAAAAATTGTAAACTCGCCGGGCTAAGTGTGTACACTTGAAAGAGTGTTATGTTGACAAATAAAATATATTTTGAACAGAAAAATAACGTTTTCATTAAAAAGTCACTCTTCCGTCAAACAGCCCTAGTAGTTTCAAAAAAAAAAACATTTTGAATGTAAAAAATATATAATAATAAAATACGTAATTATACGTACATAATTGTCAACTAATGTATTACTAATACATCCCAGAAAATCTGCATTTCTTGCAAGTAAATTATGGACCCAAAATTTTACGATCTAGATTTGCCGCATGTACTTTATACCTGCTTTATGGATGGTAATGAAAGTGTTAAGGAATTAAAGGAAAGAGGACCGATAAATGGGGGCGTGGGGTTTTCAGGAGCATATTGGTTTAAATTGTTATTTATTCATTCAGTTGCTACTTGAACTTGGTTTTGTACATATGTAAATTTATTGAAAATATCAGCAATTTTTTTTTATTCTGGCCATTTTACAGCATAGTACTCGACAATTTTGATAATAATACGTGTTTGATATGATATGCAGGAAACAAAATCAGTGTTTCATATTTATATCAACTATAATATTTGCTCAACACTTCATTGTAGGCGTACGCATTTTGGAGCCAATAAGCTAAAAAAACACCCCCAATATTAAATATTATGTTTGTAGACGTTGTAAGGCGAGCAGTACTTTTTAAGGGATGATTATGAAAATTGCAGAATTACTATAATATTTGCTGTATATTGCATGATATGTGTAAGCAACTAGGAGCCGGTATGCTGAAAAGTAACCCCAATATCAAATATTACGTTTGTGGACCTTGCAAGCAAAGCAGTACTTTTTAAGGGATGAGTACGAAAATTGTAAAATAACTATAATATTACCTCCAGATTGCGTTACTGATTTACGCAATTTGGATTCACTAAGTTAAAAAACACCCCCAATATACAATATTATGTTTGTAGACTCTAGCATTTGGAGCAATACTTTTTAAGGGATGATTATGAAAATTATAAAATTACTACAATATTTGCTTCATATTGCATTATATGTGTACGCAATATGGAGCCAATTAGTTAAAAAACAAACCCAATATTAAATATTATGCTTTTGGGCGACACCAGCAAGGGGTGCAGCACTTGTTAAGGAATGGTTACAAAAATTATAAAATAACTGCAATATTTGCTTTATGCTACATTATAGGTGTACGCAATTTGGAGGCAATAAATTAAAAAAACAACCCCTGTATTAAGAATTATGTGCTGGCGTGTTTAAGGGACGATTACGAAAATTTTGAACCAACTATAATATTTGCTCCCCACTGCATTGTACGTGTACGCAGTTTGGAGCCGGTACGTTTAAAAACAACCCCAATATTAAATAAAACGCGTTAATTGTAGTCTATGACAATCTGGGGGTGGCTACTGAAAATCGGACCCCATATTATTACTCACCGTAAAATTCTCAGCCTAAATATTAATTATGGTTCCATTCTGGTGATTAATAATCTCGCAGAGTTTTAATTATAAAAATTTTGATTTTTTAATTTCCAATGTAAAAATGATCTGCATAATTATTGATTTTTCATTGTTGCAATTCTATGCAGGTGTCGACTTGTGTGTGAGCGCGCACAGCTTCACCTTACCCCGCAAACTCCTCAAGCGCCTAATAGTCGGAGAGACCAGCAGCGGGATGATACGTACTCGGTGGTGCTCCCGGAATTTTGGGTCTTCTTCCAGGAAGTTCTTCCCGGATCTAGACGCGAATCCGGGATCGCGTGCCTGGGCCGGACTGCCGCGTCTTGGGTGAGAATCGCGGTGATCGTGGCCGTATTTTGAAGGAAAATTGCAATTCTTCGCTTCTATCGAATGGCGAAATAACTTCGCGGCCACTTTGGAATTTTTGGGTATTAATTAGTAATAATTAATAAATATGTTGGTCCCGGCGTTGAGCTATCGAAATTGTATCCAGTTCAGGATTTTTCGAGATTGCTAGTGAATTAAGTTCACGAGACGTCGGAGAAGCCAAGGGAGAATACTTTTGGATTTTCGTGAGATTGGCCGAGTTTAGGGCGGCGATTTTGAAGCTCCAGGTTAGTGGTTAATATGCAAAGTCATTGAATCAAGGCGCGTGCCTCATTTTATAAAGTCAGTATAGCATAGCATATTTCAATCATAGCTGCTCGCATGCCTTCATACCAAAAACATATATTTTTTACATCGACTTCTTCCATTCAAATTAATTTATTTTTCTGTCGACTTGATGCACAAAATCGTTTATTAATGTAAACGCCATGAACTCATTAATGATGGATTTTACATTAATGAATGATTTTGGCATATGCACTGAACGATTAAAAACAAGCGGTGTGTGTATGTGTATGTACGCGTGTTTTTATGTTCGTGTGTGTGTGTGTGTGTGTGTGTGTGCGTTTGTATGTATGTTTGCATATGTGCATGTTTGTATGCATGTTTGTGTGTTTTTGTGAGTGTGTATTGTTTGCATGTGTGTATGTTTGTATGCATGTTTGTGTTAGTGTATATGTTTGTATACATGTTTGTATATTTGTATTTTTGTATGTTTCTTGATTTGTTTGCTTGTATGTTTGTATATTTGTATGATTGTATGTTTGTATGTTTATTTGTATGTTAGTTTGTATGTATATTGATTTGTATGTTTGTATGGTTTTATGTTTGGATGTGTGTTTGTATTTTGTATGTTATAATTGTTTATTTGTATGTATGTTTGTGTGTACACGTTTGTATGGTTTTATATTTATATGTATGTTGGTCTGTATCTTTGTATGTTTATATACAGAATGCCCCCGGATTGAGTTTGTAAGAGAGATTTTCTTTAAACTTTTACGTTTAAGTAATAATGTTATAGGAATTAAAATACCTGCTTTGTCTGAAACTACCATTTCAGTTATTAAAGCTTTGATTTATTTATACAGGGTGTTAGCTAAATTTAAAAAAAAATAATGTTGACACCTAAACAAAATAACATCATTTAAGCAATCCCCCACCTTTTTCTTTACACAGTTCAAGCCTGGTATTGAACTGCTGAAAATTGTTTCGGATTGCTTCATTAGTTATTGATGCAAATGCCTCTCGTAGATGATCTTTTAAATTTTCAGTATGATTTTCTGCATTTGGGAGATTGATGATTTTATTTTTCTTTAATGTTGTTAAATGTAATTTTAAATTAGTTTGGCAAATAGTAAATAAGTAATAATAATAATAAGTGCCAAATAAGGTTTAATTTTTTTTATTTTGCCAACACACTGTTTATTTAAATTAAAGTTTTAATAACTAAACTGGTAGTTTCAAACCAAGCAGGAAGTTGAATTCCTGTAATATTTTTACTTAAAACTAATAATTAAAATAAATCCCTCATTTAAACTCAATCCGGGGACATACTTTACATAAACATACAAATATACAGACAAACATACATACAAAAATATAACCATACAAACATTCAAACAAACACACTAATGAACAACCTATAACATTTTTACTTTTATTTTTATGTTTGTATGTGTGTTTGTATGTTTGTGGTATGTATGTTTGTATGTTTATTTGTATGTTTGTTTGTATGTATGTTTCTGTGTACATGCTTATATGGTTTTATGTTTGTGTGTATGTTTGTCTGCATATTTGTATGTTTATATACAATATGTCCCCGAATTGAGTTTGCAAGAGAGATTTCTTTTCAAATTTTTACTTAAGTTATAATGTTATAGGAATTAAAATTCCTGTTTGGTCTAAAACTACCATTTTAGTTATTAATACTGTGTTCTATTTATACAAGGTGTTGGCTAATTTTTTTAAAATAAGTCTAATTTTGAAACTTAGGAAAAATAACGAATTTAAACAATCGCCCACCATTTTCTTCACACAGTTCAAGCCTGGTTTGGAACTCCTGAAAACTGTTATTGATATTTTTTTAATAGTTATCGATGCAACTGCCTCTGCTAGGCGATTTTTTAAATTTTCAGTATTATTTTCTGCATTTGGGGCATTGTTTCAAATTTATTTTTCTGTAATGTTGTTAAATGTAATTTTGAATTCTTTTGGCAAATAGTATATAAATAAGTGTCAAAATAAGACTAAAATTTTTGATTTTGTCAACACACTGTATACGAACACTAACGAATTTAAACAAGCGCCCACCATTTTCTTCACACAGTTCAAGCCTGGTTTGGAACTCCTGAAAACTGTTATTTATATTTCTTTAATAGTTATCGTTGCAACTGCCTCTGGTAGGCGATTTTTTAAATTTTCAGTATAATTTTCTGCATTTGGGGCATTGTTTGAAATCTAGTTTTCTGTAATCTTGTTAAATGTAATTTTGAATTCTTTTGGCAAATAGTATATAAATAAGTGTCAAAATAAGACTTAAAATTTTTGATTTTGTCAACACACTGTATACAGTATGTCCTCGGATTGAGTTTACAAAAGGGAATTTATTTTTATTTTTACTTTTAAGTAAAAATGTTATAGGAATTATAATTCCTGCTTGGTCTGAAACTACCAATTCAGTTATTGAAACTTTAATTAATTTATACAGGATGTTGCCAAATTCAAAATTTTTAAATCTTATTTTGATACTTATTTATTTACTGTTTGCAAAAATAAATAAAAATTACATCTAACACTATAGAAAAATATAATCATTCAAGCAATCCCCCAAATAGCAGAAAATAATACAGAAAATTTCAAAAATCGCCTACGAGAGGCATTTGAATCAATAACTATTGAAAAAATCTAAAACAGTCTTCACCAGGCTTGAACTGTGTGAAGAAAATGGTGGGGGATTGTTTAAATGATGTTATTTTGTTTAAGTGTAAAAATTAGATTTATTTTTATTATTTAGCTAACACTCTGTATAAATAAATAAAATAAAGTTTTAATAACTGTAATACAAAGTCAGTACTGTCAGACAAAGCAGGAATTTTAATTCATATAATATTTTTACTTAAAAGTAAAAATGTAAAAAAAAACCCTCTTGTAAACTCAATCCGGGGACATACTGTATATTAATTTTTGTTTTGCAATCTATAAAAAAATAATTAAAACTGTTATGGGTTTTATAAAACTTTGATGGCTTTTATAACAAACCAAGGACTTTGTGACTACTTTGTTGATTTTCTAGTAATTTTATGTACTTGGTGATGGTTTTATTGAATTTTCTGAAAATTTGGTAGATGCTTGTTATTTTATATTTATATGGATATATTTTGTAGCAAAGTTCACAAATTTTATGCTAATTTTATCTACGTACAATATTGTTTAAACTGTCAGTAATCTACATACAATCTTGTATTAAATTTTACAAAAAATTAAAACTTGCTTAAAATGTATATAAAAAAAACTGCAAAATACTATTGTATTTCCATAAAATATATCAAATTCATAAGCTTTGAATTTTGCCATTGAATCTTCTGTAGATTTTCAAAAGAATGCTTAATACGTAAAAAATATCATAAAATGTTTGTAAAATATCTGAAATCTTTATTAAATTCGGAATTTTCATTTGATGATTATATTTCATATTTGAAACTTCAGAAAAATATGAAAATTATTTATTAAATTTCTATAACTTGCAGATAAATGTAATATACATCCAGTGTGCCTACGAATTATTTTTTAATAGAATATTGTATTAAAAATTCTAAAAATTTATAGGAAATTGGTTCAAGTTCCATAAAAACCATCAAATTTCTGCAAAATTTCGAATCGTCATTTAATTTTATCTAAATTTTCAGAATCCTTAATGCAATGTTTTATTAAACATTAGAAAATGTCTATTAATTGCAGGAATTTTATGGGAAGTACATAAAATTGCGATAAAACACCATAAAGTTTCCACAAATTATATTATTTTCTGTAAAATTTGAAATCTTCTTTGCATCTTCTCTAAATTTTCAGTAATCTTCGTATAATATTGTATTACGTTTCAGGAATCTACATACAATCTTAATTAAATTTTATAAAAAATTGCTTAATATGTATAAAAAAAAATCCATAAAATACTATTACATATTATTCTAATACTATTCTATTAAGTATATCAAATTTTAGAAGCTTTGAATTTTGCAATTGAATCTTCTATCGATTTTCAAAAAAATGCTCAAAATGTAAAACAATATCATAAAATGTTTGTAAAATATATGAAGTCTAAACATATCAGATAAATATACTACACATCAAGTGTGCCCACATATTATTGTATAATATAAGATTGTATTAAGAATTCTAAAAATTCATATTAAATTGGTTCAAGTACCATAAAACACCATCAAATTTTCACCATCAAATTTCTGCAAAATTTCGAATCGTCATTCAATTTTCTATGGTACATGTTCAGAATCTTTAATACAATATTCTATTAAACTTTAGAAAATGTCTATCAATTACAGGAAGTTTACGGGGTGTACACAAAATTGTCATAAATCACCATAAAGTTTCCACAAATTATATTAGTTTTCTGTAAAATTTGAAATCTTCGTTGAATCTTCTATAAATTTTTAGTAATCTTCGTACAATATTGTATAAAGTTTCAGAAATCTACATACAATCTTAAATTATTGAAATAAACGGGACAGGCCCAATAGTGCATATATAAAAGAAGAAATACGTAACAATATTATAAATACATATCTGTGCATTTCAAATAGAATAAATTATTAAACTTAAGCTAATAATAACTATATATTATATAATAATAGTTATATAATGTTCAGCTTTAATTTGTGTGAATTATGATATGCAATTATTGTGCATGAATTATGAATTCATCTCAAAACTGTCTAATTTGTATTATACAAATAATTCATTTACTACGAGCAATTATTTAGGTCACGTTTTTTGTCCTATTGAATATCGGTGCACCAAATTCCTTATCTGCGCACGAACAATAGGCATTTTTTGCGATGTTACTGTCCGGGCTGCATTTTTGAATAAATTAAATCTAAGAGTGATGAGTGATCTATAAGAGAATTGCGCAGACCTTGCTGGCACACTACGCGCCGATCAGTTGGTGAAAATACATGAACACGTCCGTATCGTTTTACTAACAAACAGCGATAATGGGGTAAATTGCGGGGGTGTAGTGTCTACAAGGAACACCCTGGGTGCAAGATGGACATGTGGACAAACGTTGGAGGCCTACGACTTGGCCCCGACGAAGAATTGTTGTACGTATATCTTCAATGTGCCAGCTATGAACGCGCCTAGACAGGCTTGGACATGAGAAGTTCGCACACGAAGAAGGCGGCCGCATCTACGTGAGATTGAACACATTTCCAGGGTAATAGAATGAATTCTTCACGGAATTAAACGTGAGTTTCTTACTTCTTACGATTCCATATCCTCGGTGGACATTGGCGACAATAATTGCCCATCAAACTCTGTCCACCACTGATTTAAATAGTGCATACTTTTCTGCTCAACTATACCATCTTGTATACGTATACCACTCGTACCATACAATGCTATAATTTATTATTTCTTAATACACTAACTATAACATCTTGTATACGTATACCACTCGTATCATACAATGCTACAATGTATTACTTCCTAATACACATAAATATATAGATTTTATTTTAGGTGTATGTGTTTAGAGCGCTGTTGAATGAATCAGACTTGCACACTTCCAACAGCAGTGATGGAAAACCAGCAGATACCTGCATACAATTTAAGCCCATTCCCGTACGAAAGAGTGGAATGAATCTGCAAAGAGAAGCTCGAAACGTAAGTTTTTGCACAGACTTACCATACAGGGTGTCACACGCTAAAGGACCATTAACAGTTTATGGCGTTCCCAATTAATAAGAAATTGAAAAAATTCATCCAAACATGGCTGATTCCGTTCTCCTCAGGTGAAATACTCTCAACCTTCTATCACTTCCGCTTCTACCGGAACGAGCCATCAACTTTTGTTTTTTAAATGGAACACCCTTGATATTATTATGTTTTTGGCTTCCTCATTTAATTTGAAACATATTTTGTTGGGATGTGTGTACACCTATTACCTTTTTTACTTTCTGAGATAAAAATTAAATTCCAAGGTTTTGACCACAAAAAGACGTTATAAAACACGGCTTTAATTTCTCTTACAAATAAGATAAAAACGAAATATTTAGCTTGAATTGTACCTGAAACGTACTTCTATGACTGATATATTTTCCAGCTGAAAATGTTGGCAATTGGTCAGTCAAAAATGTCATTAGTTGAGTGCCCACTTAAAGTAAGCGTAATTCATTTCTTTTAATGGAACGACATACTTTTTATCTCAGTGAGCAATTGGCATGACAATGTGCTACAGAAAAGTATTATACAACCATATTCCCAAATTAAGTAGTTTTAGAAATATTTCGAAAATTCGAAGTTCTGCATCATGTAATTTCCCCTCTGCGGTTCACACATGCATCATAGTTTGCAAAGCGTGTACTGTTAAAATTGGTTCCTTTAGTGCGACCAAATATAGAAATTGAATAATATGGGGACGATTTTTCAAAATAAATCAAATCATTGCACAGATCTACGTACTACACATCACCCCAATCTTATCAATGCCCCCATTAATTAACACTATATTATCATTTTAATCAAATGACTATTCATTTACGCGATGATTATGCAATTACTGACTTTGTGGATGCAATATTTTAAGCCAATTCACTAGAAATCAACGTTTTAATTTTACGTGCAATGCATTTAAGTTTACTCCGCAAATTTTCAGGGCACCTAGAACTCCCCAAGGCAAATCATGCGAGTTGATCTTGTATTTGTGTTTCGACCACTTCTGGGCCAACCTCGGTTAGGTTGAAGTGTGGTGTACATGAAAGGTGTATATGAATAACCTATAGGCTTTTGGTGCAATATTGCAGATCGTGATTGAGGGTTACTTGTTCAGAGTTCTTGTTGAGCCAACTCATAGTTCTCTATAGCACCTGAGTATATATTGAGTGAGTGCCTGCGTGTGCGTGCATTGTATTTACTAATCTGTAATTACACTTCCTGTGAGTTTAAAATTCGCGATTATACTTTGGGATGACCTTCCCGAGTCAAACGTATACTTTTTAGTGTTTTCTTTGTCTTGTCTTCAATAAATAATTAGTGAAAGTATCTTGAGCAGTTCAGATTACCTTCTGACGATAAATGTCCTTCTAAAGCCAGTGCGTAGTAGTGTCGAAAGTTCGGGTATGGTTGAGCCTGAGGAATGTTGCGTTTGTTTCGTGCTTTCCTCACCCGCGCCACACCGTCAAACTCCGAACTCCGATTTGTTTTCCGAGTTCGGAGTTGCAGGGTACTGGATCTTCGCCAATACAACTTTAAAAGTCAATTTCAAGGTAGGTCTTTTTTTGAGAAGAGCTCCATGATGTATCAAAGTGAGTACAATTTTTCTGCACTTCCTCGCTGTTACGCCCATAGTATACAAGTATGCAGTACTTGCTGGTTGCTTGCTGTATACTTCGTATACAGTACTTGTTTGTTGCAAGTACATTAGTAAGTATACAGTACTTGCTTGTTGAAAAGTATATTACGAAGTATACTTATACCGCGATCTATCTTCTTTTGTATGCTGCATGTTTGCTTTAGAGCGCGTTTCATATAGTAGAGTCTCGATTCAGTCCTGTTCATAAGTGCGCCCCAACTTTACACTCACGTTTTATTTTTTTGCTTTGCTACCGAAAACGCATGTTAGTATTAAGCAGGAAGTGCTTAACCCGGTGTCCGGATTGAGTTCTCGTGAAGCAAGTTGAGCCAGATTGAGGTTTCTCTGTAGCACTGCAATAACCGATTGACTACTGGTGCAGCATCGCAGATCGTGATTGAGGGTTCCTTGTTCAGAGTTCTTGTCAAGCCCGATTCATAATTCTCTGTTGCGCCCAAGGTCATTGGGTGCTGGTGTTGCATTGTAGACCACAATCGAGTCTACCTTGTAATCCTGTTGACCTCAATTAAGTTGCCCTCTTCATCTCTGTGGGTTTCGTAGGTTCAAAAAGGTTGAGAATAACTTCGTTATAGCCTCACACATTACGCCGTCTGGGTGAGCAGGGTTTTTCTTACAGATTCGCCATATATATTTGTCTACTGTCGGCGCATATTCTCGCTCTGGGCGACGTACTTATAAATCTTGCGCCCCGTATATGTACGTTTAGGGTTTTCAGGTGCGCACACATCACAATGCGCCAGTACGTCAAAACAGTAACTAGTAAGGTCCCGTTGACCTGCTAGTATATACAGTAATACATACTGTATTACTATGTATATAGTACTTGTTTGTTGCAAGTTCTATTATCATGTATACAGTACTTGTTAGTTGCAAGTACGATTACTATGTATTTGCTTGTCGCAAGTACTATTAGTATGTATACAGTGCTTGTTTGTTGCAAGTACAAATACTACGTATTTGTCTGTTGCAAATACCATTAGTTTGTATATAATGCTTGTTTGTTGCAAGTACGATTACTACGTATTTGCCTGTTGCAAGTACTATTAGTATGTACACAGTGCTTGTTTGTTTCAAGTACAATTACTACGTATTTGCCTGTTGCAAATACCATTAGTATGTATACAGTGCTTGTTTGTTGCAAGTACAATACTACGTATTTGCCTGTTGCAAATACCATTAGTATGTATACAGTGCTTGTTTGTTGCAAGTACGATTACTACGTATTTGCCTGTTGCAAGTACCATTAGTATGTAAACAGTGCTTGTTTGTTGCAAGTACGATTACTACGTATTTGCCTGTTGCAGTACTATTAGTATGTATACAGTGCTTGTTTGTTTCAAGTACGATTACTACGTATTTTCCTGTTGCAAGTACCATTAGTATGTATACAGTGCTTGTTTGTTTCAAGTACGATTACTACATATTTGCCTGTTGCAAGTACTGTTAGTTTGTATACAGTGCTTGTTTGTTGCAAGTACGATTACTACGTATTTGCCTGTTGCAGTACTATTAGTATGTATACAGTGCTTATTTGTTTCAAGTACGATTACTACGTATTTTCCTGTTGCAAGTACTATTAGTATGTATACTGTGCTTGTTTGTTGCAAGTACGTTAACTATGTATTTGACTGTTACAAGTACTATTAGTATGTATACAGTGCTTGTTTGTTGCAAGTACGATTACTACGTATTTGCCTGTTGCAGTACTATTAGTATGTATACAGTGCTTGTTTGTTTCAAGTACGATTACTACGTATTTTCCTGTTGCAAGTACTATTAGTATGTATACTGTGCTTGTTTGTTGCAAGTACGTTAACTATGTATTTGACTGTTACAAGTACTATTAGTATGTGTACAGTGCTTGTTTGTTGCAAGTACGATTACTACGTATTTGCCTGTTGCAGTACTATTAGTATGTATACAGTGCTTGTTTGTTTCAAGTACGATTACTACGTATTTTCCTGTTGCAAGTACTATTAGTATGTATACAGTGCTTGTTTGTTGCAAGTACGTTTACTATTGATTTGCTTGTTGCAAGTATCATGTTGCAAGTATGTATGTGCGCCACACATACTTCCATATTGTCTGCGCATATTCTCGTTCTGTAATACATACTTATTTGATGTGCATATAATTAGAACCGCGTTGTTGCGCCCATGCATTGCACAGGGTTTGCCTTTTCATGTACAATCTTTTAGCTACTTTAAAGTAGATGCATGTAAAGCTGCGCTTTGTTTGGGTTCCTTTAAACAGGTTCTCTGCATTACTGTGTATACAGTACTTGTTTGTTGGAAGTGCAAACATTACCATTTTCTCTTTCAGGTACTATATAAACTGCGCCTATATTGGGTTCCTCTAAACAGGTTCTCTTAAATTTGAATATGTAGTACTTGTTTGTTGCAAGTATTATGTATTGAGTACTTGTTTGTTACATGTACGAAAAATAGCATTTTATTTTTCAAGTACTATAAAAACTCGTAAACTCTCCTAAACTATAATGTATAGTACTTGTTTATTGCAGGTACAAACAATAGAATATTTACTTTCTTAAATTGTAATGTATAGTATTTGTTTTTTGCAAGTACTAAACATTACTCACCTGTAGTACTTGTTTTTTGCAAGTGCAAACCATAGTTACTTACAGCAAGAGTGAGGAAAGCAAAGCTTTCGTTCACACGAATTACGTGTTCATCCTCGAGGCGAAAGTGAGTGGACAGTGCAATCAAGCGAACGAAAGCGGCCTTACTCTTGAGTACTGTATTCGGTTTTGTTAGATACCTCTTTGGAAAGTGGGTAACTTTGCAGCCAACAGTTGCATAATATTTATAAATTAAATAGTCGCAAACATTTGTTACTGTGAAAACAAATGAAACACAAAATTAACAAGTTCCAGAAGAGGAAACCAGTGAGTTAAAGACAGTGAGCGAAATTCGATGAGCGAAAGTCAATCTTTTTAGGTGCTCATCGAATTTCGCTCACTGTCTTTCACTCACTGGTTTCCTATTCTGGAACTTGTTAATATTGTGTTTCATTTGTTTTCACAGTAACAGATCTTTGCGACCATTTGATTTATATTAGGGAGATACCGTTTGTAATTTTAGATAGAAGTGAACGAAAGATAAACCTCTTCCCATTGGTATCTATAGATGCAAACCGCTTTACGAAGAGGTATCGAACAAAACTCTCTTATCTTGTAGATTCACATGAGTAATATAGGGCTGAAGGCGAGATCTCTCAGGTATAAAATAAAAAGATAACGGCATCAGTGAATTGGGTGGCTTTATTTACACTCACAATTCAACATCAGAGGAGTCATTACAAACCAAGAGTTATTTTAGTATTCATCAATTCAACTGTATTGTGAATCAGGCCTTCCGTTCACAGACAGTACCTCTAACTTGTAGCACTTTCAGAATATTCTGGAGTTCATAGTATTCTAAGTGCTGCAATTTAAGGTGATGTTTGGAAATCTGTCAAACGCATATTTTATTGAGTAATATCTAAAGTGTACTTCAGTTTGATGACAGTTATAATTAATTACCATTTACTCGTTAAAATATGAATTATCATTTTTTGTATTATTTAGTACGACGTAGTAATTTCTTTATTCGCCTTCTGTTACATTTGGTGGTTCTTCATTGCTTTTACTTTAGTTGTTGAACTTTACTTCAGTTTACTTTGGTTGTACTTTAGTTGGGAAATGTATATTGTACTAGTCTGTCATGTAAGGGACTGAAACTGTTCTGAAATGGTTTACGAAATCATATGCCCCTTGGAGGAGTTAGCACTTTAAAGGCCAAACCATTCGTGTTTTTTTTTTAATTTTTAAGTTTGGAAACTTTTTAAACAAATTTGAAAACATCGTCGTCATTTTTCACAAATTTGAAAATTCAAAATTGGCTGATTTAGCACTTGAGAGGTCAAACCATTTGTCATTTTTCACAAATTTGGAAATTTTGCAAGTCACTACACGAATATGGAAAGTTTTCTGGAAATGAACACCAATTTTGAAGATACCCAACTAACTTTACACTAATTTGGAAAGTTGCCATATGATTTTATACAAATTGCAAATTTGCGATTTTTCTCTAAAAGTAATAGGGGAGCCAATAACTACACATATTTAATTTTACATGTTAAATTCCTATGTTCGCCCCTTGTCCCAGACACTAGGTATACATTTCAGACGTCTACAACAATCGACCATTTAGCTATACTTACGACAAATAGTTTTCGTTGAACAGCAAACTCCTAACTCTGATCTTTGGCGGCACGGCTGGCGTGTTACGAGGCCACCGATAGTACTTTCGGTTGCCTCGGGTGTTACCGACAGGCACATTGGCATTGCACAAACCAATTCGTTATTTCTAAAATAGATATCCATGCAATTATTCATTTTCAACAATTACAATAGTATTACAATTTAAGAGATAATTGACGACTATAAGTTCAAGAGGGTCTAAATGCCAAATTGATACTTCTTAGTAATCATTGACAAAATACGTTCATTAATTGAGAATCCTGATGGTACATGCAGGTCTTTTCATCTTCTGGGTTTATATAATAATAAAATAGAGGTTTGAAAATTTTTAAGAACTTAAAATTAAAATTAAAAACACATTGGGGTTACCAAATATACCAGTATAAAGTCAAAAGGTCATGTTTTCCTTTTCTGGTACGCAGACCGTTTTGAAGTTATTCAATTTAAGATTAGTTGGTTAACCTACCCAGCAGAGTCACATTCACAAATATAGCAACTATTCATTCCTTCCTTTATTTTATCTCTATTATTGTAGCGCTTGCCTGCTACAATACAATATCCAGGACCTGTTTCGTATTTTTTGCAGTCGTAATAACTAGGACATTTGCCATATGTTGCAAACTGAGGTTTACATCCTAATTGTTCATAGTAATTAACACCCAATACATCACAACGGTTACCTGCAACAATGCATTAATATTATAATAATATATCGTGCGAATACAAAAAGTGACTAAATAAAGAAAGACAATTTCAAGATAAATATATTTGAAAATTCAACACTTTATAATAAATCTAGTTTTCAGAATGTATTGTTTTTGCAAACTTTTTATTAACATTCCAGTGAACCATAATACAACATAGAAACATTCCTCATAAATACAAGAAATTTTATGGTACCTGGTTATTTCAATTCATTTTTGTCAAAATTTGAGTTTTTGACCCGCGATATATAATTACGGTGTTTTAGCAAAGCCTTTATATATTTCAGTAACCTACTTGACACCTACCTTCCACATAGCATAATTTAAGGTATACCATAAGTAATAATGAAATAATAACGCACATAGTGAGAATTATACGGACTAAGCACAAGAAGGCACAAAACTTACTGTCAATCTATGTATTGTATACGTATTATACATACCATGGCAGCCAATTTTTTAAATTGTTATTTGTGTTATTTGTAAATACCTGAAAACATAAAAATTATGTAAAGTACCGTATCGCTTCGCAAATGCACAATATTTACATGTTATCGAGTTTTACGACTTAACCGTTAACAGTTGAAAGATATGAGTTATCACATTTAGAATATGAATGTTATAGTATAGGTACTTGTGTTTAATGAATGCAACTGTCTACCTTAGGAAATATGTAGCATTGTTTTTTGCTTTTTTTTTCATTATTATTTTTTTACATATTAATAAAATAGGTCTTTAACAACTTGATTAAATACACTTCTTCAACTAAAATTGCACCAAATTAAAATAATTTCAGAGAAAAACTTTATCAAAAAACCGATTTTTTTCCTGTCAATAACCGATGACATTATTTCTGTGATGGGTGGGAAAAACAGTATAAGTCAAGAATTCGCATTTTAAGGAAGCGTCGACTTATACCTTTTTTTCCCTCCATTAATCGTAGCATTTAAAGTTGTACTAAAACTGCCAACCTATTTAAAAGCCTTAACTGAATAATGTGACATATACTATGTGAAACCCAATGTACAGCATCACTTTCTGAAATATAATTTGACTTAAACTCATTTCCCCAAATTTTTGACTTATATATACTGTTTTTCCCACCCATCACAGATTTATGGATGTCAATATGAAGTCTTGCCTAATAAAGTCGTCAGCATTCGAAGCTTACACTGTACCTAAAACAAGCGTATCTGAAAGCAAACCAGAATTCAAAATAATAACAATACTACAAAATTATTAAAAATTTCCTTAGTTGGCCCAATTTACCTTCATACACCACTAAAACTAATTCAGATATACCTTCTCACAGTGACTATCAACTGATATTTTCAGCTTACTTCAGACCGTACTCCATAAATGCTTAAGTTTTAAGACATAAATCGCCAGTATTTTTGTACAAATATATTTATTTTTCTAAAAGTATCAAAATAATAAAGCGCTTCAATTTTAATTACTAGTAATAAAATTCTCTGCAGGCTGGCAAAGGTGGTAGTTGGCACGTACAAGTAATATTCCTTCTGGCAGATTTTGCTATGTAAGTCAAGTTGAACGTCCCACTTAAACCAAATGTTTGATCACCAAATGAACACTCGTCCTCAGCTAAAATAATAGTATATTAGGTAACGAGCATATAGTTGCAATAATAATGAATAATACTAATGAATTTTGTGCGAGTCAATCACGACGATTTATCTATGACTTTTTAAATAAAATAATTCTTATTAACAAATTTTTGTAAATAAGAAACCAATTTTTAGTAACCAAATGTACATACAGGGTGGTCCACCTATCCTGGCTCAGGCCAATGCTGCTAGACTAATGAAAATTTAGGAAACGATCTGATTGGAAGTTATTGGACACTTCATGTGCAACTTTTTGAAATTATTTTCTAGTGTACAGAGTATACCATAAATCCGAGACACAATATTTGGTTTCATTTTTAAATGAAACACTCTGTATATTCTTTTATATTTGGAATCTGCTTTATGTGGGCTTCACAAATCATATTTATGTTTAAGATCAGATGCAACGCTACCAAGTTTTTACACATTTTAATCAAATTTAACGAAAAATCATAGATGTGGAAAAAAATTTAACACAACCTTATTATAAGAGATCAATGAAAGAATCTGCTTATGCATAATCAAATTTAACGAAAAATCATGGACGTGGAAAAAAAATCAGCAAAACCTTATTATAAGAGATCAATGAAAGAATCTGGGTAAGCAAGTACCCAAGCAATGTGCCAAAACATACATAATATTTGGAGTCCCATTCAATACACAGGGTGTTCTGAAACAACGATCGAATTTTGCTATTTTCAAATGGATAAAACTTATTGAGATTGACCGTTATTTACCTATTAAAAAGTATTATTACATTACAGTCCATATGCTACCATTGAATAGCTCATTAGATGAGCACTCAAAATATGATGCTATATACAGGGTGGTCCATTTGAAAAAATGAGTTTTACCCATTTGAAAATAGCAAAATTATTTCGTTGTATCTCCGTGTGTTCTACGTGACTCAAAATATTGTGTATGTTTTTGCACATTGCTTGGGTTCTTGCGTACACAGATTCTTTATTAATCTTTTATAATAAGGTTTTGTTGAATTGTTTTCCACGTACATGATTTTTCGTTAAATTTGATTAAAATGTGAATAACTTGGCAACGTTGCATCTGATCTCAAAAACTAAAAAGTATTTGTGTAGACCACATAAAGCAGATTCTAAAAATGAAAGAATATACAGGGTGATCCATTTTAAAAAGAGACCAAATTTGGTGTCCCGGATTTATGGTACACTCTGTATACTCGAAAATCATTTTAAAGAGTAGAACATAAGTGTCCAATAACTTCCAATCAGATGTTTTCCTCAATTTTCATTAGTCTAGCGGCAATAGTCCTAGAGAGGATAGGTGGGCCACCCTGTATATAAATGAGTATCCCTACAATGACAGAGTACATGGGCAAGCGAAAAATAAAGAGGTGTGAAAAGCGTTATACGTAGGTTAATTAAAGATGCCGTACCATGTTGTATTATGAAGTTATAATACAACCCCTGTTATATAATGAAGTCATAGTACAACCCCTATTGTATAATGACGAACATTGCGTTACCATAGTTACGTAGATAATGAATGTATCTTTTATGAGTCATAGATAAAACGATAATGTAGTAATGTATAATAATGATGAATAGTAATAATGAATAGTAATGAATAATAGTAATGAATTATGCGCGACTCAAATTCAACGTTATATCTATGACTTTTTAAATAAAACAATTCTTATTAACAAATTTTTGTCAATAAGAAACCAATTTTTAGCAACCAAATGTACATATGTAAATGAGTAATGTAAATGAATTCATTAATTCATAATGAATTCCTATAAACTAAATCACTCAAATTCTCGAAGCACATACGAGACAAAATACAATAGTTCCAGACTAACAATTTATTCTCGAACTACCAGTTAGTCCCGAACTATTATTTTGCTTGAGCAAGGTGTTTATTTCTGAATTAAGTATTTACTCCAGAGCTAGCACATCAAAATCCGTGTTATTTTTGGTTTGTTTCGGGGTATACTTACCATTATTTGCAACGCCAGCATTGATAATTTTGAGATCAACAGCGTCATCAGCTTAAATAAAAATAAAAATAAAGCATAAAATTAATTTGAATTCATTTGTTTGTTTATTTGGTAATATACAATGGCATTATATAAGATATAGAAAAGTTATATCCGAAGATAAATTTATTTTTACTTATTATTGCCCTGAATGAGAATCGTACCAACTATTATTGATTAGTCAGAACCCTAACTCACTACGCCACCTGCATTAGTAAATACCGATGTAAAATGACCAATGATAAATCAGTTTAGTAATAAATTCTACATTGATATCAGAAATAATTAGGAGACTCGTCTAATTATTTCGATGAAATATTATACCGTGCGATCAACAATTATTTAGATCAGGGGCGGCTATGACTGTGTCAATGTTATGGAACCTGCCCAAACATTTTAAAGAAGGACTTGTATATTCATCTGAACAAAATACCAATTTGGATTGATTTGATATCATGAATTGCTGCCACCAGATTTTAACAGACGTCTTGTACTCTAGCAGACATACTTCGTACATCTCAAGCACTGTTGTAATGTATCTAGATACAGTATTTAGATACAATTCAAGTATCTAGATACATATCTAGATGCATTCTTGCTTGAGTACCTAAAGTTGTATCTAGATACATGTTTTCTGAAGTATGTTTTGTATCAAGATACAAAAAATGTATCTGTTACAACACTGCATTTCACGTTAATTACATACAATTAGCTATTGATTCATTATTCAGAGCATAATTTTTTTTTACCTTCGATAAGTTTCTCGTATTTAGTTTATGTTTGAGTCAGTAATTTGCTATTTCATTGTGTATTATTCTTGTATCTATTACGTATAGTAGTCCATCGAAAGCTGACAATGACGCATGTTATTTCGAATAAACAATCGCGTTTTTAATGCTGATTCGTGTGCTTAAGCTAAATGTAATAGAATGAAAATAAATTAGGAACGTATGTTGAATTCATGCAATATGGATCGATGAGTCATTGTCAGGACTATAAACAGACGCTAGAAAATAAATTTAGTTTTACACATTTTATTAAATATTTATGAGCATTTTCTTTTGCATGTAAAATGCGTATGTAAATAGGAAACAATTTTTTGTCTGATTTTCCATGTATCTGAAATGTATCTAGAAGTATCTATATACTTTTCAAATGTGTCTGGATCTGTAACTAGTGACATTTTAAAATTTGTATCTAGATATGTATACAGATACATTTTTCTAAAGTATCTACATCTGTATCTAGATACCAAAAAAAAATGTATCTGTTACAACACTGTCTCAAGGGCTTCTTTTGTCTAAATAATTATTCATCGCATGGTACATATAAAGTAAGTATTAAATAATATACTTACGACAAATGAACCTCCACGGACAACAAAGTGCTTCAGTGCTCCTATCGTGCAAGAAATAAACTGGAGCACATTTTTTCTTAATTTCTCTTGCATGCGATAACTCGAAACCGCATCCAATTCGATTGCAGTACGGTTCCTCGAAAGTCCCATTGAATCCTTTTTGACAGACACATTCGAAGCATGTGCCATTTGGTATGAACTTTTCGCCTTCCCTGTATGTACGTCCATTAACTTCACAGGTTGACAAATTATCAAAAGGTGCTATAAAATACATGTCACTGTTTGATACAAACTAAATAAATGCAAAGTATTAAGTCATGAACGTTTGTATGTGGTTGACCGATTAGATGAGCAGGTTCAAATGAGTCCTACGTAATAAGAAAGCTACAACGATTCCTACCAATGTTATAACGTGTGCTAACATATCGACATTTCGCAGCCAATAAGAAAGGCGATATCATCAGTCTCGCTTTTCTTGGCTACAAAATGTCGAATTGTTACTGACACATATTGCTAACACTTGTGTAAACGCGACATAATAATCCAGTTTGGTTATACAGCTCAAGGAAGTTTCTAATCGTAAGCGACGATGTTCATCTTCTTGCAATAATTATAACCTTTTATGTGAAACCACCCTGGAGCACTAAAAATATTGGTTAATGAACAAACAAAAGCTAATGTGAACATAGTGGCGTTGCAAGAAACAAATCAGAAAGGAGAGAGTTTAACAAAAATAGATGAACACATTCTCTGTAATAGTGGAGGACAATCTAGAAGATTGGGCACAGGTTTTCTAATAGACAACAAATACAAGGATGCAATTATTACGTTCAAAGCGGTTTCCGAAAGAATGTGTTACCTAAGAATAAGAGGGAAATGCTCAGACATAAGTATATTAAACATACATGCAACGACGGAGGAAAAGAGCGACGACGAAAAAGAAATCTATTATGAAGCTTTAGAAGAAGAACTCGAAAAAATCCCTAAGCATGACATTAAGCTAGTAATAGGAGATTGCAATGCGAAAATAGGAAGAGAAATTATGTTTAAGCCAGTAGTAGGCAAATTTAGTAAACATGAAGAAACAAATGAGAATGGTATGAGGCTAATTGAGTTTGCGGCTACGAACAAAATGGTGATAAAAAGTACGTTTTTTTCGGAAAAAGGGTATATACAAAGGCACGTGGATGGCACCAAACGTCACGTTTTGTGACGTTTTTGTATGTGTCAGTTTTGTCTCAATTGAACCAAATGGTTGTATACTTTTTTGCATTAAAAGGAAAATTTGAGATGTTTGGAGTTGTGCCACTATCAACGATGCCAAGCAGCGATATAAAGATTTTTTTATCATCAGGACACTTTTTATTTTTTATGTTTTTTGAAAATCATGATTTAGTCTAAATGTTGAAAGTCTGCTCTTCAATTATTTCAAGTCAGCGATATCAAGATTTTTTTTTATTTATCAGTACATTTTTTATGATTTTTGAAAATCATAAAACAGTCTGATTTTTTAATGTCTGCACTTCAATTGTTTCAAGTATAGACCAGTCTTCTTCTCTCAATTTAAAATCTTTAAAAGCATATAATCCTCAAATGTGCTCGCGAACAGTGGCGGATTTATACTTCTGCCGGCAACTCGGTAAATTTTTAATTTACCTAAACATTTATTATTATTATCCGTATTCAGAAGGATGTATAAAACAAAATAGTTTGCGGCTACGAATAAAATGGTGATAAAAAGTACGTTTTTTTGGAAAAAAGGTATATACAAAGGCACGTGGATGGCACCAAACGGCACGTACACAAACCAAATAGATAAATAGATCACGTGCTGATAGAGGAGAAACATACAAGACATCAGAAGTATGAGAGGCCCAAATATAGACTCTGATAATTTTATGGTCACGATAATACTCAAAATGAATGCGCACACTGGAAATAAAACAAACAAACAGGGAAGAAAACGGAAACAGATCGAGTGAAATGGAAAAACTATCCAAGAATATGCTGAGAGGATTGAGAAACAATACAAAACTTTAGCCAATACGCGGAGTAAGACTGAGGAAAGATGGAAGAAAATGCAGAGTGTGATACAGGAATCAGTCAAATTGATAGAACATGCAGAAACGAAGAAAAAGAAGAAATGGTTCGATGCGGAATGCGAAAATTTAGTCAAATAAAAGAACAACGCGAGAGCAATATGGCTGCAGGAAAACACACAAGCTAACATACAAATTTATAAAGATCTTAGATGCCAACAAAAACAAGAGAAAGAAAAGGCAACGAAGAAAAAATAGAACAAATAGAGGAGCATTACAGAGACAAACAGATTCGAAACTTGTACCAAACAGTAAAGAGAGAAAAAACAGAATACACGACAAAACCCATATACGTCAGAAATAAAGCCGGCGAACTCAGGGGAGAGATGGAAGAGAAATTAAAGATATGGGAAGAGTACTTTGTAGATTTGTTGAATGTAGAAACGAAACTTTCTGAAAATAACGAAGATAGAAATACGGAAGTGAGAAATGTAGCTGAAGTGCAAGAACCAACAGAACTGGAAGTCAGAGAAGTGCTAACTAACCCTAAAAACAACAAAAGTCCCTGGGACAATGAAATAACTGCAGAAATGCTAAAAAAACGGGGGCCCAAAACTTCCAAAACAAATTTATGAATTAATTAAGACGGTGTGGAAGGAAGATAAAATGCCGGCAGACCGGGGAAAAGCAGTAATACACCCAATATTCAAAAAAGGAGAGCCAATGGAATGCAAGAATTACCGAGGAATTGCTTTATTGGATGTGATATACAAGATATTTGCAACAATACTGAAAATTCGACTAACAGCTCACTCAGAAAAGATAACTGGTGAATACCAATGTGGATTTAGACCTAATAAATCTGTACCCGATCAAATTTTTACATTTGACACACAAATACTTTCAGGATCAACAACGGGCTGAGACAAGGAGATCCATGATCATGTTCGCTGTTCAATTTGGTGCTGAAAATAGTTATAAGAAGAGGGGGGCTAAATTGAAATAAATTGATATACAGTGAAGAGCATGAGTGCATAGCTTATGCAGATGACTTAACAGTTATTGCAAAATCTAGAAAAGAGTTGATCAGAACAATCAGAAAACTAGAAAAGGAAGTAAAAATTTTAGGTTTACATATAAATCAAGAGAAGACAAAGTACATGATGTTAGGAAATACCGGAGAAACTGAAAGTGAACTAACAGTCGAATGTAACGGAAAAGTGTACAATTTTGACTACGTGAATAAGTTCACATTTCTTGGTGTGGCCATTAATGAAAAAGGAATAGAGGAAGAAGAGATACGAGCCAGGATATCAAAAGGGAATAAAGTTATTGGAATGCTCCACCATTTAATGCGATCTAAAAGTATGTCGAAGGCCCTGAAGTTTAGGTTATATAAATCAGCGATGAGACCGGTTGTAATATACTTTTGTGAAACTTGGGTCCTGAATACCAAGGAAAAATCGATGCTGGAGAAATGGGAGCGGAAAGTGCTGAGGAAGATTTTCGGAGAACGAATGAAGAAATAAAACAGCTGTTCGATAGCCCTGGAATAATAAACTTGATAAAGGCCCAAAGAATCAGGTGGATAGGGCACTTGGAAAGAATGGATCGAGAAAGGGTACCAAAGATGGCATTGAGAAACTCACCGATAGAGAAGAAACAAAGAAGAAGACCCAGAATATGATGGCTCGACTCAGTGATGGAAGACCTAAAGCTTTTGGAAGTGGAAAATTGGAGAACTATGGCTCAAACACGGACTGTCTATATGTGAAGCCATGCCATGCTGCATCTTAAAGCTTATAACCATTCTAACTATTACAAGAAGATGGACAACTTCTTCATATTAGACTTCTAAGTGCTGCATAACCAAAAGTACCATTACATGAAGATGGACAACTTCTTCTGATTAGACTTATCAGTGCTGCGTCCCCAAAAGTGGTCTCTGAACTTGAAAACTTCAGGTTAGTCAGCATAAACATTTAAACTTTTGCAGCTCAAAAAACGACCCAGTTTCTTATTATCGTTGTAAGAGTCAGTTGGAAGCTCAACAAAGAGAATGATTTATAAGATTTGCAGATGTTTCCGATACCTAGCAGTAACAATACTTGTTTGTGTGTAGACTTATTTAAGGTGTTCTAAGTGCAGATTATATTATAAGTACTTACGACAGATCTCACCAATGGAACAGCATCTTCCCAGCTTGTACTTAGGGTAACAACCATGTGTAAGAAATATCACGCAATTTATAAAAGAGCAGCGGATCTCGGTGTACCTGCAAGTTACAACACTTATGACCTTCAATTAACAATCACAAGTAATCTCACTTAAGAGTGCTGAATTTGTGGCAGTAGCAGTCTCCGACACACGGGGCCGAAACATTCGCAACCCTCGTCCCGATTTTGTGGACTTCGCCCTGGTAGGAGCACCTCCCGAGGCTGGTGGTGTAATTGGGGCAGATGTAGTGGGTGGGACAGTCGTAAGCATCGACCCCGCTGGGGTCGCACATCAGCTCCTCGTAGAATTGCACGCCAAGGTGGTCGCAGCCTGTCCTGTTCTCTGCAATAAAACTTGATACAAACCGATCGCCCACGCGACGACGGCGGCCGTACCTATCGCGTATATTATGCAAACACGAATTACCATCAAAAATGGGCCGAGCGATTTCATCCCGCGGCTTTGTTCACCACACTGTTGTTATTTTACGGTTGCGAGGTTTTATATCCGTCGCGTTTTCATATATAAATCATAATTGCCCTACTCATAAATCCAGCCCGACTCTCTCCATGACTGTGATGTTTTGACAATAATGCCGAGCTGAAGAGATAACGCGTGCGGTTTGGCACTCGACGGTACGCGAAATGCAAATTTTTTTTTTCGTGCCGGTCTTTATAAGGCGGAAAATAGCCAAATGGATTAACAGTTAATTACTACTTTTGTCCGAATGCAAATGACCTGTTTGGCAATTTGTAGTATGTGCATTTTTTGATCGAACGATAACATTCGCAAACTGATGAAAACGATTTTATTTCTGTATTGCATAATGTGAAATTTCTAGAGATTAACCTAAATTGTAATGTAATGCAATCATGTATGCATCAACGCTCTTCGAATTTCCCCTGAATCTATTAGTAGTAATAATAATAGCCCTGCATCTGCTATATTTATATCCAACTTCGTTATTACATTTTTTTTAGTCAAATGTCTATTATCTCTATTGTACAGTTTATGTATTTTTAGATGAAAATTCCATAATAAAAATCTCCAATGATTTTTTTTTAAGCGAAAGTTAAGTTTTAGCTACGGAAATGTTTTGGGATAAAAATGCTCACCTTCGTGATATACCAGATTCGGCCTAAATGTTTTGCCCCTCGTTAAAAACTGTACCAATTTGTGTTTATTCTTATATTTGAACAAATTCTTGAAGTCGCTTCAGGAGTTCATCAATTGCTTCAGAGTGAAAAGTTTGATTCATCTAAAGCTTCTCTTCGTATTAAGACTTTAATTGTAACCTTTGAAACTCTGGGGGAAAATGATCAACACTTTGATAAATTATGGAAAAATAAATAAATTTTATAGTTTAAGTAATAATTGTACGTCCTTAATCGTATTACTTATATTATAGAATTAATTAACCTTAATATGAGAAATATCACGGACATACATTTTAGAGCGAAATGCAGTTAAATGAAAGAGATAACAAAGCGAAAACGTCCAAAAACATTACAATCATTCTTGTAGTATGATGATATAATGTTCAATTGACAAAGTTAATTTTCGAAGTAATATTTACGAATAAATACTAGATAAAATGTTCATAGAATTTGAAGTGAAATTTTTCGAAAAACTAAAATATTCTAAGCGTACCTACTGAAACTTTGCACACAATGTCAAAGTGCTTCTTGGACGTGGAACTTTTAAAGAATTTTAGTACTCTTGATTGATTCTGAAATTTTCTCTACCAATCAATTCTACATCTCCTTCTCTGGTTTCATCTGACTGGATTTTTCGATTTTTTTTCTGTTTGTTTCATCTTCATACTAAGTTACTTTCGCTTTCATTTGTACTCAATATTCATAAGTGTTAAATTTTGTTCTTATACATTGTATACTGATAATACGGTTGATAGATCGATCTCAGACTATTGTAGCTTATTACTTTATACGTTAAATCGAGATAACATATCTCAGCATAAAATTGACGAAAAGTCGTTTCTAATCTTTGAAGTTGAAGGAGGTAGTTAGATGCTTCACTTCTTGTATTTGCATATTTTCATTCGTCATATAGTTCGTTTGTTGATTACAAACACTAATTCACATTCTAAACTTTAAAAAAAATCCGCACAGGTAGAGCAAACGGCCATTTATTTTCATCATTCATCCTCATGATCACCTTTTCAAAATTTTAACTCCAAATTATCAATATTAAACGTCAGATAGCAGTCAAAATATTACTATTATTAGTAAAAAAAAAATTTCAAGTCATAAGATAAAAAACGTAAAATTAAACAAATGTCGCCAAATTTCTGCAAACACTAAAAAACAATCACAATCATTTCATATCACGCAATTCATCCTCACATGTCTTCAAACAAAAACAATGTACCACAATACCATCACCAGATTTGAAAAGAAAAATTATAATTGACTGTAAATTTGAAAAACAAACAAATTGTCGTGTAACTGAATTATAACTATACATTTTTAATTAAAGATTTGAATGCTGAAGACGGCTCCCAAGCCGAAACTAGTTCATAAAAACATATGTTTTATATTTACCCTACACCTGAGAGTGCATAAATACTTCTCCATTGACCAAAAACTCAGGATGGATCCACACACATTCCAATATATAGTTATTTATTTGTATATTTATTTTTTATTGTAACTTGTGAATTGGTATTTTTCCAAAAATGTGCCGCCGCTGGATTTTGCCGCCCTGGGTTATAGCCCTCAGAGCCCCACCCCCCTAAATCCGCTTATTCTTACTCAAAATAAAACAGTCTAACATATCAAAGTATTCGTAACTTTCACAAGCCATTTCGAACTTTTAAAGGTGAAATAATACTCGTATAAGCAGCAATCAAACAGTAAACAAATATATGTGATTCATTCTATCGATCAAATGATCGATATTGTAACAGCGCAATGACAGATACTTTGTTTAATAAGGTACCTATATTTAAAATGACACAAGCCTACTACTCGAAAAACGTGGAAAAAAACATCTGACTACCTTCAAAAATAAGAACTTTTGATAATATCAGATTGAAAATTAAAAATTTGCCCCACATTCCGTATATTTTTGAATAGAGAAAAAAACCCTCTTTTTGTTAAGGCACAGCCATCTATGAGTTCCATATAAAAAACCACTACTTTATGTTATAACAGGAATTTCGAACTGTTTTGTGAAAAATTTACTACACCACTGCATTCTTATCAAAAAAGTGCCTCAAGAACGTAGACATTATTTTTCGTCTATTCTCATAAATAAGCGACCTACAGCCATAAAACAAAAAGTCGAGAAATCGAATTTTTGCGGATAGCTCGAAAACAGAAGACAGTAGCCAATTTTGGTTTTCACCATTTCACCATTAAGTTTTTCTCGAAACAAGAGATCAGTAGGGGGGTCCATTTTATCATACCTGTTATAGTTATCAAGATTCCCTATTAAAACATAGAAATTTGCCATCCTGTACAAATGCGTGGACAAACAAAAAGTACTAAAAAGTGATGTGGGAAATTTTGGAAATTTCATTGGATACTATATTTCATCTGTAGTCTTTCTTCATGTGATGTTACTTGTTATTAAAGAAAATACAGAAAGTTTTTATTGTCTATGGTAAATTGGTACATTGATAATGTTTTTAATGAAAAATACTTATACTCTGTGAACGATTTTTTTTTTATTTTAGACTGTTTATCGTTTTTAGGTTTAATTTGTAACGTGCACTTATTTTCTATGTAATTTTTTTCTATCTATCTATCTATCTATATATCTATCTGTCTGTCTGTCTATCTATCTATCTATCTATCTATCTATCTATCTATCTATCTATCTATCTATCTATCTATCTATCTATCTATCTATCTATCTATCTATCTATCTATCTATCTATCTATCTATCTATCTATCTATCTATCTATCTATCTATCTATCTATCTATCTATCTATCTATCTATCTATCTATCTATCTATCTATCTATCTATCTATCTATCTATCTATCTATCTATCTATCTATCTATCTATCTATCTATCTATCTATCTATCTATCTATCTATCTATCTATCTATCTATCTATCTATCTATCTATCTATCTATCTATCTATCTATCTATCTATCTATCTATCTATCGATCTATCAATCTATTTATCTATCTATCTATGGAGTTCCGTCATAACGTCGGTCAAAACGATTGTTATCCCAAGACATTTCCGTGGGAAATATATAACTTTCGCTTAAAAAAAATCATTGGAGATTTTGATTAGGGAATATTCATCTAAAAATTCATAAACTGTAAAAAGAAGTTAATAGACATTTGACTAAAAAAAAATGTAATGACGAAGTTGGTTATAAATAAACAGATGCAGGACTATCAATATTACTACTAATAGATTCAGGGAAAATTTGAAGAGCGTTGATGCATACATGATTGCATTACATTACAATTTAGGTTAATCTCTAGAAATTTCACATTATGCAATACAGAAATAATAATCTTAAAAATTTAAAAATATATATATAGTATATCCGTTCCCCAATTACCCATTTGGGTGTAGGGTTTAATTTTGCTCATCTTTTCACAAATTCTTTCCATATCTTTCGGTCCTGTGCTATTTGTATTGCCTTCTCTTTTTTTATTCCTCTTTCTTCTAGTATCTTTCCTATTACTTTTTCCCATGTCTTTCTTGGCTTTCCTCGTTTCTTCTTTCCTTGCGTTTTTGTTTCCCATATTATTTTGGTTTGTGCATACTTCTCCATCCTCTGCATATGACCCCACCATCCTAATTGCCATTCTTCAATGTAGTCTTCCATACTTTTTATTTGCAGTTTTCTTCTGATGAATTCACTTCTTATTTTGTCCATTATAGTTACCCCATATACTCTTCTTAAGTACTTCATTTCTACAGCTCTTATTTAACTCTTTTGCTTTTCATTAAGCACCCACGTTTCACTACCAAATGTAAGCACTGGTCTGTAGATTGCATTGTATACTTTTAACTTTGTGTTTTGGTTTATCTCTGTTTTCCCTATTATGTACTTACTCAGCGTGAAATACAGTTTCTTTGTACTACTGATTGTGTTGTTTATGTCGGTATCTTGTTACCCCGACTCATGCAGTACTACCCCTAGATATTTATAAAGTTTTACTTGCTCTATTTCCGTGTTTTCTACTTTGATTGTCTATTTTTATTTCTTTGCCAGATATTGCCATCATTTTTGTTTTGCTCGTGTTCATCTTCATTCCATATTTCTGTAGTGTTTTGTTCCAACTTGCCAGCTTATTCTGTAGGTCTTCTTGGCTATTTGATAGTATCACAATGTTATCTGCAAAGATACATTGTATGGGCTATTGTATTTTTATCAGCGTGGGCTATTGTATCTTTGCAGATAACATTGTGATACTATCAAATAGCCAAGAAGACCTACAGAATAAGCTGGCAAGTTGGAACAAAACACTACAGAAATATGGAATGAAGATGAATACGAGCAAAACAAAAATGATGGCAATATCTGGCAAAGAAATAAAAATAGACAATCAAAGTAGAAAACACGGAAATAGAGCAAGTAAAACTTTATAAATATCTAGGGGTAGTACTGCATGAGTCGGGGTAACAAGATACCGACATAAACAACACAATCAGTAGTACAAAGAAACTGTATTTCACGCTGAGTAAGTACATAACAGGGAAAACAGAGATAAACCAAAACACAAAGTTAAAAGTATACAATGCAATCTACAGACCAGTGCTTACATTTGGTAGTGAAACGTGGGTGCTTAATGAAAAGCAAAAGAGTTTTGTTCTCAAAAGAGTTTGGCTCACAGGTTTTGTTTCTTTGTTTACCTCTCTAATTATTTGGTCCATATACACAATAAACAGCAATGGGCTTAAGGCTCCCCCTTGTCTTACACCTTGCTTGGTTACAAACTCTGCTGACATCTTATTTTTGGCAATTATTACATTCCTAGTTTCATTGTAGATGGTTTGCACCACTCTTATTAATTTGTTGCTAACTTCCATTTCCTTTAAACCTTCCCATATTCTCTCCCTATTCTATATAATAGAATCTCTGCGTTCCTGAGATTTTTTATTCAACTACTTGCCTTGTCCTTTTTTCTATAATTTTTTCATACATTTTGGTAATTGTCCCAATTAGTGTGATCCCCCTGTAGTTATTACATTCACTCTTATCACCCGTTTTATATATTGGCATTATCGCTCCTATTTCCCACTCTTTTGGCAATTTTTCTTCCTTCTAAGCCCTATTCATCAGACTTTTTAACTTACGTTTTCCCTCTCCTCCGATTTTCTTAATCATTTCAGCTGTAATTTTGTCCACACCCGGAGCTTTTCCATTTTTCAAGCCTTCAATCATTTCCTATATTTCTCCTTCCGTTATTTCATTTTCAGGTTCCTGTCTTTCTTCTCTTGTTGCGTTTTCTACTTCATCTTCTCTTGGTTCATAATTTTCATTGAGTAGTTTCGGGAAGTACCTCATCCATCTTCCCATTATTTCTTCACTTCTAGTCAGTATTTTTCCTTTTTCATCTTTTATTCTCATATATTCTTCTTTCTTATCATTCCTCAGGCTTTTTAGTGTCTTGAAGAACATTTTTTGGTTCCTTTTGGTGTTTTCTTCCATTTTCACCCAAATTCCTCCCATGTCTTTTGTTTCTCGTTCATTATCATTACTTTTTTTCTTTCCTTCTTGTACTCTTCATAGCTGCTTTGTGTTCTCTTGTTCAGGTACTTCAGCCATTTTTGTTTCTTGTTCTTAATTTATTCTTTTATTTCCATTTATTTTAAAAAAAATAAAGATTCTTTAAAGTTCAACCATATTACATAAAGAGGAAATATATATCAGATTAGTACAATTTTTTTTATTGTGTTAGTAATCATTTTTGATTGTTATATTGATAAGATACAATATTTTTACATTTTTACTCTATATAGTATCATTTTTATAACATTAGTAAATATTTATTTTTGGACAGAAAAATCGTCGATCAAAGTATTTTATGGGATTACTTTATATTTCGTTTAGTTTCCCACGCAAGTCAACAGAGGTGGTACACTGCAGCTGCACAGAGCAGTATTTCTCCCATAGCTCTCGCCGTGCATGTAAAAAGTGGCATTCAGAGCAAACGTGCGAGTTCCAAAGTTGCACGTCTCGCAGTTAGGGAATCCTTTATTGATGACTTCAATTTTGCAGTCTTCCTCAGCTGCGAATATGGAATTGATTAGCCAAGTTCCTGGTTAATTGGTCGCGTTAATTACTCACGGCATATAAAACGGTGAGGGCAGCACAGAGCTCCGTGAACACCTGGACGGCTAGGCTGGGTATAAACTGGAGCGCACTTCCTGTGTATTTTGTCTCCGTAAAGCACCTCAACATCACAACGCTTACGTCTGCAGTAAGGCTCAACGTATTTACCAGCAAAGCCTCTTTGGCACACGCATTCGTAACAGGCATCCTTAGGATAGAACTTCTCGCCTTCCTTGTAGCACACTCCATCAACGCGGCATTCAAAATCTGTATTGCCAGCCACAGCTACAAATATTTATTGCGATTATTTTGGACTCAATGCGATGGACCGATAACGTAAAACGTGGCGCAGGACGAAAACCTGTGGATGTCTTTAGAAGAGAGCTATGCCCAGCAGTGAACGTAAAAAAATGCTGACAAATGATGATGATAAATGTAGTGGAGACAATTTGTGTAGGTGATGGGTGAGATCGCATACATTTGGTTATCGTTGCCAATTAATAATTGTATGCAACGTTTTCGTCCAAAGTTCGTTAATTTATCCAAAACTCATTGGCGCAAACACCTGTTTAATGTTTACTCCGATTAACTTACAACAATGGCTTCCTCTAGGACAGCATGAGTCCAAGTTGTAAATGTTATTGCAGGTGTCAGTTTTGAAGCTCTGGCATGAGCCATGCATACCACATTCAACAGCTCCAACCATGTTCCTAAAAATTGTTTTGTTCGCTACTGATCGTTTCTCTAACAGTGCAATCATAAGAGTTTGTTGACCTTCAAAATACCTAATTGTAGCTGCTTACCCATCCTTCATCGACCTCTTGCACTTGCAGTGGCGGCAGTTACTAGTGGTGTTTACACGTTCCCCTATGCTGTACTGCCTTCCACCGAACATGCAATAATCTCGACCTTGGGTATAATCAGGGCACGTATAATAATCTGGGCAGGTCTTCTGGTTCTTGTAGACACCCTCGCATCCCAGCTCCTCGTAGATGCGGACGCCCTCAGAGTCGCAGCACGTGCATCCCTCAAGGCATGACCCTGCAACAACTGTCGTCTACAAGCCTGTTCGGCGTTTCGTGTCCGCAGCGAGTACCTTCGATGTACGAGGCCTCCCTGGAGAGGAAGAAAAACAGTAGCAAGAAGTATTTCATCGTAGCGACTGCGACACGTCGCTTGTCCACGTGTTTTTATACGGCTCTGCGGATGGATGCCGATGATGTCTTATCGTGAGTACGTGAGGTTTGCCCTCGGCGCCAGCAAATACATCACGATTGCCAGGGTGTTTATTGCTTTATGTGTAATACATTACTTGTAATGGTGTTCTGGCATGCTCTTTATGCACGCCAAGTCAAATTCTGTGCAGCCAGCGGTAATCACCATAACTTTTTGATTGAAAACATGCGTTTGAAATTATGTTATACATATAATTTTAGCACAATTTATATTGTGTAGAATATTAATATTAGTATAGTAGATGTTAGAAGAACTCAAATACAATGAAAAACCATACTTGATATAAAAACTATTTCCTTCCTTTTTTTATTAGACTTTAAAATAGGCATTTAGTTATTTTTGTTTGCTATAACATATCTTATTGATTACTTTAGTAACGCCATCTACAAGAACGTAGCTGCAACAAAACCGCAGTTCCTAAGTCTTAATAATTATTGATTTGTTCCTCACAAAAATAGTTACCTGAAGTACTTAAGTCAATGATTATTGTTTATGAAACATGCTTATATAACAGAATTAATTAAATTAAGCATTGCCCAAACCAAATATATCTGATTGTTAAATATATTAATTTACATATCTATACAAATACATTAGTTCAGAATAGGCAGTACTATAATCAGAAATGCAAATTAACCCCAATTACTATTATTTATGGTATTATAAGACAATAACAGCAATTACTTGCATTAATAACCCATGCCAAGATTGTGCAACATATGATTCGCTTTGTGAGTAAACAGAAAGCACCGTTATCTCGGCACATCCGACATGTGTGTGTGTGCGCACAAAAATCTGTGGCATCAGATTGCTGGCGGTTTCAGCAGAACTTATATCCGCGGATCGGCAACAAAACAATAATAATCATCTGGCGTCCTTGAATCGCAATTCTCGGGTCGCCCCATTGTTGGCTGAAATAACTGTTAATCGAGTCGACACGGGCGCATTTGTCGCCGCAATTGTCCCGGCTAATTAATGCGAAATTAAAACTGTATTACCTCCAACGATGAACAAGTGAGCATTAATGCAAATGGCTTCAATTTACAAGTGCAGTGTTGTGCAAAGCAATTGTAAGCGTTAAAAGGTCGGGAAAAATCTTAAGAATAATTGATTGTACTCTGGATGTATAAATTTGATTTTTATCTCTTTGAATACTGGTATATTAATAAGGTATTATATATTTTTCTATACACTTATGCAACACACTTTGAATAAGTTATATATCAACATGCTCTTATATAACATGTGTTGCTTATTGTCAGCCTTACAATCCATATATTTTTAAGAATACCTGCGATATATGATTATATGGTTTTCGTAACGGTAAAGTTAGATCTTCAATAGCAGAATACCCGAATATTCCGTTCTTGCAAACGTTAAGAGACTGGGAAATGTAAATTTCTGAATCCTAAATACTATTGGCAAACGTAAAGCAAACATAAAAGATGCAGAAGTAGTAAGTGCTGAAGTAGATTATCCGTGGCTCGAACCCTAGAACTTTGGGCTATAGAACAATATAAAAGCTCCTATTTAAAAAAATACAAGAAACACTTTTAAGAAAGACGAGTCCGTCAATATGTTAGTTTATGAAGTAGTAAGTGCTAGAGTTCTCTTCACCGTGGCTCGAACCAGAGAACGTTCGGCCATAGAACAAGCTTCGACGATTAGATGCACTAGCAGACAGTGTGGTAATGTATCTAGATACATTTATCTAGATACAGTATCTAGATACAGTATCTTTTGGGAAATGTAAATTTCGGAAACCTAAATACTATTGGCGTAACGCAAACATAAAAGATGCTGAAGTAGTAAGTGATGACGTAGATTATCCGTGGCTCGAACTCTAGAACTTTGGGCCGTCGATATGTTAGTTTATGATGTACTAACTGCTAGAGTTCTCTTCACCGTGACTCGAACCAGAGAACGTTGGGCCATAGAACAAGCTTTGACGATTAGATGCACTATCAGACAGTGTTGTAATGTATATGTATCTAGACACATGTATCTAGTTCAGTACAGTACAGAATCTACAGTACAATACAGTACAGTTCTAGTACAGTATCTAGGTACAGTATCTAGATAAATTTCAAGTATGTAGATACGTATCTAGATAATTCTTGCTTGAGTACCTACAGTTGTATCTAGATAAATTTTTTCTGAAGTATCTGTATTTGTATCTAGTTCAGTACAGTACAGAATCTAGAGTACAGTACAGTTCTAGTACAGTATCTAGATACAGTATCTAGATAAATTTCAAGTATCTTGATACGTATCTAGATAATTCTTGCTTGAGTACCTAAAGTTGTATCTAGATATTTTTTTTCTGAAGCATCTGTAGTTGTATCTAGTTCAGTACAGTACAGAATCTACAGTGCAGACAGTTCTAGTACAGTATCTAGATACATTTCAAGTATCTAGATACGTATATAGATACATTCTTGCTTGAGTACCTAAAGTTGTATCTAGATACATTTTTTTTTAAGTATCTGTATTTGTATCTTGATATAAAAAAATATGTGTTACAATACTGCATTTCATGTTAATTACATATAATTAGCTATTGATTCATTATTGAGAGCATTATTTTTTAATTATTTTTACGTTGGGGCTTCGATTGATTTTCTCGTATTTAATTTAAGTTTGAGTCAGTAATTTGCTTTTTCATTCCTCATTATTCTTCTATCTATTACGTATAGTAGCCCGTCGAAAGCTGACAATGACGTTTGCTTTTTCGATGAAACAATCGCGTTTTTAATGCTGGTCTGTGTGCTTAAGCTAAATGTAATAGAATGAAATGAAATTAGAAACGTATGTCGAATTCGTGCAATATGGATCGATGAGTAATTGTCAGGACGGTACGAGTATACCAATAACTATAAGCAGTCGATAAAAAATAAATTTAGTTTTGCACATGTTATTAAATATTTATGAGCATTTTGTAAAATGCGTATGTAAAAAGAAAACAATTTTTGGTTTGGTTTTCCATGTATCTGAAATGTATCTAGAAGTATCTAGATACTTTTCAAATGTATCTGTATATAGCTAGATACATTTTCAAATTTGTATCTAGATATGTATCTAGATACATTTTTTCTAAAGTATCTGTATCTAGTTACCAACAAAAATGTATCTGTTACAACACTGCTAGCACTGTTACAATACTGCTAGTAGGTCTATAATTTATAAATTACAGTAAACGGTGAAATAAATTTATTCGTTCTAGGTATAAGATTTTACTAATTTTGCTACATTCATACATACATATCTAGATACAATTTCAAAATGTATCCAGCTACAGAAACAGATACATTTGAAAAGTATCTAGATACATTTTTTCTAAAGTATCTGTATCTGTATCTAGATACCAACAAAAATGTATCTGTTACAACACTGCTAGCAGGCCTATAATTCATAAACTATTGTAAACGGTGAAATAAATTTATTCGTTCTAGGTATAAGATTTTACAAATTTTAATACATTAAATAAAAATGTATACACAAACAAATATTTCCAAAATAATATCTAATACATATAAAATAATTGCACTACAAATATATTTATTGCTATTCAAGTACGAGTGAAACATATCTTGTCAGTAAATATGTTAAACCGAAATAATACATGACACTGCTGGGGGAAGTCTGCAAGTACATTGTATGTTCTTTTCTGCACGATTATCTACGTACTTGCCATTGAAGAAATCTCCAATGAACAAAGTATGTTCTCCAAATGTACATTTCTCTTCTACAAAATTATTACAATTAGTTAAGTTACATAAAATTGCATTTTTTTATTACCAGATTTGTCACCTTTTGTAGTCGTTTTCATTTCTTTTATTTCATCAGCTGAAAATTGCATAATTAATTAAAAATAAAATAAATATGTATATCGTGAGCCTTCAAGAAAAATCAAAATTTGACAAAAATTAGTTGAAATGGCAAGCTTCCATAAAAGTTCGATATATTTATCAGGAAAATGTTTCTATGTTGTGTCATGGTTTAGTGGAATTTAAATAAAAACTTTGCAAAAACAATAAATAGTATTGAAAACTAGATTTATCAAAGTGTTATCATTAGAGATTAGACATTATCAATAGACATTATCAAGTGTTGAATTTCTAATGCATCTCGAAACTGTCTTTTTTGACTTGGTCACTTTTTATTGTAAGCCGCGAAATGTGCGTGAGATGTATGAAACAGTTGGTATACCTCGCTAAAATAAACTCGGGAAACTGCCTGGGGAAAAACTTTTCAACCAAATTCTAAATATTCTCCATATTCTGTGCAATCAATGTGAATTTATGGAAAGTAATTAGTTTGATAGATAAAATTGATATTGTCGAATTTGTCAAAACTTATTTTTTTGCGAGAGGCCAAATTTCCCTGATCGATACATAGGACTAGAACAATATGAATTGGTAACCCAACCTAGCCAAACCCAACCATATACACGAGAGGTTAGGTTAGGTTAGGTTTTGATGTGTAAAACAATAAATAATATTAAAAACTAGATTTATCATAGTCTTATCATTAGAGATTAGACATTATCAATAGACTTGTTCAAGTGTTGAATTTCAAATGCATTTATCTTGAAACTGTATTTTTTGACTTGGTCATTTTTTGGTATACCTCGCTAAAGCAAAACTCGGGAAATGCCTAGAGAAAAACTATTCAAACAGATTCTACAAATTCTCCATATTCTGTACATTAATTGTGAATTTATGGAAAGGAATTAGTTCGATAGAAAAAAATTGTATTGTCAAACTTATTAAAAAATATTTTTTTAGCAATAGGCTAAATGGACCAGCTCCAACCATGGAACTATTGGTCTAGAACTAGAACCAGAACAATATGAATCCTAACCTAACCTAACCCAACCTATCCAAACTCAACCATAAGCACGAGAGGTTAGGTTAGGTTAGGTTTTCATATGTTTGTCATATGTATTAAACAGTTGATAAACTTCGCTGAAACATTATCGGTTTTATTTTCTCCCACTTTGAACATGGCATATAACTTACGGCATAAGAAGGATACAGGGCAGCATAGAGCATCGTCAGCTCCTTTCCATTTTCTGTAAACTGGGGCACACTTGGCAGCAATTTTTCTTGCATGCCTGAGTTCAACATCACATGATCTTCTAGTGCAGAAGGGTTCCTTCAACTCTCCCTTGTACCCCGCCATACATATACAGTCCAAACAAGTTCCATCCACAGGCATTTTCTCGCCTTTTTTGTATGTCTTCCCATTCAACTCACATGTTGTAGTTTGATCAAATGGAGCTAAATTTGCAAATCAGAACATATTATTACTTGTATTCAAACGGTATATCTCCAGCATAAATCAAATGAACACCTAAATTGATTGATTTAGACTACTAAACTTCAAAAGGTATCTTATATAACAAGATTACTGAACATATTTCAGTGGTAGCTAAACAAGATATATTATTCAAGATTCATACGTTTTACTTAAGACGTAACATATTTCTGTTCAACTCATGTGTAGGTAGAAACTTTATCAAATGAGCTTTATTTTCAAAACAAGATATTTATTCGTTTAAAAAAACTTGTACTTCAATAATTAAAAAAAAAATCAGAATGTCATAACTTTCTTTCAAATTATGTCAAAACGATGTATCAAAAACGTACGAAATATGTCCGAGCATATTGCGCAGAGCAAAACTAACGCTAGGTAATATCTTGGAGCTTGTGAAAGGAGCGTAAAAAATACAAAAAAAAACGCCTTTTTTATAAAACACATTTATTGATTCATGTACATTTCAATCGCCAGGCGATCATCTTCAGTAGAATCATTACAGTAATGTTTCTACTGAAGATGATCGCCTAGCGATTGAAATGTACATTTAGATTGTATATATGTGTTTTGTGAAAAAGGTGTTTTGTTTTTCTTATTTCTAAACTAACGCTGCTTCAAAAATTTGGTTTACATTAGTAACTGTTTTCGTGAGAAATAATTTGTGAAATTTTCTATATTTTATAATAAGGAATTGTCATGATTATTAACTTGGGACTCGTGATTAAAATGAGTACCATAATATTTACTTACGGCATTCTTCACTAGGGCAACATTTTTTAAATTCATAAGCCTTGTAGCACTTGGGTTTAATATCTCGTCCATAGAAACAGTCAATAATGGCGCACTCTGGTTTTAGGCTACAAACATTCAAAGATCAATACTATTGTAATGTTATTGAGGTATTTGTATCCAACTTGCCTCCCAGTGTGATTACCGCAAAAGCACCCTATATTACAGTTGCTGGTGCCATCGATGAACTCTCCAAATTTATACTGCACTCCTTTGAAAGGGCAGTAATCGACCCCAATATTGTAGTCAGGGCATTGGTAGGAAGCTGGGCAATCACCCTCATGCAGTTTTTTGGGTGTACACCCTAAGTCTTCGTAATAGTTGACGCCCAATGAATCACAACCGGAATATCCTGCAAGAAAATATGTAGAGCATTAAAATCATTTTATCCAAAATATATTTTTTTATTATAAATTAATATAAATATTATGTACAAGTTCTCTTGTTTTGTTTCATATGTATATTTTATCAGTTTCCTGACACGTGTTTCGGCTATTCGGCTATTTTCAAAGGATTATATGTGTTTACAATACAATTTATTTCATTTGTTTAAAAACATTTTTTTAGGTTATGAGTTATAAGTTATATGAAAGATCATTCAGACTTTTTATTTAATATTTTAATATAAATATTAATTAACATTTTCTTCTGGCTCTAATAATAATGGTGCAATATTAGAACACAGAGCCGGAATACCATGTTTACAAAATAGTAAAAGCCAACTCTTATTTTATGAATCCAGAAATATCCAGGGTGAAATACCATCAATAAATATTGCACCCTGTATAAAATTTATGGTGAAATTTATAGTATAATCAGAGTAAACAGAAAATTTTCGACATATTTGCTACCTCGTTGCATAATTATGAACTTCTTTAATTATACATGTATCATACTATAATAGTATATTTGCCCAAAACCATCTGAATAAAATCAATGTTTAATTATCTGCTTTTTATTTAAAACTGTCATCATAGCCTGGCTCAGTGAGTTTTAAACAGTGGATCGCCCAATCATCAGAACATCGTTTCAAATTATTGAAGGAACGCAACAACTATTGAGATCCTTTAAAATAAATTTAAAAGCTTTCGATTTTGTACAGAGAAATAAAATTCCACAACCAAAAAGTTCGGGTTTCGGAAAAGTTTCTTTATTTCTTGCTTATTTAAATAAAATATATTTCTCAATGAGAGTGAAATGGACAAATTGAATAAGAAATAGATATTTCACCAGTAAACTCGACATTTTGCTGTGGATATTATTATTTTTATAAAAACTTTTTTATTCATTTTTTATGTGCTTACTTGTTTAAAATAAAAATCATCAATACTTGATGTTTATTTATATCCATATAAAATCGAAAAACAAATGAATTTGCGTGACGCCGGTGTGCTTGTCCTTGGCAGCAGATCAAATGAACATTTATCACTTCAATGTTATCATACAATACAAACATATTATTTAATACATCAGCAATTGGATTACCTGCTACTAATAATGTGCACAGGGTACTAACGAACACTAGAACAACCGCTTCGCATTCTAAAATGCTAAAACTTACAACCTCTTGTGTGCTATAGTTTTGTACGATTTATGGCCGAGATTGAATGAATATGTGTTCAAACGCATAGTTTGAATTATGCAAAATTAAAACTATATTATGTATCTCCAACGATGAGTAAGTGAGCATTAATGCAAGTGGCTTCAAATTACAAATGCAGTGTTGTGCAAAGCAATTGTAAGTCATGTATTAATAAAGTGTTACATTTTTTTCTATACACTTATGCAACAGACTTGATGTTATAAGTCAATATGCATTTTTGCGAGTGCCTAAGAAAGTCGGAGCAACTTTTACGCTGGATACTAATAGATGACATTGTTCAACATGAAAATCAAATACAACATCAAATACAGTCTTGCAACATTGCTGAAAAGTTTACTAGGCAAAGCAAAAAATATTTGAGAAGTTTATTTCGAATGTCATCATTTGCCATTGTTTTGTTGTAACTAATTGGAAATGTTGATACAACTTTTTTGGGCACACTGTAAAACAATTATTGCTTATGTACATCACTACATTACATATTTGTTTGCTATTATCATTTTTGTTTTTAAAAGAGAGTCCATTAATATGTGAATTAATGGAGTAATAAGTGCTCAGGTTCTCATGACCGTGGCTTAAACCCCAGAGCTCTAGGCCATAGAGCTACATCTACTCGTGAACTAAAGCAGATCTATAATTTATGTAAACTATTGTAAAAGGTGAAATAAAACTTCATTCAGTATGATTTTACAAATTGTCTTTAAAGAACTTAAAGGAGTAAGTAAAGTAGGTCTATTATTTATATAAACTATTGTAAAAGGTGAAATAAAACTTCGTTCACTGTGATTTTACAAATTGTCATATATTATAAAAAAATTACTAACTAATATTTTTTAATGAAATTAAGTTCTAAACAAAACACAATTATTATATTACATCACAAATCTTTGTTATTAAAGTACGAGTGAAGAACCTACCCATCAAATGAGTATGTATTTTAAACTGAAATAATGCATGACACATCCGGGGGTAATCTGCAAGTACATTCTACGTCCTTGTCGACGCCATATTCATTGTACTTGCCCTTGAAGAAATCGCCAACGAATAAAGTATGTTCTCCAAATGTACATTTCTCGTCTACAAAATTATTATAATTAGTTACGTTACATATAGTGGGAAATTTTTATTACCAGATTTGTCGCCTTTTGTAGTCATTTCCATGCCTTTTATTGCATCAGCTGAAAATAGCATATTAATTAAAACTTTGGCCTGATATGTATTAAACAATTGATATACCTCGCTGGGAGGTAAGCAACATTATGGATAAGATGGCATATAACAACTTACGGCATAAGAATGATACAGGGCAGCACAGAGCATCATCAGCTCCTTTCCATTTCCTGTAAACTGGGGCACATTTCGCAGCAATTTCCTTTGCATGCCTGATTTCAACGTCACATGATCTTCTCATGCAGAAGGGTTTCTTGAACTCACCCTTGAAGCCTTCCTTACATATACAGTCCCAACAAGTTCCTTCCGTAGCCATAATATCGCCTTCCCTGTATGTCTTCCCATTCAGCTCACACGTAGGAACTTTATCGAATGGAGCTAGAGTTTCAAAACAGAGTATATTTAAATTTACTGGACATTATTTCATATATCATAGAAGCAAAGCAACATGTGAGCCGTTCATTTTGAGTGGAGCAAGTCCATTTTTTTTAAATTCAGATAAATCTAGAAATACACAAGGAATGTTGTCCCTATTATATTTCTGGACATTCCTCAATTTAAAAACAAAATTATAACAACGTTACTGAAGTTGGCAGTCTTAACAAATGAGCCGTTGAATTTGAAAGTGGTTTAAACTTTCAAATTCAACGGCTCAGAGAGAGAGAATCAATCTTTATTAGGCTATCGGCCATGGGCCTTTCCGCCTTATATAGTATATTACATATTATATTACATTACATTAAATTATACATTACGTTAAATAATTTCATAGTATATTTATTTACAAAATTCTTGTCAGTTGGTGTCGTAAATATATTCGTATAGTGTATCTATCGGATGTTTTATTTTACTATGTCTTGTGTCTCTTTTCTTGCACATGCTGTCAATGATGTCCCAGTTGATGTCATTGTCTTTGAATTTTAGTCTTAGTTTGTCGTGTCTTTGGGATATTGGTGGAATTTTCGTTAGTTCGTATAGGGAATTGTTGGATATGTTATGTAAGGGGTTGTCGGGATGTCTAAGTTTGGTCACAAGTCTTATGCATTTCCGTTCAGTAATGTCCATTAAGTGTTTCGTTTTGTTCGTACCGTTAGCTGTCAGTATATGTCCATAGTCCAACATGGGGCGGGCAATGCATTTGTATATGTTTGAGGCGGTTTTTAATGATATCCCCCTGTTTTGGAATGTCAAGCATCGGAATTGTTTGGTGCGTTGGATGGCTTGTGATTTAATGTTTTGAAAGTGTTTGGTGAATCTTCCTTTGTTGTCGAATGTTATGCCGAGGTATTTAATGGTCTCTGTTGGTTCAATGTGAAGGCCGTTTATTCTGACAACGGGGGAAGATTGGGTGATTCGATGGTTGGGTATGAGTAGCTGGCATTTGTTGGGGTTGGGTGTTAGCTTCCATTTACAGAACCATTCCATTGTCTTGTCAGTCAGTGCTTGAAGTTTGTCGATGGTTGAAGTCAGTGTTTTGTCGTGGGTGATCAATGCTGTATCGTCTGCGTATTGTAGGATATATTTAGAGGTATTGAAGTGATTTGGGTCTGTTATGTTATGATTGTATATGTCGTAGCAGTAGATGTTATAAAGCAATGGTGAGATAGGTGACCCTTGTGGGACGCCTTGATGTGCTACAAATGGGTATGAGTAAGTGGTGTTAATTTTGATTCGGATTTGTCGGTCTTTTAAGAAGTTATTTGTCAGTTTCAGTAGGTACGGCGCTATTCCTATAGTGTGCATTTTATAAATGAGGCCTTTGTGCCATACCGTATCGAACGCTTTATTAATATCGAGAAATAGCGCCGCTGTCTGTCCGTTTTCAAGATGTGTCGTTTGGATGTTGTTTGTTAATATAAAGAGGGGGTGAGTGGTTGAATGTTGTCCCTTGAATCCGAATTGGTATTTAGGGATGTAGGCGCTCGCTATACTAAGTACTCTCCTTTTTAGAATTTGTTCAAAATTTTTGCCTATTGTTGGTAGTAAGGTTATGGGTCTATAGTTTTGTGGTTTTTCGTGGTCTTGCCCTGGCTTTGGTATCGTTACTACTGTACCTGTCTTCCAGATGTAGGGGTAATAGCCTGTCTGAATGCAAAAGTTGTATTGTCGTCTGATGTAAGTGTGTATGTCGTCTGATAGGTGTCTTAGTAGTCGTTTTGTTGTCAAGTCGTGGCCCGGTGCTGTGTTCTTCCCGGCACATAATGTTTGTTCGTATTCATTTTCGTCGATTTCGGGGGGAGGGGGTTCGTGGATGTCGGTAGTTATGCTAAAGTAATGATTGTACCATTGGTTGACTTCTTGTTCCGTGTCGTGGTCGAAGTTAGCATTAGCAGCTGGAGTGAATGCTTTTTCGAAATGGTTGGCAAGGAGATTTGCCTTTTCTGTGTCAGTGGTGTATTCTTGGTTGTTTTGTTTTAGCATAGGAATGTTGATTGTTTTTTTATATTTTGTCAGTCGGTTTATTTTTGTCCAGTAGGTTTTTCCTTTATCTTGCTCTATTTCTTGGCATACTTCCAACCATTTTTCTGTTCTGTATTGCTTAATCAGTGTTTGGATGTTTTTGTTTAATCTGTTGTATTCAGTTTTGAGTGGTCGGTCATTTGTTTGTGTATATTGTCTGTAGACTTGCCGTTTTTTTTGTATTAGTCTAAGTATGTATTTAGGCAATCGTTGTTTATAGTAATTTTGGTTTGAAGTCGGGCTGTTTTTTATGATAGAGTTAGTGAGCTGTTCTTGGAATAGTTCTATTTGAGATTCATTAATATTATGGTTTTCTGGTTGATTTATATACGTTATTATTTCCGAATTTACTGATTTTATGTCCGTTTTATTTAGATTAGGTTTTCTGATTATTGGTTGAAAAATTGGTATGATGTTGAAATTTATGCTGAATTGTATGCCAAGGTGGTCAGAGCCAAGGTCCGGAGTCAGTACGATGTTTGTGATGTTGTTTGTTATGTTTTGTGTATGTAGTAAGATGTCGGGTGTCGTGTCATTGTTCTGAGGCATTATGAATGTCGGTGGAGTCCGTCGTCTGATAAAGTCCGAGTTTCGCATGAATGTGTCAAGTTGTCTATTTTTTTGCTGGTTCATATTAAAATCTCCGATTATTAGAGAGTACTTGTACAGAGCGGCTTTCGTTAGGATGTTATGTTCTAATGGAGAGTGAGGGTGAATATATACTAGAAAAATGTGGATTTTATCGTCTTGGAATGGTACTGTAAAGTGTAGGCATTCATTAAGTGCATTGTTTAGAGATGGTGGATTTGCTTTTCCGAGTTTGTACAGGGGGCTCATTTGGACTAGTGCTCCGCCTCTCGCATTGTTGATGATCTGTCCGTGTTTTTGTAGTGTTTGCCAGTTTCTGTATGTCACTTGAGTGTTCGGTCTTGTTTTTGTCTCAACAAAGAGCCCTGCTTGAATGTCGTTGTCTTCGAGATATTTATTGATCAGAGGTTTTTTGTTATTGTAGCCGTTTGTGTTGTTATAGATGACTCTACACTCCGCCATTTTTGTTACTGTTGCTTAGATGTATTGTTGCTTGTCTACCTTCGGTTACGTCTGTCGGAGAAGGAAGTGTAGGGTCCTCCAGATCAAACATAAGTATGTATAGTCTGTTTCCAGAAAAATTTAAGATAGTATCTATATTGAAATGTGTGGTGAATCTTTGTTTTAGTCTTTTAATTAGTTCTTCTCTGTTGTTGTCTTTACTGGTGTTGAGTTCTGTTATGTAAGTGTCTATTATGTAATCGTGTATTGTAAGTGGTTTGTGTATCCTGCTATTCTTGGGTACTGTATCAACGATCTTTTCCGATTTTTTGTTAATGCATTTAATTTGTGTGTTCGGTATTCCCGGTATCGGTTGTGTAGGCCTCTTCTTGCATTTGGTTGACCACGCTGAGTGTCCTTCTTCTTTGCAGGTTCTGCAAACTTCTGGTAACGGTGATGTACATTTGCTTGTGTTGTGTTGTCCAAGACATTTTGCGCATGTTATTGTTTCTTTGCATTCATCTGTTTTGTGGGTGAATTCTTGGCACTTTCCGCAAGGTATTGGCATTGGAGCTGGAGGGCGGCTTTCAATTATAGGGTAATGGCGGTTCTTGTAGAAAAAACCTTCTTTAATTAGTGTTTGGTAGGATGTCGGTGAGGTGGTAATTACCCTGATTTTGTACGTGGGTTCATCGTTAATCCGGGCTATGATTCTTTTACAATAATGATGTTCAATGTTTGTTTGTTTAAGATGATCGCTAATAGTGTCTGCGTTTATTTCGAGTTCTACGGAGCATATTATTGCTGAGAAGGATTCTTTTCTACTTTGACCAGTGACGTGGTTGTCGTGTACAGATTCTTTAAATGTTTGTATTATATTTTTTGTGTGGAGTGTTCGTATGTTGTTGGTGATTGTTTTGATGTCGCTGTTCGATTTAATTATAAATCCGTTTTTTGTTTGGATAATTATGTCTTTCTGGTCGGTATTTAATCCACCCCACGCGTCAGACATTTGTATTCTGCTTGTTGATTGGACGGTTGTTATATAAAACTGATTAGTATAGCGTTGGTTAATTATTTGTTTATTGTGGTGTGAGGTATTTGTGTGTAAGTGTGTGGAATGTGTACCTGGATTAATATCGTTCCCGGTGGAGATGTTCTTATGGCTCAGAGTTCTTGCGATCGTCTCGGCTTCATGTGGATTTACTTGTGTTTTTGCCTTCTTGGACGTTTTGAGTATTTTCTTTGGTCGGCCTCGTTTCTTTGGTGTCTTCCATTGTTCAGTATCTTCTTCTGTGGATGAGATGGCATTTGATTCCGTATCCATAGGGGTATCGGTGCCCATCTTACGGTGTTTTCTAGGCCCTAAGGGCCGTTTGATGCCTGTCGCACTGTTTCGGTAGTGTGACTTGTTGTGGTGATTAGATGATATTATAATTAATATTTATCGCTGTACGGTTAACCGATTTGCGTGAGCGCTTTGCGGACACGTGTCGATAGACGAGCGGATCGAGCTCGACTCTCCACAACGGCTCATTTGTTAAGACTGTCAACTTCAGTCGCTTTGTTATCACACTTAACTCTTTTAAGTTGAAGTAATAGTGAATATTAAAATACCAGCTGGTATTTTTTTTATCAAAACCTCACTGTGCGTATAAGAAGTTTGTTCATACTATAATCCGTTAATTTAATAATACCCATAAAAAGTATTCCGAATTTTGTAAAATGGTTTTATTTCGTTTTGGTGCAGTTAAAGATAAACTTTTAAATGTTTTATTAAAACTGGGTTATGTTTTAAACGTACACCTTTCGAATTGGTTTGTCGACATATTTTTGATATAAACCTTGCAATTCTACATCAAATTTTCAAAATATTCATTCACATAATAATAAATATCATTAACATACGTTGGATTAATCTGAAAACAAAAATCGCACATACTATGTTAGTTTGATATCGTTGGCATAATCTGCAAAATTGTAAGTCTAAAAATCAAAATTTTACAGGAGACCAATAAATGTGTTATGAAACGAATTGGGCTATTGAAAATCAAACTTGTATACATTTTTTAATTCAAATACTAAGTCCAGAAGTATACAAAGGATGTTGTCATTTGTATATTATTATATAAAACACATTTATTGGTCTCCAGGAAAATTTTGATTGTTAGACTTTGCAGATTATGCCAACGATATCAAACTAATATACTATGTGCGACCAATGATATCAAATGATGCGAAATAACCAAGAGAACTTAAAGGAGTTAAGTATGTAGTAATTATTATTAGTGGAAATTGGTACAGTACCATCATATTTACTTACGACATTTTTTATCAGTATAGCAACATCTTCCTAATTCAAACACCCTGTAGCAGTCGGGTTTATATCTATCATCTGGTCCATGGAAACAATCAATAACAGCGCAGATCGCTTTTGGGCTACAACCATTCAAAGATCAAATACTATTATGATTTTATTGAGATGTTTGCAACGGACTTACATCTCAGTGAGATTGCTGCAAAAGCATGCGACATTACAATCGCTGGTACCCTCGATATCCTGTCCTCTTTTATACTGCACGCCTTTGAAAGGGCAGTAATCGACCCCAATATTATACTCCGGGCATTGGTAGGAAGTCGGGCAATCACCCTCGTGAACTTTATTGGGTTTGCACCCTAACTCATCATAATAGTTGACGCCCAGTGAATCGCAACCCTTATGTCCTGAAAATATGAAGACACTAAAATCTATTAACTTCAGCTTTAATTAACTTAAAACTTTACTCAACATTTTAATATACAGGGAGTTTCAAATATAACGGATAAAATCAATTAAAAAATTTTGGAATCCGTTATTTATCAATCGATTTTGAAAAGCTTTTTTTTTGTATATTCTTCTTCTTTTTGCTCGCCCTTTCCCGTTACTCGGCGTCAGCTTTCCTAATTATGTTCCGCCACGTTTTTTTTAGTATATTCAACATTAAAAAAGACTATCAAATGACATAGGTATCAGAAGCGGAGCATTGCTTTTGTTGAAGTTGAGTTTACGTTGAGATTACATCTCCAAATGAAAATTATAAAATAGAAATCAACCTTTTCTCAGCGATTTTATTGAATTTATCCGTTACATTTGAAACTCCCCGTGTAAATACCGAGTGATCATTTAAAGTACAGCTCTAGTTATCCATGGAAATTTTCGTAGCCAATAAAAAAGGCGAGCGAATACAAACTATAGCTGAAATTTAAATTATCACTAGGTTTACATACACATATACATAATATAATATATTACAGTATTTTTCTTTTCGTTTTCCCCTTTTGTCAATTGTGTTTCACAATTTCCCAACTGACTTTCCAGATTGGTCAAACATCATACGTCAAATTACATTTATTTTTTGTCCAATCGCTTTCACTTTGTATCAAATGCTTTTTGCTCCCATCGTCCTATAAACAGTCGTTTCCTAGGTGTCCTTCAACTTTTGCAAGAAAAACGCAAAAATCACATGTCACATGTACACACCAACACACCACACGTGAAATCACATGTACGCACCACATAAAGTGACTTTTCGGCCTCTTCGGCTTGCTGTCCTCGGCTAAAGCCTCGGCCATCGATTACGGGAATATATCACTTCTCGTACTGACCACACAATATACTATTACAATATTTATATGACAAATTACTGTTGTAATCAGGAGTTCAATTTGGGGTGTAGGGTTAGTTCACTTCCAGGAGGTGCACCCTGAATATCGTTTTACTTTGTAAAACGTGAACTAAATGAACTAACATCTGTTGGGGACCAAACAATCTTTCCGATTTTTATATCATCTCCATCACAGTACTGTAATGATTAACTGTACTGTACTGTAATTATTTACTCTATTAATAAAAAAAAAAACGAGTAAGGTTAATTTCATATTCGTGCAAATAAAACATTTTTACCTTCAATATCACCTAAAATATCTTCAAAAATAACAAAATTCAGTTATTTGGAGACATTGCATACTATGAATAATTAAAAGCACACAGCAGTGAGCTCTGAAACCAAATTGACAAAACTTTGTTTTACTATTCAATAAATTTAGCCCATACTACAAGAAAATGGTTATCATTTTCATATTTTGTTACTCAGCATTATGAGAAACTTTGCAAATTCTTTTAGGGAAAGTAATGATTTTTTTATTATTTTTTTATTCCGTTTAGCCCATTTAGGGTTATTATTGCGCTTATTTTAGATATAATTAAGAGTTTGGAATTTCCATAACTTGGAGTTTGGAAATTCTTTTTGGGAAAGTAATGATTTTTAAACTCCAAACTCCAAGTTATGGAGATTCCAAACTCTTAATTATATCTAAAATAAGCGAAGTGTAACCCTAAATGGGCTAAACGGAATAAAAAAATATTAAAAAAATTAACTGTTTTAAGTTACACATGCAAACAAGACATAGTAAAATAATTATATTCTTCCCAGAAACAAAATCTTGTTAACTTTTGAAAGTATTGTGATGAATATTTCAGAAAATGACAAATGACACAAGATGACAAATTTATGTATCACTATTGTGAACTATATAGTATAGATACAATTTACCAGTAAGAATGTATACCCAGCAACTTCAGACTATTTTAAATCATGTAGAAACTGTATAATCACCAGCTTTCAAAAGATAATGTTTTGAATTTTTATTATGACATTTATCTTTTACAAAACATTTTGAATATGTAATATTGATAAGATTACATATGTTGATAGCACAATTTTATAAAATTTATAGAATTTTAAATTTGTTTTAAATCATGTAGATACTGTATAATTACCGGCTTTCAAATGATAATGTTTTGAATTTTTTAATGAAATATTTCTTTTACAAAATATGTTGAATATGTAATATTGATAATATTTAATATGTTGATAGTACAATTTTATAAAATTGATAGAATTTTAAATTTATCTAGGATACAGTCATAATGTTTGCATTCTAGTATCTTGTAAAAGTGGGCATTTGCGATTTTTGCATACCTACTATGATGTGATCTAACCACCGAAAAATATACATTAATGATGATACATGAAGGACTTGATCTGGTATTTATTTCACATTCATTGCTAACTTTTGCAGTTTTGCGCCATTTTCGAAATATTAAACGAGGTATATGAACGTTTTTAAGCAGCTTGCTTGGCAACAGCAATTGGCCGTAGCATCAGAAATGGGTCATCGTATGAAATAAAATAATATTCTCAACCCTTTTTGTTGTTCTTAAACAAGAGGCAGCGATCCTTCAGAGGGCTTTTAACATTTCTGACGGATCAATAAGTGAGATTATTTTAGTATAAATAAAGCACTTGGTTAAGTTTCATAATTTTTTTAATAGAAAAGCTCTACAATTATCAAGAGGCAAATAAGTAGACACGGTCGTGAGACAGAAACAATTGTAGAGTTTTACTATTAAAAAAGAAGTGAAACTTAACCAAGTGCTTTATTTAAATTAATTTAAAGGTGTTTCACCAAGTATTAACCACCGATTCATACTATCTAATTGAGATTATCATTGGAAACAACTTGACCATTGGATATTCACTCAAATAAATTTATGATATACCAATATATCAGCTAATATCAGTGCCAAATTTTAATAAAATTAATACGCTAGTTTTTGAGATATCGCAAAAAAGGACAGGTAATTTGAAAATTTCACTGAAAACAAATGATCATACTAAAAAGTGAATATCTCAATAGCCATGCATTGGATATTATAACAATTATAAATGTAACGTCCCAATATATTATGGAAAATCAGAAATAAATTGTATTAATTCAGGCACTAGTTTTTGAAATATCATTAACGAAGCATGAGCAAAACTCGAGAGTAAATCCACAATGAATTATCTCATGAATTACTCATTGGATATCAAGTCAAATAAATTATGACATACCAGTATCATCCAATATTCATCAAAATTGGAAACTTTAAAAAAGCTTTTGATGTTAAATTTCACATATTTCAATAATTTCATTTCATGAAAAGGGGGTCATGTGAAACAAAAAGTTTGAGAATATTTTACATAAAATATTTTTCTTATTTTTTTTAAATTAAAATAAAAGAGAAATCGTTAAATTGACTTAATTAAATACTTGATTTTTAGCGGTAAAAACTAGCATTTTCATAAAAACTTTTAGTTACTTTTTGTGTGCTTATTTTTTAATACCACTTGTATACTGTACAAACTATACCTTGATATAAATATGAATTACATAATAGGAAATGCTATCAAATACAGGGTATACATTTTTGACGGGCCATATAAAAAAATTAAGTTGATGATGCTTTCTTCGAAACGTAACGTTGTACTGAAAATTTGTAAACGCTGTTTTGTAGAGCTAAAAATGTGGCAATGAGAAAGTGCCTTTGGTTTTTTTATACCTTTTCAAATAACTTCAGAAAATAATAAAAACGAAATCGCAAGATTTCGGATATGGTCGAATATCTCCGGAAATTTCTGGTTTTCTCAACAGAATATTACTGAACGATAAATTGCGCAACTTTTTTGTAATTTAACCGCCTTTGTAACTTTTACGGTTTCCGAGATCCCCGTGCTATTGATCATTATCTTGGACACCCTCTATACACGAGATGTTTATTTATATCCACATAAACACGAAACACAAATGAATCTGCATGACCCGATTGTCCTTGTACTTGTCCTTGGCAATCAAATTATTTTAATCAACTGACCCGCAAATCACAGATGTAATGACCATGCATCACTTGAATGTTATCACACAGTACAAACATATTATTTAATATCGTGGCAATTGATAGATTACCTGCGACAAAGATTGTGCACACAGCACTAACGAACACGAGAACAACCGCTTCGCACTTCATTCTCAGACTTATTGCTCAACGCTTGTGTGCTATGATTTTATACTTTGAAGGCCGCTAATTAAAGTCCGAAATATTCGAATCTGCGCGATGTGCAAATTAGTTATTATCACGGAGTGGTAATACTGGACAAGATATGACGTCAGTTGTTTACCGTAGCATCTTTGATCATGGGAAAACCCCAGTTTACCAGTGCCTTCGACCGTTTGTGTTTTCACTTAGGAAATATCGTGAGACACTATAATAATTTGCGTGCTGAAGAGGTGGTGGTGGAGGTCAATACCCGTAGAGTGTTGTAGTGCCACATGATAAATTAATGAATTATTTGAACTAAATCTTTATAGAATGAACTATTATATACAAGGTGTATTGAATAAGGAGCTGACGTATGGGGATCTTGTATAAGAGATAGAAAGTCGGTTAACTTGCGGCAAATATGAAGCACCTCAAAATTATCTAAAGTTAAAGTATTATGAAAGTTGATTGTTTACAACACTCTACGAAAATACTGATTTTTGCGATTTTCTTCGTAACTATGTTGTTACTGAAGATGAAGCTGTTCGCCATTGATAGTAACACAGCTCAAAAATTGTAAGCTCAAAAACTGATATAACTGATATTTGCGATTTTCTTCGTAACTAGGTTGTTACTGAAGATGAAGCTGTTCGCCATTGATAGTAACACAGCTCAAAAATTGTAAGCTCAAAAACTGATATAACTGATATTTGCGATTTTCTTCGTAACTAGGTTGTTACTGAAGATGAAGCTGTTTGCCATTGATAGTAACATAGCTTAAAAATTGTAAACTTTAGAAGAGCAGTGTTTTAAGTACTTATTACGTTGTTGAAAATATCAAACGCATCTTGCTAGTAACTATTATAGATAATTGGAAAAATAATTAGTAATTATGTTATTGAGTTTTGTATGAATTAAACCAAATGGTTGTACACTTTTTTGCATGAAAAGGAAATTTTGAGATGTTTGGAGTTGTGCCACTATCAACGATGCCAGGCAGCGATATCAAGATTTTTTTATCATCAGGACATATTTTTATTTTTTATGATTTTTGAAAATCATGAATTAGTCTAATTGTTGAAAGTCTGATCTTCAATTATTTCAAATCAGCGATATCAAGTTTTTTTTGATCAGGACAATTCTTATGATTTTTGAAAATCATGAATTAGTCTAATTTTTTAATGTCTGCACTGCAATTGTTTCAATTATAGACCAGTCTTCTTCTCTCAATTTAAAATATTTAAAAGCATATAATCCTCAAATGTGCTTGCGAAGAGTGGCGGATTTATAGTTCTGCCGGCAACTCGGTAAATTTTCAATTTACCTAAACATTTATTATTATTATCCGTATTCAGAAGGATGTATAAAACAAAAGAGTTTGCGGCTACGAACAAACTGGTGATAAAAAGTACGTTTTTCGGAAAATAGGTATATACAAAGGCACGTGGATGGCACCAAACGGCACGTACACAAACCATATAGATAAATTAATCACGTGCTGATAGAGGAGAAACATACAAGACATCAGAAGCATGAGAGGCCCAAATATAGACTCTGATCATTTCATGGTCTGGATAATACTCAAAATGAATGCGCATACTGGAAATAAAACAAACAAACAGGGAAGAAAACGGAAACAGATCGAATGGAATGGAAAAACTATCCAAGAATATGCTGAGAGGATTGAGAAACAAGACGAAAATTTAGACAAAACGCGGACTAAAACTGAGGCAAGATGGAAAAAAATGCAGAATGTGATACAGGAGTCAGTCAAATTGATAGAACGTATAGAAACGAAGAATAAGAAGAAATGGTTCGATGCGGAATGCGAAAATTTAGTCAAACAAAAGAACAACGCGAGAGCAATATGGCTGCAGGAAAACACACAAGCTAACAAACAAATTTATAAAGATCTTAGATGCCAACAAAAACAAGTGTGCAGAAGAAAGAAAAGAGAAGACAACGAAGAGCGAATAGAACAAATAGAGGAGCATTACAGACACACAGAGATTCGAAACTTGTACCAATAAGTAAAGAGAGAAAAAACAGGATACACGACAAAACCCATATACGTCAGAAATAAAGCCGGGGAACTGACGGGAGAGCTGGAAGATAAATTAAAGATATGGGAAGAGTACTTTGTAGATTTATTGAATGTAGAAACGAAGCTTTCTGAAAATAACGAAGATAGAAATACGGAAGCGAGAAATGTAGCTGAAGTGCAAGAACCCACAGAACTGGAAGTCAGAGAAGTGCTAACTAACCTTAAAAATAGCAAAAGTCCAGGGGACAATGAAGTAACTGTAGAAATGCTAAAAAACGGGGGCCCAAAACTTCCAGAATAAATTTATGAATTAGTTAAGACGGTGTGGAAGGAAGAAAAAATGCTGGCAGATGGGGAAAAGCAGTAATACGCCCAATATTCAAAAAAGGAGACAAAAATGGAGTGCAAATATTACCGAGAAATTGCTTTATTGGATGTAATATACAAGATATTTGCAACAATACTGAAAAATCGACTAACAACTCACTCAGAAATACCAATGCAAATTTAGACCTAATAGATCTGTAACCGATCAAATTCTTATTCTTAAAGAAATACAGAGAAACTGCTACGAGTATAAGATTCCTCTATTTGTACTATTCATAGATTTCAAACAAGCATATGAATCTGTAAACCGTCCAGGAATGTACAGAGCATTGAGAATATTGAAAGTACCGGAAAAAATAGTGCAACTGGTTGAAATGACTCTTAGAGACACAACAAACACAATTAGAGTGGAAGGCACGCAAACAAATACTTTCAGGATCAACAACGGGCTGAAACAAGGAGATCCATTATCATGTTCGCTGTTCAATTTGGTGCTGGAAATAGTTATAGGAAGAGGGGGCCTAAATAGAAAGATAAATTGAAATACAGTGAAGAGCATCAATGCATATCTTATGCAGATGACTTTACAGTTATTGCAAAATCTAGAAAAGCGTTGATCAGAACAATCAGAAAACTAGAAAAGGAAGCAAACATTTTAGGATTACATATAAATCAAGAGAAGAAGAGATCAAGGCACGCAAACAAATACTTTCAGGATCAACAACGGGCTGAGACCTGAGAGAAGAAGATCCATTATCATGTTCGCTGTTGAATTTGGTGCTGGAAGTAGTTATAAGAAGAGGGGGTCTAAATAGAAATAAATTGATATATAGTCAAGATCAGTGCATAGCTTATGCAGATGACCTAACAGTTATTGCAAAATCTAGAAAAGCGTTGATCAGAACAATCAGAAAACTAGAAAAGGAAGCAAACAGTTTAGGATTACATATAAATCAAGATAAGGCAAAGTAAATGATGTTAGGAAATACAGGAGAAACTGAAAGTGAACTAACAGTCGAATTTAATGGGAAAGTGTACAATTTTGACTACGTGAATAAGTTCACATTCCTTGGTATGACGATTAATGAAAAGGAATAGAGGAAGAAGAGATACGAGCCAGGATATCAAAAGGGAATAAAGTTATTAGAATGCTCCACCATTTAATGCGATCTAAAAGTATGTCGAAGGCTCTGAAGTTAAGGTTATATAAATCGGTGATGAGACCGGTTGTAATGTACTGCTATGAAACTTGGGTCCTGAACACCAAGGAAAAATCTATGCTGAAGAGATGGGAGGGGAAAGTGCTGAGGAAGATTTTCGGGGGGACACAGTGTGGTGAAGTGTGGAGGCAGAGAACGAATGAAGATATAAAACAGCTGTTCGATAGCCCTGGAATAATAAGCTTGATAAAGGCCCAAAGAATCAGGTGGATAGGGCACTTAGAAAGAATGGATCGAGAAAGGGTACCAAAGATGGCATTGAGGAACACACCCATTGGGAAGAAACGAAGAGGAAGACCCAGAATAAGAAGGCTAAAGTCGGTGAAGGAAGACCTAAAGCTTTTGGAAGTGGAAAATTGGAGAACTCTCTCAAACACGGACTGTCTAGCGAAAAGTTGTGCAAGCCCAGGGCCTTCATGGCCTGTAGTGCATTTATATAAATTTACGACTAAATACTAGATGGGAGGGGAAAGTGCTGAAGAAGATTTTCGGGGGGGGGCAATATGGTGAAGTGTGGAGGCGGAGAACGAATGAAGAAATAAAACAGCTGTTCGATAGCCCTGGAATAATAAGCTTGATAAAGGCCCAAAGAATCAGGTGGATATGGCACTTGGAAATAATGGATCGAGAAAGGGTACCAAAGATGGCTTTGAGAAACTCGGCGATAGGGAAGAAACGAAGAGGAAGATCCAGAATAAGATGGCTCGAGTCGGTGATGGAAGACCTAAAGCTTTTGGAAGTGGAAAATTGGAGAACTGTGGCTCAAACACGGACTGTCTGGCGAAGAATTGTGCAAGCCAATGCCATCAAGGAATGTAGTGCATTTATATAAATTTACGACTAAATACTAGATAAAATGTTCATAGAATTTAAAGAAAAAATTTCCGAAAAACAAAATATTCTAAGGGTACCAACTGAAGCTTTTCGCACAATGTTAAATTTCTTCTTGGACGTTGAACTTTTATAGAAGTTTGGTAGTCTTAATTGATTCTGAAATTTTCTCCTGCTCTGGTTTTATCTGACTGGTATTATCTTTTTTTTTCTGTTCATTTTATCTTCATACTAAGTTACTTTCGCTTTCATTGGTGCTCAATTTTCATAAATGTTAAATTCTGTTCTTATACATTGTATACTGATACGGTTGATAGATCGATCTCAGACTATGGTAGTTTATTATTTTATGCGTTACATCGAGTAATCTCGGCAAAAATTTTACAAAAACTCGTTTCTGATTTTAAGAGTTGAAGGAGGTACTTAGATGCTTGACTTCTTGTATTTGCCTTTTTTCGTTCGGCATTTATTTATTTATCTGTATATTTATTTTTTATTGTGCCTTGTGCCTTTGGTACTTTTCCAAAAATTTGCCGCCCCTGGATATTACCCCCGCCCTCCTAAAACCACCCCGGCTGGCGAAGCAGTTAAAATGGTTCCTAGGTAACATAATACATCAGTATTTTTTTTAGAATTGTTTGATGTATATTTTAGATTCATCTCTTTGCAAAGATTTGGAAGTAGGTATATTGTTTTCTAGAAAGTTTTCGTTTGAAGCATGTACATTTATATTTTCCTTTTGCAAGTCGTGTTATTTATCACGATGTTGTCGTCTGTAGAATTGAGCAACTTTAATTGAAAAATTGCTTTCCCATAATCAATACAGCGGCGTGTATTAATTGTCGTTCCGATCCCACTTAATAAATCATTCCCGCGTTCCCGGTAGCTGGCCGATCGAAATAATCATAACAACGAACCGAGAAAACGAAGAGAGAGGACGTTAATGAAATTGCTCGTTTTTTGGGTGGTCCTTGATCAAACAAACCGCCGCACCGCGGCTTTTATCAGATCGCCGGTTGGGGAGTGGAGGGATCACGATCGCCGTGTCGCTCACGTCAAAACACCGGAATGGGGCCCAAAAACCTCCAGGAACGTCCCCCGACTTGACGCAATCGTACTTGACTTGAAATCATTTCACGCGAGAGCGCTCCTGTTATCTCTGCCAGGGCCATCGATCACCTCCAGTTTCTTCCCCTTCGCAGCTCTAATTATTTCAACTGCCCCGTGGATTAGTTCGTCGTCATTAGAGCTCTGCGGGGGTACTGGCGAGGTGCTCGAAGACCCGGTGCCCGTGCAACGCAACGGCGTGCCTGACCCCTGGTGCTTGACCCCTGACCCGGGCGCGTGATTCCGCGGTAGTCATGAACATGTCCCGGGGAGCGCTCATTATAAATTTCAACTTCATTTTTGCCAGGACGTCTCATCGCGGTGTCCAATCGGAACTCCCTCATTAAATCATCGCGCACACAATGCCGCTTTGCCGCATCCATTGCTTATGGTCCATAACTAATTGCGAATTAAACGGGAAACCGTTTCTACCAATCCTACTTCCTCGCACGTTATTTATAGCGCCAGACTTCGCATATACAATCAATTCAACAAAATTACTCTCTAATAACATGTGTAATGATCATACTTTACAATAAATAATACTTGCATACTTCTGGCAAAATTGTGCGCAGATTAGAAAAGCAAATGGAGAATTTTTCAGGCATATAGAAGAACTCTTTCATGACACAAGAAATACTAGAACGAAGCAGGATATCACAGAAGGACGAAACATATTGAAAGAAGAAGTTCTCTATGCCAATAAAGACATTAAAAAACAGAAAAGCAGTTGGACCAGACGAAATACCAAGCAAATCTGAAAACTAGTAAATGAGGACCAGCTCGATATTATGGTAGATATATTTAATACAATGTACAGAACCGGACTGATACCTAAACAATGGATAAAATCTACCTTCGTAACTATAGCAAAAAAACCAAACGCCAGAGAATATAGTGACTACAGGACTATTAGTCTAAAGAGTCATACGCTAAAAGCATTTCTCAAAGTTATTCACAAGAGACTATATAACAAGCTAGAAAATGATATAGGAAACACTCAATTTGATTTCAGGAATGGCTTTGGTACAAGGGAGGCATTATTCAGTTTGAATGTACTAACACAGAGATGTCTAGACATGAACATAGATATACACCTATGCTTCATAGACTATGAAAAGGCCTTTGATAAAGTACGCCATGATATTCTAATAAATATACTGAAACAACGAAACATCGACATTCGAGATATTCAGATTATTGAATCGCTTTACTGGAACCAAAAAGCCACGATGAAAGTAGACAACGACGAATCTGCCGAAATACGGATACTAAGAAGGGTACGACAGGGTTGTATACTGTCCCCAAAGCTATTTAATCTATACTCCGAAGAGATATTCAGAGAGGCCCTAAGTGAAGAACACACTGGAATCACAATAAACGGTCAGCCGGTCAACAACTTAAGGTATGCCGATGACACTGTTGTTACAGCAGAGAATCTTGCAGACGTTCAGAGTTTAACAAACAAGTTAAATAATGTCGGTCTACAGTACGGTCTCAAGATGAATCTGAAAAAGACGAAGTACATGGTCATAACAAAAGGCAGAATACAATATCAAGACTTACACATCGACAACACGCGTATAGAAAAGGCAACTAAATATAAATACCTTGGTACATGAATAACCAATACCGTAGACCAAACACTAGAAATTAAAACCAGAATTGAAATGGCCAGAAGCACATTTCTTAAAATGCGTGTGTTTCATTGTTATAGACAACTAAAACTTGATCTGCGTACAAGAATGCTAAGACGCTACGTGTTCTCCATTCTACTATATGAAATGGAAGCATGGACTTTAAAGCAAGCAGAAATAAAAAAACCAAGAAGCCTTTGAGATGTGGTATTATAGACGAATGCTAAAAATATCATGAACGGACAACGTGACGAACATCAGAGTAATGGAACGCATAAACAAACAACGTGAAATCATACACACAATAAAAAGAAGGAAGCTACAATATCTAGGCTATATATCCAGAGCAAAAAATTATGAACTGCTTCAACTGATAATGCAAGGGAAAGTAATGGGCAAGAGGAACATTGGTAGACGTAGATGCTCAAGTCTGCATAACCTGAGAGAATGGTATGACACCACATCCCAAAAGTTATTCCAAGCTACCGCCTGCAAGGTGAAGATAGCGATGATGATTGCAAACCTCCTGAAGGGAGATGCCATATAAAGAAGAAGATACTTTTCCCAGGTATTTCATTTCAAGGGCTTGAATTTTGCTTGTTTGTCTCTTGTTGAGTATTCACGTTTCACAGCCGTATGTTGGGGTAGGTACAAATAGTACTTTGTACATTATAAGTTATGTTCTTTGGGGTATTTTTTTGTTGTTTGTGATAATTTTGTTAATCACATGAAAGGTTCTTGTCGTTGCTTGTATTCTGTTGTTTATTTCTGTTTCCATATTCCCTTTCCTTTCAATAATGTGTCCTAAGTATTTTATGTGTTCTTCTTGTTCTACTTTCAAGTTTTTGATTGTAATGTTTATTGCTTCTTTAGTTTCTCCTATTTTCATTACTTTTCATTTTGGTATATTTATTTTTAATCCAGCTTTTTCCAGTTCAGTTTCCCATATGTTAATATTTGTTTGTAAGTCTCTCTTATTTTGTTATTTTGTACCATTGCCACATCGTCTGCGAAAATGCATTCAGTTATTGTTGTGGGTTTTAATTTGTTGTATCCTATCACTGTTTTCTTTCTTCCTATCTTCTTCATGATTTCATCCATTGCTCTTATGAACAAAATCGGGCTTAGTCCACCCCCTTGTCTCAATCCATTTGTGGTTTTAAATTTCAGTGTGATTATGTCTCCGGTTCTGAGACAATTTTCTGTGTTGTTATATATGCTTTTGATTGCCCTCCTCAGTTTAGGTCCTATTTGAGTCTGCCACACAAATTCTCTTTCATTTTATTAAATGCTTTTTCTAAGTCGCCTTAAAGTACTCTAACGTGTTCCATACTTGATTTTTAAACGTCACTTTACGGAAAAGTGTCTTTTATCATATGGAACAGAAGCAGACTTTAAAGTCGACTTTTCTATTAGGTAAGCTTTACATAAAGGAGACTTTTCTGTGATATTATGGAACCGGCCCTAAGACGCTTTAACAATAGTGAACTTTAAGTAAATGTTAGCTCGAAACGTTACTTAAAGTTTGGTCCGTTTCAAAATAAAACTTTAACAAAAGTACAATTTTTTCGTATCGAGTACTGTTGGAAGGCCTGAAGCCGCGACTTTCAACAGTTTCTTCAACAGTTTGTGAGGTTATGTTCAGTGAAGCGAATTCTAAGTGAATTAATATATCTAACGTGAGTGCTACAAAACGAGGCAGAGGCTCCAATTTTATGAATGAGGAGGAGTTATTGCTGTTGGAGGAGATAGAGAAAGAAAAACACATTATAGAATGTAAAACAACAAATAAAATTTCTAATGAAGAAAAGGTGAGTTTCATATAAACAGTTTGCTATTAATTTTATTTACATGCGATATTTTTGCTGCAGGATGAAGCTTGGAAACGTGTCCTGCTTGCATTTAATGCAAAATCAATGCGAATGCGGACAATGGACCAAATGAAATCCAAATCCAAATCCGGACCGGTTAGGTCGATAGCCATAAAGATTGATCTACTACTACTACTGAAATCCAAATTCGACAATCAGGAAGGTTGTAGGAAGCGAAAAAAGTTATATGAAGGGCACTGGTGGTGGGAGTTGTGTATTAATAAATATCTTTAACAAAGACTTGACCGTGTCTTTTCTTAACGTGGATCTGTCATAGAAATCCTGCTCATCGTATAATTCGAAATATCTTTTTTTTTCGATAAATTTTCGGACGTCTCAATACAATATCTTCCTCATCTACTGATGAGCTACTTGACGAGGTAAAAATATTGTAGTGATACTTTGCGCACAGATACACGATGATTTTGTGTATACTTCTGTCTAATCTGAACACCATACAAACGTGGTATGCGAACTTTAAGTAAAAGTAAGCTTTAAACGCTACTTAAAGTTTGGTCCGTTTCAAAATAAAACTTTAACAAAAGTACAATTTTTTCATATCGAGTACTTTTGGAAGGCCTGAAGCCCCGACTTTCAACAGTTTGTTCAACAGTTTGTGAGGTTATGTTCCGTGAAGCGAATTCTAAGTGAATTAATATGTCTAACGTGAGTGCTACAAAACGAGGCCGAGGCTCCAATTTTACGAATGAGGAGGAGTTAATGCTGTTGGAGGAGACAGGGAAAGAAAAACACATTATAGAATGTAAAACAACAAATAAAATTTCGAATGAAGAAAAGGTATGTTTCATATAAACAGTTTGCTATTAATTTTATTTACATGCCATATTTTTGCTGTAGGATGAAGCTTGGAAACGTGTTCTGCTTGCATTTAATGCAAAATCAATGATAATGCGGACAATGGACAAAATGAAATACAAATTCGAGAATTTATAGACGAAGGTCATGAAGGTTGTGGGAAGCGAAAAGAGCTACATAAAGGGCACTGGTGGTGGGAGTTGTGTATTAATAAATAACTGTAACAAAGACTGAACAGTGTCATAATTCGAAATATTTTTTTCTTTTTCGTAAAATTTTCGGACGTCGCAATACCATATCATCCTCATTTTCTGATGAAGCACTTAACAAGGTAAAATTAATGAAGTGATACATTGCGCACAGATACACGATGATTTTGTGTATACTTCTGTCTAATCTAAACACCGCACAAGCTAGGTTATTTACTAACTAAAAGGAGACTTTAAAGCGCAAAAGCTCAGAAAATGGCCTTTACAGTAAAGTCAACTTTAAAGGATAAATATGTGTTATGAAACGGGTCTATATCATTGAATACGTTTTCAATGGATATCTACGTCTTTCGGAGCACACAGAATTGGGTGTCGAATGCTTCGGATGTTTGTATCGTTGAGTATTGTATTAATGGAAATTGTATTGCCGTATCGATGGATATTTTGTCGATATATCGAAAAAAAGTGGGGATGATGATTGCAGAAATACATGTGGCAACGCTGCATTTCGCTGTCAGATCAGATGTTTGACTTTGACAAATAAATACTTTCAGAGCATGTAAAATGCAAAACAAATATATTAACCTTGTTTGTTAATGACACTGTTGTGTCCACCGGTGCACACTTGTGTTGTACTGTTTGTGTTTAAAACAATCTGGCTTCGTGTGGAGGCCTAGCAAACGACAGAACAGAATGTCAGGACAGAGGACATGAAGCAGTGATGGTGCTGGGAGGCTAGAGGTTACCCCCACAATGAGTTGGCCGAAAAGGGCAGTCAACGGAGTCACACGGGTCTGTGCGGAAACAATGACGGAAGGAAACCATGGCACCGGATTATTATAGGTGATAGTTGCACGTCGTAGCGATTTGGGTCTGATCTGCACCGTGATATCCGTGAAAGATTATTAATATTGAGTTACATGAAGACGCTACACCCTATGCTTCTTCCCTATGCTCTTCGAAGATTGTACCTACATGAACTTTATGTCGAGTTGATTGTTGTGAAGTGTACACGTGAAGTGTTGTGAAGACGCTACACCAACTACATGAACTTTGTGTCGAGTTGCTTGTTGTAAAGTGGACATGCCACGTCCAAAAACACATTATATTTGTACATGAAACTATTATGTAAGAAACAAATTGAATATCAACATTGTCACACCTTTTTTATCATATTTACATTTGTCCACTTCTGTGAGTACTAATCCCGAGTTTCGTTGTGTCGTTATTGGATAAACACTTGTATGACTGAATAAAATTAAATAACAAATTAAATTGCAAAACCCATTTGTTGACAGTTAATTTGTGAAATGTCATATATGTACATGTTTCGTGGACATAAAAATTGTCTCTGCTTATTTGTTGGCTATCTTTTTTTATATTTTGTTATTATTCGGTACTGTCCTTCTAAATTAAAGGTTAGCAGCTAATAGTTAATATTTGTTGAATACTTCTTTGACTTACATTAAATAAATACGTTCCTTTTAAATAAGTTGCGGAAAAATTTAAAGAATTATATTTAGCACTAATTATTCAAATTTCAATAGTAATAATTAAATGATTGATGGTATTGTTCGAAATTTTGGTACAGAAAACAGAAAATTTATAGTAATGATTCAAAATTTTCCTTCAGTCTTTGAAGTTACGGAGAATAAAAATTTTATTGTGACAGAAATAATTGAAAATTTGATTATAATAATTAAAATGTAAAAATTGTGATAGAAATAAAATAAACTTTGACAGTCATGCAGACAGAAATAATTTATTTTTAATAGATATATCTAAAATAAACTGAAATTAAAAACATTGATTGAAATTTTTGTAGGAATTATTAAAATATTGACAACGATATTAAAGCAATCAGTAATAATTACATTACATTAAAAAATAGAGTATTAAATAAAATTACACCGCCATAAAATGAGCAGTGACATTACTTATGTCCGCCAGTTTTGTTTTTCAATTGCTAGATTGCATGGCTTGCACTTTGTGAATGTTTTCTATCAATGTATACGTGTTTATTATATTTTATTCTTTGTTAAATTTTATTCTTTGAGCCAATCTATTAAGAAATTATTGTACTGTATTATGTAAATAGTCTATGATTTTTAAGCCTTGTGTTATATTTATTATTTATTATATTTATTATAATAATTAAAAAAAAAAGATATTTTCAAGTGTTTTTTCTAAATTTAATGTGGATTAGATGCACCTGATAAATTTAAGCCCTATCTTACAGTCTCCGATTACCTATCTAAAACCGGCAGTTATTCATTTGATACTATTGCGGAGACAGAAAACTAACCATCAATTAACCCTTGAGCGCACGAATGTCCAATATAGTAAAAGTAATAGTTTTCATTAATATTCTTTTATTGGTTTTAAATTTTATGTACCTTCCTAAAACAAGTTAAGCCTAGTAATTGACTTTTTAAAGAAAATCAAATTTTACTTTTTGAGTGACTAAGATTTTTGGTCCCACAGACCAACCGTTGTGTTAATGGGGGTTTTATATACAAAATAATTATGGTTATGCATATTAAATATGCCATCACGAGCGAAGGTAAATTCATCTGTCCACAACTGCTTTTGATTCAAATTCTATTTTTTATTTCTATTTATTGCATCTAGCATCCAACGACAAGACTTGACATTACTCCATACTCTTATTTAAAAAGTTTGAAGACTAATGCAACAATAGTAATAGTAGCAATATTTTATTCGCATCGACCTGCGGTCTTTCCGCCTTGCAATAATATCTTTTTTCCACTCCTTGCATGGTAAGTACACTGTTATAACATTGATTTAGTGGAAGTAAGTACCACTTACCGATAAAGCTTTGGTTACTATGAGCAACGGGAAGTAAGTAATCACTTACTTCCCTCAGGGAAGTAAGTAAAATAATTTCAATAGCGTTCTTTCTCTGGCACCAGTCTTTAAAACACTTTTGATAACACCCATTCGACTTCTCCGGCAGTAGGAAGGAACAGACAGCATCTGCAGCTTCTTCAATTGCCATTTCTTGTTTGTTTTCATTGGAATTCATTTTACAACTGAACGAATGCAATTTCTGACATTCACACTTTGTTTGAAAAATAGTCTTAGCAACCAAAGCTGTACTGACATTTGGTTCATGTTGCGAAAATAAATTAATCAAACACAAACAATTAAACCAACTTCAGGAGTGGAAAAACAGTTATAAGCAATTTGAGAGGTAAGTTTTGACCAGTCTCGGTCTTTATTGCTAGCCCTCGCTATCGCTCGGGCGCAAACTCGACCTCGACTGGTAAAAGATACTTACCTCTCTTAATGCTTAATAGTTATTTAAAGCTTTTTAGAGTTATCAATCAATTTAGGTATTTATTTGATTTACGGTAGGGAGATACCGTTTTAAGTTTAGTCTTACCACAGGAGCTGAAGACCAATTTTATTCTAGCTTTACAATCGCTCTAGCTTTCTGCATCAGAGTGAGATGTGGCATTTTTGTAAAACACTTTCAATATATTTTTTATATCTAGTGTCAAACTGTGACATTTTAGGTCGCTTATGATTTAAAGTAAAAATCAAACTGTTAAAATAAACTTCACTTTTGGAACTTCACCTTTGTACCAATCTCTTACTAATTGTAAAACTATTTTTGTTGTAACAATTTTGCAAGTGCAAAAATTAAAGAAATGGAAGGACTTTTTGGGAAAATGTGTAGGAACTAGGAAATTTAAAAAAAAAGTCTTTTAATTCAAATATAATAACTTTGGTTCCCTTGCAGAAAAAGAACGGGTTGTTAGATGAACTAAATGTGCAAACTGCTATCAGCATATTAGGAATAATACATTGAAAGTAATGTGAATGTAATGTAAATGTTATCATGCCCTGCATTTTTTTTTATAGAGATAGTATATTACAAGTACTTATGTCACATTTCCGGTTAGCAACCCTACATGCCTTTTACGCATATTACGAATGACGATGAATAATATTTAATTAATTTGAAATCAACTTAATACCAACAAATTCCTGTGTCTACGAATCAATGATCTGGGTACTTTTTCCATTAATATAGGCACATTTGGGCTTGCTTGCACGTCATATATAGGTACAGGGTGTCTCAGTTACCGGGCTCAACATAGAGATATTCTTATGTGACAAATATATTATTAAAATGTAAAACGGCATTGTCTACATTACAATATTTATTGTGCGTTTTTGTATTAGAAAGATAAAATATAACACACTATTGATAATTATCTATGAAAAACTTAGCTTATTGAGAATTTAGCTTAATACGATTAACATTGATATAAAATAACAGTTGCTACATTATTTGCGTGCGATATATATAATTATGAAGATTACTTCTTTCTGTCAACATTTCAAAGATTACTGTTCAAACTTCAATTATTACTGCCAAAATTACAATTATAACCATTAACATGTTTTTTTTTTAAATATTACTATAGAAACGTAATGATTACTGTTAAAGTTTTAATATCAGCGAACCCTTTAAACGTTACTTAAAATATATGATTTTTTAATGAAATTTTAATTATTATGACTTTTAAATTTAAACAATTCTAAAAAAAGTTAAAAATCTCTTAATATTTGAAGGCGAACTGTCAAAATATGATCACATGATCAATAAAATATGAGTGGGAAAAAAATAAAATTTGCAAATAATATCTATTATTGACGGTAGAAAATTTATAAAATCGTAAAAAAAAGACAGTGTCAAAATTATTACTGATTGCTTTAATATCGTTGTCAATATTTTAATAATTCCTACAAAAATTTCAATCAATGTTTTTAATTTCAGTTTATTTTAGATATATCTATTAAAAATAAATTATTTCTGTCTGCATGACTGTCAAAGTTTATTTTATTTCTATCACAATTTTTACATTTTAATTATTATAATCAAATTTTCAATTATTTCTGTCACAATAAAATTTTTATTCTCCGTAACTTCAAAGACTGAAGGAAAATTTTGAATCATTACTATAAATTTTCTGTTTTCTGTACCAAAATTTCGAACAATACCATCAATCATTTAATTATTACTATTGAAATTTGAATAATTAGTGCTAAATATAATAATAATTATAAATAAATATTAATAATTATTATTTGTGTTTTAAACGAATACTGTTTTCCAATATTACTGTTTTCGAAAACGACTGCTTTTTCTGGAAAATGTGGCGAAAAATTTTGGTGCGCTGCATAATATCATGCAGGAGATATTCAGTTGAAAATGTTTTGCAAAGACTTGATCAGCATATAAGATGAAAAGCTCGAGTAGATGTTAACCAAGAGACGGTAGGTAGGCAAAGCACAGCAAAAACTGCCCAAGCTGAGGAAGCTGTTTTGCAAGCCGATGAAGATAATACTAACACCAGCATTCGAGGAATTGGATGAACTTTAAATGTAAATTACAGAGTCATTTAGTGTATTTTAAAATCAGAAGCTTACTACCACTTCCATTATACAAAAGTACAATCTCTGTTAGAAGATGATTTCTCTCTTTATGTCAAGTCGTTGAATGCAAGATGTAATTGATTTGAATTAAAATTTTAATCAAAACCAGTTGTGGACAGATGAATTTAACTTCGCTCGTATTTATTTATATTTTCGCATTATTTTACATATGAAAGCCCCCGGTTGGTCTGTGGGACCAAAATGCTTACTCACTCAAAAAGTAAAATTTAATTTTCTTTAAAACGTTGTTAATTACATGGCTTAATATGTTTCAGGAAGGTACATGAAATTTAAAACCGATAAAAGAATATTAATGAAAACTATTACTTTTACTATATTTGACATTCGTGCGCTCGAGGGTTAATTGATGGTTAGTTTTCTGTCCCCGCAATAGTATCAAATGAATAACTGCCTTTTTTAGATAGGTAATCGGAGACTGTAAGATAGGGCTTAAATTTATCAGGTGCATTTAATCCACATTAAATTTAAAAAAAAACACTTGAACATATTTTTTTATTAGATTATTATATTAATATTATATTACACAAGGCTTAAAAATCATAGACAATTTACATAATACAGTACAATAATTTCTTAATAGATTGGCTCAAAGAATAAAATTTAACAAATAATAAAATATAACAAACATGTAAGCATTGATGGAAAACAATCACATTAAAGTTTAAAGTATTATAATCCCATGCCCATCCCAAAACTGGTGGATATAAGAAATGTCACTGCTCATTTTATCGCGGTGTAATTTTATTTAATACTCTATTTTTTAATGTAAATTGTTCTTCTAAATTAGAAGTTAACAGTTAAGTGTTAAAATTCATTAAACAATTCTTTAAATTTTTCCGCAACTTATTTAAAAGGAACGTATTTATTTAATGTAAGTCAAAGAAGTATTCAACAAATATTAACTATTAGCTGCTAACCTTTAATTTAGAAGCACAGAACCGATTAATAACGAAATATAAAAAAAGATAGCCAACAAATAAGCAGAGACAATTTTTATGTCCACGAAACATGTACATATATGACATTTCACAAATTAACTGTCAACAAATGGGTTTGCAATTTAATTTGTTATGAATATCTATCCAAGTTATTTAATTTTATTCAGTCATACAAGTGTTTATCCAATAACGACACAACGAAACTCGGGATTAGTACTCACAGAAGTGGACAAATGTAAATATGATAAAAAAGTTGTGACAAACTTCATGTAGATACAATCTTCGAAGATCATGTAGTTGGTGTAGCGTCTTCACGTAACTCAATATTAATAATCTTTCACGAATATCACGGTGCAGATCAGGCCCAAATCGCTACGACGTGCAACTACTCTGTCACCTATAATAATCCGGTGCCATGGTTTCCTTCCGTCATTGTTTCCGCACAGACTCGTGTGACTCCGTTGAGTGCTCCCTTGGGCCACTCATTGCGGGGGTTGATAGAAAACATTCACAAAGTGCAAGCCATGCAACCTAGCAATTGAAAAACAAAACTGGCGGACATAAGAAATGTCACTGCTCATTTTATGGCGGTGTAATTTTATTTAATACTCTATTTTTTAATGTAAATTGTTCTTCTAAATTAGAAGTTAACAGTTAAGTGTTAAAATTCATTGAACAATTCTTTAAATTCTTCCGCAACTTATTTAAAAGCAACGTAGTTATTTAATGTAAGTCAAAGAAGTATATAACAGATATTAACTATTAGCTGCTAACCTTTAATTTAGAGGGACAGTACCGATTAATAACGAAATATAAAGAAAGAAAGCCATCAAATAAGCAGAGACAATTTTTATGTCCACGAAACATGTACATATATGACATTTCACAAATTAACTGTCAACAATGGGTTTTGCAATTTAATTTGTTATGAATATCTATCCAAGATATTTAATTTTATTCAGTCATACAAGTGTTTATCCAATAACGACACAACGTAACTCGGGATTACTACTCACAGAAGTGGACAAATGTAAATATGATAAAAAAGGTGTGACAATGTTGATATTCAATTTGTTTCTTACATAATAGTTTCATGTACAAATATAATGTGTTTTTGGACGTGGCATGTCCACTTTACAATAAGCAACTCGACACAAAGTTCATGTAGTTTGTGTAGCGTCTTCACAACACTTCACGTGTACACTTCACAACAATCAACTCGACATAAAGTTCATGTAGGTACAATCTTCGAAGAGCATAGGGAAGAAGCATAGGGTGTAGCGTCTTCATGTAACTCAATATTAATAATCTTTCACGGATATCACGGTGCAGATCAGACCCAAATCGCTACGACGTGCAACTATCACCTATAATAATCCGGTGCCATGGTTTCCTTCCGTCATTGTTTCCGCACAGACCCGTGTGACTCCGTTGACTGCCCTTTTCGGCCAACTCATTGTGGGGGTAACCTCTAGCCTCCCAGCACCATCACTGCTTCATGTCCTCTGTCCTGACATTCTGTTCTGTCGTTTGCTAGGCCTCCACACTAAGCCAGATTGTTTTAAACACAAACAGTACAACACAAGTGTGCACCGGTGGACACAACAGTGTCATTAACAAACAAGGTTAATATATTTGTTTTGCATTTTACATGCTCTGAAAGTACTTATTTGTCAAAGTCAAACATCTGATCTGACAGCGAAATGCAGCGTTGCCACATGTATTTCTGCAATCATCATCCCCACTTTTTTTCGATATATCGACAAAATATCCATCGATACGTGTATTCTGTAATACCGGCGCCCAGCAATACAATTTCCATTAATACAATACTCAACGATACAAACATCCCAAGCATTCGACACCCAATTCTGTGTGCTCCGGAAGACGTAGATATCCATTGAAAACGTATTCAATAATGCGCTCCGTATGAAACGCATTTTGAAAATTAAACTGAGCTTTAAAATTTAAAGTCACTTTAAATTGATTATGAAATAGGCTGTTAGTCTTTTAATTTTTTGTTTCATACTTTTTTTATTCAAAGAAATACTAACCCCAATTTGGGCCTATGTTTACAAATCCTACTAAATAAAATATCTCTAATAAGCATCGTCTCAAAACATCGCTAAGAAAACCTACCTAGTGGTTATAGCAAAAACCAGAATTGTCTCGAAAAGACTACCTTAAAAACATTAAAAACTCAGGGATCACAAACGTTAACAATGTCATATATTTCAAATTTTCGAATTTTTGAATGTTCATATTTTACCATTCATACAATTTCTGTATATGAGTAACTACTTAGTTGAATATTGCCCTCAGCTTGGTCATCCCTTGGAAGGTTGCTCTTGCCATTTCTAACACGTAATTATTAAAAAATATGTTCCCATTCCCGTTCCTCTTTGGCTCATTTGCGCCTTATCGCATATACTAAATTCTATTGCTAAAGAAATCTAGCTATGTAATGGTCATCAGCAAAAACTATAATCTTGTCCCGAGAAAACTACCTACCATTAAAAATTCAGGAATCTAAAAAGTTGACAAATACACATTTTTAATATTAGGGAATTTTTGAATGTACAAACACAATTCACACAATTTTTGTTTTTAGTAACACTTATTATTTTTACTGTGGTATGAGAATTGTTATGTTCTTTTAATGATGATGAAGACAACAATTGTGGACATGGGTGCAAGAATAGCGTAAGTCGACAAAATGAGTTTCGAGAAAAACGCGTCAAAAGATTAAAAACTTAATAAAAGTTGTAATATAGCAATAATTGCTATATTTTCTAATATTTTTCTATGAATAGTAGCCACATATGTTTTAACAGACTTATAAATAAGGGTACAAGTATTCAAATAAACAAATTTGCTCAAAAACCGCATAAATCGACTTACGCTGTTCTTGCACCCAGCTCCTCAAGTATTACCTAATTGTAACCCAAAATAGGTACCAAAATAGTAACTAAAAACAATTTAGCAAGAGTAGTTGTTAAACATTGAAACATTATAGTTATTGAGAACCACACTTATTATTTTACTGTGGTATTATAAGAATTATTCTGTTCAATTAATTATCTTAAAATCTCAAAATTAGGAGACAAATTTTGTATTCAGCGCTCATTTCACTACACCAAAATGTTCGAAATGTATTAACAAGCCTTTTTTTCTCAATGAAAACATGAGAAACCATACTGTGATATAAATCGTTGAATTCGTAATAGGAAATGCTATTCAATGCAGAGTGTACTTTATTTACCGGCTATATAAAAATGTAAAGTTAATGATCGTTTTTTTCGAAACGAAACGTTGTACTGAAAATTTATAAACGCTGTCTTGTAGAGCTAAAAAAGTGGCAACGAGAAAGTGCCTTTTGTTTTTTATACCTTTTCAAAAAACTTCAGAAAAACCTAAAATACAATATCGCAAAATGTCGGATTTTGTCGAATATCTCCGGAAGTAAGCAGAATTTTCTGGTTTTCTCAACAGAATATTACTGACCACTAAATTGTGCAACTTTTTTTGTAATTTAACCGCCTCTGTAACTTTTACGGTTTCCGAGATCCCATGCTGTTGATACTTTTCTTGGACACCCCGTATATTGCTACTAAACTTATTTACGATCTCCCAATATACATTTATATGATTGGTAGGTACCCACTTTGAGCAATTGCTAGCATTTTTCGGCACTCAATCGTACATTTAATTTATAGGAAAATTAAGAAACTTTTTTTTTATTTAGCTTTGTTGGAAAAATCGGTCACTAATTGATATTTGAAACTAAACCATGATCTACAAACTGATTCGAACTCGCGTTATTAATTACGATTATATTATGAAAAGCCTTCTTAACAATAGCGATGAAATATGAAATACGCCATCGTTCACTTTCAGCTGCTCTGCAGTGTACAATACGACCTACAATTCTCGCGTTCTGATTCATTCAGTGGTGAGATGTGTGTCTCGCTTTGCGTGTTATTGCGGAGATGAAATAGGCGAGTCGTTCGCGATTCATAAACGGGCACTGGCAAATCACGTTTATGTTCCACATGTCGCCAGAAACTGTAACAATAACTCCAGGTTGTGAAACGCCTCTTAACCCTAACCCTGGCCGACGTGTAATGCTAATGTCACGGAGGATGACGAAGACCGTGAAACCAATCAAACAGAAAACTTGAACAGTACAACAAAATACAGGAATATTAGTTACAGGACAAATTATCACAATCATTGAAATATAGTATCTCCAACTTTTGTATTTGCTAATATTTTGGGCTGCATATTAAGACCCAGTTGTACGATCGTGGATTATCTTTGTTCGGTTTCTAAGGATGTCATTGAATTAACAATTGTATCCTAGATAACTGAACCATAGTCAAGGATGATCCACGATCGTACAACTGGGTCTAAGAGTAGGTAACTATTAAAGTATTTGACTACACTGGGTGAAAACTTTGCGAGGAATGAATGCTGTAACATAGACCTAATTTTTGTGGAAAATTTCCCCAAATAAGGAAAAATTTTAATCAAAGTAATACATTTTTTGAACTATATTTTCATCATGCAGGGGTTAACAACAGCAATAAGTTGCCTTTTCTCACATGCAGGTATTCAGTGCGAAATGAAACTTTATATCGCTAAGTTTTTCGCCCTGTATCGTTGTGAAGCACTAAAGTTCCAGCGAGTTTCAGAAGTTTATTATTGAAACTTGGAATAATTACTTCACCACATGATGACATCTGACGATTGATTTCAAAATAACTCGGCCTATTAAAAGGCATATCCAGCTAAGCCTGAGAGCATCCGTTTAATTATATCATGTAAAACGTACATTTTGTATAAATTTGCATCATTATTTTAAAAATCATAATAAGTCGTCCTAAATGGAAAACTGGAGCTTATTTCCGCATATCCAGAAAACGAGAAGCTGTCAAATAAAGTAATAAAATATTAGGGTTTGTATGAAAAGTCCGTATCGTCATAACTCAAAAACAAATGATGAAAAATGAAATTTAGATTTATACTTATAACAATATTTTTTTGTTATAGAGATATACCAATCGTTATTTCTAAGAGATATAACAATCTAAATTTTGAGGTGGACATGACTGTCACCACAAAGCTATTGGCAATCGGACTTTCCACCTTTTTTTGTAATTTTTGTATTCAACAATTTTTTTTCCATTTTTGAAAACTAGAATCGGCGTGTCCGAGGATTTTTGTTTAAATATTGCAATTTCCAAAACAATGAATCTATTTTAGACTTTTTTAACATCCTGTATATGAGAAGGTTTGTCGTCCTTGCTGCAGGCAATCAAAGTGAGCCATCCGTGGAAGGCACTCGATGACTTTGGTTAATTAGAGAGAGCACAGGTACTGGGCGATTTAATAAAAATGCAGCCATTCACAGGATCAAAGGTGAACTCCGTGAACCCATAAGTATTTTAGTGCTGAGCCTTTTTCTGTTCCATCTTACTCCTCGTCGGGCGAGCTATAAAGAAATGACACGCCTTCCGGGTTGTATAGACTCGCAATTATTTAGCCAACTTCATTACCGAGACGCGGCTTGGACGTGAGTGAGATTTTTAGGAAAGCATCCTAAGCATTCTGCGCACGCCCTGAGCACCAAGGTTCTGGACTTTTTAAAAGAAAGCGTTGATTATAATAATAATATAATATATGATTGCATTCAGTTATGATATTTGATCTTTTGAATAACTTTTACAGGAAGTAATACATAGTTTGTATTTGTTTCAAGTTTTTGACTCCTCTGATCACAGGGGTTGTCTTAATAATTATATTTCTCATGGTATTGTCCATAATATGGAAAACACAATAATAATTTTCATGATAAATCAAAGCCCAAAATGACAAGTTATTAAATTTCAATGTAATTTTCTTCCCAAGAATGGTCAATGTTCTGGAAAATCATCAAATCAAGTTTAGACGAAAATGTATTGATTGAAGCACACACGAGCAAAACTCACGCAAGACGAAATAAAAGTTTTTGAGATTTTATTTAATAATTTTTAATTATTTTTTTATTCATCTTATTCCTGGGTGATGATTATAATAATAATATAATATATTATTGCATTCAGTTATGATAGTTGATCTTTTGAATAACTTTAATAGTAGGTAATACATATTTTGTGTTTGTTTCAAGTTTTTGACTGCTCTGATCACAAGGGTTATCTTAATAATTATATTTGTCATGGAATTGACCATAATATGGAAAACACAATAATAATTTTCATGTTAAATCATAGCCAAAAATGACAAGTTATTAAATTTCAATGTAATTTACATCCTAAAAAAGGTCAATGTTCTGGAAAATCTTCAAATCAAATTTAGGCGAAAATACAATGATTGAAGCACACACGACTAAAACTCACGCTAAAAGAAATATGAGTTTTTGAGATTTTATTTAATAATTTTAAATATTTTTCTTTATTCATCTCCTTATTCCTGGGTATATTTGTGAGCACTTCTAACTGATTTAGCCAATTTAATATAATTTTCATTTTAAGGGCCTTTTTAGAAAAAACTGTATAATTTTCTGTTGAGTCTAATTTTGTGCTCAAGGATTCCCTTCTTAGCATCCTTAAAGACTTTGTATAGTATCTACTCATACATTTGTTCCTATCATAATAATAATACATACATACATACTTACATACATACATACATACATAATCCGGTTCTCTTGTACCCTGAGGGTGTCGAGTAGTAATAATAATAATAATAATAATAATAATAATAATAATAATAATAATAAGGGTGTCGAGTAGTAGTAATAATAATAATAATAATAATAATAATAATAATAATAATAATTTATTTACGGCAACTTCCCTTTTGAATAACAAAATATACAAATGTCATATATAGGCATATACAAAACCATAAACGACGATTACACATACGCATAAAACATGAAATATAAATCAAAATAATGGCATTAAAATTAAATCACAGTTTACGGTGTGCTACCGTTCTCAAAAAGTTGAGATTGCAAGACCCAAATTTTAGTAACATTGGACTTTACCATGTTGCATTTTCAAACGTACAATATTAATATTGAATCAAAATCACAGCTACGCCTAGAGCAGCAATGTCAAATCAATATTTATGAAGAATTATGGTTGTCGATGAATGATGCAAATGCACATGTATACATCACCTATTAAGATTCTAATAAAAGTAATAATCTGTTAAAATCGTCTTCCATTGCGACAGACGAAACTCCTTCCATGACGGGAAATATATTGGTTTCGCAAGAAAATTACATAGAATGAGATTTGAGGTGATATATCCGGTTCTCCTCAAGTGCATTTTAAAATCATCCACCAAGAAGTGTCCTTTGAATTATAACTCAAGATGTTTTATGTACAAAGATTATCAAAATAGAGAGCTTATTGAAACTAATTTCAAACATCATGAATTTTGTAAGATTTAGTAGCTTAAACCTGCATTAATTAACTGCGCTTTTGGATGTCTTGGAATACAAATATTTCTTTAAGTTTAAGGTTTTATCCATATTACCAGTTATTTATTTAAGGAATTAGTTTGTACTTACTGGTATAGTTATTCTTTATTTTATTATATTATTTATATATTTTTATTTTGCCGGACTAGTTTCGGTTTGTTCAGCAAATATTTATGTTTAATATTTAAAAAAAACAACAACACACAAACTCTACAATACTCTACAACCTTCAAATTTTACTAACATATTCAGTATATTTGAATGTATATTTATTATTATTATCAATAGGCCCTTTACCTTTCCGTGTGGGCTAATTATTTAGGATATTTAGTATAGTATATTTGATACCATTAGAAAATTTTAAAATCTGAAATGTACCACCTAGTTTTCCCTAAATTTTAAATACATTTCTAGCCTCTTTTTGGCATTTTTTTGCACATTGATCATTAGTAAATAAACTTCTGAGTACAATTACGTATTACATAATTTTGTTTATAGAATATGGAGAAATATACTCCATCCTTTAGTTCTTCCGAATTTTTTATCAAAGAATGATTCGAAATTTTAGACAAATACTATTTTCAACCTCTTTTTGTTATTTTTCGGATAGTTTTTATTTATTTAATGACTTCTGAATGAACCCACATATTAATTACGCATAGTTTTTATTTATTGGATAACTTCTGAATAAACCAACATATTAATTGGGCTTGTTACTTTAAAAAAATACAAAAATCACAATATACAATCACTAGTTTTTCCAGAATTTTGATTAAGTCTTATTGAAACTTTTATAGAAATACTATTTTAACCTCTTTATGTTTTTTGTCACACAAAGTTCAAAGTTCAAGTTTTTATTTATTAGCATACTTCTGAGTACCACCACATAATTATTAAGCTTGCTACTTTAAAAAAATGCATAAATCAGGATATACCACATCTCTAGTTTTTCCGTAATTTTGATCTAAAATCTAAATTTTAGAGAAATTGTTTTGTTTTAAATGCAAAAATCAGAAAATATCTACTTTTTCCGAAATTTTAATCCGAAGTTAGAACAGTAGGATTATACATAAGCTGATTTTTGTTGTATTTTTTTTTTTAATGCAGTTTCAATGTTTCCACTAGCTTCAAATGTTCTTCTCTTTTGACATTACAATCCATTATGGGTTTTAGCCTCCTGAACAATTTTCATCCAGAGATTCTATTTTTCAAATGTTACTCACTTTGAACTAAACATTATACATACAGGGTGGCCCACCTATCCCACCTATCCTCGCTCGGACCATTACTGCTAGCCTAATTACAATTGAGGAAAACATCTAAGTGGAAGTTATTGGACACATGATGTGTTACTTTTTGAAATTATTTTCGAGTGTACTGGGTTCAAGAATTTTGAATATAATTGTTGAATAACTTATTTTCAATTTTGTCATTATTTGCCTATCAAAACGTATTATCAGATTATAGTTCATATGATACCATTGAATAGCTCATTAGAAGAGCTCTCAGGATATGATGCTTAATACAGGGTGTTCCATTTAAAATTTAAAAAAGTGTTAGCCATGAACATATCAAAATTCGATCGTTGTTTCAGAACACCCTGTGTATTCTACGTGACGACGTAAGTATGACCACGTCCAAATATTGTTCTTTTTTTGACATATAACTTGGTACTTGCATACGGAGATTCTTTCATTCTTTCATCTTTTCATTTTTTCATTGTTCATCTTTTCATGTTTTTGTTGAATTTTTTCTTCGTCCATGATTGTTTGTTAAATTTTATGAAAATGTGAATAACTTGGCAACGTTGTATCTGATATCTGAAAATAAAAATTATTTGTAAAGGCCGCATGAAGCAGATTCTGAAAATGAAAGAATATACACGGTGATCTATCTAAAAGAGACCAAATGTTGTGTTCCGGATTTATGATGCACGCAGTAGAATGAAAAATAATTTCAAAAGGATCAAGTGTCAATAACTTATATTCAGATTTATTTCCTCAATTTATTAGGCTCGCAGCTATGGTCCGAGCGAGGATAGGTGGCCCACCCTGTATATGAAACTATTTAAACATAAAAGAAATAGAATATCGAACTCTTCTTACAATATTAATATGGAGTTAGAATGGCAATATTACATAAGAACATATTTGTTTTTTTTTTCAACATAATTTAAATTGCTCCACATTTTTAAACTTTACTGGCATACAGGGTGTCCCAAAAATAGTCGACATGCTCAACAGCACGCCACTCAGGGATGGCTACTGAGGCCTTAAAAAGCCCTAAAAAAATTTAAAAAATAAAATTTATTAAAATTAAAAAGAAACATTAAAAACACATAAATCATAAGCGACTTTATTATCAGTATTTTAGTAGTACATTACTATTGTTGTCACGTTGATGTTTCAACAATTTTCTATTTGAAATATATAAATACGCTATTTGAAATGGAAGTATACAATAAGATTATTTAAAAAAATTATAATTAAACAACTTAACACATGATTGGCATACAGGGTATCCCAAAAATAGTGGACAAGCTCAACAGCACGCCACTCAGGGATGGTCACTAAGTCCTTAAAAAGCACTAAAAATATAAACAAATTGAAAAAGTATTACAATTTTAAAAAACATTCAATAAACATAAATCATAATAAGCGACTTTATTATAAGTATTTTAATAGTACATTACTATTGTTGTCACGTTGATTTTTCAACAATTTTCTATTTGAAATATATAAATACGCTACTAGAAATACAAATATCCAATAGGATTATTTAAAAAACTTATAATTTAACAACTTAACACATGTTTGTGTCCTAAAAATAGTGGACAAGCTCAACAGCACGCAACTCAGGAATAGTCACTAAGTCCTTAAAAAGCACTAAAAATACTAAAAAATTAATAAGTAATTACAATAAAAAAAAAATCAAGATACATAAATCATAAGCGACTTTATTATCAGTATTTTAATAGTGCAGTACAATTGTTGTCACGTTGATTTTTCAACAATTTTCTTTTTGAAATATATAAATACGCTATTAGAAATGGAAATATCCAATTAGATTATTTAAAAATAATATAATTAAACAACTTAACACATGATTGGCATTTAATTCCATCTGGGGCCCTTCTAAACGTGCTGTAATGTTACACCTTTGACTAGCAATATTTCGAAAAGTATAGCCCGAGAAATTTTTATAGCATTTTTGAAGGACTCAATTGCCATCGCTGAGTGGCGTGCTGTTGAGCTTATAAACTACGTTTGGCACACCCTGTATAAAATACACTTGATACCTACTATTAGAAATTGCAAAAAGATATTCCCCATTTTTAGTTTTCCTAGAATTTTTATTTGCAGTTGGAACAGCCAAGTTCTACAGTTGAGTTATTTTTTGCAACATTTCTCAATTTCTCAACAAACTCAACATTATACTAGCGTATTGACTAGATTTATAACTATTTAAATTCAAAACTCAGAATATATGCTATTTATAGTTTTCTTAGAATTTCAATCCAAAACCAAATGAAAAGTTTAGATTAATATTATTTTCAGACTTTTGTTGTTCAGTTTTTTAATGCTATTTTAATTTCTTTGAAACCTTTAAATTGTACTTACATACTGACATTACTACCACTTGATATTATTAGAAAATGCAGAAATCAGCTAGATATCTGTACTTTCTCAGGAGTTTCAATCTGAAATTAGAGCGGTACATAACGCCGCTGAAGCCAGTGCAACATTTTTCCTGAAAAATAAGATATTAGCGTCATATCTTAGCAAGTAGTTGTTCCTTTCGATTGATAAAATTGAATTGTAAATTAATTTTAGATTCCTATAAAAACATTCTGAAAAATTGGTGTATTGGCATTTGGTTATGTGTAAAATTATGACGTTAAAAATCTGTTCTGTAAAATTTATTTTTGGAGTTACACTGTTTTCTGGTAACGCAGACGATAAATTAAATTTTGTAGATAGTTTGTATTTTGGAAAAGCAGTTCCAATTACTTTTCATGGTTTAAATTTTACTCACACATTAGGTATATGTACTTGACTGGAGGTATATGTACTTGATCATATGTGAACAATTACTCTCACTAATGAAAGCAAAAACTAATTGTGTTTGGTCGAAACTGAATAACAGCATTCTCAACTCAGTATACAAATTACATCTGCCAAAAAAAATTCTTCTGATATTAATGAAGTATTAGCTAAAACTTAGAGATCTTTAATATCGGGTATTATTTTTTTGAAATAAATTTTATAAACCTTTTTTTTGCGACCAACCATAATTTATTCATGATTAGATATTAGCCAATTAGCTACAAAACTAATCAGTGCGACACAATTAATAAATTGTATATGCATAGTTTTAATACGAAATCTGTTTAATGAATTGTAGGTGACAATCCCTAACTAAATCTACGATATGCCAATAATGTGTCAGCATTTTCGCGATGTGTGGCTAACTGCGGTGTCTGTCTGTGTCCTGCCGATTGAGGAGCATCCGCGGCTTACCTAGGCTCTGCGACCGAGATGCGAACAGCGACGCTACATTTCCTTATCTGCTCAATCTGAAGTCAAATCGTGAGACATCGATGGTCTCTTTAACGAAGAAGAATCTTTTAATCGCGATCCGCATCCTTGTAAAAATAATAAGCCTTTGGTGCATTTTATGGGAACCGCTCTGCTCCGCTCGACCGATAATATCGGCGAACAATAGGGGCATTTTGTTCTCTGATTTCCTCTCGCTCGTCGCCCGCGGCACCGACGATTCGGGGGGCCCCCGGTCCCCCTCGGTGCCATTATCAAAGCACCCGACGTACGCGGATTTCGGGCCGCGAAAGTTCCCCCCCGCATTCTGCGCGAGGATGCTCGCGCTCTCCCTGCCCGAGATAAGATTTCTGGCTCAGGTACGGCCGAAATGAAATCATTGTTGTTCTTATTTTATTGTTCGGTCGCGTAACAGTAAATGTTTACATCGGGCATAACTTTTCGGCCGGCTCGTCCCAAATGCCCACCAGAAAAGGACAGCCCAAGGTTTTAATTTGTGTATTCGACGTTATATAAAAGAGAAATCTTGCGCGATTACGTTAGCAGTCAGCTGTTGATGAGGAACGTGAGGTATTTGAAATTTGCCGGTTTCAGTTGCCGGGAAATAGTTTAATAGCTATTTTCCATTAGAAATTTTCCCGGGCTATGAATTATAAGGTCAGTGAGAAATTTTCACAGGTTAAGAATTATAAAGTCATGAGTAACAAAATTAATTTAGTCAAATTCCAAAGCACTTTTTATGATAAAATTATTATAACCGTTACAAATTTCAACTTCAATTATCATTTGTTCAAAATATGTTTATTTCCATTTTCAATGCTGGAGAAAAATTCGCATCATTTTAACATTGCGGGAAAATATAAATGAAGTTCTTCGACGTCCATCTCTGTGCAAGGTAACAGCCAGCTAGAATTCAATTAATGCTTAATTATATAATAAACCGCAAATACATTTCAGAACGACGCCAATTAAAAACTCTAGGAAGAAACCTAACGAGCACTTATCGGATTGGGAAAAAATGTTCCGCAATCGATTGATTTTTTTCCGCGGCCGAGCAGCGCGAATGCCATCGTTGAAAATGTCGAGTGTGTGCTTAAGTTGCTCACTTGTGTAAATGGTAATTGCGGTCCCCATGTCTTTTTTCTTCGCCGATTCGACTGAACGATCTTCAGTGCGAAATATTTTCTTGGACTCTGGGCCGGCGCTACCTAAGACGAACTAGGCGGTCGCCTAGGGCGCTATCCATATGGGGGCGCAAAAATGTGTAATCGCCATTATTGAAAAATAACTAATAATTAATAACTTTGATTGTATTATATAAACTATAGGTAGGGTAATATAATAAGATTATTATTGTATTTAATATAAATGTTTTTATTTCGAACATTATAGATGGTTATCTAATTTTAATGTTGATTTAGAGATCGCTCCAGCGCAGGGCGTTCTAAACACGTGCAATTTTGATTTATAGTTCTGCCAAGAACGCACTTTTCGATGTTATTGTTTGTGTATCACCTTTTTTATCACACACAACGCAATAAAAGCAGTCTCGCAGTAAACACACAACAGCAAGCAAGTGTTTTACTAATAAGCGTAATATTGTGCATTATTAGAAAAATAATTGATTCAGTGAAGTTACGCCCAGTAATTTATTTTTTGTTATCCTTCATACGACTAAACATTAACCACTTCTTTGCTGGTAAGTTTAATAGCAAATATCACTATGTTGTACTCAAATATTTAAATATTATTTATATTGGTACATTATTACTTGTAAAATGTCAGCAAAAAAGCAATCGGGATTTCAAAATCCTAAGCGCAAAACTCTAAGAGCCAAGAGGGTGAGAAGCTAAGTGGTCGACTGTTAAAGTTTTTCAAATCAAGTCATGATGTTTCCGCACCATTGACTTGGATAGATGCGTAGGACAATCAGATGTATAAAAAAATATGACAGATGACGCGGATGAAAATATTTCAAAAAAAGAAGAAAATAAAAAAAAGAGGGTGTTTCAGAGTCTGATAATGTGATGCAAAGCGAATGCTCTCATAAAATTGAATCCAGTACCTGTACCACGAATAATAATGTAGATTACAATGACCAGGGAAGCAAGCCTGACCAGATTTTACTACAAAATCCACCACGTCAAATTATTACATATAAATTTCCCAAAGATTTCAAAAATCAAAGATTTTCTCCAATTCACTATAAGAGAAAACTAGCTAATGGCGAAGAAGTATACCGTTCATGGTGGGTGTATTCAACTATAAAATATGCGTTTTTTTGTTTGTTTTTGCTGCAAGTTATTTAACAAAAACAGCTCGTCAATCCTAGAAACATCAGGATCAAAAGACTGGAAAAATATTGAAGCAATTCTATCTTCACATGAAAGGAATACATACTTTCCATTTAGACAACTTTGAGACCTGGAAAGAAAAAATAACTGATAATATTAAATAGCAAAATATCAAAGAAGAAGACCATTTTGGCGGCAAATTTTGGCACGTTTGATCGCTTTGATCAGAGTAGTTGCCACTCAAAACTTAGCATTTCGTGGAACAAATGGAAACTTGTACAATAACAACAACGATAAGTCTTTTAAGCTTGTAGAATGTCTAGCCCTATTTGACCGTGTAATGAACGAACATTTGCTGAGAGTCAAAAATCAAGAAATTATGGTCTTACTGAAAAATATAAAAAAGCACCTGTAAACGAATTACGGGCGTAACTGAACAAAAGACACAAAGACAATCATCTTAACATATCAAACATAAATTTATACAATATCACCAAAATCATACCCATTCAACAAAGACTGGACAAACTACGAAATAAATTTCAACAAAAACAGGACACGTCCTATTATCTATGTATTAAACTATGTATTAAAAGGCAAGACAAACGAACTACAAAATTATATCCGACAAAAACGCTTCATGAATCATATTACACTTCATAACACTCTCTTATCAAAACAATCATTTATAAATCACATGTATGTAATGTAATATAATATAATATGTAACGTAATGTATAATATAATGTAATGGATATGTAATGTACTGTTAGACAAGGCGGAAAGACATAGGGTCGATACCCCAATAAAGATTGTTTATATCAGGGTGAGTTTTTTCGGATGTTTAGTAGGGGATCTCGGAAACTAGTTGAGATAGAGAAACGATTAAATGGGGAGAGAATTGCAGTTTTACGAGCTTAATTTCATGAGCTTTTTAGTTTTTGGAAAAATTGCATGGCTAACTAGATATCTCGAAAAAAAAATATTTTTTGTTATTTTGTTCGGTGCATATGGCTATGTTATTATTGACTTAGAAAAATGTATAAAGGAAAAAGTTATAGGTAATTATGTGCTTAATAATACCATCTAACCGATTATTTTATTTAAGCTATAATTTTTGAGTTATGACACAAACTTGTGTTTTTTCTAATGGAAACCATAGTTGGCCATGACTTTATAAAAAAGGCTTCTTTTCAACGATTCTAATGATATTCCATATTACATAGTTATTTTTATAAATAATTTTAATTATGGCCATTGTTTTCATTTCAATTTCGAACTATTCGAAGTAGTACGCTATAGAAACAATTGATAGATACAAATTACAAGTATAGAGGTGGCTGATCTCCCGATCTCTCTGTTTTAGATTTTTATTTATGGGGAATGGTAAAAGATAGGGTGTATCAAACATCGTACGTCACAGTAGATGACCTTAGAGAAACTGTACTTACAAGTTAAAAGTTACTAATATTTATGGACGCTCCATTAGAAAAGCAACAAATTCTGTTTTAAAAAGGTGTGCATTAATCATAATAGTCAACCTTTAGAACATATATAGTCTTAAATACTTTCCTAACTTCAATTACGTTGTTTTGGTACTACTTTAATTACGTTCTAATATGCTTGTATTGTTTCTCAATGTATCGTCTGTCATTCCCTGTTTAGTAGTTTTATACTTATGTAGTTTTGTTTTATCAGAAATTATTTTTATATAAAATTGTAACTCCAACGGAATAAACATTTTACACAAAAATAATAATGTTTATAATTTCAATTTGAAAAGAAAAATTTTAATAACTAACTTGAATTTTATCATTTAACGCGTTGCGCATCTATCAATTGTTTCCCTAGCGTACTTCTTGAATAGTTCGAAATTGAAAAGTGAAAAATGACCATAATTTAATTATTTATAAAAATAACTATATCAAGTGGTATATCATTAGAATAGTTGAAAAGGGGCCTTTTTATAAGGTCATGGCCAACTATGGTTTCCATTAGAAAATACTCAACTTTGTGTCATAACTCAAAAATTATAGTCTAAATTTCGAGATATCTAGTTAGCCATGTATTTTTTTTTTAACAAAAGTCTCATGAAATTGAGCTCGTAAAACTGCAATTCTTTCTGCATTTAATCGTTCCTCTATCTCCGATGGTTTCGGAGATCACCATACTAAACATCCGAAAAAACTCACCCTGTATATATATATGGTTCATTACCTGGGAAAATATATTCAAAATGAACTTATGCAGATCCTAGCAACAATCATAAAAAATAAAAATAAATCACTTCGTGAAATCGGAAAAATATTACTCAATTATTTTGGATTGCACACCAGACGTTAGTCATATTGAACAGATGATTATGATTACATGTTTTGTTGATATTATCAAAGCGTTAGATAGTAAGATGTTCGAGCCTGAAGTAATAATAAGAGAACATTTCCTAGGATTTGTTCCATTATACGAAACTACTGTGGCGTTCATAACAGAAACTTTGATTGAAAAGCTTTAACAAATGGAATTACAAATTGAAAATCTCCGTGGGCAAGGGTATGATAATGGAAGTAATATGAAAGGAAACGAAAAATGTGTACAAAACAGAATTCTAAACATAAACCCGTGAGCCTTTTTTATTATCTGCAATGCACATTCTTTAAACTTAGTTGTCAATGATGCCTCTAAATGTTGCCTAGAAGCGACTAATTTCCTCAGTTTAGTTCAACAAATTTATAATTACTTATCTGCATCGATTCAACGTTGGCATGTGTTTACTAGCCATGTCGTGGATTTAACAGTTAAACCATTGAGCGAAACAAGATGGGAAACTAGGATTGATGCTTTGAAGCCTATAAGGTGCAATATATGATTCTTTAATAGAGATTTTTGATGCCCCAAGATTAAATCATTCATCTGGTAATACTTCCCGAACGGACGCAAAGGCTCTTGCTGATGTAATTTGTCAATTCATGTTTATGGTATCCCTTGTCACTTGGTACAACATTCTTAATGAAGTGAATGTTACAAGCAAAATACCGCAAAAAGAGGATTCTGCTATAAATTCAGCAACAAAACAACTTCAAGTGACTAAGAATTACCTCTTAAAATGTAGGAGTGATAATGGTTTCGAACAAGTTTTAATTGATGCTGCCTAGATTGCAAAGGAATTAGAAACCGAAGCGAAATTTGAGCCCGATGAATGTAGAAGAAGAAGACATAAATGTCAGTGTGAATATGAAACTCAAGACGAGGACAACTCAAGACAAGATCTTAAACAGAAATTTAAAGTAGAATTCTACTACACTATCTTGGACATGGGTATACAGTCTATTGGAGAGAGGTTTCAACAATTATAACAACATAATATTCTATTTGGCTTCCTTTATGATATATCCAATATCAACAAAAAGACACCTGCTGATATACTTAGTGACTGCAAACATTTAGAAACGTCTTTGACGCATAACGCTAATAAATATATTGATGCTTATGATCTTTGCAATGAGCTTCAAGTAGTAGCTCGAAGGCTTCCAAAACCTATGTCATCATCAGATGTGCTTCTCTATAATACAGTACTACAAAAATTGGAAAATTGTATACCAAATGTTGTTTCCTTGAGAATACTATTAACACTTCCAGTGTCTGTGGCTAGTGGAGGACTCAGTTTTTCAAAATTGAAATTAATTAAAACTTACTTGCGTTCAACTATGTCGCAAAGCAAACTCGTGCACTTTTTTTCAGCAACAATGTCAATAGAATGTGATTACGCTTCGACACTGGAATTGAAGGCATTAAGTAGTAAAAACTTTTGCAACTTAGGAAGAAGGCACAAAAAATTTTCATTTTGTAGTCTACTTGTGACGTTTATGAAATTGATAATAAATTAATATGTCACTTTAAATTTATTGTTTTCTTATACATATATATTTTTTTATTAATTTGTGTGAAAGAGGGCGTTTTAATTTGTTTTGCCTAGGGCGCTATATAATCTGGCGCTGGCACTGCTTGTAATATACCCTATACCTGTCGCACTAGTTATATGTACCCAATAATAAAAATATTTTATTTATAAAATTTGCATTTCAACTGTATATCCGATATTCCTGAAAAATATAGGTTCCAGGCTTGATTCTTCCTTTTTTTCGGTCTATTCTTTAGATTTGTTCTAAATCAATAAGCTAAAAATTGAAAATATTTGTGCAAAATAACTGATTTTGTTTATAAAAAGCAAAAATATGTGATTTGTAATGGAGGAAAGTCTGTGACCTTCTGGCAAGACTGTTATATGGGAAATAGAAACGCACATCACAATTTGTATTTGTCGTTCCTGCTGCGGCTCACCGGACCGCGCAAATGATCCGGAAGAAGAGCGGGCGCGGCACACTCGATGCGACTATATCTCAGGTGTTTATTAGAATGTGCCGGTAATGAGGGAATGCGGTGAGTGGAAGGCATGCGCTCGCACCGCGGGAGTTTAAGAGGCGCGTGTCTGAATGTGACCCCGACACCGACCCCCATCTTGACCATATAGGTCACACTTAGGTGTACCGGCATGCACCGGCGAACCTTTAGCATTTATTTACATTTCACGTGTAATTTGATAATTTATCTTCGTAGCGCACCTATTCCCGATCTGCCCCCGATGTCGAACATCCGACGTGGGCACCGCGAACGGCTCAATCCGCTCATGTTTTATGCATCGCTTAATCGATAACGATATTAATTATGTTTACATAAATCATACGCAACGACATAAAAATCATAATAATACAGAAACCACATAAATGAGATAATCAAGTTGTAAGACTCTCGAAAACTCGTCAGGGGATTTAAGGCCTCTTAAGCCGCGGCGTTATTAAGAGGCCATTAATCGATCTGGACAGTCGTTTCATTTATTTTTTTGTTCATGCGGTGCGGCAAAGGGGCACTGGGGGCCGCCGTCCAGCGGCCGCCCGGCGCAAAACTGACACTTCGTGTCTTGTATCGGCCTCGTGCATCGTGGTCACTAATTGCTCTCAGATAACAATGATAACCACGGCCATCATGAACGGCCATAACTCCTTCAAAGCTTTTGATATCCGATGTTTTGTTTAATTGGTGCTTCATGAGCGGAATCCGCAATACCTAAGTGACTCATTGCAAGAGAAAGTTAACACAAAAACTGCACTGCGACACAATAAATTATTTAAATTATGAAACATAATAATATACGAGCAACTTTCCTTGACCATATGAGAAATGATTTGCCACAAAATAATAAATAATTATTTATTTTTATACCAATAACTATAAAAATTATTACATTCCATGCCCACATGATTGTTTAAACCTGAAAATTACTCCATTGTTTCATTTAAGGAGAATAGAGTGATAACTGTTTTTCGATATAGAACATTCATGATGTACCTAATGAGAAAATTCATCATGATAACAAATTGAGCAATTTTGATATTGCTCGGGCCGAGATCTATGAATAACGATAACTCAATAATTTTGTGGCCATCAACGCACCAATAACGCTGGTTTTATAATCCTATAAAATTCCCAATTCATGTGTTGGGTAGCTTTTGGCAAGTAACTGTGTTTGCCGAAGGAATATTTCGTTCGCACAAAGGATCTAAAAAGCTAAATCACGACTTCTTCGGCGCCTACATTTTGCATCACATATTCTTGGCATTTGTATCTATGGATTCATTCAAAATTAATTTAATATATCCAATTTCCAGAATCCAATAAACTTATTTCGTAAAATATTATTTGAAAAATTTTAAAATCCTCAAAATAGTTGGATGTGGTAGATGTGGCATATTTATTGATATATCAAGACCATATATCAAGGGCAAAAAAAGCCAAAAGCAAATATAAGTGCTTAATGTTAGAGGCTTTTACTTCGTGACACATGGTTATTATTTAAATAAAGAACACTTTCAACGTTGTTTATATCACATTTGTAGTTCTTGTAGTTCAAGTTGTATTTCGAAAATTATCAGGTCTTGGTCAAAACTATAGTCACTATTTCTAAATAAATGTGATATTAACAAAGTTGAAAGTTCTCTTTATTTAAATAATAAGTAATTTAAATAATCAGCTATGAAGCAAAATCGAAGATCCAATTGACAATCATGGACAGCCCATATGAAATTTGGGACATGTACAGTATCAAAGCTTTTTGCTATGTGTTAACAAAAATATAATATTGATTTGAGGCCATCCCCTTGGGGATTTGGTTCAGTTGGGGGGCCTGGGCAAATTATCTTTGACCATGGTTCAGTTACCTAGGGCACAATTGTTGACACAATGGTATCCACAAAAACCAAACCACGATTAAAGATTAAGAGACCAAAAAATAACTATCCAGTCAAATTAGACTTTTTGGCAGAAATAAATTATATAGTTTTGAAATTTGGCATACTTACTTTTAAGTAATCTACAATTGAATATCCGCCGAGTTTCCCCTCCTCCGGTGGAGGTTTCAGCCCTTAATATTGACTTTTATACATTAATTTTGCATCTTTTTATTCAGTTTTTTTTGGTATTATATCTTCGATTTTTTTTTTATTTGCTTTATTAAAAGATTTTACTATAGCTTGAAGTCAGTCGATTCTCTCAGATTGTAATACAGCCCTATACGTATAAAGTAATTGAATCAAAATTGTAAAAAATGTGCTAGTAGCCAAAACCCCATAAGTATGCGCAGTAGGAAAAACAAATATGATATGTTAATGTGCTGCGTTTATTTATATATTTTATTGATGTTATTCATATTTACCTGTACATTTTAATAAACATATTACTACTATTACTAGGATTATTAAGATATAATCATTGCAAATTTTCAAAATTGTTGATACAAATTGTTAATCAATAGCATTGGATACAAATGTAGACTACGAATATGCATATTTAACAACTTCAACTCTTATTCTAATGTGCAATGTACGTATTACCATTTTTGATATCGAAATTATCAACCTTCAATAATTTCCAAAAATTCTAATACTTCCGCCAAACATTTTGTCGATGACGATATCACAAACACTTACATTAAAAGAATATTCTATATTATAACTAAACACAACAGCAGAAAAAAGATATCATAACTTAGAGACTTACTGGTCATTACTGGTCACTATGTCTAATCTCAAATTTTCAAATATTTTCACCCCTGATATATTTTTTTAATTTCTATATAATTTGGAACGAAGTGTATTAATAGAATTGCTATTGTTCTAAAATTGTTCTAAATTGTTCTAAAATTCAACTAAATTTGAAGCAAGTTATTCAATCACGAGCTAGCAACTTATGAATATGGCAGTAACTCAATTACATAATCGACTAAACAAAAATCCATTACATAAATAGAAGTTCGTACGCTATTCTGCCAAGATTCATTCTGTTGACTAATCTCACATTTGGTATCAAACGGTGGCAAATTTGCTTGAATATTGTGGACGACCCAATTTCACCAATGAAGCCAACCAATAACTATAACTAAAAAAATAACTAAAATTAATCAGAAACTCTAAAAACTGGCCTTGGCATGTCATTATCAAATATTTATGGAGAGTCTTTCAAAAATTAAGAAACTTAATCTGTAGATAGCTTCCTTGGAAACCATTGTCGACTATATTTCGCCAAAGAAACTAACTACAACACCTAAAACTAAACACAAATTCTAAGGACGAGCATTAGCATGTTATTATCATTCAAGATTCATTCTATTCAGTAATCTCACAGTTGGTAAAACTGTAAACGGTGGTTAATTTCCTTGGATGTTGTAGACTCAATTTTACCAATGAAACCACCCAATAACTAAAATTAATCATAAACTCTAAGAACTGCCCTTAGCATGTCATCATCAAATATTTATGGAGAGTCTTTCCAAAATTAAGAACTTTAATCCATAGTTAGATCCTTGGAAACCATTTTCGACTAAATTTTGCCAAAGAAACTAACCACAACAGCTAAAATTAAGCAGAAATTCTAAGAACAAGCATTAGCATGTTATTATCCAAAAAAATGGGACAGTCTTTCCAAAAATAAGAGAATAAGTTATATGGTAGCTAGATATACAGGGTACATATGTCACAAGTAGGTTAGAAACTTGCATACTTTTGGAGACTTTATTTCAAAAGTTGAAGAATATACACAGTTCACGATATATTTTCGCCAAAGTTAATAGTGTTACTGACAAATTTATTGGCACTCATGAAAAATAAAGAGAAAAATAATAATCAAATCTGAATATATAATATAATAATAATTACAATATAAAGTACCTAAATAAAGATTTATTTATATTCAATTCGTAGTTACAATTATAATTATTATTGTCAGCAGAATTTATAACTGTAAAGTTTAGTATTGTTAATACCTTAGCGGAATTTTTAATTGCTTTGGTTATTTTTTGTTACCAAAAGTAACATGTGATTCAAAAAAATCTGTAATCAAAGCGTGCCATGAAAAAAATATGTATGTCTGAATTACTTTCTGCTTTATCAAAGCAGAGTTTATCAAAGTTTTGGAACTGAAAAAGTTTCTTGGAAATCTTCAAATGCATAACGTATCGAATAAACCCACCGCCCATCAATTTTGCACCGTTGCAACATGCAGCGCTTTTGGTCGGAGAAACCTATAACGTTTAAATCAATAAGATCTCTGACAAATCTATCAGATTTAACAACTAAGGCCAAGTTTTTTGAATCATCCGATACATACGTTTATTCTTGATATTTCAGAAAGTTAACGTTATGAAGTTTTTTACGTGACACTGACAGATAAATTGACATTCTGCAAAAATATTCCACGTGACCTTATTTTGGATTTTTTTTCCATTTTCGATAATTTTGATTCAGATTACATGTGATATACCCATCTGTGTATACATTACATGTGATATACCCACTATTCCGCTGGGGTATTAAAAATACTACAAGTACATTTTTAATTTGTTACAAAGTTAAATCGACAACACTGTCAGTACAGCTGTCATTCAAGTGTAATAATTTTTTTTAATCACATTTTGACATCTATTAAATTCCATCACATTCGACTTTAACGATAATAAATCATTTGTCACAAATTTGTTGGCACTCATGAAAAATAATAAACAAATATTAATATACAGTACAATAATAATTATAATATAGTACCTAAATAAAGTTTAATTTATATTCAATTCGTAGTTATAATTATAATTATTGTTGTCTTAATGTTTTATGTTTATCTAAGAAACTGCATCACAGCTGCAGTCTAATCAAATACTAACCATCAAATAACTATTCGTAACTTTATCAGTGAATTTAAATACCAGCCCGTGTCCTCAGGATATAAGTAATATGCTTTTTTTGTAAAGAAAAGTCTTCATATTGCAAAAGCGTTGTACATATTCGTTCAATGTAAATGAATCATTTTTGTTAACCTAAGTGAAGACTTAAGTCCAAAATATAGAATTTTTGAAAAATTTAGTAAAAGTTTGTTTCTTTTGCTTAATTACAAAAATTCCAAAAAAACATGTAATTGATAGTATAAATATAATTTAATGAAAAGTAAAAATTTTACATGATTTGGAAAACAAGATTTCATACCTGAATTTAGAAGTTTTGAAAAAATCGCTTTTAATCAAAGAAAACAAAACTGAATGGGGGAATTTTGGTCAAAATATTAAAAACAAAAATAAAATATGCAAGAAATAAAAATAATTCACATATGAGATTTTGTTGCTCAAAATGCCAAGCACAGCCTATGACTAGTTAATTTTCATCTTTGCTGAACTGGAATTCAATGTCTCAGTCAGCATGTACAAGCAACTTCAGCTGCTATTGAAAGCTACTTCGTAGTAGTGTTGGTACTGATCAGGGACTCATTAGACTCACAATCTTCACAATGTCTTGTATGGCATAGGCCCTGTCAACACAATCGAGTTTTTTTATGGTACTATGAGTTAATTTAGACTTGGCCTTGTCACTATTGCATGTGACAAAAAAATCCTCAGATATATTACAAAAAGGATAGATAGGGTTTTCGATTTCTTTTGAAATTGGAAAAGTACCGATTTCATCTGTTATATTGTTCACAAATTGTGAAAAAATGGTTTGGTAATGTATATTGCATTCTGAATCAATATTGTTAATACCGTGCGATCAACAATTATTTAGATAAAAGAAGCCCTTGAGATATTGGAAGTACGTATGCTGGGGTACAAAACGTCTGTTAACGTCTGGTGGCAGCAATTTACGCTAGGACTGTATTTTAAAGGGATGCATATCCAAGTCTTTCTTCCAAATTTTTTGGCACATTCCATAACACTCATACAGTCATGTATGAGTGTACATGACTGTTTACACTCATATCTACCGTCATATCTAAATAATTGTTGATCGCACGGTATTACTAGGGCAAAAGGCTGGTTTGTTTTGAGAAATTAAAGCATATAGTTTTTTTTTTAATTTTCTTTCTAAATTTTCTGACTAAATTGACGAAATTGTGTAGTATTTTATCTCTAGCGAAAAGGGTTCTGAAATTTAAAAAAACACATAGTGCAATTGAAAACCTACAACTAACAACAATCAAGTCTATGGTTAGATTTCTCGTAGGTCAATAATAATAATAATTATTATAATAATCATAAAACTGCTTCGACCCATTAAATAAAAATATGATCAAAAGATCAAAAATCGTAAGTAAATCTTGGTCTCAGCTCTGGAGTAGGATTGCACACATAGTACAATTGAAACCCTACAACCAACAACAGTCAAGTCTATGGTTAGATATCTCTTACGTCAATAATAATTATAATAATAATTATAATAATCATAAAACTGCTTCGACCCTTTAAATAAAAATATGATCAAAAGATCGAAAATCGTAAGTAAATCTTGGTCTCAGCTGTGGAGTAGGTAATGCATGTGCCAAACGGTGTTCTTTATTTGTACAAAAACTGTATATCAACTAGAATTGGTACCTACATATGTACAAATAGTGTTTGAAGTGGCTTCATCCGTAAATCCCACAAAGATTACGAAATGGACAAAAATTATAACCGCACATCGTGGACGCCCACGCTCGTACACGACAAAAATCCAAACAATCACTCGTTCAAACAAAAAGCCTCCCACAATCTTCGCACCGGCACAATGGACAGCACACAGAGGCGCGCACTTGGGTGCACAATCTGTCCGCAAATCTGCCTTTACGCCAAACCAAATCCGCGTGTATCTACTCCACGTCAACTCGAGAGCAATGATTGATGGGACTTGGGGCTGATGGTTGGCTCGCATATGAGTCGGAAAGTGCAGCACAAAGCACCTATTATTTGTCTTTCGCCGATAACCAGCGACAAATTAGATTTAATAGTCACCTCCAACATATGTACCAATCCCAATAAAATTTCCGGCGAAGATGAAGAGCAGTGGTATTTGTGTCGAATCTTTAACGTAAGAATGGCCATGCATTGATTCTTAAGATTTTGTCTCAAGTACAACTAATTTCCAAGACCGAAAAGTAGAGGCGGAAATGGAAAAATAAATAAGTACAACTAATATCATACGCAGTTTATTGTGTCTCTAAAATTTATTGGATAAAAACAAATCACTGATTGATTCAAATGAGGATTCAAATTGTTAAAATTCAATTATGTTGGAATCTTGAAAATGATTGCAAGATCTGAAATAGGGATTTAACAAAAATCAAGGAAACTAAAAATTTTGTAGTTCACTTCCAACTCCCAAATCTATTGTGCTTCCCCAGTGAGAATCGAATCAATTGATTTGGGAGGTGGAGGTGAACTAAAAAATGTTTAGTTTTGCTATTGATTTTTATATATCGCTATTTCGGTTCTTGTAATAATTTTCAAGATGCCAACATAATTGAATTTTTACAATTTGAATCATAGTTCACCTAAGCTAGGTATCACATGAATCTTAAGATTTATCTGTGGTTACATTGTAGCTGCTGCTGGAAGATGGAACTCAGTCTAAACATTTCAATGCATATTTCTTATTCATTGTTTTCTTTTATGGCTGCTGCTGGAAGATAGAACTGAGTGTAAAAATTTCAATGCATATTTCTTTATTCGCTGTTTTCTTTTGTGGAGACCGTTTAAGATTCAGTAAAAACTGAAAATATAAGGTGTCATTTGAGATGTCCAACACGTACAACAACATTAAGTACCCATTAATGTCAGAAAAGATATCCTCTCATCCCATTCTGAAAACCGTGATGTACCATCCAGGTCATAATTCCACCGTCCTCTGAATACCAATCACCCCCGGCGCTCCCATCCTCGCCTCCCTCGCTGTCGCCACCTCCGAAACACGCCGTGATTACAAAACGAAATTTTCGCATCGTCTCCCATTGTGAACACGATCACGCGCATTATGACCCGCTTCAGAGACGTGACATCGCGAGCTAATGCGGCCGACACCTTCGCTCAGGTGTCGATGCGGTCGTGAAGAGCCGTCCGCCGCAGGTAAGTGGAAACGTTTTCATTAACGACCGAATTATCGGTTGCACCCTGGACACTGGCGCTTTTAATGGGCTCCAGAGGTGGGAGTCACGCCTCGGCGTGATGTCTACGTGCCAGGACGGGGCCTCGTGTGATTAACGAGCGATTTAATTTTTAATGCCGTGTGTAATGTTCATTTCACACGTTTAATGGAGTCTTAAATGTAAAAAGTTTGGTGATTCAATTGGGCAAAGTGAAAACATCTTTTCGAATTACCACCACCACCCACGCAAACTAAGCCTGTTTTGTTAATACGAATTGCTCACATATTGGTCTTTAGAGGCAATTAACTTCAATTTCATGACTACTCCTCATCTAGGCGTCATTTTTATGTCAAAATTTTTGGCGCAATTTGGTAGTGGAACTTTTATAAGTATTTAATTTTAAGAGCATCTTATTTTGAAAAATATTAAGTTAAGTCTACCTTAGTCTCTCCATCTCCATGCACAAATGTCTCTTTATTCCAAATATAGGACGAAATTCTAGAAAAAAGAAGTTGTACTTAAGTAATACAATTTCATGTTTTCCAGCAATAATATTTTCCGTATTATTTATAAGTATTGTAAGAATATAGAAGTTCCAAATTTAATTCCAACCTAGGCAACTATGTTAGCATTTCAAACACGCCATTATCCCTTTACATCTTGTTCCGTCAAGCATTGTAATTATCTATTCCATTGTCAAAAAATAAAGCAAACGTGCACTCTGAGCCTCGCCGCATTCGTGTCGTTAATTCCTCATCAGCTCGAAATTACATATAATTTATACGTTAAACGGCGGCTTGGCGTTAAGTGGCTCTCTCCTGATCGGGCCTCGCTTCTTCCCCGATGCCTTCCAGTGTTTACAAAATGCAAATTGCACGCACGCGATTCGGTCCCGATTATTTATTCATATCGGCATCGGATAAACGGCCGCTCTGTAAACCGTTCCGCATAAATAGCGGCCGCGGTTTCCACTCGGTATATGCATATATATTTGTGCAATTAGTCCATTTGCGGGTTTGGTTTTATTGTAAACAACTTTTACAATGTATTCCTTATTATGATTGAGTGCGGTTTGGTGAATTGATCTGATAATTATGGCTGTGTTTATGTAGGATGCATAAATATGCTTCTTGAATGTGCGGACAAATTAATTACTCCGGGCCATTAACTGTTTCTGTTTCTGTTACCAGTCGCTTCAATGTAGTCAAGTTACATGAATTGAGTTTCACTGTTACAACTTGTGGTGGCACACACGACAAAAACCAATTATTTTTTTATAGAAATCAAATTTGATTCCAATGTGCCAATTATTTGGAAATCAGTGATTTCTAATTTATATGCACTTTTTGACTGTTTTTATTAAAATTCTAAAATTCATAAACACGTATTATCTTTTCTGCTGTGCAGATCTTCGTGTTTTTATTAAATAACAAAGTTAATACTTATGTGTCTAAGAAGTTTGTAGATTAGTCTGTAAGAGCAAGGACGGAATATCAAATGCGAGGCGTTAGTCGAGCATTTCAGCGACCGACCTTAACTTTTAAACTTTTCTTCCTCGTATTGAAATTATTGAAATATTATAATAATCAATGGTGGTATGATACCGACTGAATAGCTAAGATACGCCACCTAGGAAAACACAAACACGCAGCGTGATTAAGTTATACATTCCTGCCGACGTGAAATTGCCCTATTCAGTTCGGCCAGCGCAAAAAACCTGCTTCTAGGAAAACGCGCCTAAAGTGTTGAAACGAATTTTTCATGACCAGTTGCGAAACGTGTTTCATTTCCCTAGTTACGAAAATTACCACGTTTCGCAACTGCTGTCAGTTTTGAAAAGTGGTACTTTATATGCCAAAATTAGAAACAAAAATGTCAACACTTTCAATTTTGGTGGAAATCCCATATTGTGCAGCTTCTTCGATATCGCTAGAAACGTTATTCGAGTCTGAAATTCAGTAATCAGATAGGAATATTAAGTAATTACTTTAATTTTACTATAAAAAATAAAAAATATAAAATAAAATATAATAATAAACATAGCGCAGCAGCAAAATAACTAAAAAAGATGGAGTCAGTTCCGAAAATGTTCTTATTCCAGCTAAATAAGCTACAGTTGCCTACCACATAATAAGATACATGGAAAGTTTTAAATCTTTAGACTGCACTTCCAAACTTATTGATTGTATATTTGAACCTAAATGTATGGCAGCCAGAACTCAGACTGAAGTAATAGAAAAGAGAAGCAGAGATTCTCTTTTGCCAGAGAAGCAAAAGTAAGGCTTGAAAATGCTTTACAAAACAATAATTTTGTTAGGATTACCATTGACTCTTAAAACCATAACGATGTAAAGATTGTCGGATTACTCGAAAATATATTTTAATGACGAAACAGGCATACAAGTTAAATTACTTCAACTGGAAGGTCTACTGGGAAACATCTGAGCAACTGAATGATTATGTCTTCAACTCTCTGTCAAAATTTAATCTATAATTGTTCAAGTTCATTTTCAAGTTGAAATTCAGACCAATCAAGTTCAAATTGAGACCAATCAATTTCAAATTGAGGAATCGAGTTCAAATTGATACCAATCAATTTCAAATTGAGACTAAACAAAATCAAGTAGACACTGAACAATATCAAGTGGAGATAAACAAATAAAATGTATTATGTCAACTTGATATTGTTAAGTGTCAACTGGATTTTGTTGTCTCAATTTGAAATTGATTGGTTTAAATTTGAAATTGAAAAGGTACAGTGACAAAGTGTGTCGGTCTATCAATAGATAATACTAATACGAAGTTTGGTGGAAGAAAAATAAGGGGCAAAAATACTTATTTACTAACCTAACTAGTTCATGTGGCAAACCTATAATTGGTATTGGTTGCGTGGCACATATTTTCAACAACTGCGTTCAAAATGCCACTGACTCGTTACCAATAGACGTGGAAGTTATTGTAGTTATAATATTCAACTTCTAACACTTCTACAATATATCCCCCGATCGAGTTACCAAGATAAAAAACTCTTTTATTTTTGAATTCACAAATAAATATTTTTACAAAAAGACCTGCTTGTTTTCAAAACCTCGAAAAACCACATCACATTTTAAGTATGTGCGGCGGGTCAGCACGACTTTTACTAAAAGATTTTTTTTATATGAAATAAAAATAAAATAGATTTTTTTTTTGGTATCTCAATCCGGGGACATGCTGTATATATTTATTCAGTAAAGCTAGCACAGTTAAAATTTTATTGTGATAGAGTTTATGGATAAACTTTATCTCTATACTGTATAAAAAAAAATGTTATACTTTTTCAAAAAAAGTATTTCAAGTCAGCAGTTGAGAAAATTTTAAGAATGTACTAACGATTACAGTCATATTTTCTTTCTTTGGAAAATTGTCCTACAATTTTAAAGTAAAATATTGTCAGAGAATATTTGTTGTGATGTTTCTTCGCTATTTTAACAGGCTCTTTTGAATATTGAAAATTTGATGTTGTTTGCTTACAATGATCCTTAACTATATTAACAGGCTATTTTGAATATTGAAGCCGATAAAGGCGTGTGCCACTGAAGCCGCTTTGGAAGTTTTCAGTCTGAAGGAAAAACTAGAAAATCGCCCGAGCTTAGTTAAAGATTTTCTTGCTTTAGCTGGCAGGATAACTGCAGCTAAAGTAAGAAAATCTTTAACGAAGCTTGAAAGACTGGAAGAATTTTCTGGCACGGTAAGGGAATCTATTCAAGATGTGTAAAGCACTTGGAAAATTGGACAACAAGTCTATCAATATTAAAGCTGTTTGAATTGGTCGATTTAAAAATAGAAGTTACATGGAATGAAATTTTCTTTTTATGAGAAGCTTGTAAAGAACCAATCGGCAAAGGATTGAATGAAAATGCTTGTTTTGATGAATTCAGCCTATTGAAAAACTTTGCAATATGTGAAAAAAAATGCATATTGGAATTCTAAAAGTACCTTCCACTGAATACCCAGGGCTGGAATTTATCAAGTACTTAGGAGCTATTCCTTATAAAACCCTGCTAAGAAATTTGAAAATTTTAAGGGATGAGAATGAGGATGAGGAAAAACATCACCCAAGTACAATCCCAGTTGATTATAAACTTTGTTCTCAAGTATTAATAAATTTTGTTTTGAGGCACGAACGCATTATTGAGTGTTTGTGTATGAATATTAATAATCGCAGGAGTTCTGAAAAAAAGTTCTTGCAAGCATTTCACACGGGAACAAAAATCGCAAATCGCAAGTCGCCAGTGCATGAACTAGGCTTTATACAGGTGTACATGAATATCGATATAACTTGCAACGAAATGTTTAAATTTTTCAATTCATATCCAGAATTAATTTTATTACCCTACACCTAAAAGTGCATAAACATAGTTCCATTACCTCGGGATGGACCCACACACATTCCAAAATCCACAACTATTAAAGAAAGTTTGAAGTTTAGAGAAATATGATTGGAGTAAGCTTTTACTTCAACTTCCAAGTGAAATAAAAAATTATTATAGAAATGTAATTGAACATAATCATCTAAGCGATCAATTTATTAACTCGATATTATTGGCTTTTTTTTCTTTGAAAAATTATGGTCACCATAGGTACGCTACTAGCTGTTTGATTTAAGTCAGGACAAAATATCAGTAGTCACATCAGTAATTTTATTTCTAAATTTATAATATTGATGTTAGAAAACGATTTCTCACACAAATATATAAATCCGAAGATTCTGAAAACACCAACGTATTTTTTGTTTCAACTCGTATGAGTCTATCGTCTAAGCGATCAATTTATTAACTCGTTATTATTGGCTTTTTTTTCTTTGAAAAATTATGATCACCATAGGTACGCTACTGTTTGATTTAAGTCAGGATAAAATATCAGTAGTCACATCACTAATGTTATTTCTAAATTTATGATATTGATGTACGATTTCTCAAACAAATATATAAATCCGAAGATGCTGAGAACACCAACGCATTTTTTGTTTCAACTCGTATGAGCCTAGAAAACTACTCTAAATTTTGATAAAGCTTTATATCTGCCTTCTGCAAATCTTTTAAAAAGGTCTGTGTTTAACAGCTGTTTTAAATTTAAGGCAGAACAAGGCATCAGTGATGACATCAGTAGTTTTTTTTAAGGCGGGACAAAGCATCAGTGGTGACATCAGTAGTTTTATTTCAAAATTTACCATTAATAATACTGGTGTTTGCAAACAATTGCTCATACAAATATATAAATCCGAAGATGCTGAGAACAGCATTTTTTATTCTAACTTGTACGAGTCTGGAAAACTACTCAAAATGTTGATCATGCTTATGTCTGTATTCTGCAAATCTTTTAAAACAGTCTGTGGTGTGAAATCAAAGCTTTTTTTTCTGCAGTACTTCTGGTTGAGCATCAAGAAGTACAAATTATGATTCTTCATTGTCAAGTCCAGCAACTGCATTTCAAAATTAGCCTTATTAATATCAAAAGGAAATAAATTTAATTCCTTCGCATTGGGTTTACATGGGCAAAATTTGTAATACAAGTTAGAATCGCTTCTAAATTGTTGATATCTTTGAAATATGTATGTTTAGGGTTGAAATTTAACAACAGTTTCTTAACCCAACTCAACTATACAGGGTGAGTTTTTTGACCTGAAACTTGCAAATATCTAGAGTTATAAGCATTCTACTAAAAATATGTCCATATTCAATATTTAATTACTTCGCGGGGGAAATACATTAGTGCCAAAATTAGTCCTCCACCCCCTTCTTTGTAGGTGGGCGGGGAGTCAGTTTGATACCATAAATGGGAACCCCCAGCTTTTATTGCAGATTCGGAATTTACGGCTAAATATACGTATAATTTGTATGAAACATTTTTGTCGATTCATGATTAGCTAGCGCTGCAATCGACGAAATTCAATTATTTTTCTCGTATTGAGAACTTATGCATACGATTCTGCAACACGCTTATAATAATAAAATACCACCATATCATAGGTTCGTATATATAAAAAATAGTTTAATAAAAGTCGAACATAAATAAAAATTTCATACTTTTGCAGGAAAAAAAATTATACGTCTTGTTTTACACAGAAATGTAATATTATAATTATTATTTCGATTAAGTTATGTGGTGGTCACAACACATTTTTTAATGTGTGTGTGCGTGTGTGTTAAACCTGATACGTAGATTTCTTAGGCGATGCAACTCTACGCTGTAACAATGCTATCTATCGCTATGGGCATTTTCAACAACGTTCAATGGGAGTTGCAGAAGCCCATAGCGATTCACTGTGTGCGATTCACGCAACGCTACATCGCGTAGGAAATCTATGTATCAGTCGTTAGAGTCTGTATAAGTACAAGTAGTATGGGTCACATCTTTTTTTTGCAAAAACTGACTCAGATAATTGAATTACAAATTTTTAAATTGGCTCATTTCTGGAAGGATTCAAGATTATCTTTTGTGTAAATATATAAACCGATATTTTATTACCGAAAAAGGTCATATTTTGTTTTCATATTGATCAAAGAGTAATCTGAGAAGTCAAATGGTTCAAGGTAAATTCAGTTTTTTCTTTAATATCCTGAAATAATGTAATTTTCTGAAATTAGCCCTTTCGACATTTACAAATGAATTTATTTGCTCTGAATTATTTAAGAAATTTCACTGAAGATGCATTACACAGAAATTATTTTTATTTTATTTTTTATGGGCATTCACTGTTTTACACATGGTGTTCCGTGACATACCTGCCATACGTTAAGGGTGTAATACTATTCTCAAAAACTTCTTAATTACACAAATACAGGCATTTTGAATTTTCAGTAAGTTTAGGTGTTGATTGTTTATTTTTCGTAAATAAAATGCATTTATTGTTTTTTATTAATATCATTTAGTAAATATCATAAATTTGTGTTCTGTGTTTTATTAATGGTAATGTTCTGAGGTTTATTGTTTATCTATTTTTTTTTTAATTATCAACTTAAAATGACCTCATTATACCCTTAACGTATGGCAGGTATGTCACGTATAATACCTTGTATAATTATTATTTCTAATTGCAACATTTAGTAATGTGTACAACATTTTTGAGCAAATTCGAATGAGTAAATATACACTGCGCGACAAAAGTCTGGGTTCACTAACAATTTTTCCGATTTTTCGTCCAATTTTTTTTTTTTTCAAATAAACCAAAATGTTAATGTTTGTTTATCAAAAAACAAGTTTAATGACGTAGTCGCCAAATGCATAGCCGTACAATTTTTAATATAGTGCATGTTTTCCTTCTAACGTGCCTTATTCAGATTTTTGTGATTTGGTTAACAATTAAGTTGGTGTTGTCATGGATTTGTTTATCATGCTTCAAATGTTGCTGGCAAGTGTCAGTGTGTGCTGAAATTTAGTTTTGTGATCAAAATGCCGATATCTCCAGTAAGATGTGCACGGATAATTGCCCACATTGAAGAAGGACATAGCCAGAGAGAAGCAGGCCGTAGGTATGGAGTTTCTCAAAACGGGGTCCGAAGGATTTGGCAGAGGTATGAGGAAGATGGTCTACTAACAGCCAGAGCACGGTCAGGAAGACCAAGAAAAACTAATGCTCAAGATGACCGATTTATGTTGTTACAATCTTTGAGAAATCGCACTGAAACTGCAACAATTAGAGCTAATGAGCTTGCTGCAGTCAGAAATGTTCAAATATCGGCACGTACAGTTCAGCGACGACTTCGAGAAAATAATCTAAAGTCTTATCGGGCTGCCACTGGTCCAAAACTTATGGTTCGTCACAAACAAAACCGACTGAATTTTGCTAGAACTTATCAGAACTGGGGGGCTGCCGAGTGGCGACATGTCTTATGGACTGATGAATCCCGTTTTACGTTGGATGCTCCAGACGGTCGTACACGGGTATGGAGGAGACCAGGTTAACGATACGCAGCATGTACCATGGCTCCTAGATCCAATTTTTTCGGAGGCTCTGTAATGGTATGGGGAGGGATTTCTGTCGAGGCTCGTACAGAACTCCATATTTGTGATAGAGCAGCCCTTAACGCAGATAGGTACATTAGGGATATTGTAGAGGAACATGTTGTACCATACAGTCACTTTATTGGAGAAAACTTTCAATTAATGCAGGATAATGCTCGCCCACATGTGGCGAACATTACCCTCCAATATTTTAACGAAGTCGGAATTAGGTGTTTGGATTGGCCTGCTTGTTCACCAGATCTGAACCCTATTGAGCACGTGTGGGACCAACTGGGAAGAGCCATTCGAGCTCGCCCTGATCGCCCTCGGACCTTAAGAGACCTTGCAGCATGTTTGGTTGAAGAGTGGGACAGACTGCCGCAAGAAAACATTGAGCAACGTTGATTAACAGTATGTCTAGACGTCTGGACTGTGTTATTAGGGCTCGTGGTGGAAACACCAGATATTGAAAGTTTCGTTCGTACCCATAGTTCGTGTTTTTCACTTTTTTTTATAAACACTATATTTCTTTAGTATCCTAAAATGTAAGTAAATAAAGATTAATTATTAATTTATCACCAAAGGTGGTTTTTCATTTTTGTTTTTTGATAAACAAACATTAACATTTTGGTTTATTTGAAAAAAAAAAAAAATAGGACGAAAAATCGGAAAAATTGTTAGTGAACCCAGACTTTTGTCGCGGAGTGTATATTTTTGAAATCCGTAGAAATTCTGAAGTCGTCGCTGAAATAATCCATTATTGTAGGATTTTGTTCAAATATTAAGTAAAGAATTATTTTGGCAAGTTTTAAGAATACGTATTTATTTATGTTTGCTTAAAATAATTGAATCCAAATTTATCGAACTACACAATATTTTATCAAAATAAAGATGACATAATGGTTTATGTTTACTTATCAATTTATTGCGTTTTGTTTTTGTTGTAACATAGTAATTATTGAAAAGTGTTTAGGTCCATTCTGATTATTTGTTGAATTAGTAAATATTGTTTTAAACAATGTCATATTATGTTTTTTAAGAAGTGTTTAAACTGCAATATCGTATCAGTTTTGTGAATTGCATGGTCATGAGGGACAGATAAGTTTAAAGGGATTTGTATGAAATTACGTAGTTCGTAGTGAAAACGGTGTATGAAAATGTTTGATTGGACGTCGTATCTCGTAAACGTGCATTCCATACATAAATGAATGAAACCAGGAAATATTGATAACTTTAAAGATTTGAATCTTTAATTTTCAATGCGCAATTCATGGGATGTAAAACCGAGATTGATTCTTAAGTATCAGTTAAATTTCCTGGTATGCTCCCAGTCTCACGTACATCTACGACAACTTCTGAGAACCGACCGATTCCCAACATTTGCCAGAACCGCTTCCTGGTAATCGCTCCTCGATTGATTATTCCCATCAGCGTCCGGCACCATTAATATTAATACCAATCGCGATTGTTTTCGAAAATAGCCGGAATTGTTTTATGATTTGGGCCGTAGTGTTGGGGCGAATTCACAATTAGCTTGCACGGAGGCCACACGCATGTGCTCGAGGACGGGGGAAGCTTCGGAGGAAAAATCGCGGAAACGCGACCCGGCCCTGCGCCTTTCTCTTTCCCCGTTTCATAAGTGCGGTATTTATTGCGGCGATTTTTCGCCGCATCTGTCCGGCCACAATGGGCCTGCACGGCTGATAAATTCCGCCTCGGTCTCGGGAGTAAATAGAGATTAAACTAATGTACGGCGTATCGGGCGCTGGAATTTATTGTGCGCCAAAGCAACACGCTCCCGATCGGAATTGCAGATTCCCTCTGGGGAAGACGCGCTCTTCGGAGGCCGAGCAGTAGTTGGATTTTTCTGTTTCGAGCGCCCTTTCGTTACGCCGACGCACCTAGAACTCAAGTTGACGTCCGACGACTGCAATCGCGAATGTTGCTCAGCAAGGTCGAACAATAAATCAACCTCGACCCAGTGAAAAGGTTAAACAAATAAAGATGCAACGCTGAATTATCTTAACGATCTGAAATCAATTACGAGGAGGTACCATATGAGGTTGGCCGATTGTCCTGTGACGCCGGCGTGGGTCGAACCTAAGTAACGGTTTGAGTTAAAGTTTATTAATTTACTGACAATTGGATGTGAGCAAATTAAACATAGTGCAAAATAAGGTATAATTATGTGTGCAAGAATTGCCAAAGCCATATTGAGACAATTGCAGAAAACTTGTTCTTGCACAAAAATGTATGACATTGATAAGATTTAATTTTCTCATCATCAAACAATGATTCTGTGAAATGAACGATAAATTGTTAATGATAAGTAAATATTGTCGCATTTTGTTGGACACTGGTGGCATGTTTTTTAAAGCACATTCTTAATTCAGCAATAAAATGCGTCCCACGATATTCAAGGAGACCTCCACAAACACGTTGTCGTTCCACTCAATCGGCCGCGATTCCCGCGGAGCTTCGGAAAAATAGTGCAAAAAATGACAGAAATTTACATCGCGATACGTTAATTGGCGTTATCCCCGAGCCGAGGGGACACATTCAACCAATTCCGTGGGTCCCAATTTGTTAACGTCTCTTTATCTAAATGAGCGCTGCTAATGAGTTAATGACTTTATTTTATATAAAACTGACGATCATTCCACGAACTAAACATCGTTAAGTTAATATAGACATATTACTTAGACGCCGTGAGAATCCCGGCCGAATGTTAATCGACTGATAACGCCGATCGGACGTGTACAAATGCCTGGGAGGATGCGCGACCCGAAATAGGAGAACCCAGGAGCCGGCATTAAGTAAATTAAAAGCGCACTTTAGTCTTTTAGCCGCACACCGCTTTGGTTATCGGTGTGGACTTTTAGTTTCTCACAGACGCCGAGGTGCCCTCCGCATTTAATAATCCAACTGGACGCCGTTATGGTAATTCTTTAAGTAAAATATTTATTTTGTAAATTGAGGCATTTCTCATGATACTGTTTACTCTGCATGTATACCCTTCAAATATTTAGAAAATTTAGATCATGGGAATCGATATTCAAATACACGTCTTTACTCGTTCTCCACACAACTACTTCAGATATCAACAGCAAAACAAATATATGCATACAACAAATTAGTCTACAAAAATCTGAACTACTTACCATTTATTTTACTGTAATGAATGAAACTATGAAAACCCTGTTTTACAAAAAAATATTAAATCAAAATTTTAATCCCACTGTTATAATCAGTCAGTAAAACATTTTTTTTTTGTGAAAAGGACAAAGGATAAACAGTATTTCAATACAACTTTGGCAGGATTAGCTAATATATAATGTGTCGTACAATGAAATTAACAATGAGTGCCACTTTAATTCAATTAGTAACAATTACCGGTAATTACAACTGTAAACATAGACAATCGCCTCACTGCGGCGGAGAGGTCGGCGCATTGTATTCAAGCAGAGTACTCGGAGTATGTAATTTCAACTTATAACATCTCGCAACACAGTACTTAACATTAGAAAGTGATTGGTTTCTATTCTCGATCAACATTTGCTAGACGTACATACATTATACATTTATTTAATTTTCAATTGTAATTTATCATCATGATATAATCAGTGCAGCCGCTTTTTTTCTGTTATTTTTATTAGGTTATACGCAATACGCGTATGCATATGCACATGAATGCACACACTTCGGTACCTAAAAATGTATATGTCGGTTTAGTAGACTGCGTAATGGAGGAAAATACCGGATGACAGGTAAAAAATGGTTAAATTGATGAGGGCAAAGTTTCAATTATGGCCGAAATTGGGTTGAACAGTAAATGCTTCACACCTGAATTTGTTACTAGACAATAGACACCACCTAATTTAATTATAAAATTTAATTAAAATAACAATGTACATTAATTGGACGTGTTTGTGCAGTCCAGTTTTACTGTTAAGCAATTTGAATTATTAATTTGTTTTGATATTGGGTTTGTATAAAATATTTCATTAATATTAAATTAAATTTGTTGAGAGATTGGTATCCATTTAATGCTACAGTTACTATAATCGTATAGCAAATTATATCTTGACGATAAAAGTAATTACGACTGCTGATGATATATTTACATACAAAAGAGAATAGGACTCTAAAGTGATGCCGAGAGATACAAAGGCGTACATATAATTCAGTCACGAAGCGGGGTTGATGATTATAATAATGTTAATTATTATGATGATGATTATAATTATATTGTTCATAATTATAATACAATAATGAATTCAGTTTAACGTTTTATCCGTAAGTTACCAGTTATTTATTTAAGGTATTATTAATGGGTACTTACTGGTACAATTATTTTTATTTTATTTTATTATTTATTTATTTTATATTGCCTAACTAGTTTCAGTTTCTAATAAACCATCATCAGAGGCATGATATGTCTACAAAGAATACAATAATTGGGTTAGATTTAAGTGGTTAGATATGTCTAACCTAATTATTGTATTCTTTGTAGACGATGGCGATGATGGTTTGTTAGAAACTGAAACTAGTTAGGCAAAATAAAATAAATAAACAATTAAATAAAATAATAATAATTCTACCAGTAAGTACCCATTAATAATACCTTAAATAATAATGAATAATAATAAATGATTACTAATTTATAATTGCCGGATTTTAACTTGTATCGCAAACAACGATGGCATTTTCACCACAAAAACTTCTCCGAAACAAAGATTCGCAACCATTGTGAAACTATAGATGCCTTGATTAGTGTTCTGAAAAGCTGCAGAAAGGAAAAAGAAAAGCTACTCAAAAATAAACATGGTGTACTAATGAAAAAGTATAAAGAAATCACGAACAGATGGAAAGAGCACTTCCAGGAGCTTCTGTCTGGAAAAGAGACAACCAATGAAGGAAATGAAAACGAAGAGGAACAAGAAAATAGTAACGAAACAGAAGAAGAAGAGGGATCTATAACAGAAGAAGAGTTAGAAAACGCACTAAAGAAGTTAGAGAACGGAAAAGCCCCAGGTCACGACAAAATCAAATCTGAACAGCTGAAATACATAGGAAAGGATGGGAAACAACTACTACTACTGTTAACAAATAGAATATAGGAAACAGGAAAAATACCAGCAAACTGGCAAAAAGCAGTGATCTTCCCAATACATAAAAAAGGAGACAGTAGAAATTGCAACAACTTTAGGGGAATATCCCTGCTGGGCACAGCGGCAAAACTGTATGAATCAATACTAGAGAACAAACTAAGAAAGGAAATTGAAAAAACAATGGAAAAGTGGGAAATACTTGAAGAAAGGAAGATAAAAGTGCATTTAATAAAAGCAATCAAGAGTATGTATGAAACCAGAGAAAACTACGTAAGGATAAATAATTCAACATCTGAGAATTTCACAACCACACAAGGCTTTCGACAAGGAGGCGCTTTAAGCACTCTGCTCTTTATTATATTCCTAGACAACATAATGAAAAAAATTAATGATAAAACCAAGAAGGTAGAAATAGGATACTATAAAATGAAAAGAATAGTGATAGCAGAATGTGCTTTTGCTGATGACTTAGTCATGCTAGCCAAAAGCGAAGAAGACCTGCAACACAATATAAGCAAATGGGAGGAGGAACTGAAAAAACACAACATGGTAATTAATATAAACAAAACAAAAGTAATGGTAGTAGCAAAAGAGGAAACAAGAGCAAAAATACTAATAAATTTGAAAAGGATAGAACAAGTTGAAACCTTCAAATAGTTAGGTACAATAATACGTAATAAAGGAAGCATGGCAAACGAAATAAATAACAGAATCATGGCCGCAAATAAAACCTACTATGCAATGAACAAGTACATTCTAAACAATAGAAGAATCTCAAAAAACACGAAAATGACACCCTTCAAGACAATTTATAGACCAACACTCTTATATGGAAGCGGAACCTGGACAACAAATGAAAAGACAACGAACAAAATACAAGCAACCGAAATGATATACTTAAGAAAAGTTGAAGGAGTCACGAGATTAAACAGAGTAAGAAACGTATAGATCAGGGAAAACCTACAAATACAAAGTGTGCAAATATTAATACAGAAACGACAACTAGGATGGTACGGGCACCTGATAAGATTTTAGAGAAAAATCGCAACGGAATATTTTTTTGACTAATAAAAACTGCCAAATCAGTTTAGATTTAGAAAAGCATTAGTCCCAATATGGAGCCCTGAGGAATCTCATACTGGATTTTTGATACCGATATTAATAGGCCAATTATTAAATATAAATATAAATTAATATATCCAATGTATTATATTGGGAGTATTTCTAAAATATAGCAAATAATGATTAGTCATTCTATAAAAAATTAATAAACAAAAAGTTACATTTAAGTTTCACTGACGCAAATATAACTTTTAATACCTGAGAGGCCACCTGAATGGGTCCGACTTATCTGTAGACGAAAAGCATTACTGACCACCACCTAATAAAGTTATAGTCATGTGCGATAAAAGCTATCTCGCTAGAATGAAAATGCACTTACTTACATATATCTAAATGTCTCGGACGCATTAGCTCGGACCGATCCACTTTTTATACGCCGTTGCTCAATATTCATCCCGGGGCTAATTAATTAAGATATTAGCCATTTATTAACATTTTTAAGTAGCTTTACGTGCCGTGTAATCGGGAAGCTGATAAATGCGCCGCTGCGCCGTTAGTATAAACGCGTGCGTAGGGCAATTTATTATTGTTCGTTATTTCGGAACGAGTCGTGAACGGAGAAAAATCCGTCCGGTGGCAGTTTCGATTAATCGTGGGAGGAGATCGTAGCGCTGCGGTCGGGTGCCCCGCCGTTTTCGGAATTAATTAGGACCGGTAATTAGCGGCGCTAATCAGGCCCGCATCAGAGATGAGGCCGACTGGTCTTACACTTATACACACACACACAGGCTTGTGTACGCGAAGATATCGCCGGGCACGTCGAACTCGATCCAGATTTTTATCAGGAAGCACGTTCTGTGCTGAAAGTATGTGACGACATTAACATTTGTTGGGAGCACGTGTGAACTGCACGCGTTTTTGGGCATACATTGCTTAATGAGAAAATAGGCCCATTAAGCAACCTGAGTCAACAATTCGTGTTAAGATATATTTTTACATAATACAACTGACAGACAATAATATTTAAGAATTAATAACATATTATGGCAAAATAGGAGGCCCCTCATATATACGGGGGTCTCCAACCTTTATGGTAGAGGCTCAAAATCGAATATTTTAAGTTTGGCAAGCCAGACCTCACAAAAAATATATGTGAGCATAATTCTGTCAAAAAAAATTCGTTTTTTATTGGTTTTCAGTATACACGAGTTAATGTTTCTCAATATTTAACAAAAAAAAATATTGTTTTCAAGGTTTGAATTTGAAAAAAACTTAATATTCGTACTTAGCATACGCATTATAGTGAATCCTCATATGAAATTTGTCAATGAGTGCAATTAAAAGTTAATTTATTTGTGGGCAAATAAAAGTTATATTCTTACGGAATTTCTTTGTGGGAGGGTAGGATATAAATTGATAAATACAAATATAACCTGCCCTGTTTTCGATTTATCTCATTCACGCTTGACTGAGTTCTAGGAAAACAGGTCGTACAAATACTGGAGCTCGGCACAATAAACACATTTAAAACCCACAAAAAGTGCGGAAGCGAGCAGCCTATATAAAAAAAGTGCCCAGTGCTATTTCAATATTACATTTCGTTGGCATTGTTTTTTTTTTATTTTTTTTTATGGAGGTCGTTAAATGCGAATGCATTAATTATGGACATTACTCATATAAAATTTGACAGAGTGCGTAATTAAAAGTTAATTCATTTTACGGGCAAATGCTTGAAAATACAGCTTTATCGTCGGGTGCGAATGCATAAAATTTAGCGCGAATGATTTCTGGATCTGCTCACTTTTCTCGCAAACCACGCATCGTACTAAATAACGGATTCTTGATTCATTTCCACCATACACGAATTCACGATTCTCAATATTTAACAAACAAATAAATTGGTATTGCTAAAAACAAAATCGAAAACCAATTTTTGAATTTGAAAAATAACTCAATATTCGTGCTTAACATGCACATTATAGTGAAACCTTGTGTAAAATTTGGCAATGTGCGCAATTAAAAGTTACTTTATTTTACGGGCAAATGTCTTGGAAATACGGCTTCATCGTCGGGTGCTGCATACAATTTAGCGTGAAATATTTCTGGATCTGCTCAGTTTTCTCGCAAACCACGCATCGTATTGAAAAACGGATTTTTTATTCGTTATTAGCATACACAAATTAATGATTCTCAATATTTAACAAACAAAAAATTGTTTTTGCAAAAAAATTTCGAGAACCAATTTTTGAATTTGAAAAATAACTTGATATTTGTAGTTAGCATACGCAATATAGTGAATCCTCATATGAAATTTTGTCAATGTGTGCAATTAAAAGTTACTTTATTTTACGGGCAAATGTCTCGGAAATACGGCTTCATCGTCGGGTGCAAATGCATACACTTTAGCGTGAATTATTTCTGGATCTGCTCACTTTTCTCGCAAACCATGCATCGTATTGAAAAACGGATTTTTTATTCGTTATCAGCATACACGAATTAATGATTCTCAATATTTAACAAACAAAAAATTGTTTTTGCAAAAAAAATTCGAGAACCAATTTTTGAATTTGAAAAAGAACTTGATATTCGCGCTTAGCATACGCATTATAGTGAATCTTCATATAAAATTTGTCAATGTGTGCAAATAAAAGTTAATTTATTTTACGGGAAAATGTATTGGAATTAGAGCATCCTGGCCGGGTTCAACTTTTAAAATATAGCGTGAATTATTTTTTGAGGAGCCCAATGTTCTCGCAAACCAAACATCGTATAAAAAAAATTATATTCATTTCCGGCATACACCAAACAACAAGACTCCTTATTGAATTATAAAAGAAAATATAGTTTGTAAAATTTTTATTTCAATTTTTAGCGAAAACTTAAAAAAATACTCTCGATCTATTTACCGATTCAGATCCAACATCTCCGAATTCATGAGATGTGCTGTATGGTGCCATATTTCGAAGAACATAGGAAATGTCAATTTTGAGTTTAACCTAATTTATCGAAAATCAATTTTTGAATTTATCAAATAATCAATCAAATTTTTGCGATCAAAATTCGTATTATAGTTAATCTACCTATAAAACTTGCAAATGCAGGCAAATAATAGTTATATTCTAACGGAATTTCTTGATGGGGAGTGTTTGATATAAATTGATAAATACAAATTTTTATTAATCAGCGCCTTAGATCGAAGAAATTATGTAATTTCGTCAAAAGGGCGTAATCCCAAATGCTGCATATTTAATTTTAAATGATGGCAATTTAACTAGCCTTGTTATTCCATGTCTTTTTTACGCTTGGCTGAATTCTAGGAACACGTCGTAAAAATACTGGAGCTCGTGCCGAGCTTCGAGTTTATTACCCCTATAAATACATAAAAAGTCATAAAAAAAGCGAAAGCGAGCCGCCTATATGAAAAAAAGTGCCCGGTGCTAATTTAATAATACAACATTTCCTTGGCGTTGTAATTTTTTTATTTTTTTTTCTTTGCGGCCGTTAAATGCGGATGCATTGATTATGGTCAATCCTCATATAAAATTTGTCAAAGTGCGCAATTAAAAGTAACTTTATTTTACGGGCAAATGTCTCGGAAATACGCCTTCATCGTCGGGTGCGAATGCATACAATTTAGCGTGAATTATTTCTGGATCTGCTCACTTTTCTCGCAAACCACGCATCGTATTGAAAAACAGATTTTTTATTCGTTATCAGCATACACGAATTAATGATTCTCATAATTTAACAAACAAAAAAATTGTTTTTGAAAAATAAATCGAGAACTAATTTTTGAATTTGAAAAATTACTTAATATTCGTGCATAGCGTACGCATTATAGTGACTCCTCATATAAAATTTGTCAATGTGCGCAATTAAAAGTTACTTTATTTTACGGCCAAATGTCTCGGAAATACGCCTTCATCGTCGGGTGCGAATGCATACAATTTAGCGTGAATTATTTCTGGATCTGCTCACTTTTGTCGCAAACCACGCATCGTATTGAAAAACGGATTTTTTATTCGTTATCAGCATACACGAATTAATGATTCTCAATATTTACCAAACAAAAAATTGTTTTTGCAAAAAAATTTCGAGAACCAATTTTTGAATTTGAAAAATAACTTGATATTCGTGTTTAGCATTTGCATTATAGTGAATCCTCATATAAAATTTGTCAATGTGCGCAATTAAAAGTTAATTCATTTTACGGGCAAATGCTTGTAAATATACTCTGATTTTTCTAAACTGGCGTGCACGTCATCAAAATAATAATCATAATAATGATGGCACAATTTTACAAGGTTGCCAGCTGTCCTGGGTATTTAAAAATGGCTGCAATCAGCTGTTGCGTCCGTACAATCTTGTGCGACAGTGCGCGGTTCGTATCAAATTCGTCGACTTCTCTGCCGTTTATCGTACAGATATAAATCTTGTGGTTATGGTTTAACATCTACAATGGCAAAATATGCATTGTAATAATCGATCAAATGTAACAAGTTAGACGTCAAAGAAGTTGGGTTATACACACATGATGAGCATGCGTTAATGAAAAAGAAGTGGCATCGTCGCCGAAAACATATCGCAAATGCCAACATAACATGATTTATTACATGATTGGCAGGCGAAAATTGTGTCCGCGGTTAATACACCGATTACCTATTTATAACCACCGGTGATCAGTGTTATGTAACAAATGATCCTCAGATTAATTTCGATTCTTAAACTATTGTTATGCATATTATCGAAAACAATCACGTTGGTACGAAAAAACCTCATCGCACATCTGTTTGATGACGTCCACGCCAGTTTAGAAAAATCAGAGTATACGACTTCATCGTCGGATGCGACTGCATACAATTTAGCGTGAATTATTTCTGGATCTGCTCAATTTTCTCGCAAACCACGCATCGTATTGAAAAACGGACTTTTTATCCGATATCAGCATACACGAATTAATGGTTCTCAAAATTTATCAAACAAAAAATTGTTTTTGCAAAAAAATTTCGAGAACCAATTTTTGAATTTGAAAAATAACTTGATATTCGTGTTTTGCATTCGCATTATAGTGAATCCTCATATAAACTTTGTCAATGTGCGTAATTAAAAGTTACTTTATTTTACGGGCAAATGTCTCGGAAATACGCCTTCATCGTCGGGTGTGAATGCATACAATTTAGCGTGAATTATTTCTGGATCTGCTCACTTTTCTCGCAAACCACGCATCGTATTAAAAAACGGATTTTTTATTCGTTATCAGCATACACGAATTAATGATTCTCAATATTTAACAAACAAAAAATTGTTTTTGCAAAAAAATTTCGAGAACCAATTTTTGAATATGAAAAATAACTTAATATTCGTGCTTAACATACGCATTATAGTGAATCCTCATATGAAATTTGTCAATGTGCGCACTTAAAAGTTAATTTATTTTACGGGCAAATGTCTTGGAAATACAGCTTCATCGTCGGGTGCCAATGCATACAATTTAGCGTGAATTATTTCTGGATCTGCAGTTTTCTCGCAAACCACGCGTCGTATTGAAAAACAGATTTTTTATTCATTTTCAGCATACACGAATTGATGATTCTCAATATTTATATATAAAAAAATTGTTTTTGCAAAAAAAAATCAAGAACCAATTTTTGAATTTGAAAAATTACTTAATATTCGTGCATAGCGTACGCATTATAGTGAATCCTAATATGAAATTTGCCAATGAGTGCAATTAAAAGTTAATTTATTTGTGGGCAAATAAAAGTTATTTTCTAACGGAATTTCTTGTGGCGAGGGTTGGATATAAATTGATAAATACAAATTTTTATTATTCGGCGCCTTAGGTCGAATAAATTATGTAATTTCGTCAAAATGGCGTAAACGCAAACTCGACATATTTAATTTTAATATGCCGGCAATATAACCTGCCCTGTTTTCGATGTGTCTCATTCACGCTCGACTCAGTTCTAGGAAAACAGGTCGTAAAAATACTGGAGCTCCGCACAATAAACACATTTAAAACCCATAAAAAATGCGGAAGCGAGCAGCCTATATAAAAAAAAGTGCCCAGTATAATACATTTCTCTTAATAATACATTTCCTTGACGTTGTAATTTTTTTTTTTTTATGGGGGTCGTTCAATGCGAAAGCATTGATTAAGGACAATCCTTATTTAAAATTTGATTGAGTGCGCAATTAAAAGTTAATTCATTTTACGGGCAAATGCTTGTAAATACGGCTTCATCGTCGGATGCGACTGCATACAATTTAGCGTGAATTATTTCTGGATCTGCTCAATTTTCTCGCAAACCACACATCGTATTGAAAAACGGATTCTTGAGTCATTTTCAGCATACACGAAATTACAATTCTCAATATTTAACAAACAAAAAAATTGGTTTTGCAAAAATAAAATCGAAAACCAATTTTTGAATTTGAAAAAAACTTAATTCTCACATAGCTGCGTCTCTTTACAAACTCCTTCACTCAACGGTACTACAGATTTAATAGCATCACGAAATGTACAAATTAATATGGACACCATCTTCCTGACTTCTAAGTAACCCTCCCATAGCAAATCACGGTGGAAGGTGTGGAGCGGTATCCCTTGGAAACCCTAACCAATCCCTGCGAAGCCCACCCTTAAATTCCGCCCTCATATTCGCCAATCAAAAATTCTCACCGAATTTCTCTCTCACCCTTCCTCCCTCTTCTCACTGCGCAGTGAATTGTGGGAACGACGAGAACTGGCGCTCCAAATTAATTACCAATTAATCGCGGACAATTAGAGCGGTCCCATTCCGCTGTATGCAGGCCGATTAATGGCCGGACGTTCCGTGCCGCATTTAAACGCCGGATTAAACCAGCCGAGTACCATTGATTTTTCATTCGGCCATTTGATTCCGCAAATTCGCAGTGGCTGAATGGAGCGATTTAGCGGGACGGTGGACGTAAAGTCGATCGGAGTTGCATTCCCAGGACCAGATCTCGCGCTGTGTAATTGAAGCGTGCGGGCCCATTCGCGATCACTGGGAAAGTAACGGGCTGATTAGATCTCCGGCTGGTGTTTTCATTGCAGATTAGAGGCAGATAGGAAACGGAATTGCGGATGACAGTGTGAAAAACCATGGGCTCTTCTTGTTTATACTTTCTGTTAAAGGCAATTCTGGTTGTTACTTGCCTGCATGTGGCTATTGATTTGGATCAGGGGTACTCAGATGATATTCATGCGAGCATGCGACTCTAAGTAAGATATCGGAGCTCACATATCGCACCCTTGCGACAAAAGTGACACAACTAAAAAAACTAAGTTTTTCAGAAATTGCAAAAAACTAGTGCCAACTTAACATGATGTTTTATAAGAGTCAGAAGGAACTGATTGAGCTAATTTTATGTTAAAGAAAACGAACAATATAAAGTTATTTTACTTAATGTAGTTATGTAAAGACATTACATAACTGCAGTTCCCACCAAGCTTCAAACTTTTTGTAGATTACAGCATATCTATTTCTGGATTTTTTTGGTAATAAACTACCCATGGAAAAATTAGCAGAGTCTTCCACATCATAAGTTAGTTCTGAATCGCTATTTCAGGACATTTTTTAGCATTATTATTAAATTTGGGAATGATTTTAGTTTTTCGACAAATTTGTTTATGCCAGTGCAATCATGTTTTCGTAGAAACAATAGGTATAAGGTGATCTGATTCTGTGTCGTAGTAAGGAACGTCCTTATTCAAATAGTAGATTAAATAATTCTGACGGAATTAAATAAAGTTTTGTTCGTAATATGTTATGAAAAATGCAATGTTGACTCGAGGGAGGTAAGTTTTTACTTACCTCCCGTTGTTCATAGTAACCAACGCTTTATCGGTAAGTGGGGCTTACTTTCATCAAATCAATGTCACAACATTGTACTTACCATGCAGGGAGTGGAAAAAAATATGTAGCGCCCATTTTTGGAGAAAAAACATTATAATGTAGCCTCATTACTCTTAGAAATTATTCAAATGCCAATGCCTTGGTACCGTACTGCTGAAATATGAGATTATTAATATTTAAATACACATAATCTATTAAGCATGTACAATAATATCTGAGATTTGTTCACGAAGCCACTAAACTAATTAATGGCCTAAACATACGTATATGAAAATTTGATCCATACAGTCCAAAGCGATGAGTCATGAGCCACATCTCATGATGTCTACTATAGACCAAATTTTTGAAGTTAGTTTAGCTCTGCGCAATATGCTCGAACAAATTTCGTATACGTTTGATGCATCGTTTGGACATCTTTTCAACGAAAGCTTTGATATTCTGAAACATTTTTGTAGAATTGCCGAGTTTATGACAAAAAATTTAACAAAGCCAAACGCATGCGTTTAAACACTAACCCCATTTATATGAAAACTTCGACTGGACTAAATTATACGAAAGTTTTGTTTTACAAAATTTGGTGTGACTCTTTTTGCATTCTAAATTAACCATAGATTACACTTTGCACAAATTTCCTAAATTTATTATGTATTTATCTAAAGAAACGATTATTTTCATTTTCATTTCCATGTCAGATTTTACTTTTCACATAAAACCGAAGTCAATTCTCTATCTTAGTGGACTGGTCAACAGAAGTGCTTGAATTTATCCTAGTTCATTGATGTATGATAATGAGCTCAAAATCCCTGAGTTATGCGGTTGCTTATTCCAAAGCACTTAATTTCTACGGGATCAAAGTATAAATTTATGGTGTATGGCTCAAAACAGCTCACGGGGTATGGGATGCATTGTTATTGGTATAATTCCACTAGTGGGGGGATTTCGGTTTTATGTGAAAAGTGACATCTTGACAGACATGGACATCTTGACAGACTAGACATAGCATGGACTATAGCTTTGGGGTTTTGATTTAATATGCATTGTTACTTCTGCTGGCAAGAGTTAATTATGATAACACAGTGATCATTTAGCGCTTAATGTATTTCTACTAAATAAAAAATATTTGTAATTATACAGAGCGCTCAAGAAAATGTGTCAACTTTTGCGTAGGATACTAATAGACAACACTGTTCAAGATGCAAATCAAATATGTTTTGCAACGTTGCTGAAAAGTTTCCTAGGATACAAGTAAATGATTCATCTAAATGTTTCCAAATGTCATTATTTGTCATTACTTATTTCGTTGGAAGTAGCCAAGTGGAAGGAAAAGTTGACAATACTTTCTCAAGCACTCTGTATAACAGCAAACTATTAATTAGGTGTTAGTAAAGCTATTAATGTCATATTTAATACTTCGAGTAAAAACTGCTTAGCTTCTGTGTTTGGTATGGAAATGCTTTATGGATATTTCTCACAATCAAGTCAGAAACTACGCATGCCAGATATGCATGATTCGTTAGACTACAGGGCTGATTGTCGAAAGTCCTTCACAAGATTGAATATTCTCACTTTCCCGTGTCTGTATGCCTTGGAATGTCTTATATATGTCTACAAAAACTTGGGGTCATATAGAATACATTCCCAGGGACACCACCATGGCACCAGATCTAAGAATCAAATCATACAAAACCGTACACGTATACGGCAACAGTGTACTTACCTACCACGTAGGGAGTGGAATAAAAATTTACATACTCGGATGCGATTATTATTTACCTCAACATAGAATGCAGAATTCAAGTTTCTAAAATTTTGGGTGCTTGAGTATCGGTATTTGGGTTTTATAACTTCTGAATGCCTAGTAATAAATTCTCGTTGCAGTTGCAGGTTAGAAAGTTTCCAGTAATTAAAAAAAACTGCTTGTCTTTCCGAGTCCATAATCTTCTTGCTACAACCTAGTCTACATTTTTCTCCGCAAGGAGGACGCATTTTTTTGGCAGGAAATTGTGTTTTGCTTTTGGATCTTGATACATAAGGTTTACCACTGTTCCTCATGAATTGAACTTTTTTTCCTGTCCATTTTTCAATACATCGCTTCCTTTTCTTTCCTTTCTTTTCATCCGGATCTTCGACTTCAGATTCAATAAGTTCTTGAGGGCTGTCAGATAAACTATTCAAACTACCGTCACAAACGGCATTCAAATTTCGATTATTAAAATGAGGGTCGACGTTGAAATTGTCAACGTCGCTTTCGTTGCTGTTAATGGGAGAAATGTAATAATCATTTTTTTCCACTCCCTGCATAGTAAGTACATTCTTATAACATTGATTTGATGGAAGTAAGCTCTACTTACCGACAAAGCTGTGGTTACTATGAACAACGGAAAGTAAGTAAAAAATTACATCCCTCGGGGAGGTAAGTAAAATAATTTCAATAGCGTTATTTCTCTGGCATCACTCTTTAAAACACTTATACGCATTTTGGTAACGCCCCTTCGACTTCTCCGGCAGTAGGAAGGAACAGGCAGCATCTGCAGCCTCTTCAATTGCTATTTCTTGTTTATTTTCATTGGAATTTCTTTTACAACTGAACGAATGCAATTGCCGACATTCACACTTTGTTTGAAAAATAGTCTTAGCAACCAAAGCCGTACTGACATTTGGTTCAAGTTGCGAAAATAAATTAATCAAATATGAACAAGTAAACCAACTTCAGGAGTGGAAAAATAGTTATAAGCAATTCGAGAGGTGAGTTTTTACTAGTCTCTGACTTTATTGCTAGCCCTCGCTATCGCTAGCGCGCAAACTCGACCTCGACTGGTAAACAATACTTACCTCCCTTAATGCTTAAATAACTATTTTTAGACACTCTTTTCAAAAGCATCAAATTACTTCACATGGGCACTTCACATCAGAGGAAACAGCATAAACTTTACCCTCTTTATTTGATTCTTTGTCTTGAGAACTAATATTCGTGGAGTCCATAATATTATTATTTTCAACATGTTCAGAAGGTTCATCAGAACCTTTTAGAGAAAGGTTAAACTTTGAGCAACATACTCGTAGAGTTCAGTTGGTGGAGTTTCATTCAGTACTGTGTAAACACTACCTTCTTTGGCTTGGGAACTAGGAACTGTGGGAGTCATAAAATTATGTTCAGAAGATTCATTTAAACCTGATGCTAAACTTTCAGTAACATTAAGTTTTATTGGCGGAGTTTCAATGAGCTTCATTGAGATTCATTTAGCACAGTATAATTATTACTATTACAGTGTTTTTACTTGAAATTGAAAATCTACCTACGAAGGGTGTTTATTGCGCTCCATTGTGCGAACGGAATTTTATGACGGGTAATAGGAAGAGAACAGAGTTCAGAGCCGGCATCAGAAAGTACAGATTCAGTGCCCCGTAGAAAATTAACGACTCGTAAAACGGTAAGGTGACACTTATTTGTATTATTGACCCATCCCTTGGAAACGACGTCGTGAGTATCGAACCATGTTTCATCCAAATAAATTATCGATCTCCCTCCATTTCTATATTCGTTTATTTTAGATAAATATTCTATTCGTTCTTTTTGCAATGTCGGCGATTCCACGATGGTATTTATACAAAGTAGTTTCCTTATATGGAAAATCATTTCCAAGAGTTTCCTAAATAAACTGGACCGTGGGAACGGTACCTGATTTATAAGAATTGTAAATTATATTTTTGATCCTCTTGGCGATGGCATCGTCTATTTCGGTAAATTTTGAACTTATTCTTATTTTCCTTTCTAGCGTTCCATTCGTAATTATTCTCCAAAGCGTTGAATATGATATTCCTGTCAGAATGGAAATTATTTGCAGTGGAGATGCATGATTCTCGCTTATAAGGTTGTTATAAATATTTACGACTATCCTTTTAGTATCAGTTGAAAGAAAAGCATGCTTTATTAATCCCTGATTTTCATTTTCGATAGTTGATGTGTCCATTCGATGATGGTTGTTTTGAAATTTATCAAAATCAATTTGAGAACAGCTTCCCTCTGTAGACTGTTAAAGGGATTCTTCAACAAACCTTTCGGAATGGCTTCTTTCCTCGCATAATTGAAATTGATCGTCGAACTGAGTGTCATTATAAATTGATGAAATAATTGTTGCAGTTTCACTTAACGACATTTCCATCTTAATAAGCTCTACCTTTTCACAGGTTTATAAATAATAATATGCACACGTATGTAAAATGAGTACTGTTGCAATGTAACGGTTAACACCGACTGAAAGACGTAGACTATTTGAGAAAAAGACTATTTGAGGCAGCCTTAACTGATTGTCTACCTGGACTGCATATTCGCCCAGCAATGAAGGTACAATGAACCTTAATTGCATGGGCGAATGTATAATCCTATTAAAACCATTTCCTAGGTGACGGCTCTTAATTATCTACAGGCGTCTGTAGTCTTGTAATTATATAGAATTGCAAAATTGTAAAAAGAATTACGTCCGCCGACTCATAAAAAACGATGTAGATAGTTGTAAGATTATTGAATTCAATTTAATTAATAAATCATTTTTATATTATGATCATAGTGATATAATTGTGTATATATCGAAGAGAAAACAATTAAGTAGCATCTTCGTCGAAAGTAAATTATTTGGTTACGTTCCTGGACGCCCGCCTCTTCGCAGCACGCCATACAATGGAGAACCCTTGACCGTCCTGAGAGCTAGGAATCGTGGAGTTCATAAAATTATGTTGAGAATTTTCATTTGGTTCTCATAAAGCTGATGCTAGGCTTTCACGTGCATTATGTTTTTAAGTCCTTTTACCGGTGTTACCTCAAATATCACGTTTCTTGAGTTGTCACTTTTGTCGCAAGGGTGCGATATAGTACGTTAACAACGTCAAAAATATACTACATTTTATTTTCTACAACCTGCAAAAGAGGTTATATTTACTCATTAAGAGTAACCATTAACTCGTCTTGATCATCAGTCTCATTCGACTCAGGAGGCTTCAACTATTCAAACGAGGCCAAGATTGATATATTTGCGATGTATTTGAATTGCCTGAATTTTCAGTATTTTTAGTTTTGTCTTCATTGCGCAGGCATCAGCAGTAAATGTGCGGATATGTTTCATAACACTAGTTGCGCTACTGGCACTAACCACCTTCCCAGTTTGCTTGACTGTTGCTTTTAAACAGGTCTTTATTGCTATACAGGCGTAAAATCAATGCTTGTCACCTCACCTCGCTCGATTCACAAGCTCAATTGTGCCGGAGCGTCGGTACTCCATTAGCCCCACAAAAGCCGTTGTCACTATCGTCATTGTGTGTACACAGTGAGACGACGGCTGCGAGTTTAATAGTCATATTAATCGAAATCCTAATGAGCACCGCGGTGTTTATCTCCTCCCAGGCATCGCCATTATCGCATCCACCATACATGCATGTCATCTATTCGCTCATTAAAACTGAGATGTTAATATCGGCGTGGCGTGCCGCGGAGGACGGTAGGTGCGTTCCCACCTCGTGTCTTGTGTCACAGATTACGGGAGTAAATTGATATCGATATATAAAATATTACCTTCGGATTGCCGTGCAAATGTGGTATTTCGTTTTAGGTGGCTTTATAAGAATTGATCACCACTGCCAGACCAAACACACGTTGAGGATTGAATGTTGAAAAAGTTGTGGTGCACTATAGACAAGTTTTGTTGGAGGATAATGTGTTTTAAGATTAACTGCGACGACCGTAGATATAAAGTAATACCACATTGAAAACGTATTCACTGGCCATCTACGCGTTCTTGTGTCCGACACTATCACTCCACAGAAATCAATATCAGATTTATAGGTGCCCCAAACAATTTGAATACGTAAGCCCGTAGATTAACACACAATTAAAGCCATTCTCGATGTAATTCCAGTCGAAATTTGTTTAGTCCGCCGCTCCAGGGGGCGGGGGACGGCCTCAAGACGCTTGTGCCACCTTTGGAGAAGCATAAATCTCGCCCGGCTAGCGGGAGTGTGTGGTTAATTGGGCGAGGAACGATCCCACTGGGGATCAGAGAGCGCGCAGCATTCGTGACCGTCGTCCTTATGGTTTTCGATGTGTAATTTCTCGTGCTGCTAATTGATCTACTACCGGGCACGATGTGATAGCCTGTGGGTGGAGAGGAAAACGCTCCGGCTACCGGTATCTTCCGAGTAGGTAGTTCCCCAGATTGAAACATGCGTTATTAATAACGAGTGAATTAGGCCTTTTTATGATTAAGCAATTGAGTAGCGGTGGTTCGAATTAATCACAACGGACAAATTGTTTTGATAATTAACTCCACTTTTATTCCCGCAAACAACTACTCAGCATTCGAGCTGAAGTTTAATTAATTATGCACTCGCGCGATTGGGTGGAATTATGCAACTAGCAGCTATGTTCCCGCAGAAGTAAGAGTCCTCAGCCGGCGTCAAAATTGTTCCGTTTAAATTAATGACGTATAATTACTTATTGATTGATTTGCGAATGCATGGGTTGATTATAATCTGTAATCATCCCATCATAAATATTGTGAACTGACGCGGACACCGTGACGAAGGAACACCCAGCAGTTGAGTAATTAATGTCATTAGATAATTGATGCTGTATAATGTTTCTAAAATACATCAAGTAAACTTTGCAATTATCATAAAGTAAGATGAGCAAAATCGTATAGTCTCCAATTACTTAATAGAAGGATACAATAATTTATTAAATATGGCAGAATAACTGAAATTAATAACATAAACCATAAAATGAATGGTTCTCAAAAGTAATATCTAGTTATTAGTACGATACGATGAGCACGGAGAAATCCGCGAAAATTAATGATCAAATTATTTATTTAGTTGTAGATATAATAAATTTTGTAGGAATAATGATTACTGAAAGTCATTACTGTGTGACAGGGCGCAGTGCCGAAATTAGTAGTGTTTTAGATCGACGCAGCATCAACGTATGTTGTGTGCATATTAGATCAGCACTACTACCAAAACTTAGTGGATATAACCAGGATAGATGACCGTATCATATCTGTAAAGATAGCCTTGGAAAAGCAACCATGACTAAACATCGTGTTTTTAGGGGTTTATGTATAATAAATACAAAGGCTTTGTTTCAACCGGAAAGCAATCTTATTCACAAGTTGTCATGAATATGATTACTGACACAAAAATAAGCAGCGACAGTTTCTGCTCGGTGACTTGTTTAATCTAATGTTTTATTAAGAGAGTATGTGGTAGTCCCGTCTCCGCACCCTCGTCGGGTGGGGGTGCCATCGTTTCTCCCACTCAAGTGCATGTCCGTTTTAAGTGGGGATGCATCCCTTGATGTTATTACACAATAAACAAAAGAGAACTACGTAGAAATAGAAAAACAAGAGTTTTGGGAAGAACTACATACGCACCTGAATACTATACCGGTAACAGAACAAAAATTAATTTGCCGAGACATAAACGGACATGTGCGTGTGAACAGGGATGGTTTTGAGGGGTATCATGGTGGCTTCGGCTTTGGAGAACAAAACAATGAAGGAGCGACAATCTTAGAATTTGCAGCTGCCCAAAACCTTGCAGTAGTAAAGACATTTTAAAAAAACATCTTATTACGTACACAAGTGGAAATGCGAGAACACAAATTGATTATACAGTGTGCGCCTAAAGTATGGAATAAATTCATTACAACCTAAATTTAAAAAAATGGAAAAAAATCCTCGAACACATCGATATTCTTTAATCAAAATACACATTTTTGCATGACAGTCATGACAGTATTATTGCAAATACACATGCCATCTTCAACAATCATTTGTTTTTGAGTAATGATTTTATGATGAGTAATTGTTTTTTTTTCTACCCTTTTCGGTGCTTGCGTCATGCCATTTAATTTTTACACTTTCGGTTTTGCCTTTTTGATTGGTATTTTCAGTTTTAGAACTGCTAGCAATAGTCTATGTTGACTTGTTAGAGGTGTTAGAGAACATTTTTGCATGACAATCGATCTTCAACCATCATTTGTTTTTGAGTAATGACGCCATCCATTGTTTTTTTTTTTAATTACAACTCCCTATTTTTTATCTTGATTTTGAGAGATATTTTCATTGTCAAAGTGACAGTATAAAAATGTTGCCATGTTACATAAGAAATTTTTCGAGTAAATGACAATTGAAAGTGAAAAACGGCAAATCATGAAAAATGAAGCAAAAACGTCATCAGATCAGATTTAGTTTTTCAAAGTGCTTGCGGTTGAAAGAAACAATAACTAGAATTTTTTTTATAGTAATTTTAATGTCAAATGTACGATTTTTTTCTGAAACTTTGCTTGCGTATTACTAACAAACCTTGGGTGTTACGCCAAAACTGAGAACATATTTGGATTCTACATAAAAAGTATAACTAGAATCTCCTATCAAACCTCCTATTACACAAACAAAGTTTCATTTTGTTGAGCAGTCTTATTCGCAAATTTTGATATTATAATTCAACTTTCTCATTGTTGGCTTTCAATACAGTTTCAATACAGTTGCAAATTTTGATATTATAATTCAACTTTCTCATTGTTGAGTTTCAATACAGTTTCATTAAGTTTTTTCAGATATACTGGTACATTTCAGAAAATTAAGAAACAATTCTGAAATTAGTATTTTTATTTGTAGAGTGTTTGTTTGGAACTCCTAATATTTTTATTGAATTTTCTACAGTTTGCATACATTTTGTGTAATTTTTTTTGTTTGTTTTTCTTGTATGAAGTTGGAAATTGGAACATTGGACAAGTTTTCAGAAGCGTTTTCTTCCAGAAAATTATCGTAGACTTTCAACATGCAAAATTTGATATTTTTATTATATATATATATATATATATATATTCCGGGTCTTTGAACTTCCGTGTATTGTTTTGTGTGTCCTGAAAAGGACCTTTTTCACGACGTTTCGGCAAAATCGCATTTGCCATCTTCTGGTGGATTCTTCTCGAGTGTTAGGAGAGAACTGACTCTTTGGAGTGTTAGGAGAGAACTGTTCAAACACATTTCGTCCGTGAAAACATACACATGAACATATATATATATATATTGTTTTTCAATTTGAATAAATTTCATTATTGATTACAGTTATAGAATTCTACAATTAATATCATGAATAGATACATGTAAAAGAAGATCAGGCCCGTATAAAATTTACAAAATTCCAATGTGGCCCTTCTGCAATAAAGTTTGGGGACCCCTGCTCTATACCCACCATGGGCCTGATTTTACTAAGTAATTTGGTGGTTGATAATCATCACCTCAGCTTTATGTTTTAGTATAAAATATATCAATCGATTCGTTTCATGCCACGTTTACAGCCTGCATATTTACGAGTTCATGTCATCGTTAAAGTAAACGAGAATGAATTATTTATGACAACAATTATAAATTTTGTCATCTAGTTAAATGGTAATTATTATTGTTGAGCGATTGTATCAAGAGCATCATTTCAGCTTGAACCCGTCCACGAGACGTATACTCGCTGTACGCCAGCAGTCCGATAATGATGTAATGGTTATAAAACCATTGAAAATTGCTTTTAGTGCTGGCCTATGAAAAAGCACGGAGCGTCGTAAATTTTCCGCCCCATTATAGCCATTTCCCGAGACGTAAACGTTATTCGCTTGAAATTCACCTGGACTTTATCAGCGGATCTTCGGAATAGTAAATATAGAAATAACATAAAATTGCGCAATAAAATTGAAATGCACCGGGCGGGCAATAAACTGCCGTATCTTACTGTAAGACAAACGCCGTTAAAGGTTTGCGGACACACGTAATTAATCGGCGCCGGGCAGAGTTTTCCGGGTCCGTCGAGGACTCTGTCGGCGTGCAGAGAAAGGCCCCGTATCCTCCCATCTGGCTCGGAACGGGAGCCGATATATCTGGCCGCACAATACGATATACAGCCCGTCATAACATTACATAAATAAATAAGGGAATACGGGCCCCTTTGAGCGGCGCGATATGTATATGAACTGGACTAGAATGGCAAACTGGTTCAAATTCTGATTCGTATCGGATTACTTCACACTTTCCGAACGGCTACTGCATCGCAAATCATCACTCCAGTCGCTGTACGCTCCCCGTTTTTCTGCGCGATTGAAAAGGCGAGCAATCCTGGTTTGATTTATCGCCGCTGTGAAATAATTTATGACGAGGAAGGAGCGAAAACAATTTTCACTTTTAGCGAATTTCACTTTTTTCCAAGACATTCGACGTCTTAGGAGTTAATTAATACGATTCACAACTGCAGGTCGTTGATTTCCATTTCATTATTTCCTATTCTGTGTGTAATTAATCATACGCCATTTGAACTTACACTCCCTGCTACCTTGCCCATGCATGGCCGTAATTGTACGCACAGTCTCAGGCAGTAAAATAAAGTACACATACCATCCGAAAACGCTGAGGAATTTCAATTAATGGCAGAACTTTTTTATTATGCCTAAATATTAAATAGTACCCTATTCGGCTAATACCTTCAGCATACTCTTTGGTTTAATATTATGAATATAACATCACATCCATACCCGTCACCGTTACTTGAACTGGAGACCTTTGGGCAGCAGAGCGATCGCTTAATGGGTAAACCACACAGGACAACTTTTGAATTTTTCGTACTTGCATGTGTAAACATTATACTGCCTGAGTAAATAAGCAACTTAAATATAAATTTGCAGCAATAATATTGTTACTTTGAAATTTGTTCATCATGGAAGCAAACAATCAACTCACCGGTTCACAATTAAGATAGTGAGTTACTAATAACTCAAACTTGAACACTGTCAACTCAAATATAAAGTTATACGGGGTAATTTGACCTGATTCGGTATAAGCGTTAACCCACCGGTCCACCTGAGCTCAAATATAAGTTATACAGGGTGTTTCCTAAGCATGGGCCAAAAATGCAAGGGTTGCAATTGCAAAATGCAATTTCCTGGCTAATTCTAAGAATATTTTATCCTTCGATATTTTGTGAAAAACCGATTTGTTACGTACATACAATGTGAGAAATGTTTTTCAATAAAGCCAATTGCGATCTTTTTTGTGAAATCGAATAATTGTGTTGGGTGTAACTCGATAAGAAATACACCTCGTGTTATTGAAAGGCTTCGACTGTCAATGAGGCAAAGATTGAATGCATACATCCTAGTTGGTGGCGGTAATTTTCAACATTTATTATACGTGCCGATTAAGTATCTTTATGTGTAATAAATTTACTTAGTGAGATATTTTTATTGTCAAAATATGTTATCAGAATCGATCACCCTGTATCTTTGAAACAAAGCGGTTTTTCAGACTTCATCAAAGAACAAAATAGTCTTAGAATAACCCATTAAATAACCCTTTGCATTTTTGGCTCATGTATAGAAAACACCCTGTATACATATGTCTATAAATTAATTGTACAAGTTGGTTACTGTTCACGCCGTCGTACTTTTAAATCCACTCTTTCTATCGACAGAAATAAGCTGCAAATCTATCTATCAAATATCCACATTCCCAAATTCCACTATGTAATCATAATCAGAACAAATATTGTTTTCAGAGCCTACAGTTATTCAAGTAAACATTTTAATGTAATTTTAATTTCAAAATTAAAAGCTATTTTATTTAGGACCGGTCTTTCTAAAGTTGGGGATAAGTTATTTACCAGATAAACATACCTACAAACAAGCTAAAAACGTAACATAGTGTGTAATTTTATCAGTTATCAAAATTTGCAATTTTCAAATTAACAAAATATTAAACTAACTTTCTGTGGCAACTCTGTTGCTCATTCAAAAACAGCTCAATTTATCAACATTTTGAAGTTCTGATTTAAAACGATTATTGTAAAAACAGGTCTTTCCAAATTTGTTGACCAATAACCAGTTTTTTAACCATATCAATAATGAATCTAATCTTTATTAGAGCAAATTAATCAAATTAGTTCTTGATATATGTAAAGATCTATCCTAAGTTGTATAATTATGTTATGGATTTAGGTACTCTCCTAAATACCTGAGTTTTACACCCTAGAGTTAGCTGGATTTAGACACCTAACAGTGCCTAAATCCATACACAAATTAGTTTATGTTTAGGTACAAAGTTATGTAGTAGTACAATTTTTATTAGGCTATCGATCTAACTAGTCTTTCCAAATGTGCTGACCAATAACCAGTTTTTTAACCATATCAATAATGAATCTAATCTTTATTAGAGCAAATCAATCAAATTAGTTCTTGATATGTGGGAAGATCCATCCTGAGTTGTGTAGTTATGTGTATGGATTTAGGTACTTTACCTAAACACCTAATATTTACACCCTAGAGTTAGCTGGATTTAGATACCTAACAGAGCCTAAATCCATACACATAAATTAGTAAATGTGTATGCACAAAGTTATGTAGTAGTACAATTTTTATTAAGCTATCGATCTAACAGGTCTTTTCGCCATTTTAATCTAAGTTGATTGATTTAGTCTACTAAACTTCAAACGGTATCTCTCCCCATACATCTAATTTTTATAACAAGAAACTTTCAAATCTTCTTTTTTTAAGGCCGGCCTATGTAAAGTTGGGGATAACTTACCTGCCGGATGGACAAATGCACAAGAAGGTTAAAAAACCGTAAGATAACATTCGTGTCTATATCAGGTAATTGAAAACTGTAATTTAACAATAAGATACTAATAATAAATAATCAAAAAATCAATAATAAGACCTAATATTTCCGACAAACTATTCAACTACGTTAATAAATTGGCAAACAATATAACTTCGCTGCAGATTCAAATTCGACCGAAGATAATTGAACGAAACTTAGAAATTTATATTTTTAGAATGAACCACAGATTGAAAATGGTTTTGACAAAAATCATCCGTGGATGTTTACGACTATTACCATTTTTGTTTATAATAATAACAAAGTTAACATATATATTCATGATTATTTATTAAATTACAATGTTATTACGACTTTTATTTTTAATTAAAATTCACAACTAGTTTCTACTTTTTACGGTCATTATCAAGTGACACATTATTGATATGTCACAAATTACAATGGTGTAATGATTAGTTTATTTATTTAAAAAAATGAAAAGTTCTGACCAAATTACGTTATTTTGTTCATTAAGTAAATCAAATTTAATAATGTTAACCTATGTTAGCTTAAATCGCTTAAATTATGTTGTATTCACGTATAAATATTGTCTAATCTTTCTTTTTTAAGTTTCAAATTTCGAAGTTTCTTTATTTAGGGCCGGTCTTTCTAAAATTGTGGATATGCTATTTACCGGATAGATATACCCACAAATGGCTAAATATCGAAAAATAATATTAGCAGCAATATTAGTGAATGAAAAGCATATATTTAATATGAATTCAAATTTCCAACAAACTATTCAACTTTGTCAACAATAATCTGGCAAATAATGTTTGTGGAGAATTTACTGCAGATTCAAAACTGGCTCAAGATAAAGATAATTCAACGCAATTTTGAAATTAAAATTTTTAGAAAATTGGTTTTGAGAGCAAATGCAAATAATGTTTTTGGAAACTTTGCTGCCGATTCAAAATAATTTTTTTTAGAAATTTTGTAACTAACTTTGAAATTATTGCCAAATTTTTGTTTTGTTAATAATAATATCTCTGTTCAGTCGTCAAATTAGACGCTTTACGGATTGTCTACCGTTGTGGTCCACCGAGTGAGCCGGTTTTGAATTCGCTACCATCGGCCAATACGCGGCGCGCCCGGCGGACTTCTTGTTCGTTAGTTTTTAAGTATTTTCTCGAAAAAGAGAGAGTTGAATTTAAGTTGTACGTTCGAGAGCACGTGGTGTTCGCCATCCCAGGGTTCCCTACGATTTCCCAACTTGCTGCGGGACGTCGCCCGGAAGTTCGAGGAGCACCGCGCCAGAGCACCGTACATAAGGTAGGTGGTAGTACTAAGTACAAATCGGCTCACTCGCTAATACAGTCCACAACCCCCATCGCCGTGCGAAATCGTGACAACCTACCAGCCCTTTCAGCTGTATTAGGCCCACGAGCGCACAATCTCAAATATTTTAGATATTCCTATATCTATAAATAAAGATTAAATAGAATAGGCTTAGTTGCTTAGTTGTAGGCTAAAACGTTAAATATGGCATTCTAATATAATTTCCTTCATAAAGCAGTTCTGCAAACTTTTATTTCCAACAAGAAATATGCAGTTGTTGGAAATAAAAGTTTGTAGAACTGCTTTATGGAGGAAATTATATTAGAATGTCATTTTTAAGTTTTAGCCTACAATTACTAGTAAACAACATGCATTACAATACCACACCACATTATGTAGACCACATTGCAGATAATACCACATTATGTAACCACATTGAAGTGGCTAATTCGTTACCACTTTTATGGTGTACGGTGTAAATTATTGTTTATGCACAAACTTTTTCCATTCTTTTCTATTCGTTACCAGCTCTTTTGCCTCTGTCCATGTTTACCATTCTATCTGCAAAATTTCTTCGACTGTTCTGTGCCATCTGTTTCAAGGTATTTTCGTCCTTTCCATAATTTTGGCTTCCCACACTTTTTAAACTAGTCTTATGCTTTTCATTAGATGTAGCCATGCCCCCACCAACTAATGTATTAAAGCTGTATTGTTTCTACAAATTCCATGATTGATTCCATTTGTAAGTCGTCTCTAATTTTTATGTTCCTAATTGTATCTCTTCTTGTGATTCCCTATATTCTTCGTAGGTATCTCATTTCTACTCCTTGAATTTTACTCTTTTGGTTTCAAGGTCGCCATCTTTTTGTCCTCTTCATTATTTTGGCTTCCCACACTTTTTAAACTGGTCTTATGCTTTCCATTCGTTGTAGATGCCCCCAACAACCAAGCTGTCTTTATTCTATAAATTCCATGATTGATTCCATTTGCAGGTCTACTCTAATTTTTGTGATCCTAATTGTATCTCTTCTTGTAACTCCTTATAAAATAAATTTCATATAAATGAAAATTTGAAGAAAGTTTTTAGGATACTATTGTACCACCTCAACCTTTTTTTTACCTTAAAATCGTTTTACAGAACTGTGAAAAATGACATGAAAATGCAAATGACAATGAGAGACGTAAGAACTTTACAAGTACGTTTTACAGCATAAATTAAAACTCTAATAACCTTGTCTTTCAACAGTTTTAGAAAAGTTATCTGCTGGATAATAAAAAAAACTACATGCACTATGCACTTATGAATTAAAACAATTGAGCCGTTGAAAACCAGAGTACATCACTCTGGTTTTCAATCATTATCATTATCAATCAAGTATTTTTTTAAATTCTAGAATTATACAAGTGACAACATCTCTTGTATATTTCTGGACTTAAATGAATGACAAAAAAATGAGTTTAGTGAGTTTATGGATTTAAATGGATCACTTCAACTGTTGAATTGTTGAATTTTAATTATTTGATCGAAATTTTTAATACATATCCATAGTAAAATTCTGAGAATAATTATGTAATGAAATCAAGACAACAGATCGTGTATTATTTAAAGAGCTATTTATAATCGGCTGCGATCCCGAAGGTCTACCGCGAACGGACGTGTGTCTCGCCACTGAACACCTAGTTAAAAGCTATTTGCATGCTGCGGTCGTCCGCGGGCGTCGTTTACACACAAAAAAAACCGCGCGACGGACGCGTCACGTCGAAAGGCGGCGTTTTCAGCCAATCGCCATCAGAAAATTATATCATCGACCAATCGGCTGATCAAACAGCGAATCAATCGCCCACGACTTTCACCGCGCCGAGCGCGGATCGGCGCGCTCGCACCGAGCGTCTCGCATGCAAATTAGGATGACGCCGATTCGCAATTGTTTTTTGCTCACCAAGTGGACATGGTAATTCCGACGGTAATGGCCCCACTCGATTGGAGTGCTGTTTTTCTGCTAATGCGTGCGGTAATGGTGTTGATGTGTAATCAATTTGTCGAGGCAGGCCATTCATTAATGCGCCGAGCACACTTTCACTGTTAAAAGGATTATTGATTTCTCGTATGGGGGCGGATTGGAAATTTTCTACTTGCGTATAGTAAATGTCACAGACAGCAACTAAATTATCATTAATAAAACAACACGTGATTTATGTCCGCTGAGTATGTACGCCTACATTGAGAAGTTTACATTAAGCTACAATTTTATAAAATTTTCAATATTTGTTTCACCATAAATAATGCCATAGTTATTGGGCCACTCACAATCTTAACAATTCAAGTATTTTAGGGAATTTGTGTTGCTTCGAGGCTTCGAATAGATGGCTTTCGAAGAATGCATGATTTGTTGCTGGTATGAATTCATGGCAAAAGTGTACTTAATAGAAGCTGCAGAAGGAGCCGAGTAGCACAAACCCCGTTATCTCAGCATTACTCTTCTTAAAATATTATACTCTTTGCGTACACATTTCTTGGAAATAAAATAAGATCCCTATATCATACATCTACTTCGATTTAATTATTAACTAATTGCATTAACATATTTGGCCTGCTGGGCTGAAATTAATTGGTTGAATTAAAAAATTAGCTGCGTAATTAATTTCTGCTGCTGGAATAAAAGTGGCGACCGACGCAGATTCCTCGCCCCTCCAACCACGGCCCAGCTATCTCGCTCTTCCGGACGCACACGCAGGCAGAGGAATATAGAGGAGTACATATAATACTCCACTGGAAATATAGTAAATATTTTCAGTGGACGCAGTTTTTTTCCCGCTAATACATAATACATCGGACCGCTAACGATACATGCAACTTGAAGTACAACTTCTGGTTTCTTTTTTGATTTATAATTAGTTGTTGTATAATTTTTTTAAATCGCCATCGTTATTTATCATTCCAATTTATTACCGTCAACGTATGTATTAGTGCGGCCGATTCTCCTCCGTCGCTCCGACCGCTTCGAATTGGGGCCCGATCTTATCTGCGCCGTTTTTTGCTCGCGTTTGGACCAAATTGGAGATTGATAATGTTTTGTGGGATAGGGGTAGATGCATTATCTTGATGTATTGGTATAATAGCGTTTTTGCAGCGTACGAAGAAATATGTACTTAAGCGTTTTTGCACAATTCCATACGTAACGAGATGACGGTTTAATTGATGGATACAAGACAAGCCACGATTCGGCGTACAAGAAAATTGGTTTAGCATCGTAATGGATCTCATATTTTGATGTGCACTATATATATTTTCCGTACGTCTCATTAATTGAAGTTTATATCAGTGAGGCAATAAATTATTTCATTCGTCAGTTTGCAGCACATTTAAAATGTTGCGTATTGATATTTAATCCTGTGTGCGATTAATCATGTTTGACGTTAATTCAGCTGAACTTGACATCACGTCGCGTAACTTATTCTATAATCATCTGAAACCGGAAGTGCAGTTGATCAAAAATCGGGCACGCTCCAATTACCAATAAATCTCGGCTGTCTTCCCATGTGAACGTTTCGAAAGATATACACGAAACGGAAGCTAAAAAAGTGATTATGGTTCTCAACTAATTATGCAGGTATTTCATGTGCCAGTAGATTCTGATCTCCGAACTCGAGCCGCAACATTGTTTTTTTGCCCTGCTCAATTAAATTAATCGAAAATATTTGCAGTTTCGGACACCCATAATGGACGTATTTCATCAGCGCCGATAACATCGATCACCACAAACGGAAATGTTGGACTAGTTTTGTTTTGAGACTTTAATTTTAAAAAATAGCTATAATTATAAATATACAGAAACGACAGTTATTCTTTACATTGTCTTAATAAAGATTTTAATATATCAACTAATGATATTCACATTAATGTATAACATTCTTCGTAGCCTTCACGTTGCCACTTAAGATTATATTGTTAATTAGCATGTTTTGTTTTGAGACTTTAATTTTCAAAATAGCTATAATTATAAAAATACAGAAACGACAGTTATTCTTTACATTGTCTTAATAAAAATTTTAATATATCAACTAATGATATCCACATTAATGTATAACTTTCTTCGTAGCCTTCACGTTGCCATTTAAGATTATATTGTTGATTAGCACGCCCAAACAGTTACAGCGATTAAATAGCTAGTGTAGAGTACCTAACATAGATAAAATAGTTAATATAAAAGTACACAGACAAGCCCATGGCTTTTGTGGAAAATGTTACTTCGTAGGCATTTTTGATAATAAATTATTATTATTATATATAGCTATCCTAGCTATATTTAATCCTAGCATATCCTTGTACCTACAATCTATCACAACGTAACAAGGAAATTATCTCACTGGGGGATTTTTTTTAGTATGTGCCAAATTTGTGTGTCCGATAATATTTATCGTTCATTAAATTTATACAATGGAATTTCAGTTTACGTAAATGTCAGGAGCTTAAACTTACGTATGAAAATCATGCAATCAAAGCTATTATGATAATCGTCCCATGAACGTTTCAACGATTTATCGAAATCACTTCAATACAAAGTACAGACTATCGGGTGATCACGTCCAGCATCTTTCCTCATTCACCTTGCGTTTTTTCCTCCGCAATTTTTTCTACTTATTTAAGACTTTTCTATCCGGCTCATCCTGCAAGAACTTGCGCTATAATTCCACACGCAAAAAAATCCGCCGCGCGTGGATTTATGTGATAGGTTTTGCGACCACGAAACTCGCTCGCGTACCAGAGTGTGCATAATTTTTTCCTCGTCGCTTTTTCGCATGCAAGAAACCCGACAATGGCACCGGGCGATTTTGTGAAATGCAGAAAACTGGCGGCGGACGTTTCGTTTTTCACCGTCGCGGACGTGACCGAAATGCTAAACCGTCTGGACCAGAAGAGAAACGGCCGTTTTCGGCCGCTTTTGGAACCGAGCCTACGTGTGAAGTGCGCAGTGTGCGTTTTTGTGCGTAATTGCGGCCTTTTTGGTTGTTTTTGCGAATGTTATTGCAAATTTTTAACATTGCCCTCAAAATGCGAGAGCTTCTTATTATTAATATGCGTTTGTCCTAAATGCATACTAGATAAATGGGGTGTAAAGTTAGTTCGCCTCCTCGTGGTGCACCCTGGATAACGCTAAATGAACTAACATATACTGGCAAAAAATCTTAAGATCTCCTGACCAAAATACATTCTATAATGTTACAAATGAGAAACGCTACAATCATGATAACTGTGGAAATGCGTCTCACAAAATGAAGCACATTACTGATGAACCTTCGATGGCTATAAAATTCAATATATAACAATGACACAATAATAATGATAACAGTAATATATATACAAAACACAATTGGTGATTGTTTCACAAAATGAATTAACAATTTTGTGAAACTCGCACCAATTGTGTTTTATTTATATATTAACATGGAGTTTCATCATGTATCAGCCTCATCAATCCGATAACCAGTAATGTAGTTTAATGTAATTTTGCCATACGCTTAATAAATAAACCAAATAGGTTACATTTTGTAGTACGAAGCATTTGGTAGAGATGGAAGTACATACGTAATGCATGAACGTATAACATTAATTAGGAACACTTCTAAACATGTTGATAATATATGTTCCACTTCGTTCCCCCTTCATATGTAGGGATGTATACACAAGTTTCCGCAATTCTTATGTAAATAATAGAAATTGGTCAAATACTTGAGTCATTGTACATTATAAAATTTGAGTTTCCATGATTTGTCATCTTCAAAAATGTTGGAAGCAAAATGTCATAACTATAACACAATACAATTTTAAATTTTTACCAAATCTTTATGTAAATTCGACTTTCAATAAAAAACATTTAAAGATAAAATACAAAATAAATTCAATAAATCGAAAATAAAATAGACATCAATAAAACAAATATTGATACCAATACAAATCGTTATTAATTTTGATTAATAACCAGTTTTCGAAGAGTTTTATGTAAATCGACTTTCTAGGTAAAATACTTACAGTGTTATTCATAAAAAATTTGGCCGCGATTTAACGGTGGTTAAGTATTAGTAAACGTGGTAACCCTTTGTAAAACACCGCTAAACCACCGGTAAACCACGTTTTAAATTTTAATGAATAACGCTGTTAGTTTGAAAGTTTAAAGCTGCTGTTAGTTGCTGTTAGTTCAAATTTGAAATATAAATTGACTGGAGTATAAAAATTAATATAATCTGAGTAACAACAACAAATGGTAAAATATGCCAAATTCTATGCAGGCTACATTACTAAACACCGTCAGATTCCCAAGTATTTAACTTCATTATGAAAAATTAACTCAAAATATCTCTATGCCTATATTTCTACAAGAGCGAAGAGATTTTTTGTTGTTTTTTTTTGCGCGTTAATATCGACGCTATTTAACGTTATTTTTTAAATAAAAACAATATATAGTAATCTCAATTTTATGCCAGAACTTTTGCCTACACCAATAAAACAATTGAATATTAAGAAAAATATTTTGTTATTACTTTGTTATAACCACCAATAAACAAAGCCTATAGATGAAAAAAAAAGATATTTTCTCAAGAACTTGTTCAATACGACCACCACTAAAATATTCAATCAAAGAGCAAACAAAATTATATTGCAGCTAGTTTAAACTCTAAATAAAAAACATTTTTTGTGAACAAATATTGTGAATTTGTAGGCAATTTTTGTTTTATAACTACAAACTTTGATAGATAACTTAGAAATTCGTGTACTGCTGTTAATTTTGTTAATAGTGATTCATATCTTTCAGATTTGCAACTATTTTCAATGCACTCTGTTTTTTTTTTATAATCAGTATCGCTTCTACTATATATTGGTGTAGGGTGATGCACTCTGGTTGATATTTTAAATTTTTAAATCCAGATTAGTGTTAATTGTAGATATCCATTTATTTTCACATTAAAAAGGTTATTAAAACCTGAAGTGTTGCACATCATTATAATAATATTGACTAGTAGAACTCAAAAATTAAATAAAAAATGCACGTTCGTATTTAAAAATTTAAACTTTTGAGCGACGGTTGCACTCACACGACAAGTCTGATTGAAACTCTAAAATTCCCTTGTTGTAGATAAAAAATAGTGGCAATGAAAATGTGTTTATTTTTTAAATATCTCTTAAGCACCGAGAGAGGAAAAAATAAGTAAGATTTTCAAAACTTTTAATTTTATTTTAAGATCTCGGTATCCATTGATTTTTTTAAATTATCTTTATTGATTATTGCTCCCCATAAGATTACGCAACTTAGTCCTAATTTAACCAACTTCGTATTTCTTACTGCTTTCGATATCCCCATAGTGATAATGGAATGTGAATAACTCACATATTTACTCTTCATATAACTTTATATAACTGTATATTTTGAATTAAATGAAATAAAAACAAAAACACTCGGTCCAGTTTCTGTTTTTACTAGAATTATCTACTATTGTTTCGACCCTACGACCATTAGCAAGAGCAATGTTATTCCAGATCATATTCTTGATAATGGTCGCAGAGCCGAAACAATTGTACATAAATTCATGAAAAAACAGTGAAATTCAACGAAGTGTTTTATTTTTGTTTCATTTATTTTAAAATGTTTCCCCAAGTGGTAACCACAATTCTTATAATTTAACATATTTTGATACTAAAAATGTTCCAAATTAAGAATTAAGAAGAAATTAAGAACTTTAGTACTCTCCAGATTAATATTCACATTGGCCTAAATCAGTTTCATAGCTGAGGCCAGTTATGGCCTCACTTCAATTTTGAAGTTTAGAATATTAATATGTGGCTTGCAAAGTTCAAAACTTTGATGATCCTGGTCTACAAAAACTTTTTTTTTGTAAATTTAGATATAGTTATATAAAAATCATATATTAGCTATACTGATATCTATAATCAAAATTAATATTATAATCTTATAAGTCTTAATAAATGTGTCTTTTTATATTGATTTTTTATTCTTCTTGAGTACTACTACCACCAGTAAGTCAGTAAGTAGAATATAAGTAGAAGAAAAAGAAGAAAAAATCAATATAATAATAACTGGTATTTAAAAATCGATGAAACTTTTTTTTTAATTACTTCAAATCAGTAATTTTGGATAATTTTAAAATAATTTAAAAAAAATCACTTTGTACTTTGCTGGTTAGCAAAATTTATTGATGACAGAAACATTATAAAAATTATATTTCTTATTATCACGGAACTCTAGAATATATCTTTTATGCAAATATTTCTATTGTTTTTCATTTTCAGTCAATACCTAGAAAATGTTTTATGGAATTCTGAGAGAAAATTGATCCTGTTGACTTGTATATTTCGTTTGAAATTTTACGAAACTCTTACATTATTTCTATAAGAATTTTCAGAAACTGTAAATTTATTAATATACTTAGTACTCGAAATTATTATTCGATCATGTAATTTCATTAAAAATTTAAGATACTTTATTTCTATTATCACTGGGAGATAGTTTAGGTCCTCAAATAAGACTTTTATATGAATTAATATTTTACGAAATATTGAGTTATATGAATAAACTATGATATATTGAGCACGGAATTAGAGTTCTGTAACTGTTTAAGTAAAATAAAATTTAATAAATTAAAAATAAAATAAATAATAACCCATTTTAATTTTTAGGAATCGATATATCCAATTCTAAAATGTAATCGCTGTACTTTCCAGAACTTTATTTTACTGTAGTTATAAGTTACCACAAGAAATATAGGGACTAAATTTCTATAATTATTGACATTAATTTTTAGATTTCATTTAAAATTTGTATGCAATATAACTTTTCAGCAATTTGTAGAAACTTCGTTAGTGCATGGCACAGCATTTACTCGTACATACTTATATCGAATCAAGTAAAATAAAGTAAAAACAAAGTAAAATAAAATTTAATAAATTTAAAATAAACTAAATAAAGGCCGATTTTTAATTTTTAGGGCTCGATAAAATCCAATTCTAAAATGTAAAAGCTGAACTTTCCAGAACCTTATTTTACAGTAGTTATAAGTTACCACAAGAAATATAGGGACACAATTTCTAAAATTATTGTATATTAATGTTTAAATTTCATTTAAATTTTTTATGCAATATAACTTTTCATAAAATTGTAGAAACTTCGTTAGTGTCACAGCATTTACTCCTACATACGTATATCGAATCAAGTGAAATAAAATAAAATAAAAACAAAGTAAAATAAAATTTAATAAAGTCAAAATAAACTAAATAACTGTTTTTTTATTTTTAGGACTCGATATATCGAATTTTAAAATGTAAACGCTGTACTTTCCAGAAACTTATTTTACTGTAGTTATAAGTTACCACAAGAAATGTAGGGACAAAATTTCTATAATTATTGTCATTAATGTTTATATTTCATTTGAAACTATTATGCAATATAACTTTTCATCAATTTGTAGAAACTTCGTTAGTGCATGGCACAGTATTTACTCGTACATTCGTATATCGAATCAAGGAAAATGAAATAAAATAAAAACAAACTAAAATAATATTTAATAAATTCAAAATAAACTAAATAACCGAGTTTTAAGTTTTAGGACTCGATATATCCAATTTCAAAATGTAAACGCTGTACTTTGCAGAACCTTATTTTACTGTAGTTATAAGTTACCTCAAGAAACGTAGCGACAAAATTTCTATAATTATTGTCATTAATGTTTATATTTCATTTAAAACTTTTATGCAATCAAACATTTCATGAAATTGTAGAAACTTCTTTAGTGTCATAGCATTTACTCGTACATACGTATATCGAATCAAGTAAAATAAAATAAAATAAAAACAAAGTAAAATAAAATTTAATAAAGTCAAAATAAAATAAATAACTGATTTTTAATTTTTCGGACTCCATATATCGAATTCTAAAATGTAAACGCTATACTTTCCAGAACCTTATTTTACTGTAGTTATAAGTTACCAGAAGAAATATAGGGACTAAATTTCTATAATTATTGTCATTTATGTTTAGATTTCATTTAAAACTTGTGTGCAATATAACTTTCATCAATTTGTAGAATCTTCGTTAGCGTATGGCACAGCATTTACTCGTACATACGTATATCGAATCAAGTAAAATAAAATAAAAACAAAGTAAAATAAAATTTAATAAATTCAAAATAAACTAAATAAAGGCCGATTTTTAATTTTTAGGACTCGATATATCCAAATTTAAAATGTAAACGCTATACTTTTCAGAACCTATTTTACTGTAGTTATAAGTTACCACAAGAAATGTAGGGACTAAATTTCTATATATAGTGTCATTAATGTTTAGATTTCATTTAAAACTTTTATGCAATATAACTTTTCATCAATTTGTAGAAATTTTGTTAGTGCATGGCACAGTATTTACTCATACAAACGTATATCGAATCAAGTAAAATAAAATAAAATAAAAACGAAGTAAAATAAAATTTAATAAATTCAAAATAAACTAAATTCCCGATTTTTAATTTTTAGGACTCGATATATCCAATTCTAAAATGTGCATGCTGTACTTTCCAGAACCTTATTTTACTGTAAATGTAAGTTACCACAAGACATATAGGGACTAAATTTCTATAATTATTGTCATTAATGTTTAGATTTCATTTAAAACTTATATGCAATATAACTTTTCATCAATTTGTAGAAACTATGTTAGTGCCTGGCACAGCATTTACTCGTAGGTACATATATATCGTATATCGAATCACTTTACACTGAAATTTATATTTGTTTCATTTATAAATATCCCATTGATAGTTTATGATTTTATCGATATAGGCAATCGTGTTTGTGTAATTATATTTTTGGGCCCATCTTTATACTTCGAGAGAGAAATAAATTATGGTACTTACTCAAATATGATTTTTTTGCGCGGATATACACCTACAATTTGCACAGATTTTTCTTTGCTTACACTTATGTGTAAAATTTATGGCACGATTTTATGTTACCTTGTAACTTTGTGGTTGTGAAAATGTGTGGTTGTTTTGTTTAGCCCGACTAATTGTTATTATATGGAAAAATAAAAACATTATTATGTAAAAGGGCATTTAATGTTTCGATAAAATTTACATATATAAAAAATAAATATGTTTTGAGTCTCGTCGACTGTGAGATTGTGTATAAAAAGACTTACAACTAGTAGTAGGAATTAATGTCACCTTAAACACTAAGTAAAGTACATTTCTTTTAGTACCTACAGTGTAACCCGCCGCAATTACCAAGTCTTTACAAATAAATATGAATTGTCCAGGCACTGTGAGTTCTCCTGTATTAACTGAAATCCGCCAGGAATGGGTCGAAGTGCAAGAGGTGGTGTGACATTTCGGGCGACAGTGGTGCGAAGTCCACGGGGGTGAGTGCGTCGTCCGGGAAGTCGACGGCGAAGTCGGCGGAGGTGAGGGAATGGTCCGAGAAGTCGGAGTTCAACGGCAGGGATTCCCCATCGGACTCCAGGAGCAGACAGTCCAGCTCGCTGCAGTCGGAGAGTAGGTCTGGAATGGGCTCGTTGCCTGTGAGGGCCGCACTCAGCGTGGAGATGTACTTCATGGCTAGCCGGAGGGTGGTGATCTTGGTGAGCTTCTCGTTGGCGCTGGTGTGTGTCCCCGAGAGCTGGGGCACAGCCATCCTGAGGGACTCAAACGCCTGGTTTATCTCCCTCATCCTGCTGCGCTCCCTGGCGTTCGCTGTCTTGCGCCTGTATTTGCTCATCGGCGCCGGCTTCTGCTTGGGCTTCGGGAGGCGCTGTTTACTGGCCACGGGCGCGGGGACATCTTCGGGGCTGCTGCTTGTCCTCCTCCGCACAGAGCGCGATCTCAGGGAATACTTGTCGCTCCTCGAGGACTTGTCGCTGTCACTGTTATTGTTGGAGTCCGTGTACGGCGGACTTTCCAGCGGCAGCGAGAGCCTCTTCGACAGTTCCTCGTCGTACAACATTTCTTTCGACCGGACGGAACGCGTGTGTCAAACCGCTGGAACCGGCTGAGATGCTGCACACTGCCGCACTGGACCGCCGAGCTGATACTGAAGTAAGGTAGAGCAGGTATGCGTATCTCCCACTAGAAACTCGACTCTCGCCTCTTTTCTACTCCCTCGCTATATCGCGAAGTCGCAACAACAGTGATCAGGGACACAAGCATGAGCTGCCTGAAAATGACGCTCATCAGCAAAGAAAAATCTCTCTCCACGTTTACATACAAACAGAACGAAAATTGAAGACAAGTGTTGGAGCATAGGTACGGGTTCGAATGCTAAAGAAGAGTGGCTTTTGTTCAAATAACAAAACTGACCGAATGGCATCATTCCTATCATTTATAATGATTCCATCATTATAAATGCAAAAAGCAGGTTAAAATATTAATAAAAGATATGCTTCTTAGTACATATACAGAGTGATCATTTAAATGTCAGCCCTAGTAATCCATGAAAATTTTTGCAGCCAATAAGATAGGAGATCTGGTATTTCTTATTTAACTACGAAAATTTCCAACTAGAACTGAAATTTAATTGATCACTCCGTACATAGCACTTTTCATCCACACTTAGTTGATGTTTATATTTTTATAAAGGATACATACAATGTTGAATGGTATTACCATGACAATGTAATTCATACACTAAAAATCCCATAAGCAGCGGTGTTTTTGTCATTATATCAGCAAAAAAAGTTTGCCCTAACTTTACCAGCGACAAAACGGAAGCTAACGTTTGAAAGCGTCTGATTCTAGTAAGTCTGCATCATCGATCTCTAGCAACCCTGGCATGACAACCAATATTGTAAACAATTTTTTCTCAAACTTGCGTTGTCAGAAAAATATCTAATCTGTCAAAATGTCGCGATTTGGAGATTCTTCGTTTGGAGAAATTGAAAAAGCCATCAACAATAATGTGCCTCGCAAACTGTGAATTATGGCGTACAATTTCCTACTAAAAAACTGCCTGACAAAATCCAGAAAAAATTTAACGTCCTACGGACTCGTAATTGGCAGTTCACATCAATCAAAGGCAGTTTGTTTCCTTAAATTGCCGGGCAACAAAATTCTCTTTGAAATGTCAAGTTTACTTCGACAAAAAATAGCTCTCGTGGTTTTCATTCCTTTATTTTGAGGCATTTTACATAGAATAGTCCCCCTATTGCGGTGATATTCTAAAATAAGTATATAAAAAAATGGAAAATAATTGTCTACATTCCAATTTTTTTATTATTTCTACCTAAGCATACCTCAATCAAATTGATTGTTTAGTTGAAAGCTAGAAATTGAATATATCGTTACAAAAATTTATCATGTCCAATTCAAGAATGATATACAATAACTTTGTTGTTTGTATGTGGAATGGAAGTCCATGCGGCCAATTTCAATATTGCATTCAGTATTGCAATATACAACTGAGGGTTGTATTTTGTCAAAATTCACTAAACAATCGAAAGGTAATACTAATGATAATAATAATCAGATCCATATATATGCATCTACAAACAAAGAAGTTATAAGAGATAATTTGGTAAAAACCAAAAAGTCTATTACATTTTTTTTTCAACGAGATGTCTGTTACAATTTTGAAAGTTTTTTTTTAACCAGACGTCTTTTACATTTTTTTTTTAATTTCTACGTAAGCAGAACTCAATCAAATTGATTGTTTACAAAAATGTACGTTACAAAAATTTATCATGCCCAATCAAACAATGATATACAATAACTTTGTTGTTTGTGTATGTATGTGGGATGGAAGTCCATTCGGCCAATTTTAATATTGCATGGTTTCATGGATTGTATTTTGATCTTAGCCATTTTTGGTACATATTTCCTACATACAACATATCATATGTATGAAAAGTATGCAGAAATAATAGTTTTCTTATGCTATATTTATTAACTTCGGAGATTTTTCATAGATTTTCCATTTATTAGGAAGTTTTCATATAAAAATATATAACAAAGAGTATGAATATTTCAGAATTGCTATGAATATCTAAAATTTGATGTTAGCGAAGTTTCCCAAACATGGGAAACTTGGTCCTGCTAGCACATTTTACCTTGAATATATCGTTACAAAAATTTATCTTGTCCAATCAAGGAATGGTATACAATAACTTTTTGTGTATGTGTGTGTGATAGAAATCCATTCGACCAATTTCAATATTGCATGGTTGCATGGATTATATTTTGATCATAGCAGTTTTTGGAAAAGGCATAATTGTTACATATCAAATTTATGAAAAGTATACAAGAATATTTCTTTTCTTGTGCTATATTTATTAACTTCGGAGATTTTTGATACATTTTCCGTTCATTTAAATAAAATATAACAAACAGTATGAATACTTACTTCGGAATTGCCTTTAAAATCTAAAATTTGATGTTAACAAAGTTTCCCAATAATATTATTATCCATTGACTGGCGAAGAGGCATTGTGTGCTTGGTCCTGATAGTGGCCAAGTTATGTACACTTATATTCATACCCCTCTGGGTATAATATAATCCTCATTACACACACATTCTACACAAGAATGCACGAAAAATGTGTATGGCTATGAATTCCGACATCTAAAAAGGAATGCATTTAACAAATTTGACAGTTTTCTTTCATGATACTAATTTTTTACAAATCATGTAGGTTATGTTATATATACTTACATACGAGAGGAGATTTTCATATTAACTACCTAGCTATAAAGGAAAAAAGTATAAAGAAAAGTAATATGTTTTTTTGTCTTTTGTTTCCCTTTGACTTACTTATCCCATCTGTAAAAACAGCTGGGTACATAAAGTAGTTAATATTATTATTATTATTGTGTAATGTTCTACTGATGGTAACATGTATTCCAACGTTTTTCCAATAAAGCCTTAAAAAATGGACTCTTGTTTTGTCGGTAGATCCCGGTAATGCACCCAGTGATGTATTATCACCTGTTCAAATTTTCAAAAACAGATCTTTATGAACAGCCAAAGACCCCTAGTTTTCTTTACAAATTTATTGCGTACCCAATTTTTCTTCGGGATCAAGCAATTTTGAAATCCCTTATTCACCTTATTTATTCCTAAATCTTCATGCATTTTTTTTTTTTTAACTATAGATTTAGATATCCCTGCATCAGTGGCAATTATTGAAATACTTATTCTTCGATCTACTAGGACCAATTCCTCAACTTTCTTGATGTTTTCGCTGGTTCGTGCTGCAATAGGCCTTCCGTATCTTGGGTCATATTTAATTGAAACCCCATCGAAATTGCATAGACCAAAATTTTTATTGTAAAATATGACGGCACATATGATCCTACACCGGGACCATCCTCTGATGAGTATTTTTGGGTCCATTTCCTTCCTTTGTCAAGAACTTTATCACGCTTCTATGTTTTAGCTGAATTTTGCTAATTTTTAGTTTTATAAGGTAATGCCTTATGAAAACAATAAAACTCTTTGAACCTGAACCAAATGTCACTGCTACTTGACAGCAAAAAAGTGGAATCATCACTTATTTCCTTCGTGCCTAGTTAGATGGAAATCTCCCTATGTATATTGGTGGTGTATCTCTTTAGATATGCAGCGATTTTTCCATTTTTTTATTGAATTTGTATGCCCTTTTTAATATTTTACCAACTGTTTGTAGAATGCAGTTGATGCAGTTTTCATTGTTTTGCCAACTTTTTGATAGAAATGCACTTATAAATTTTTGATAACTGCTTAAAGAAATAATCACTGAACCAATATACCTGCAGTATTGCAGATTGCAATAAACTTTTCTCTTCTCTATATGCAGTTTAAGATTGCCTCTTAGAACTGTAATTAAATTATTTGATAAATAGCTGTTATACTTTTGAAATTATTGATAAGAAAGCAAAAACACGATAAGAGAAAACACCCACTTATGATTGCCAATGTTTTCCAAAACATTTTTAAAACTTTTGTTCTAAAAATCGTAATTTCAAAACTTTAATTGATCAAAATAATTAAATTTAAAGGATAATTATCCTGGGCCATTTTTGATTTATCGTACCCACAAAGACTAATTCATATCTTCCACTATTTTTTAAATTGTCAGAATTGACTCGGAGGACCTCAAAGTGTTTAGTTCCATTGAAATCTGGAATTTGAAAATGTTGGAAACAATCTGTTCGAGTTGATCGTCTCAGTTCAAGAACATATAACTATAATTTCTGGTAAATTTTGACAATTCGTTTATATTGCAGATTGCTATAATTTTTTTGTTTTCTAGAAAAGATTCGCAGTTTAAGATTGTGTCTTAGAACTCTTATGAAATCATTGGATAAATATCTGTACTACTTTCGAAACCATTGATAAAAAACAAAACGCGATCAGAGGAAACACTCACTTCTGTTATCAATGTTTTTCCAAAAAAAATTCAAATCTTTCGTTCCAAAAATCATAATTTCAAAACTTGATACATTTGAACAAAATTATGCAATTTAAAGGATAATTGTCCTGGGCCGTTTTTGGTCACAAACACTCATCCACATCTTCCACTATTTCTTAATTCACAATGAACTCAGAGGACTTCAAAGTGCATAGTTCCGTTGAAATCTGGAATTTGAAAATTTTCGTGACAATCTTAGCCTTAGTACCAGTACATATAACATATAACTATGATTTCTAGTAAAATGTAACTATTTGTTTTCAAAGTCAAACATGTACAGTCGTGTTCATTTAAGTGTTGTACAGCATTTCTGCTGTGTGAATGTGACTTAATTTCACAAAGTTCGAAACAGTGGTGTACATACGAATATTTCGATAGGTTAGATTTAAGATCTAAGCCTTTGTTGAGTAAAAACACTACCACACATAAACTTTTAATGGTAGAATAAATAATACACTTAAGATCTAGAGTTAATTTTCATATAAAGAATACAATAATACTAATTTTTGTCAATGTTAGTTGTCACTTTGACAGTTCTGAAATGTATCTACCATTGACCAAATATACAGCCAACGACCTATTTCTGTACAACACATTTTTAATCATGACTTACAACAGCCAATTATCTGTGAACATTTTTGAACGCGACTTGTACAATGTACAGTACCAATTTTGTACAGAAAATGAACTTCCTTGTACAAACTTCCAATTTTGTACAGACTAAAATTGAAATGTTCTTCTAATGAATATGAGCAGAATTTATACAATGTACAGTTCCAATTTTGTACAGAAAATGAACTTCTTTGTACAAACTTCTAATTTTGTACAGACTATAGTTGAAATGTTCTTTTAGTGAATATGAATATAATTTGATTGAAATTAAATTTGTTGTGACACAATCATTTGAACTAAATCAAATTGAAATTGAGGGTGCAGATGAAAGTACATGTATTATTCCGCGCAAATAAGACTTTGACGATTCGGTTTTGATATAATAATTTTGTTTTGTTGTACTTACATTTCATTGCTCTTTTTTCCAAACTTCTTCTGCAAATTCAAAAGCATTTTAATCGAGGATCCAAATCCGCCCGAATAACTCTTTAACGTCTTTTCCAAAATTATTATTTAGGAAAAGTACGAAACTAAGACATTTTCGCATACAATGTTTGTTATAACGATTATCTTTGTATATCTTTTTTATACTGTATATATTTCATTTGCCCAATGACAGTGTGTGTTATTTATTACAAAATTGACAAAACTAAATGATTATTTTTGCGTTTTATGAATGTGATAATTTTCACTAATTTGAGGCAAAAATTAATTTGTACTCACTATTATTGAATCGATTTTTTTCTAGTTACAGTTTATTTATCTAAATTTTCGAAATCTTCAGAACAGAGTCTTGTTACTTTCTAAAACTAAAACAATATTAATTGCAAAAACTTAGATACAATTCTATACTATATTAAACTAAACTGGAGTAAACCTATAAATTACCTATAAATTACCTATACCTTATACCTATGAAATACCTATAAATACCTATTATTATTATTATTATTATTTTATTATGCCTATAAAAATTAAACGAAAATTAAAAAATAAATGAAATACTAACGGTAGACGAGCAGCAAGGATTATAATTATAAATTTAGTTTTATTTATAAATGTCAGCTATCAATATGTGCCGATGAAATATAATCACTCGTTAGAAAACCACACATCACGTATGGCACCGTATTAAAATTATGTAAAAAAATGTAGGCGAAGAAGATTATTTTGCATAATGATGTTGAAGATTGTTTTGTCCGACGCAGATTTATATTTATCGAATTTACATTAACTATCCAGTCTTCCTCTGCATATACCCACACTGGATATATTTACGCACTTGCATCATCCAACTTATCGTCGCCGATTACTTTACAGCCACCATTCTGCGAAATCCAAACACGAAAACATGTCATTTAGATTTCTTATGACTATTAACAATAATAAGTCAATTTTACGAACATTATTGATAATGTGGATATAATCACTTTTATTTAAATACGTAGATCATTACTGCAATCATTTATTATTAGAGAATTATCAATCGTGATAATTCTCTTGCAATCGTTCATGAATTATGTCCTCCTAAATTGCAATGGAATGATATGTATTGCTGAACATTAACAGTGTTATTCATAAAAAAATTAAGCGGCGGTTTAACGGTGGTTTAATCATAGTAACCTTGGTAACCCTTTGTAAAACACCCCTAAACCATGGTTTAAATTTTTATAAATAACACTGTAAATATCTATAGTGTGAACTACTTCTAATAAATAAAAAAATTCTCTACTTCCTTAATTTTGTTAATTTTTTTATTTGCGACCGGTTTCGGTCGCACCAAAATAAACCTTAAAACAAAATTAAGGAAGTAGTTTATATTATTGATTTTGAATTGAAATCGACGTTTTTCGAACCTAAAAGCAATTGGTAATAATTTTGTGACTTCATATAGATTTTTGTTGCTAGTATTGTGTAATGGGTTATTGATATGTTATTAATTTTGTTATCATTCGTGGTGCGTTTCTTTCAGCAATCTCAATTGTGTCTTGTGTGATTTTGATGTGTTTTTCAAAATTATATGACCGTAGTCAAGTAGTGGCCGGCATATTATAATTATTATTTCAATATTCACAACAAAAAAAACTGACAGGAGTAGATTTCACGCGAATATTCGTGCAATGCAAATGATTTACATTTATTTATTTGATCATTTTTTTAGTTTTGGAATAATTTTTATCAGGCTATTGACAATCAGCCTGTAACTGACATTTAAAAATAAACTGAGTTAATGTAAATTGTAAGCCATGAAATGCGTATCTTCATCAAAATATTTCCAAGTTAGCATCTGAAGAATCTTGTGTACTATTATATTGCGAAAAGTGGTTGTTTGGGACTGCTGGCGCTGAAGCACCATGAATATTTTTTCGTTGTCCCAGAAACCAGAATATAATAAACCACATATTTCATGTCAGGTATCAGAGTTTTAAATCGTTATGTTAGGGCACAAGCATTCTGTTGTTAACTTTTACGCAAGTAGGTCACTCCTTGGCGGCGATAATTAGGCACAGCAGCTGACACGGGCCAATTAATAAAGAAATTAAAACAATTTACATATTCATATTTTCTTTACGGTGGAATTCTAAAGAATAAAATAGTTATAATGCACGAATTGGTTCTTAACGTAGGCAACCCAGCATGAGTAAAAAATTACGTTTGGCTTAAATATACTGCAAAGGTAATTATAAATGTAGTATTTATTGCATATGGTATTGCATGTTAGTTTTAAAAGTATAGCAATCCTTGTAATTGTAACTACAGATGATCGCAAATTGTGCATATTTATTTTCATTGATGGGTGCCAACGTAGGCAGCCAAGCTTTCGATTATTTCCGCAGGAGTTCTGATTGTCACCAAGGCATTAAAAACGCTATAAAGGGCTGTTATTGTTAGTTCTGAATGTATAATAGTATTTAAGAATTTAAATATATTTGTAAACTAAACCCTTCATTAAATTTTCATTGCGGTGTGAAAAATTTTGGGAATTAATTATTAATTGGTGAGATACAATTCAAAATCAATTAATTTTTATTGCTTATAAAACAAATAACAATAATCTCGTAAAAACATAAATTTCCTTTATTCAAAAGCATATCCAAAACCAGTATCTCACTTCTTCTCGACGACGTGGATGTAAAAGTTGGGCGTATCGATCTCGTTAAGGTTCTTGAAGTCGCCGAAGATCTTGTGGTCCTGCTTGGTGTTGAACGCCTCCTTCAGCATGTTCTTGAACACCTCGAGGCGGTGAGGATAGTAAGACAGCCTGAACTCGCTGCAGCAAAAGGCGACAAAACGGGCATTAGTGTGTGGGGTTAATCGAGCTACGCGGACGGATGTGCTTACTTTATCGTATCTACGCCGTTGGTCTTCTGTGGGCCGTCGATGGGCTGCGATGTATTTATGTAGTAGTCCATCATGATCATCGCCGGCTTGCCGGAGACGTACAGGACTGAGGTTTTTATGTCGGTCTTGTGAGTACTCTGAAAAAATGCCATAATATAGGGCATTATATATCACGAAGATCAATTAGCCCAGTTGTACGATCGTGGATTATCTTTGATCGTGGTTCAGTTCCTAAGGATACTATTGTATTAACAATTGTATCCTAGGTAACTGAACCATGGTCAAGGATGATCCACAATCATCCTTGATTCTTGATCATCGTCGGCCTTAGGCCCAGTTGTACGAACGCAGATCAGTTTGATTATGGTTCAGTCACCTAGGACCTAGGATACAATTGTGTCAATAATGGTATCCTAGGTAAGTGAACCATAGTCAAACTGATCTACGTTCGTACAACTGGACCTTAGGCCCAGTTGTACGATCGTGGATCACCTTGATCATGGTTCAGTTACCTAGGATACAATTGTTAATATAATGGTATCCTAGCCAAGTGAACCATGGTCAAAGATGATCCACGATCGTACTACTGGGCCTTAGGTGTATAAATTGTTTATAATATTTATCTATTTATGGTATATCTTTAGCAAAAACCAAAATATATTTGACATCTTCACGTTTTGGGGGTCCTTGGAAAGTTTGTTACTAAAAAGAGTTCCTCGATGGACTAAAGCTTGAGAAACTCTTCTCTAATGTGCAAATCGCCACAATTTTTTTTTTCTTCGTATTTTATAGCTTACGATTATGTACCTACTTCTAATGGATTGTATTGTTCAAAATAAGTTTTAGAATAATTTAACCATTATTTTCACCTTCCACACTGTTGTGGCACACTCCCTTTGTGAAATCGATGCCATTCAATCGATTTTTGTTGTGAAAATTGACTTAATTACGATCGTTTGTAACATAATTTTTCCTGGCTTTGTACTTGCCCAGTGAAGTATTGGGTTAAGGTCACGCGTAACACGGCGTCATACTGAGATCCGATGAAATAATCGGCTGGACGTGAATAATAAAACATGTAGACATTGCGTCCGAGATCTATGCCTCTTTTCGCAGGCAGTGACATCATTTAAAATCCCGTTTCTGAATCGTTTCACAACGCGCTTTGCGCAACGTATCAAATTCGCGTTGTCGTAAAAAAGCCCCGCTATTGTTTCGGGCATGTCATCGTATTTTCCAAAAGTGGCACTTTTGAATAAATAATGGCGTAAATATTGTTGCGTTTCCTTTCCAGGTTTTTACGTAGGTTATTTATGGTTTTGTTGCTTGTCTTCATTTGCACATTTTCAGCTTTCAATTTAAATATTTAAACTAAATTCTTATTTCTTCTTACATTTAGGGCGTCTACTATTTAAATGGTCCTTCGTGGCATTTTTTTAAAATACCATAAAAGTCACATGAATATAATGATATTTACATGATATGAGATCACTTGATATTTAATAACAAAACAATTGAATTTTAGTATTACACGTATAATTAATCTAGAGATTTTTTTTAAACATCCAATTTTTAGGCCTTTGTGTAAGTATTTATAAAAATTCGAAATATACTCGATGATTGAATTTGATTTCTTAAAGACCTAATCTGAAAAAGAGTTTCCTTAATCTGTCCAATTTTTCAATTTATATAAAAATTCTTGGGTTTACTTGAACATTCTCAAGCAGAATCTGAAAACTTTTTTTTCGTTAAGTTTATCATCAAAGTCTCATTAAATTCAGATATAAGATGGTATACTATCAAAATGGGTGCAATAATTAGTTTTACCTCAGAATAGTTTATCAGAATTTAAATAACCTTTGGCTAAGCATGAATTCTCTGTCAAATAATGACAGTAACCAATTACGCCATAGGTGGAAGAGTAGTAGGAATTATTATTATTGTTATTATTATTATTATTATTATTAACAGTGCTATTAAAACGTATACTGTCATCAATTTCGAAATGTGACACATCACCAAAAGACTAAATTGGTCCATCAATTAGTTTTACTCCGCGACAATCCATCAATATTTAATTAAACTTTATCTGGGCATATCTGTGCAATTAAAACACATGACCTCTAAACAGCTCCACCGCCTAATGATATCTCACAAATCCAGATTATTCTTATAAAGAAATCGCCAGGTTATCTCAAGCCTAATGATCCGCAGCTTGGATCCAGTTAGCTTCGTACCAGCGATTAACACGTTAATTGGCCGATCGTAATTATCGCATTGAATTGATAATCTCGAATTCTACGCATTTTACACGCGAACGGGGGACTGGAATTTCCCCTCGTATCAATTTCTTAGCTGCATGACACAAATCAGCCCGGCAATTAATCACAGAATTGCCTAGGAATGCAATAATAGTGTATCGCTTTACATTGAGACAGTTATATCAATATTTTAAATAATGAATAAATGCATGAGGTATTGGCACATACTTTTTTTTAAATATAGCTCGAATATGCAAAAATTCTGAAGCAATGTGTTTACAAGTCATCAAATATAATTTATCGCTCATTGGCAATGGTAATTGTCCACTGCAGTAGAATCCTAACTAAGCAACAAATTATTAATAAAATGATTTGATGATCCATTATGAATTTATTTTAAGGAATCTTACTTCATTTAACATACAATATTTTTACACGAGTCCATCGTGGTTCTATACTGTGTAGCTTATTTGAAAAAATATTAAGCCGACTTGCTAATATAATTTTCAAAAACTACATCGATTGGTCTTGAAAACAGGAATTCTAAAATTTAGACATTTATCCTTGTAGGACCAAAGCACAGATAAAATAATAGTTTTGATTACAAAATATAAATACCGTGAAGAAATTATAACAATGGTTTTAATAATAACTTTGAATTTTTAAGTGCTAGAATCACTCGTAGACAATAATTCGATAAGGGAAATGCATCAAATATTTATTACTGCAGTAAACCACTATTTATCACGAAAACCGCATAAGTTGGAAAAAATAGTTCTTCCTGTTTTTGCAGACTGCCAAATTTTTTAAGTAAATATTATTTATTATGTTTGTTATAAACATGCTTTCCAAATTGCAATATGGCAATATGTATGCTAATCATTCTGGAATGGCCCAGATATAATATTCTCTCTATGATCTTATAGCTATATTTTGGTTTTACGATTAAAACTTAATTTTATAACTTTGGGTTAATACATTTAATTTAGATTCAGTTGTACAATCTCCAATTAACCTAATCCGAGTTTAGTTTTTTTCAGCTTTGAGTCAACAATAATTTTATCCCTGGACGAACTACGAAATTGGAAATTTTCAAAATTTATAAAAATGAAAGATTGTGTTTTCATTGGGAATTTGCCACGAACATTCATTACGTGTAAGTAAACATTGTTAAAGTTAATCGGAGATTGTACAACTGGGTCTTAAACTTCAAAATAGATCCCGAGTAATAATATTACATACGCAAAAATTCTGAAGCAATGTATTTACAAGTCATGAAATTCTACTTAACTAGAAGTTAGGTAGAATCCCAAATAAGCAACAAATTAGTAATAAAATTAATTGGTGTTAGTCCATTATGACAAAATTTATTTGAAAAAATCTAAGTTCATATAACATACAATATTTTTGCATGAGTCCATCCTGGCTCTATATGTAGTTTATTCTAAAGAATATTAAGCCAACGTTTAAGTATTTACCAATTTAATCTTAAAAAGCTACACCGATTGGTCTTGAAATCAGCAATTCTAATAATTTAGACATTTATCCTTGTAGCACCAAAGCACAGATAAAATAATAGTTTTGATTACAAAATATAAATAACGTAGAATAAATTATAACAATGATTTAAATAATGATTCACTTTGAATTTTTAAGTTCTAATCAATGCTAGTCAATATTCTATACTATTCTATTCTATTTTATTCTATTCTATTCTATAATATTATATTCTATTCTATTATTTTCTATTTTCTATTCTATTATATTCTATTATCGTCTAGACTTAGTAGACAATAATTAGATAAGGAAAATGCAACAAATATGTATCACTACAGTAACAGTTTATCATGAAAACCGCAAAAGTTGGAAAAACTAGTTCTTCCTGTTTTTGCAGACTACCAAATTTTTAATGTAAATATTATTTATTGTAATTGTTATAAACATGTTTTTATCAGATTTTAAATTCAGATTCCAGATTCAGATTGCAATATGGTAAGATGAATACTAATACATCTGGAATGGCTCAGGTCTGATATTCTCTCTATGATCTTATTGCTTGCTATATTTTACTTAAAGAAACAACAATAACAAATTATCCTTTTTCACAACGACATTTATTTCTTTTCTCGGCATTTATTTTCAAAGACATAGAGAAATAAATGTCGTTATGAAACAGGATAATTTGTTATTTTTCTTTAAGTGTTAATATTTTACAAGCTCCAACCGATTATTTTGCTATATTTTAGTTTTATGATTAAAACTTAATTTTATCACTTGTAGTTAATAGATTTAATTAAGACTCAATTGTACAATCTCCAATTAATTTAATCCTAGTTTAGTTTTTTCACCTTTTGTCAACCATTTTATCCTTGGGAAGCAATCTCCAGTTAAAGTTAATCGGAGATTCTACAACTGGGTCTTAAACTTAAACATGGATTCCAGGTAATAATACTACAATTTTCGTGACCAAAAAGAACAAAAAGATTAGTACAAAGTAAGAGAACAATTAAATTTCCTTTCAAGTTGGCTGTGGAATATCGTAGGTTTTAGCCGGCTGCGTGATTAGTTAAGAATTATCGTATAATCTCAAATAACAATAATAAATAAGTGACATGTGCAAACGTGCAGAGAAGAAATGGGAACTTAAACTGTTCGCTTGTTTGGCCTAAGGCCTAAGCCACTGTTAAGTATGGCATATACAAAAAGGTGCACAGAAGTTTGAAGACGTGAACTATTAATATCCCCAGGGCAATAAAGTACCATTACGGCCCGACTTGTGATTTCACATCATTTTAAATGTGTTGAGTCAGAGCGACGAACTACGAAATTGAGAACTTTCAAATTTTATAAAAATGAAAGATTTTGTTTTCAACTTTTATTCAGATGTTGCCATGAGTATTACCTAAGTACGTGTATACATTGATACAAAAATAACTATCACGAATTTGCATCTAAACCACACTCTCTGTATTGCTTGTGAACGGTTGTGCTTTCATTCTATTTTAAACGTTTTGTGTCAGAACGTCATACGTCATACGACGAACTACGAAATTGGGAATTTTCAAAATTTATAAAAATTTAAAAAAATGTTTTCATTGGGATTTTGCCACGAACATTCATTACGTGTAAGTATACATTGATACAAAAATAACTATCATGAATTTTCATTTAAACCACACTCTCTGTATTCCTTAACTCCTCAAATCCATAAGGAAATGATGTGTAACATTAATAATAATAATGTCGTGCCTACTTTTCTCCACCTGAGATATATTTTGTTATTCTTATATTTTTCATATAAATATATTCATGACCTATTCGACCGTGCAATTTTACTGTAGACCTACCATGTTCTAAGAATGATCAAATCAGTGTAACATTTTAAACACTTTACTTACATTGTAGTAAATGCATTTTGATGGTGTGTAGCCAGAATCCATAATATGATCGTAGTTCCTGTGGTCAATGAGCAACAGACCTCCGGGCTTCACGCACCTCTCGAAGTTCATCAGAGCCTGCCTGAAAACGAAAAAGACACAATCAAGACTTTCCCACGCGCCAATCGTTGCGAAACTTGAATTTGTCACACGTAATTAATTATCGATAATTAACAGACTGGGAACACCGGGTCAATACAATATTCCACCTGGGTTTTGTTGTGGGTCATGATTTCATCAATTCTATCCAATTACGCTCCCGATCTGGGGCACATTAATATAAAGCAAATTAAGAGACTAATTAGCGACATTTTTTTATCTACAGGTATGTGTCGCGGCAAATGCGTGCCGAATTTTTTAGAAAACTCGATAACGGAATACGTAATTCCGATCCAGATAAATAATTCTTTTGGTGTGTGCCATTTCATCAGTAAACACTCGCCGTCATCTACGTGACAACAACAGAATTCTTGCCTACATCTAACAGCCTTGATCTTTGATAACCTCGCATCAATTACGCAATTGATAATGAGCCGTGGTTACAACCACTGGTTAATAACATTCCGATAGAGCTGGATAAAGAGATGTACTCACTTTTGCTCCCGTTGGTCGCCGAAGGTGTCCAACATGTGAGCGAAGGAGTTTCCAAGGCAGATAACAGCGTCGAAGCCGGAACCTAACATATTACCAACATCGTCGTGCAGTGTCAGCCAATTAGCTTCTTCAATAACTGAAAATGCGATTAGTTAAATGTAGATTTTTTTTAAATTAGTAAGAAGTCTTTTTCTTATTACGTATGTTTATAAAGTAATTATAATTGGATGATAGATGCAAGATCACTTCAAAAATTGTCCACTTCAAATATGTTGACTGAAATTTGTTCAATTTTCGATATTTATTTCTGTTACACAATAACCAGCATAAGAGATGTCACACCCATCAAAGTATTGAAGCAGTTTTATACACCGTGATCAAAATAATGTGTAATAAATGGGCAACTTTTTTGGTTTGTATTTTAGAGGGAAAAGTTGTTAAGGAAAAATGTCCTGCATTATCTCAAATTAATAATAGCTTTTTTTTAAACTAAAAAAATTTAAAAATAAAACTTGAAAGATTTTTTTGGGAAAATTATGTTCTTAAATTGAATATATAATGTACAGTTTGTTATTACCTTCTACGGGTTATTTTATATTTCCCTTGGGTGACGTGCATTTCACATTTAAAAAAAAATTATAAATAGCGTTATCTGGTTTGCCAGTTTAATTTTTGATTTGTAATATGTTTGTCACTAAAGTGTCATTAGCAGTGGTAAAATGCCGTTAACTAACCCAGAAATGGTTGAAAATGTTCTTATTGTGGGGAATAATTACAGAACATGCAGAGAAGCAGCTAATGAATGTAATCTAAATCATCCTGATATAATCATCAGTCGCAAAACTATTGTGCAAGTACTAAGAAAGTTTAAACAATGCTCGCCTAATTCGTCTTAATTTATAGTTTTAATTTTTTTTCAATTTTTCAGCACTTTAAAAAAAAGAAATATACAATTTATAAATTTTACAGTTTTTAAATGAGCTGCTCGGGAGTAAAGTATGATGTCTGCCAAAATCCGATTTTTATTATCATACATTTTTAACCTAAATGAAATCATAATACGGCAATTTTACCTACATATACAATGCATCATTATGTATTCTTATCATTACCTTACACATTTTTTTATTCGATTAAATTAAACAATCATTATAATGAAAGAATAATGATTCTTTACATTTCAAGAAAATGTCAGTTAACATGTTTTACACTCGAGCAGCTCAAATAATGCTGTTATTAATTTGATATAATGCAGGACTATTTTCGACTAACACAACTTTTTCCTCTAAATTGCATACTAAAACAGTTGTCCATTTGTTACCTATTATTTTGATCACGCTGTATATATTTTTTGTGACATGTATTGAGACAAAATTCAAATTAATTCTAAACGTATGAGGTCTAGTGATTCAAACTTCTTGTAACTTATAACTTAAATACTAGATTAGTTACCTAGGATACAATTATTGACACAATTGTATCCATGAAGCTAAGCTATGATTAAAGTTTAGCGGAGATTGTGCAACTGGTGCTAAATTAGTAGTTAAAAGAGTTTCTGCTTGTATTTTTACGCATTAAATAATTTAAAACCCAGTCGAACAAATGCACTTTTCCTAAATCTTTAATTTTTCGTATGACTTAAAAAATGAATTGAAATAATAATCATCCTAATAAACCCTTGGGCCTGCAATATTTAGTAGCAAATCACTGAAATATGATTTGCTAAAAAATCAAAGACAACAAACTTTCTGGCTAAAGAACCTGCAACAATGGACCAAGGGAACATCGATGGAACTATTTAGATCAGCGTTAGACAGAGTTAGATGCTGAATGATGGTCACCAATCGCCAACATCCGCTGAGTATTGGGCACGATAAGAAGATTAATAATTATATACAGGGTGGCCCACCTATCCTCGCTCGGACCATTGCTGCTAGACTAATAAAAATTGAGGACAAAATCTGATTGGAAGTTATTGGACACTTGATATGCTACTTTATAAAATTTATTTTCGAGGTACAGAGTGAATCATAAATCCGGGACACAATATTTGGTATCTGCTTTAAATGGATCACCCTATATAGTCATTTAATTTTAGAATTGGCTTCATGAGGGCTTCACAAATTATCTTAATTTTCAGGGATCAGAAGCAGCGTTGCCAATTTATTCACATTTTAATAAAATTTAACGAAAAATCATGGACGTGGAAAAAAATCAACAAAACCTTATTATAAGAGATCAATGAAAGAATCTGCGAATTCAAGTCCCCAAGCAATATGCCAAAATATTCACAATATTTTCAGTTACGTAGAACATACAGGGTGTTCTGAAACAACGATACAATTTTGCTATTTTCAAATGGCTAAAACTCTTTTTTCTTCAAATGGAATACCCTGTATCGCATCATATTCTGAGTGATCATCTAATGAGCTATTCAATGGTGGCACATGAACTGTAATCTAATATTACTTTTTATTAGGTAAATAACGATCAATTTCAATAAGTTTTAGCTATTTGAAAATAGCAAAATTCGAGTGTAGTTTCAGACCACCCTGTGTATTCAACGTGACACCAAATATTGTGTAGGTTTTGGCACATTACTTGGGTACTTACAAACCCAGATTATTTCATTGATCTCTTATAATAAGGTTTTGATTTTTGGTGATTTTTCGTTAAATTTGATGAAAATGTGAATGACTAGGCAACGTTGCATCTGATCCCTAAAAATAAAAATTATTTGTGAAGCCCACATGAAGCTGATTCCAAAAATGAAAGAATATACATGGTGTTCTATTTAAAAATGAGAACAAATGTTGCTTCCCGGATTTATGGTACACTCTGTACACTCGAAAATAATTTCAAAAATTAGCACATCAAGTGTCCAATAACTTCCAATCAGATTTTTTCCTCAATTTTCGTTAGTCTAGCAGCAATGGTTCGAGCGAGGATAGGTGGGCCCTCTGTACGTATGTACATATGTTCATTCGATGATTGAAGCTTAAAATCCGAAATGGCCTAAACAGGGGCTCGTATAATAACTATTCAAGGAACAAGAACTACCCCCAGTTTGAGTAAATCTGGCCCATGCAAACACACAAGGATCTTCAAGAACTACACTGCTCAGTGGTAACCGTGTAAATTGCAATTTTCTTACAAAATAATATAAATCATGTAGACTTCTATACCGTATTAAATATTTATTTATCTTTTTGTATTTTTAAAAATGATAATAAAATTTAAAAAAATCGCTCCCCCCTTTGATGTAGCGATTATTAAGCTGTTATAAAGATTGCCATTCATCTTATATATTATTTACCTTGCGTCAGTTATTTGACATTGCCAACGAAAGAATAAAATTTATGACCGTATAATTTATAGGACTTTGTGTACACAAAATAAAACTACCCACATTCTAATGTATTATGCGTTCGCAATTGAAGATGATGAGGCGAATAAGTGAGCCCACACATCCACCAACCTAGCCAATGAATATTGTATTTATGTAAAAAAAAAAATAATGAACGACACTTTTATGCAAAAACGCGTTTCCTTATTGTCTCTCGAACTAATTATAATTGAATTTCTTCCACTACAAAGTCGTCAATAGAAAGTTCAAGGTGCAAGTAAATACGTTTTGAAATCGTTTAATTTATTGCAAGTTTTATGCGTTGTTTTTGTTTTCGCGGACGTAATATTGTCACTGTAAACAGCAGGCTTATTTTTTGAGCCGAAAAACGTATCTAATCAGACCACATGCAATAATGAGATTAGGATTCGGCCAGTATGTAAATGCGCCCAAAACGCCATATCGTGCCCGAAACGTGCGAAACAATGGTTATAATTTTTTCAGTTATCTCGCGACGCTAATTTAATCTGTTTCAAAACATCGTGTTTGAATAATTCGGCAATAATGGTCGCAAAAAAAAATTGCTATTTTATACAGTTTCGCCACTTGGGCCGTTAAAATTGGGGCCGAAAATGCGCAACAGCCGTTGTTATTGCATCACTTACTCCAGCGGTCGAACGCCCGTTCCTTCCTCCTGTCCCAGCGCTCCTTGAGAGCGTACTTCAGCATCTTGTCGGAAGCGTCGACGGAGACGACGTCGAAGCCTTCCTCGAGAAGCATGATGGAGTCGACGCTGAAAAGCACACGTTTTAATCCGTTGGCGTGAACATTGTTGGGGGTTGGTTACCCCGTGCCGCACGCCACGTCCAAGATCCTCTTGCATCCTTTCTCCTTCAGCAAACCCACCAAGAACTTCCTGTAGTTTTCAGTGCGGGACTTCTTGTCCCCGATGAAGACCTCCCAGACTTTAGCGGCCTTGCCATCGGCGTATTGGTCTCTTACGCCTTCAGACGACGTACCAAGAGATTTTGTGCGGATCACGTCTTCGCCCATTTTCGTCGACTACTGAAAACAACTAACTGCATTATTTAACTGCACAATTTACGTAGCGATAACGAGCATTTTTTTTGCAACTCGCCATTAATTATGCAACGCAAAATAATCAGCGGATTTAATGAATTTATTTAATTTTTAACGAGCAAGACACGCACTCACCTGACTCACTGGAGCTTTCCAAAAGTATTCAAAGAAGACAAACAAATGAGTTCTTAGGTCTGTCTATATAGAGCAATTATCGGTTTAGAGGGGGGGGGACTGTAACTGCTTGTGATAACACTAGTTATTACAACATATTATAGCACTATCAGCGCTACGTACGAAAACTCCGAAATCGCCGTGGACACGAGTGCGATTTACGAAGATGCTTTCTGCGCGTGATGGGTAATTGAACGATGTGTCCCAAGTGAGCAGATATACTTAGTGTGCGAATAAGGAGCGCTCCGTGCCGGATGAAGTGAAATTGCTAGTCGCCGCAATCAATTCGGCTTTCTACACGAATCGGGTGTCTGACTTCATTTCATCAATTTCTAAATAGTCGACCCGAATTTTGACCTTGAAGGTGTAAAAAGGCTCGCAACTATAACAGCCTACCTTCGGGTGAACATGCACATTATTAAAAAAAACATTTCAAACAAGTATTCGACAAGTACTGATAAAATATTTATCAATTTGCGTGGCGAAGTATTACAAAATTACCCAACCACAGTAAAAACAAGAATTTACTACGTTGTAACTTACGATCATTTTTTTTATATTTTGAAGAATGCTGGTGATAGGAATTAGAACGCATATATTTTTCTAAAACTCAAAATTATATTATAACTAAAGATACTCTGATAATGATTACTTACGTAGTCGAAACTAGTAACAAATCAATAAATAATTGTATGTGATACTAACAAAGTAATGTCTTTTAATTATAATTAATAAAATGTATCACGAAGTAGACGCCACCACCATTCAAAATATCAAAAATATACAATCACAGTTTTTTTTAAATGTGCAAATGTTCTCATTTTTTTAACGAATTCACTTAGAGTAAATCATCAGCCAGGCACTTTTAAATACTCCAGAAATAAATTTTGCCAAAATTTATTTCTGGAGTCAGCTTCATCATGGAAAATTTCTTAGAATATACTAAGTCATCAGCCTTATCATGGCGATTTTTTTAGAATTCTACTTTTACATACCTATTCTTGAATAAAATAAATATTAACCATAACATAAATATAATTAATCAAAGCTTCCTCACCAAAAATTATGCTATAAAACACTCGAAGTAGACGCCACCAGCATTCAAAATATCAAAATTATACATTTACAGTTCTTTTTAAATGTTCTCATTTTTTTAACTAATTCACTTAGAGTAAATCATCAGTCAGGCACTTTTAAATATGCCAATTTTAAATTTTGCCAAAATTTATTTCTGGAGTCAACTTCATCATGACAAATTTCTTAGAATATGCTACAAGTCATCAGCCTTATCATGGCGATTTTTTTAGAATTCTATTTTTACATACCTATTCTTTAATAAAATAAATATTAACCATAACATAAATATAATTAATCAATGCTTCCTCACTAAAATTTATGCTAAAAACACTCTCATCGTAGAGAAATTAAAAAAAATAAGTGTTTGATGTAGCCACTTATTATTCTTTGTATTATTATTCTTTATATTCTTTCTTTGAATTCTTTAGTTACATCTGATTTTTTTAAATAATTCACTTAGAGTATATCATCAGCCAGGCACTTTAAATATGCCAATTTTAACTTTTGGCAATTGTTTTTTCTGGAGTTAGCTTCGTCATGGCAAATTTCTTAGAATATGCACAAGTAATCAGCCTTATCATGGCAATTTTTTTAGAGTTCTATTGTTACATACCTATTCTTGAATAAAATAAATATTAACCTTAACATAAATATAATTAATCAAAGCTTCCTCACTAAAATTTGTGCTATAAAACACTCTCATATAGAAGAAATTTAAAAAAAAAGTGGCTGATGTAACCACATATTATTCTTTGTATTATTAATTAGCTCATTTCAAATAGATTAAAAATGGTATTACGTAAAATATATAGATGTAACATTAGATTAATTAGCTAATTCGTAAGACCGAAATACTGAGGGATCTAATATTTTATAACTTACCATATTTGTTAAGATATTTAAAGCAAATACTTGCATGTAATCAGTTTGATGAGAAAAATGACAAATTAATTTGACGTTATTTTCATAGACGCAAGTTTATCTGGCAGGTTAGAATAATTACTTAACGGGATTCGAATCCTACTACGGATGCATATTTTCTTTGGCACCATTAGTTGTTGGGACCTCATTAACAGTAACTCAAAGGCATCAATCTAAAGGGAACATCTATCTTAAAAATTAACTTTTAATACAACCAATTGTTAACTAGATGACGAATTACTTCCATCAAAAATCCATCCAGAACAACCTACTTTAATCGAGAAAACTGAATGAAAACAAGAGATTTCATGGTAGATGATGGTGATAGGTCATGATTTCGATGCCGAATTACTTCCATCAAAAATCCATCCAGAACGACCTACTTTGATGGCGAAAATTGTATGAAAACAAGAGATTTCATGGTAGATGATGGTACTAGGTCATGATTTTACAACTTGCGTGTGCATCATATTTCATCATAACAGAATTTGACATTATAACCAGCACTGAATGATATTTAAAAGGGGCAGTAACCGCTGTTTTGTAAATAATACATTGCCACTTGTGAATTTTGAGACTTGAATCGTTTATTTCAGAAACTGGTCAAGAGCATCTTTTCAAATTATTAGGAAACCAAGAAAAACATTATATCTTTGATGTTTAAACAGATTTTCGCCCGAAAAAAAAAGTAGTTTTAATTAACATCATCCCGATGTTGATGCTGCCTGTAATTAAATTATAATATTTCTCCCTTAATTATAAAAAATATATAGAAAATGTTGCAGTTAACTCGTTTTTGCAATACAATAGAATTTTAATGCAGAAACATATATTTTTAATGGTAATTTCCTTTTTTTTTGTGGTATTATGATTTTTAACAAACAAGACACTATTAAATATTTTTTATTTGAACACAGAATAAATCACAAAATTTTCCGTGTTTTAATTAAAACAGAATAAAGAAATTAAACTAATTTTCTGATCTGTTAAATATACCAAACTGCTAAGCAATGGTAAGTAATGGTAAACCAATGGTAATGGTTACCATGATATTAGTATTATACAAAATACCACAGGACTTTTACTGCAGAAACACGCTATGTGATGTCGCTTGACAGGTTTCTGCAGTAAACGCGATATTCTTTGTAAATTATATAACATAAAACCGAATGTCAGTTGAAGTTATATTTCAGAAAGATATGCCCTGACAATAGGAGATACTGATTCCGCAAAAAAATAAAAATCCAAAAAATGTCTGTTAACAAGTTTCTGAAATAAACGATTCAATTGCTATTTCTGAGTATAGTTGTTGTATTTTCTGTTGAATAGTGTTTGTGCACAGATCATCTATTAAGGCCCAGTTGTACGATTGTGGATTATCGTGGTTCAATTTCTAAGGATGCCATTGTATTAACAATTGTGTCCTAGTTAGTTGAACTGTGGTCAAGCTGATCTACGATCGTACACCTGGGCCTAAGTATTACTGATGTAGATTTAGGCTCATTTGGGCCCCATTGTACGATCGTGGATCATCCTTGAGGATGGTTCAGTTATCTAAGATACAATTGTTGATACTATGGGATCCTAGAAACTTAACCATGATCAAAGATAATCTACGATCGTACAACTCGGCATGGGCATTGTACGATAGTGGATTATCTTTGTTCGTGGTTCAGTTTCTAAATATACCATTGTAATTGTTGATACAATGTTTATATGGTATCCTAGGTAACTGAACCATGGTCAATGATGATCCTATATCGTACAACTGAGCCTTTGTAGTGTTACTATTCGGTTCAGAACAAAAGAACGACGTGCTTAACAAGTTTTGGAAACCATGTGGCTAATATAATTATACTTTTCCATCTTTTGGCTACGATTTTTTTTTATGTGACAATTTATTATATATATTAGGCCCAGTTACGATCGTGAACCATATTTGATCGTGTTTCCGTTTCTAAGGATACCATTGCATTAACAATTGTATTGTATGCCATGTAACTGAACCATGGTCAAGGATGATCCACAATCGTACAACTGGGCCTTATAACCACATGTGATTCTTCAGATTATTACGTTTCGTAACTTGCAATTAGTCAATTAAGATATAAACAGCAGAAGAAAATGTGTCTTCTTCATTTCCCGTTACAACCTTGGGTGGTTTTTTGAACTCTTATAAAAGTCTTCCACGTCCTTTCAATTGCCAGTTTTCAGTGCTGTTAGGTCTTCTTTAATTCCAACCAGCCCACGTTTTCTATGTCTTCATCTTGCTGCTCTCTTGCAGATTCAATCCTCTCTATATGACCTAGCGTTGTGATTCTTTGGCTATTATGAATAATAATAATAATGCTTGGTACTCTATAATAGTATATTATACAACGAACGTATAACGACGGCTATTAATCACGAGAACGACGTTTACGGAGCGAGCCTCCAGGCGAGTGGAGTAAGTCGTTTGAATGTTCGAATAGACTACCATAATGTAAAAACAAAACGACTAAAAAGAAATCTTTTAAACTTATTGATGTTACTACAAAATTTCGTACACCCGAATAATTAGATACAACATTTTATTGTAACACTTTATTCAAGGAAAAAACTTCTTGCACCAAACATAAGTATAGTCAGTTTTTAGCCATGATCTCGGCTTCGCCGTTACCTTTAATGAATTTTGATTCATGTAATGAAACTGTTATTTAAAAAAAATAGTAATATTTAATAGTAATAAAGATTTCAGTGAATGCAATGAAAATCAAGTCGATTATTTCCAGATTTTTACGTACTTATCCATTATTTTAATATTCATAAAATACAAAAATATTAAAATTAAATGTCTACTTCCGGTTGGAAGTAAATACCCATGTTAAATCCCAGGAGGCACAGGTTGAAAATAGTAGTCTATGGGGTAAAATCTTATGGATACTAAGATCTACCCTGGACTACAGTCTACAGTGAAAAACGAATTTCTGGATAGATTTACATAATTAGTATTTAGACAATAACGTACCAGATAACCCAATGTATAGTATATAGGTATACTATTAAAATGTATACCTACTATAATTAACAATTTTTAAATTTTGAGCTTAAACATAAGTGGAATCAGCTCCAATGAATTCTTAGTATAAAAAACTAGTAATCGTAGATAATATGAGATAATAAAGTCTTTATTGAAATAAATTACAATGTAGGTACAATTTCGTAGGTACTTAGTTGGAATTCCTTGAAATTTGGTTTTTATTAATAACAATCTAATTTCTACGAATTCGTACTGACTGAGTAACTACAAATTCTATTGATTGAGTGATATATAGCAGGTATTTTCTTCGACTAATAAGGTTGCGAATAGTAATCTGAGAGATTTTTTTAAATGGATTTAGATACTCAAAAACAAATAAATTTGAAACTCATTGGACAGCATTTCAAACCTCAATGTGGAGATGCTCAAGTTGCATACGATTGGTATTAAAATATAGAAGGGGCCCCTTTAGAAATTTGGCCATTTTCAAGACGAGTGCATAGTTTGTGAACAAATTTGATCATATTTAAATGTTTCACAACATTTTCAAAATAGTTAGCCATCTGATAATTATGTTTTATTTTTGTACATGGTTCGATATATTTTACGTTATTGTTCGTGAAATCAATTTTATAAATATAAACTATTAACTATAGTTAAATATTACTCAGAAATGAAAAATAAACTATAATTATCGGATAGTTTGAATTATTACATAGCATGGGTAAACTATAAATCCTCTTGTCCATACAAGGTGTCCCAGGAGAAAGGCAACAGCCTAAATATCTATGAAATTATTTTTTTTCGCAAAATCGCTGAAACACGTCAAGTTTTAATTCAAGGGGGACAACGTTTGACAGGCAAATGATCTTTAATTGTTTAACCCCTTGGCCGAAGGGGGAGTAAACACTTTTTTTTTAAATTGGAGTAAGGGTCGAGTGATAGCTTATTTGAAAGCTTACCTAATTTGCAATACAACGGTATATTAATTTTAAAAATCTGTCGATAGTTTTCAAGAAATTATTTTTATAAGTTAAGCAAAGTACAATATAAACGAATTCGTAGTGACTGAGTACCTACAAATTCTTCATTTCTCTTTCATTTCAGCAACAAAAATGTATCCAGCAACAAAAGATGATTTATTCCATTGGAAAGCGTTGATATTTTTATGGGGATTATTTAGATTTAAAACATGAGCTGCAGACCTGGAGCAATCATTGTTATTAAAATAAAGGCTCAATTTCAAATTGAGTTATTTTTTCCCGAAATCAGGCAGCAGATAATTTAATTGCAATTGCAATTGGCTTATTATTGCAATACAACTCCAAAAAATATACTAGACCACTCAATATACATTAAGGGAAATCACAGAAAGGGAATCACAGGAAATAATATAGACTTGGAAAAATACACGATGCAGGAAACACTATTTGTACCTTTATCAGTGATATTTTTTGTAATGCATCAAAAAGTGTCAGTCAAAACTTTTTACAGTATGGATCTTAAAAAATTTGGGTCAATATTTGGGTCAATAAAATTTCAATAATACTTTTTCAGTGTAGCAAAATTATTCAAAAAGTAACATAGAAACAACGTTTTACAATATGCAGCTTAAAAATGTTGACTTTTTATAATACGATTTTATTCATATTTAACTGACAATTAAATTTGTTTTTTACTTTTGAAGTATAGTATTCACAAATAAAAATTTTAAACTTATTATGAGTGACAATGTGATTGATTTGAATTGGAAATATTTTAGTTGGGAAAAAAGTTATCTGCAGTAAAGGTTTTTTGTTTTCTTGATCTGTAATATAGTTAATAGAAACTAAAAAAGAAAAAATCATTGACCTTTATTTACAGTGCTACAATTGCTCAAGGTTTACTTACCTTAATTTTCCAGGTTTTCTCTTCGCTTAAAATAGGGAGTACATGAGGTTTTTAATAATATAAATGCATTAAGTTTAAATAGTAATTTATTTGATAACAAAGAGCAAGTAGGAATTTTTAGATGATGGCATATATGCAATATTACACTATCAACTGCTCTACAATTGCATTCTTGCATTTTTTTTTTGTTTCCCCATCAACTAAAGTAGTTATACATGACATTTGCAAATTAAAATAAATAGTGTTTATTTCATAAATACAGGTCTAGTGATTAAGTTAGATATTTACAGTATAACCAAGTGCTGGTGCCGCGGCGTTTCATTCTCAGCACATGCGCGATTTTTTCAATATTTTATTATATAAATGTCTCGAGTAAAGCGAGTAAAAAGAAATAACAACAGAAAGGGAGGTCGCCATTGCAAGATTCGAGATGTATATGTATCTATATAGACGAATGTAGATATATGCATGCATATGTGTCGGAAACAAAAGTCATAATGAGGAATGACATGAAACGACACGGCACGGGCGCCGAGTCAGTTACAAACTTCTACAATATTTGAACACATTAACCACTGATGAAATAGTGGATTGTATAGGCCCCGGTTTAAAATATATCCTTAAAAAAATCATCGTAAAATAAAAATGAACGCAAAAGTATTGTTGTAGTCCTGCTCTGATCACTTGTTTTGTGTCTTGCAGAAAAAGAAAAGAAAATCTATGAAGTAGGAATAAGTCGCTTATTATAATTATCCTCAATATACATAAAACATATCACTTTGTGTACAAAATTATTTACACTAAAATTTACAAATGTCTTAAGTAAACACTGTTCTACAATTTTTATTTTGGTACCAGAATACCAAAACACTTTAAAAGCCAAATATAAAATATGATCATTTGTAAAATCTCTATTTATACCAATTAATATCATGAAAATCCTACCATTCATTTAAAAATATATTCAACTAGATGTACATTCTTTTATCCAAAACGAAAAATAGGACATATTAATCAGTGAGGTTTATATCCAGAGCGGTAGCGAGTTCATCGGTTACTTAGGCCTCGAATTAGGCGCATGATAGCCTGGGTGTTCCAAATAAAGCCGAACCGCACACGTTTATCGTGAAGAAGAGTTTTGTAAAAACAAACAGAAAACACAGGGTGACATTAGGTGTAACGCCGCCCAAAAGACCTGATGGTGTGCTCGTCGCTCCACTCAAGTTACGAAAACAAAAAACGAAGCTCCCAAGAAAGGTCGCTTCAATTAACTACGCCGATCCCCCTGTGGAATCGACCCGATTGCCTACAATAAACATCTGAACCTCCCCAATACAAAAAGAATCCTTCCCTCGATTGCTTATGTGAAATAACGTATACATTTCATCGCCAATTATCCTAATTTATTCACTACACATTTTTTTTTTTTTAACCAGTCCTCGGCTCGATCAAGCTACAACTGGGAGTTATATTTTGGGGGAAGGGGCCGAAATTTCATAAATCAGTCTTAAAATTAGTGGAAAGGACCTTTCGGGCTGGATGAGGGTTTTGTCTGACACCCGTCGTAACTTACATCGAGCAGTGGGCACCTGAACAATATTTACAAAAGACTATTCGAGCTAAAAGGGGGTTCACGCTTGCAAAGAGACGTGTCGCTTATTCAACCAGAGCCATTCTACAGTTATAAAGAAAAAATCATAGGAAACATGTATACATATCAGATATTTCACTAGTATTATATAATTAAATACTATTATAAATTACTTTAATCGTTAACTTATCGTCCTATTAAAATCAGCTGAATTTTTTCTCATATTTCAATTTCGGTTTTGAAATTCATTATATAAATTACATGATTCTCATATCACCATTTATCAACATGATGGATGAATAGGAGTTCCTTTGTAGATTGAACAACAGAGTACAATCGCTTGTCCTTTGTCGTCTTCATTTTAAGTCAGCAACACTCTCACTATGTCTCTTATGCTCAGTGTATCGCAACGGGACTCTGCTGAACGCATACTCCGACCATGGGGCTCTCATCTCTCTCGTTCTGAGAGCTCGAGGGGCCGTTCTGGGGCGGGTTGTGTTTGGGCGGCGTCCCATCAGGCACGGCGTGGCCTGGATACGGCTCGTAAGGCAGGGACGACGGGACGAAGCTCATATAGGGAGCCTGGTATCGTGGTCTGTGCGGGTGTCGGGACGGCGACGGGTCACACTCCATCGCCGTATAGCTGGAGGGTTGGTAACTGTGATTCTGCAGTTCCCTTTGCCTACCTACCAGATTTAACCCTACAACAAACACGCAATCAAAATTAAATCCCGGCACTGTACCAAACGCACACACACAAATATAGCTACAGGAGAAAGCAAGAGCAAGGAGAATGTCATGATTGTTAAAATAATAGTATTTTTGTTCTAAGAGGTTTTGACGAAGAATTGCTGTCCAATATGTTTCACTGTATTTTAAAGAATTGATAATTTTGGGATTAGAGGCAGGTGGATAGGAGGCTATGCTACATTAAGAATCTCCAGACGGTGACGATGCAAATCGAACGAAATTGTAATAATGGGAAGAGGAAATCTACAGAGGGCGTTAGTACCTGTGTGTGATTTTGTGCGGCACTATGCCGCTGTTTTATGTTAGTCATCGCTGCAGTCCGCTTATGTCTGCACATACACAAAACAAAATAATTGAAAAGAAAATGAACACATTTATAGCACGTTTATAGTGATGATGAATGAAAGTAAAAAATGGAGAGCAACATAAAGGCCTATCGAATTGCGCATTTTGGAGACTGCATCTATGGGAGCTTACCATGCTGACTGCTCGACGTGGACATATCCAGGTTGACAACTGCGGGGCTTGAACTCGTGCTGTTCGCTGTGTTCGTGCCCTCGTCAGCGGTCCTCTTAAAAAAATTATGCTGGAGTGCATAGTAGGGCGTTATTCGTGTCTTAGGGTCGTAGTCGAGCATGCGCAAGATGAGGTCCTTGAACTTCAGGTAATCGGACATGGAGTGACCCGGCTCGCTGATCCTCCGTCCCCCGGGACCTCCTGTCTCCACGCCCAGGATTTCATGTAGCTTCTTAGTGCCCGGCAGTTTGTACTTTTTACTCTCTCTCGATTTCCGCAACATGTACCTGAAAAATTAACAATTTATGTTTATCACAGGAATTAGTAGTTGTGTGGAAACACTTACTTTCCATCGGGGAGCTTGTCGAAGAACTTCCGCACCTTGCTTCCTTGGTCGAGGAGAGATTTGGGCGGTATTCCCAGTACTTCCACGATTTTATTCATTTGGTCCGCTTCGTTCGCACCACTGAACAGAGGTTCTCCCGTGTGCATTTCTACCAAAATGCATCCTAGCGACCACATGTCTATCGCTAAATCATATTGGATGCCCAGGAGAACTTCTGGCGACCGATAAAATCTTGACTGGATGTATTGGTATATCTGAAAATTTATTAGTAAGGTTTCAATTTAAATGATATTGAGTGCAAAAAAGGATGAAGTATTAATGTTTCAAGGAAGTTTTGAATTTGTATCTTACCCGATGTCCCAATTGACATGAGCTGCCGAAATCGACGATCTTGATCGCCGACCGTTTAGGATTGCACAGCAGAATGTTCTCCGGCTTAAGGTCGCAATGGATAATGTTGAGTTCGGGCGTCGAAAGGAACAGTAGGGCCGTGCAGAGTTGCTGGGCGAATTTCCGCGTCAGGTTGAGCGAGACCCCCCGGAAGTTCGTGTTCCTCAGCAGGTCGTACAGGTTGTAGGAGAGCAGCTCGAACACGAGACACAGGTGATTGCGCCACATGAAATGTCTTTTCAGTTTCACTGGAAAAACAGAATACACGTCCGGATAAGCACCACGTATTGCAGGGCGCGAAAAAAAAACGAGGAAGTCGGCACTCACCTATGTAATACTTATTCTCGGCGTCCGCTCTGTTCATCATCTCCAGCAGCTTCACCTCGATCTGCGCCTGGTTCAGGAACGGCTTCTTGTTCTTGATGATCTTGATGGCGACGTGCGTCTGTTCCTCGTGGTCGAAGGCCTTCACCACCTGCCCGAACGACCCCTTGCCGATGAGGGAGTCGATCTCGTATCTGTCCAGGAACTTTTCACCATTCTTCACGATGTAGTCGTGATTGTCGTCATCAAAACCGTCGTTGTAAACTTTGCGCTCCTTTTTGTGCTGACTGTCGTCGCCCTGCGTCACAGCTGCCCTTCTCTTCTTTTTCGCGTAGTATACCTGGAAGCAAATTGAAAAAAAAAATAGTACTACCACAATTAGCAATTGCAGATTGAATACAACAACTTTCGGCCGTATTAGAGCAAATTAGTGTGGAACCTCCTCGTTCCTCAATTTTAGAACCAAGGAGGATTTAAATGGAAAGATGATTTAGAAATAAGTAAATATATCCACAACAATTATTTATTAATTGGATACATTTTATATGTAAACGTAGAATGTCCGAAATATCCTCAATACTTGTATTCATAATTATTTATGATTGGCACCACAACAATTTATCAATTGCGTCAATATGTAGAAGTAGAATTTCAGAAATATTCTAAATACTTGTATTCATAATAATTTGCGGTTGGCAATTTTATGATGATTCTACACAATTTGTGCCATGATAAAAGTAGTCGTACAGCGGCCAATATGATTTTCAACAAATTTGTGCTGCTAGTGCAATTGGTTGTGAGCAGAGCAATTATATCTCTAGGGTATAGAATCTAATAAATCTCGCTACTTTGTATAAATTATGCGCGGGGAATGTAATATTTGAGAGGTTTCAACGAAAATTTTAATCAGTCTGTCGTGAAATTCAATTAGAAAAGGTTAGTCCTTAATGGGGAAACAAATCATTGCGAGCCAGAGCGCGGACGGGAGCGCGAAGAGAGTCGGGGGCGCAACGGCGGCGAGGGTGAGCGGCAAAAAGTTTCCGCCGCCCCCAGCGCGGCGTCCGCGGGAGGCGGCGGCGGCGGTGCAGGAAATGCAGCGGAAATCCAGCGGCCGCACGGTTAATAATAAAACTGATTCATTGCAGTGCCGCCAAAACGGCCTTATATTGATTTACCGAATGCCCGCCCGGAGCGCTCCTTACACGCGCATTAAACGGACACTCCGGGTCCCTGAAAACTGAGACTTCTGGTGGAGGCGCCGGGCGCAAAATACAATAAAATCGTTTCAGCGCGCCTCTTTTTTGGTCTTTTCCAATTTGAGGGCGCTCTTCGGACGTGGCTACCAACCAGTGGCTGTGGTGAAGACGTGATCCCATTCGTGGCGCGGAATTAAAGTCGTTTATTATGAATTGCATGTAGATAGAGCGAGAGCGGCTGCAATTTGCGCGTTATCAGAAGGAGAGGGCCCCGGCGTCTTATTACGAATATGACATCTGTGGAGGCGGCGGGCACTCATTCGCCGCAGCGTAATTTACGAGGAAGCCGCACCAGTGAAGCGAGGAAAAATCGGAACGGACCAGGCAGGATGTGCCTCGTGTCGGAAGGCACGTATTATTAAGAAGGAAATTTACGTATGTATATTTAAGCGAGCCGGCCACTATCGATCGCACCAAATTACGGTAATTTATATGGCGCACATACGTATTTCGGCGTGTCAGTCAAGGAAGTGTCACATGTGTGTGTGTGTGCCGTCGCCACACGCACCACGAAATTTCCACATTAAACTTTCACGGCCGCACCGAAAATTTTCTCGGACGTTTCCGCGCCGCCCGATCTGGAACATCATGTTTTGTAGGGGCGGCCGAGGGTTGATAGCTACTTATTACCTTGAATATTTGAAGAGACTGCTTAAATGCTTCATAGAGAAGTTTGTAATTGTAAACAATAATTCATTCCACGAACGGAATAAATGCTGTATACCTACTCAATAAACTCAGCCAACAGCAAATTGAGTACTAAACTGTCGATGCATGTTAATATTTGTCATTATAAGAATAAGCAGCATATAATTTTCAAGATTACAACGTGCAACTACACTTATTACCTATTGATCACAGTATATTACGACGAATGATTTTCATTTGTCTTACAAAGAAAATTCACACATTATGTTTGTGTTACGTATTAATTTTATACTTTTAAAAGTAAGTATGCAGTATCATATCAATGTACATATTTACATGACTCAACAAAAATATGAATTAAATATAAGAATTTTAGCACTGCAGTTATTTGGCGCCGCTCTGGATATTCACATCCGCAATGTATTGAACAATATTTTACTTTCGTATAAAATTTGTTTCGGTTAATTGAAGGGTATGCTAAATGATCTACTAGTTATCAACAGCTTTTTTGAGCACAATCATACGCATAAGTATACAAGAGTTCAGGCGACCCGAAACGAGAAATAAATTATATAGATTATGTAATTACGGAGAAGACAAACAGAGAAACAATAAAAAAATGTCAGAGTAAGGAGAGGTTTTAAGATCGGAAGTGATCACCACCTACTTTCAGCAACATTGAAGATACCACATATAAGACATAGAAACTAAAGGAGACACGAAAAAGTATGAAGAACCCATTAACCATCATCGATTAAGTCATGAACAAGTATCACTAAGATATGAAGAAGAAGTGACCATAATACTTGAAGAGGAAGGTGATAATAATTAAAGAAGTATAGAAGGCATGGAAAGTGCAGTAAGCCAAACCGAGAATAGGTTGAGATGGCGCGCTACTGTCAGAAGAGTTATCACCTCCGTGGAAGATGAATGAAAATACTCTGTTCATGTCTCCACACGTCTGCCAAGATGCAAGATGCAAGATGGTAGGACTTAAGAAGAAGAGAAGGCATGTGGAAGGGGTTGAAGATGACAATTTTAGAAGCTGCTAAAAGAACATGTGGTACGAGTAGACAGAACCCAAACAAGAGGCTAACAAATTGGTGGAATTCATGTGTTAAAGTATCACTAAGATATCAAGTACCACTAAGATATGAAGAAGAAGTTGCCAGAATTCTTGAACAGGAAGGGATATGGAAAGACGTATAGAAGGCATGTGGAAGGGGTTGAAGATGACAATTTTAGAAGCTGCAAAAAGAACATGTGGTACGAGTAGACAGAACCCAAACAAAAGCAAACAAATTTGTGGAATTCGTGTGTTAAAGTATCACTAAGATATCAAGTATCACTAAGATATGAAGAAGAAGTTTCCAGAATTCTTGACGAGGAAGGGGATAATAAGGAATCACGTATAGAAAGCATGTGGAAGGGGTTGAAGATGACAATTTTAGAAGCTGCTAAAAGAACATGTGATACGAGTAGACAGAACCCAAACAAGAAGCAAACAAGTTGGTGGAATTCGTGTGTTAAAGTATCACTAAGATATCAAGTATCACTAAGATATGAAGAAGAAGTTGCCAGAATTCTTGACATGGAAGGGGATAATAAGGAAAGACGTATAGAAGGCATGTGGAAAGGGGTTCAATATGACAATTTTAGAAGCTGCTAAAAGAACATGTGGTACGAATAGACATAACCAAAACAAGAAGCAAACAATTGGAATTCGTGTGTTAAAGAACAAGTAAGGAAGAAGAAGAATAAGTGAAAAATATATCCAGGGATAAAGACCGAGAATAGCTATCTAGAGTATAGAGGGCAAAAACTGAAAACCAAGAAAGAAATAGTGTTGGCCAAACAGAAATCATGAGAAGAATTTGGACGTAAGATGGTACTGTGTGAACAACCAGAAAGTATTTTACAGTACACTGAAATACTTAAGAGAAGGCAAAAATAAGAATCTACTAACGTTAAAGAATTACAACGGAGAAATTATTACCAATAGAGACGAAATAATGGAGAGGTGGAGGCCGCACTTCAAGGGAGGTGAAGAAACCAATCAAAGTGAAAATAACATTGAAGATTGTGAAGAAAACATCAATCAAAATAAAATAACATTGAAGAGTGTGAAGAACAAACGGAAGCAGAGGAAATACATACATACTAACGGACGAAAACATTGCAGAACTGGTACAGAGTCTGAAGGGAGGTAAAACACCAGGAATAGTTATGATAACATCGGAAATGATACAAAACATGGGACAAAGAAAATCTAAATCAGGTACTACAAGAAATATGGAACCAAGTGTAAATACCAGAAGAATGGAAAACAAGCCTAATATTACCAATCCATAAGAATGGAGATAAAAATGTGTGTAGAAACTACAAATGAATGTGACTAATAGGCAGTGTTGTAACAGATACTTTTTTTGTATCTAGATACAGATACAGATACAGATACTTCAGAAAAACTGTATCTAGATACATATCTAGAAAAACTAAATCAGGTACTACAAGAAATATGGAACCAAATGCAAATACCAGAAGAGTGGAAAACAAGCCTAATATTACCAATCCACAAGAATGGAGATAAACATGTGTGTGGAAACTACAAAGGAATGTGACTAATAGGCAGTGTTGTAACAGATACTTTTTTTGTATCTAGATATAGATACAGATACAGATACTTCAGAAAAACTGTATCTAGATACATATCTAGAAAAACTAAATCAGGTACTACAAGAAATATGGAACCAAATGCAAATACCAGAAGAGTGGAAAACAAGCCTAATATTACCAATCCATAAGAATGGAGACAAAAATGTGTGTGGAAACTACAAAGGAATGTGACTAATAGGCAGTGTTGTAACAGATACTTTTTTTGTATCTAGATACAGATACAGATACAGATACTTCAAAAAAACTGTATCTAGATACATATCTAGAAAAACTAAATCAGGTACTACAAGAAATATGGAACCAAATGCAAATACCAGAAGAGTGGAAAACAAGCCTAATATTACCAATCCATAAGAATGGAGATAAAATGTGTGTGGAAACTACAAAGGAATGTGACTAATAGGCAGTGTTGTAACAGATACTTTTTTGGTATCTAGATACAGATACAGATACAGATACTTCAGAAAAACTGTATCTAGATACATATCTAGAAAAACTAAATCAGGTACTACAAGAAATATGGAACCAAATGCAAATATCAGAAGAGTGGAAAACAAGCCTAATATTACCAATCCATAAGAATGGAGATAAAAAAGTGTGTAGAAACTACAAAGGAATGTCACTAATATGCAGTGTTGTAACAGATACTTTTTTTAATCTAGATACAGATACAGATGCTTCAGAAAAACTGTATCTAGATACAAATTTGAAAATGTATCTAGCTTGGCAAAGAAAAACTAAATCAGGTACTACAAGAAATATGGAACCAAGTGCAAATACCATAAGAGTGGAAAACAAGCCTAATATTACCAATCCATAAGAATGGAGATAAAAATGTGTGTAGAAACTACAAAGGAATGTCACTAATAGGCAGTGTTGTAACAAATACTTTTTTCTACGAAAGTGTTGAAAGACACATTTTCTGTCATAAAATTTAACCTTGAAAGTTGGTATTTGTTACAAGGAGTGCAGAAAGTACTTTCCGCACTTATATGAGTGCGGAAAGTACTTTCCGCACTCACTTTCCGCACTCCAATACCTCTCTTTTGATTTTTGAGGCAATAAATCGGACGAAACTGTAGATGCAATGGCCGCAAGTTCCGGCGGAGTGTTTGTTATATCGTCACTATCGGAATCCATTATTGATATTCTTCTACTTCCAGTATTAATGTATAAATTTCGAGTCTCGATTTGGTGACAAGCGATTTATAAATTTTCTGACGTTTAAATTAATGACAATGACATTTATTTTAAATTAATGATTAAATTTACATTAATCTTTAGTTTTCTACACTTTCGTAGAAAAAATAGTATGTAACACTCTTGCGGAAATGGCCATTGCAAAACTCGTATGAATACGAGTATGAACTTTCATACTCGTTTTGCAATGAAGCCCTTTCCGCACTCTTATTACAATATACTATTTCTGTATCTAGATACAGATACTTCAGAAAAACTATATCTAGATACATATCTAGATACAAATTTGAAAATGTATCTAGCTACAGATACAAATACATTTGAAAAGTATCTAGATACTTCTAGTATACTGAAACTGAAATATATGTAATCATAGACAAAACTATTAAAACAACGAAACCATTTCCAACATTGACTTTAACATGTTATTTGAATTTAATTAATTGAACACTTTTGCACTTTATTTGCACTTAATTCCAAAACCAGTTGTCCAAATCATATTGTTTTAATAATGACTGGAAAGCATTTTTCAATAGATTTCCAACGATGTATCACAAGTAGAGGGGTGCCATTTAATTTTTTTAGATGAAGGTGGCTGTGGCTTAAAGGGTGGGTAGGGGTCGAAACTACCTATGCCATTTTGGTTCCCCCTTCGAAACAACCACCCAAACAGTATTGAGTAAATTTAAAAATAATCATGTGCTCTATGAAAAATGTCGATGGCAACTTTTCAAATTGACACACTGTATATAATTGAAGGGTCGGCTGGAACAATGTTATAAGTAGATAACAGTTTGGTGCAGGGTCATTTTGCAACTTTGCAATGAAACAACTTTGTATAAACACATAGAAATATATCGGCAATATTTATACTAACTAATTTCATTGTACTGCTATTGCATTTTGAATATGCTGTATAACCATGAAGATCTCGTTCTTGCCTGAGCAAATTTTTGCCTATTGTTTTAATTTATATATATATATATATATATATATATATATATATTATATTTATATTTCAATGTTTTTGTTACATACCTACAACGTTATTCCGGCCATTTATTACAATTTTGCATTGAAATTTGCCTTTGTCGAGATAAAAAATATAAAATCAGGTCTAATTCGATATGTCTGTTGCACTTGTCGTAACGTATTGCCATCTCGAAAAAAAAACCTAATCGCATTAACATTACAGGCTAAGCACATAACTGCATGCAACGTAGGCGATTACAGTCGAATAGCATTGAACACAAAGTGAATGAAAATATAAGCTGTCTACTTATCTCGGTGAAAAAAAAAGCCTGAATGAAAGTGTGAGAATCCGATTATGGAATACATGACGTTTTATACTCGCAACACGCTTTTAATATCGTTTGGAATTTTCATATAAAAATATATTAAATTACATGGAAATATATATCTTGTTCAAGTGCATAATAAGAGTAAATATTTGTTGAATATACACTATCCTAAATACAAAAATTCGAACGTTATTGCTGGAGTAGTAAGTATATAAAACACAAGTTCAAAAATTATGAACTGATGAATTGAATTGAATTTTTTCTGAATGAAATTTTTTTCCTATTGATTTTTGACTGCACCTTGACTAGTTTGCAAGGCGCAATGTGGCTAGGTAAACGGAAAATTTTATGTACGGATTTTTATTTCTGATAAATATCTCCAAATATGCTGTTATGTAAGTAATTACAATATTGTATTGTACTCATGCCATTATAATGCAAAGTTGCATACTAATGTGCAGTCAAAAATCAACCGGAAAAAAGTTTCGTTATTTTATAGGTACATCAATTACAATTTACTATCCTAGATCAAAAATTCTAACGTTATTCGTGCATTAGTATAAAAACTCAAAAGTTCAGAAATGAAAAATCTACCTATAAAATGGTAAAACTTTTTTCGGTTGATTTTTGACTGCACCTTGATTAGTTTGTAAGACGCAATGTGGTAAACTCTGTTTCTTTGTATCCTAATGACATGAGGAATATTGTAATTAAATAAACTGCATATTAGGAGAAACATGATCAGAGAACATTTTCCGTAGGTAAATTTTCCTTAAACCTAATTTTAAGGCTTTTAAATGTGTTTCTTTGTACATAAATTACAATTCAATTTTTTTGAATCTGATTCATACATTTTTATTTTTGGAACGAGTAGTTGCTGCAGTTCAAGGCACTATTAACGCATTCTTTCCACGAGCTATTTATATCTCGTCTTGTTTTGCTGTGAAATTGGGGGACATTCAGGACGAGGGGACAAAAATCCCCCATGCCGTGTTCAAGGCACTAATTCGGCGCGGTCGCACGTTGATACCTGCGATTTAACGGCACAAGTTCGTGTAAACAATCCGCACAATTGGCGTTACAAGCTCTGGAAGCCCGTGTGCATAATGTAATGGCCGCAAAAACCGGAGAGAATAACCGCAGAAGTAATTTTTCAGATTCCGCGAAGTTAATATTGCCACATGCAGAGGTTTATGGGCGCCTGTTTGCATGCCCGCGATGTTTTCGTCGCGAGATGGAAACTGCACGGAACGTGTCAGACTTCATTGTGGAATTTGAAGCAACTCGAAATGTGTTTTATCGGCAAGGCTTACGTTACAGCGTTTAAGATTCGAAACTCGCATACGTGAATGTTAAAACGAATGATGCAACATTTATTAATCTTCGGAAGATCTTGTTGCCTCTGAAGGTATCCTGTATAAGTTGGCCCTAGTAATATGATCTGAAGTTTTATCGATTGACACATAACAAATGCAGAGTACAGTAAATAGTAAATAATTAGCAGCATATAATGATTAAAATATTTGTGATTTATATTGGTTATTTAAAAAAAAATGATTAAATATTTTATTTTAAATAACATTTTAGATAAATGAAACTGAAAATTTCAATTGAAATATGTTTAAAAAAGGATTAAGAAGCAAACATTGTAGAGCACCAAAAATTGTGGACTAAAAACTCGGTTGGTGATTTAGAACATTGGAAATTAAATGCCAGTTGATATGCCAACAATAAATTGATTTTTTTAACCATTTTTTTTATTCAACGTATTTCCTCCAAAAAAAAAAGTAGAGGAACAGTAGGAATTATCATTGTTATTATTAAAAATTTAAAAAAAAACAATGCAATAAATGTACTCGCGTTAATGTACATTTTGTACTTGTGAACTCGCTATGTTTGGTCCACGAATGACAAAACATATATTGTCTTGCAAAAAGTGCCCCGATACAGTTAAAGAAAATATATTCCAATCAGCGTTTCACAACCAAGTTGTGGAGTTGCAGTAACAAGTTCAGCAAGTAATAAAGGAGAAAGCAAAATAATACCGACCACCACACAACATCGGCTAAAGTATTCATTGCCAATTTGAGCCAAGCAGATCAAGAAAAAGATAATCAATTACTTGCCAGAGCTATTTATAGAAGTCGTTCATCACTTAGAATGGTGGAAAATTCTTATTGGCTTGAATATTTTTCATTTTTAAGACCTGATTATAAGTACTAACAAGGTATGACATATCCGGACCATTATTATTATTAAAAGAACATGATGCTGTATCTACCGCGGTAGACGAACAAGTTGCTACTTCAGAATCCGTCGTAATCATGACTGATTCTAAAAGTGTCAGAATTTTCTTGAAATTTCATGGTATTCTGCAGTTTTTTGACGAAATTTGTGCAATTCCAGAAATGTTTTCGTTAAAATGTATAGAATTTTCATGATATTTCATGGTATTCTGCAGTTTTTTTATGAAATTTGTGCAATGCTTTCGTTAAGATGTATAAACAAAATAGATATTTAAAACTTATGTAAGTTAAATTACAGAAATTCTAAAAATATCAGTATTTTCATGGTTTTCTTCATTTTTTATAGAAATATTATGAAATTTGTGGAATTTTAAAAATGTCATCATAATAAGCAATCATTTATAAAACGTGGACGATGAAATTTCGTAATGTCATAGAATTTCATAAAATTTCACGGTTTTCTGCAATCTCTATAGAAATGTTCCAAATAAACCGCTAGTTTGGCTGACAGGTTAGAACGCTTGCTTAGCATGCACGAAGACCTGGGTTCGAGCCCCAGTACAGGTAGTACATTTGTACTGAGAAACTAGTGCCATTCGCCGTTGGGAGCTCATTAACGGCGCTCTAGAAATCGGGGGCGAATTTCTAGAGTAACAAGCAGTTGGTCGATAGCCAGTTAGGGATAATATCCCTAACAAATACAGTCACTACTACTGTTCCAAGAAATGCAAAGTTATAGATTCCATTTTTTTTTTAATTATTTTATTAAAACTTTATGAAGTTTGTGTGTCCATATATATGTATGTTAAAGTTAGAGGAATTCTAAAAATTTCAGAATTTTCATGGTTTTCTGCAATTTTTATAGAAATGTTCTGAAATTTATTGAATTTCATAAACATTTTCGTTAAAATCTCTAGAAATGACAGTAATTTACAAAAATGTGGACATAAAAACAGTTTTTGTAGAAGTTTTATGGAATTTTCTGGTTTCCTGCATTATTCCTTCTAAAAATGTCAAAATTTTCATGATGTTCTGCAATTTTTATACAAATGTTATGAAATTTGTGGAATTCCAAAAATGTCTTCGTAACAGTTCTTAAATAAGTTAGGAAATTTAAAAACTGTGTATGTTAAAATTACAGAAACTTTCATGGGTGTCAAAATTTGTTATTATTTTTTTTAATTTATGGAATTTCAGAATTTTTTTGGGGTAAAACCTAAAAATTACAATAAATTAAAAAAATATGGACGTTCAAATTTAGAAATGTCAGAGAATTTTTCGGTTTCCTGCAATTTTTATAGAAATTTTATGGAATTGGTTTCAAATAAAAATTATAGAATTTTTCAATCATTTACCGTCAGAAAATTAATTTTGAAGTTCTATATTATAAGTTCTATTTTATACAAATTTCAAATCTCCAGCACAAGTCTGTGAGAAATGCAATTTTTTGAGTAATTCAGAAAGTCTCAGAAAAAAAATGCAAACTGCGGAGAAGGTTTTGAAAATATTTTCTACAGTTTCCAGAGTTATAGATTTTAGAAAAACTTTATCTCAATCAGTTTCTGATAGTTTCATCTTTGAATACTGCGCAGATTTGGATACACTTTAGAAAATTTTGCAGATTTTGAGAATTGCAGTTGTAATTAAACAGTTTGACAGTGGTATAAAAATATGATGTAATTGAATATATTTCAATTGTTTGTGTTGACAAAAGTAAACAGGTGGAGTTACAAAATGAACACATTTGACAAATATATTTGAAAATTTGATCAATTTGAACATTTGCAATTGAAAATTTAACATATTCGGAAGAGTTCTGTTGGCAAATATGTAAAATTTTGACATTTTTTTCAATAAAAATTGTTTAGAAAAATTTAGGATTAAAATTACAATTTTTACGGATTTATCTGGGGCTGAAAACTGCACAGATTTTTACAGTCGCAGTTAATAATTTTAACAGTTGCCAACGTGCCAATGAACCAATCATCAATTTTGTACTTACTACGCCATCGCCTATATTGTATAAGATCTTGGCCACAGGAAAGAAATCGCACACAGCTGAGTACATTGTAAAAGTAATCAATTCTGTTGTAGAAAAAATTGGAGCCAAAAAGTGTTTTGTGGGTTAATAACTGATAACGCTGCCAAAATGAAAGCAGCATGGATTATCCTAAAAAATGAAAATTATTCGACTAATCTATTCACATATGGATGTGTTGCACATACACAAAATTTACTGACCTAAAAAAATTGAACACTCTTAAATCTTTTATGGCCGAAGTTGTTTCCGCTATAAAATCAATCAAGATGTCTCATAAATTAACAGATACCTTCAAAGAAAGGCAAATTAAGGATAATGCACTGTCTTTAAAACTCCATAGTTCACTGTCTTGACAGTCTTTATCACAAGCGATAACATTGCCAGCGGTAGAAGAAGAGGCTATGTGGCTATGAGGTTATGTGGTTCTGAAGAAACATCCTATTTTAAGGAAAGTTGCATTGGACGAAACATTCTGGAATAAGGCAAAATAATTTCCTAAAACCAATCGTCATTGCCATAACAAGCATCGAGAGTGACAAAACTCAAATTTCGCACGTTATTGGAATATTTAAAAAACTTGAATTGCATTTTCAAGAAAACCTTCCCCATCCCCGCCCATTAACGAAAGAGGAAAAAAGACAAGCTAATGAAAATTTTATAAAATGGAAGGAGTTTGGTAGCAGTGATATTCATAAAGCAGCTTGCCTTACTACAAGGTGTTCATTTAACACCAGATGTGCAGGTGTTAAAGAAGATCCCCAAAAGATTGGGGGTCTTTCGGTGATTGACTAGTCTTGTGAAATTCGTCCAGCAAGTAACTCCACAAATATAACATTTACATAAATTCAAACTCCTCCATTTTATTCAAAATGTTTATGGCTTGATTTCTTGTTTCTCCTTTCTATGTAGTATCAATTAGTCTAGATGAAGTATGTAGGAAATTGTATGCTTCACTTTCCGATTTCGTTAAAGGTTCCAGGAATATGTTCGATCATTTATAAGAAAAAGCAAAGGCAAAATTGCCTGATGTTGATTACAATAAAAGTAGATATAGAAGAAGGAATATCAATGATAGTGAAGATGATGCTTTATAAAACCTTGAGTCAAGAGGCAAGTTCAGAATCAAAACATTTATAAACATGATGCATTGCGTAAAATCTGGCACATAGGGCCTCAGTATACAATGATACTGGAAAATTTTTCATTCTTAACAAAATTAGAAGCTACAAAAGAAGAGATTCGTGAAGGAGTTAGTGCTTTATGGCAAACATATCCTGAAGATGTGGACATGAATCTTTTAGGAGAAGTCAAGCATTTTCATCAATATGTTTAGACATAGTCAAGCCTATGGTTCAGTGGAACATGATAGTCTGATACATTAGGATCTGTATAGGGTAATATTTAACGATCTTTGTCCAATCAGCATGTCCTAATGTAGAAGCAATTTGGAGATTGTTTCTTCGTATGATGGTTGCAAATTGCTCTGGAGAAAGATATTTGTCTCAGCTGAAGAGGATAAAAATGAATTTAGAACAACAATGACTCAAGCTAAATTATGTTCCCTAAGTCTCATGTGCATAGAAAGTCACAAACTAAGCATCATCTGATGATGTCATCAGTGACTTAGCTCTGGCAAAGGCAAGAAAGAAAATATTTTAGTTTAATATAATTCCTTAATCCTTACATAATGATTCAAGAGAATAAGCCTTTGTAAATGGTGCCTTTTAAAAGAACTTTTGTTTCTTTTTACCAGAGTTTGCATTTTTTAATTTGTTGTGAATATAAATGAATTTAAGTTAAAGATTTATTATTTTACTATCTATTTACTTATTAATTGTATTTTAGTTTAACCCTCTAGGTAGCCGAAAATCATATTTGGCACTGACATATAATATCTGGACTTATAAGGGGCTCATATTTCAAATAGCTTAGGGCCTTATCAAGTCTAAATCCAAGACTGTCTACTGTGACTATTGTCTACTATATTTTACTGTAGTTCTAACAACTAAATCTTGAAAAAAAAAACCTAATGTGTGAATCAAAACCAACAGATCGGTTTAAAAAAAAAGTTTTTCAGTTACAACTCTATATATAAGTCTATATTTTTATCTGATCAAGAGAAATGTTTGCAAAGTGTAGGCTGTACGGCAACGAAAGATTTAATTAGTGTTTCTGCTGCTAGTTGGAAAATTCTAGAGTCACGTAAGTTATTACCATGAATTACACGACAATTTTCCCGATAATTAAGTATTCCGTTAGTTTACTTCAGAACTCCGAATTCGTCATCGAACAAAAGAGCTCGCGCAGTGGAAAAACGGGGGAACGTTAAATTGAAAAATTGCATTTAATCTGGGGGGATTGTTTCGTCCGCTGATTGGATTTTCGGAAAGAATTTGTCATCGGAATTATTGAAAACTTCCTGCGACGACTGCGGCTCGCAATTTATTTACGGGTGCGAGCGTCCGAAAGGCCGCAGACGCCGCCGCCGGCACCGTCGCCGCCGTCGCCGCCGCCGCGAATAATCAGCGCCGCCTCCGGGCGAACGGAAGGGAGAGAGACATTAAGGCCGTTTTAATATTCCGCCGGGCGGGGGTGGCGCGGGGCACGGACACGAGTTCAAACCCCATCGGCGATTTAATGATTTTTCGGCCCGGGGCGGCGGGGGCGGTTGCAGAGAATACCATCTGAACGGATCATTAGATAAATATTCCTGTTTGAAATGTGGTCCGCCGCTCGTGACGGGGCGGCTCGCCGACGTACGTCGGCCCCGACGCCGACCCCGTCCGACCCCCCATTGTCTGCTCGGCCCCCAAGGCCGTGCGATATTGCATAGCAACAGCCCCGACCTCAGGACCTCTCGCATCTTAAAGCCGCCCCCGCGCCCCGTCCCCGCCGCCACCGTCGCCGCCGCCGGCAGGGCCGGGCACTCAAGGCAGGCAGGCCGCACTCCTCGAAGGGTTATTAATTACCCCATCTATTTTTTCCCCTAATTGCGCACTCATATAAACTGTTTTCGACGGTCCATTCACCGCTAAATCGCCCTTTTTCCTCGCCCCCTTTATACACCAATCTCGCAATCTTGATATAAAGAAAGCCACTTTCTTTTTTCATTTAATTAAACGATACCGAACCACGGTCGCTTCGAGGTGCCAAAAAGTACTCTGACTTTATTGCCGCTTCTTTCGAGCAACCGGACAGTAGGCCGACGTTAACATAAAAAATCAGCGACAATTATGAGCTCTATCTCTCCATTAAGTGCTTTAGAACGCGTTCACAGCTAAATGCACTTTTATTATAATTGTTGGAATGCTACAATTATAAGTGTCATGAGAGCGAATTAAAACGTTAAATGATTAATGCACCTTTCTTGCTTCTTATTTAATTACACACATTAGCAGGATTTGCTTACAAAGGAGAACTCACATAAACCAAAACCTATTTATATCGTATTCCTTTCACTTATGCAAGCACAGTTTGCGGGAGCATATACAAAGAACAGCTCAATTTCAGCATGCAACTACACTTTAAAGAACACAGTTATTAATTTTTAAAACACTCTAAACGCGTTTTTCTAAGCTGAGGAATCTACGAATTCTTAAACATAAACAATACACTAGAGTAACTATTCTCCACAAATATTATTTATTTCTGATGTACATTTCGGTCACCACGTGACCATCTTCAATAAAATACTGTTATATTGAACATTGAAAATTGACCATTGAGTATTCTATTGAAGATGGTTACGTGGTGATCGAAATGTACATCAGAAATAAATAAAATTTGTGGAGAACAGTTATTCAAGTGTATGATTGTTTAAATCAATCCTGCACGTGCTACAATAATATACAGGGTGTCAATTTGAAAAGTTGCCACCGACTTTTTTCATGATTATTTTTAAAATTACTCAATACCATACCCACCCTTTAAGCCACAGTCACCTCCATCTAAAAAAATTAAATGGCACCCCCCTACTTGTCATACATCGTTGGAAAGCTCTTAAAAAAAAATCCAGTCATTATTAATGTTTCTATATGTTTCTTAAACATACGTAAGTCTGACCATTTTCTTGCTTGAGTGCCATTGATGTTATTCATTTGTTTTAATTATAATCCTACGAGAATATAAACACATAAATGTGTATAGCTTCTATGCAATATTTCATAAATATACGCTAATATACATAATTACATTTTATTGGCACATGTGTAAACTGCGCTATAATATTGGCATGAATAAACTTTACAGCACATTAAAGTATTAAAACGTTTTACGAGCAGCGAACATAATTTCGACGATTACAATGTATTTGAAAATAAGGAAAGCACAATTGAATTGCTGCATGAAATTTATACATTTATGCATTGTAAATTCGTACTTACACTTTATGGTGCTTTATTGCGTAAGTCTTGCTCGAATAATTACTGCATTGTTTTATATATAAGATATACTGCTTCGTGCTAGTTTAATTGCATACCGTACTATGTTTGTCTGGTTATTTAACGACGGTCTATTTCTGCTGCATTGACTAGCTACTATAAAATATTAGCAGTATACATTTTTGTTTTCAGTGATAATAATTGGGGACCACAAGTAAAAACCACTGCATTGTTTTATAATATAAGTTATTCATCATGCTAGCTTAATTGCATACCGTACAATTTTTGTCTGGTTATTTAACGATGGTCTATTTCTGCTGCATTAACTAGCTACTATAAAATGTACTGCAATGTTTTTTATACTACTTCATGCTAGTTTAGTTGCATACCGTACAATGTTTGTCTGGTTATTAAACGACGGTCTATTTCTAACGCATTGACTAGCTACTATAAAATATTAGCAGAGACACACACATTTTTGTTTTCAGTGACGACAATTTGGGACCATAAGTAAAAACCAACGCATTCCTTATTTAATTGTGCCATGATTCTAGAATTTCTTCTGCTTTTGCAATTCGTGTGATTTGTTAAAAACTCACGTGTTTGTATAGAATTTCACAAAAATTATACATTTCTAACAGAATTGACATAAAACCTATTTTAAAATCCTTCAAAAAATTATGCATGTCTATTAAAATTGTTCGAAAACTCGAAAATGTATGGAAACTCAACTCTGTCTTGCTCGAATAATTACTGCTTTGTTTTATATATAAGTTATACTGCTTCATGCTGGTTTAATTGCATACCATTTTATTTTTGTCTGGTTATTTAACGACGGTCTATTTCTGCTGCATTGACTAGCTACTATAAAATATTAGCAGAGATGCACGCATTTTTGTATTCAGTGCCGACAATTTGGGACCACAGCTAAAAACCGTAAAAACAATAAAATCAAAATCATCAATGTGCACTGAAAGAAAACTGAAAAAAATGTTGCACCTTTCATAAACTCATTATTTTTCCAATTTATTATACCATCATCTCCCTCTAATTAAAAAAAATGAGAAAACGCAAAGTTGATTTGCTAGAATAAAATATATCTACTTATATTAATTTTACTAACGAAATGTGTCTAGAAACTCTTTTCTAATGTATACAAACAGAAAAAATCTTACATTTAAAAAGATCACGATTTTCTTATTTATTAAACAATCCTGTATCTCTAATGACTTTTCAACATTGGCACTTACATTTGAATACATTTCGGTTAACATCTCTTTTATTTATTAACAGATTTTGAAAAACTTTTATTAAAACTTTGCTATTTGAATTTTTAAAGTTAAAGCTAAAGCTAAAGCGATTAGGGTTGATGGGTTACAAATTTCATCAACTCATCGACCTTTCAGAGCGTTTTATTGATTATATTCTTACTTCTGAAACTATCTGTATATCTACCAATCAACGAATATAATATCTTATGTTATGATTTGAAATTTACAACATGCTTTGTGCCAACAATTATAGTTTATAATACTTTAGATTATACTTTAGAATGTATTTTATTATTTTAGGAAAGTTCCCCTTAAAAGTGTTAAATCATAAAAGTTCTCATAGACTTGTATTAAATTAAACATTATTTATATAGAAATTTTGAAAAAACGCAATCCCTCGATCTCAATCTGATCAATATCTGGTGATGTTTCAATATATAACTTATAGAATTTTAAGAACACTCAAAAGTCACTCACTATATTCAAATTTTAATTAAAGCTCTTGCATTTCTCTTGAAATACCAAGAAAATTTACGTAGTCTTAATTTCCTTTTGGAATATTAAAAAAATACTTGAGAATTTGTAAAATAATTTTAAAAACTCAACAACATGTTTAATAAAACTTGGTCCAACTTTTCAAAAATTCAATGAGGGATAAAAATTGATTTCCAGTATACTAATAAATTTCTTGTGGGCATTTTATAATATATTAAGGTATGTGCAAAATAATAGAAACTGTAGAAGTCTCCCGAAAGTCATTGCAACATTTTCACAATTGTGTTTACTTTAGAGTTGAGAAGAAACTGTAGTCTTATGGAATTTGTGAGAATATTCAAATATTTCATTAGAATTTGTCCAATTCATCCGGAATTTATTATAAACCTGTATAATTCTTGTCTGATTTATAATATAAATTATATAAATATATTTATATGCGTATGAATTTATAAGGAAATTGGTAAGGACCTGATAACTTATTCGTCAAAATGCATTGCTATTGGAATATTCAGAAACTGTACAATCTAATTTTTTTCCCATTTCGAAATTATAGAAAATGTAGAAGTTTCCCAACGTTTTCATTAGGTGCAGAATTTTCACAATTCTCTGAGTTGGGAGGAGACTGAAGTACTTCTTATGTATTTTGTCAGATTATTCTAAAATTCCCTTACAATTTGAATACTAATCCAATTCATTTGAAATTTATTATAAACCATGTGAAAGTTTTACCTATTTGTGAGGAACTGTGGAATTGATTGAAAAAACTGACTGATTACTAAGAAAACTCAAATTTTTTATATATTTTTCAACGATTTTTCAATTATAATAATTTCTGTTCTTGTAGTTCTTACGAGACTGATCATACCTTATATCTTATGAAATTCTGAAAAAATATATACCTAACCGAATATATTTTTTTAACAGCCGTAATATTAATTTCGTCCGAAAGTTGTCAACAACTCATAAATACAACAATCTCTTTCTTCTTCCCCTGCATACAAAAAAAAAAAAGAAAAGATTAAACAGAAAATTCATGTGTTTCTTATACAATGTTCACGATGCTCGTTAATTGCCAAGAAATCACTAATTACTAAGAAAATTAAATATGCATTATAAATCAATGATTACAACATCGATTGTAATGCTGTAATGCTAATTTTAGGAATTCGTTGGCATAGAATTATTATTACCTACTGAGAAAACAAAAGAATTTGTCATATTATTTTAGAATTCCTTTCGTAATTTTATATATTAGACAATTCTTGGCATAATAGAGAAAATACAATAAAAATAATCTGCATATTTTATGGATTCCTGAGAAACGTACAAATTTTAATAATACCTACCGTCAAATTTCTTATACAGGGTGTCAATTTGAAAAGTTGCCGTCGACTTTTTCCATAGAACATATGATTGTTTTTAAAATATTCAAAACCGTTTGGGTGGTTCGAAGGGGGAACCAAAATGGCATAGGTAGTGCCGACCCCTTATGAAGTCGATGGCAACTTTTCAAATTGACACCCTGTACACTTTGACAAAACTCTTGCATTTCTATCTGAATCTTCAGAAACTGTAAAATTTACAAAAATCTAACCAATTCAATAATTTGTTAAAGTGTTCAATAATTTCGGTTGGTTTTATACTTTGGACGATTTCAACAAAATTTCGTGATATGTTGCTTAAGTGAGCAGTTATGCAACACCTCAAGATGTGTGCGTAAGCTATGCTCAAGTAGAGTCGGACTTTATCGAACTCCTTGTTCAGAACCTCTGCTGTGGAGCAACGGTGGGATTATTTCTACGGAATGATTTTATGACCACACTATGTTTGAGCATTGTATAATCGGATGTACCAAAAAAACGTACGGGATTGTTAATGGGGATGCAGTAAAAACGATTTATTGAGGAAATTTTGCGCTTAATCGCCTAGGAATTGCAGAAATCGATGTGCTCTGCCTGTTGAGTTTTGAAGAATGGAATGTGTGAGTTCGTCGAAATAAAATATTTGTCAGACGGCGAGGGAGGAGAATAATGACCTGCCAACATTATAAACTGCAGTTAATATCGCCATTGCGAGTGTGTATGTGTGAGCACTGTGCACAAGGGTGGAGGGCGCGTAAAAAGAGAGACAGGCATGAGATATTGTCGATATTAGTAATATATTGGGACTTTGTCTACAGTTTGCCAACTTATTATCTATTTGCCGATGCAGAACACGCGCCCACCCCCTCCCTGCACAAGTTATGGCCGAGTGACAGCGCAGACGAGTCCGACACGGCGATGACGCCCCCGCCGCCGCCCCCGAGGAATAATGCCCCTGCCGTGCGGGAAAAACTGAAATGCGAATTCCGCCGCCGCCCACGGCGGGGCCGCACCACCCCCGCATTAATTAGTGCGAAGAATGCGGCCCCGGGACGCCGGCGCGGCACCGCCGCCGCCGTGATTTATTCCGGTTGCCTTTATCTCATGGTGTTCCGACTCAAATTGATTAGAAATTGCCCCGCATTAATCCTCCTCCTTATCTCTCGGACTAATGTTCGATGAAAAATTGCTCTCTATCATAAAATTACGGCGCTTAGCTATAAGAGGGTGGCCCGGGCGCCGCTGATGTGCGGGGCCGCCACGAGGAATTTTCCGCCGCTTAGATTACGGCGGAAACATAAATTTCCACCGGAATTAAATTGAAATGTTATATAGTTTCGCTTTAATTTTCCCGAGCTAAGAAACAATGATTGCGCCCGGGTTCGAATGTTGCACTCAAAGCTTTTATTAGCCGATTAAATAACGAATCGTTTGGAACCCGGCGGATTCCAGATTTACAGGTAATTACTTCAAAAACCGCAGGACTGCTTTATGTACACTTTACAAATCACTAAATCTCCGACCAAACTAAAACGAAATGCCACGCAATAACGTCACATTCACACATTACAGTTTCAGTGAAATGCATTAGACCTAATTACGTTGGTCAGCAGAAGTCGACTACAACATTTTAAATTGCAAAAATTGATTTAAAAAAAAGCGTCTCTATAAGAGGTAATAGCTACCCTCAATAAAAACGCTGAAAATTAGCCATTCTCCATAACTTCAAATGCCACTTTATAGATAACCATGATAGATACAGACCTGCGATAGGAGTAATTTAAAAGCTTATGAGTAGGGCTTTCAGTTAATATACAACATAACACAATTATAAATTTCGAAAGAATTCGAAAAGTAACAAAATCATATATTTTCAGATTTAGGAAAGAGCTATTTGTTTTTAATTTTCAAAAAATTCTGGGACACTAAAGATGTAAATCTTGTAGCTAGAAAATATTCAAGATGTGTCTCAATGGTATCATACAAAACTTCAGAAGAATTTTCTTCAGAAGTTCAAGAAAACATATGTATGTTTTGTATGATATTATTGAGACAAGATCTTGAATTTTGTACCACCTAGCTACCAGATGCGTATACCTTTGTGTTTATTTTAAAATTTAAAAAAAAACACTGTCAACATATTTTTTTTTTTATTTTGGAATTCTTCAGAAATTTAATTTCATAATTTAATATTTTGAAATATCAAGGCTTCGAAGAGTTACGTTAAAATACCCCATTTGAGAGTTGAGTTAGCTATTTTCATGGAAACTAAAGAACTTAGCTGTAGATGATGAAATTCGTGTAAACGAAAACTAGAACACTCACAACTTCCTGGTTTTCATATCTGTACAAATTCTGGTATTAATCATTATGAGTGTTCATGTTTTCGTTTATAGGAGTTTCATCAATCACAGCCAAGCCTTTCAGTTTTCCATGAAAATCAGAAGTTAGGTTTTCGTTAGGCTCTCAATAATGTTAAGTTAAGAGTGATTTCAAATCAAATCTATGGGCTATTAGAAGTGTCTTAATATGTTAAGTAGGGGAGAGGTGGTATGAAAGGGACACGTATTGAAAGGGATAATTTTAATTAAGCGACAATCCACTTTTTTTTAAATTAAAAAATATACAACTAAGAATATAGAAAGGTTAATTATTATGTTTTAATTCAGTAGTGAAATAATTGAAGTTTTCAATTCTATTCGAAACTGCTCAAATTATTTCCTTATTTATTAACTAGACTCTTCAAAATAAAAATGTCCCTTTCATGCCACCTCTGCCCTAGTTAACATTTACAATATTTCTAGCACAAAACTATAACTATAACACTGCCCTAGTAGTGACTAAATCTACTAAATAGTAGAAAACTATAGTGTTGGAGTAGCGATTTAGCGCCGCCGAAAGATTTAAATACAAACAATAACTAGGTTTCATAGCTAAAAACCTATTAAATCTAGTTATTATACCAAACATCTTCAGTTCAAAATTTTATTCATATATCTTGAGCCGTTGTTTTTTACATGCCTTGTGATATGTATATGACATGTTTTTGACTACTATTTTTTTATATATAATTGAAATGCTTCCATTTTGCCATCTCAGGATGTATATTGATGGTAAGCAAAGAACAAAGAGTAGCTAATACAGTTACCAATTTAAGCAAACTTTATTTCAAAACTCTAAACCTTGAAGTGCAAGAAAACCTTCCAATACTGATGAAAGAATATTTGAAAGATGAGGAATACAAGTATCTCCCAAATATTGAAAAATATGTTCATGAAGGTGCCTGCATCGAACCCAGACGTAATGGTTCTCGGAGTTTAAGCTGTTGAACAAGGTTTGTTTAAAGATTTGTGGGTAAAATCGAAAAATGTTGCCTGGGCAATTCAAAAAATGGAAATTAGTATTTATTTGTTTCTAGTTTTTCCTCTCTCTAAATAAGTATGTTTTTTATTGAATAATATGTATTATTTTTAATAATTACAGCGTACAGCGTTCCAACTAGAATATTTAATAATCATTAGTTCATTTTATTTATTTTTTCATTTTTCCATACAATATACAAAACATAATACGGTAATTTTGAGCAAACATGGTCTAGTGTTTTCATTCCAATGCGAAGTTTCAATAATTACTAGAACACCGTAATAAAGAGTCAATTATTCAGAAAACAATTATCCACGAGGAGGAATCAATAAGAGATTCTCAGGCCGCTTTTTATTTCCATATTTTAACGATTACGAGCCGAATTACCAGCGAAAACGACCGCCGCTTTCGAGCGGCCGCATCACAAATTCATTAATACCGGCCGAGCGGGGGCGGCGATCGAACCTCTGACCTTTGATTTTTTCGGCCCGGCCGCTGTTTATTTTCAATTTTCGCCATAGCCGGAGGGGCGGCAGGAGGTCGATGGCGCCGGCCGGCGATAAATAAACGGCTTAAAATGTGCATCGACACAAATCAGACATTTCAAGTCGCCCTGAAAAGGGCGAAAATACGCGCGAGCCGGGACGCACATTGCGTCGTAAATCAACCGGCGCGGCGTTAATAAATTACGGAATTATTGGCGTATAATTCTTGACGGCTTTTAATATTCATTTAGGTCACAGTTTTTGTTTTCGCCCCCGCGACACGCAAGCCAGAGCCGGGGGTAGCATTAACATACACGACGGAAATACGAATATAATCAACCGACTTGAGAATAAAAATTCCGCAACGCTGAAGAACTATTTTTGCATTTGATTACAATGTTACAGACAATATCCCTAAAATGTATAGACGATGAAGTTATAACAATTAAAATTAAATTATTCTAAACTAAAACATTTTACGTAAAAAAAATAAAGGCATCTGTTATTCCAGGGAAAGTTTCGTCCTTTTAAATTAATTATGTTGAGCGCGGCAGGTATATAAATGTATTTGCAGTATAAGATTACCTGTAACTTATATTTATCACAATCATATGTACGAAAAACAGACTAACTAGTACACAAAACACCCACTTCTAGTTGTGCCTTTTTTTCAGAAAATCTCTTCAAATTAATCGATTACCAAAACAAATATTTTGAAAATTGTATTTCAGAGTATGAATATTTATTTTATTTTTTATAAAAATATGCAATTTGCAATTATCTTTAACTTTTATTGAAATATTTTAATCAAAATGTACAAATTATGCATAAGAAACTTATAAATTCCCAAATGCATTTAATAACTGCACACTGCGCACCAAAATGTGCATTTGGGAATTACGAATCTGACTATATTGGGCTGATAAGATCAAATAAGATCGAACTAGACTCCAATTGTCCGAGAAAATAATTCCCAAATGCACGTTGAACATATGCGATTTATAGTTCACATTTGTGAAAATTTAAATCGCGACATTCTGAAAGTGCATAAATTCAATAGTTATTAAATCCATCAACTCAGAAAGAATCGTTACATTTTTCATTATTAATTTTTGACTTATAGAAATTATTAAATTTGAAGTTAAATTTCTCCGTAAACCAAAAGTTTTATGAAATTTAATTTTAACAAACAATATGCAGTTTACAGTAAAATATTTTCACGCATCCGTAATTTTTCAGAAACTCCAACTTTTTATATCATCGCAGTAGGTAATGATTTTTGAGAACCAGAAAAGATTTAATACCAAGTTAAATTCTTTGCAAATCCAAAAACATGAAAATGTATTTAAAAAATATGCTGTATATGTAATTTAACCTCCTGTATAACTTTTACGGTTTACGAGATCCCCATGCTATTGGTCCTTATCTTGGACATCCTGTATATAGGCATGTAATAATAATAATAATAATAATAATAATAATAATAATAATAATAATAATAATAATAATGGTAATAATAATAATGGTAATAATGATAATGGTACTGATAATAATAATAATAATAATGCCTATTTATCAAGTATTGAATAGAGAATTATCATAACTCTGTTTCTGTCAAGCAACGCCCTAAATCAGAAAAAAAGGATCATTACTTTGGCCTCTAGCTCTAGCTCTAGTTACTTTCCTTATAGGCACAATGTTTCAGAAATTATACATAAAAAACTTCAAGAGTTTCAAAACTTCAACTTCAACTTTTTATATCATCGCATTAGGAAGTGATTTTCGAGAACCAGTAAAGTTTAATTCCAAGTTAAATTATTTGTAATCCAAAAACATGAAAATTTATTTAAAAAATATGCTTTATATGTTATTTAACCGCGTTTATAACTTTTACGGTTTACGAGATCCCCATGCTATTGGTCCTTATCTTGGATATCCTGTATATAGGCATGTAATAATAATAATAATAATAATAATAATAATAATAATAATAATAATAATAATAATAATAATAATGATAACAATAATAATAACAATAACAATAATAATAATACTAATAATAATAATAATAATAATAATGGTAATAATAATGGTAATGATAATAATAACCCTACTTATCGAGTATTGAATAGAGAATTATCATAACTTTATATTGAATTATATTATCTATTTTTGTCAAGCAACGCTCTAGTTACTCTTTTTACAGACGCAATGTTTCAGAAATTATGCATAAAAAACTTCAAGAGTTTCAAAACTTCAACTTCAACTTTTTATATCATCGAAGTAGGTAATGATTTTTAAGATCCGGAAAAGTTAAAATTTTAAGTTAAATTCTTTGTAAACCAAAAACATAAAAATATATTTAAAAAATATGCTGTTTGCAAAGATTATTAACTTTTTTTAATACATTTTGCATGCTTTTACATATTTTAGAAATTGTATTATATTTTATTTTATTTATTTATTTAATCAGCCACCTTTCTACCTTTCAGTTTAAGCATTCTTTAATACAATTCTATAAATTGTGTTATAAAAAATTATAATTATTAAATTGGATTCATTTCATAAGGGTAAAATGTCTTACTGTAGTAGATCGCTCTTTGGCGTAGGCAATTAGTCATAGCAGCAGAAATAGGCCGTCATTAAATAAACAAACTATAACAACAACTTCAATAAATTTGCCTAATAAGGTTATGTATTCTAGACGAGAGGGAAGAAAATTAGGTAACAATCCATTATTCATTAAATAGTTAATGCTGGATGCCATTAGATTGTGATACATTATGCAGGTATAATGGGAGGAATTATATCTCCAATTATTCCATAATTTATTAATGATTTATACGTTGGTGGCATACCTCTTGTAATGGGAATCAAATCCCCAACCTATAAACCCGTTATCCCCCTTATTTATTTTTCAGACTAATGAAAGCTTGAAACTACTTTAAAATTACTTGTGCACGCCGAAAATAAAAACAGATTCTAAAGTTTCATGCTCTTAAATATATATTGATGGGAAACTTTCTGTAATTTTTAAGTTTGCAGACGTGAACGCACAGGCCGAAATCGTGCTGTGGCTGCGATCTTGATTAGTTACTGAAGGCGAGATTTACAAATTTTTAATCATCCAGAGAAGGTTAAAACGCAACGAATAAGAATAAATAATCTATTCCGTTTGAAATACAATTTATGGGTAAAGGCTGCGTAAAATTTGTGACTCGTATATATAGGCATATAATAATAATAATAATAATAATAATAATAACGGTAATAATAATGGTAATGATAATAATAACAATCCCTATTATCGAGTATTGAATAGAGAATTATACTTATCGAATATTCAATATAGAGAATTATCGTAACTCTATTTTTGTCAATCAACGCCCTAAATCAGAAAAAAAGTATCATTACGTTTGCCTCTAGCTCTAGCTCTAGTTACTCTCGTTATGGACTGCAGACTATTTCGGTCTCATTTTTTTAATATACCATGCATTGTACAGTGTATTATACACTGTATTATAGAGTGAATTATACAGTGCATTATACACTATATTATTATATATTTTTCGCTTGATGCTATGTAAACTTACCTGATCCCTTTGTAGTTGCACAAGCATCGCTTTTAATATAAGTAAGTAACTATGCAATTAATATATAATTGAGTTGGATTTTAATGTCAAATCCATGTTCCCCCTTCATTGTTTAATCGATACATTAGCAGGTTTAACCTTTGAGAGCATTTACGGTTACGGTTGAATTTTAATTGCCACTTCAAGAAATTTAATATATATTACAGTGGGAACGCGGCTGCTATTTTTGTAGTTTCAAAGAACATGAGAACGCTCCCATAGAGCGGTGCACACCGCGGGGCACAGTTCCGAGCGGAGAGACCGTCTTCAGTTAAGGCCGAGGGCCTTAATTTGATTTGTTTCACATCTTCAATTAAGAAGCACAAAATAATGTTTTTATCATACCTGCGTCGTAATGTTTAGTTATCGAACTAATAATCGTGCGAAAATCCGTCTTTCCAGTACGGCGTCTTTTAAAGTTGCTTAGTAACAACACATTTATTGACAAACTTTCATCAATAATAAACGTCAGGCAGTACTATGTTTTATTGAAATAAATATTAAATGTAGGTACACATACTATTGTTGGAAACCCAAAAAAACAGAAACTTGAAGCTTCATACTCCTTATTATTGGTTATTTGCTGAAAACCTCAAATTTCATAATTTCAAACTTCAAAACTATAAACTTCAAAACTATAAACTTCTAAACTTCAAACTTTATTTATTGAACATGGAATACATGTGAGGTCAACACAACATATGGAACATAAAACAAATACATAAACAGAAAAACAGGAAAACTCGACGTTTTATGGAAAAAAACATTTCTTTTAAGTGTTCGATAAGTTGCTTTTTGAAAGAGTGCATTTTCTGGTGCTGCCATTGCACTGGAAGATGAAGATGAAAGTAAAATAAACTATTTATTGATTTTTTTCAAATATTATTGTAACCATTGATTTGTTCAAAACTGTTCTAAATTCTGCAAATTACTGGGAATTTTGGTGACTTTGTTGATTTGTTATCTATAGACAAAAACTGGTTTCTAGAATATTCAAGAAAATGTATCAACAGACATTTTCGTGAATTTTCTGGAATTCTTTCCTCATGTTTTTCATGCATTCTTCTATCAATTTTCTTAAACCTCTCTTATTTTTATTGGCGAAATTGAATTAATATGCGGTGTCCGGTTAATGAATATCTTAAAAAATATAATTCTCCATGAAATTCTCTTTTTTAATTTAAAAAGAGTTATGAAATGCTTTCAATTTATAAACTTACTGACACCACACATCAATTTAACTGCTAAGTATTTAAGAAAATTAATGGTAAATTGCGCGAAAAATAGAAGAAAATATAAGAAATAGTTCACGAAAATTCAAGTATCAAAGACAAGTTATTGTCTGATATTCTTTATAACTCAACTTTACTCGTGAAAATTATCACAAAAATTAAAAACAAAACACCAGAAATGTACAGAACGTAAGAAATTAATTCTATTGAAAAATCATTTGTTATTAATTAAATTTTAAATAATTTTTTTTTAAAAATTATAAAATAAATCGTGGATTATCAATTATACAGTACGCTCAAGAAAGTGGTGTCAACTTTTCCAACTAGTTCTACCCAAATAATGATAAATAATGACATTTGAATAATCTTGTCTAATAATTGACACGTATCTTAGGAAATATTTACAGGTTCCTCCAAATAGACTAAAATATCGCCTTTTTTTAATTTTCATAGTAAGAAATGTATCACCGAAAGTTTTTGGTTGCTAAACTGACATCAACCACTATAAAATTAAAATTTGGTTACAAATAATTAAGAAGGTTATAAATGTTTTAGAAAACAATTTTATTTAGTTAATCAGAGAAACGCGTTTCTATTATTTTTTTTTTAATTTTAAGGCATATCGTTGGTATACAGGAGAAAGTGGTCAAGTCCATTATTCATCATTTTAAGTTAATAGTTTCTCCTATACATTTAATTTATAAATGGACTTGGTCAAGTACCTTGATTAGGAACATGAATCTGTGTTACGATTCGGTTGAAGTTTTTGGTGTCTCCATTACCTCTTACAAATTGTTATGCCTTAAAGCAATTGATAGTTTGAAGTTGTAGCAATTGTCTTGCAGCTTATTTTAGTGAATATTTATTGTTCCTATATTTAGAATTGGTACTTGTTTCTATGTAGGCTAAATTGGTATTACCATAATAAAGATTATTATTATTATGAATTTACATAAAAGGTACGAATTTCTTAGAAAATGGATTTAGTGAATATCTCATGAAAAGATATTTTAGATACATTGATGTTAACAAATCAAAATATTTAATTCAACTATTCCATTATTCATCATTTCAAGCTCATTGTTTCTCATGTACATTTAATTTAAAAATGGACTTGGTCCATCGGTAAAATGGTCAACTATGAATTTACATTAAAAAGTACGAACGTAGAAAATGAATTTAGTAAATATCTCATGAAAAGAGAGTAGAAAACTCTAGAAAAAAAGAGAAGAAAAGTATATTTTAGATGTTATATATCAAAATCTTTAAATTTTGGACTTGGCCACTTTCTCCTGTACGTATAGCATCGATATTTCTTTTCTAATATTTTTTCTTTTCTAAGAAGGAGATTTTCTAACAAAGTTTTTTATTTTATAAATATTCGCCAAATTGTAGAAATGTGTATCAGATCGATACAGCAATCAGCTAAAATTTAGTAGACAAAGTTTTAGTAAACTTCATGAAAAATATATTATATATCCTTGACACTCAAGAAATACTGTGTCGTAAACAAATTGTTGACGCATAGTAAATTTTCTATGAAATTTTCTATATTTGTTTAACCCTTTCGCAAAATATGTTTGTGATTTTAACTAACTTCCGTTAACTATGTTAGAATTGCAGTATAATTAAGTTTATCGGTGAAAACGAGTATCTGTTATTTTTCTTGAATTTCACGAACATATTACTTTAGATTTTCTAAAAAAAAAATAATTGTGGAACTCTTCAGAATAAAAAAAAATTACAAATCATTTACCTACATAGTTATGTTTAAATAACCCTTTGCCCCTTTTGCCCCTTTACTTGATATTTCTCTGGTTGGACCAAGGTTTTCCAGTTCAGAGAAAAGCCTACCTGAGATCTAAGTGGTGTGAATTATTCATCAGTACGAGAGGAGGGACTTGAACCCCCGACCAAGAACTCTGATATTTTCGATGCACAATACAAAAATGGCAAAATGGAAACAGTTTGTGATCGATCAGATACATTTGAAATTTTTTTTACGACATACTGGATTTTTTTTTTAATATTTTGACCGTAAGTTTTGAAATTACCATCAAATCTCCATATGTTTATACAGGGTGAGTAGAAAGTAAAGAACCACTTCACTCAACTTCATTATTTTTATTAGAAAAAAAAAAGTTTGTAACAAAACTTTTATGAATAGATATTTGCCACAATTAGACAGTTGCAATTTCTTTTTGTGACGCATCGCTTTTTGAAAATGACATCATCGATTCGTATTTTAAATGGTTTTTCTGTAAACAAATTTGACAGGATTTGTTTTTCTCTTCACGAATATCTAAAAATACCATCAGGTTGCATATGAAAAATATCCGAGATAATCGAGTTTAAAGCCTGATGAAAAAAATGTGAAAATGGAAGACAGCTTTGGAAAACCAATGATACAAGTTAAATAAAAATACGATTTACTAATGCTAGTTTCGATTTTCAAAGTAAAGTTGAAAAATTAAACTGTATTAGAAAGTGCTTCTCAATAATAATGGTACGTTTATCAAAAACGGAACGCATATTGTCCATAGTTTATGGATAGCAATATGAGAATCTTCTGTGATGAACTAGTGTTATTAAATTTTGTTTTTAATGATTTTAATGAAGTAGTTTCTTTTATTTTCTGTGTTAAAAATACGAATACGTTTATCAAAAACAGAACGCATATTGTCCATAGTTTATGGATAGCAATATGGGAATCTTTGGTGATGAACTAGTGTTATTAAATTTTGTTTGTAATGATTTTAGTGAAGTAGATTGATTTTTGTGTTAAATAAAAACTTGTCTTCTATATATTTTATATATTATATATAATTATATAATTATATATTTATATATTTTTATATATTTTCGTTTAGAATTCTTTCAATCTTGGTTCATCTTCAAAATTTCGATGAATTTTGTTTCTGTTAAACGTACCATAATTATTGAGAAACTCTCTCTACCCACACTTAGAATACAATTTAATTAACAACCTTATTTGATAAAGACAAACTAACATTAGTAATTTGTATTTATTTAAATTGTATTATTTGTATTCCAAGGAACTTTTTAATGTTTCACATATTTGTCGTCAGGAATTAAAATCGATTTTCTCAGAACTTATGTTATGCAACCTCATGGTATTTTTCGATATTCTTATAGAGAAAAACAAATGCTATCAAATTTGTTAATCGATGACGTAATTTTGAAAAAGTGAAGCGTTGCAGAAAAAGATTGAAACCGTCAAATTGTGGTAAATAATTAGCTATGAAACTTTTGTTTAAAACTTTTTTTTCCAAAAAATAATAAAGGCCCAGGAGATGTGGTTCCTTACTTTTTACTCACCCTGTATATGTAAATTTAAACCTAAAACCTAAAACTACTAACGAAGTACCAAATGATTGTAAAATTTCTTCAAATTTGAAGAACCTACTTACTTATTTCGGCAAATTCGGGTATTAAATTTACCTGATTAATTGTTTTAATACACGGTGTCTCCTAAAAAACGGTTCCTTACTTTTTACTCACCCTGTATATGTAAATTTAAACCTAAAACCTAAAACCACTAACGAAGTACCAAATGATTGTAAAATTTCTTCAAATTTGAAGAACCTGCTTACTTATTTCGGCAAATTCGGGTATTAAATTTACCTGATTAATTGTTTTTATACACGGTGTCTCCTAAAAAACGCCTCAAGCCATAACTCCTTTACTTATTGGTCGATTTTGATAATACAGAAACAAATTAAATGGCTCCACATATTCTACACAGGGGCCGTAATTTTATTTATTTGCAAAATCCACTTTCAATTCAGCGGTAGATAATTTTCTTTTTTTTCTGTTAGAAATTCTGTCCAAATTCTGCCAACAAGTTGGCTTTGATTAAATATTCATTACAGATAAAAAATAAACGTTTATTAACATAAAGTTGTTATTTTATGAGATTATTCTAAATCCTACCAGCATTCAAATATAAACTAACGAAATTTTGAAAAATTTCAAGATATCAAGGAAAGGCAAAATGAATCAATACCAAAACAAGTTTAGCCAGTTGAGAAACTTCAAAAACTTAAAAAGTAACTAAGAACTAGTAAACAAAACAACTTTATGTTAATAAGTTTTTTATTTTTTTATTTTGTTATTAAGCTTTTATTAATTTTATAAACAGTTGCCAAATTGTAGGCGTAGACGATTATAAGCGAAAATTTGAGTAGAAAATTACGTATTAAGAAAACTGGCGATTGGTCAATTTGAACTTCTGAGATTACATATTTTTTATTCACTGTGTTACAAATTTGTAAGTATAATATTCGATAAAATTAAGAATGAAGTGACTTATAACTCTTCTTCTGAAATGATTTCATCGATCAGTTTTCATCATAATTGACTATTCTGTGTGAATAAAGAGCAATGCAATATTTATATCGGTGATTTATAGAACAAATAACGTTAAACTGATTATTAAAAATAGGGAGTCCCCATATCCTTTATTACGCCTGAAAATCGCTCTTTTAAAGCTATTATCGGTGATCTTGGCATAGGATATGCGAGGTCGTTCAACTAAAATGTAACAAATTGTCGACTTCCAAGTTTCTGTGTCACTCCTTGATAATTTAAGTATTCAGTATAAAGGGGGACCCTGGGCCAAGGCAGCCGTTTCCCCTAATATAATGGCGTGCGTAAGGCGAGGAAACGGCGGCAGCTATTTTCGCCCGGCTAGGGGGCCACGGGTTCGAATTTATTTTTAATTTAATGCACGGTGATAATTAATCGCGACAATGTGACTGTCGGGCGGCCAGGGCGGAAATTCCGCAGGGACGGAGTTGAATGGGCTCGATTTTGGGGGGAAAGCTCGCGAAGAACATGGTTAGATGGGGGAAAGGGGGCCCCCGAAAAGCCTCACGTGAGAACGCTCCCGGCGTGCAATCACGCTGGCCCGCTCTGCCGGGGGCGGCGCGCGGAATTCCGCGCCGACACGTTTAATAAAACGAATTAATCCGTTTTAATTGCGATCCGCCGCCCGACAATTTCGCGGCGCCCTCGCGCGTCCCTCCGATAAATTTCCGCCACCGCTTCTTCGCGTCGGTTTTTGCGCGCCCCCGCCGCCCGCCCCCTTAATGTAATTGAAAATGTGAGTTAGTGGAGTGAAGACGACGATCGCTAAGTGCAGCGTCGTAACCGAATGGGCGGGTAAATACAGTCAGGTTGAGCTCAATTGAGGGGAATTTATTGTATTGTCGCGGGCACATGGGCGGTTACATGTGTACCAAACTGTGAAGCTGCTCATTTTTACTGCGACAACGAGAAATCTGCTATTAGAATCCGACGAACACGTTCGGGAGCCATCCAGACGCTCGTTCCCTAAATTACGCACCGCCATTAATGGCGCCGGGACGGAAAAAGCCGTCGACAATTGTTGCTACGCTCCACGGCGACGTAATTACACGTCCTCGAAGGCGGAAAACACACCATCGACCGGTTCGACGGACGGACGGCGGCGACGCTCCACCGACGAGCGCGGTTTATCGCCGCGCGTCCGAATTAAATAAATATAGCGATTCGTTAGGAGAAATCATGATATATAGGGGTAACGTTTCAATTCTCGTAATGCGAACGTAAATTCGCCGCCTCCTCTCCTCCGAAACGACGCAATTTAATTTCGCAAATATGCAAAAGAACGGTCGCAGACACGCCTCCTGGATCCCCTCAATTGACAACGAAGTTATAGATCAGTTGTTACTACAAAATGCATCTAGTCTAGACCGCAATTTGCTTAATCTTTATTCATCGCTTTACATTTGAACGTAAACCTAATTATACAACGAAGAATATATTAATAACACAAATGCAAAACAAAAATAAATCAATTGGTGGTACGGTCAAGGCCAAAAAAGTGGAACAAGTCTTATAGTGAATTTGTTTAAATTTGAGCTGTGTAATCAAGTCATTCGTCTCTGCAAAGAAAAATCAAGTAACATGTTATTGTCATTGTGACATAAACAACTACATGTTACTCAATAAAAAGCCACATTTTGAAATTGGAAGTTAGTGATTTTAATAAAGCAAGAATAAAAGAGATATTGAAAATCCTAAGAATATTCCGGCCAAACAAAATATCAAACATAGACAGACAAACCAAATTCCAATAAAGACCACTTTTAAAAAGAAAAAAAAAATCACGTGAGAAACTAAATTTTCTGCAAATATTTAATTTCTACTTTCGACAAACATACACATACTTCTACGAAGAATGAAAAACGCTTTGACAATTATGACCTGGAGTTTGGGCATTAGACACGAATTTCTATGGTTTCAAGATAATCAAACATCTGTTGCCTTTTAGATCAGAAGATTTAGATAGATAGAATTAATCTGTGTCCTTGTTAAAAAAAAAGCACCCCTCAGATCATGCATTTTCTGATGTATCTACGCTTTTTTTCCTTCTACGCTGGAAAACGCTTTGACAAATATGACCTACTGGAACCTATGAACACTTTTTTTATTTGAAGAATGTAGATGAAGCCCAAATTCAGACTCGTTCTCAAGTTGTGATTAGTGCTTAAGGAACAGTCATGCTCACATATATCTAGTACAAACAATTTGACATTGTTATATAAAATTACTATTGTAACCTACTTTCTTGTACTAGATATATGTGAGCATGACTGAACATCCATCAACATATTATAATATCTTCAGGTGTGCCTCAACTTTCCAGCATCAGCGTACACTCACCATTCACGATGATAATTAATCGAGGATGATGAGGAAGTTTGGGCATTAGACACAAATTTCTATGGTTTTTAAAGTTATCAAACATTTGTAGCCTTTTAGATCAGAAGTTTGTCAGAAGAACTGTTTCCCCATTTTCAAGAAACCAAATTATTGCCATACCCCATATAGGGCATGGGTCTCTATGCAAACTTAAAAGCTTTTCAATTTTTCTACATTATCTCAATAGTCCAATGTTCTAGAGACAATAAGATTGTGATAAAATGTTCTGGAATATGCAGTAATGTATTTAGCAAGTTCAATAAGTTCATCGATTTTAATTTCTGATGGCACTTAAATTGTTTAACTATTGGCATATGCAATACATATTTTGGCTTGTTAGCCACATTTTATAACAATGTCGATTTTAATGTTACTGAACTCTGAGGCAGTAGCTGAAATTAAATATAAATATTGGCAATTGTTGAAAGTAAATATAAACACGGAGAAAGTTCGGTGGCCACTCAAGTGTGTCTATTTCTATCAAAGGGCATTCCAATTTTAACACTGCCAGTTAAAAAAAATCTACTGTACCCACATTTATATTCTTTATATTAATACTTAGCTTCTGCACGCACAATTCTATCAACAAAATGCAATCTTTATATCTTCATCTTATATCTTTAGATCAATCTTTATATCGTTAATTTTAAGGGGATCATTTCCACGAATATATCATTACTGCATCGAACGAATAAACATTAAATACTTCGAATGTCAATACAAAATGCGGCGAATGGGATGAGCATGTACTGCGAATGGATGGAGTGGCAAAACATATATAAAAAACTCGGAAATCTATATAACATGGAGTAAATTTCGGCATTCAACAAATCGCATAAACTTGATTTAAATAAAGGAGAAAAAAAACATTCACACAAGTGCTCAGAAAATTAATTAAGCTAATATGGATAAAATCGCATGGTTTCATAAAATAATTAAATGTATTTCAAAATTAATAATCTTTTTAATGAATTTCTTGGGAAATATTGAAATTGTTTTTGAGTCATGTTTTTTTTTTAAATATTCTTGAATTTCATAAGGAAATATAAATTTTGCTTCAATTTTGTAGGATACCTTTAATTTTTTTAATGAATGAGAAACTTTGATTTTCGCGAAAAGATGTTTTATTTTTAATATTCTTGAATTTCATAGGGAAACAAGTTTTGCTTCAATTTTGTAGGATATCTTTAATTTTTGTAATAAATGAGAAACTTTGTTTTTCACGAAAAGAAATCTTTAAATATTCACAAATAACAAAAATCACAAGGTGAAAATTCCACAAGAAACGAATCATTTCCCATTTAGGTTTTTGTACTTTGCCACCCTCATATTTTAAAGATAATGAAGCTAACTCTCCTGAAAATTTGACAAAGTTTCAGTACTAAATATGTGAGAAAATCGAAAGTATAACATTCTGCATTGAGTAGTAAGGGTAGCTATTACTGAAATTTCTGAAAATTTATTAATTGCATATGTAATAACAGATTTGTGTTTAGTATACCTTAAGCTAATACTCCTGAAAATTTGACAAAGTTTCAGTCATAAATAATTGAGAAAATAAAAAGTATAACTTTGTGAATTGACTAGTATGGGTTAGCTATTACTGAAATTTCTGAAAATTTATTAATTGCATATTTAATTTTAGATTTGCATTTAGTACACCTGCAGATAATTCTCCTGAAAATTTGACAAAGTTTTAGTAGTAAATAAGTGCGAAAATCGAGGATATAACTTTCTGCATTGATAAGTATGGGTTAGCTATTACTGAAATTTCTGAAACGTCATTATCTTTATATTTAATATAATATTTATGTTAAGTACACCTGAAGCTAATTCTCCTGAAAATTTGACAAAGTTTCAGTACTAAATAAGTGACAAAATCAAAGGTATATATTTCTGCATTGAGTAGTAAGGGTTAGCTACTACTGAAATTTCTGAAACTTCATTAATTGCATATTGAATATCAGATTTGTGTTTAGTACACCTGAACCTAATTCTCCTGAAAATTTGACAAAGTTTCAGTACTAAATAAGTAACAAAATCAAAAGTATAAATTTCTGCATTGAGTAGTAAGGGTTAGCTACTACTGAAATTTCTGAAACTTCATTAATTGCATATTGAATATTAGATTTGTGTCTAGTATACCTGAACCTAATTCTCCTGAAAATTTTACAAAGTTTCAGTACTAAATAAGTGACAAAATCAAAAGTATAACTTCCTGCATTGAGTAGTAAGGATTAGCTACTACTGAAATTTCTGAAAATTCATTAATTGCATATTGAATATTAGATTTGTATTTAGTACACCTAAACTTAATTCTCCTGAAAATTTGACAAAGTTTCAGTACTAAATAAGTGACAAAATCAAAAGTATAACTTCCTGCATTGAGTAGTAAGGGTTAGCTACTACTGAAATTTCTGAAACTTCATTAATTGCATATTGAATATTAGATTTGTGTTTAATACGCCTGAACCTAATTCTCCTGAAAATTTGACAAAGTTTCAGTACTAAATAAGTGACAAAATCAAAAGTATAAATTTCTGCATTGAGTAGTAAGGGTTAGCTACTACTGAAATTTCTGAAACTTCATTAATTGCATATTGAATATTAGATTTGTGTCTAGTACACCCGAACCTAATTCTCCTGAAAATTTGACAAAGTTTCAGTACTAAATAAGTGACAAAATCAAAAGTATAACTTTCTGCATTGAGTAGTAAGGGTTAGCTACTACTGAAATTTCCGAAACTTCATTAATTGCATATTGAATATTAGATTGGTGTTTAGTACACCTGAACCTAATTCTCCTGAAAATTTGACAAAGTGTCAGTATAAAATAAGTGATAAAATCATAAATATAACATTATGCATTGACAAGTATGGGTAAACTATTACAGAAATTTCTGAAACTTCATCAATTCAATAATTAATATAATATTGGTATTAAGTACACCGGAAGCTAAGTCTCTAGAAAATTTGACAATGTTTCAGTACTAAATATGTGAGAAAATCAAAAGTATAACATTCTGCATTGACAAGTATGGGTAAGCTATTACTAAAATTTCTGAAACTTAATCAATTTAATATTTAATATTAGATTTGTATTTAGTGCACCTGAAGCTAATTCTCCTAAAAAATTGGCAAAGTTTCAGTACTAAATAAGTGAGAAAATCTACAGTATAACTTTCAGCATTTACAAATCTGGGTTAGCTTTTACTGAATGTTCTGAAAATGTATTAACTGAATATTATTAACGCTTAGTAGCGTCTAAACCTTAGTAGGTACTAAAAACGTTCAGAAAGAACTGAATGTCATTTCTGCAAGATAAATCACATTCTGATTAGCATTAGTAGCTACTAAGCTTTAGGAGCTACAAGGGTCGACTATGCATATGTACGATATTTACGAATTCATTGGAAATCTTAATATGTTTCGCATGTATGGTGAGAAAACAACAAGCTTAGTTTTTTCAACCTATTGAAACTAAATTATTTTCACGAATTAAATGGAAAACCGAAACAGAAATATTTTAAGCATGAAACGGGAAACCTTTAAAACTTTGGCAGGAAATGTGCATTAAAAAACACATTTTAAAATTTCAACTTATTTCGTAATTTCTTTCACTGTGGCAGGCAACCTTTTAAGTTTCAGTCAGAGTTTTCAGTGAATTTTATGCGAAGTTGGAAGTTATCTGGAAAGAGCACTAAAGTTAACACCGGTGCAGTTTTTAGAAACTACGAATTTAAATCTTAGTGAATTTTTATGACTGCCTGAAAGACGATTTGAATTTGCATAATTGACCAGATTCAAGCAAGTCAGTACGAATTGCAATAGAATAGAATAGAAAAGATCTTTATTAATGCATTACATTCTAGATGTCATTACATCCTAGATGTTTACATAGGTCAAGTACTTTACTTTAACACATACTTTACATACTTTCTTTAATAGCTAAGTATCTACTGGACTTATCAATAAGAGAGATTTTTTTCCTCTTTGAAAATTAATTCTTATTAATTCTTCTAGAAAGTAATGCCCTAGTGGAAGTGTGTACAAGTGGACAAGTGGAAGTGTGTGTGTGTGGAAGTGCTGAGAGCCTCCAGTTTACAGAAATTACGAATTTCGGCCTAATTTCGACTTTTATACCTGAAGAAATATTGACCGAAAAAAATTACCAGATGCAAGTGGAAGTGTGTGTGGAAGTACTACGAGCCTCCAGTTTACAGATAGTACGACTTTTATACCTGAAATACTTGAAGAAATATTGACAGAAAAAATTGACCAGATGAGAGATGGGAGAACATGTACTAAGGATTTCTGTACACTTCAACAAGGTTCATTTAATCCCAAAATAATGTACATATTTTGAACAATTTACACGAAGATATTCTGTGATGATTTTTCAGACGTGAAAATAAGAAGATATAGAGTACCTACATATGAAGATACGAAGAAAAATAGTACATACGCAATCGGCTCTAGAATATATTCCCACATCTCATGCCAATTCGATCAAATTTTAATTTTGATCAAATTCCATTAATTAATTCATTCAGCCCTAAGCAACCCCTCGTAATTGCGGGGACCGGAGATAATAGCGGGCGGCGGCGACATACATCGCCGTCCGAGCGGGCGATTACGGCGACGAAATGTTTACTAACCTCGTTTATGTGTTTGTAGGTCTTGATGAGGTCAACGGATAATTTCCTGAGGGGTGCGCTGCTAGGCTCCCTGAACGTGAGGGGTATCCGCGCCTGCATGGCCTGAATATCTGCGGGGGCGCCGGTGTTGAGCGACACCCCCAGCTGCTCCTCCCCCACCAGCCGCCCGTACAGCGGTACATGTCTCTGTCGCGACGAGGGCTCCGACCCAGCACCACCTGGACCAACCACACTGCCCGGCACTGAAACAACAAAAGACAAGAAAAATTAATACCATGATCTGCATATTTCGACCAAATACAAAGAGAAAAATCCGAAAATAAAAGAAAAAACGAGGGACCTGGAAATATTTAGTCAAAATGCAATATAAAAACATCTTATATTATTCCGATTCAAAAATATTTTCAGAAGATCATGTTGTGATCTGCAATCGGATCTGATCTAAGCTGAAACTTGACGATGCTTCAACGAAATACAGACATGTAGTCTGTAAAATAATGAAATGGCATCTGATTGTTATAGAGATTCTGAAACAGATCTTAGAGAATATATCGTAGTTCTGAAATAGGACGATATATGCACAAATACAAATATGAAATCAAATTTGCTCATTAATATAGATATCAAATTAGATCAGATCTGCAATCTGATCTGTTCTAAGCTGAAATTGGACGATGCTCTAACGAAATACAGATGTAAAGAGTATGTGAAATGATTAAATGGTATATGATTGTTAGAGAGATTCTGAAACAGATCTTAGAAAATCTATCGGAACTATGAAATTGGACGATATATACAGGATTCCGATTTCAACCATGTTCTTCTACTCTATCGCCATTTAGAACTTTATACACAATAAAATTACTCAGAAGTTATTTTCTTTGTATGAAGACATGTCAAAATGGTAATTTGTTATTCCATGGCAACTTGATTTTTAGAGCAGTCCACAGCACTTTGATTTTTGCAACAAATTTTTAAATTATCGATATTTGGTGGTAAATAATATCAGATTACCAATGTGTAATACATGGTTGAACTTGGATTTTTTCGCTCTTTTGAATGCTATTAAAATCCAATATTGCGGCCATAAGAAAATCAAAAGTTGACTATGAAAATTTGGGCATCTAGTTGGCGTAAAAAATGTTTAGTACTGTCATCAGAGAGCTGAAGTCGAAAAATGTAAGCGTGCCAAGTTTCGTAAAATTTCCTTCCAATGTAAAAAAGTTATAAGAGGAACATGAAAGTGCACTTTTTCAATTTTTCAGCGATATTTCAGGAACTGTGCAAGATATCCTGGATTTCGTTTCAGTATATTGAAAAGCACAAAAATAAGAAACTTTTATCCCATTTGACCAACTCTGTATGTTTTTCCCTATAATAGATCCTAATGGTGGGTGTCGTAAAAGTGACCACCCTGTATGGACAAATATAAATATGAAATCAAATTTGTTCATTAATATAGTTATCAAATTAGATCAGATCTGCAATCTGATCTGATCTAAGCTGAAATTGGACAATGCTTTAACAACATACAGATATTAAGAGTCTGTAAAATAATGAAATGACATCTGATTGTTATAGAGATTCTGAAACAGATCTTAGAGAATCTATTGGAGTTCTGAAATTGGACGACATTTTGCCAAATCAAATTTGTTCATTGATATAGATATCAAATTCGTTAATAATTTGACGATGTAGCAATATTCGTGATACACAAATTTGACTAAAATTTGATTTGTATACATGGAGGGTTCAAAGCAACAACCAACCACCTCAAAAAAAAAAATAAAAGCTGAGAAAAATGAGTTCAAAGATAAAAATCATGACTTTTTGTTTGTGACAGTTTAATAACAAACAAAAAATAATGGTATACAACACATTATTACTTAAATTTTGGCATAAGTAAAGTTGTATTTTAACAAACTTTTGTTTTTTAAATTTATTATTTAATTTTTTTTAATCGAGTTGGTTATTGTGTTGAACTTTTTCAGCAACCTGGGCTTGGTTTGTTTTTGTGCTACTATTATTATTTTAAAACAAGTGTTTAATATTTTTAAAACATGTGGTTATGAAAACACAATATTTTAATTGTGGTCAAATTTAATATTGGAATATTACAAAAAAAAAAAACTCACTTTACACACGGTAGTACTGAAAACCATGGCTACATTGAAAAACAGGTTTATTGTTACAAGTAAAACATTTCATTGTTTTCTTCATCAACATCATTATCTTCAAATTCTACTCCCATCATTCTTGTAGCAACCTCAAGAGGTAGGTTCTCAAAGTACTGGTGGTGAACTGGTGGGATGAAAGGAAAAAGAGACTTGTTTTTTGCTGCCATAACAGGTCTGCGATGGGGGTAAAGTGGACTTTGCTGCTTTCAAGAAGTGATGGTAAACGTATTCCTTTTTTGACCTTAGCATTTTTCCTTTGTACTATTGCAAGTTGCTGTATCAGATCTAAAACTCTAAATAGGGTTTCTTTGTCAAAGGAATGTTTAAATAAAACACTAAACGGTCTTCCTTTTTCGAACCGAAGCTACCTGATTTTAAGTTTAATACCAAACAAAAAATAATGGTATACAATACATTAATACTTAAATTTTGGCATAAGCAAAGTTGTATTTTAACAAAATTTTGTTTTTTAAATTTATTATTTAATTTTTTTAATGGAGTTGGTTGTTGCGCTGATCTTTCTCAGCAACTTGAGCTTGGTTTGTTTTTGTGCTACTATTATTATTTTAAGACAACTGTTTAATGTTTTTAAAACATGTGGTTATGAAAACACAATATTTTTATTGAGGTCAAATTTAATATTGGAATATTACAACAAAAAAAACACACTTTACACACGGTAATACTGAAAACCATGGCTACATTGAAAAACAGGTATATTGTTACAAGTAATAAATTTCATCGTTTTCTTCATCAACGTCATTATCTTCAAATTCTACTCCCCTCATTCTTGTAGCAACCTCAAGAGGTAGGTTCTTAAAGTTTGCTGCACTTCAAGAAGTGATGGTAAATGTATTCTTTTTTGACCTTAGCATTTTTCCTTTGTACTGTTGCAGTGTTTTAGATCTAAAACTCTAAATGGAGTTTCTTTGTCAAAGGTATGTTTAAATAAAACACTAAACGGTTTCCCTTTTTCGAACCGAAGCCACCTGATTGATTTTAAGCCATTGAACCGTTTCATAATCGACAGCGTTTTTCCTGTTATCAATATTTTCTTGAAGCTCTTTTGTACTTAAGAACACTTGTCTCCTTATTGGGTGAACCTCAAAATATGGCTTCTTTTTTTGCAGTTTTGATGACATCAAACGAGTGCTGTGGTACACACAAGCTATAGTTTTTTCTGACTTGCCATTTCTATCATCCCTAAGTCTGAACCGTTGGGTAGGTATGAATGACCAGGAACCATGTAGATTAGCTCGATACTCCTTCCTGCAATTTCGGGGTCATTTGCGAGGTTCAATATTGGGAGACATATTTAAATATTACGGTTCTGTCCACCGCAGCTATCTGAAAAAAGTGTTGTTTTCATACTGTTTGGCGTTATCTTCAGTATGTATCATCAAACAGCTGCAGATGTCTTCTGCCCCTCTACCCCCTTCAGTTTTATCATACACATACATATAAGCAGTAGAATAATTGAAACAATTGACATCGAAATTGTACACGTACAAATTTCTTTTATAATTCGCCACCGAGCTACTCAGTTTTAGGAATGGAAGCGCATTTTGTAAATCAAAAGGGCATAGATATGTATCTAGAGGTGGTTCTTTACTTGTTTTAACTTGTTCATTTGCTTTTTCACTAAGTAATTTTAACCGTCTCTGTTTGTATGTTTTTAATTCTTGTTTTTTATCTTCATCGTTTTCTGTCTTGATTTGTAGTTCTAGTTCGTCACAAATTTTGCACGAGTCTTACCAGGTGGTTTAAAATGCAAGTTAACATTGAAATGTGTTTAGATCCATTCTGATTATACGTGAAATCAACAGGTGAGGTCAGCACTATCAGGTAGTGTAAAGTCTTTAGTTTACATGAACTAGTTTCGACCGGGGGGTTAAATTAAACTTGTTTGAAAAAACTCAGTAGTAATACTTCATTTTCACGAGCAGCTTGTTTTCTTTAGAACACTTTTTAACTTCAAACTAATACATTTTCCATATATTTAGATCAGAGTTCAGGTACTTTTTATTTTGGTTGTCCTTACGAGTATAACGACTTTGACTCAATATATTTGACTACGTCGCTGTCATCAACTTAATTAGAGGCGGTGGCTTTTCCTCGCCCATCCTCCAGAATTATTGGAGTTGGTTTGTTGTTGCTGTGAGACCTCGCCGTCACCCGTTAGAGCAACAACAAACTAGCGCATTCTGGTAGAAAATTATCAAACTTTGGACTTGGTTTGATGTTGCACTGAAAAATATACATTTTTTTCACATACCCTACCATAACTAACTCAATTTTCATAAAAATGGAGTTGGTTGGTTGTTGCTTCGAACCCTCCATATGTTCTTAAGCATATCGGCACCAAGTATAAATTGTAAAACAAAATGCTGAAACCGAAACTTAAATTGGATTTGATATTCTGCAAACGATTGCTTCTGCAATGTCTGCTTCTAAAAACCCATCAATATTTCTCTTACTTATCTGCTGTATTCGTTGCCATTTGAATTAATTTAAAATAATAACATCATGTTTTTGCCCTTCCTCGGATATGTAACGGATTGCTTATCCGTGTTTTTGACTTATTCAACGGTTCCAGCGGCGCTGTTATTCCCTACTTCTTCCCCATCCAGCAGACGTCGGCCTGTAAATCGCGACCCCGGCGGCATGTTTTATGTGTGTTGCGTTATAATCTGATGCCTTAAGTGAAAGATTCACGGCCCAGTCGGTGTGCATTTCCAGTCGCGTTTTTGCGTGTAAATCAAAGTTTGCAAGTGTTGCTTTTTGCCTTAATTTCGGCGAACTGTTGCTGAAGTGAACATGAGGCAGAGATTTATCGCGTCACTTGATTTAATGTCTAATGGGTTTATTGCATTTAGCCGCTCTCTTCCTAGCTAACATTTTTGTTGGTTTGTTTGTCTACAGAGTCCCACTCCAATCTCCTACTTTTTACCGAAGGGATGCATAACAATACTCGGCACTTTCGCAGAAAATTTAAGACATCTCCAGGACTATTAATAATGCAATTAATTAAAAACTGCAGCAGGACGAATATAATAAGTTATAGTAACTAGAAGAACATCAAAACGACCAAAGCAGCTTTTTGATCAATTTCGATGAGCATCATTTTTTATATCACCTACAATTGCCAGAACAACAGAAAGATAATTTTGACGAATTTCTTTAAAAACAAAAATATATCGTTAGTTTGCGTATTTCGATGAGATGTTAATAAAAATCAAGTTGCCGTGAATCATAATATTTTTACACAAAAGTCAAAATGACATCATATGTCTTGCATTCAGTATATAATAAGCGGTCAATATGAATCGATTTGGATCTGGAGATTCATAAAAGCGAAGAATCCCTCACATCCACAAAACCCATTAATACAGTGCGAACAGAATTTTATGTTATAAGACAATTTGATCACTTCTGTTCAGAAAAAAATTATGATATAAAAGAAGAAAAGTCGGATGAAGAATTATGTAAAATTTTGGAAGAGTGAGCTTACAACATGCGATAGATTATAACGAAGGAGTATTGAAAACACTGGAATCTCACAGCTAAGCATATTCAACTTACTTATTATAATACATTCAAAAGAGTTATAGTTCCTTTTAAAAGCGTTATATTTCAAAAAGCAAGAGATGCTCGCAATTCAAAGAGGAAAATATTACAACGCAATTTGGAAAAAAGAAAACTCAGTTCGTCGGCTTTAACACATGAAGAACAAACAAGAATTATAAATTATTTTAATGGAAATACACCCGATGGTCTACAGCGAAAGTCTTACCATATTGCGTCAGTTGAACTTGCTTGGAGAGGAGGAGAATCAAGTGCTTACTTGACAGATATTTCAAAGAAGAAATAAACAATTACGGTTTGACAACAGGTCGGATGGAATACAACACAATTTTCTCCAAAACAGCACAAGGAGGTGACAAGAAAATTGCAGATAGTAAATGGATTACCCCAAATTCAAACAATATAGTCATGTGCCCCGTTCGACTTCTAAAGAAAATGTTTTCTAAACGGACACATAACATTAAAACTAATAGCCTGTTTCTTACAGTAAATAAAGATTGGGAAAAACATGAAAATAGCTATTAATATAAAAACATGCCCTTAGGATACAATCAGCTTAGTATATGGACAAAAAGTGCTGCTAAAAGCATCGGAATACCAAACTTGTAAAAATAACAAATCATTCTAACAGATCGTCTACAGTTAATCAGTTATTAAGTACAGGTATTAACGCTGAAGAAATTATAAAAATAACTGTACACAACAATATTGCTTCAATTCAACCTTATTTGAATCTAAGTGAAAATCATCATAAAAATCTTATTTCAAATTTAGGAAGTGAATCAATGGAATCGGAAATTGAAAATTCTTCTATCAATAATTCTTCGTCAGTTTCTCTTGATTCATCTAATAATAATAATAATAATAATAATGCCAGTGGCTCAGTAATTTATAATAATTGTACTTTTAATATTACATACCATAAATAAATGAAGTTCTTATAAGTCATAATTATGAATTTAATTTAATTTAGGTGTTAATAAAAATCAAGTTGCCGTGAATCATAATATGTATACACGAAAGTCAAATTGACAAAATATTTCTTACATTTATTATTCGGTATATAGTCCTCCGAATATAACTCGAGCATCAGAAATAATCTTAATACACCGACTACTGCTCAATGTGTTCCTTAAAATACGCGTCGTCCTACGGACTCGGCGTATTTCTCAGAACACATTTCGCATACGTCAGCTAAATTCGATTATTTTTTACGCTCTTGTTATATTACTTCTGATTATTTATCGTAAAGTAGTGATTTTAGACATTGATTTGCCAAAATAGTAATTATAATGTAGTTTTTGTATGGACCAGACAAATAAAAAAAAACCTTAAAATGTATAGATTCGGCAATTGGAAAACAAAAGTTTTATGTTTAACATGTATAAGAAGGATGTTCGCAAGCCAAGGCGATGGCTTGTAAAAACCGCATGGTTAATTATCCTTGTACGTTCCGACATCTCGCAGTTGTAAAATCCGCGGACGATTCAGCGCGTGGTAATGGGTAGATAAGAGTGATTTAGACGTCGCTAATGATAATATAGATGTAATTAAAATAGTAACTGCACGGCGCGAATTAATTGTGTTTCATTTACGTGGCGCGGGCGGCGCGTGAGCGGGGGCCGCAGCCAGGGGGCCACGCCGAAGGGGTCGTCGACGTCGGCGCTGCCGCGACAATTAGATTATTTATCCTAGCGGTCTCTTATTATTAAGGGATGGCGGAGGGCGCGTACCACCCCCGGCCACCCCCGCGCCTGCGGCGCAGCGGGACCGTATTTTTCATTTGTTTGCTTTGCAGCGGCCGGCGGTTTAATCCGGAGGCGGCTATATATAAATATTAATTGTTAAATGGCCATAATTCGCTTAATCATGCATTAAATTTAATTTAAATGTTAATGCGGTGCGATTATGTAATAAGATTAAAACAACACCAGCTATTACCGCCTGTTTTTCAGCGTTAATAAATCAAAATACATGCACTGTTTTTACAACAAAAATTACCTGCTTAATGCGAAACCTAAACGTGAGAGCATAAGAATTCATTATACTGCATAATCGACCGAATTTTACAACGTTCAAGAGAGAGAACGTTAACATTATATTGCTTAATGGACTGTAATTTACAATGTTACAAGAGAAAATAATTGTCGTGCTGCTGATTACGCTTTTTTTTAATTCTCACAAAGGCAGAACGACTGTCTAAAGATCTTTACAAAGAAATACATATATGAAGGTCATGAATATGAAGACCAACTGATCAAATTCTGCATGTACGTAAATGAACCTGATATGGATGAAGTGAAATCCATTAAGGCAAAACGAAAAATTTACTGGTGTTCTCCATTACCAGTTGGCGACGGTAATTAGCTATAGTAGCAGCAACCTGCTATCGTACAATAAAAAAATTATAAGAACAGATCAAATGATTTGGGTAAAGTATATGAGCAACATGCCATTGTACAATAAACAAATTATAATAACTGATCAAATGATTTGGGTAAACATAGAAGCAACATGCCATCGTACAATAAACAAATTATAATAACTGATAAAATGATTTGGGTAAAACATAGCAGCAACATGCCATCGTGCAAGAAACAAATTATAATAACTGATCAAATGATTTGGGAAAAAGATTTGGTGATTGGTATGTATTTTCAAATATCGGATAGAGTTTTGTTCTTGTTTTTTTCCGAGAATTTTGTTTTTAATTTAATATTTACGACGCTCACCATTAGGATCTATTAAACGGAAGTATATACAGAGTCGGTCAAATGGGGTAAAAGTTTCTTATTTTTATGCCTTTTAATATACTGAAGCGAAATCCGGGATATCTTGCACAGTTCCTCAAATATCGCTGAAAAACTGAAAAAAAGAACTTTGAAAAAGGAAATTTTACAAAACTTGGCACGCTTACATTTTTTGACGTGAGCTTCCTGATGACAGTGCCAAATATTTTTTGCGCCAACTAGATGCCCAAATTTTCATAGTCAACTTTTTATTTTCTTATGGCCACAATATTGGATTTTAATAGCATTCAAAAGAGCGAAAAAATCCAATTTCAACCATGTATTACACATGGGCAATCTGACATTATTTACCACCAAAAATCGATAATTTAAAAATTTGTTGCAAAAATCAAACTGTTGCCAAGTTGTAATTTTGGCAATTGACTGTTTTTTTAACCTAAATGTAAACTTATTTGAAAAATATTTGCGAGTTTCATATGTTAAGGATATTTAAATCGCTGTGAATTTCAAACGTGAAACACACTGTATGCTCTAGTCATAGTACAATTGCAGGAAATCTAAAATGGTAAATAAGCCGATTACAATGTTGCAAGTTATCTGCAGCGATGCATAATGTTTGCGCAATGCTTTAGTTGTGTGTACTTTCGTTAAAAAACACGTGTAATGAAAACAAACATGTCACTCGTGTAGTTTATTAGTCCAGATTTTCAAACATTGCATCAGATTGCAAATAGGTACATCGTCATGGTAGAAATGAGACGGGGAAACCGTTTGAAGCACCCGAAATAATTATATTCCAAAACACAATAATAAATGACGCTCCAAATTCAATAGTTCATTTTTACTTTCTCAACATGATTAAAATATAAAATTTGTACGCATTTTTGTTGTATGTTATTGTATGTTGTATATGTATTTATTATAGAAGGCATATTGTGATTAAAACAAAATCATAATTTATGATAATTTAAAAGAAATTTCCGTGAGAATAAGAAATACTCATGTACAAAAAAATTACTTATTAATTAATAAATTATAATTTAGTTTGATATTCAGATATAATATACATTAATGAATTAATGCGACACTTGGTTTTGTGTTTCACTTTAAAGTTTTTCTACAAGTGGATCGACACTGGAAACACACAGAAGTATATTATTTTCAAGTGTTAATAGACGATTTAGTTGTTGTCATTTTCGAGCACTTGGTTTACGTTACATACATTTATTTTATTTGACCTTCTACGGCAAAAATGATCGAAACAAAGTAAACGGGAAATAATCTTTTTTATTAAACTTCCTACGGCAAAAATCATCGATACAAAGTAAATTTTGTTTAATCCTTTCAGCCATTTTCAAAATTTCAAGTTACTGTCAGTTCATTATTTTCATAAATTAAAATTTTATCTGTTGACGTTCATTTTTTATAATTACTGCAAAGGTTTTTAATAATGTTTCAGTTATAACTGTAAAATTTTCAAATCTGCTTGTCAAAATTTTAGAGATCACTGCAAAAATTTCAGAGCCATTTCAGAGAAAGGAATATTCTGAGCCGAATCATAGCATAGTCAGATTATTGAGAGGCCTGTTCAAACTGTCCATTTTGAAATGATAATAGTAATTGTCATTTCGTTAGAAAATATGCCCATTAAAGTTACACATCTTTTTCACCCATTGATTCTAATTGTTTTGTTTTGACTTATTGAAAATTCACATATGCATCACATTTTTTGTTTGGGTGATGGGGACAAAAATCTCTAGGAGGCCAATATAGGTTGATTGGGCCCTGATTATGCCTTCAAGGAGTTCCTCTTGCTTTTGTCTGTGTTTTTACAGGCACCTACAAAACATGTGTTGGGAATCTTCATTTTGGGCTTTCATTTGCCAAGTACCATTGTTATTCCAGCTTCGTTTTCTGCCAACTTGTATAACTTGCTACTGTTCTAAATTTCTATTGCCATTGCGTATTTATAACACCGAACAACACCACGACACATTTGTTTAAATGCGTGACCTCGGTTTATTTGACCGTGGCATACCCGAGCCGGTACCTCAATAGATGATCAGACGGTCACATTGCCGGCGTCTCGTCGTCCACTGGGACATACTGTCTGCATTCACGGTCACGTAAACGAAGGCCACGAAATTGTAGTCTAGAAATATGACCCGTGCCAAATGGGCTTGAAAATTTCGAAATTGCAATCAATGGCAAAAAAGAGAATATTAGCAAAATAAATTGCACGCTATAAGCCACACGTAATTGCGACGGGGGAAACTTTTTCCTACGTACGATTTTCATCCGGATAGATTATCCTCTACCCTGCAGCTTGCCGGAGACACGTGAACCCGCAGCGCGGCCGCCATAATTACTTCCGACGCGTTATTAAATTTCGTTATAATTTTATCCAGTTAAATGTGTCTTAATTTGTTTTAATTGTACTCCCTCCGTTTCATGACGTCGGTGTTTATGTACCATTAATTATTTAATGCCGGTAATTATTAAATATCTCCTCTCCTGTGTCCGCTTCGTTATGTCGTCATTATATGTTTGGGTGTGCGTTTTTATGGTGTTTCGGCAACTGAACCGTTTAGATTTCCGGTGGGTAATTGGCGCCAGGTTCCGTATCGAAAAAGTTTCTGGTTATGGAAGTGCGCAATAAGAATGTAAAGTGCGTGGACCTGTGCGGCTAGGTGGCCTTTGACCCCACTGGCACGTGGCCCGCCATGTGTGTGTGCGTGCGAGTGTGTGCTTTGATCGGGACCGTGACTGCGCCACATGCTAACTTTTAGTTACTAATTCACGTTAAATGGGAGGAACTCGATCAATTATTCACAGAGTAGGTTTTTATGTAAGGGAGTCGATTTATATAAATTATAGGAGTAGTTAGTGGCAGGGAGAAAATAAAAGTGCGTACGTTCTGCGTTTGCTGCGTTTTCAGAGCGAAATGAAAATAAAAACAAACGCGCGGTGTTTGCAACGGATAAACTGGTATGATTGAACATTTGGGTCGGAAGTGCTTTGGTGCAGTTTAGTGGCTCATAAAATTGTTATGTCATAATTTAGAGCACCGGGCAGTCAAAGTATTTATTGTGTAGTACGCACAAAACATTTATCCCGCTACGGTTACGTTTAAAAATAGATTAAGGTAATTGCCTTCATTTATATTTTATTGCAAACAAAATCTATATTTTATTTCACAATGTATTATTCCACGTATTCCCACATACCTACTGTGTACGCCACTATTTACGGTTTGGCCATTTTAAATAGTTTACTGGCACCACAAAACCATCAATTTAAACCATAAAGGCACCATACATTAGATAAACTATACCGGTTTGAACATTTTAGAGGCCTACTGACTACAGTTTGTCAACTACATAAAAAATGACAAGCAGGTACAATTACAGACAAAACAATTGGCAATATTTGTTTCAATGTATGTAAAACTTGAAATGACTCATGTAGGTCTAGAAATATAGAGGTCTTGCAGAATTTAAAATGGTTGAGATTAGTAAATGTTACAACGAATTTACCGAAAATAAGCTCCATTCAACGGCTTAGAGCACTTTTTCGGTAAATTTCTTCGTGACGCAGGCGAGAATGCTCCAAAACTGTTCTTAAGCAGTCATATTTATTTGTTAGACCAGACAATATATTAATGTTATACGTTTAGGTGTCACAACAAACCATGAAGGCTCTGGGTGTGTGTCCCTTGTTCAGGTCATCTCTGTTGAAATCCGGATTTGTTCGTCAGCGATTCTTTTTGTCGGCAGGTATCTCGTGCGAAACGGCGGGGGCGTTGCGCCGCACTGCCCATAAAATTCTAACCAGACAAATAAGATATTAAAAAAGTTCCGATATAAACAAAAATTGTAACAAGGTTTTCGCTGAAATTGTAACATATGATTACTAAAGGTATCTCGCGATCTTCCCGAATCACATGGTTGTGTCTGTGTCCACACTAATGTCACTATTGGAGTCCCATTGTCTACGTTGATTGAGGTCAATTAGTAATTCTACCCATGACCACAGCAAGTGACCATGTCACAAGTAGTCATCACCGTCAGACATGTTGGTCTGACGGTGATATAATATTGGTTAGGTTGCTATAAAAAACCCAAATTGAACCCTAATCAACTTCCCTAAATATTTGATGGTTAGACAAAATTATGCCTTTTTAAATAAACAACCATGTCTAAATTTTGTTAAAATATCAACAAATTTGAAAAAAGGAAAGAGTTCACCTTTTTTGTGCTTAACTGTACATTATTGATATATTTACAAACTAAATTAGGGTTATACCGTTTGTTCTTTTAAAAATGTCCTTTATAAAATGACATTTTTCATCAGTATTAATGAAAATATAGTTTTAAAAAGCAATAAAAACTTCCAATATTTTTGAAATTTAACAAATATATTTATTATACTTGATTCACTTGATATCTGCACTGTTATTGGCACCACCGTTATTTTTTCACTAAATGGTTTAAATTTTTACGTATTGGTACCTCGTAGAAATCATCCACTGTCAAGAGTGTTAAACATTTGGAATTTGACGAATATTTTCATAATAGAAAACATGGACAGTGGTAAGAAAACCGAACTAGAAACCTCTTAAATGGTAGAGAGAAAAGGGCAGTAGTTGATTATTAAAAAGATTAAAAAGACTTACGCTTGGCTCATTTTCAAATAAAAACCACGACCTCACGCATACGATAACCCAACTTTTTTCGTTGATATTTTAGGAACTAAATGGCTGCACAGTCTGGATCAACACCTTATTTTAGTGCTATTTTACAGCCAGATTCAAGAATATTTTTAAAGATTTATCAACACCTTATTTTAGTGATATTGTACAGCCAGATTCAAGAATATTTTTAAAGATTTATCAACACCTTATTTTAGTGCTATTTTACAGCCAGATTCAACAATATTTTTAAAGATTTATCAACACCTTATTTTAGTGGTATTCTACAGGCAGATTCAAGAATATTTTTAAAGATTTGACACTGACAGTGCAGATGTCAAGTAAATTATCATACAATCATATTAACGCTAATTGTACAAGTTCCAATTAGAAATAGTAATTTCTTTAGGAGTACCACTGAGAAACATGGACAATTGCCAAATTTACAACGTATTTTTAGCCATCACTAAACGTCACCTTGACATCGTGACTGAGATTATTAGAAGGAATTTTCATATATTGTTATATTTTCTGTGTTGTAGAATAAGTTGTGATATGTGTGTTATAGTAATATTATTTAGCTGTTAAAGTTGTTAAATTAAAGTTGTGATATGCGTGTTATAGTGATATTATTTAGCTGGAAACCCAAACTTCCATCTTCAAAAAATGAAATTTAAACATTGGTAACTAGAATAGACACTTTAAACATTTCGATCAGAAGTAGGTTAAGGAGCGATTCTATCGAGGAATTTATTTCTTAAACATTGCAACTGTAATTATGTAATATTTGTACTACACCAATGTTTATAAGATGTGTTGCTAACAATTCGACATTTCGCAGCTAATAAGAAAGAAAGATCACCAGCTTTCTTATTGGCTGCGAAATGTTGATTTGTTAGCAACACATATTACTAACATTGGTGTAAACGAACCATAATATAGTCAAAATTTTAAATTTTAGTTCCCATAGCGCTGATCTGTGTGATTTTTGCAAACTTTCATTACAATTTTCATTTAGATTTTTGCAATTACAATTAAGGTATTTTCAATTCTCATCTTCTCACCCTTAAATCTTCTGTATTATTTTTTTAAATTATTTCCATTTATTTGTCAATTGTACTTGATACCATTTAAAGGGGCTCTTTCTATAAGTTTTAATTATTATAGTACACACACACATATCGTAATAAAAATGCAAAGAATTTAATGAAATTATAGTTTATTCAAAAAAAGTTTTGCAAAATTTGCTAAAAATCGTAATAATAGCTAAATTAATATGATTCTACGCAATTTTTGTAAAACCTTACTACCACACTATAATTTGATTAAATTTTTAAAATAGTTTAAATAGGAAATAGTGTCCGCTCATAGGTTTCCTGATAAATGACAAAAACAAAATACTCTGCTTTTCATAAGTTATGGATATTGTCAAAAACACTCTATCCCTAACTTATAAAAGGCAAGTTAGGGATAGCGTATTTTTTCGAAACAAGTGTCTTACGATGTCTTTTTGTTGCCAAGACTGATACGTTTTCTGACAATATCTTTAACTTATGAAAAGCAGTACATTATTAAGCGCGACTTAATGTGAGATGTAGGGAAAATGTGAAACTTACACGATCGCCGTGGAGATGGAGAATGGAAGCCAAAAGAGGGATTTGGGAGTCATGGATTCCAGGAGAAACGACCTCGGGAAGATATATATCGGATATTTCGGAGTGGATCAAAGCCCATAAAAGGTGTTCTACACACACAGTATGGGATTTCTGCAGTTGCTCTAAAAATAATTTTAATTAACAATTGTGTTCACGTGAGAATTTCCGCTCTTGGTTTTTTTTTCAAAACACTTTTTACTGTTTACTATAATTATTACAATCTGATCAAAGATGGATCAATGAGTAATGTTATGCCAACTTAAATTACTAAATCAAGGTTTAATGCTAAGGGCCTACTCATTAGTATCCCTTACATTCTAATGACTAAATTACTTGGGTTAATTTTATTTATTATTAGTATTATTATTGGTCTTATTACTATTAGTTATACAGTCTTATTACGCTCTTACAGTGCTATTCATAAAAATAAACCGTGGTTTAGTTTTGGTTTAGCAGTGTTTTACAAAGGGTTACCAAGCTTCCTAATATTAAACCACCGTTAAACAGCGGCTTCAATTTTTATGAATAACACTGTTAGTATTTATTTATGCATGCATATACGTTAACAGCCATCGGTAAAAAAACACCGAGACTCGAAGACCCTAAGACCTGGGCTGGATAAATCATGATTTTTTTAAAATATTTCTAATCAGTTTTTGTTAGAGTAGATAGTTTTGTGACGTGCAAAAAGAAATGTTTTGGCATCTCCTGAATAAAAAATGATGATTAAATCTGTGGATTTGTACCATGTGATGGACCAAAATAATGGAAAAAAAGAAAATATTTTACTTGTTTGCAATTATCTACTTAAAGAAAAGTAACAAGTTATCCTTTTTCACAACGACTTTTAATTCGCTAAATGTCGTTGTGAAAAAGGATAACTTGTTACTTTTGTTTAAGTGTTAATATTTCGCAAGCTCCAACCGATTATTTTACAATTATCTACTCTAAAGCATCTAACTCTATTGTTATACAGACTGATCATTTCAATTTTAGCTCTGGTTATTCATGGATTTTTTTGCAGCCAATGAGAAAGGCCACCAACACCATCACCAATCTCGAGTTTGTTATTGAGAATTTTCCATGGATAACTAGAGCTGAAATTTAAATGATCACTCGGTGTTAAATTTGTAATGTACATGAATGTCCAAGCAGTGCAAAGGCAATGATTAATTTAATAAAAATCATTTATATTTAAATCAATTATTGATTTAAAAAATATATTTTTATTTAAATCATGATTTAAATAACACTAACCCTACCCAAGGCCATTGTGCGGAAGCTCTAAGTAATCGTCCACGGAGGCTTGGTGTTTAACTGCTTGTAATTGATAATTAGTATCAAGCAACGTCCGCCGGATAGCGAAAACCCAAGGGCTAACGAGAAGACGGATTATATTGTTAAATTGTATGAGGATGTGGTTTCTTCTTGGTGAAACATTTTGATTAGGTTAATAAAGAAAACACTTGGTCAAGTTTTACAAGTATTATAGAATTGCTCTACAATTGTTTCGGCACTGCTGCCATTCTCAAGAGAGATAAACTGAATACAAATTCATATTGTGTAAGTTAAACGTAAACAATACTAAACGCGCTTAATTGATAATAGTGGTGGGTCTTATCGTTAATCTCCAAAATTATTTTTTTTATATAAACTATTCTCTGCATTACTTTTATATTAATAATATCATTGATAATATCAAACTTATTTATTTTTATAAATCATCCCCTTTCTGTGGGGCTAATTTTATTAAGACAAACTATTGTAATTTCCAATTGTTTCGGCACTGCTGCTATTCTTAAGCCAGATAAACTGAATACAAATTCATATTGTGTAACTTAAATACTAAACGCGCTTAATTAATAATGGTGGTGGGATTGCTCGTTCATTCATTACACGGTTTTCCAGGAGGCCGTTAAATATTGGCGTGTTTTCAAAGCACACCTGATCGTTAACGATGTTCCCCGTAGCTTTCTTGATTTCGAGGATTTCCAATAGATCTAATCTTCGTCCTTTGTTGCCGTTATGGAGCAGCCATTATCCTTCCTTATATACATAATGGTTATATTTGATATAATGATCAGCAATCCCAGTAGACGCTTTATTGTCTAAAACTGTGTTTTTGGTGTTCTTTAAGTCTTTTGGTGTCTAAGATTATATTCTCATTAGGTGCCAAAATAGCCTTCTACGAGAAGCAAATATATGGGCAATGTGGTCGTACTCGCTCATGCAGCAGGTGAGTTCTGACATTTAGTAAGAAGATAGTCTAAAGATAGACTTACTTACTCAATGGTTCTGACCACAAACATCTTCTCTCCGACAAAATCATAAATCACTCGGCAGTTATTATTTCGCATTGTTTTCTGTATAAGCGCGTGCCGTTGGTTTGGTTGCTATAATTGTGTTTAAAATTGTTTTTATGTTCCACGTATATTTTCGGTATTTAATTCAGATTTCAGATTGTCGCTTAAAATCTTGTCAAATGACTGAATAGTTCAATGCTGACGCTCACTCGTAAAATAATACGAAGCTCTATACTTTTAGCATTTAACAACCTAATTCTGGGCTGTAGTTCATCCACTGATAACTAAAACCATCTTCAACGGCTAACGTTATCCCAATATGTCATGCCTGGTCGGATTAGGTTAGGTTAGGTATATGTTTTGAATGTATGCCGGCACTCACAGGCAGAGAAGAGGTCCATCACGAGCAGTGGCTGAATGGTAGCTGCCTACGAGACCATAGCACGCCATCTAAACTTTTGAGATGCCGACTTCTATGCCGCGGTCCATGACGAACTATAAACATGTCATCACTTCATAGATTCTAGTGAGTTATTTATTACTCCTAACATCTTCAGCATTAAGGGGTTGGTCCTAGTGGCTTTTAAACGATGGTCGTGTTGGCTTTTGTACCCTCACACGCATGCAAACATAGTTCTCAATTTGCATCGTAACTGTTGGGTTGAGGTACACTCAGTACATCAATTCGCATCCGGTTCGAAAGGCCAAGATCAAGGATATACATAAAGGTTTGAGGGTAATTTGTTCTGGGTGGTTGTTCAAGTGGTTCGAAGGCCCAAGATGCTGGTTAGAGATATAAACGTTTTAAAACTAATTTGTTTAGGACGGCGTTTCAGGGGTGCGGTGTGGCGTCGTGCAATTTGCATCCTGATAATCCGTCCCGAGAAACCCATGATGGTCGCGTTAAGAGGCACGGCCGTATATAAAGCTGCACAGTAATTGCTCTTAATTTGTGCAGATCGTTTATCAAGGAGGAGCGCTCCCGCTGCATCCGCGCATCTCCTCCGGGGATGGCACATGCTACGCGGTCCGTTGACGCGGGAACGTGCCCCCCTCATTCCCGGATTCCGGGAATCCTGGAGGGCTTCGGGATGATCTCGCCCTCGCGGGCGGGGGGATGTAGTTACATAATAAGCGGGCCATTGAGCACGTCGCAGTTGCAGGCTGCTTTATGCCGCTGTTATGATCGTTATTCCCTATTAAAATGTGTGCGTCCTTAACTTTTGACTCGTAAATTAGGCAGGGAATGGCCGCGCTCCGGCCAACTTTATTAGACGTCATCAAGATTTTCCTGCCACTGGAATTCTTTTCGGGGAAGCATAACAGTAGCCGTTATGTTTTAATATATCACGTCGCCGGAAGAACATGGTGCACGGACCGGGCGGCATGCGTGCGTGCGTGCGTGCGTGCAGAGACGTATGTGTGCCCGAGTGTGTGTGCGGGGGCGGCGGGGGCGAAATGAAAATCCGATAAATCCGACGAACGTTGTCCGCACTTAATATTTCGAGTGCCGGCGCCGTAATTCTTCCCTGGTGCAATTTATCGAGTGGGCTCTGGAAATTTCGTTACTGCGCACAGGGAGGCCGCGTGCACCGCGTCGCATATCAAATTAGCAGCCGGGCTTTTTTTATAATGCGTCCGGCGAACGTAAAAATACTTAGTGCGCATAATTAATAATCTTACGGCGCGGCGGCGGAAGTCTCGTTAACAGAATTTAACGTGCCGAAAATAGCCCTGCGTGTCAGATTGTCTTTAACTTTTATTGCAATTTTTTTTAATTTCTACAAAAACTTTCCAAATCACTGACAAACACAAAAACATAATTAGACTAAAAACCCATTACCGGTTTTCAATTTTTTTATATTTCTATAAAAGCCTTGTTAAATCTTAGGTATATCCTAACAAACGGTTAGTTTGGTGAAAAGAGCCATTCAAACTATCAAATATTCTCTTCTACATTCGTAACTCTCCCCACACTACGAGTTAAAATTATATAGTATATAATAAATTAGTGTTTTAAATGTCGCTGTGATGGTGCTATAATGGTTTCATTATCTATCAATTCTATTAATACCTATAAAAATATCCATATCCATACCCATCAATGGAATCATGAGTATGGTGATTAGGACTTGAATATTAAATACGGAAACAGCAATGGACATGATGCGAAGATTTATTACAACTTTAACAAATTCTGTATGTTTGCACATAGTAGGGCCATAAAAAAAGTTTTGCTAATGAACCCCCTCGGAATACGCGCATGTATCAGTTGCGGCCTCATTGCGAAAATAAATGTCGAACTTTCAGCAGCAGCCGCAATAATTGCGGTAGAATTGAAACAATTTCAATATTTACCACAGCAATTTCAGAAATTACGATCATCAATATTTCGCGGCAAATAAATTATAGAATGATTTAATTACTAAATATTTTCTGGCATCAATTCAGTTAGTACTTTTAAAAACCATGAATGAAATGAAATGTAACTACCACATTATCTTATAACGACTATGTGCTTTATAAAACTGTTATGAAGATGAACATTAGTTTGCATGTACTTTTATTGAAATAGTTTCTACGAATTTAACTAACCGTATTTTAGATTACACAGAGTGATTTATTATGACACAGCAAATATGTCGGTTATTAGTATAGATAGAAAAATAAGTTAAAGAAAAAGTTTTAGTACTTTTTATCGTTCATTTAATCCTAATATCAGAAGAACAATTGAAAATCAAATAAACACGTGAAAGTTATAAGGTTTCATTTTATTTAATGGAACAACCTGTATATTTTGGTTAATTCTAATAGGCAATAACATTAGCTTTATAATGATACCACATAAGTACCCTTTTGTTATACAACTAACGCGACAATTGCTAATAAATGAAGTTTATCAGTTGATACGAATTACAATTGCACGCTGACGTAAAACAATTTGCTTTCGCTTTAATGTCAAAAGGGCTTAGTAACTTCCCGTCCTGCGTATTGTTGATTCACATCTTTAGATATGGGTGATAATTATTATACTAATGATGAAAAAACGAATATGCTGACGATCTTTGTTAGATGCAACTATAATTCTAGAGAAGCTGGTATCACTTATGGAAACATGTATCCAGAAAGAAGTCCACATTATCGCACTTTTGCAAGACCTGAACAAAATTTACGGAGAAATGGTTGATTTAATAATAAATTAAGAATGGCAAGAAATGAACGTGAAGAAAATAATGAAGTTTTGATATTGGCCTATTTTAGAGCACATCCACGAAATTCAATACGTGAAGCAGTGGCTGCGTTAGGATTTTTTCCATATACAGGTACACATCTACAGCATACTTAATACATATAATAATATTGATGATAGATAGATGATATATGATGTGATACATGATATATGTAAATTTTGAAGTTACGACAATATTGCAACTTACTCGTATTTTTTTTCTTTTACTCGTATTTTTTTTCTTCATTCAATTTTCTAACTATTACGCCGACTTTTTTTAGAAATTGAGCGGCGTGCTTAAAAAAATTACGAACAATTATGAAGCTTCTATTATTTTATATTTATAACGTTGCAAATTCTCATGTTTAGATTAAATGTTCATATAGTGTTTTTACTTGAAATTGAAAATCTACCTACGAAGGGTGTTTGTTGCGGTCCATTGTGCGAACGGAATTTTATGACGGGCAATGAGAAGAGATCAGAGTCCAGAGCCTCTTCGCAGCAAGCCATACAATGGAGAACCCTTGACCGTAATAAACCCGCATTGCAGGTACATTTTCAATTTCAAGTGAAAACACTATACCATTTTCTTCGATTTTTATTTTCATTTTTAATAAATAGTTTCAAATTTATTTGAAATTGTCAGAAAACTGGGAACTTTTTTTAAACTTCAGGTAAATTTGTTGTAGTTTTTCTTGTCCTAAATTTGTCTTTATAAACTTAGGTGTAACTTATGAATTTATCTGTAAATTTTGATATTATTTTGTGTAAATTATGTTATTTTCTGCAAATTGTGAAATTGTGACAATTATTTTACAAATTTCTCATATTTTTAATGTCATTCAGTTCATAACAGTTACTTTAAGTTTTTTAGATTGGCACGTAGCACGTTTCCGAAAATTTACGAACAGTTTTTAAATTTCTGTTATTGTTATTTGTAAGGTTTCTGATATTTCTATGAAATATTAAGCAATTTGCAAACATTTTCTTCACTCAGTATTTTAATGTGTTCATTTTTCATGAACTGTTTCAAATTTGTTAGAAATTAATGAAGTTTTCAGAAAATTGGGCAATGGAATGTGGCATGTTCCGAAAATGTACGAACAGTTTTGAAATTTATATTATTGTTATTTGTAAGGTTTCTGATATTTTTATGAAATGTTAAGCAATTTGCAAACATTTTTTTCACTTAGTATTTTTATGTGTTCATTTTTCATTTTCATGAAATTTGTCAGAAATTATAATTTTCGTTTCGCTTTCGTGATATTGTCATTAGAGAAGTATGATCATTTTTGCCATATATACAATTTACATAACATTTACATAAAATGCATAATACATATTACTCCCTCTGTCCCAAAATATGGTATACATTTCCATTTTTATTTGACCCAAATTATTGTACACAAAACTTTTCAAGTTTATTTTTATGTTACAAAAATTAATGAAACCAGGCTTAAACTTAATTTGAACTTAACATTCATGGTAAACTTACAAATTGAAACACAATTGAGCTATTTTAATATAGCTCTCTCAGCAATATGCTGTCTATATATTCATACATATCTTCAAAAAAAATATTTGGGTTTACCCTATATAAACAGAACTCTAGTCGCGCTCTCTTGATTAGGTTCGTTAGATTCGTGTATTCTCAGCCACATTTTCGTTCTTTAGAAGAGACATCGGGATATCAATTTCCTTGATAATACTGTTCCTTGGCCCTATTCCAAATTCGGGATTTTTTTTACGGGAAACAACAAATTTGTTTGCGGCTTGTCCAATAGCACCCCGCTTCAACTTGATGAGAGTGTTTGAATTGCAGCAAGAACTGTAAAATTCCGTTGCGCTGTCTATAGGTCAACTGTTTTGCTTTTAGTTCTCTTCTTTTTACTTTTCTGAGCTGTCTCTTCTAAAGTTTTGTCACAACAGGTGTACTTTTGATTTCCTGCCATGTTGCCGTTATCTAATTATCCTGTAAGGAATAAATATTTTCAAGAATAGCCACCTAAGACTCAATTAGGAACAACGTATCTAGATTATATTCTACTGATTACAACTCAATATTTCCTCAAAGACTCGATAATCCACCAATTTTAGACACATGTAGGTATACCATAATTTGTTACGGAGGGAGTATATACATAACATACGTAATGTAGCACACTTAAAAACAATTCTAAATCGACGGTATCCGAGCGGTGGCACAATCTCGTATTCCCATTTTTTTTTTCATTAATTAAATTTATCATCAAAGTGTTGATTATTTGGCGGGGAACTGAAGTAGGCGATCTCGTATACTGTTAAATTGTGAAATAGGTAACTAAAACACTAAGTTGCTTAAGGTTCACACATTTATTGCTAATAACTGCACTTAACTGCAATAACTTAAACAACCTAGTATTTTGTTTACCTATTTTACTATGGAGTTTCATCAAGTATCTGCCTCATGAATCCAATATGTTAAATTGTGCTTGATTTAACATCGTGGAAGAAAGTTTTGTGAAAACGAAATTTCCAAGTGTATTGGATCGCTCGTTAGTGATGGTGATTAGTCAAAGCAGCAGAAATAGGCGACCGTTAAATAAACAAATAATAATGATATGCAATTCTAACGTCAGAACACCTACTAAAGTGTTTCTACTGTAGAAGATCACATTGCGATTAAAATGTACATTTACCTCAAATAAATGTGTTTTTTTTTTGTGAAAAAGGTGTTCTGACTCTCAAAAGCTATGTAAGTACCTATATCATTTTAGGTAGCAAAATTATCACTTACTTTCTCCATATAAGTATATGGGAAAAGTATTTTCTGTAATCAAAATTTATCATTTTTGATGCAATTTTTATGCATTTATGGTGATTATGCAATGATTAACTATATGAGGTCGTCAGTCGCTAAAAATTACACTTTAGTGACCCAGAATTCAAGCAGCATATTTTTATTTTTCTTCTATTATTAGTTTTTCATGCACCCACTTACATCTGCTCGGCTTCCTGACTGTTGAGCTTTTCAATCAGAGTTTTCTTGGCACGGCTTTGGAGCGGGGTTCGTCCACCGGGGCCCGCATGGCTCGTCTAAAAATGAGAGCGCTTCGCGGAAAAGCGCCCCAATTCGCCCGTAAACCGCCGATGATGGTCGCGCTAATTGAGCGTGGACATGCACCCCCGGAACGCCGTCCATTGGAGGGTGCCACGAAGTGAATTGCTGTAATCGTGGGGTGCGCATTAGCCGGCCGCAGATGCATTACTGTAATGCGGGGGCGGCGTAACGATTTTCGCCCCCCTAAATCCGCACAAATCGCTGTCTCCGCGATGGCTGGCAATTTATGTGCGAGGCGAAAATATCGCCGGAGCTTTCCGCGTTGATTGCATTAAAAATAATTGGCGCCATGCTAAGTTGAGTGGGCAAATGTAAATATAATTTCTTTTATGTTAATTGGCTGGCGGAACGACCGTGACGTGTTTAGTTGTAATATATATTACCGGGGGGTGTGAAAAATCTGTAATCATAATCCTTTTTAATGAAATTATCACGGCACGTATCTTGATTTACAACATAATTAGCCTCACAAATATGAAGAAAAGGGCACTGACACTGTTTGCTTTGCGCGCGCCGCCGCCCCCCGTCTCGATTTATCCCTCCGCCGGGGTCGCCGCCTGAAAAGCCTCACAGTTTAATTTAAAAAAAAAAGGAGAGCGCCGCCGCTCGGCACACGCACGTGGCGGCGGCAAGGAGCACGCGCGGGGGCGGCAGCGCGCATAAATTCAATAAGGCCGTCCACTTAATATTAAAATGGGGGCGGCGGCCGGTAATTAGACGGCTCCGCGGGAGAATTATTGCGGACGCTCGTTCGGCACGTTATTATCGCGGCGGCGGTGATGGGGGCCCTGAAGAATCGATCCGCGCCGCCCCCGGCTCCGTCCAGGAATTCGTGCGCGCCCCATTTTTGCATTTGCACACCAGCGACGCCTGCCTCCGTCGCCGCCGCCGCAGCTCTCTCGCGTAATTGCGTCTCGGATGACAGATGTTCCTTGTTGCCGGCATAAATCAACGAATTCCCTCGAATACTTCTATACACCCGCTAATCCCCAATTATGAGCGTTTCGGGAAATATTAACGAAAGTTTGTCCGGACTAGCAGTTACATTTGGACAACTTAAAATGCCGCTGTGCCATATAGTTCAAAGCTTTTCAACATTTTGGAAGCGCGACCCAAAACTCCGAGTTTTCGACCCACCATAAAAATTAAAAATTATTCAAGTTTACCCCTTGTATTGCTTGAAAAACATTCGATTTATTTAGTAATGAAAAATAAGAGAGAAATAATAGTTATTGGTGTGATGAAACTAAAGTCGAGATTCCTGCGATGCATTTTCTTGCAATAAAATTTCTAGTGATTAATTTTCTGTGCGATGGGTTTCTTCGCGACGAATTATGTACGATGAATTTACTGTGATGAAATACCTTAGGATAAATTTTCTGTGATGGCATTTCTAAGGATGAGCTTTCTTACTATGAATATTCCACGGCGAATTTCCTGAAATAAAATTCCTTAGGATGTACTTTCTTACTATGAATATTCCACGACGAAATTTCGACGATGAATTTTCCACGACGAACTTCCTGAAATGAAATTCCTTCGGATGTACTTTCTTACTATGAATATTCCACGACGAAATTTCGACGATGAATTTTCCACGACGAAATTTCGACGATGAATTTTCCACGACGAATTTTCTACAATGAAAATCCTTAGGATGAACTTTCTTACTATGAATATTCCACGGCGAATTTCCTGAAATAAAATTCCTTAGGATTAACTTTGTTGCTATGAATATTCCACAACGAAAGATTTATCTAACGAATATTTTGCAAATTTTATGCCAGATCTGTATACAGTATACCTGAATACATAACCCATGAAAATTTGACCATGAGTATGTCTTAAATAAGTGAAAATTTTGAGTTATTAACTTTCCGAGTTAACCAATATAAGTTATAAGAGACTAAAATTTCAGAAAATGTATCTAATATCTTGAACTTGAATTTCTGTAGATTTAATTAGTTCATGTTTTGTATATTTTATTCCAGATCGGTATACATTATACCTGAATACAAATCCTCTGAAAATTTGACCTCCAATATGTCTTGAATAAGTGAGAAAATCGAGTTATTAACTTTCCGAGTAGACCAGTAAAGTTATTGTCACTGAAATTTCTAAAAAATTATCTAACGGATATTTGAAAAATTAATGCCTGATCTGTATACAGTATACTTGCATACAATTCTTCTACAAATTTGAGAAAGATTCTACTTTAAATAAGTGAGAAAATCGAATATATAAGTTTCTGATTTGACCTGCAAGAATTATCAATTACTGAAATTTCTGAATAGTTATCTAATTTATGTTTTATATATTTCATGCCGATTTGTATACAGTATACTTGGATACAATTCTTCTGCAAATTTGAGGAAGATTCTACTTTAAATAAGTGAGAAAATCGAATATATAACTATCTGATTTGACCAGTATGAACTATTATCAATTACTGAAATTTCTGACAATTTATCTAATTTATGTTTTGTATATTTTATGCCAGATTTGTATACAGTATACCTTCATACAATTCTTCTACAAATTATCACTTATTACAAATTATAATGAATATATAACTTTCTGATTTGACTGTATGAATTATCAATTACTGAAGTTTCTGAAAATTTATCTAACTTATGTTTTGTATATTTTATGCCAGATTTGTATACAGTATACCTTCATACAATTCTTCTACAAATTTGAGGAAGATTGTGCTTTAAATAAGTGAGAAAATCAAATATATAACTATCTGATTTGACCAGCGTGAATTTATCAATTACTGAAATTTTTGCGTATTTAATTAATTCATGTTTTGTATACAGGGTGTCTACGCTAAACCGTTCGTTAAAAGTTTACGGGGTTGCCGTTGTACTAAAAATTTCAAAAAAATCCTCGTCACACGTTTGAATCAGTTATCCTCATGTGAAATATTTTCAACTTTCTATCACTTCCGGTTCCACCGGAAGTAGCAGCAACTTTCTTATTTTAAATGGAACACCCCATATATTATTATATTTTTAAATTCCTCGCTTAAATTAAAACATATTTTGTGAGAACGTATGTACACTTATCTCTCTAGATTTCAAGAAAAAAAAATGTTTTTCTAAAATTTTGACCTCTAAAATATGTCTATAACTTCTCTTAGGAATAAGATAAAATTATGAGTTATATTTCTAATTGTACCTAGAGGATGCCTCTATGAGTAAAATAATTGGAAACTGTCAATTATGATAATAAGTGTTCATAAAATGTCAATATCTAAGTGCCCTCTTAAATATCTCGTAATTCATTTTTTTTTAAATGGAATGACCCATTTTTTATCGCATAGCACGATTGGGAGAAAAATTTACTACAAAAAAGTAAAATATAACCCCACTCCGAAAGCAAGTTTTTTTTTTATTATTTCGAAGATTACTCTTTCGTCGCATTTCTGCAGGGTATAAATAATATAGCATGTCACACGTGCACTTTAGAAGGCATGTCATATGCTTTTGTTTTGTCGCTATTGTAATGCAAACTATCAAATAATAAAACCATTTAGAATAACTCATAATTGTATCTTATTCCTAAGAGAAGTTATTGACATATTTCAGGGTACCTTTTAGAGGTCAAAATTTTAGAAAAACATCTTTTTCTTGAAAACCAGAAGAGATAAGTGCACATACGTTCTTACAAAATATGTTCCAATTTAAGCGAGAAATTAAAATTTTATTTACTATTTAAAATCAGAAAGTTTTTGCTACTTCCGGTGGAACTGGAAGTCATACTAAGTTGAAAACATTTCACACGAGGATAACTGATTCAACCGTGTGACGAGGATTTTTTTGAAATTTTTAGGATAACGGCAACCCCTTAAACTTTTAACGAACGGTTTAGCGTAGACACCCTGTATATGTTATAAGTAGAAACGTGAATTTACTGTGATGAAATTCCGTGATGATGATTTTTGTACGAAGCATTCTCTGTGATGAATTTTCTTACTATGAATATTCAACGACGAATTTATTAAATAAATAACATTGGAAATATTACAAGCTCTATCTAAAAGGAAGACAACCCAATAAATAGATTTTTCAAAGATTAAAAGAAAAACCCGTTAATGGATTATTAAAAAGCATAGACACAATATTAAAATTACTATAAATGTTCAAATTAATGTCCATTATTAAAAATGAATCTTTTAATAACACTTCTGCAAGCATTATGAATGTGAACATTTGAAATTGAATTTATACAATTTTCAATAATGTGTTGATCTAAAATTTGATGATAACGTTGTCCGTTTAGATTTTCCTTCCATTTAGATTCCTTGAGACCGGATATCAACGGTGTGGTTGCAGTTAAAATCGGACCAATAGTCAAATTGTGCCTATTGAATATTCCTGCAGAACGCAGACTTAGACTTGCAGTGCATCTCCTATCGGAGGTTTGCTATCATCACAGCTATTCGAACCTTATTGCAGAACACACGTGTGCTTCAAAATGTAGTGAAAATCATACAGCGGTAAAAGTTCGGTTATCTACAAGTTAAGTTTTGTCACTGTACCAGTGACAAAATTCCAACCTTAGTTGAAAATCTTGGTCGTTCAAATGGTGTCTTTTTCGAATAATGTATGGTCTGAATTTATGTTCCTTCGAAATTCCGGATTCATCCTCAATTTTCCGGCTGGAAATTGCCGGATTCACTGTTACAGCTCCAATTACATTAGTAGCAGTTTCTTCGGCGTCTACAATATTGTAAGACCTTGATCTTGGTTGCTTGAAAGATCTGTGTTTAATAAGATTTTCTTTTATTCTTTGAAAAATGGATTTATCCGGTTGTCTTCTTTCCGGATAACGATTAAAATATGTTTCTAAGCCAATTTGTGAATTGTTATTGCTTTGTATAAAGCATTCTAACATATCATTTTTTTCATATGGCATTGTTAAACACTTCGAAATAAAAAGATCACATCAAAGTGTTTGACAACAGTTGTCAACAGTTTGAGAACCAAACAATTTAAACAAAACAAGCTTACAACGTCCAATAAGAGAACATATGACGATTTGATAGAATTTTAATAAATTTCAACAAACATGCAATTATAACATCTACATATGATACATCACTGAAAAAAGAAAAAGATAACCTATTTATTAAAGCCAAAGCCAAATATGTCTTCTATTTAAAAAAAACATAACTTTGAATTGTAACGAAGATATCAAAATTCTTTAAGACTCATTCAATTCACCGTAAAACGGTGTCTGAAGAACGTGCAACTGATATCTTAATAAAATAATAAATAAATGCAATATTGATAAAAATCGAAAATAGAAAATAATGAGTTTTTGGCCATAACTTGAAAACAAGAGACAAACAAACAATATCTTTTAGTTACCGAGATCCCCTATAGAAACATCCAAATTGGGCCACCCTGTACATGTTTATACAAATACATGTTAATACATACATACATATTTTGAAAAATGTTTCTACTGCTTGTGTTTTTGATATATTTTTGTTTTTCTATTATTCAAATATTCAAATTTCGGCGATTGTACGTAGTAGTAGTAATTTATATGCATATAAAAATGTGTGTAAATTCAAACATAAATATATAAAACCATGCTAAAAATTCTGTCTTATCTGTCAGATAATGTATCCTCAATGAAAGAACAGCCCTAAAACTAATGAAAGAACAGTCCTAAAAGGGTGTTCAAGGTTAAAATTGTGCACAGGTGCGAAGCTTGAAACCCGCTAAAACGTGTGAAGCGTTTAAATTTCTAAAAAATATAGCGCTGGTTCGACATCCGGTTTCCATCATACCACGTGGACTTAATGTGGGTTATTACCAACATTACATTATACGTATAATTATACTAATAATACTATGTTGATTCTTGCGTTATACGTATAGAAATATAATTATACATGCAATTACAATGTGAATTATTGGAAAATATGTATAGTTATTAACCAATGTAATATAATGTTCAATTAGTATTTAATTTATTGTAAATGCAATACTTTTTATGCACCTTGAGGAGATATTGATCTAGATGACAAATTTTGGGCTACAATAATTCGCTATTAACTTAGCTTGGCCATTGCGTTATATTATTGTGTACACGATAAAAACTAAAAAAATCATCAAATGGGATATTGCAAGACGATTCCATGTTTCGATTCAAAACTACATATTTGTGAGTAAACATTGTTTTACTTTATCCATATAAAAAGCAACGTGATTTATAACTAGAAGCGAAAAATTAAATGTCATACGCAGGATCAAATTAAAAGGGAAATCACAAAATAACTTTTTCCCGAGCGCGCTTTGTTCATGAGATTTTCGAATATTTCATATAAATGGAGAAAATCATGTGCTGCGTCGTTATTTGTTGTGGCTTTCTCTTTATAAGTATATGGGGGGAGTATTGTTTTCGTGAACATTTTAGAAATCCAGTTTTCAAGGAAATATTCAATTTGAAATCCTCTTCTAAGACCATATTTTAAAATGTCTGTATGCATGGATGTGATAACTTTTCTGTTAATAAATGTACGGCACATGATATTCGTTTTGAGATCCTTTTCTATCATAGTTTAAAATGCCTGTATGTATGTATGGATGTGATCACTTTTCTGTGAATAAGTGTACGGCACATGATAATTGAATAACAGTTTAAAATTAAGATTTTTATGACAAAATCTTTGTTTAAAAAGAAAACCGGTACTTACTTTTGCCATATTTTTGTTGTTAAAAAAAGGCTCTACAATAACATGAGAAGTCTATGAGGAAGCAATTAGAAAGTTGAAAATTTCCATACATCAAAAAACCACCACAACCGTCACCACAAGATTATGCTGCTTCATGACAATTGCAGAGTCTACAAAGCTTTACAGATATGCAGCATCCACTATATTATCACTATCTTAAATGTAAAACAAACTTCCGCACACGACGTTTATCTTCGGTTGAACACCTGAAAGAAGCAGTGGAGTAGTTTTTTGAAGATGTTCCCATTTGATGGGTTTTTGGAAGGTGTAGCCTTATTGGAAAAACGTTGGAATAAGTGTGAGGCCGTATGTTGAAAAATAAAATATCATTTTTCTTCTAACTTTATTCCTTCGTAACTAGGTAGATAATATAAAAATCTCCCCTCGTATATCTATCTAAAATACGGCTGGTTAAATTCGTAGAAACTATTTCAATAAAAGTGAATGCAAACTAATGTTCATCTTCATAAGAGTTTAATACAGCAAATAGTCGTTATAAGATCTTATGGTAGTTACATTTCATTTCATTAATGGTTTTGAAAAGTACTAACTGAATTGATGCCAGAACATATTTAATAATTATATCATTCTATAATTTATTTGCCGCGAAATATTATTGATATTAATTTCTGAAATTGCTGTGGTAAATATTGAAATTGTTTCGATTCTACTGCAATTATTGCGGCTGCTACTGAAAGTTCGACATTTAGTTTCGCAATGAGGCCGCAACTGATACATGCGCGTATTCCGAGGGGGTTCATTAGTAAAAGTTTTGTATTACCCTACTATGTGCAAACAGAATTTGTTAAAGTGGTAAAAAATCTTCGCAAGCTCGTCATCAAGTTCATTGCTATATCCGTATTTAATATTCAAATCCTAATCACCATACTCATGATTCCATTGATGGATATGGATCTTGGAACATATGGGTATGGATATTTTGATAGGTATTAATAGAATTGATAGATAATGAAACCATCACATCGTCATTTAAAACACTAATTTATTATATACTATATAATTTTAACTCTTCTGGTGGGGATAGTTCACGAATGAGAGAAATTCAAAATAGTTACTAAATGTTATGAAACATTCTAGTAAATCTGAAGATCTTAATGTAACTAATGAAATATAAAATATGAGAAAATTGGATAATTTTGATTTTAAAGTTTACAGATTACACAAGTTAGACAAAATGCCATAAGAATTTTAAAATTTGTCCAAAATTTTGATTCTAATTTGATTAAAAAAATCTAGAATGTGCAATCATGGTATCAAAATGGTTTTAAAAAAAGTCCAGTGTATTTAATCAAAACATCAAAAGTGTTCAGTGTAAATGTGCGAAAAAATGTTTCAACGAAAGACTCAAAAAAGCAAGAAAATTTAATCATTGTATTGAAATATGCACACAAATAAACGATTTAGAACTACGGTAGGATCAAGTTAAATACAAGAGCCAGTTTTTTTTTGCATCGCGCCGCAAACGTACATTGTCATTAATATCAATCGGAACATGCGTCTGCTTCCGGATCCGCCGTCCCAGTTCGCACCCACTGCCGACGGAGGTGGGGGCAAAGTTTTCGACACGTTATTGGATTAAACGCCGGATTTTGCCGGAATTATAACAAAGCCGCAGCGCTGTTGCATCTCGCACGGAACTACGTAATTCACTTTGCAATTTGGCCGAAGTATAATTAATAATTTCCCTATTGACGCGTCATTAACGTAACGGAAACGGATAAACCGAATGGGCGTTCTTCGCCGGCACCACAAGCACTAGAGAGAAGCGGGAAAAAAAATGCGCCGCGCTATTTGTAAAGAATGCGATGGGCCGCGTTATGTTTGCAGTTATTTTTAATTTCTCGGATTTATACGTCGATTTCAAATATGTTTACGACGTTTTGATGGCTTCATTTGCGGACGTGAATCGCCGCTTTAGTGTTCACAGCGTGTATATTCCAGATTCCAGATGCACATTTATGTGGAAAGCTTTCTAAAAAATGCGGAACCGTATTTATGATTGAGCTGTAAGAGTTTGCGGAGACTTTTTGATGCCACGCAAATAATTGCCCGAGAAAATAGTTTCTTATTGTTTCACATAATCACAGTGGAACGAAGTCCAAAATCAGGGACATAGCTTCTATCTTCGTAAATGTAAGATTTTATAATAGTAGATAGGGCGGCACCTGGGCCCGTTTTTTTCCCATAAGAAATAGCATGGGGCCTTCCCCCTCCACTTTCCCTTTTAGGCCACGCCCCTTTGTCGACGTGCAGCCAATGGGAGCGCCCCATTCAGTCACGTGGTGCTGGGTGGGAGGCATGAGTTGTTAAGGTTTGAGGTTATGTTTAAGGTTTGAGGTTATGTCGCCTTCGGTCCCTAGTCCCCAGACTTTGAGGTTATGTTTATGGTTTGAGGTTATGATTTGTACAACGCGTTGCCCGCGAGGGGTGAGGGGTTCGTATGTGGGACCCTGCTATCGCCAAGCACGGGGCACGCCCCCCGCAAGGCCTACATCCACGATGCATCCCGCGAACGCCGACTTGAGGTCGCGCGCTGGAGGGTGCCCATGGATATTCGTATGCGGTGCCCCACTGCTATCGGTAAGCACGGGGCGCCCCGCGCCCCACATTACTCTCACGCCACGGAGAAAAACGTGTCGCCTGTTTCCAAAAGCCGCATCGGCGGCGGAGCCGTGTTTGTTTCAGAGTTTGCGCCCCCCCGAAGGGGGGTGGGGGGCTTCCTCTGTGGCATGCCTCGTCGCCGCAAGGAAGGAACCCATCTAACGAGCGATAACCGAGAGATAACCGATGATAATCGAGAATACCAACTGTCATACCAACTTATATCTTTCATAATCCCTGTGATTTGATAATATACGGGTACCGATTGTGAAATAAATTTCGTGTCAATATACGAGGCCGTAAAATATTGAATCGTATGCGAGTGTAAATTCAAGATGGAGTCCGGCGTAACATGTACAGGAGGATCGGGCTAACAACGTGTACCGAGAGTTCAAAAATAAATTAAATATTATATTAAGGTAAAAGGGGAAAACGTACATAGGCTAATTGTTTTTCTCGATAAGTATGGAATATATGTCGAGGGTGTGCAAGATAATAAAATAATATTAACTCTAGGTGTCACTATAATGTTTAAAAATCCATTTAGTTATTAATTCATTTGTTAATGCCTGGCGAAAAGGTGTAGGCGTTTTTATCAACTAAACATTGTAAGTCTGGCAATAAAACTTCTGCAGTTTTATTTAAACAAGGATGTGTATATTTTCACACACATAGGTAAATATCTGCATTAATTAACTACGAGCGATCACCGGCAGATGCCCGATATGCATGACACACCCGACAAACAAGCCATGATGAACCAAATAAGAAGAGGAAAGTGGAGGAACACCTAGCACCTATTTTAAAAACACATATTTGGCTTGGCACAGAAACTTAGAGTAGATGTGATGATGATCTACAGATACCTGTAATTTCCGTATCAGTCGTGTGGCACAAAGGCTACAACAGATGGCGCTCCAAACGTCAAATTAAAACTTACGATAACGCCGTAAACCAAGGTGCACACTCACGTCACTAACCAGCTAGCCATTATTATTAGTATGGCACGAATTAATTTTAATTACGAAATGTGTCAATTTAGCGCTAATTAATTTGAATTATCTGAATCATCGTATGTTGTCGGTGGTTGTCGTCATCGGTGCCGCGCGAGTTTTGAATTATTTGATTATTATATATTAATTACATTAAATATTTTTACTGAATTAGAGTCCATTCATTTTCGGTGTGTTTACAAAGCGAGAGATTAGCGCAGTGCGTCAACTGATAAGAACCGTTTTAAACGTTTGTGTTAAATATATATTCTTACAACGGAAGAGTGGAAGAGCAACGAATGGCACACAAATGTGCGTTTTTTATCAACTAAAAATTGTCCTTTTTCAAACAAACAAAAATAATAAGAGGGAAAAATTTGATAAAAGGTTCTACAAACACAACAATTGGTCGCATCATAAATGTGGATTGAGTAACCATACTTTTGATTGACATTTGAAGTAACATAACCTCAAAATCGTTTTACATTAGTTTTCAACCAAATGATTTTCAGTGTTGCCATGTGTAAATTACAGTGTTGGCGATTTGTTATTTTATTAATCAACCGAGTATAAATTAAATTGATTACGCCTGTTCATATCTAATAAATTATACTATCGTAACATAACTTTATTTTAAATTAATTAACCCTGAGCCGTGCATCAAGTGTGAGTGCGATGGACACCCAGCCAATGTCAGCATCAAACGAGGACAGCGCACCTATAAACAGCAAGGAACCTAAAAAAAAAAAACGCCCCAGACGCCGACCGCGGAAAAACATCGAATAAGAAATTAAAAACCACACCAAATCTAACAGAGACACAGGCATCACACGCACAGCCCTCTAAAGCACACACACACACAAGCGCCCACATAACACAGGAGAGACCACAGCCACCAAATGAATTCAACTCCTACAAACACAACTATGAAATAAGAACGGATGCCGCCATCACACGCATACAACTTGCACGCTTATGGGAAACACACATGCCCAACAACAAGGACATTATCATACAACTGATAAACAACAACCTCACTCTTAAAACAAGCAAAAGAGAATCCAAAAATAAACTCCAGGAACTGATGGACAAGCATCTCATCAAAACATCCCGAGCCCAACAACAACTAACTACCACACCGAACACACAACGCACATACACCGAATCATACACCATAATCCTCTGGAGTTGAAAACGAAATCCCAGACGAAGATATTGGCAAATAACTCACTAACAATAAATACCCTTATAGATACTGCAAACGCATCAAAGCAAGAGCAACAGACATATCAACATCGATGATAAGAATTATAACTGGAGACATCGACTCATTCGAAAGAATGACATATGACGGAGGACTGTATTACCTAAATAGGTTCTACGGATTCGTACCAAGCTCCCCACCCAAACCAATACCACAAGCATGCAGCAAGTGCTCCGCATACGATCACACAACCGAGGAATGCAGGAAAGGAAAAACATGCACCAAGTGTCAAGGGGGTGCATGACGCAACTAAATGCGGTTCGCCACAGCCACAGAAATATGATGCCCGCAACGCCGAGGCCCATGCAGGGTGGTCACCCAGATGCCCAAAGAGACCGACAACACTCATAGAAGGCAACCCCAGCATAAGGATAAAAAAAAAAACATAAATAAAAAATCTACAGATAAACCAAACTCAACCACTCATAACAATAGAAACCCTAACCCACCGACTATACCCGACCATATCATTATCACACACACACACACACCCACACACACATGACATAAACAACACACAGAACACCAACAGAGAAGAGATTCTCAAAAAGCTCCGCAAACGCTTTATAATTGACTATGTCATTGAGACACAGGCTGTACTTTCCGGCAACAGAATGTATATAATCATGTTCGACAAACAAGCATCAGATAGCATACCACCGACAGAACCCTCAAATCATACCGCACAAGCCACCATGCATGTACAGAACGATCGACCAACCATCATATACGCAAACATCAGCTGCCCCAGTAACAAACGGACACCAATAAATAATTATATAGAGAATAGCAACATTCAAGGTTGCCTTCTTTTCGTAGAAACAAAGACCAAAACCGACACAAACGTGACATACAAGAACTGGGAAATCACACAAAAACAAGGACACATCAACATCAACGCACGAGGAGGGATAAGTACCCTCCACACCGCACGTAGAGCCAACCCGCCAGTACCGAACAACCCACAAAATGATCGCCTCTACTTTACGATCCCATTTGACAATGACAAACTTCACATCATTCTGATATACATTCAACCACACACACACCAATCGAACAGAACATCGCCATAAAAGCAGCTCATGAATAGATATTCGATTATCATTGGTGACTTTAACCTACACCCCTAGAAGAGACGTCAACTACAAACGTTCATAAATAACTCTGACTCCAGAAGGCAATACACGCACAACCAACACTCATCATGCCCAACAATAATGAGACAATCCCAGGTATACTACATGCATACTGACAATCTAACAAATAATATAACATACATCGAAGTAGCACAAGACCGTTGCTCAGATAACTTGGCTATTAAATTTACATTTCAACTATACCGACCACGAACTGCCGAAACAATCAAGACAAAATTCATTCTCAAACTCACAAATACAAAAGCAGTAAATACATTCATGCCGACATACCTGAACGAAATCGAAAGAAAAGACATAGAACTACATCACCTAACGGAATTTTAGACAAAACTCGCTAGCTCTATAATAAAACATAGCCCCTAAACAAAACGAAACATTTTACAAACACAAAGTACCTAAGTACATACTTACACTAATCAAGTACGAGTGACAAACGTGCTGAAAATACACTCTGACAGGAGGCAGAAACACAAATACAATAATGAATACACTAAACAAAACCATACAGACAATGACATGGCAATAAAAGGCACATACATGGTTCGAAGTATGCAAAGAAATTGAGAGAGACCGAGGAACAACCTATTGGACTAAAATTAAACGACAGACAAAATACAAAAAGACGCCACATACAGCTACACTCCAACAAGATATTAAAAAAAAAAAATACGACAGACGAACATATGGCATACGCCTGCGCAAACCACTTCACATCTGCTTTCACCCCCATCGACGACCCTACATATAACGACGATAACTCCACAAACGTGAACGACTGGTACGATAGACATTGTAACCAAAACACAGCGGGATAGGTATCCACCGCACAGCACGTAGAGCCAACCCGCCAGTACCGAACAACCCACAAAATGATTGCCTCTACTTTACGATTCAATTTGACAATGACAAACTTCACATCTTTCTGATATACATTTCAACCACACTCACCAATCGAACAGAACACCGCCATAAAAGCACCCCATGAATAGATTTTCGATTATCATTGGTGACTTTAACCTACACCCCTAGAAGAGACGTCAACTACAAACGTTCATAAATAACTCTGACTTCAGAAGACAATACACAACAACCAACACTCATCATGCCCAACAATAATGACACCATCCCAGATATACTACATACATACCGACAATCTAACAAATAATATAAGAGACATCGAAGGAACACCAGACCTTTGCTCAGATCACTTGGCTGTTAAGTTTACATTTCAACTAGACCGACCACGAACTGCCGAAACAATCAAGACAAAATTCATTCTCAAGCTCACAAATACAAAAGTAGTAAATACAGTCATGCTGACATACCTGAACGAAATCGAAAGAGAAGACATAGGACTACATCACCTAACGGAATTTTAGACAAAACTCACTAGCTCTATAATAAAACATAGCCCCTAAACAAAACGAAACATTTTACAAACACAGACTACCTAAGTACATACTTACACTAATCAAGTACAAGTGACAAACGTGCTGAAAATACGCTCTGACAGGAGGCAGAAACATAAAAACAATAATGAATAGACTAAACAAAACCATACAGACAATGACACGGCAATAAAAGCCACATAAATGGCTCGAAGTATACAAATAAATTGAGAGAGACCGAGGAACAACCTATTGGACTAACATTAAACGACAGACAAAATACAAAAAATACATCACGTACACCTACACTCCTACAAGATATTAAAAAGACATACGACAGACGAACATAAGGCATACGCAAACCACTCCACATCTGCTTTCACCCCCATCGGCGACCCTACATATAACAACGATAACACCACAAACGTGAACGACTGGTACGACAGACATCATAACCAAAACACAGACAATAAGGAACCACCAAACATAACAGAAGACGAATACTATGACATACTAGATACAGGTAAAACACCGCCCCGGACAAGATCTTACCACAAAACAACTTCTTCGAAGCCTATCATACGAAATACATAAACACATAATATCTATTATTTCATGATAAAATAGCGTAATATTTAAACAGACTTAAATCATACTAGTTGCTGATTAAAATATTCCTAAAATGTAGTCACGTGTGAGACGCTGTGTTACACATGTGAGACGCTGCGAGACAGACAATAAGGAACCACCAAACATAACAGAAGACGAATACTATGACATACTAGATACAGGTAAAACACCGCCCCGGACAAGATCTTACCACAAAACAACTTCTTCGAAGCCTATCATACGAAATACATAAACACATAATATCTATTATTTCATGATAAAATAGCGTAATATTTAAACAGACTTAAATCATACTAGTTGCTGATTAAAATATTCCTAAAATGTAGTAACGTGTGAGACGCTTGTTACACATGTGAGACGCTGTGAGGCGCTGTGTTACACATGTGAGACGCTGTGAGACAGCTATAAGACACCTCTGAGACAGCTGTGCGACACCTCAGAGCCAGCTGTGAGACACCTGTGAGATACCTGTGAGACACCTGTTGGTGGTGGTGGTGCTGTTGCTGGTGTGGAGGTGGTGGTGGTGCTGTTGCTGGTGTGGAGGTGGTGGCGATGCTGTTGCTCATGTGGAGGTGGTGCTGGTGATGGTGCTGGTGATGGTGGTGATGGTGGTGATGGTGTGGAGGTGTTTTTTTATTTATTATCTTATACTTTTGACATATTGTATGAATATTTAAATACTATTGTACATATTTTTAAGGATTTTTCTTTATTTAATATGTTGTCCTCTCTATGCACTATGGAGGGGGTGAATAAAATAAAGTTTTTTTACATTGTATTATTATTTTTTTATTACCATATAAAATATTCATTACATAGTTGTACAGTACTTTAACATTTCTATATTACAAGCTACATTCCGATAGTATAACGGATATTACCACATAAAATATCCATTACATACTCGTGACGGAGGGGCAGAGGGGCTGGTGGTGCTGCTGATGGCGGAGGGGCTCCGGGAGGGACGTAGGGGCTGGTATATGTTGGTGGGGTCGGCGGGTGGTGGGGTTTCGGGAGGGGCGGAGGGGCTGGTGGGACTTCGGGAGGGGCGGACGGGCGGGTGATGTTGGTGGTAGCGGAGGGGGTTCAGGAGGGGCTGGCGATGTTGATGGAGGTGAAGGGGCTTCGGGTGGGTACGGCGGTGCTTCAGGAGGGTACAGAGGTGCTTCGGGAGGGTCCACATACTAGCGCCCAATTGTAAGCTAAAAATTAGGCCTAATTTTTAGCTTACAATTGGGCGCTAGTATGTGGACCCTCCCGAAGCACCTCTGTACCCTCCTGAAGCACCGCCGTACCCACCCGAAGCCCCTTCACCTCCATCAACATCGCCAGCCCCTCCTGAAGCCCCTCCGCTACCACCAACATCACCCGCCCGTCCGCCCCTCCCGAAGTCCCACCAGCCCCTCCGCCCCTCCCGAAACCCCACCACCCGCCGACCCCACCAACATATACCAGCCCCTACGTCCCTCCCGGAGCCCCTCCGCCATCAGCAGCACCACCAGCCCCTCTGCCCCTCCGTCACGAGTATGTAATGGATATTTTATGTGGTAATATCCGTTATACTATCGGAATGTAGCTTGTAATATAGAAATGTTAAAGTACTGTACAACTATGTAATGAATATTTTATATGGTAATAAAAAAATAATAATACAATGTAAAAAAACTTTATTTTATTCACCCCCTCCATAGTGCATAGAGAGGACAACATATTAAATAAAGAAAAATCCTTAAAAATATGTACAATAGTATTTAAATATTCATACAATATGTCAAAAGTATAAGATAATAAATAAAAAAACACCTCCACACCATCACCACCATCACCACCATCACCAGCACCATCACCAGCACCACCTCCACATGAGCAACAGCATCGCCACCACCTCCACACCAGCAACAGCACCACCACCACCTCCACACCAGCAACAGCACCACCACCACCAACAGGTGTCTCACAGGTATCTCACAGGTGTCTCACAGCTGGCTCTGAGGTGTCGCACAGCTGTCTCAGAGGTTTCTTATAGCTGTCTCACAGCGTCTCACATGTGTAACACAGCGCCTCACAGCGTCTCACATGTGTAACAAGCGTCTCACGCGTTACTACATTTTAGGAATATTTTAATCAGCAACTAGTATGATTTAAGTCTGTTTAAATATTACGCTATTTTATCATGAAATAATAGATATTATGTGTTTATGTATTTCGTATGATAGGCTTCGAAGAAGTTGTTTTGTGGTAAGATCTTGTCCGGGGCGGTGTTTTACCTGTATCTAGTATGTCATAGTATTCGTCTTCTGTTATGTTTGGTGGTTCCTTATTGTCTGTCTCGCAGCGTCTCACATGTGTAACACAGCGTCTCACACGTGACTACATTTTAGGAATATTTTAATCAGCAACTAGTATGATTTAAGTCTGTTTAAATATTACGCTATTTTATCATGAAATAATAGATATTATGTGTTTATGTATTTCGTATGATAGGCTTCGAAGAAGTTGTTTTGTGGTAAGATCTTGTCCGGGGCGGTGTTTTACCTGTATCTAGTATGTCATAGTATTCGTCTTCTGTTATGTTTGGTGGTTCCTTATTGTCTGTGTTTTGGTTATGATGTCTGTCGTACCAGTCGTTCACGTTTGTGGTGTTATCGTTGTTATATGTAGGGTCGCCGATGGGGGTGAAAGCAGATGTGGAGTGGTTTGCGTATGCCTTATGTTCGTCTGTCGTATGTCTTTTTAATATCTTGTAGGAGTGTAGGTGTACGTGATGTATTTTTTGTATTTTGTCTGTCGTTTAATGTTAGTCCAATAGGTTGTTCCTCGGTCTCTCTCAATTTATTTGTATACTTCGAGCCATTTATGTGGCTTTTATTGCCGTGTCATTGTCTGTATGGTTTTGTTTAGTCTATTCATTATTGTTTTTATGTTTCTGCCTCCTGTCAGAGCGTATTTTCAGCACGTTTGTCACTTGTACTTGATTAGTGTAAGTATGTACTTAGGTAGTCTGTGTTTGTAAAATGTTTCGTTTTGTTTAGGGGCTATGTTTTATTATAGAGCTAGTGAGTTTTGTCTAAAATTCCGTTAGGTGATGTAGTCCTATGTCTTCTCTTTCGATTTCGTTCAGGTATGTCAGCATGACTGTATTTACTACTTTTGTATTTGTGAGCTTGAGAATGAATTTTGTCTTGATTGTTTCGGCAGTTCGTGGTCGGTCTAGTTGAAATGTAAACTTAACAGCCAAGTGATCTGAGCAAAGGTCTGGTGTTCCTTCGATGTCTCTTATATTATTTGTTAGATTGTCGGTATGTATGTAGTATATCTGGGATGGTGTCATTATTGTTGGGCATGATGAGTGTTGGTTGTTGTGTATTGTCTTCTGAAGTCAGAGTTATTTATGAACGTTTGTAGTTGACGTCTCTTCTAGGGGTGTAGGTTAAAGTCACCAATGATAATCGAAAATCTATTCATGGGGTGCTTTTATGGCGGTGTTCTGTTCGATTGGTGAGTGTGGTTGAAATGTATATCAGAAAGATGTGAAGTTTGTCATTGTCAAATTGAATCGTAAAGTAGAGGCAATCATTTTGTGGGTTGTTCGGTACTGGCGGGTTGGCTCTACGTGCTGTGCGGTGGATACCTATCCCGCTGTGTTTTGGTTACAATGTCTATCGTACCAGTCGTTCACGTTTGTGGAGTTATCGTCGTTATATGTAGGGTCGTCGATGGGGGTGAAAGCAGATGTGAAGTGGTTTGCGCAGGCGTATGCCATATGTTCGTCTGTCGTATTTTTTTTTTTTAATATCTTGTTGGAGTGTAGCTGTATGTGGCGTCTTTTTGTATTTTGTCTGTCGTTTAATTTTAGTCCAATAGGTTGTTCCTCGGTCTCTCTCAATTTCTTTGCATACTTCGAACCATGTATGTGCCTTTTATTGCCATGTCATTGTCTGTATGGTTTTGTTTAGTGTATTCATTATTGTATTTGTGTTTCTGCCTCCTGTCAGAGTGTATTTTCAGCACGTTTGTCACTCGTACTTGATTAGTGTAAGTATGTACTTAGGTACTTTGTGTTTGTAAAATGTTTCGTTTTGTTTAGGGGCTATGTTTTATTATAGAGCTAGCGAGTTTTGTCTAAAATTCCGTTAGGTGATGTAGTTCTATGTCTTTTCTTTCGATTTCGTTCAGGTATGTCGGCATGAATGTATTTACTGCTTTTGTATTTGTGAGTTTGAGAATGAATTTTGTCTTGATTGTTTCGGCAGTTCGTGGTCGGTATAGTTGAAATGTAAATTTAATAGCCAAGTTATCTGAGCAACGGTCTTGTGCTACTTCGATGTATGTTATATTATTTGTTAGATTGTCAGTATGCATGTAGTATACCTGGGATTGTCTCATTATTGTTGGGCATGATGAGTGTTGGTTGTGCGTGTATTGCCTTCTGGAGTCAGAGTTATTTATGAACGTTTGTAGTTGACGTCTCTTCTAGGGGTGTAGGTTAAAGTCACCAATGATAATCGAATATCTATTCATGAGCTGCTTTTATGGCGATGTTCTGTTCGATTGGTGCGTGTGTGGTTGAATGTATATCAGAATGATGTGAAGTTTGTCATTGTCAAATGGGATCGTAAAGTAGAGGCGATCATTTTGTGGGTTGTTCGGTACTGGCGGGTTGGCTCTACGTGCGGTGTGGAGGGTACTTATCCCTCCTCGTGCGTTGATGTTGATGTGTCCTTGTTTTTGTGTGATTTCCCAGTTCTTGTATGTCACGTTTGTGTCGGTTTTGGTCTTTGTTTCTACGAAAAGAAGGCAACCTTGAATGTTGCTATTCTCTATATAATTATTTATTGGTGTCCGTTTGTTACTGGGGCAGCTGATGTTTGCGTATATGATGGTTGGTCGATCGTTCTGTACATGCATGGTGGCTTGTGCGGTATGATTTGAGGGTTCTGTCGGTGGTATGCTATCTGATGCTTGTTTGTCGAACATGATTATATACATTCTGTTGCCGGAAAGTACAGCCTGTGTCTCAATGACATAGTCAATTATAAAGCGTTTGCGGAGCTTTTTGAGAATCTCTTCTCTGTTGGTGTTCTGTGTGTTGTTTATGTCATGTGTGTGTGGTGTGTGTGTGTGTGTGTGATAATGATATGGTCGGGTATAGTCGGTGGGTTAGGGTTTCTATTGTTATGAGTGGTTGAGTTTGGTTTATCTGTAGATTTTTTATTTATGTTTTTTTTTTTATCCTTATGCTGGGGTTGCCTTCTATGAGTGTTGTCGGTCTCTTTGGGCATCTGGGTGACCACCCTGCATGGGCCTCGGCGTTGCGGGCATCATATTTCTGTGGCTGTGGCGAACCGCATTTAGTTGCGTCATGCACCCCCTTGACACTTGGTGCATGTTTTTCCTTTCCTGCATTCCTCGGTTGTGTGATCGTATGCGGAGCACTTGCTGCATGCTTGTGGTATTGGTTTGGGTGGGGAGCTTGGTACGAATCCGTAGAACCTATTTAGGTAATACAGTCCTCCGTCATATGTCATTCTTTCGAATGAGTCGATGTCTCCAGTTATAATTCTTATCATCGATGTTGATATGTCTGTTGCTCTTGCTTTGATGCGTTTGCAGTATCTATAAGGGTATTTATTGTTAGTGAGTTATTTGCCAATATCTTCGTCTGGGATTTCGTTTTCAACTCCAGAGGATTATGGTGTATGATTCGGTGTATGTGCGTTGTGTGTTCGGTGTGGTAGTTAGTTGTTGTTGGGCTCGGGATGTTTTGATGAGATGCTTGTCCATCAGTTCCTGGAGTTTATTTTTGGATTCTCTTTTGCTTGTTTTAAGAGTGAGGTTGTTGTTTATCAGTTGTATGATAATGTCCTTGTTGTTGGGCATGTGTGTTTCCCATAAGCGTGCAAGTTGTATGCGTGTGATGGCGGCATCCGTTCTTATTTCATAGTTGTGTTTGTAGGAGTTGAATTCATTTGGTGGCTGTGGTCTCTCCTGTGTTATGTGGGCGCTTGTGTGTGTGTGTGCTTTAGAGGGCTGTGCGTGTGATGCCTGTGTCTCTGTTAGATTTGGTGTGGTTTTTAATTTCTTATTCGATGTTTTTCCGCGGTCGGCGCCTGGGGCGTTTTTTTTTTTTAGGTTCCTTGCTGTTTATAGGTGCGCTGTCCTCGTTTGATGCTGACATTGGCTGGGTGTCCATCGCACTCACACTTGATGCACGGCTCAGGGTTAATTAATTTAAAATAAAGTTATGTTACGATAGTATAATTTATTAGATATGAACAGGCGTAATCAATTTAATTTATACTCGGTTGATTAATAAAATAACAAATCGCCAACACTGTAATTTACACATGGCAACACTGAAAATCATTTGGTTGAAAACTAATGTAAAACGATTTTGAGGTTATGTTACTTCAAATGTCAATCAAAAGTATGGTTACTCAATCCACATTTATGATGCGACCAATTGTTGTGTTTGTAGAACCTTTTATCAAATTTTTCCCTCTTATTATTTTTGTTTGTTTGAAAAAGGACAATTTTTAGTTGATAAAAAACGCACATTTGTGTGCCATTCGTTGCTCTTCCACTCTTCCGTTGTAAGAATATATATTTAACACAAACGTTTAAAACGGTTCTTATCAGTTGACGCACTGCGCTAATCTCTCGCTTTGTAAACACACCGAAAATGAATGGACTCTAATTCAGTAAAAATATTTAATGTAATTAATATATAATAATCAAATAATTCAAAACTCGCGCGGCACCGATGACGACAACCACCGACAACATACGATGATTCAGATAATTCAAATTAATTAGCGCTAAATTGACACATTTCGTAATTAAAATTAATTCGTGCCATACTAATAATAATGGCTAGCTGGTTAGTGACGTGAGTGTGCACCTTGGTTTACGGCGTTATCGTAAGTTTTAATTTGACGTTTGGAGCGCCATCTGTTGTAGCCTTTGTGCCACACGACTGATACGGAAATTACAGGTATCTGTAGATCATCATCACATCTACTCTAAGTTTCTGTGCCAAGCCAAATATGTGTTTTTAAAATAGGTGCTAGGTGTTCCTCCACTTTCCTCTTCTTATTTGGTTCATCATGGCTTGTTTGTCGGGTGTGTCATGCATATCGGGCATCTGCCGGTGATCGCTCGTAGTTAATTAATGCAGATATTTACCTATGTGTGTGAAAATATACACATCCTTGTTTAAATAAAACTGCAGAAGTTTTATTGCCAGACTTACAATGTTTAGTTGATAAAAACGCCTACACCTTTTCGCCAGGCATTAACAAATGAATTAATAACTAAATGGATTTTTAAACATTATAGTGACACCTAGAGTTAATATTATTTTATTATCTTGCACACCCTCGACATATATTCCATACTTATCGAGAAAAACAATTAGCCTATGTACGTTTTCCCCTTTTACCTTAATATAATATTTAATTTATTTTTGAACTCTCGGTACACGTTGTTAGCCCGATCCTCCTGTACATGTTACGCCGGACTCCATCTTGAATTTACACTCGCATACGATTCAATATTTTACGGCCTCGTATATTGACACGAAATTTATTTCACAATCGGTACCCGTATATTATCAAATCACAGGGATTATGAAAGATATAAGTTGGTATGACAGTTGGTATTCTCGGTTATCATCGGTTATCTCTCGGTTATCGCTCGTTAGATGGGTTCCTTCCTTGCGGCGACGAGGCATGCCACAGAGGAAGCCCCCCACCCCCCTTCGGGGGGGGCGCAAACTCTGAAACAAACACGGCTCCGCCGCCGATGCGGCTTTTGGAAACAGGCGACACGTTTTTCTCCGTGGCGTGAGAGTAATGTGGGGCGCGGGGCGCCCCGTGCTTACCGATAGCAGTGGGGCACCGCATACGAATATCCATGGGCACCCTCCAGCGCGCGACCTCAAGTCGGCGTTCGCGGGATGCATCGTGGATGTAGGCCTTGCGGGGGGCGTGCCCCGTGCTTGGCGATAGCAGGGTCCCACATACGAACCCCTCACCCCTCGCGGGCAACGCGTTGTACAAATCATAACCTCAAACCATAAACATAACCTCAAAGTCTGGGGACTAGGGACCGAAGGCGACATAACCTCAAACCTTAAACATAACCTCAAACCTTAACAACTCATGCCTCCCACCCAGCACCACGTGACTGAATGGGGCGCTCCCATTGGCTGCACGTCGACAAAGGGGCGTGGCCTAAAAGGGAAAGTGGAGGGGGAAGGCCCCATGCTATTTCTTATGGGAAAAAAACGGGCCCAGGTGCCGCCCTATCTACTTATAATATTTTCTATTATAACTTTATTTTACAGAAGAAAAGTTTTATAAATAGGCAATAAATAAAATGTATTTCCGCTTCCAGTTTACCCGGAGAAACGTGCAACTTTTGCAATTTTGAATTTTTCAAATACGTTTTGTTTTTAATATTACTTACCAAGCAAATCAATCCCCGACTCGCGTCTAAAGTCCTCAAAAAATGTAAAGTTTAAAAGTCTAAAAATGCAATAAGTATAAAAAGAAAAAAAGGTAATCATAAATCCATTTTTTCTTCCTCTTCTACACCATCATCTTCTTCACTTTCTACATTTCCATCTGTTCCAAATAGTCCTAAGGAGTCTGGATGATAAATTTGTTTCTTATTATGTATATAACATACACGTAATGTCGAAATGCGTGGGTCCGAAGATATTAACAAATTATTTAAAATGTTTTCATTTGTATCTCGCCAGTTACATTTTCTGGAGTAGGATTTTCTGAATTTTCTGAGTTCTTTATTCCGAGTCTCGGATGCTTCCTTTTGTTTTTGTTCCTTTAGTTTGCACACGTTATTGTTACTTGGGGCTGATATTTGCCAACATTTCGCATTTGTTCCTATTGGTAAATTATCCGTTACCAATAGGAACAAATGCGAAATGTTGACAAATATCTGCCCCAAGTAACAACAACGTGTGCAAACTCGATGGCAGATGGTACCATCTGAATAGTGACACGTATATTTGTGCAGTTCAATTTAGAAAAAATTCTATTTGGATTTTTCTTTCTGATGAAACAGCTTATAAAATAACGTATCAACGTTTTATAATTTCTTCATCTATACCTGTTAACTGGGCAGATTTTTCAAATTCTTTAAAAAAACGCCTGGCAGTGTTTCCGTCATTACTAGCTCCAACTCCTGGCTTAACCACGTCGATATTTAATATTAGTTCGCGTCGGAAATCAGCTTGTAGTATCTTTTCTTCCTTGATCCTTCATTTTGTCATCGCCCTTTGCATTTCATTTCTTAAAATCTAAGTTGTATGGTGTATGCTATACAAATTCCAAGCAACGAATTCACATATGCAGGGAAGATAATCAATATTTATAGAAATCTTCTCTTTTTGGTTTGTTTCATACAAGTTCTAAATTATTCTTTCTGATGGCAAGACAGATATTGCAAGTCGAAGCAGATAGAGTATTTCATAATTTGGCATTTATTTCTGCTTGCATTTCTACCATTTCCTGTTGAATTAAAGCAGTTGTTTCCTTTACAAATACAAATTTTATTGGTGGACGAAAACGAGTTGAAGATTTTCCCAGACAACTGAATAATCTTCGGCAATTTTATTTTAAAGGCACTTACCTGCTCAGAAAAATGGAAGAGTCGTCGGTATTATCTCTGGATTTGTAACAAATTTTTGCTTATAATTACTTTGGCCTAAAGCTCCATCGAATCCCAATTTATACATTAATTTTAAATTTCTAGGAGTATATTCAGTAAGCGATAGAATTTTATTCGCAGTTGAATCCAATATTTACTGTAATTTAACTTTGGCCATTTGATCAGCAATTATTATATCTTCTTTGGAAGAATAACACTTTTGCTTTTCTTTTTGAATTTTGTAATACGAATGATAACATATGGAAGCATTTTCGTCAATGCATTGTCTTCTAATTGTTTTATACTGCCACTTCGCTTATACCATCAAAGGCAATGATTTATCTGAAGATATGCTTGTAGATTGTTGTGCTGCCCCAAAAAATAAAGTTTGCACTTTGTCAATATCTTCAGGATTATTTATCAGGTTACCCAAAATTTTTGATAATTGTTGATTTCCAGTTGCTTTTAATCGTAGTTTCGTTGCAAAAGCCAATTCTTCCGATGAGTGTGTCTCTTTCAAATCGTGTGTTCTTCTTTTTTTGATATCACCTAATTCAGTAATGATTTCCGATCTGATTGTATACGGACGATGTCGATGGAACGTTATGGAGTAGTTTACAATTGATGATTTGAGGCCACTTTATTTGAAGATTTAACAAAGCACTTTCCGATTTAACAAAATACTTTTCAGCTCGTCCACATTTTGTCCATTTGGCACATAGATTGTTACAAAATTTATACAAATTATATTCTTACTTTCCGACAAAACCACTTCCAAGTTTGGTAAAACGATTGCAGATAATTTGTGAAAATCTTTAAAACTTGTACTTGTAGATCTTAGATGTAGGTACAGATCACGATTTTAATATAAATTTTCCATGTTTGCTGTGTATCTGACAGAGTAGCATACGTTTAAAATTCAAGTGGCCCACGTTTATTTTTGTAAATTTAAGTTTTCTCAAATATTCAATAAGTATTTAAGTTTAAAAAGAAAAAAGATAACGAAAAGTCATTTTTTTTTCTTCCTTTTCTACACCATCATCTTCTTCACTTTCTACATTTCCATCTGTTCGAAATAGTCCTAAGGAGTCGGGGCGATAAATTTGTTTCTTGTTATGTATATAACGTACGCGTAATGCCGAAATTCGTGCGTCCGAAGATATTAACAAATTATTTAAAATGCTTTCATTCGTATCTCGCCTGTTACATTTTCTGGAGTAGGATTTTCTAAATTTTCTAAGTTCTTTATTCCGAGTCTCGGATGCCTCCTGAGATTCTCGAATGATTTGAGGCAACTTTATCTGAAGATTTAACCAAGCACTTTCCGATTTACCAAAATAGTTTTCAGCTCACGCACGTTTTGTCCATTTGGCACATAGATTGTTACAAAATTTATGCAAATTATATTCTCACTTTCCGACAAAACCACTTCCAAGTTTGTTAAAACGATTGCAGAAAATTTGTGAAAATCTTTAAAACTTGTACTTGTAGATCTTAGATGTAGGTACAGATCACGATTGTAATATAAATTTTTCATGTTTGGTGTGTATCTGACAGAGTAGCATACGTTTACGTCTATTATTCGCCTGATAATATCTGCAGATTGATTTTCTTTTCAGAGTTTAATATTATGTCCTAGGTAAACATACTCGTCTATTGAGTCTATTGTTTCGTTGTTCACCTGCAGTTGATATTTGGAGTTAATTATCTTGGTTTTATTTGTGTTTTTGCAATTGTTACTCTCCTCTTTATTTCTTCAGTGTAGCCTCTTTATTTCTTCAGTGTAGCGACCTTAATTAGAAATAATAGAACCCAAATAAATGAGTTTTTGTACCACCTCATGTCCAGTCGCCATGTCAGCATTATGCTGGTTTTATCAGTCTATCAATGATCATTACTTTTGATTGTAATATAAAACCACAATTTGCCAGTCTTGTCAACCAATTGCAATCAAGTTGCAGGCAATTCCGATGGACATGAAAAGTTATGTTAAGATATGATGAGAAGCTACAGAATCTGGATATGAAAATCTCAAAGATGGAAAATGAAGGGAATATTTTAAATGTCAGCTTCAAATTGAAATTTGCTTAAAAAAATAGTGCTCACGTCAACTTATTATTTATGCAATGAAATTATTTAGGAATATTTCCGCAATAAATAGAAATTAAATTACTTATTATTTGGTATTGAAATTATGTTGCTTAGAGTACCTAACCATTTACCTACAAACATGTCGGTTTTGGGGACATAAGTTTTATCGAGTAGATGAGTGTGTAGCGATATCTATGCGGCAAATAAATCAGATTAGTCAGCCACCAATTTGAGCAGTCTCATTGGTCTAAAAAGTGATGTGGGAAAATATTCTGCGAATATTTTGTTTGCTATTAGAAAACTGTAGGTACGAATAATTTTTATTGCAATTTTGTTGTAATCAGCTATCCATACCTTGAAAATAGGCACTGCGAGTAATCGTTCCAATAAATTTTGATCGCTGATTCCAGATCAATTAATTTCATAGTTTTCGCTGTGAGTTTAAGGGTTTGGGCAGCTGCGACTAGGCGCGCCGATGTCTAGGCAATTGGGGATGATTTTTATGGGTGTTAAATAATTAACGACGAATAAAACACAATGCCGTAAAACGACGACGGCTAACAATTAAACCGCATTAAGGCGCACTTAAATAAATATAGCAACGACGGGAGTTAATAACGCTTTGTTAATTGCCGCGCTCTTCGGCGCCGGCTCCTCCACATTTCCGAACTTGTAACCGAGCTGTGTGAGTAGTGGCTGAATGTGTAATGGTTTAATTTTATCGCCTCTGGTTTTTGGCCCGGGGAATTTATTTCCACCGCCAATTACCAACCGCAGCGTGCGGAGAACCTCTAAACAAGCGAAGGTTAAGTTTAAGCTTGAACTGTTCTTTCGTGCAAAATAGACGAAAAAGGTGAATGAAAGTCATAGGTTCTAATTGCACATGCCCACAGCAAGGATGCTAGAATTGGTTATAACAATTTTATTGATCTATTACTGCTCTCAATATACAACAGCGCAAGTAATCCCAACTAAATATAATTTTCTTAACCTATTGATCTTGGCCACAGCACATTACAGAATGCAATGATGAAGGTAATTTGAAGAGGCCATTAATCGCGTTGTGGGTATTCTAGGACATTAAACGAAAAAAAAAACAGGCTTTATAATTGGCTTACTATAGATTTGGGATATTTGGGTCATGAGGAGCCGACCTCGGTGACGTGCCCCGACCCCGGCGTTCCGTTTTCCGCCGTCGCGGTCCTAATTCCGCCCCCGGAATAAATACTCCGGGCCGTTCCGGTGTCTGTTCGAAAGTCTGGCGGAGATTTCTTGCCCGGAGACGTTTTATTGGGGCAGACGCTCGAGAATCACCGTCCTATTGAATAAAGTGCGACGGATCGCTCTCCTCTCACGGACCCTCGCGCGATAAAGGAGATTTGTTTTCGAACTGAATCAAGATCACCCCTTATCTCGTAATATTTTACGGCCCTCCGGGTCCCGGACGGGCGCACGCCGCGACACTGGAATACAGGGCCGGATCGACCTGGCCGGCGGGGATCGAGATGAGCTCTTCGTGACGAACGGATGGACGATGAAACCGGAGTGCGCGCTTCAGACGTTCAACTGGTGATGGACTAACCGTAACAATAACAACGCGCAGAATAATGGTACGTGAAGGTCGTAAAGACTATTTGGCGCAATTAACTTGCTGCTTTAATTGGTATTTACAATGGTTTTCTAATTTAATGATCCATTTTAACCTCGAGCAGTTATTTTGCAACGTTATTATATGAAAAACAACATTTGCTATGAGTACCGTTTTACTCTCGCAACCACGAGAACTGCAAGTTTTTGTATAATTACTGCAGTCGTGGATAGTTAGTGTAATTAGCGAAAGCCAACAATATGAAGGAAAATAACAATAACAATAGAAATAAATACAACAAATAAAATTTAAAATTCACGAAAATAGCACCAGAAAAGTACCTCATCAAAATTTTATCTGAACAAATTGTAAACTTTTGTTTGAGCAAATTCCAAAAGTGTAGCTTTAGATAAATAAATAAAACCACAAGGGTTTACTTTGTATAAAAGTATGTTGACATGATAAGGTTAACGACCTCAGTAATTGGAACCTAAAAACAAAACGTGAAGAGCATATATTTTGTTTATTATTAAATTATTCGTATTCTTGGTTATTGGGCCATTATCTAATAAACAATCTTCCGGATTTAAAAATGTACGATGTGAAGAAGAAAATTAGATTAAAATTGTATATAGTCTGTCAAATTTCAAGGTGGAGCTAATATAAACGCGTTCACGTGAACGGCGACAATTTACAGGGCAGAGTCTAGACAACACGGGTCCAACACTAGTGCAGCGTTTGCAGTACCAAAATTCACTTAGTCCGGCTAGAGGAGAGCCTGCGGCAAGACCAATCGTATCCTTGTGTGGAAGTGTTCACGTGCGATCACGCATGTAACAGTGTTTATATAAGTTACGTCTTGAAATTAGACAGACTATAGGCACTCGTCAGTTAGGTACATTTGTAATCAAATTGAAAGTGTAGCTAAAAGCAGTGTTGTAATACATGTATCTAAATTCATTTCAAATATCTAGATACGTATCTAGATAAATGTTTACTTGAGTACCTAAAGTTGTATCTAGATACATTTTTTCTGAAGTATCTGTATTTGTATCTACATACAAAAAAAAGTATCTGTTACAACACTGCATTTCACGTTAATTACATACAATTAGCTATTGATTCATTATTGAGGGCAATATTTTCTATTTTTTACCTATTAGCTTCGATTAATTTTCTCGTATTTAATTTAAGTTTGAGTCAGTAATTTGCTATTTCATTGTGTATTATTCTTGTATCTGTTACCCTTCGAAAGCTGATAATGACGCATGCTTTTTCGAATAAACAATCTCGTTTTTAATGCTGGTTCGGGTGCTTAAGCTAAATGTAATAGAATGAAATGAAATTAGAAACGTATGTCGAATTCATGTAATATGAATCGATGAGTCATTGTCAGGACGGGTATACCAATAACTATAAGCAGGCGATAAAAATTAATTTAGTTTTGCACATTTTATTAAATATTTATGAGCATTTTCTTTTGCATGTAGAATGCGTATGTAAAAAGAAAACAATTTTTGGTTTGCTTTTCCATGTATCTGAAATGTATCTAGACGTATCTAGATACTTTTAAAATGTATCTGTAGCTAGATACATTTTCAAATTTGTATCTAGATATGTATCTAGATACATTTTTTACTAAAGTATATGTATCAGTATCTAGATACTAAAAAAAAATATCTGTTGGAACACTGGCTACGAGTATAACTGAGGTGTGTTGTATTAAACTCCAGAATATCCATTTCAGCATTGTAAAAGAGTTAAAAAATAGGATTTTTTTATTTGCTTGAAGGCACTTGAATACATTCAGACTAAAATGATGATGAAATACCTTTATGTATCTCATAATAAACACCAAATTTTTTTGAATTTAGTTTTGAATTTAGTACAAAAATTTAATTTCTGAAAAATGCATATAACGTGTTTTGGATTGACAACTTGAAAATTTTCAATCTCCATCACCTATATCCATTTCAGCATTTTAGGAGAGTGAAAAAACTACTTAGCTACAATTTAAAGCTAACCTTAAGACATATCTCAACGCAAAAGCATTTTCACAAGCTCCAAGAAACTACTCTTAGTTTCTAGTCTAGAAAATTACTTACGTTAAAAATTCGCGCTTTTATACAATGTAAATGTGAATTTCTGTTTTCGGATTTTTTGTTTCTCAATTGTGTGTTTGCTAGAGGATTAGGCAAAGCACAATTTTCCGTTTTCCGACATGTATATTTAGCGAAATAAATATGTTTTGTGAAAAATTGTGCATTACGTGCATATGTAAATTACAAAAGATTCATATTGTATAGAGAAATTATAACATATTTCTGCTTGATTGAAATCTTTAATTTGAAATTTGTCTTCGTTGTGCGTATACAATTGATTATTTCTGCTTCTCTAAAATTTGAAATATAGTATTTTCGGTGTAATTGATGCTTGTTTTGTTGTATGCTAATTTGATTAAAAAATGGAATTTTCACAGTTGGAATTTTCTTCACATAAGTTGTTTCGCGCGTTAATACAATGTAAGTTGTAATTTCGGAAGAAGTTTCTCAGTCGTGTGATTTAGGCAATGCCCAATCTTCTTTTTTTCCGAAATGTACATTTAAAATACATTTTTTTTGTGAAAATTTGTGCATTACGTAAATTACAAAACGTTCACACTGTACAGAGAAATTTTAACTTCTGCTTCATTTAAATTTGAAATTTCTAAATTGTTTCAAATTTGAAATTTAGTATGTGAACATTGTTTTGATAAAATTCGGTGAATCATCTTCCACAAAGACATTTATTTTAAATAAATCCGCATTTGAATTGCAAATTTACATTGTATAAAAGCGCGAATAAGTTTACGTAAGTAATTTTCTAGACTAGGCACTAAGTGTAGTATCTTCGAACATGTGAAAGGTTCGTAGAAATAAGAAAAACAAAACACCTTTCTCACAAAACACATTTATTCAATCTAAATGTACATTTCAATCGCTAAGCGATCATCTTCAGTAAACATATTACTCAGTACTGTTTCTTGTAAATTAAAATATTGAAATGTACATTTAGATTGAATAAATGAGTTTTGTGAAAAAGGTGTGTTGTTTTTCTTATTTCTAGAAACTAAGTGGTTAAATTTTTCTCAAAACTGCATATATTAAATAGGTAAATTCAATAAATATTATAACTAAATAAATGAATAATAAAATAAAGATTTAATATTGGAAGAACAGGGTACCATAAATTAAAACTTTATAGAAGACCATAAAAACATGTTTGTAATCTTATTTTCTATTAATATTTTAGTTTGTTATTCATTTGTTGTCAATGGAGCAAATTAACAAAACATTACAGCACAGAACGATATAGAAATTAATAAACTGTAACTCCACCTACGTATAGCAGAAATTTCCAAAAAATGGAGATACACGGTTCTTGCACAGAACCCCACAATTGTATTTCTAAAACTATCGAAACAAAACTAATGACGGAATTTAATCATTTTTTTTAAAAACAAAACACCTTTTTCACAAAACACATTAATTCACTCTAAATGTACATTTCAATCGCTAGGCGATCATCTTCAGTAGAAACATTACTTACTAATGTTTCTAGTGAAGATGATCCATTTAGATTGAATAAATGTGTTTTGTGAAAAGGGTGTTTTGTTTTTCCTCGAATTGCAAAAATTTAACAAGTAAATTCAATAAATATTTTAACTAAATAAATGAATAAATAAATAATAAAATAAAGATTTAATATTGGAAGAATAGGGTTCCATAAATTAAAACTTTATAGGAGACCATACAAACATGTTGGTAATCTTCCTTTCTATTATTCTTTCAATTTGTAATATTTTGGTTCTTAGATGTAAATGGAGCAAATTTAAAAAATAACATTACAGCACAGAACGATGTACAATTTAATAAACCAAAGCTCCACATACGTATAGCAGAGATTCACAAAACATAGTGATACATGGTTCTTGCACTGAACCTCTCAATTGCATTTCCAAAACCATCGAAACAAAACTAATTACGCAATTTAATCAAATTTTAGTAATGCCGCCTGGAAGAAATGCACGTATCAAATCGCAACACAATCGTGAATTTGTTGGCATTATTACGTTTGTTATTGGTTGATACCATTATCTAGCTCCTCTTAACAGTCACAGAATCCAATCACTGCTGGAATCGATTTGGGCAACTCTTCCAAAAAATACACAATTGCAAAACGAAGTTAATTGCAAATTTCCATTGTAAAAATAATCCAATTAAAAAATTTCATAATACATATTTGTACAGACAAGAAAACAATGTTGACCACAAAACGAATTTCAAATTGTAAAAATTCGAAAATAAGTCAAATCAATAAATCAATATGTATTTAGGACGATAGGGCAATTTTGAAAATTTTCTGTACGCAGAAATTTCAAAAACCAACCAAATAACAGTTTTTGTAGTAAATTCTGATGAAGACAAATGTTGGTCATAAGAAAAATTGTAAACTATAAAAATGTAACAATTTGTACACCATTTATGGCCAATCGTTTTAATACTGACCGAATGGCGTAACGCTATGTAAAATAAATGTAAAAATTGAAAATACAAAAATTATAATCAGAATATCACATAAGTTTTCATTACGAACGAATTAAAAAAAACTCTGTAAATAAATATCAAAATGTAAAATACAAAAGTTATAATCAGAATAAGTCAGAATAAATAAGAAACATAAGTTTTCATTACGAAGGAATTAAAAAAAAAAGTAAAATAAATGTCAAAATGTAAAATACAACAATTATAATCAGAATATCACATAAGTTTTCATTACGATATAATTTCAAAGAGTTTTAAGTATAAGAATTAATTGAAACGTGTTTAGATCCATTCTGATTATAGGTGAATAAAATTATAAGAATTAAATTCGTACTTTTTTGGTAAATTCATATTTGACCAAGTCCATTTTTAAATTAAATGTACAGAAGAAAAAATGAACCTGAAAAGATGAATAATCGACTTGGTCACTTTCTCCTCTATACCAACGATATGTAAATGAACTTTTACTGCCAATTTTTCTTGGTCATGAAACATGATTACCATTTTTCAATTTTATAGTTAAAATTCGTTTCCATTATCAATTATTTGGCAGTAGTTTATGCTATTAAGATTTATGTTAATGTGCCAAAAATGTAAATTAGTGTCGTTAACATAGATGCATTGATTTTTTGTATTGCATTGCCTCGCTAACATAATCTTATTGCATTGTGCCGTTTTCATAGAATTAAAATTAGAGAAAAAATGAACTTGAAATGATGAATAATGGACTTGATCACTTTCTCCTGTATACCAACGATATGTAAATACACTTTTACTGCCAATTTTTATTGGTCACGAAACATGATTACCTATAGTTGAAATTCGTTTCCATTATCAGTTATTTGGCAATAGTTTATGCTATTAAGATTTGCGTTAATGTGTCAAAAATGTAAATTGGTGTTGTTAACATAGATTTCATTGATTTTTTGTATTGCATTGCCTGGCTAACATAATCTTAATGCATTGTGCCGTTTTCATAGAATTAAAATTTACTGATGTAATATAGGTTTTCAAGTTATATATAATATAGTAGTAATATAGAAGTAATTTTACTCCTACCTGGGTGGTTATAAAGCAGACTATGGCAGATCGAGTAGGGTGCACGTAAAAGAAAATTACCATGATTGTTTTTAACAGCAAATGACCGTTAATCTAAGTGTTAAATTTATTTTGATCAGGTATGCAGAAACAGCTACATTACACCCCCGGTGCCGTTGGCCATTACCCTAAAGCGCCGGGGCACTGTAATTTTAACCGGCCAAAACCGCTAAGTAATAATCATTAGCGCGGGTTGCATGCGCCTCTCTTATCAGCTACTTTTAAAATTGCAAATCGTTTCGCGGTACCACCGGCCCTAACACTCCTCCGCGATCTTTAATTACCGGCAATAAATAATTTATGTAGCATGAAATATAGACAAAACTAATTATAATTGCGGCATAAATGAGGGCCGCGAAATGAATATGTAAATTAAATGATGATTACCTTATTTCGCGATGCGCGCGCGCCGCGGCCTCCCCGTATCGGCCGCACGAGCGCTCCTTATTACTTATTAATTGCTCATTAGGACCGCGCATTTTTTTTTAATGCAGGCAGAATTAATCGTCTCGTATCTGAGACCGCGACCGATCCGCCCAGTGCGACTGCAACGACGCGGTCTAGGACATCTAGCAGAGTCCGGCGAGCTGACCGGCCATGGCCTGACTCCAGCTAGCCACATCTCCCGCCAAATGGACATACAAAAATATGACTAAAAAAATATGGTTGGATTTTAGAAAAATTATGTGATTTTGAATGTGAATCGCACACTAATATTATATGGTGCGATTCAAAAAATCACAAGTACCTATTGACCTTAGGCTCCGACTGCGTATGTGCGTAGGTAGGTACAGATTTAAGGTACTGACTTTGTATATATATAACAGTAATCAATTGCAACACAGGTGGTGGATAATTAGGATTATTTTAATTACAATCAATATCATATACAAATTATCAATAATAGATGGGCGAGTACAGCTGAACCTCCTCTGTGTTTGTGATTAACAAAGTATTTATTTTTGCAAACTATATAATAGTTTTAAAAAAACTATTATAAAGATTCTACGTAAAAATGGTAGATGATTAAGTTTTGACGTATAAAATATATAACTAGAAATGCTAAACTGCGTATTAAAACGCCCAGTAAAAGATCGACAAGTACTTCGCAAAAAAAGGCCAACAGAGCGAGCATACAATAATGAATCCTTAGATATGAATGTACTTTATTAAAAAAATATATATTTGTTCGAATTCTATCACACGTATTGCGGTCACTTGTTTGGTCATGGCCAGGTGGTCACGGCCAACCGCCCCATCCCACTAAAGACGCACAATAATTATGGTCCAGGAACAGTTTCTTAGTACGATTTTGCAAGGATCGTCGCAGGCTTGTGCCCGACGAAGCCGTGTTGTTCGAGCTGCTTCCTCGCTCCATCGGCGCAGGAGATTTAGTTCCGATTTTAATTACGCGACCGTCGAGTGCATTCGTCTTCCGGCAGAGTGCGCTCTCGCAACACAAATCAACTTTATTGCCCATTCGGAGCCGAGTAAAAATGGAACTTTTAGGAAGTTAAAAATCAAATGGATTAATATATAATTTACACGATCCGCCCTGCGAGGCGAGAGAGCGCGAGGCCGGGTTTATGCCCGGTTGTTCCTCTTAATCCTTATTTTTAATGAGACAGCGGAACGAGGGGCAGGCCAAAGTTGGTGGAAACCATCTCGACGAAAATTGCATTAGTATGACCTACGTGCAGCACGTCTCTATGCGGGAGAGCAATGGTGGGTGAACAATTATAAAATGGTTCACCAAAAGTATAAATACTTATTGGTTAAAAAACAGAGAAACAACTTGTAATGTTTCTGCCAAACTATTTTCATTTTGTGGCAAAAACATAGCAAGTTGATTCTGTTCTTTAATATCACGTAGGTCGAAATATAAGGTCGAAACTCTCCTGATACTTATTTGTTATTATTTCATAATCTATATTATATAATATATCACTTCGATATATATCACCCCCTAATATAGTACGTTACATTTCAAAACTAAAATCCAATTTTACCGTGTACAAATGATAATCCAAATTTCTTGACCCGGCGCCTCCACCATTGATAAATGATCCAAATTAATTAATAATAACTTCAAATTTCGAGTGAAAACATCTTACCAATAAATTTAGTAGACTAATTAGGTCAAAAAAAAATGCCCATTCAGTTTTCCGCGTATTATTTAATCTTTTTAAGAATTACGTAGAAATATTTACCCGGCGCCGCCACCATCAACAACTCGCCAGTCATTTTGGCAACTTAATTAGTTTAAAAGAATGCCCAATAAGTTTTCCGCGAATTATTTCATTTTTGTCAGAATTACGTGAAAATAATTCTACACAATTAAACAACAATTAACAAAATAATATAAATAATCACAGCAAACTTGAACATTTTCCATCTCATCACTTTTTTTTTGCCTACGAACCCTGCATGCATTGTTCAAATCTGTCAAATGGTTCTCGAATTCATCGAAATGGCGAAAAAACTGAAAATTTCGGTTGGTTGGATCATCGACGCTCTACTGTATAATATTTTATGTGAATTGCTAAAGTCAAAACAGTTTTGTCAAATTTTTGCAGATTTATTAATTTTCTCTCTCTAAAAATATGAATAATATTCTGACACCATTTTATGATGTAGTTTTTATTAAATATGTTCTGGAAATTTTCTTAATTTATAACAATAATTGTTACAAATTTTGATTTTTGATTTGTTTGGTATCATGATCGCAGTTTCCGAACATACTGGTACTCTTTAATATTATTATTATTATTATTATTATATTTTTTATTGTGTTCTTCCTTCTCTATTGGAGTCACTATATCAGTCACTGAAATTTCTGAAAATGTATCTAATGGATATTTTGAAACTTTTATGCCAGGTCTGAATACAGTATGCCTGAATACAAATCCCCTGAAAATTTGACCTCGAGTATGTCTTAAATAAGTGAGAAAATCGAGTTATTAGCTTTCCGAGTTGACAAGTATAAGTTATCAAGTCACTGAAATTTGAGAAAATTTATCTACTGGATATTTTGAAAATTGTATGCCAGATCTGTATACAGTATATCTGAATACAAATCCTCTGAAAATCAGACCACGAATATGTCTTAAATAAGTGAGAAAATCGAGTTATTAACTTTCCGAGTTGACCTGTATAAGTTATCAGTCACTGAAATTTCTGAAATTTTATCTAATGGGGTTTGGGCTATCTTTCAGCCATCTTCAGAGGTGTTAATTTTTCAATATACCATATGATATTAGATAAGATTTTTATAAATGTTTTGAATTATTTATTTATTTTAAGTCAAAACATTTATACAAATCTTAACTATCATATAGGTTTATTGAATTCAGAAAAATTAAAACCTCTGAAGATGGCTGAAAGATAGCCCAAACTAGTCTAGTAAGGTGAAGAAGGCATAATAAAAATTGAAAAAAAAAATTTTTATATCTAAACATATAAACTATCAGTAAGTACTCCAATAAATAAGGAAGAAAACAATAAAAAATATAATAATAACTGATATCCAAAATGGACGAAAATACGACGGAAATTCAAACGCCAATCAAATAGCAGTTTCTGTAGTAAATTCTGATGAAGACAAATGTTGGCCATGTTTTTTTTTTAATTATTATGTTTATTATGTCTTCTTCGCCTTGCTAGTCTAGTTTCGGCTATCTTTGAGCCATCTGCAGGGGTGTTAATTTTTTTAGTTCAATATACCATATGATATTGCAAAGCTACCATGCAAGCAGCTATTAAGGACATGAAGATCATGACGTTTTATTCGCTCAACATATACAATGCTATCATCCATGTACACGACAACCGGGATGCATACATAACAAACCATCAGGTTAGCAACATACAAACCCGTAATGCAGGTAGGCTACACTTACCTAAACATAATACATCAGCCTATCACAAAGCAACCAAATATTCGACAATTAAGATCTATAATAAGCTCCCAGATGAAATTAAGGCAATCAAAAGCAAGAGAAGTCTCGCCCTAAGAATAAAACGAATACTACTGGAGGCACCGTATTACTCAATTGCCGATTACCTCAATGCAACACTTGATGTCTCCCCATGGATGTAATCCCAAAAGAGGTTCGGATACTGCTACTGCCAACGTGTGTCAAATGTCAAATGTCAAATTTGTTCTTATTTTGGTGTGTCTTATGTGTGTGTGTATCGTTCTTTTTGAATTGTTTGCCATTATAGGACATTACTTGTAAATTGACTCTGTAATATTCTCTTTGAATCTAACTACAATAAATGAAATTATTATTATTATTATTATTATTATTATATTAGATAAGATTTTTATAAATCTTTGACTTTTAAATTATTTAATTATTTTAAAAGTCAAAACATTTATACAAATGTTATCTACTACCATACAGGTTTATTTAACTCAAAAAATTAACACCTCTGAAGATGGCTGAAAGATAGTGAAAACTAGTCTAGTAAAGTGAAGAAGAAGACAGAATAAAAATTACATAAAAAAGACATAAAAAACCTTGATATCTACACATATAAACCACCAGTAAATACTCCAATAGAGAAGGAAGAAAACAATAAAAAATATAATAATATTATAATCTTTATATCTAAACATATAAACTATCAGTAAGTACTCCAATAAAGAAGGAAGAAAACAATAAAAAATATAATAATAACTGATATCCAAAATGGATGAAAATATAACAAAAATATTATATTATTATTATAGTAGTATAATATTTCTTAGCATTCATGGTTTTTTGACTGAATATTTTGGAAATTTTCAATGTCCATAAAACTTGTTGACAATTTCTAATATCTGGTTATCTCTCGTGTTGTTCTTCTTGTTTCGTCTTGTTTATTTTCTCTCTTATTCTTCTTCTTATTCTTCTTCTTTCTTTTTCTTCCATTTTCCCCCTGTTTATTCATCTTTTATCTTATTCTTATTTTTTTCTTTTATCTCAATAAAATGTTTCGTAACTTCATATCATTAAAATTGCTGAAAGTTTAGGGGGTTTGAAAGTTTAAAATATAATGGGTAGGTATTCAGTTTCCTGTAATTTCAATAAATTTTTCTGGTTTGCACTTTTTTTTACATATTTTTGAGGTTTACTACAATTCTTCAACAGTTACTAGAATAATGTTCGATATTTTGATTGAATTCTGGACTCGTTAACTCGTTTCTTTAATGTTGGAAATGTCCATAAAACTTTGTGACTGATTATGACATTTTTGTGACATTTGCAGTAACTTTTATATTGGCGTATATAACGTGCATTTTGGCATTATTAAATTTTCTGAATTTTTCTCGGTTTTTGGTGTCTTTTAACACAAAGGGGTGAGAAGGTGAGAAACTGCTTAAGTTTTTCCAGATTAACTGGATGTTTCCAGTTTTAATTCACATTAAACTCTGTTATATTTTATGCGATATTTTCAATAATTTTTCTACAATTTGCATATTATTTTTTGCACTTTGAATAAATTTTCTACGGTTTTTGATTTTTTTAATTACAAATTTCACGGCGTTATTAATAAAAATTAAACCGTGGTTTAGCGGTGTTTTACAAAGGGTTACCAAGGTTACTAAGATTGAACCACCGTTAAACCACGGCTTAAATTTTAATGAATTACACTGTCAGTGTTTTAAATGCATATATTAACAAATTGTTTGGTACAATTTTCAGACATTTGGGCTACTTTTCAGAGATTTTTTCATACTCCACTAATACTGTTGTAAACTTAACACTAAATACGCAAAATTTCATATTTTCAATCGTCTCTGTGATATTAAGATATTTGTCACAAAGCTAATAAAATGTTCAGAAAATAATACTCGTAAATTTAGTTTTCAAAATGTAGAATAGTTTTTGAAAACACCAAATTTTACGAGTATGGTGTTTTCAAAAATTATTCTACAACTTGTATATTTTTGGCAGTGTTTTAATTGTACTAATATTTTTAATGTATTAAAAAATCAATTCATTGAATTTTCATTGATACACTAATAATATTGTCGTAGACTTTGCACTTGCAAAATAAATTCTGGTTGTGCACTTTCTTTCGGTTTCACAATTATTTCTTAATGGTTTGGTAAGTTTTTGAGGTTTAAGCAATGTTCGCAAATCTGAACTTTAGAATGAAAACTGGGCATTTTAAGTATTTAAATTTTGTCGTTGCACATTTTAAAAATGTCACTAAAACTTTCTGAAAAGTTTTTACGTAACTTGTAAATTTAGTGTATATTTTGATATTTTTTCGCGGTTTGTGGTTTCTTTAGTTTCCCCGCGTTTTTCTTAAATTTCTCCGGATTTAGTGGCATGTTAAAAGATTTTTGGAATTTCCATTTAAATGGCTTTTAGTTTCTACTATTGACGTTTTTATTAAATTTTCCTCAATTTGTATTGCATTTTCAGTAAGTTTTGTTAAATTTTCTGCGATATTTTCGATAAATTTTCCTCAATTTATATAATTTCATAATTATATAAAAATTATCTTTGTTGTGTGTTTTTTAACACATTAATTAAATACAAATTTCAGACAATTGCGCAGTCTGAGTTCGTCTGATTCTTTTAGACTACGAAAGACTACTTGGTATAGTAATAATATTGTCGTAGACTTACTTGGGCTTTAACTTGCAAAATGTCATATTTACCATAAATTTTCTGAAATTTTTAGATCACCCTGCTACAAAATTTTCAGAAAATTCTACCCAGAAATTTTTATATCAATAACTTTTCTGCAATTTGATATTTTTGTTTTGAAATTGCACCACTGATTTAGGCAATGATACAGAAAATTAACCAATACACTTAACAAAATTAGGCATCTTTTCAGACACTTCTTTATTAGGCTATCCACCTAAAAGGCCCATCCGCCGAAAATTACCACTAATTATATTGTCACAGACTTTCTAATAAATTTTCCGTAAATTAAATGAATGCTATAATTCATGTAGTTCTAGGATTCTAGGTACCTAGATACATAAATATGACATACAGGTAAAAGTATATAAATTACAACATACTTATGTGACCCTTCAGCCAAACAGTTTGGAGACCCCTGAACTAAAGTATTCTTCTTCATCGTCTAACATCGTCACCGATACATTGTGATTATTACACTAGATCCTTGCAAATGGTGTATCTATTTTCGAACGCTTGCTGTAGTAATACCTATGATAGTAGATATTTAACAGAAAATGAACTCCATATGAATCCATTTGTTTTGGAATGCACAAGTTTAGAATAACATAAAATATAGTTGAAATGTGTTTATTAAAATAATACTTCGAACTTACTATCCCAAAAATCCTCCGATCCTGTTTCGTTCAACTGGGTATCAACTGTGGCCTGCGGAGTGTATTCAGCGATATCCTGAACGCCCCACAAAATATCTCGCCTTAAAGTTGTGACGAAAAGTTCTATCCAGTCGCACATTTTACCGTTTTAAATACCTTCAACAGCTCAAGATTTAGCCTATAATAAGTTTATACTTGCACACAATTATATAACCGATTCGCCTAGTTAAGGTAATCTCTGGTACCACACTAACTAATAGTTTTGAACCAATTTTGATAACAAAAACACAAAAACTAATTTTATAGATCACCACTTAAGTATTAACCTGTTCGCCTAGCTGTAACAACTAATAGTTTTGAACAGATTTTGATATCCAACACTTGATGAAGTAAGTACAAAAAGTTTGGATCCGCACACTAGCACATAACTGAATCACCTGGATATAACCTAATATCTTGTACAACACTAATAGTGTTGGACTGATTAGAATATGCAGATTGGTCCACTAAGAACTAACTGCGCTCCGATGAGCGTACTAAGATTTGCCGATTGCAAGCTAATATCTGGCGCAACATTACTATCAACTAATAATGATGAACTGATTTGTGATCTTCAGCGATAATATGTTGAACCCCGCAAATTTTTCGATTGTGGGTTTTCGGAAGGGATGATCATTTTTGCAGTCTTGTTATTGGTTGCAGATATGCAGGGGAGGGGGTTGAATGAAGACAGGGTAGGTATTACATTTAAGAACTTATAATTAGCGGCGGACCGGTCGTCAAGAACTACGGATTATAGGTGGATTATAGGTAATGACATTTGAAGAATTCATCTGAATTTTGGATTATAGCAATGAAATTGCAAGAATATCCTGGGTGCATCTAGCGGGAAGGTTGATTTACTGCGTGTAAACTAATCCTGATGCGAATTGTAATGGGTTCTAAATTACCCCTATTAAACTTTTACAATGCACTCAGAACTAGCTTAAGTAGTAGCTGCATTGGCGATTTTAAAGAATGGGTTTTGGTTTTTGCAAAAACTGCATAATAAAATATAGTATATTACGTATATGCAGCCGCCTTAACGTGAAGCCACACAAAATTACAAAATAATATCATTAATGTCCTAACTAAATTAATTGCGTGTGGTACATTTAATAAATATATTAAAGGTCATATATTTTCATCTCACCAAGTTTGTATAGTATTTTCAGTATTTGCAGATACATTTTATGCGACATATTTACAATGTATTGCAACCACATGAAAATATTAATTAATAATTATTTTTTATCTTCCATCAATGAATATATATATATTCATATATATATATATATATATATATATATATATATATTTCTATTTATTATTTAATCTATTTATGAATATGAATATCACACATATGACCTTTTCGAAAACACGGATTTAAACAGCAAGAAAATATGTTTTTTTTTTACAATTCCTACAAATAGAGATAATTAAAAAATAACTAGTAATTTCACGAGCATTTGAGTGCCTTTTAATTTTAGTGAAGATTTACAGATACAATTTACAGGGTGTAACTGAATTGCTTAGTCAAACTTCAAGAGACCTTTCAGACAAAACTGTGAAAAAAGTTCCAAAAGACACATGTCCAGAAATGTTTACTTAAAAAAGTAACAAGCGAATATTAAAATTATACGGTGTAATGAACTCGAATTAGATATTGCGTTTTTACAGTCTTCGCCAAGTCTTACGTTTTCAAAGTTATGAAAGAAATTACAAAATAACACATGTCCTATAGAAACCTTTTTCGCCGTTTTGTCCCATAAGTCACGTTCGTTGGCCAAGAATGTCAGTTACACCCTGTATAAGTACATATATCAAATTTATTATAAAATAAATTTAAGAGCATTTTTCATAAAATTAAGAGCTTATCATAGAGAACTGCAGTAAATATTGTTAAGTAATTAAATTCTTATTGGCGATGGAGAAGAGTTGAACCTTTCACCCCAAGAGCAGCAAATTCGTGCACCGCCACACTCTTAGCAATTTATACACTTTTTACAAATATACTTAGTCTCCATCCCCTCCTGGAAAAATGGTCGATGTATTTTGCCACTGTTTGGGACAATTTGCAGGAGCATAAATATACTATCGAACTGTATAATAATCGTAGATTATGCAAGTTGCACATTTAAGGATTGTTAAAATGTACAAGAAGCTGGGTGGCGACAGTAAATTCCAAGATTATTGCAATTCTGGAATGACCACGTGCAAGTAATTATAGTAATAGCTTTCGCCCGATTTGCATAATCCTTACACAATATGAAAGACTACCAATAAATTTAAATCTTCTTAATAGCTTTGGAAATACCTAATGCGGCAAGTATAACCAGTCAACTCTTGCCAGATTAAAATACTAAATAGCGAACTCAACTCAACCCGCCCAAGCAAAGGCCCAACAAACTTAATCTACCCAAAGGAGCAATGAAGGATACATCATATAATTGGTGCAATAAACATAAAATTTTATTCATTTTCATGCACTTTACAAAAGGATTTGAGGCCATTGTGCCAAAATTATTATAAATAATACGTTTATTTTTGTTATATTTAAAGCGGTATAAATAAACAAGGATTATCGTACTTTGCTCATCAAAGTTTTGAAAATGCATGAAAATTTCTTTATTACTTAAGAAAATTTTACTGAATTTTACAAAAACTGGAGTTTTAATGTGGGCATGAAGGATCAAAAACTGAGCAACTTTTCATCACTTATTTATCTTGCACTAAATGCACATTTCGGTCACCAAGTGACCATACTCATTATTGTACTTTTAAACCATTGATTGCAATGTAATGGCATTTCTTTGAAAGTGTTTTAGAACAAACGTGATAACAAAACAATTGCACAACAAGTTTTTCTTGTGTCTGCAATAAACACAGCAACGTTGAATTTTGCCCTATGCGTAGATTAAAGCAAATTATGAGATAAATTCCAAAAATTATTTGATACTAGCATTCCGTTTTGCTAATCGAAACAAAAGCAAAGAAAACAAATATTGTTTATTATTGAATTTAACGGTTCTTAGAGTTGTACATAATATCAACACGTTACTCATAATATGTCGCAAAATGAACTTTGAATGAATTTGTTTATATGACATTGCTTATTTGTAAAGCAAATAGTGTTATCAAACAGGACCCGACGAATGCTTTAGTTAAATTCCTGGAATGTAGAATTCCGAGCCCGAAACATGTTATCTCAAATTCTCTCCAAATAATGTGTAAACGAATAAGATACTGAAACTTGAAACGCTTATTTTTTGACATTTTTCACAAAATATTGTCAACTTCAAAAAGATATCTGTTATTACAATGTCTTAACATTTTGAAAAAGTTAACAATGTAAAAAAAGCACTAAAGGAAGAAATTGGTAGTTTCGGATTAACATAAATTTGTTGGAAAATCAACATCAAAACTAATAAATCTTTCACACTCACATATTGTATAGCAAGTCTCATAAAATATTATCAATTCCAAATGCAGGTCTTCAATTAGCTTTTATCGGTGGTTAATTTGGCTAAGAAATGTTGCCAGTTCAAAATAGTAGTTTAAAAAATTGTCTTAAAAATATTTAAAAACATATTAAATTAACAAAATTATTCGCAGCCAACCAGCATTACATTTTTGCTTAGAATTTCTCAGAAAATACAAAATTTCAAACACAAACAAGCTTTTGAGATCAGCCATACAGTCTCCGATTAACTGTAATATTCCTTGGTTTCCTTGGGAATTGTTATCATCGAAAACAGAATTTCTGCATCACATATTATATGCACATTGCACACATTCTCATAAAATATTGCCAGTAACAAAATCAAGTTATACTGGCTTATACTAAAGGCCCGATCTTTCAGTCTCTGAATACCTTTGCAAAATGGCTAATTTCGTTGGATACCATTACGGACATAAAGGTTAGTAGCGGAGAATTAAAAAAAATCTCGTTGATGTCCTGTAATTGGAGTTAAATGATCAAATAAAATCAAAATCTGATAAGTTTTGTATATACAGAGTTTTTCGACTGCTTTTCACCATGTATCAGTTGTGCTTCACTTTATCTCAAATGCTTTTCCCACTGGTCAATATTGTATAAAATGTATTCCCCATATGTCAAATTGTTTTCACTATTTATCAAATGCTTCTCCCTGATCTAATATTTAAAGCATCTCGACCAGAGGGAAAAGCATTTGATAAATAGTGAAAACAATTTGATATATAGGAAATACATTTGAAACAATATTGACAAGTATTGACAAAAAGGAATATCATTTGAGATAAACTGAAACACAACTGATACATGGTGAAAATCAATCGGAATACTCTGTATTTTAATTACATCAGTGATTTTTTTAGTGGTAGGTAACGGTTTAAAAGAAAATAGTAATTATTAATTAGAGAATACAAAATCCTGAAATTTGTTTTAACTGAATGGGCACTTATCTAAACCATTAAAAAGTTAAGAAAATATGAAAGACATCGAGTTCCAGTTAATCATTATAAATCAATTTTAGGATTTTGTGCTTGTGAAGTTCAATGAATCATTAAAAAATATATCACACTGTCTTTTCCAATATTACAAAGCCCAATGGACTTTCAAGTAATGCCACAAAAAAGTATAATCGAACATACCATTACAAAAAATTATGCTATGTGTCGATTTTCGTTAACTGAGTGATATTGCAACCCAGGGATTCCACGTAAGACTTTAGAGGGTAAAGTTTTTAACAAAGTCAACATTTTTGGTGGCTGTTAATTTTTATTTTTTTTAGATAAAATATACCAATTTGACTATACCTGTTCTTCGACTATACCAGTCGAATTTGTCCAAAGCCATAAATAACTAACAAGTTAAAGTTAATTATTGCAAACAAAAGTTTGTGTTTTATGTATGCGTCAAATAGAATTTCTTATAAAGGTGACAAAAAGTAAAAATCTTTCAAAAATAAATTTGCAGTTGATGAATAAAAACTTAGCATTCTTATTTGTAATAAACTTTCTGTATTTACAGTGTTACAAAGCCGAAAGCACGTATGCATAAAACCAGAAAAATGTAGATAATCGTCTTAAAAAAAAACTATGAAGTTTTAAACTTTTGAAACTATGAAACTATGAAGCAATCAAAATGTTTACTTGCTGAGTGGAATTCGATATACAGTTGAACATAAATAAAATAAAAGTATTTCAAAAAATCTTGTCAATTTACAGTTGTTACAGTTACAGTTGTTGGTAAAAATTAATCATCCAATGTTACAAAACTGAATAATAGTGAAACAAATATTGTTAACAATGTCTAACCAAAACAAAATCCTAATTAATAAAATCAGGCAACAAATTGCAGCGTGTTTCCTTGTTAAACAGCAGGTATTTTCAAAGTTAAAGGAAGGTTATCTATAGAATAAACATACCTACGAGGAAGTTAGAAATTATATATCTATTCGCAATTTGATCAGTGATCTTGATGATAGTCTTAACTTTTCACTTCAAGAAACAAAAAATTAACATTTTTAAAGTTTGGAAAATGTATCCATACATAGAAAATGCAATTTTATCAGCGAATGATCTAAATATTTCAGTTAAAGAAACAAAAAGTAATATTTTCATACTTAATAAAAATAAGTCGTAATGATGTGAGGCTCAATAAAATAGTTCAAAAATATATTTCAGTTGAGCGAAATCAGGTGCATGCGCTGTGTTTAGTTATATGTATTATAGAATACAGAATCACCATGATAACTAAATTTTCTTATTTGTAAACGAGTACCGATGATTTCATCGCTCATGTGGCATAATAAGTCATCGTATTTCAGAAGTCATGATCACCTGACTTGCTTTATTCGGTTTTTAAAATGGGTGTTTCTGATTTTGTGACACACGAGGTAATACGGTGGCAACTTGGTAACTTACTTGCATTTTCTCACTTTTAAACGCGTATTGATGATTTCATTGCTCATGACGTGAAATGGTTCATTGTATGTATAACAGAATGCCAACTCACATTGATGACTTTTATTTCATAAGTTTTGGCGCTTGCGGATGATTTAATCGCACACGTGGTAATGATTTCATTACATCGCATTGATGGCATATAATATGAGTTGTAACTTAATTTCTTTTAATTGAAGAAAAAAATCATGGTCATCTTAATTGCTTGCATTTATTCTGTTTTTAAAACGAATGTTCATGATTTTGTGGCATACGAGGTAATACGTATATTGTAATGCAGAATGCAGAATGCTGAGTATCGATGATTTCATTGCTCATGAGGCGCAATAAGTCATTGTATGACAGAAATCATGATCACCTGACTTACTTTTATTCGGCTTTTAAAATGGGTGTTTCTGATTTTTTTTATACACGAGGTAATACGTTAGCGTATGTGACTTGCATGTTCTCACTTTTAAACGCATATTAATGATTTCATTGGTCATGACATGAAATGGTTCATTGTATATATAACAGAATGCCAACTCACATTGATGACTTTTATTTCCTTAGTTTTAGCGCGTGCGGATTATTTCAGCGGTAATGATTTCATTGCATCGAGAATGTTTTGTCGTCTTGATGGTATACGTAATATGAGTTGTAGCTTACATTTTCCAAAAATTAAAAAAAAAATGCAAAGTATAATTTATTGAATTAGAAAATGTGATAATTCTAATACCCCGTAACATGTTTTTCCTGAATTTGAATCTGAAGTTGAAAGGCGTGGGGATTATTTCATCGCACACGCGGTAATGATTTCATTAAATCGAGAATGCTTTGTCGTCTTCATGGCATATGTATTATGAGTTGTTGCTTACATTTTTCAATAATTGTAGAAAAAAGTATACTAATTAGAAAATGTGATAATTTCAATACCCCGCAACTTTTTTTTTAATCAGAAGTTAGAAGAAGAACGGTATGTTAATGGTTGTACGCGCGTGCGGGTAATTTCATCGCACACGAAGCAATGGTTGTAGATATAAGTACGCGATAATTAAAATAAGCCGAGTGGCGTACAGTTAATTGATTTACAGAAATATGTCTTATGCGGATAAGCATTCGAATTTCAAGAACGTTCGCGTTTGAAAGCCTTTATCGCATAATACAGTTCAGTTGGTTGAATTATCACTCATTTATACAAGGTCGTGACTTGCATTTCCCAGATTTTATACACGGTACACTACATAATCGCCACGTGGCTCTTATTATGGGCAATTTCTTAGAAATCTATTGAGTGATGGTTTCTGAATCTTTCAGTTATTTTCAGTCTGCATTCTACGAGTGATTGTCCTACATATCCCTAAACACAAAATATATACAATTTTGATACCGAACTACAATAAGTTATTTTGGAGAGGTAAATATTTCGAGCGTATTATTGGTATGAATTAAAGTTTTACGATCAGAAGGTGTGATTTTCGCATTTTTATATAAGCTGCTGCCGCTATTGCACATTTTGATCGCAATTAATTTATCAATGGCGGCAGTCTACTTTGCACTTTGGACATCGGAGCACGGTGCTTGTGAAGGCCGGTGTATCTGTTAACGACCTCGGCTGCGACGCGCGTGCAATGTTGTGTCTTCGGTGACAATCAGTTTAATTGGGGCCGACAAATTGTCAAAGATTGGGCCGGGAAGCTGGGGCCGGATGTGCGGCATTCTTACAAACGCCTTATTTACATCTCGCGCTGTGCACGATTCAACGTACTGGAATGTAAATAAACAATCCGGTGATAACCGTTGAACGCAATTCGCTGATAAGGCCGATATTTAGGTAAATATCGCGTGACGCCGGTGTGGGGGGTAACCGGGGGCAAATTAAGGTGCGAACGAGGGAACGTCTCGGGTCAATTTTCAATTTAAGCAGGGGCGCTCCGTGGAATTGGAAATTCCGAAAATTGTGTGCGCGCCGAGTGCAAAAATAAGAGACGAACAAAAAAAAATTAAGAGTCCTCGAGATATAAAAATCAATCTGCGAGGGGCGCAGAGATATGAGCAGCGACCATAGAGGCTCATCCAAGCGGCGATTCCATTACTGGCGCTAGTGGCTGCTACATGCAGCCTCGTGGATCTCGCATTGTACGAGCGACCACTGACAACATAATTGCACACTCATACACAGACGGGGGGCCGCACACGTACAGATGCATAGACAAAAACACGTAACGAAATCCGGAACGTCGGGGGCTATGCAAATAATTCGTGGCGGCGGCGGGAGATCTGGGGTGCGAGAGAGAACGAGGGGCGGGGGCGGCCTCATAAAAGGCGATTTGTCCGCCGCGTGAATTATTTGTGAGTCCGAAAATATCGGGGGGTTATTTCTGAAACGGGTCAATACGGTATACGCCACGCTGACAGATCATTTGACATAAATAATTTGAATAATGGGATTGAATAACAGATTTAAATAATTCACGAGACTCTAAATATTGCAGATGCACAGGGCACTAGCAAACGTAACCCCGACCTGTCCATCAATTAGGCAAATCAGGTTCGACCCGGACACCTACTAGCACCATCCATTCAACGGCGTCACACAATTTACGCCCCCATTGATTGGTAGTGGAGTACGCGAAACGTATCAAATCTGTGGCCTGCGGGGGCGGCAGGCGCCGCGACGCGCGGGAGCGTTTTCTGGGGGGCGCATCAATCGCGCGGAATTACAAATGATGACGCGACGCCGATGAATACGATGTTTTGGCTTGGCCCCTGGAATTGGCAGACGCCCTAGGCGCTGAGGGGCCGCGGAGCGGCGACGGCTTCGAGAGGACATATTAACGAGTGCCTTCCGGTCGCAATAAAACACCCAACTACACTGGAAATTGCTAACAGAACAACCCCGTATAGAACCGCCAGTCTCGCCGCCCCCACAGCCCCCGCCTACAACCTACAAGAACGAAACAAGGAAAGCGAATTTATCTGGCGACATAAAAATCTGCGACTCGATAAAGCAGCAGCATGTTTTTCGGGGGCTGCATTAAAAACATTTACCAATTCAATTGGCTCAGCAACGTTAACAATCGCACCCTTGCGCTTGCGACATCTGCGTCGATCGGCGATCACCGCTAGATTAGGACATCCGTGAAATTGGATTGTGGAGCAATTGCGTAACTAATGGGCGCAATTAGCAATTGCGAGCCTGGATAAGGAGGTGGAATTTCCAATCGGCTAAGGATACGGCTCCAAAGGTCAGGGCTTGCAAAAACGCATTCCGCCGGCGATGAGTAACCTCGATAAATAGCTTCCCACGACAAAATTAGGATGCCACGGTGACACATCTCATTGTCAGAATCTGACTGCTTGGATGAATGCTGTAACTAGTAGTTACCATCCACCATTCCAGTTTCCTCGAAAGCTGTGATTCACACACAAGAGTGGGTGGGCACCCAAGAACGCGTAGGTTGTTCATATTGATTGGAAATCGCGAATTTTCCACGTCTAACCGTCATCACTTATATGGTAACCGTTACCGACTCATAAACTCTAGTAAGCCTACGCTAATACAATCAATCAACAATATTTGGAGTCCATTCAAATTTCCCACAGAAAATATTGAAGTTTTCGTTGCCCGCTATCAATTTGTTTGTATAGTCAAAATATTGGACTGATTAGTATATCAGTAATCAAAACGCATATTTTTCTGCATTATCCGTTTAAATGATATTCGTAAAATTACTCCTATATGGAGTGTACTCTAATTACCAATTATTTTGAAGACGGGTAAAATTTCTTAGATAAATAATATGTTCATATTATAGCTAAAGGTTCCGGCTTTCTATAGGCATCTATTTTGCTCAAATATTTTTCAAAATAAATTCTCCACAGCTCTAAGTAAAAGCCCCATTTTAGAAAATAAAATGTTTGTATGTTTGAAACCCATGTGTTTTATCGTATGTTCCAGGACTCAAAAGTTGACCACATACTAGAGGAACGATTATGTGTACATTAAATTGTATGAGGAAGTGATTACTTATTGGTGAAACATTTTGATTAGGTTAATAAAGAAAACACTTGGTAAAGTTTCACAAGTTTTATATAATTGCTCACAATTACACAATATGAATTTGTATTCAGTTTATCTCTCTTGAGAATGGCAGCAGTGCCGAAACTATTGTAGAGCAATTCTATAAAACTTGTGAAACTTTACCAAGTATTTTCTTTATTAACCTGATTATGTGTATGCTTAGCATCATATAAAAACATTGAAATTTTGATTTTCGATCGACTTTTTTTAAATTCTAAACCACTGTGCAACGGTTACACGAGATCGGCAAACGCAATTCTCAATTTTTTCGGCGGGAAATTTGTATCGACCTCAAACATTATTGATCGCACAGTACTAATTTTTACTACTCATATGCCAAATTGAAAACAAAAAATTATATCCATTTTACTATCAAATTTCCCACCGAAAATATTGGAGGTTTCGTTGGTTAACATCCATTTGCTCAATGGAGCCATGTGGAGTTGTATCACTGATCCATTGAGTAAATTGTTAATAACGGTTACACGAGATCGGCAAACGAAATTCTCAAATTTTTCAACGGGAAATTTATATCAACCGCAAACGTTATTGACCGCACTGTACTAATTTTACTAGTCACATGCCAAATTGAAAGAATTTTATATCAATTTTACTATAGTAGTTGCACTGACTAAACTCTGTTCCATTTTTATTTTTGAACTAAGAAGGCTGTGGTTTCATTTTATAAAGTTTTACACATGAACACCAGTACTGGCGGGCTGACGTGACACTTTCCATATGCCCCGTATATTTTTGCTGCGGATGGCATGTCCATCAGGAACGACCATGATTGCCCTCGTATAATTGAGTTATTCGTGCCCAGAAGGATGTGAAGTTGAAGAAGTGTGTCACCAATGACCAGAAGGTGAATAAGTTTGGGGGAGGTCAATGACCTTTAAGCTCAAGAAGTGTGTGTCGACAATGACCAAAATGACTTTAAGATGAAGAAGTGTGTCACCAATGACCAGAAGGTGAAGAACTTTGGGTTCAATGAACTTTAAGCTGAAGAAGTGTGTCAAAAATGACCAGAAGACAAAAATTATCTGACAGTGAAAAAATTAAAAAATGTCTGATTTCTGACAACGTTGCCTAATTCATATATTAAAATAATTAAATTACATCAGAGTGGTTCAGGTATCAAAATACCTGATCGAAATTCATATCTCGTGAATGAATTACACGTTTCAATAAAAAAATTATAGTGTAATACGAAAAATACAGACAAACGCACTGATGATGATAATAATAACAACAATAATAATAATAATTTAAAAATATATAAATAACTTTTGAATTTAAGTAAACTTGATATTTCGAGGGAAAAGTTTAAAAACAACGTTATAGTATATAACGGTATTAGTCCGATATGGGTTATATAACAGACTACGTTGAGATTTTATAATCAACCGAGTCTGTTATGTCTATATCGGCCATATCCATACGTGTTATCTCTCCAACCTAACCCACCTGTACTTTGTAATTTCAAATTTTACCCCCCTCACCATGCAAAACCTCGTTTTAAAGCTTAAAAAACACTTAATGTAGAGGCGTCATAAAACAAATGTCCACAAGTTTTGGAAAAAATTAAAGAAACATTTACTTAACAATTTATGTTTAAAATATTATTAACTTATATTCAAAAGTTATTGAGAATGTAAAATGTACTGTAAAATACATCTATAGTACAACGCGGCATTATTCGAAATGGTTTTAGAAATCATCTTCATCAGATTTATTGCCTTCTTCGGAAATATTTATTAATTGGTCACTAATAACACTAATCACTAATTCAACATTAGTGAGTTTCTGTATTTGGCTGGCCTGTATAAAAGAATTTAATTGGGGATTTGAACTCAAAATTAATCAATCCCCGTAATTTCAATAAAACTTAATGGAGCCTTCTGGAGACTGCTCCATTGAGTGAATAGCAGCAACGGTTACACGAGATCGCCAAACGAAATTTTCTAATTTTTCGGCGAGAAATTTTTATCGACCTCAAACCTTGATTATTTATCAAAGTAAATATAGCAAACCTTGTATCGCTATAAAGAGAAAAAAATGCTCTTTTTAAAAATGTCAAAGCCACCTATAACTGCCATATAAAAAAATAAAATTGTATTATAACGGAAAACTGTGGTCTTTCTTCAAAAAACAAAAGCATACCTTGTAAAAGCTCTTAAAACGACTACTCTTTCCTCATTTGACAGAATCTCTATGTCTTATGGTTTCCGAGATCCCAATGCTTACAATGAAAGAAAACTCACCCTGTATATTAAAGTAGCCGCCCAAATATTTTGTTACTGTCGAAATATGATTTCAGCCACCGCGATTATTTTCGAACAGAGATATTTTTGAATTAACGAAATATTTGTTTGAATGCAGAAATATCTTTTTGGTGCCATTATAGCTATTTGATATACCTACCTCCGAATATTTTTTGTACTACTGAAATGTTTTTTAATGACGATATATTCTTTCGTTAAACCTCTGGATTTTTCTTTTACAGCCAAAATATTAGTTTTACTGTCGGCATATTAATTTCACTGCCGAATTACGATGCCCAAACATATTTCGAAATGCCCAACCCTTCTGGTACCATTTATGAATACAAAGAACGCTATTCGTGCGCAATGAAATCATCAACACTTGCCGAAAACGTTGAAAATGCAAATCATAGAACATTTCACGTGGGCAAATAACAAATCATAGAACATTTCACGTCTTCAAATAACAAATCATAGAACATTTCAGGTGGGCGAAAAACTTTGCAATACAACGAACTTCGTGCCATTTACCCACCAAAACATTATGCGCAGTAAATGTGGAATAGTATTCTTCATTACGAGTCTGGAAATAAGGATTATTCCGTGCGCGTGGGACAAATTCTCGTGTGAGGCGAAGCCAGGAAGTCATGCAAGCACGGAAAATCCATTTCAGGACGAGTAAGGAACGATACTTTATATTCTTATACTCATTCGTATAACCACTTTAATTGTTTTTTTTTTTAATTTAGAGCAAGGAAAAAAAACGGAGATCGGGAAAAGTTTTCCGTGCGCTTGCGCTGTTCTGAAAATAATGCCGCCTTTGCGTCATTGTAAAAATGGATGAAAGATATTACTTCAAGTCTTGTATTTAGAAAATGACCAGGACAGTTGAAACTATGGTTGCTTTATTTAATAAATAAATGTGATACAGTTAGGGCTGTATGCATACTCCGTACTTGCTTGCTGACTTCGACTCAAGTCGTATATTTGGTTTTGTGTCTTCTATAAACGTTTATGCACCAAACATACGCAAATATGCGACTTGAGACGAACTCATGCTCAAGTACGGATTATAGATACGGGTCTTAAAGTGTTCATTATTTAAACTTTTTTTAAGTTATACATTTGCATATTATTTGGGATTATTGTTCTCAAGTGCTGAGCTGCACTTGAGAATTGGGAAATTAATGCAAACGCCAAGTGATTTGCAGATCTAAATTGCGACGATACATTCTTGAATTGATCGGAATTGAATGGCGCAGCATTGAGGCCGGGAAATTTCCCGGCATCGGACGGGAATTGCATACGCGAGGATGTCCCCGTGTGGTCTTAATTCTGGTACGTAGAGTCGGAGGGATGATCATTATCGGCGCACAAGCGAGATCCACCCCAGCACGTCTCCCTGAGAGCCGCAGGGGGGAAACATCACGTTTTGTCGCATTATTTGCGAATCGGCCGCCGCCCCCGGGGCGGGAAGCCCACGAAAAACGTGTCAATTAACCGGGCGCGATTTTAGAGCAATTACAGTGTTCCCCGGCGAAGTGGGCCCTCCTGAGCGTCCAGGACTCGGCGCCGGCGACAATTTGGCCCGCTCGACCGGTCACCGACGGGGGAGACGTCTAGGTCCAGCCGGAGGAGGTGCGGCTGGCTATCTGGCACGTCCGCATCGTTACTGTATTACTGGCACGGCCTCAACCTACCCCAACGCGCTGCAACAGTCTCCGCTCCGGTTCCGTATTGATCCGGACTTGCATTAAGCCGCCGTGTCCGTGTGCAATATGCAAAACATCGCCGACGTGAGCCCGACGTACGTACGCTCATGTGTCTGTGTGCATGTGCATTCAGTTGTTGCACCCTTTCGTCCCGCCGAGACGCCAGCCATTAACACTCGCGGATCGATGCTAATTACAAATCGAAGCCCCCCGTATTGACGAGAAGAAACAATGGGGCGAATTGGAATCGTTAATATCGCCGGCGCGGCGGGGGCGGCTGTCCTGGTGCATAAATAAGCAAAGTGGATTAACTGCAGCCCGGTGCAGTAAAATAGAATTTTTTTATTCACGTTAATTAGAAATCGAACAGCGCGTGCCTTCCATTGCAGTTTGTTTTGTACAGGGGACGGATTGAAGGCAATAAATATGTATGTGTACAAGTCTGGCAAGCAAATTATATCTGTGGCAGACAAAATTCCCTAATTTACAACTAGACTAAATACATGTTCTCTACGGTAAACAAAACATCAACGACATTTACACAATTTCGGAATTTCCAACATTTTTATTGGGCGGCCAAAATAATCTTTGAAAATGTATTATTTGCAAATCTGATATTAGATTCGTGTACAATACACCTGAAAGTAATTCTCCTGTAGCTTTGACAAAGTTTTAGTATTAAATAAAGGAGAAAATCAAACATCAGTATGGGTTAGCTATTACTGAATTTTCCGAAAATTTATTATTTGCAAATTTGATATTAGATTCGTGTACAGTACACCTGAAACTAATTATCCTGAAAATTTGACAAAGTTTCAGTACTAAATAAGTGAGAAAATCAAACATATAACTATCTGCATCAACAAGTTTGGGTTAGCTGTAACAGAAATTTCAGAAAATTTATTATTTGCAAATTTGATATTATATTCGTGTACAGTACACCTGAAACTGATTCTCCTAAAAATTTGACAAAGTTTCAGTATTACATAAAGGAGAAAATCAAACATATAATTTTCTGCATTGACAAGTATGGGTTAGCTATTACTGTAATTTCTGAAAAATTATTATTTGAAAATTTGATATTAGATTCATGCACAATACACCTGAAACTGATTCTCCTGAAAATATGACAAAGTTTCCGTTTTAAATAAAGGAGAAAATCAAACATATAACTCTCTGCACTAACAAGTATGGGTTAGCTATAACTGAAATTTCTGAAAATTTATTATTTGCAAGATTCGTGTACAGTACACCTGAAACTAAAACTGCTGAAAATTTGACAAAGTTTGAGTATTAAATAAAGGAGAAAATCAAACATATAAGTTTATGCATTGACAAGTATGGGTTAGCTATTACTGAAATTTCAGAAAATTTATTATTTGCAAATTTGATATTAGATTCGTGTACAGTACACCTGAAACTAATTCTCCTAAAAAAATTACAAAGTTTTAATATTGCATAAAGAAAAAAAAACATATAACTTTATGCATTGATAAGTATGGGCTAGCTATTACTGAAAGTTCTGAAAATTTATTATTTGCAAATTTTATATTAGGTTCGTGTACAGTAAACCTGAAACTAATGTTCCTAAAAATTTGACAAAGTTTCAGTATTATATAAAGGAGAAAATCAAACATATAACTTTATGCATTGACAAGTATGGGTTAGCTATTACTGAAATTTCAGAAAATTTATTATTTGCAAATTTTATATCAGATTCGTGTACAGTACACCTGAAACTAATTCTCCGAAAAATTTGACAAAGTTTTAGTATTAAATAAAGGAGAAAATCAAACATATAACTTTATGCATTGACAAATATGGGTTAGCCATTACTGAAATTTCTGAAAATTTATTATTTGCAAATTTGATATTCGATTCGTGTACATTATATGTATATTCGGCTCTTAATAAAAATTGACTGATGGTTCTTTCCCATAGCCCTTCAAATGCATGCATATGTTTTAGTGGTGACTTACTTCCGGTAACAAGAAATTGTCAAATTTGACAATTCAGTCAGTATTTGGAAAATTGATAAGACTGTAACGACGAAATGTTTACGCATTTCCCAAGTATTTCCCTAAAGAGCGTGTCTAGTATATTGTTTGTACGAGGGACACTCTAATTCTAATATTAACACAGTATTGTGGGCGAGCATTTTCGAAGCTGATGCCGCGCAACGTCTGATATGCTGTGATCAGATCAGCACCTTTCGAGATGGAACCACATCAGTGTCTGCAGTAACAAAAATGCCCTGAATGAACCGTAACTTCTGATTAGGTGGACAATGTAGGTAACTATGAATATCTATATATCTATATAACATATTTAGTTTTATATATATATAATTGATTGAGAATAGGTTTGTTATCGTATTTGTAATGGTTATGTATTGATAATCAACTTAAATCGGCGTGTGCAGAGCTCGTAAATGTTGGTTCCAGGTACTAAATGGAGTTACAATCGCATTAATAGCGTGCCTTTTCATGGCTCTTTCGAGATGCAGACCTGCTTTGATCTAAATAATCGAGTCCGATTACGTGTCAACTCGGAATGAGATAGGAAAAAGTGTGTTTATTTATGCCGGGGCCGACCTAACTCAACAATTCCCCCCTTTATCGCCGCGCACACTGCATTATAGAAATGACGCCCTAACAAGTCGAGCACTGGCCATTGTCCGCTCTCGCCATCGAGTATCGTTATCGTCCGCTGTAACGGAACCGTGGACCTCACCCCGAGGCTCCTTTACATAATGGCACCGAGTGTAAGGGGCCCGGAGATACCGATCGCACATTCAGGAGTCTAGACACTGGGACATCGCTTATTATGGCCATCACTTGGGCGCATCGATCGTCATAAATAAAATTTAACTGGGACGCGGGGCCGTCCGAAAACGGCACTCGTCCCCCGGGGCGGACGTCGGGACCAACGGGGAATTTTCGATGTTTTATCAATCGCCCGGTTACTAATTCTTCGGAGAAATTTATGAACTTGCTTGGGAGTCTCCGTGGCTTGTCTTCCTCTAATCAAAATCTAAGCAGGCATCAGCGCCACTGAGATATTCAGATGGCAGATACAATTTATTAAGTTGAACCATAGTCATATCGACATCACATTTTGGTGGAGCAATCAACCACCAACTTCTGCAAATATCTTCTCTATTAGAATATGATGAAAAATTTGCAGAAGTTGGTGGTTGATTGCTCCACCAAAGTATGATGTCGATATTACCTTGGTTGGTACTATGGATTGCACATATTATGTGCCACCCATGGTGGATCTTGGTTGCCTCCAGCACATTTTCCCATCATGGTCTGTTCTCAGCTGGCACTTTCCAGTCATGGATTTTTTGGACTAACAGTTATTTCTAGATGAGACTTCTCCAGGAAGTTCAATGTGGTGAAAAATGATTTGCTTACCCCATTTATCTTAATGGTTTTCCTTTCTTACATTAGGCTTCTGACATACCACACAGCATACAGTGCCTTTCACTTCAAGCTATCCATAGTTCACTATTCTGACTTGTACGACTTTTGCATTGATAATATTTTGAGCTGTGCCACCTTCCTAGAGAAACCTGATTCAACCATCGTCTACCACAGCTAATATCATGCATATCTATCACATCAATTTTAAAGCATTTCCCAGTAATTTGTTAAACAGTTTAACGAACTCTGCAACGTACCCTTAATTGCATTCAGTTATGGTTATACAGCAATTCGCGGCACATTTCGTACGAAAATGTCACTGGCAATTAGCAAGCATGAATGAGTGCAAATTTGTATCAGGATTGGAATCAGACAAAGGATCCATTCAACATTCTCTTTGGCCGATGATACTTTCTAACTTTTTTTGCGCGCAGCAAGAGAAATTCGACACGTCCGCAAATTTTACAGCTCGCCGCATGTGTTTTTACGATTTTGATCGATGCCGTATCCGAATTTACGGCCGGCGGCCGTCCTCACCTCCGCCGATATTCGCACGCCTCCTCTTCACTTTTCAGGGGTCAGTGAACGGCCGGCTGCGGACGGAGACGGCTCCAGGTAACGTCATAATGCACTCCGCTTGATTACCCGGAGGCCGCCAATGGGGATGGCCCTAATCGGTAATTAAATGTCTGCAGTTACGACTCTTTCAATCGCCGCCGCCGATGCACTCGTCGGTGCATCGTTACCATTTCGCGTTTCGCAGGCGCGATAACCGATGCGTTTCCAATAATCGATTTTTGTCGTTGCGGTTTGGGTGTTCATTGGTCATTTGCACTTTCAAGCTGGTTAAAAGATGATCACATGTAATGATTGGTTTTTTTGCGATGACATACATATTTCTATTAAAATACTTCGCTGTGGGCCACTAATTAAAAGTCTTCAGCTGAAAACAGTTTAAGCCACGTTGAGATCATGTATAAAGTAGCACTTATCTTGTTTATACACCAATTAAATCCAATCCTATTGCTTCGTAAATATCAACCTTTTTTATATTATTATGGTACCGCTACTTCGAAAATGATTCGATTTTTGTTGTTGCTCTAAACTCTGCAAAATTGATGTTCTGATAACATTTCACATTAACTCTAATATTACTACATTTAGTTTTGGTTCTACAGTAATTCGCGGCATACTAATAAGTTGAAGGTCTCATTTTGTCAGAATATCAATTTTGCACAGTTTAGCATAACAACAAAAATCGTATAGAGGTATGGCGGTCAAATTATAGTGTTTGCACTTGAAATTGAAAATTTACCTGCAATGAGGGTTTATTACGGTCAAGGGTTCTCCATTGTATGGCGTGCTGATACCGGCTCTGGACTCTGTTCCCATTACCCGTCATAAAATTCCGTTCGCACAATGGAGCGCAATAAACACCCTTCTAGGTAGATTTTCAATTTCAAGTAAAAACACTATACTAATCGTTACAGTAACACTAATAGTGCGCAGCCAATACAGTGCATCAATAATGCTTGGGGATGATTAAAATTTCCCGCCAAAAAAGTGGGGTTTTCGTTAGTCATCGTGTTATAGCCACTGCGAACTTCCTTTTACTCAATGTAGCAGACGTGCGACTGTTTTATCGTTAGCACAAGGTTAAATTTAGAAAATGAAAGTGGGCACGCGGTTACAACACGAATTCGGCAAACGAAAATCCCAAACATTGTTGGTTACAATATACTGGGCGGTCCATTTAAACGCCCATTTCACTTAAATGGACCGCCCGGTATATATACTTACATTTTATATTATGATTTAGAATATTTTTAGAAAAATGTGTTGTTACATCTGTATGTGTAAAATGTAACGTAGCTTTTTATCTTGGAGAATTAAAGAAATTTAGATATCAATGATTCTGAAAAAATATCAAGATTTTATACTTGGATACATATTGTATTAGCATATCAAGTTTTGGCAAGTAGACCACATAATTTGAGCAAACTATTCGGAAATATTTTGTTTGTTGTCTTATAGATAACTGGTAGCGATTCATCGTGAAGAATTAAAGAGATTTTCATGATAAATGTTTCTGAAAAAATATCAAGATTTTATACTTTCGATACATTTTGTGTTAGCATATAAGTGTCTTAAGTAGACCACCACAAAATTTCAGCATACAATTGGGAAATATTTTGTTTGTTGTTATATAGATGTTGGAGCTTTTCATCTTCGAGAATTTAAGAGATTTACAATCTCTGACAATGATTCTAAATTCTATACTTTCATACATTTTGTGTTAGCATATTAAGTTTTTTTTAAGTAGACCACAACATTTACCTTTCATCTTAGCCATGGCGGAAGAGCACGGCCGGAGTGTGCGCGCTGAAACTTACCTACAACAAAAGAAAAATATGAATTAGAAACATGCAAAAAATATGCAAATACAATTTAAACACATAGCAGAAAATAGCATCATAAACATTGAACTAACAGTAACACCTGCAGCCTGAACCAGTGGTTCCTAACCGGAACTGTTGATATCCCATACACCTGTCATTATGCGCATTCAGAGCAAAGAAACTCGAAATTATCGCATGTCCTTGTATTTCCAGAGATAGGGTACCTACACCTTTGATTTATTGAGCTGAAGTGTTTTTTAATCACTCTACTTAATTGTTTCCGGATTATGGATAGTTGTTACAAATCTTACTATTCCAATATATACACAGCGTTCAAGAAAGTGGTGTAACTTTTTTCTCTGGGTGCTAAAAGATGACACTGTTTAAGGTGCAAATTAAATATGTTCTGCACCGTCGCTAAAATGTTACAAGCAAATAATTTAACTAGAATTTTTCATATGTTATTAGTAGATAAGCTATGTTGCTTCTACCGCAAATGTCCATAAGGATTTAAAAAAAAAAACAAATTATCCTTTCCCCTTTTTCCCTACAAAAGGATAATTTGTTATTTTTAAGCTCCAACCGATTATCACCATTGTCCATAATTCGCTCCAATTTAACCGAAACGATATACAGCTTTGATGACAATGTTTCTCAATCTCCAGCCCCAAAGCGCAAAGCTATTCCTAAGAAGAAGAAAAGGACACCGGATAAACCTGAATGGTCTGATGAAATCATTGATATTAGCAACTCTCTAAGGATGGTTACACAGACAGATTACAAATTATAAAAAATGAAATGCAAGGACTAAATCTGTATAATTATTTGAAAAACTTTTAGATGATCCGATAATTAAATTTATTCTGCACCAAACCAAAAACTACGCCATGAATGCCAGAAGTCACAAGTATTCAGTTACCAAAGAAGAAATCAGAATTTTCATTGGGATTTTATTTGTCAGTGGTTACCAGAAGCTCCCAAGGGAACGCTACTTTATTCATTGGAGTTTAGACGAAGACCTGGCTGTGCCAATTGTGGCTCAGAGCATGTCCAACATGTTCAGAAATAGTTTTCATGAAATAAAAAGACACTTACATTTTGCAGACAACAATGAGCTAGATAAAAATGATAAAATGTTCAAAGTAAGGCCGCTAATGAACAAATTAAACCAAAACTTCAAGCAGTGGGGTGTTATGCACGAGGAGCTCTCAATAGACGAGGTAATGGTGAGATATTTTGGCCATCACCCATCCTAACAATTTATAAAGGGAAATCCTGTACGCTTGGGATATAAAGACTGGATGTTATGTAGCGCTTCTGGCTATTGGTATAGTTTTGACACGTACTGCGGCGCTAAAAAGAATACTAATGTGAATTAGGTTCTCCCTAGATTCTCAAGTAGTTTTAGATTTATTGAAAGATGGTGGACACCCCACAAATCATATAATCTTTTTTGACAATTATTTCAGCAGTTTTGAGCTTACGAATGAACTGTGAGAACTTGGATTTCGTGCAACAGGCACTGTCAGGGAGAAAAGCACAACGCACTGTTCATTGAAAAGCGTAAAACTGATAAAAAAACAACACGGATATAATGAGTATCGTTATGAAAAAGACAACTTCTACTCTTTGTTAGGTGGAAACACAATAATGGTTTAACCATGACTACCAACTTTAATGCTGTTGAACCATTATTCAAAGTAAAAATGTGGTCTTCCGTAGCTAAGGAAAAAGTTGACGTTCCACAACCCAAACTTTTTAGCCATTATAACAACTCTATGGGTGGAGTAGATTTATTGGACCAGGCTGTAAATAAGAACACAGTGACCATCCAAGGAAAAAATGGTATTGGTGTATTTGGACCCATATGTTGAATGTCGCAATGGTAAATGCTTACAGGCTATATTGATTGGTCAATCTAAAAGAAATGGATTTAATGAAGTTTATGGCAGCAAATGGGTCAGTACCAAAAAGCATTATTCAACATCCAGAAGGACATTTTCCACAAAAACACGAAAAACAGGCAGGAAGAACTAAACAGGTACATTGCAAATTTGGCACTCGAAAGCAATTTGTATGTGTCGAAAATGCAATATGTAACATTATGTGCCGAAAAAGGTTGTTTTAGAATATGGCACAACTTGTAACTTTCGATAGAAATTAAAATATAATATAAAATATTCATTATAGTATTAGACCCATTGTACTCAGTTGAGCACACTCGGTTTTTCAAGATTTTTTTTTGAAAAATTTGCATGTTTTGGCCATTTCACGACAAATGGCATTTTTTCCAATAATGTGGCGAAAACAAAAACGATAGAAGTTGAAAAAAGTCCTTTGGATTAAATGGGTTAAGTTATCATTTTCAAACAGAGTATCAGAGTTTCAAATATACTCTGTTTGAAAATGATTACTTAAGTAGTCGAAACTAGTAACAGATCAATAAATACTTTTATGTGATACTAACAAAGTAATGAGTTTTATTTATAATTATTAAAATGTATCACGAAGTAGACGCCACCACCATTCAAAATATTACTTGATGTAGCTCTTCAAGTTAGAAATTTTACTAAATTTTTGGCACACAATTCTAAATATGTCCTTCTTATTTAGACTGACTTCTTGTAGCTCACCACAGACATTTTTCGTTATTAATCACAAACCCAGATACAAAAAATTGAACCACCAACAAAATGGTACCGTAAAACAAAGTTACTTTGCGCTTACTTAGTACTTATAAAACTTACCTTTTCATTTCCATAAAATGTTGATAATATAGAAACTGCTAGAACAACGTATGAAAATTGACATTAGAGATTCATTTTGCACAAAAAATTGATGGATTTTTTAAAATTACTATTTAGTTTGGGGTAATGTTCCCTCATAGGGGGAGGATACTTTGCACCAACGGAGACATTGTAAGTTATTCAGCTTTACAACATGTATTAAGAGCATAGTAAGACTATATTATGGGTTGTAAATGTACCACACACAAAATAGTATGTAGGTTATCTAGGTATGGAATATATGTGTCGGAAAAATATATTGTCATATTATTAATACAAACTTATTAATTACAATAGGTACTAAAATAACTCAAGGTAAGTTTGAAGCATTTATCTGAAGCACATCTTATCCTTTATCTACCCCACAGTCTGTCTAAGACTGGAACAGAAAAGAATCCCCGTTTCGAGACCTTTTTTTTTCCTCTTGAATTCTGCCCATAATATCATTCCAATCATAGTGAAGGGTGTCTGACTTATCAGGTCATTTCCAGTTTTTTAAGGACTTCACCATTGCACTTAGTGTAGCTCCATTGTTATCAAATGATATTATTTTACCCGGAAAAAGTTCACCTTCATATTGGAAGAGAACATATTCCCCAATTTCTTTGACAACATCCGGCAATGAAAGAAGGTCTTTAATGCTCTTTTGTCCTGAACCGACCATTTCAGTTACATCATCCTCCGCGGTTTCTCGTAATATACTTCCCACAAAATCCTCGTCTTCAGAAGAATCCCGCAAAGATAAATTCATCATTTGACAAGGCACTATCCACATTTATTGATTTGCGACATTTCTTCACTGATGTCTGTGGTTCTTCGCCTGCTTGATCATCATCAAGGACTTCAAGCCCGATACTCTTACCAGCATCAACAGTAATTTTTTTTCTCCTCCTGATTTTTGTTTCGGTTAATTCTAATATTTTTGATTCTAAAGATTGTAGAAATGAATGTTCTACAGCATTATTGTCACCTGGAGGTCGTGGAATCAGCGTTTGAACATTAACTGGATAAATGCCACATTTTCTGAAACCCGAAATTAAATTTGCATCAGCATTGGGTTCTAAGGTAGCCATAAGTTGTTTTAGGAGAAATAGAAAATGTTGTTTTGTAGAACTGTGTTTTTGGCACCATCTGCAGTCTCCTTCCAGTTTGCTAATATTTTCCGCCACGCAATTTTCATTGGCCAAAAAAAAAGCCACATACAGCGGTTGTGTTAAATGAGTGCTGTTTGGTGGCAAGCATACAAAAGATATATAATTCTCTCTGCATAGACTTAGAACATGTACTGATATATGGGAGGATAAAGTTGTCGCAAATTATAACTTTCTTGCCTTGAAGTTTTTCTAACTTTGGTAACATTAGGCTTTCAAACCAGTCTGAAAAGCTATTGGCATCGAACCAGCCACTAGCACTATTGCTATAACGGCAGCCGTTGGGCCCATTCTCGGCCCAGGTTGTCCACATGCAAGAAGATTTGTAAACTACATATGGAGGCAAGAGTTCTCCGGCAGCACTACCAGCAAACATAACAGAAATGCTAGTTTTGGATGAATTAGGAATCTTTTCAGGATATTTACAACCACGTTTGGTCATCACCTTTTTTTGGCCTGGGTTATCTGTCAGATTCGACTCATCACAGTTCCAAATGTTCTCTGGTGGCACGTCTTTCACAACTTCCCCCAAATTTGAGATGTAATCCGTTCATATTTCAGCATTTATAGATGCTCTACTGCGTTTTATATTACTATCAAATCGTACAGTGAGCTCTGGATGGCGTTTCAGAAAATTTAAGACCCACTCATGACCAGGTATATTGTTTTGAAATGTTCTCACAATTCTACCAACTTGGTCAGTAAGGACCACTCTTTTCGATGTTGAATGTAAGTAGTCTCCCAGATAGACAAAGCCCGAAAGATGTTAACCGAGTGCGTTTTTATCTCCTGGTGGGTATCTTAAACCGTCAGCTAACTATTAGCGACTTTATCAGTGGATGGAAAGATCCATAATTTAAGCAGACGAGATTCCAGAACTTGTTCTAAAGCAAAGAGAGAAACCAGATCAAGACTTAACAACTTGCCCAAGCAACTGAGCTGGCAAAGCTACTGGAGGACCTTTTGTCAGCCTAATCCTGGATATCTTTTATTTCGTCTTAAGGCTGCGATCGCTGTGATCACTGGCATTATCGTGGGCAAGAAAGTATCTTAGCTGACGAGTTCATTAAAAGTCATGTATTCTCAACAAACAAAAAAAGAACGTTCCGGACTTCGTCCGGCAATCGCGTCTATCCGCGATAATTTTCACGTCCGTTTTCTCGGTGCGGGGATCAGTTTTTGGCGGGCTTGTGCGTTGGAACGAGAGGAAGAAGAATACGAAACCGCCGTGCGAAAATTAACGGGGATATTCCCAAGGCGAGTGGATGACGTGCACATTACTCGATTACCTTGAGGCGGCCAATGGCGATGGAGGTCAATGGTTGCCGAAACGTCGGCCGCGACGGGCGAGCGCACCCGGCCAGGTGGGAAGTGCGACGTCCTATCGCTTCCCGCCGTCACCGCCGCCTCCGCCGCCGCCTCCGCCGTCGTTTTCCGGGCGGCCACGCAAGAATAAACGGCAGATGTCGCGCCGGACGGCCGTCCAATTTACGGCCCGGGTCCCCCGATGATGATCGATCCATCCTCGCGTGTAATACGTTTATTTACGATGCGGATTTATTCCGAGGACAGTCGGCGTTTCCAGCGCGAATGCATCAGCATCCGCCCACGCGCCACGGATGGTATTAATAGATCATCTTGTGGTGTTCTCTCTTGGTGCGGCGTGGGTGCGCATAATGCCCGCCGACCCGTGGGCGTCGCTCCAGCGTGTGCACCAAGTCGTTTTTTTGTTATCTCGCCACCCCAGATTCGTCGGCAACGGCCGATTTTATTGGCAATGTCTGACCCGAGAGATCCGGCGGCGGTTCTTCAATGTAACGCGAGCATGTGGGTACAAGTGCGGACCGGCGAGAGATCTTGCTCCACACGTGGGGGCGGACCGGTGGCGGTGGGCTGTCTTTTAAACCAGTTCTAATGCAGGCGTGCAAATGTAAAATATTCGCACAGATACGTTTATAACACTCCCTCATTAACAGTTACCAAAGAGGAAATTGCACATTATTAGCGATATTACCGTTTGCTTTAAACATTATTTCATTACACCGACCAATCATCTACAAACGCCTAAGTTCTATATGCTCCTTGCAGGCCAATGCCATAAATATTCATATTTTTAAAATAAATAGCAATAGTTATACATTCATATTTTTAAAATAAATAGCAATAGTTATACATTAACATTAAATGTTTTCTATATTTTTCCCGGTTTCCTCAAAAAAATTTCAAAATAAAATAAAAAATCTTGCATTAAGGATTAAGACTTATAAGATGTGTTGATTTGCATATTTTGCATATATAACTTAGTTCGTGGCATCGAGTTTGTTGAATTACAGACATATTTTATCCAGAAATTACAGTGTAGAATTTTTTGCCCCCAAAGAAATTTAAAGTCCAGCATTCTGCACGCAAGGTTATGGCTACGGTCTTTTGGGACAAGGAATTTTGTTGATTGATTACCTCCTACGTAAAACCACCATGAAAGGAAGCTGTTATGCCGAAATTTTAGGCAAATTGGAAAAAGCAATAAAAGAAAAACGCAAAGAAACATTAAAAAATGGAATTTTGCTTTTGCATGACAATGCCCCGGTACACAAAGCTGGCATTGTCCAAGATGTTCTGAAGAATTTGAAAGTTTTGTTAATTTGAAGTTTCAAGAATTAAATCATCCTCCCTAAATTTCAAAAAATTTAAATTTTATTAATGTCATTATGACACCTATTAATTTCTATAATTTTATTATGTTTGAACATTAAAATATCAATGAGTCGTGCGTATTTTTTTTATGTAATACTGCCATAAACGTGTTTTTGGCCGTTGGCATGTTCCTAGGAACATGCAGCGGGCCAAAAAGACATATTTATGACCTTGATTCATAAATAACTATTATGTGCGATCGGTCTAAAACGGTCAATTTATATGGGGTGTAAAGTTAGTTCGCCTCCTCGCGGTGCACCCTGGATAACGCTAAATGAACTAACACATACAGACCCATACGATGTAAGATAATCGTAGGATCTCCTGACCAAGACTAGAGTTGTTTTGGAAAAACCCGCTTTGGAGAAAACCGGGCTGGTTTTAACAGGTTAAAACCGATAAGAAAAGCCCCTGGACTTTTCTAATGCGGGATTTTCTAATATAATTTTTATACATTTAATTAGAAGCATTACAATCAATTTAAATTTTTATTTTCCATTTTATATTGTTTGTTTTTATATTAACAGCAGAAAAAACTAGAAAAACTCGGAAAAGCCCAAAAAACCCAGATAAGCACAGAAAAACCCACAAAAACCTGCAAAACCCCGGAAAAACCCGCAAAAGTCCACGTGTACTGTCTTTTTCCAAAGTGTCCCGTCTCTTTGTCAACCCTGACTAAGACAAATTCTGTAAGGTATTGAAAAATCCAATTAATCCAAATCCAAGATAATCTAAAGATGTAAGACACA